>LR991101.1:14448738-15852905 GCA_905163515.2 Lymantria monacha | reverse complement strand
GGCATGGATTATCCATAGGTTATAACGTGACGGTTTAGGTAGGAAATACTCCTGTATTTCTTACCTAAACCGTGAAAGGCTAGAAATAGTTGTCCGACCCACAATATAAAACGTATATAACCTCTATGCGAGAGAAGGAGACCTTGAAACAAAACCCTATACCAACACGTCTGACCAGCGTGGTATAGTACGTCAATTAGCCTCCCATTATGGAGGAGGCTCAAGCCCATTAGTGGGACATATATGAGCTGAGATGATGATGATGATGAAAATCTGTGGAATATTTTTTATTACTTTTGGTAGCAAACAAGCAAGCAACACTCCTGATGGTAATTGTTACTGCTGCCTATGGACTTTTACAATACCAGGAGTACATCTAGGCTACTACTTACCAAAGAAAACCCCAAGCACACCCAGATAGCTAGGATTCTGGCTCTTTTGCTCACCGAACGAAATGCTACAGCAGATTGCCGCTGTTCAGACGTTGATTTTCTGTGAGAGTCTGGTACTACCCTAGACGAACCTGCTTGCGGCTACAGACAGAAGACTCAACAGTGTGGCACTACTACTTATGATTCTTTTCAAATTTTGTATATCTTTTAACGTATCAATCTAGGGGACTTGTTGTCGTTTAATATGAATCAAAATATTGTAATAGCACATCAAAGCAGACGTAGTTCGTTCGTTCTCCTACTCTTATCCCAATTACTTGGGGTCGATACAATATGTAGGTACTCTTTTTTCATAGTACATATTGTAAAAGTTATTGGCAATAGTTTTATGACCGGTCGCCTGCCAGACGTCAACCCTCCTAGGGAATGCAATTGTTGACCAAACGGCATCAGATGGAGTTGGTCCAGGTCGTTATAAGGCTCTTAGTCGTCTTTTATGACATCCACGAGCAAAGTAAGGGTTGGTAGTATTCGACGCCGCTACCACACAGCTAAGCAAACGTACACAACGTAAGAGCAAACGTAGTTAAGACAAATAAAATAAATCCTATCTACGCTTCCATAATGAGAACTGTAGAAAATAACAAAATATAACAGTTCTTGCAGTATTTCCTGTAGAATACAGTGAGGCTAGTGCATAGTTACGAATAGGTACTATAATAAATAATCAATATTGAATAACTATGATCGTTTTAATTAAACTACAACGAACGACTTAAAGTTATGGACCGACGGATATAATTCAATAGCTGTCAACTACTGTATCAAGAAATATTTGCTTATTGTGAACACTTTCGCCTACCACTGTACGCACTCGAAGTGGGTGCGGTCCCCAATCGAAGAATTGCCTTATAGCCTTACACTTATTTATACTAATGTCCAGTTACAAACGCGATTTCAACATTATAGAGCAACCTGCTCAATGTAGGCAATGCTTTTATCTGATTTATCAATTAATACTTACATTTATTAAAGTTTAAATAATCGACTAATGAAAAACTACTGAAAAAAAATATATGCCTTTATTAATTGTGCGTACCAAAATTGTCTTCGTTTTAAATTAGCGTGTGTATGTGTTAAATTTATGGACTTACGAGTTTCGGTTCTGTATCTCTTTAGATATAGAACCGATACATTCGTCATTATCCCAGCATATGTCCCCTTGTTGGCCTAGAGCCTCCACCATAATGGGAGGGATATTGATCTACTATACCACGCTAGTCAGACGTGTTGGTGTAAGGTTTTGTTTAAAGTTTTCCTTCTCTTGCATAGATATTATATGCGTTTTATAGCCTTTAGTCGTCTCTTACGATTACCTAAAGATAGAATATGGGAGGTGAATTGCATTCTTAATCCGTCTATATGGAAAACCGAAGCTCTAAATCCGAAAATTATTAACTTTATATGATATAATCGCTAGATGAAAAAGCTTTGATAGGTCCTTGAATTTTTCTTTTATCCTTGTATTTCTTTTTAGTGCACGTTCCATAGTTAGGAACTAACCAACTTAAACAAAAATATCTCATGTTAGCCTGATATAAGGGCATAGAGTTTACTTTCGAATTATTCTTCTCGTGCCACTGCATGAGCGATATCGCTATATTATCTACTTAAATGCCTCTAATTTTCCGTGTGGTGACGGAGTAAGAATACTATTCATCACCCCATATCGTACTCGTGGGTGATTGTACGAGACGACTAAGGGATATTAAAACGCATATAACATCTATGCGAGAGAAGGAAAACTTGAAACAAAACCCTATAACAGCACGTTTGACCAACGCGGTATAGTAGGTTAAATTTCCTCCCATTACGGAGGAGGCCCGAGCCCACCAGTGGGACATTTATGGGCTGTGATGATGACGATGATGAAATGCCCCTATCGTCTAATTCGACATCTAGTGAAAAGAATTGGATGATGCTGAATAAGTTTATTTTGTGATGAAACTAATGCTAAATGTAATATTTCATCTATTTGGAAACTCCATCCAGTTCTACCCTATTTAGTTCACTGATCTCTACCCTACCTCTTTTACGGAGCTATTTTTTTAAAACAATTAAAATACCAGACAGCACATATGCATTCAATAAAAGCACGGTAATAGGTCTAGAAGTATCCATCATTAAATCGTAAATTTATTCGATACTGGATGTGGGGTATCTGTAGCAGTCCGGAATCTAGGCTTTATAGAGATAAAGCCTAGATTTATAATACATCTTGCTTGCAATGTGCTTTGTTATTTTTTTTTTATAATTTCATGCTGTTTTTTTGTCTTTTTTGTACGGTTTTCTATAAATATATGCTATATTTATGTGTAACTGAAAAATAATTTCTTTATCTTAACTTTATGAAATAAAACTCTTTTTAAAGATGGCCATGCTTACGACCAAACCACACCATCCACGAAGCCTAAAAAGTGTTCAGCTGTAGGCCGGTCCGTCCGGGGTACATTCGGAGAAAATCGACGCCTGAGTAGTGGCAATATACTGCTGTGCTTCGTTTAGTGAGCGAGAGAGCTGGACGCCCAACTTTTTGGGTGGGTTTGGGATTATTCATAGGCAGCGGCCTAGCTATACCTCTGGTATTGCAAAGGTCCATGGGCGGCAGTAACGCTTACTATCAGGCGTGCTGCTTGCTCGGTTGCCACCAAGAGCAATAAAAAAAAAACACACCTAACAAATCTGTAAAAATAATGTATTTTATGTATATATATAGTATAACATTAGAGATTTTAAATTTATTAGTTTAAAAAAATTATAATAGTAATAAAATAATTATCATCCTTATTCATGAGCTAGACGTAAGAATCGTGGGAGACCCAAAAAGAGATGAATGGATTGTGCAAACAAGAATATTATGTTTATGAAAGTTGGAATGCAGATATGACGACTGATAGAAGTATGAAGAGGTCAACAACATGTTGCGCCAACCCCACTTAGCCTGGGATGTGGGCAGGCAAATGATGAATGATGATTCATGAGCTATCACTGAATTGGACTAGGCGAGGTCTATTTTGTTTTAACTCCTCTGTGCCCTTTCTTTCTTAATCACCCTTTCACCATCATTCCGCAAGTAATTCGTGCACACTGAAACTTTTATCAATCCGAATTATTATAGGAATATTACAAATCTAAATCTCCTCTTCTCCGTGTGGTGACGGAGTAAGAATACAATTCACCAACCCCTGTCTTACCTGTTGGTGATCGTATGAGACGACTAAGGGATATAAAGCGCATATAACATATAACAAGAGAAGAAAATCTCGAAACAAAACCCTATACCAACACGTCTGACCAGCGTGGTATAGTAGGTTAATTTCCCTCCCATTATGGAGGCGGCCCGTGCCCAACAGTGGGACATATATGGGCTGTGATGATGATGATGACAAATCTACATAACATTAACTTTTCTGGTTAGTATAACTGTAAGTTACCCATTTAATATCCGTGATGTTCAAGCTTCTTTAGTTCAAAAGTACAGAATTTGAGTTCGCCTCTTTAAGATACTGTAATAGACATTTAGCAAACACTTTTATGGTAAATCAATTGCAAGATTGAATGGCATCTACAAATCAATCCATAATTTCTGTATATAATATTATTTTGCTCTACAGATTTGAATAACATCTTTGTTCTTCAAAAACGGGCTGTCCGCGTGATTTATAATCTAGGGTCAAGAGCTTCACTGAGAGAAAAATTTAGGGAAATAAACATTCTAACCGTTGTATCGCAATTCATATACGAAAAAAATATTATATGTATGTAAAAAAATATTGGTAAATTTGATAAATATAGTGACATTCACCGTGTGAACACTAGGAATAAGGATAATCTAGTTATCTATCATACTCGCCTACAAAAAATTAGTAGGTCTTTCATGGGGCAATGTATACGCTTTTACAATAAACTGCCTAAAGATATCCGAGATATGCCAATGAATAAGTTCAAAAAGGCTATCAAAAATAGACTGTGTGAAAAGGATATTACAGCATTTCGGATTATCTAAATGATAATACGGAATGGTTATGAGCAGCTCCTCTCTCAGCAATTGCCCTTTTAATGTTTATCTCTTACAGCGTTCTGACGCTGATCCTCACTGTCGTCTGATACTTTTGTATTATTTGTATTGTCTTAATTGTACAGTGTAGCGTGTTTTGCCTAACGAGTTATGTATTTCTTTATCCAAGCTATCTGTTTCAAATTTATAGATTATGGTGTGGTCATGCTCACTGAAAAGGTCACTGCTTGCGGTAGCTACGTGGAGCGGGTCTCTCCCTTCCTTCCAATGTGGTTGAGGGGCGTGATGACTGCTCTAATAGTTAACTCGTGATCGGGTGCCGCTTGTGGGATCTGGTCCAGCCATTTTTGTTTCTTTTTTGTTCTATAAATATTCTTAGTTTAATTTTGTATTATATACAAAATTTAAAAAAATGAATCTTTACTCGAAGGGCATGTCACTGGAGCTAACATAAATTAAATATGTATGTATCTCTTTCGTGAAAATATATAATTAAAAAAAAAAATGACGAGCCCACTGAGTTTCTTGCCGGATCTTCTCAGTATGTGGCTGCTTTCTGATCCGGTGGTAGATTAATTAAATTTAATTTAAAAAACAATCATGTAAAATTGACCATATGTAAGTGCCCCTATGGGGCTTATGCATAATAAATGATTTGATTTGATTTGATATATTGAACTTATGCAATAGTAATAAAAATAAACAAATATTCTTCTTGGTTGTTACCTAATTAACCTTTAAAATAGTTAAATTATAGATTTTGCAAAAATGTTGCTGAAACAGAAAATTAGAAGTATTAATTACATTGTAATGCACAGATGTCGTATTAGTTAGATACCATGTCAGAGTTATGGGTTCATGGATGGGGTAGGAAAATACTTTGTAATCCATACATTTTTGTTCTATTCATTCATTGTCCTACTCTTAACCGAATTACTTGGGGTCGATACAACATGTACTCTTCTTTCATAGTATATATTCTAAAAGTTATTTCCAATAGTTTTATGGCCCGCCTGCCAGACGTCAACGCTCCTTGGGAACGTATTTGTCGACCAGAAGGCATCAAATGGAGTTGACCCAGGTCGATATAAGACTCTTAGCCGTCTTTTACGAGATCCACGAGCAAAGTAAGGGTTGGTAGTATTAGTAGCCGCAACAACACAGCTAAATTTTTTTTTTATATCGGGGCGTAATTTGAGTCCCTGAAATTATATGTTTGTAAAGTCCCCTACAATACAAGTATTATTTTCATAGTGTCGGTCTTGTCTTAAAAAAATAATGTAAGTTATCATGATATATCTACATCTACAGACTTAGTCTCACACGACCCGCTTACAAGTTTAATTAGCCTTTTATATCACGCTAATGTGAAGATTTTATAGAGATTTTTAAGAATTTGTATATTTGTGAAAATCCCGGAACACAAGATATTGGAGTTGTTCCAAGGAATAATTCATATTTTGCTGCTTATAAGAAAACCTTAATACAAAAGGCCGTTAGCATCATGGTCTATGACCGAAAGACCTTTCATTAACAAACATAAATATTAAAAAAAAAAAAACAATTGTTTAAATTACAGTAGTTGTAACAAAAAAACATTAATAATAATTCCAGAAACTTCCTAATTTATATTGACCTTTATGCAATGGCTACGAGGATCATAGCGTTGTAATGCGGAAATATTCACATTAGACATAGATTAAATGATTTGTTGGTTGCCGGACTTTATCTCAATATAATCCTCAATTATCGTTTCTACCTAGATACCTAAAGTAGTTTGTTACCTGCTGTGTTCTACTTATAACGAGCGTACTAGTTATGGCGTAGCGTAATCGTATTATTAACTTTGGTTTCTTCGTATATTATTCCGCTACAAAAATTTTGTTACAACACATTACCTAAGTATTGTAAATTTTAATACAGAAATTTGGCTTCTTTTTACATTTTTCATTGGATCATAATATATAGAAAGTGCTGTGTGGTAGTGGCTACGAATACTACCGTGCCTTACTTTGCTCGTGGATGTCGTAAAAGATGACTAAGGGCCTTATAACGACCTGGGTCAGCTCCATCTGATGCCGTTTGGTCAACAATTACATTCCCAAGGAGGGTTGACGTCTGGCAGGCGGCCGGTTATAAAACTATTGCCAATAACTTTTACAATATGTACTATGAAAGAAGAGTACATATTGTATTGACCCCAAGTAATTGGGATAAGAGTAGGAGAATGATGATGTATCTAATGTATAGAAAATAATAAATTTTATCTCGATTTCATGATTCTAAGTTTTCTCAAGTGGAATTGGTCCTATCTCGATCAGGCTTTGAAAACGGACCAGTCACACTTATGTAAAGTTCGAATACGAATTTTTTTTTTGATTTTGTGATATTCATATGACGAAAATTGCTTGCTTGGAATCAGATAGAGGTACCCTTTGATTAGGTGCGATGCGGTTAATTAGATATTGACCCTATCAGTCTCAACTAAATTATATATGTCTTCTTTTTAAACAATTCTCTCTTATTACAGAAACGAGTTTAAAGAAAAGAATCCTATAGGGCATTTCTAGATATATGCTAAAGAACGGACACAAATGAATTGAATTCATATCGCTTGCCACAGGACTACTTCCTGTGGCAAGTGATATGAATACTTTAATCTGAACCAACTCGTAAACGATGCAAGCATCGCGATTTTTAAAATATCATAGCCATATTCGCCATATGTGTAAACATTCATAACTAAGTATTTTTTTAGGTTCATTGGATTTTGGAAATAAAACTAATTTAGGGCTTTCATCATTTCTAAATTCATGGCTTTTTTTTAAAGACTGAAACTAAGGAAATAATCATTGTATTGCGGTAATTTTACAAACATGCAATTAGTGCCAACAAATGACACCCAGACTCAGAAAAACACTTTGTGGATCGCTTGTGCGAGTATTGTCCTGCGTGGGAATCGAATCCATAGCACTGGCACGTAAGATCGGTATCGGATCGGCTTTGACATTTACTTATTTTTATTTTTACTATATCTGTGATGCTAGAGATTTAAAATATTTATATTCATGGAAGGAACTCCCATTTTTGAACTAAAATTAACATAAAACTATTCCTGTAGTCAGATCGTATAAGTGAATCTAAATTGGAACATTATGAAGATACTATTTCTGATTTCAATATACATACATACTACCTTTATGTTTGGATTTTATTATGTGGTAGCGGCTACAAATACTACCAACCCTTACTTTGCTCGTGGATGTCGTAAAAGACGACTAAGAGCTTTATATCGACCTGGGACAATTCCACCTGATGCCATTTGGTCAACAATTACATTCCCGAGAAGGGTTGACCTCAGGCAGGCGGCTATTTATAAAACTATTGCCAATAACTTTTGCAATAAGTTTGTTTATATATTGTGTCGATCCCAATTAATTGGGATAAGAATATATTTGCATTGTTTTTGTGATATTATAGTTTTAATTACAAAGAGTGTTTTAGTAAATAATTTTCATAAATAATTTTCGTTCATAATGTACAAAGGATATTTTTTTATTGCTTATGGTGGCAAACAAGCAAGCAGCACACCTGATGGTAAGTGTCATTGCTGCCAATGGATCTTTGCAATGCAAAGAGTATAGTTAGGGCGCTGCCTACCAAAACGAATCCACCCAGTTGGCTTCCGGTTCTTTCGCTCACCGAACGAAGCGCAATAGCACTTTGCCATTACTCAGACGTCGATCTTCTGCGAGACTTTGGTACTTACTAGCCCGGACGGACCGGCCCGCGGCTGTTGACAGAAAACTGTCAACAGCGTGGTCCTACCACTAAACTTTATGTTTACATAAATACATATCATCACGCCATATCCCTTGCAGGGTAGGCAGAGAGAACAGAGTGCCAGAGAACTCTATCTCTGCATACTTCACTCGCTTCCTCAACATTCATAATTCTCTTCATACACGCTCGCCGGTTTCGGAGACTCTTGACTCCACCTTCCTTCAGTACCTGACCGATCTGGTCTAGGTAGGTTAGTCTCGGTCTCCCTCGGTACCACTTTCGCATTGTATATCTTCTTAACCAGACGTTCGTTCGGCATTCTTTCCACATGTCCGAACCATTATTTTTAAATTCTTTATGTTTAACTACGTTACATTCTTTATGTTTGTTGTGTACGTACATTCTTTATGTTTAACTACGTTCAATTAACTTATTCCATTTTAAAAATTAAACGTACACACGAAATGTTTATAAATCATTATCTATAGATATTTCAACACAGTTTATATACGATAATTAAAAGTGTGAACAATTACGTTACAATAAATAGTTGTTAACAGTCATTGACGTTACAATTACAGCAAGTTCCGAGTGTTACACCCATATCCGTAATCTTTATTAATGTTATTTCATTTAGCGGTCAGTGTAATTTTGTATTTGCGGAATGCAATGTACGAATTACCTATTACTTTATAGATATATTATGTAGCTTCTGCCCGCGGCTTCGCCCGCGTAAAAGTTTACTTTCCTAAAGTTTTTCATCCCCTATTTTTATTTTGCCCCTTAATGGTAAATTTTTATGAAATTTTAATGTCATATTTATTTATATCTAATCAATAGCCTAAAAATAAGAGTCAAACTTCTGGCTTTGAAAATGACGATAATTCCTTACAGCTTTTTATCCACCTTTACAACCATTTTTTTTTGCATTAAAAACCTCTGCGTACCAAATTCCATTTAGATCGGTTCCATAGTTTTGGCGTGAAAGAGCGACAGACAGACAGAGTTACTTTCGCATTTATAATATTAGTAATGATAAATTTAAAAGACGTTTATCCGTGTGGTGACGGAGTAAGAATACAATTCACCACACCTTATCTTACCCGTGGGTGATCGTAAGAGACGACTAAGAGATATAAAACGCATATAACATCTATGCAAGAGAGGAAAAACTAGCAACAAAACCCTATACCAACACGATGACCAGCGTGGTATGGTAGTTTAATTTCCCTCCCTTTATGGAGGAGGCTCGAGCCCAACAGTGGGACATATATGAACTGAGATTATGAGTGAATAAATCCATAACTCAAGATTTCGATCAAGTACTGCATCATTTTTTTTTTTAAGAGAAACATACTAAAGAAATCTTTTAAAATAAATATTGATTTATTATATTATACTGACTCCAAAACTCATTATTCTCTATAGGTTCATAGACAATTGTAACAGAAAATATTTTCTTTAGTAATAAACTATTACATAATGATTGCTTCAATTCTGATTGCTGTGTGGTAGCGGCTTCGAATACTACGAAACTTTGCTTTGCTTGTGGATGTCGTAAAAGACGACTAAGAGCCTTACAACGACCTGAGCCAACTCCTTCTGATGCCGTTTGGTCAACAATTACATTCCCAAGGAGGGTTGACGTCTGGCAGACGGCCGATCATGAAACGATTGCCAATAACTTCTGCAATATGTACTATGAAAGAAGAGTACATATTGTGTCGACCCCAAGTAATTGGGATAAGAGTAGCAGAATGATGATAATGATTGCTTCAAATTATTGACGTTGCGTATTAACGCATACATTGAATCATATAGTCGGGTTAACAAAGAACATAATTGATGTTAAAATAAAGATTCATGCATCTCTTTTATTATAAAAAGTTGTTTAATTGGCAAATTCGCATTTATAAATAGGTATAAACATATATAATTAATTGTAATACCACAAAGAGGTACAAGTTACAATTGTAATTTCAAAATTTAGTTCGTTGATAAGGTTTTATCGTGCTAATCTTAACATATGTTAGCACATTGAATTAATTATCATTTTTTGCAATTATTTTAATATATAGGTACCTATTCGTAATCACAGATAGAGATCACAAGGTAACTATTAATGTTAGTGTGGATCAATGCTATGAAGTGATTGTCTTATAACATTGGCAGTTTGTTTATTTTTCTTTATCGACAGAGGTAAATAATAAAAAACAACTATTTCTTCATTAAAATTCTAATTCCACTCCACAAGAAGAAGGAAGCTATATACTTGTTTTACAAGTGAAAATTTGAAGCAGATTTTGAAACCATCATCATCACAGCCTATAAATGTCCCACTGTTGGGCATCATCACAGCCTATAAATGTACCACTGTTGGGCTCAGGCCTCCTCCGTAACGGGAGGGAAATTAACCTACTAAACCGCGCTGGTCAGACGTGTTGGTATAGGGTTTTCTTTCGAGTTTTCCTTCTCTCGCATAGATGTTATATGCATTTTATATCCCTTACTCGTCTCGTACGATCACCCACGGGTAAGATATGGGGTGGTGAATTGTATTCTTACTTCGTCACCACACGGATAGAAACCATATCTACTGGAAATCCGTTCCATTGGCAATTTAGACGAACGTAGTTCCACGTATAATAGCCTAATTTTTCGCCTGTACCTTTGCCGTTAAGATCCCAGGTCTACCAATCATCTCCGATTGTTTTTTTAATAATCTAACATATTAAATGCTAAAGCTTAGTAAACAAGAAGAAAGCCTATGTTCGTTTCTTAGGAACGGGATCAAAGGTTGCAATAGTGAATTTCTTTATTACAGACTTCAGAAAATATCAATTTTCTCAAACATGCTTGGAAACTTGAGCATTATTTTGACAACCTTCTTCAAGATAAATCGAAATTGCTGCACTGACCAATTACACGCGAGCAGCGGCCGGTAAAAAAATTATGAAAATATATCTGTCGTGTTTTAGCGGCCAAATAAATATAATTAAGTATATGTAAATTCATATCTATCGTGTATTTTAAAAATGGAACGATTTGTTACTTCAAAATATTGCAACCATATAGGCAACTTATCAGAGTTTTATTTAAATATCGAATTGGCTTGAAAAAGAAACCTGTTTAATCATGAAAAAAAAACAAATGAACCCTTTAGCACGTGAAAAATGTTGTTCGTTGTTCGTCATGTATACAGTTCTACTTAGTACTACTTGGTTTTAATTTCTGCGCATCATTTGAGAAAAGCACTATACAAGCCTTGGCCACAACTAGGAATTAATGGACTCACGTATACGTTTACACGTTCGTCCATCAATGCCTCTTTTGCTGGCCGCTGCAGTAATGTACTATAGATATATAATTACTGACATAGCATTAAAACACGGGTATTAAATTGGCAGTTATTATGCTCCTGAATAAACGAGGCAGTCTAAAATACTTAGTATTCAATAAAAAGAGGTTTGACATTCATAGTAATTAAATTTATCTAATTTATTGTTAGATCCATTTTAATCACCTGCCTGAGGCCAAATATCCTGCAGTACGTCTTTGAAGTATAAAATATGATATTGCTGATTTAATTCTGTTAAATAATTGATGCGAATTTATTTCCTTGTAAATTATACGAGTTGGTGCTGTAATTTGTGTGCGTAACTACTAAGATTTACCTTTGCCGTAGAATAAATTAGAAAAAAAAAACAGCTCTATTATAGATTGATTTAATTGAATAAAATAAGAAAAAAAAAACTTTTTTATCGTCTGCAATATTTGGCCATGACATCTAATCTGACACCTACATTTGCTTAATGCTGAAGGTAATATAGCAAACAAAACTATATATTTAGGTGTTCCATAAAAAAAAATGTTGAAGACGTTTTAAAGTTATTCCGGGTAGAGAGTCCTCAGCGCTCAGGAATAGCCTGGGCAAAGCTGTTGAAACAGCTACGGATAACATCTAAACACACACATAAAAAAATAAGAAAAAAGAAAAACAAGTATGAAACTTGTGATATGAAAAACCGTCATTCACGATTTATATGATGATAGTAAAAATGGCAAGTTAATTATAAGCAAATAAATAAACAGCGGCAATCGTTAGGCTTTTGAGTTGGACCAGCGGTAATAAGGACCTGGTAATAGTGACCAGCTCCATGGCAATAGAGAGGTACCTGTAAGGCAGGTTATAGGTGTTGCACACTGAAAAAAAGGATTTGAGTTGTAGAGGTCAGTTGGCAATCGTCCATGGAACATATAATTCTGCTGTTACTGATTAGTTTAGAAATCTGATTTCAATTCGATCACGAACAATAAAGGTTAAGAGAACGATGATGTAAATCAGAGGTCAGCTTTTTATTATTTTTTATGGTGGCAAATGAGCACATCCGATGGTAAGTGTTACTGCCACCCATGGAACTTTGCAATGCCAAGGGTACAGCTAAAGCGCTGTCTGCTGTAGAAAACGCCAAACTCACCCAGAAAGTTGCTCTTTCTTTTTTTTGGCTTTCAAATACAAACGCGATGGAATCCGTAAAAATAGTTTTTTAAAGAATAAAAAGCAGTCATGAGGACTGCCGACAGAAGTGAAATCTTAAACCTAGGAAAATAATGAATATTATAAATTAAAATAGAACAACAAGTACGTATTTCAGATAATTTTACGACGCTCACACTGTTTACTTCGCTGCATACCAAGAATACCACGGACATGTGCTTGGGATCTACTGGCTTACTCTCTTTCTATCTCCTACTTTCTACCTTTGTGTATCTTTCTTTCTCTCTTGCGTTGGAATATTGGACGCTACTCGTTGCTAACGCTCGCGCTGGCCTGTAACAGGTAAACTACGCGCATGCGTTCAAGTGCCATTGCGTTAAACGTTTAACGCAACCTTGTTGAAAGTCGCATTAGAATGTTTCACTTTAAAAAAAATTAAAAATAGTTTTTTATAATTTGTAGACAACTTTTCACTTTTTTTAAATCTAAACACAGCATTAAAGAATGTATGGTAATATGAGTATAATCAGGCATCAAATAATTATCACCATCTAAGCTTATATACGTGCTATTGCTGGGCTCTAATATCCTCCACTATAGGAGGAAAATCGACCGACTATATCAAGCTGGTCACACAGGTCGATATTGGGTTGTATTTCGAGTTTGCCTTCTCTTATATAGAAGTTATTTGCATGTTATTATATCCTTTATTGATTTTTGTGATTGTGCTGCGTGATAGTGGCTATGAATTATACAAACCCTTATTTTGCTCGTGGATGTCAAATCATGTACATGACGTCGTATCTCTCGCTCATAAAACTATTGCTAATAACTTTTGCAATACGTATGAGTACATATTGCGTCAACGCCCAGTAATTGGGATAAGAGCTGGAGAATGATGTTGACTTTTATGATAACTAAGGGAAGAAAGGGAGTGATGAATTGTATTCTTACTCACGCACCACTTTATCATCATACGGTATTTATTTAACGGATATAATGAACGGGCACATTTAACACGATTTGTGATTCCTACAAGGGGACGTCCATTAATCACGTGATATTTTTTGAGCATTTTTAATCCGTGTTGGTGATACATGGTGAGGTTTAAGACTATGACCCCCCCTCCTCCACCAACATCACGTGAATTTTTAGTAACTACAAAGAAGTAGCCCACAGCTCATTATATTCTCGGTTTTTTGCTTTTTTATACTTCGCAAAACGATCTTTATACTGATCACCTAATTTAAACTTCGTTCGTTGCCTGGCAACGACAAGTCAAAGTCACACTACACGCCGCTTTTCTGTTTAGAAATCGGAGATTTTGACGAAAAAATAAATACACGTGATATCTTACTACACCCCTCTCCTTCTTGTGATATTTCGTTATTTTTGTCAAAGGCCTCAAAACCTCACGTGATTAATGGACGGCCCCCAAAGAACAATCCTAAGGGTTCGAAATCGCTAACACTTAGTACGAGAGGTTGATACTTAAACCATTACGTATTCTTGTACAGTTGAAGTGTCAAACGGTCGCTATTTAAGATAGTTAGCACCCGTCACCTACATTTTATTATTAACATTTATAGATTATAGGTATTGTGACAGGACAGGACTAATCATTGCGCTAGGTAAATACGCCGCTACTCCTATACCAATAATTATTGTGTAACGTGTAATTTGTATGAAGTTGTACTTGTATAAATATATTTTCGTAATAGTTACACTAGTTATTGTTATTCATGATAGGTTAAGGTTATTTTTTTTTTCAAAATTAAATTTATAACTTTCTGTGTTTTGAGAGTAAAAATACAATTTACCGCACCCTGTCTTACCCGAGGGTGATCGTAAAAGTAGCCGAGGCTTCAGGTGATCGGTCCGGGGAATAGTCCTGTCACCAAGCGTGAGGCCACCACATGAGAACGACGCGTGCGTGGGGCGTCGACTCGAGATAAACCCGAAAGGGTAAACCGCCGGGCGGGCCACCGAAGACAAAGAATGGGCACCGGTGGCCCGCTCGCACGGCGAAGAGAAGAGTCCTTGCAGGGTGGGTCTATGGGGTTGCACGCCGCCTCTTCCGTCGTCCCGGACCGATTTGGCGGAGCGCGACCGTATCCATAGTCCACCGCAAGGAGAAAAAAAAGAGGTGAAAAAAAAGGGGTGATCGTAAAGGGCGACTAAAGGATACTACTACTATACGAGAGAAAAAATCCTATACCAGCATGTCTGGTCAGCGTGGTGTATTAGGTCAATTTCTTTCCTAGTATGGAGGAAGCTTGAGCCCAGCAGTGGGACATATGTGAGCTGAGATGATGATGGTAAAATTTAAGACAGCAATAGGTAAGTGTTTATAAACGGACTGTATAGCCAAATCCAAAACTTTAACAGCTAATAAAGTTTTATATTAAAAAAGTATCTGCACAATCCAACAAATAAATAGTCTATAAAATACAATATAATATATAAAATATATAAATATACATAGAGAATAATAATTAAATAGATTTTATGTTTAACCACTTTTACTATTTGGCAACACATTAATATAATTATTTTCTTTTTATTTTTTAATTGCAACAAATAGTGGGTCAAACATTAATTACTGAAACTGCAGTGGGGATAAATACGTTTTTAATAACGATAACATGTTGACGATAATTGAACGTCAAACGCTTCAGCGCTCTCGTGACCACAGAATAAAAATAAAAATGCTCACGTAGGTACCGATCATAGGTGATAACGCCAATAAACTAAAACGGATAACTTCGTTTCAAAACATTGGTAGGAACATTAAAAATTGTAATATATAAAGTAAAAAAAATATAATATATAGACCATGCCTAAGGCCCGTTTTCTCTAGAATTGAAGTATCTCTCTTGGTATTTTTTTTGATATATTAGAGATAAAAGTATTATCAACAAAGATTAATGTACTTTTTCTCTATGGGGCTCATCTCCTAGTCTTTAAGGCCAGGAGATAAGCCTTGAATGGATGGAATGGAATGAATTAGATGGAATCCATGATAAAGCATAAATAAAATAATGATATGTTTATGATATAAAAAATGGGTGACTAAATAAATCCTCAATGAAATCAGATGTCCTTCATGTCATTTGTTGAAGTTGTCTTATACATAATTAGAGCATATAAGATATTTTGTATAAATACATATATGTAGTATTGAGAATTGATATTCCTACGAACGGCCAGTTAGAAAATTATAACGAATTGGTATGTTGGCCTTGCTTTAATAACATCTGAACTTAATAGTTTGATATTAGTAAATGTTATATAATTTTGTAGCATATATATACTTTGAGTGCTAGCTGTGTGGTAGCGGCTACGAATACTATCAACCCTTACTTTGCTCGTGGATTTCGTAAAAGACGACTAAGAACCTTATAACGAACTGGGCCTACTCTATCTGATGCCGTTTGGTCAACAATAACATTCTCAAAGAGGGTTGACGTCTGGCAAGCGGCCGGTCATAAAACTATTGCCAATAACTTTTACAATATGTACTATGAAAGAGGAGTACATATTGTATCGACCCCTAGTAATTGGGATAAGAGTAGGAGAATGATGATGATGATATACTTTGACTGCACAGATGGAGTAGCGGTTAATATACTGACCTTTAGTGCCAGTGTCGTGGGTACGATTCCTATGCAGAACAATACTTTGTGCGATCCACAATTTTTTTGTTTTGAGTCTGAGCGTAATTTGTCTGCGTTAATTTTATGTTTTTAAAATTGTAATATAAGAATTATTTCCTTAGCAGGATGGTATCTTTTAAAATAAAAAATAAATAAAATATAGTATGTGTGCAAGAAAAGGAAATCTCGCAATAACACTCTATATTAACACGGTTGACCAGCGCGGTATAGTAGGTCAATTTTCCTCTCACTGTGGAGGAGGCCCGAGGCCCCGAGCCCAATGGCGAGACGTATGTGGGCTGAGATAATGATGATGGTGAATGGTGATGATATAAAGTAAGCGATCGATACAAGTTGGTTTTGCATTCAATATCCAACAAAGGACAGTGAGAGAGATCAAATTTGATATAATAATAACAGGCCATTTTTAATTACTTATGGTGGCAGACGAGCAAGCAGCACATTTAATGGTAAGTGATCTTGCCGCTCGTGGACCTTTGCTATATCAGAGATACAGCTAGCCTACCAATGTAAAGCCCAAACCCACCCAGAAAATTGGGCATCCGGCTGTCTCGCTCATCGAAGGAAGCGCAGCAGCATATTGCCACTGCTCAGACGTCGATCTTCTGCGAGAGTGTGGTACTACCCCGGACGGACCGGCCCGTGAATGTAGAGAGAGAACTGTCTACAGTGTGCTACCACCATTTCATTTCAGTAAAATAATAACGTAATTATTTTTACGTTTTCATTTAGTACATACATACATACATATCACCACGCTATATCCCTTGCAGGGTAGGCAGAGAGAACAGAGTGCCAGAGAACTCTATCCTTGCATACTTCACTCGCTTCCTCAACATTCATAATTCTCTTCATACACGCTCGCCGTTTTCAGAGACTCTTGACTCCACCTTCCTTCAGTACGTGACCAATTTGGTCTAGGTATGTTAATCTCGGTCTCCCCCGGTACTTACATCCTTCCACTTTCGCATTGTATATCTTCTTATCCAGACGTTCGTTCGGCATTCTTTCCACATGTCCGAATCATCGGAGCATTTGTTTGAATTTGAGCATTTCATTTAGTGCTTATGTTTATTAAGACTAATCAGTTTTATTACCAACAAATGTATTTTGATGTAAACATTTAAATACACCGAGTAAGAAATAACATTTCATATATGCACCCATCATCCAGATGACGTTAACTCCTGGATGGACCTTTACGCGAAGAGGGAGGGTCATAATCAAAGCACAGCTCACGCTTGGCATACGGGATTAGGATTGCATTTCACTACATTTGGCAAGTGATTTGGTGATCGTAATTCGTCACGCTTGGCATACGGTTTAGATAGCAATTGGTGTTGGCGTTATGACTTTTCCAATAAAGTGCTAATGCTCAATTCTCTGGTTAATTCTTAGCCAATTCTTACGATTGCCATGAAAATATAATAAATTATAAAACTGGTTGTGCGTTTACGTTTTTTTTTTGGTGGCAGGCATGGTATAGTCATACCTTGCACCATCCACCCGGGGCGACGTAGAGGACAGCAAATACGGCTAAAACTATTATATAAATCAAATTTCAGGTAAAAGCGAAGGGGAAATATTACGTCAAGGATATGTATATTTTATTTTAAGGACTTACATACATCGATGTCGAAAGAAGTTTTACTTCGATGTATTAATGAGTAATACAGCTATAAATTATTTTTTTACTAGTTCTTAAATATAATTATGAAGCTAATGAGGATTTTTTAATTTTTGTTGCCAAATTAATAACGATCTTATTCCTATTTTAACTATTTCACATTATACAAGAAAATAAGAGAGTAATTGTTAGGATTTAAGTTCGAAATCATAGGAATTCGGGCAATAATCATAAACATATTAGTTTTCTGAAGTTTATTTAAAAAAAAACGTCCCAAGTGCAAGTCGGTTTCCCGCATGTAGGGTTCCGTATCTATAAAAACGCGGCGTTCTTGAGCTCTGTTATCAATATCGACTAAAAATGAAAATAAGTTATTCTATTTTTTAGTATATAACTGTCTAACTGTAACTGTTCATGGGACTATGGATGTGGTCGCGCCTCGCCAAATCGGTCCAGGGCGACGGAAGAGTCAGCGCGTGACCCCACATAGACCCACCCTGCAAAGCGCCTCTCTTCACCGATACCCGATCTTTGTCTTTGGTGGCCATCATAAGATACAGCCTGGTGATAGACAGACGGATAGATAGCGGACTCTTAGTAATAGGGTCCCATTTTATCGTTTGATTACGGAACGCTAAAACTCTTCTTTTTCCTACTAATTCTTAACATGTGGCTTTGAACTAAATGCCCTTGTCAATATGACATGGATAATTAATTATTGTGAGTTAATTAAGCTGTATTTTTATATGTGACATACAAATCTATCACTTCTTAAATATAACATACGACCTCTAATGTCAAACGTATGTAATGACAGGTGCTAAGATGTTAATTATTATTAACTAAGTTATACATACGTTACCGCTTGTGTATAAATACGCATATTATTTCACAGGAACACTAATATTTTCCTTTTCTTGAAGATGTAAGCAATTTTTATTTTAATTTTACTTCATTCCGTTGAAGTGTTATAAGTTAATAAACATTATTCGTGGGGTGACGGAGTAGGAATACATTTCACCACCCCCTGTCTTACCCGTGGGTGATCGTAAAAGACGACTAAGGGATATAAAACGCATATAACATCTATGCATGAGAAGGAAAACTCGAAACAAAACCCTATACCAATACGTCTGACTAGCATGGTATAGTAGGTTAATTTCCCTCCCATTACGGAGGAGGCCCGAGCCCAACAGTGAGACATATATGGGCTGTGATGATGATGATGAAACATCATTTCTACAGATTTTAATATTAACGTAACATATATATTATATATGTTAGATCTGGGATTAAATAACTTCAAAAAATACCGGTTATGCGAATGTCACAAGCAGCAGGCCAAATCGCCTGTCAAGAATGACAACTATAGCATTATTTCTCTATTAAGGGAGGTCTACTTTGGACGTAAATGCAGTGCCCGCTGATGAGCTGATGAATGTATTTCAATACTGATCGTGACATACATCTAGAATGCCTATTTAAAAATAAAACCTCACTTAATTAAAAAGTTTACTATTGTAGATAAAATTATTGAACAAAAGCAACAATTCCGAACGAAAGAAGTTACGACAAAGCAAACAAAGCGACAAAATTTTAGTAAAGATTATAATTTTAATTACTCATATAATACCTAGCTAATATTATTGATATAAAAAGCTATTCTCGTGATTATGTGAATAGGTCAATTATATTAAGAACTCTCGTTTAAGTTGTGTCTAAAATAATTAGATGGAAAGAGAGTTAAGGTTGAAAATCTAAGATTTTAAGATTAAGTGAAAAGTAAAGAAAACACTGAAGAAGAAAAAATATGTAGGGAGATGTAAAGAGATAAATAAAGATACAAGATATGAATAAAGGAAGTGATTATGAAGATACTATTTTAAAGGAATCTGTTAAAAAAAGACACATCAACAGACTCAGTTAAGATCAGACAGAAAACAATCGATATTACTTGGTTCGAAAGATTTCAATATTGGAGTGGGTTTTCATTGATTTTTTTATTAAGATTTTGTGTGAGCGCTTAAGGGTGCTATTTTCGTAAGTAATGTGATAGATTTTTATTCTGGGTTACTGAGCTTTCCTGCAGCATTTTCAATAATCTGGTCTATATTAATCTGCAAACTAGCACTCAAGTGCCAGATCGCAGATTAATCTCGATTATAAATTCCTTCACAGTTCACTAGCTGTCGGACAAATTAAGGCATTTGTTGAACACTAGTTCTACTCATTGTTTCACAAGCGTTATTTTTTTTTTATCCAAGTTAGTTTAGTATATATTATATTTTCTGTGTGGTGACGGAGTAAGAATACAATTCACCACCCCCTATCTTACCAGTGGGTGATCGTACGAGACGACTAAGGGATATAAATCGCATAAAACATCTATATAAGAGAAGGAAAACTTGGAACAAAACTCTATACCAACACGCCTCACCAGCGTAGTATAGTAGGTCTATTTCCCTCCCATTATGGAGGAGGCTCGAGCCCAACAGTGGGACATATATGAGCTGAGATGATGATGATGAGATGATGATATTATAACATTCTTTCGTTTCATAATGCTGTAAAATCTTAATTGAAGTCGGTTAAAAATCGTGGGTAGTGCGCTTATCCAATGGCAGGGTTTGAACCATCTTATTTATGCAATGACGTAACTGCCGTATAATACTAACAAAAGACTGATTAAAAATGTTGATAAGGAGTGTAATTTTGTGCGATATTCCTTTAGATTTATGTGATTAGTGATTTCAATAAATAACATCGGCTAGTATGAACGTAATGATTCCATATGTAGTTTGAATAACGAGGAATTTTTTGATAATACTCGAATTTGTATTTGCATCTTGTCGTATCATATTCTATGCGTGTGGTGACGGAGTGAGAATACATCTTCCACTATCCTACCCGTAGGTGGCGTAAAGGATTACTTAAGAATATAATGTGTAGTTATAGATATGATGATACGGAATGAAAGTAATGTTGTGAGAAAGTTATAAGTATGAATGTAGCTGACTTTAGGAGTTAGAGAATACTGAAGAAAAGATGGATGGATTACGTGAAGCACGATATGGATAGAAAAGGAGTGAACGCAAGTTGACATCGGATAGGATTGTGTGGAAGAAATGGACATATTGTGTCGACTCCAAGTAATTGGGATAAGATCATGGTAATGATGATAATACGCCAAACATATAATAAGTAGCATAGATAATTTATGCAAGAGAAGGTAAACTCGAAATATAACCCTATATTAAGCGATTTTAGAGCTGGCTCGAGCACAGTATATAAATCGAGATGGTGATGAATCTTTGAATCCAACTCAATTATGTTCATAGGAACAGCTCCATTTTCATCAATTGGATGATAGAAATTATAGCATATGAGAGTAAAATAATCAGATGTACATACAAACAAAACATTTGAAACTTAATTCTATCAATATAGTTAATATTAGTTAATTGCAAGTAATTTTGTATTGCATACCGTTCGAATGTCTTACAAGTCATTTATTACGGTTTAATTTTATTGTAACACGCCTAGATCGATGTTTGTAAGTGCGTTTTACACTAAGTTTGATAAGCGTAGGTTGTCTCACGCATACATTATGAATTTTATAATTAGTAGGCGCGTGAATGCTACAGTAAGGACGGACACTTAATGGAATCAGTGGGAAAGGTGTTTTGTTGGTTTGAAATAAAACTAGTTTTAGCGATTCTGGCGCGTTTGTATTTGATTTTTATTTTCCCGACGTTTCGAACACTTTACAGTGATCATAGTAGCCGCGGGTGACTGGATCGGGGAATTAGTCCGTCACCCGCCGAGAGGCCGACCGCGTGAGGAAAGACCGACATCCTACCCGAGGGGGGGATGTCGGTCGAGGAGAGGGTACTCCTCAGGGGTATTCCGTCGGGCCGACCACTGACGTCAAGTCACTCTGCTCCGATGGTCGGCCCAACGACGAAGGCGACGTCACGGGTGGGTTACGGGTATGCGTGCTTACGCTCCTCTGTCACCCCGGATGGAGTGGTGCGAGGAGTGCGCCGACCGTAGCCCACCACCCAAAAAAAAAAAAGTGATCATAGTTACAAAAGGAAAGACCAAACGCGATAGAATCCGTAAAACTAGTTTGTATACAAAGTAATATTCGCGTAAACATTAGAAATCATTATATTTTGTTGGTCGTTAAATATAGATGGGAGGAAGTTTGATCTCTCTGGCGGGTTACATCACTTGTATGGACATAAGGTTTTGTTTTGAGTTACCTTTTGCAGTGCTGTTATTCGCTTATCATCCTCGTCATCATCTTAGCTCTTATATGTTTCACTGCTGGGCTCGCGTCTCCTCACTCTTTTTTTTTTGGCGGCGGGCTATGGAATTGTCACTCCTTGTTAACTCCGTCCGGGGCAATAGAAGAAGCGGCGCACGACCCCATAGACCCACCCTACAAGTACCTCTCCACGCCGAGCGAGCGGGCCATTGGAAGAGTCTCCTCACCCTAGGAGAGAAATTTGTCTACTATACCACACTGGTCAGACGTGCTTGTATAGGGTTCTATATCGAGATTTCCTTCTCTTGCATAGATGTTATATGCATATTTTACCACTTCGCACCGTCGTCTTTTACGATTACCCATGGCTAAGATAGGTAGTGGTGAATTGTATTTTTACTCCGTCACCACACGGAAAATTCGCTTATGTCCTTTAATATTTATTAAGATACCGCGAAAAAATGGATGATGTATGCATTGTATTCTTAGGTCATCACCACGTGGATAAGAAATTTACTAAGTCAGCAGAATCACTTTAAGACATGGAAATCTTCAAATAAGGGCGAATTGGTCTGCCATCATACGGTAGTTGATTAATTTGGAAAATTGAGGCTTATTTGGGTTCAAAAAAAAAATCAAAGTGCTGTACAATTTATCCATCAACTTATTGTTGCAGCCTCCCCACAGAGGGAGGGATGACCAGTCACCATGCTTAGCAAGTGGGTAGAAGATCACAATTGGTATTATTAGTTGCTTACGAGATCGTTGCAGCTTACTCCTTTGGTGCTCCTTTTGCCCTTTGGGCAGTGCTTAGAAATCTTATGGGAAAGTAAGTGCCAGTGATAATTGCATTTTTAAGCATTCGTTACGACACGAGCGTAAAAACTGTGAATTTGATATACGTTCAGTAATTCTGAAAATAATTACATGTACTTTTTGTATGTCCATATTTAGCTAACAATGTAACTGACATGTCTAATAAAACATTTAATTATGAGTCCATTTCCTTTCTATTTCGCTAAGTATATTTCATCAGTCTACCCGGCACTTGCGACACAACCTATACATAACAATATGCACGCTATCGATATTTAATATCTAATTATATTTTATATATGTTTCAAGCTATATAGGGTCATTTCGCCTGTTCGCGTCCATTTAGTGCAGTTGGCAAGTTTGAAGGAGAAAATAAAAATGTTCCAGCCCTAATTTCAATGAAAAGTTTATGTAATGCGTTTATTATGATAGTCTATTTTAAGATAATTTTTAGTTTTATTCGAAACAACTTTTGGTTTTTTTTTTAAAATACAAACTTAAAAATTAGCCATTTTACCCAGTTTGCGTCGATAAAATCCTATTTGCGTCCACCCGCTAGACCACTTGGCGTCCACCAGCCTAGAAAAGGAATTAAGGGGTGATATTTTATGATAATGTAAAAAGCGATTGGATTTAAATAATTTATTTATTAAAAAATTATAGTTATTTAAAAATCAACATATTAATATTAATAAATCACTATAAAGAATATAAAAACACCTATTTATTCCTCTAAACAATGATAAAAATTTAAATTTAAAAACTTATGTAGTAATTAAATAATAATTCCACCATTCAACAATAATCTGTTCTATTAATTTTACCCTAAAATCAGAAGGAATGATGTACGAGTAAGTAAGCAGCCTTTAATAATAAGTAATAGGCCGTTAATAATAAGGTTTTGGCTATATTGTAGCAACAAAACAATACAATTTTGACCTGGGCGATCATCTTTAAATTTATTTTTTATCTCTCCGTCTCGTACGTATTACTTTAAATAGTATCCAATAATTCCTGTTTTTGCACTGGAAATCCACATTTGGAAATTTTTTTTTATTGCTTATGGTGACCAACGAGCAGACAGCACACGTGATAGTAAGTGTCACTGCCGCCCATGGAACTTTGCCAATGGTATAGCTAGGCCGCTGCTTACCTATACAAACCCCGAACCCAACCCAGTTGGGCTTCCGGCACTCTTGCTCACCGAACGAAGCGCAATAGCACATTGCCATTACTCAGACGTCGATCTTCTGCGAGAGTATGGTACTACCCTGGACGGACCGGCCCGCCGCTGTAGACAGAGTACTGTCCACAGCGTGGTTCTACCACAATTAATGTTAAGAAAGTAAATGTTACGAAGCCATTCAGCTACCTTGTTTCACCATCTACTTCTAGCGCAGGGCCCGGTTTCTTAACTCCATCTGGTATGCGCCTACTATTTTTTTTCCAATATTGTGGTCTTGGGAATAATATATTCTTTGCATTCCATAAATCTTATTCTATGTATGTTCTTTTTTCCTTCTTCTTTCTCATCTCCGAAGAACTTAACCAGAAAAAGTAAAAATAAAAGAAATTACTCATTTCATTCAAAGTAGAATAGGGGTTAAACTTGTACTCATAATTAAAAATGTAGTTACAATACATTTTGTATTCAAAAATACAAATAAATCAATATTTAAAAAAATGGATGCGATTTACTTTTGTTATTATTCTCTGTAGGTTTAGTTCGCGTCCATCGCGGACGCAAAGTGGCAGTTTCATAAATTTGGTGTAGTAATTCGCGTCCACCTTATTTTAACTGTTAACTATAAAAAAAATAAGCAAATTCATAATTAATATCGTTCCTTTTATCATTATCAGAGTCTAGAAACAGCTGTGTATCCAAAATACACATAAAACAATAAAAGACTTACCTTCAAACGCACCGCTACCCACTATTTTTTTTGTTATAATCTTGATCGTTCGCGCTCTTTTGTTGAACAGCCGTCACTAATTATTTTTTTTACACAGGATTGGTTAGGTGCACGGAACTTTTGTCTGTGTTTGCGTATTTCTTATACATTGAGGTATTGACGGTAATGACTTTTCGACTTATTGGTGTGTTAGTATACTTAATTTCGAGAGTTTTCAACGGGAGATCCGTAAAATGGACGCGAATTGGGCGATGGACACGAACAGGCGAACTTACCCTATACTGGCTTAGATGTGCTAGAGTATGAACTGTTATAAGAAATCACCAAATTCGGTGTAAAAAAAAGAAAACGTGTGCGTCTCGGGACGCCCGACTGAGATGATAACTTTAACTAATCTAAGTTGAGCTATTTAATATTAATTTTTTTTAACTTTAGAATAGCTTAAGTTGTTATTTAAATTTTGTGTATATTAATATGATAATGTAAGGAAATGTTATCTATATATATAAAAGAAAGTTGTGTTAGTTACAGCACTTATAACTCGAGAACGGCTGGACCAATTTTTATGATTTTTATGTTTTTGAGTGTTGTCGTCGGAAATAGGATATTAAAATATGATATTAATAAACAAAAAAATCATTAAAGTCAGTTCTAAACGTTCATTAATTTGTTGATGATGTAACAAAACGCAACTGACAGAAGAAGAATGTAACTACGGCAGAAGGACAAAATATTGCACGCCGCGTTAATATGACTCGATTTAGTACTTCTCAGTCACAAGAGCAAAGCGAGGCAACCCATGAAATGGCTCGGTTGACAATGCGAAATCGTCGAGCAGATCTCAGAGATCAACAATTAGATAATTTTCAACGCGCATGAAGAAAAATGTGGTATAGCACAAGGTGCTTCTTCATCTTGCTGGCACGTTATTAAAATACCTGATTTTTTAAATTTGGATATTATTCATACTTATTACCATAATAGAAAAATAACTTAATAATTTTGAATTAATCGAAATCTGCTCATCTAATTCATTAACTGCTAGGCGCAACGAAGTGCGCCGGGTCGGCTAGTTTATTAATAAAATCTTATAACATCACATTTTAGAGGACGTCCATTAATCACGTAACCTTTTTTTAAGCATTTTTAAGCCCCGTCTCCCCCTTGGTGATACGTGGAGAGGTTTAAGACTATGAACCCCCATCCCCCACCAACATCACGTGAATTTTTAGAACCTACAAAGAAGAGGTAAGAAACAAAGAAGTTTTTTATATTTGAAATAAAACTACTTTTACGGATTCTATCGCGTTTGTATTTGATTTATAATTTCCCGACGTTTCGACGACGTTATAAATCAAATACAAACGCGATAGAATCCGTAAAAGTAGTTTTATTTCAAATGTGTAATACTCGCGTAAACATTAGAAGTTTTTTATACTCTGCAAAAAGGTCCTACCTTAAACTTCTTTCTTTGCCTGGCAACGGCAAGTCAAAGTCACACTACACGCCACTTTTCAGTTTAGAAATCGCAGCGTTTGACGAAAAAATAAATTCACGAGATATCTTACTACACCCCACCTCCCTCTGGTGATATTTTGTGATTTTTGTCAAACCCCTCCCCCCATTCAAACCTCACGTGATTAATGGACGGCCCCTTAATACGGCTAGCGCTGTGGGTGAGAGTGAGAGAGGAGCCTGCCTGCCGTATGCGTGAGAGAAAAGAAGCCAGGCAGACTGGCGCCGTTACGCGTTACGTAACGAAGGGGTTTACCTTCCCATAAGAAGTTATCACTCCAAAAATTTTTAATACAATCTAGAAAATTATAAACTTAGAATTTAGTACAAGAGTGATATAGCAGAAATGGTACAACATTACTGCCGATGCGTAATCATTTGGAAGGAGTTGAGATGCAGACTAATTGGCCTTAACAGATGGGTGGTTTATATACATGGTGGTAAATGGTAGTCATCCTGTTTACTCTTATAGTGTAGATATAATAGAACGAAAGATGTACACGAAGCTGCCGTCCCGGAGAAGACTCACCGGACCCTGTGAAACGCTTAACGATTTCCATCACAGTAGATGAACACTTTTTTTCCGTGTGGTGACGGAGTAAGAATACAATTCACTACCATCTATGTTACTGTGGGTGATCGTTAAAGAAAAGTGATAAAATATTCATATAACATCTATGCAAGAGAAAGAAAACTCGAAATAAAGCCCTATATCAACACGTCTGACCAGCGTGTAGTAGGTCAATTTCCCTCCTAGTGTGGAGGAGGCTCGAGGCCAGCACTGGGACATATGAGCTGAGTTAACTAAAAGCACTTCTCTGAAAGCAATGGATCTTGAGTAATTCGTTTCTTTAGATAAACCCGAGATGGCGTTGCATGCGCAAATTTTCGCGCGCATCTCTATAAGAGGAGGATAAAATAATTTGATTCAGCACACCTACATTTCTGTTACCGATTATCTTAACTTGATCTCTTTGGGTTCGGTTTTAAATTTACATTTGCGTAAACATGAAACCTCCAAAAGTTATTTAACAAGAATTTATTGAGTGATTAAACATTAACGCACAGATTTATTGTGATTAGTTTCTTAGTGATGTATGTAATTCATTCTAACAACCTAATAGCATAAATTAAGCCTTTGAATTTATAAGAAAATTTTAGTGAATGATAATAATAGAATCAACAACATTGTACTACCAGGAAGTCTTTTATAAAGTTTATATAAAAATACTGAGTTTAAGGGTTGTAGCTCACTTATACAGCACCGATCCCACCCGGCAAAATACTGTTTATTGAAATATGAACGTTTGAGCGTCCTCTGTAGACACACTTTCACACTTTACAATGACAACACAAATTAGTAGACCGGTCGTTTACAGCTCTCTGCTTTTCATGCGTGCGTACTCTTCTTTTTAATAAAATACATTTATTAACCATCGCCATCGCGGCCATGTATTAATAACCCTATAATTATAATTTGACATTAGACCATGTTGATTTATTTTTATGTAATAATATTATCTTGTGATAATTCATATAAACCTTTGTGTAATTTAATTATGGATACATTTTATCTAATGATTGAAATTCTAACTATAGTTATTAAATGAGAAAATATAGTCGTTTTTACAGATTTGTTCCACATTTAGATTAGATTTAAACGTATCACAATGCTCGTTATTTTTCTAAAATACGCACGCGACATTTGATAGTGAAATCCGAAGTTCAATGTCAATTGCTCTCAGATAATTATTAGTTTTTGCTAGATTTTTAGGTCGTATTAGCCATAGTTACTACAGTTGCAGCTGAAGTCTTCCAATATATATATGGATGGATGCAGGGCCGGCTTTACCTATAGTGCAGAGGGTGCGGTGCACCCGGGTGCCGGGTGTTAGGGGGCGCCGAGAGCCGCTTGTAAACATCAACCTATTCCATTTTGTTCACCCACTTTGGTACAAGAAGGCGCCAGGTTATTGATTGCACCCGGGCGCTACATGTGCTTGAGCCGCGCCTGGATGGATGGATAGATGTGTCGATGTACTCGTTAGTAGAAAAATATGTAATTATAAAATTATCTTTTAAAGTTGAACTATTATCCCAAAGGAACACATAATCGGGATACAAAGTACACTGTGTGTTAATCCAGGCAATGTTTTATCTATGTGTCAGTTATCATCCAAATTTGTTTTACGGTAAACCGTTATTGACTAACAAACATCTGAACATCCAAATTACTTCACAAACTTTCAAAATTATGATATGACTAATAGGATTATCAATATATTTTGAAAACTACATTACATGATAGTTTGTCGTTCATATTATGTTAATCCTGATTAAAAAATAAAATAACTACTTTAGATCCTACTCAAAATGCAATATCTAATTTATATAGGTATATTCACAATTGTTACCTTTCTAATATAGTGCACATATTTTTTAAAGTCTGTATAAATTTTGTTCCTTAAAAGAAATTAAAATCTATGTGAACCACTTGCACTCAAGAATTTAGTTATGCTGATTTTGTTACAAAAAATTAATTATATCTCTAGCTATATACGACGCCTCGACGGCGAAATCTGTCGGGGCGTCGACAGGAGAGGAGCCCGAGAGGGCATACCGCCGAGCGGGCCACCGAAGACAAAGATCGGGTACCGGTGGCCCGCTCGCACGGCGAAGAAGAGGTGCTTGCAGGGTGGGTCAATGGGGTTGCGCGCCGCCTCTTCCGTCACCCCGGACCGAAAAGCTATATAAGTAATTTTAATAGTCATCTGAATTAAAATCTATAATAATTCACAGTTAGGTCGCTCCCTACCAATGAAAAGCCCAAACTCTCACAGAAATTTGGGCTTATGGCTCTCTCGCTCACCGAACGAAGCACAGCAGCACATTGCCACTAATCAGGCACCGATTTTCTGCGAGAGTGTGGTTATAGCCTACACATTGTAGGCTCTGAAATAAACTTATTGCTTGCATGCCATGTCTATCTTTAAGGCTTAATAGGATCATTTATTTCTCATTTACTTTTGGTTAACCAGCATTGGACTTCTTAGGAGTAGCAACTCTTAATATGTCCAAAGGCAATCATATAGGATGTCGACTTATTTGTCTTCATAAAAATATAATCTACTGAGAATTTTGTAAAATGATAAAAAATGGCCGTATATGAAGATACATTGCGCCTGATGTTCGCGATAGACGCATAGAATAAATAACATCTTTAAAATTACTTTCATTAATAGCTCATATTTAATTATCATCTCGGAAATAAAAATAGTGATATCTTTTTCATATTACTGAAATTTAGCATTTTGATATGCTTGATTATTTATAAAAACACCATTAAGAGCGAGAAATGATTATCACAAGGGGGATTCGAACCCACACCTATTGGAAATCCGTTCCAATTGTGCTGCCGCTTACATCACCGTGAACTATTGTACGACATAAATATATTTTTATCAATTCTTTTTTACATTTTTTTTGACACCATCCTTTCTTTTTTTTTTTTGCGGTGGGCTATGGACGTCGCTCCCCGCCAATTCGATCTGGGGTGACGGAAGAGGCGGCGCGCAACCCCATTAACCCACCCTGCAAGCATCTCTTCTTCACCGTGCAAGCGGACCACCGGTACCCGATCTTTGTCTTCGGTGGTCCGCCCAGCGGTATGCCCTCTCGGGTTCCTCTCTCGTCGACGCGCCGACAGATTTCGCCATCGAGGCGTCGTCCTCACGCGGTGGCCTCACGTCGGGTGACTGGACAATTCTCCGGTCCGATCACCCTAAGCCTCGGTTAGGGCGGCATCAGGCGTAGGTATTCGCGCCTGCGCCGCCCCGGCCGCCGACCCGGATCACGGGAATCCTCACGGGCCCGATCCGCCGCCTCCTTCTGCGAGATGACAGCCTCGCAGAAGGCGGCGACCGCGTCCCAATTCCTGACGCTGTCGACCATCGCTCGCGCAACAGCCGGCAGCGTCAGGTCGACACCGATGACAGCAACGAGGTCACGGCGCTGACCGTCCCACCACCACCCTGACACCACCCTGCACTAAGGAAATAATCCTTGTATTGCGGGGGACTTTACAAACATGTAATTAACGGACACAAATTACAGGACAGACTTTTTATGTATCGTACAAAGTATTGTCCTGCTTGGGAATCGAAAGCACTGCACTGGCACGTAACCACTACGCCATCTGTGCAGTCAAATGTTATCATTCTGTTTTATATAAATTACTCTGGATCGACGCAACATGTAATCTTTTTCTATCGTGCTAATTGAAAGTATTGGCAATTGTTTTATGACTGGCGACCTGTTTGACGTCAACCTTACTTGGGTATGTAATTTTTGAACAGACGTACAGTGTTTGATAGGACCAAAAAAAATCCCTCTTCTGTTTATAGCTTTAATCGATCAAGGTATGCATTTAAAATACAAGAGTAAAACACCCACGTGTCAAATTCAAATACTTTATTTATAAAAAATATTGAACTTTACGTGATCTTTAACTTTAAAAAATAAAATTAATTCTGAAAATGTAGCTATCCAAGTTGATTGTTAAATAAATATAGTCTGATAAAACGTCTTTAGGTGCATGTTGTCCTATTTTTATTTTTGGAAAATCACTTTTGGATATTTAGTTATTAAATGTTTTCATACATACATACATATCATCACGCCATATCCCTTGCAGGGTAGGCAGAGAGAACAGAGTGCCAGAGAACTCTATCTTTGCATACTTCACTCGCTTCCTCAACATTCATAATTCTCTTCATACACGCTCGCCGGTTTCGGAGACTCTTGACTCCACCTTCCTTCAGTACATGACCGATCTGGTCTAGGTAGGTTAGTCTCGGTCTCCCCAAAGTCAGTCAGTCAGTCTCAGTCTCCTGTTTTCAGATTTTTGTAATTATTTTTTTTCTCCTTAAATACTCAAAAGTGAAACTTGTCACTAGCACAGAAAGATAGCTCTTAAAAAGGACTATCAATAATAAAAATACCAAATTCCACTTCCGCGGCCTTTGGGAGAAATTGACATTGACATTCATTTAATCAATTTCTTTTCAGTATTTGAAATAAAATTATTTTTATGGATTCCAGCGCGTTTGTATTTGATTTCCAATTTTCCGAAGTTTCGAACAGTTTACAGCGTTCATGGTTCCGCGAGGTCTAAGGTGTCATACGCCCAATAAGTCATCATTATTACAGAGATTTATATCTCTGTAATAATGATGACTTAATGGGCGCCACAGTGTCAGTTATAAAATAATGATCCAAATTTTTAATACAAATTCATTGCCAGTACAAAAAAAAACGATTCTTTATATAAAAAATTATATTGTTTGTGGTAAGTTATTATTAAACATTTAATTTATGATAGATAATTATTATATTATGGCAATTTACTAGTTTAAAAAACTATCAAATCTATTCAGCTACCATGGGATTGGAACGCGGCCACACTGAAAAAGATCCGACAGTAAAATTCTGTAGGCATAATACTAATTACTGACTTTTGAGAAGTGAGCTACTTTATCTTACTAAAATTAAGTTAATTAATATTTAGCTATTATTGTGGGTCAAATCTATACAATAGGTGCTCATAGTGCCTTTTTTTTTTTTTTTTTTTTTTTTTTTTTTTGCGGTGGGCTATGGACGTCGCACCCCGCCAAATCGGTCCGGGGTGACGGAAGAGGCGGCGCGCAACCCCATTGACCCACCCTGCAAGCACCTCTTCTTCGCCGTACGAGCGGGCCACCGGTACCCGCTCTTTGTCTTCGGTGGCCCGCTCGGCGGTATGCCCTCTTGGGCTCCTCTCCTGCCGACGCCCCGACAGCTTTCGCCGTCGAGGCGTCGTCCTCACGCGGTGGCCTCACGTCGGGTGACCAGACAATTCCCCGGTCCGATCACCCGGTGCTCATAGTGCCTTGCAGTCTTGTGGTGGTTTTCTTTGTTTTATTGTTAATTAAGTGAATAACAGGATTCCAGTTTGATGATAATACCCATCCATCATCTCTATTAATTTTTTTATGTTTTTTAATTTGAATAGCTTCGCGAACTATTCTATGTAGGTATCGGTGTTCTTTTGCGAGGATTTGTAGTTTATCAAACCTCATGTAGTGGTGGGTGCGGTCTTGACTGTGCTCACAGATGTACACTGTGTCTCTTTTTAGTACGAAAATAAAAATATGTAGAATTACTTCTTAATAAGAAATAAAAAAGATGTCACTGTTATAGTTATCGTATAGTACGCCCGAAATTATAGTCAAGAAAAAAAACTTAGGATGCCGTCCTACCTATCATTAAAAACGGCTTACCAAGCATATAATATAATTTTACATATTAATGAGATAACTTGCAATAAAAAAAATATATAGTTCAAAATAAAATTAATTAGGGTCAAGCAGAGTGACAACCCTAACATAGTTTTTTAAAATTCAATTTCTACCAAAGGCCGCGGTAGTGGAATTTGGTTTTTTTATTATTGATAGTACTTTTTAAGAGCTATCTTTCTGCGCTAGTCACAAGTCCTACTTTTGAGTATTGAAAGAGAAAAAAAATAATTACGAAAATCTGAAAACATTTAATAACTAAATATCCAGGAGTGATTTTCCATAAATAAAAATAGAAAAACATGCGCCTGAGGATGTTCTATCAGACTATATTTATTTAAAATAATCAACTTGTGTAGTTACGTTAGTTTTCAGAATTACTTTTAGATTTTTAAACTTAAAGGTCACGTAAAGTTCAATATTTTTTGTAAAAAAAAGTATTTAAATTTGACACGTGGGTGTTTTACTCTTGCATTTTAAATGCATACCTTGATCAATTAAAGCTATAAGCAGCAGGGAATTTTTTTGGTCGCATCAAACACTGTGAGACGTCATTAGCTCAAGCTGCTCTAGGGCGATGTAAATCTCTTTATCATCTTTCACGATTGGTTTTTTTTTTCCTTTTTTTTTTTTTTTTTTCGTTTTTTTTTTGTAGCCTATGGTCCCGGTCACACGTCGCCCGCACCGTCCGGGGCGACGGAAGGGCATCGCGTGGCCCCATAACCCACCGTATTCCCTCCCCATCGCCATTGGGCCGGCCACTGGTACCGCTTCCTTGCCTTCCGTGGCCAGCCGGTGGGTTACGCTTTCGGGTAACATCCCCGTCGACGCCCCAGCTAACTGCCGGGGCGTCGCCCTCACACGGTAAAGCCTCTCTGCGGGTGAAGGACTATTCCCCGGTCCAGTCACCCGCGGCCTCGGCTACGGCGTCATTAGGCGCAGATACTCGCGCCTACGCCGCCCCAGGCGCCGGCGGCGGAGCGTATCACCGAAGCCGATTTCCTCTCGGAGTCGCCCCGCCGCCACCTTCCGCGAGACAACTGTCTCGCAGAAGGCGGCGACCGCGACCGCGCTGTTGAGCATCGCCTTAGCGATGGTCGGCAGTGCCAGGTCGGCACCGATGATCGCGACGAGTTCACGGCGCTGCTTTGCCCAGGCCACACAAACCTCGAGCGTATGTTGTGCCGTGTCCTCGTCGCAATCGCAGTGGTGGCAGGACGGTGTCCTTTCCCTCCTCACGACCGTGTGCAGGTACTTGCCGAAGCAACCATGCCCCGTCAAGACCTGCACCAGTCGGAAGGAAAGGACCCCGTGCTGTCGACCCAACCACTCCATCAGCACCGGCCGGAAGGCCTCGATGGTCCGAACACCGAACCGAGGCCTTTCCAGCCGGATTGCCCAACGGGTAATAACGTCACGGTGGTCGACGACCCTCCAGGCGGCCATCTCACTAAGCGAGACGGTGCCGTCCCCTGCCCGCGTCACTGACACCCGCCGGTATAGTCCGGCGAGCATCTCCGCCTCTAAATCCCATGGAGGTGTTCCGGCCAACAGGCATGCTGCCTCCGTCGCCACCATGCGGTATCCGCGTATGGCCCTGACCGCCATGGCCCGCTGTGGTCACCACAGCAGAGCCCTAAGTCGGACGGTCAGGGACCCCACCCACACGGGTGCGCCGTTCAGGGCCATCGACCGGCCCACCCCCGCGTACAGCAGTCGACACGACGATACCGACAATAATGTAAGGATTGGCAAGTATTCTTAATCGCCACCATACAGCAATCTTCTTTACTTTCAAAATATGTATGTATTCATCATTCATTCATCTCAGCTTATATATGTCCCACTGTTGGGCTCGAGCCTCGTCCATAATGGGAGGGAAATTGACCCACTGTACCACGCTGGTCAGACGTGTTGGTATAGGGTTTTGTTTCGACTTTTCCTTCTCTCGCATAGATGTTGTATGAGTTTTATATTCCTTAGTCGTCTCGTGCGATCATCCACGGGTGAGATAGGGGGTGGTGAATTGTATTCTTACTCCGTCACCACACGGACAGTGGTATGTAGGTATACTGAAACACAATTAAAATTCATATAAATTTAATTGTACAACGCATGACATGTTGACATCGGCCTTTTAGACAATAGTTAAACAAAATTAAAACAAATACTGTGTCATAACTGGTATTCATAGTTTATCGCAATTACTACAACTATAAGTATACGAATTCTCATAATTTATTTTAATTTTTTGATTGTCTTTTAGTGTTTGCTTAATGAGTATTATATACTTGAACCCGTTTTATGCTGTGAAAACATATAATTAACCTATTTTTTTTTCTAGTAATATGAATACTTATTACTAGTGAGTTGTCAATCAAATCTTTAATCTCGGTTTGACACAAAGTGACAGCGTCTCCTTTCTCTACTCGTATTATTCAAAAGGAAACGGACAGCATTCGAACGAGATATATAAAGGTCTTTTGACGGGAATTTGAAAACGTCATGTGGTGCTCTTGTATTATATTCGATATCTTAGTGTTTTAACGTGATATATTAGATAATTTTGATGGCATTTTATGTAATATGAAGCGACTGAACTACTGGGATGTAGTGAATATCATATAAAAGTGCTTTACAATGTTTTCGTTTTCCATCAAAATTCCCACAAGATACCATTAACAGTGTGGCCATTGCACTGTTAATGGCGACAATTTGACTTAGACAACGACTGACATGAAAGACAAAAAAACGTGAAAATATTTATAACTTGACACTGGCACCAATAGCTCGTATAAGTAGCTGATTGCCAATATATAACAAGAAGAAGAAGAGATATATAAATAAATATTTTATACCTCCCTTTTATATATTTTTGTTTTTAGTTTGGCTATATGATGCTGGTTCTATTTTGCTTTGCTGACGACAGATGAACGGCGTGGTGCCCTCGCTTATCCCTTGTGATTCCTCTCATTGACTATTAAATAAGGTACTGGAATTGTACTTAACTACGATGATTATTCTTTATAAAGAACAAAAAAAAAAAAACAAAATAATAAAAAAAAAAACACAAAAACTACTACTCCCGTTCCCATTTATATCATCTTTAACTTCTTCGTCCTAGATGTGTAAAATATTTTCTTGGATTTTATCTCACTTTTATTCTTTTGGTCTCCCTTGGACCTATATCCTCGTATCTTTTCCATTACAGGCGCTACTTTCAAATTTCCACCACGAATTCGATGATGTCGGCCGTATTTTTTTATATTTTTCTTCGCCATTAAAGCAAAAAAAAAAAAAATAACAATTTAAAGTGCTCATTACAGTGGTAAATTTAATTCCGATTTCATTAAATCTCTTTACAAAATATGTATATACTAGCGACCCGCCCTCGCTTCGCTTCGGTTACGTCAGTTCAGTTGTGTAGTTTACTTTCGCGACATAGAATTCCTTTCGGAGAAGGAATATCTTTAAATCCTACTTCATCTGACCTTCACAGGGCAGAAAAAGTCCCACCAGATTCCAAGTCTGTAGGAGCTATGTTTAAAAATGTGATTTTTACACGCCAGCAACCCTCGTTACGGGTGAAATTTCATTAAATCCGTTCTTAGCTGACCTCTACTCGGCGAAAGAAATATTCCTACCAAATTTAAAGTCTGTAGGCCTTATAGTTCCAGAGATATCATGATGAGTCAATACATAGGTGGTGGTGGTCTTTACAAAATATGTATATATTAGAATATATTTCTATATATCAGTAATTGAATTAATAATTCAATAAATATTTAATTAAAATCAATAGCAGCAAATGTCATAGAAAATCAGCAACTATTGGTGTAAAACTATTTCTCTAACACCTTTTCTAATTTCAACTGTGATTACGAGTAGCCAAGAGTAATTTATTAAATGCATAATTATAAAATTTATCAATACTTATCTCACCTCAAATTAAGTAATAAAACGGTCAATAGCATTGAACTTATTACTTAACTTGCAACTTTAATTCTTATCCGAACGTAATATTTTGGTGTAGTTTATTTGATGTTTTTATCTCAAGAGGTAAGTAAAGGTATTTGTACTTTTTACATTATGGCATCAAATTTTTCTCCCACGTAATAGTGCCAAGCCTATTATTGTTAATCGCCTACATTTCCAAAACTAGAGCATTATGATGAGAATTTCTTATGACAATCCTTCTATATCGAGGCAATTTGTAGAAAGACTCAATAATAGTTTTTGTCCTACCCTGAATCCGAACACAGGACTTTACTGACCCTTTTTTTGTGGCGTTGGGTTATGGTGTGGTTACGTCCCACCAAATCGGTCCTGGGCGACAGAAGAGATGACTCGTGAGCCTATAGACCCATCCTGCAATGCGCCTCTCGTCGCCGTGCGAGCGGGTCACCGTAACCCGATCTTTGTCTTTGGTGGCCATGCTTATGTCCCTGGAAACAAGTGAAGTTTTTTTTTGTATTTTACTATACAAATCTATTCTTAGAATATAGGATTTCGAACTATCATGATCACTAATGTTTACGAAATTATGGTTAAAGGAAAACTGATGAACTATTCTGCCGTGATCATTACGTGTGGTGACGGAGTAAGAATACAATTCACCACCCCATATCTTACACGTGGGTGATCGTACGAGACGACTAAGGGATATAAAACGCATATAACATCTATGCGAGATAAGTAAAACTCGAAAAAAAATCCTATACCAACACATCTGACCAGCGTGGTATAGTAGGCTAATTGCCCTTCCACTACGGAGGAGGCCTGAGCACAACTGTGGGACATTTATGGGTTGTGATGATGATGATGATGAATGTTCAAACTATGAAATAAAAATATTTTTAATAATTTTATAGCGTTTGTATTTGTTTTTACTCACGTTACTAATTAGTTTTATTAGTTTTATTTAATATGTGTGATACTCGTGTAAAAATCAGAAATCATAATGCTAAAAATTTGGAAGTGATCGTCAATAATCTCATGCATATTTATCTACATGGCTTTATGCAACCACTGCACCAATTAACAAAATAGTATAAATACATTGCGAGGTTATATTTGTGGTTGAACCAGAATATCTTGTAAATACGCTACGTGTTCGAAAGCTGTTAAACTTACTAGATTCATATTGGTTGGACGGTCAGCAAGTTTACTTTTCACAGTAAAATTGTTTGATAAATTGTATTTAAGAAAACACCTCGCACATATATATAAATTCTTGTATTATAAACGATTTACCAAATTAACACAGCAAAGTACAGAAGGAAGGTGGAGTCAGGAGTCTCTGAAACGGGCGTGCGTGTATGAATAGAATTATGAATGTTGAGGAAGCGAGTGAAATATGCAAGGATAGAGTTCTCTGGCACTCTATTCTCTCTGTCTACCCTGCAAGGGATATGGCGTGATGATATGTATGTATGTAACACAGTAAAATACAATTAACAGACACAAATAACACCTAGATTCGGGTTCCTTACGATAAACAGTAATGCAGTAATTTATATAGAAATCTGCACCTACAGTACGTACATACAAGCTCACTTTGAGCTGCCGAATGCTCAATAGCGGCTGAAATAGGCCTAGGCGGACTGAATAAGACTAGATTTAGTTCTTCCTTATCTCTGGCTAAAAGAATAGCATTGTAAATAAAGAAATAACTTGTCGCTTTTCTCTCTTTACTGTTCACTCTTAATGTGAATAAGTCGTGAATAAGAGTGAGAAACTTATAACAATTTTCGTCATCATCATCATTTCAGCTCATACAGCCAACCAATGGGCTGTAAGCTCTTCCATAATAGAAAGGAAATTGACTTACTGTACTGGGCCTGTTCTGGAGGCGGAGATGCTAGCCGAGGTTTACCGGCGGGTGTCTAGCATTCGCGAGGAGGGCGGCATTGTGTCGCCCAGTGAGTTGGCCGTCTGGCGCGAAGACGCCTGCCGGAGTGCCATCGCCCGTTGAGCAGTATGGCTGGAGAGGCCTCGATTCGGTGTACGTACCGTGGAGGCCGTCCGGCCGGTGCTGATCGACTGGATGGAGCGGCGGCACGGAGCCCTCTCTTTCCAACTGGTGCAACTTTTGTCGGGGCATGGAAGTGCGGTTGCAGTGAGGACACGGCGCAGCATACGCTCGAGGCCTGCGTGACCTGGGTACAGCAGCGTCGTGAACTCATTGCAACCATCGGTGCCGACCTGACGCTGCCAGCCGTCGTGAAAGCGATGGTCGACAGCGTCAGGAACTTGGACGTGGTCGCCGCCTTCTGCGAGAAAGTAATCTCGCAGAAGGAGGCGGCGGGGCGAGTCCGTGAGGAAGGTAGTTATCATTTCAAGTTTTCTATAGGATGCAGTAATGTTTTACGGTCATCCCTTTTCTATTGTTTATGGTGGACCTTTGCAATACCAGACGTACAGCTGGATCATTGAAGAAAATTAGTTATCGGGCTTTTTCCTTGGCTAAGGAAGTTATGGTGATGCATTGTAGTATTCATTACCCCACGGAAAGAAGTAACAAATCTATGTGATAATATTTTTATCTTCGTGTAAAAAAATCCATTCATACGTTTAATAGATTTTTTATCTTCTACGTTGATATTGCCTGAAAGGTATCCAGCAAAGCGGTCATAAATTGATAGTTGATTTGTATTTGCCTCTTTGGAAATCTTTCTTTCTCAACAGCGATTAGCGGTTAGTCGAGTAATATGACCTGCTTCTTGCTATTTGGAAATAACTCGAAGGCTTAGAAACCTTAGGACCATGCCGGTTGATTCTGTAAGTCCACGTGCAGCATGTCCTTCGCTGTAACGATTTCTCGATGTGGCTAAGTATTATATCAGACTATCAGAGGCGAGTATAGAGAATTGGGTATGATAACGCACTCGTTTACGGTCTGCAATTTTTTTTTACAAGACACTACCCTGCACTAAAGAAATAATCTTTGTATTGCGGGGGACTTTACGAACATGTAATTAACGCAGACAAATTACACCCAGACTCATAACAACACTTTGTGAATCTCACAAAGTATTGTCCTGCGTGGGAATCAAACCCACGGCACTGGCACGGAAGGTCGGTATCTTAACCATTACACCATCTGTGTAGTCATATGTCTGCAATTAATCCTATGCAACTGTTTAATCATCTCAGTTTATTTTATAACTAATCGTGTTCGTTGCTTACTCTGTGTTGATTACTTATGTACATATTTAATCTATCTATCTATCTAATATCTTTAAACGAGCAATTCTTGTATATATTTATATATATTTTTCCTGAATCTCGGCAACAGCACCAACAATTTTCTTAAAATTTTACATGCAGTGGTTCCGGGGACGACTAATCGATCTAGCTAAGTTTTATTTGTAGAAAATATTGTTTTGTCAATATTTTCAGGCAATGAAAAAATATAATTTTTGGGATGGCTGACAATTATTAAAATATGAAGGCAAATTTTGACGCTGTCATTAAGACACCTCAATTGGATAATCGAGTAGTCTAATCGAGGCCGGTTCGAATCCTGTTTCTTTTTTATTACTTTTGACTTTTTAATTTTTTTTATTATTATTCAATTTATTATTTGTTTATATTTAAATATTAAGTTAAATATAATAATATATTATGGTATTTTCTTGTGTGTTTTGAAGATATATTTATCTCCAAAACGCACTAAAAAGAAAATACCGAGCAAGCTCGGTCGTCCAGATATTTAAATATTATAAAACGAAGCCCCCGTCGCATTTGTCTGTATTTATGCTCGCGATTAACTCAAAAACTACAAAATAGATTTTCATAATTATCAACAATAGATGGAGTGTTTCATGAGGAAGGATTACGTGTATAATTTATTGCTATTTTGTGTAAATTGGCTAAACTATAACGATAAATGTCAAATAAATCGGTAAAAAAACGTATCAGCGTAAATTGCATAAAATATTCGAGATAATGTGTGGTAGGATCACTACTTTTAAATATTTAAAGAAGTGCTTTAGTACGTTTTTTTCAATCATAATCCTTACATTTTAAAATGTGTACAGAATAAAAGATAAAATAGATAATGGCGATGTTTACGCGAGTAATACCTACACATTTGAAATAAAACTATTTTTACGGATTCTATCGTGTTTGTATTTGATTTTTAATTTCCCGACGTTTCGAACAATTTACAGCCTTCAAGGTCACGGAAGGACCTGAAAAAATAGTTTTATTACTAATAAAATAGATAAGTAATAATCAAAGTTGGATACAGTTTTAAATCTAATCCACATGCATGACGCAACAACCCCATGCCATATTATGAAAAAAGAAATGTATTTATATATGCTCTGCTACTCGTACGAAGCCGGAACAAATCGCTAGTAAAGTATATAACATCAAAAGATACGATAAATTCAATTCGAATAAAACGAAGGCGTTGACTGGTGATCACACAATTGCAAATTCGTGACTGTAAATCAATAGAACTTTCGAGGTGAACGCATTCAAACAAAAGTTCATGTTAGTATTCTCATAGCGTTGCATGTTTAAAAATAAACTGTCATAAATTAAATCCAACCATAATTATATTTTATTTATCTATATGATTAGGTAAACAATGCATTAGATGGAGTTTTAGTGGGAAAGGAAAAGTGTCATGGAGTGTTCTTGTTTAATATTCAATTAAGTAATTCTGGTGGCATTCTATGTAATTTGATGCGCAAGAAGTACCGAGGTTTAGTGAATATGATATAACAATACCTTAAACACGTTTTCGTTTTCTACTAAAATTCCCAAAAGATACCATTAACAGTGTGGCCAATGCCACTGTTGAAGGCGACGATTTGACTTACTGACGGAAGATGACTTTAAATGAAGTTAATTTATAAACAAAGATTTGGCTTAAAGGTCTTAGTAACAAAGCTTTAATTAAAAAAATACATTTGATAGGGGGCACTGCAATCGATTTTAAGAAATTTTAATTCATTTTTTTTTATTTTTATAGCATAGCCTATGTTAGGATAGCTAATCATTAAGATTAGAAGAATCAGAAGAAGAATTATATACACTCATTTGCAAAAAAAACGGGCGGTTTTGATTTTCATTCATATTTAAAAAGATACAATACCAAAAAGGTTTCAATCGTTTGTACACGTTACTGGCCGGTTTTAAAAATGCTGTGGTATTTAAAAAAGTACGTTCTAAATTCAATTTTTCATTTGATGTTCATTTTTACAGAAAACCCCTTTTTATCCTACATTTTTGGCGCGAAGTTCCAGAAGTTAACATCGACTTTCATAACTTTTATTCAATTTTTATCGATTAATTTCATATCCTTGACTGTCAAAGCTTTATTTAATGCTGTTTGGCTGTATCAAAAATGGTAGATAAAGTGGTAAAAGCTACCAAAATTATCGCGCTGCTTGAAGAGGGTTGCAGCCAATGTTTCGTGGCTAGGAGGCTAAATGTTAGTCGCTCGACAGTCCAAAGGACCTGGCAGCGATATCAGGAGACTGGTTCCGTCGAGAGAAGGCCTGGTTCTGGAAGAAAACCATGTACCCAACCACGGGATGATCGTTTTCTTGTGAGTCGCGCATTGAGAAATCGCAAATCTTCGTATGTGGATCTTAAGAACAACCTCCAAGAAGTAAGAAATGTGCATATTAGTCTATGGACGGTCAGGAGGAGGCTTCTCGCTGCCAATATACGCAGTCACCGCCCGGCCCGCGGCCCCAAATTACTCCGTGAGCACAGAGTTCACAGGCTTAGGTTCGCTAGAAATTGTGAATCATGGACTCAAGACGATTGGAATAGGGTTTTGTTCTCTGATGAAGCCAGGATATCTCTGTTCGGTGAAGATCGACGTCGGCGAGTGCTAAGAAGACAAGGAGAACGCTTTGCAGAGGCATGTTTCGAAGAAATCACACCTTATGGTGGGGGCTCTGTTATGTTTTGGGCAGGAATAAATTCAATGGATCGTACAGAGTTAGTCTTCATTGAAAACGGCTCACTGACTGGGCATCGATACATAACGGAAGTTCTAATTTCTCATGCACAACCCGCATTGGCCGCTCTAGGTGAAGACTCGATTTTTATGGACGACAATGCTCGCGCCCACCGATCCCGCGATGTTAATGCGTATGTGCAAGAGGTCGGCATTCGTCGTTTGGATTGGCCAGCTCGAAGTCCCGACCTCAATCCCATAGAGCATGTCTGGGACGTTCTGAAACGGCGTGTGAGATCAGTACACCCGGCTCCGCAGACCATCAGAGAGCTGAAGAATGTGATTACTGCGGAGTGGGAACGTATTCCGCAAGCAAGTATCCGGGATATACTCGCTAGCATGCCCAGACGAATTCAAGCTGTGATTTTAGCTAGAGGGGGTCACACTCGATACTAAACATTTATCTGCTTTTACTTTATTAAAGAAAAACAAACAAAAAAACTTTTTTATTTTTACTTCATGAGCATATGCACTACTAGCGAATATACACTACTAGCGAGGTTTAGCATTATTTCCCATAAATTGTATCTAAATTTTATGAAATACTGATGAAAACGATTATTTTCTTATTAATTTACCAAATTGTGTGGATAAAACTACCTATAATTATCAAACAAAGAAATATTAACATTTGAAATGGTTCATTGCTTAGGTGCCCGTTTTTTTTTGCAAATGAGTGTATATAAATATATAATTCTTCTGTACACGTGTTGACAGTGAACTCCTCCTAAACGGCTAAACGCCTAAAAGCCTTGAAATTTTTTGTGTGTGTTCGAGGGGATTCGAGAATGGTTTAGATTCGTAATTAGACCCGGTAGATGGCGCCGTTGTCGATATATTAAACGGATGGACCGATTGGGGTGAAAATTTCTATGTATATTCCAATGGGCCCCTGGATGATTTCAAAACACAATTGGACCCGGTAGGTGGGGCTGCTATTGGCATATCGCTTAAAACTTTGCCGAGCAAGACGATGTCTGCCGCGACAGCTAGTTTATTATATAATTGTTTTTCTTAATTTATAATAATAGTCTATTTATTTAGAATTTTCCTTTCTTTCTTATCCTAAAGGGTAAATAATACAATTCGCAATGCCAAACTAATTCAACAACGAAGTTTAAATTTAAAAAGCCTGTAAATTAACATTTACAACATAAAAAATGCTGGTGTTTACGTGTTAGCACGATTATTTGTTATTACAAACTGTATGATAATTTTTGTTACCGTTTTCACTATTTCATTTAGGTAACTTCCTCCGGAAGGTTTTAGTACGTAGTACATTTAAAGTAGTCAAGAAATGACTACCTACATTATGTAATAAAAAATGTTTTGTAATACTAAGATATCATAGACTGTAAATCATTTTTATTTGTGTTTTATTCACATATAATTTCTTGCCTATCAATGTAAGTAATTAATGTACCTATTACATAATCTTGAAAAAACGGTTTACCTAACTAACCTAATTTGAACAATAATCTAACGTTATTTTCATAGGACAATTTTTTTTTTTACAAATAAATCAGCTCTGCACTAAGCAAACGGACAAAAACCAACACCCAGACTCAGAAGAGTAATTTGTGGATCGCACAAAATATTGAACTGTGGCATTTATTGGAAATCGAACCCACGGAATCGGCACGATCGGTCGGCATCCCAACCACTACAGCATTTGTGCAGTCACATTAATCATTAATTATATTATTATATCAGTAACAAATACGAATGACATTGACGCTTAAATTGTCATAGGATTTTACCTAATATTTAGGTGTTAGATAGAATGAGATAAATGTCATTATCATCAGAGTCAAGAGTCTCCGAAACCGGCGAGCGTGTATGAAGAGAATTATGAATGTTAAGGAAGCGAGTGAAGTATGCAGAGATAGAGTTCTCTGGCACTCTGCAAGGGATATGGCGTGATGATATGTATGTATGTATGTATCATTATCATCAGCGCCCATATATGTCCCACTGTTGGGCTTGGGCTTCTTCCGTAATGGGAGGGAAATTAACCTACTATATCACGCTGGTTAGACGTGTTGGTATACGTGGACGTATGACGTGGTGTATGGTTTTGTTTTCATGCTCTTGCATAGATGTTATATGCATTTTATATCCCTTAGTCGTCTCTTACGATCATCCACGAGTAAGATAGGGGGTGGTGAATTGTATTCTTACTCCATCACCACACGGATAATATCAAATGTCATTATTCCTATATTAAATTATTTTGGTTTATACAATAGTTACGGATTGTTAGTGATATTAAATAATTGGGAATTATAAAAAAGAAATATAAAGTAACTATTAGTTTTTATTTTTTGATTTCCAGACTTCGCCTCTATCTAGAATTATTCGAAACTTATAAGTTTCGAGTCATTTTCATTTGTTTCGGATATATTTCCATTTCAGATATCTCATATCTCAGGTTACGAAGCTTCACACCATCCCCGATACTATACTTATGCGGATTTTGCTCGATGTGGCGTTCTCTTGAATGTTTAGTTGTGAACGACACGACGAGACGAATTTCAGTAACAATTAATTAAAATAAAAGAAATAATATTTAATATAAAATAGTCCTAAACATAATATTTGTAACTATTTACACCAAGGTTATAAACTATAAGGATAGGAACTTAATGATAACAATATAATTAAGTAATTACTGTATTTAGTACAATGCAAGGAGAAATTATTTCATTTTATTAAGATAATTAAAAGGGTTTATTTTATTTAATACTATATATTAAATATATTGCAAAAATATAAAATTCTTCTCTTTTTAATATTATATACAATGTATATAATATGAACGTAATATTAAGTATATACTTACAATGTATAATATATAATATAATAAATAGGAGGACGAATTTAACTCGGCTGAGCAGCGTTCAGGAAACTTAAGAGGATCTTCTCATTCAATATACCTCAGTGTCTGAAGGCACAGGTCTAAGACCAATGTGTGTTACAAGTGATGATATATGGCATGGAAAGGGAGTCTCTAAATGTAGGCTTCATGACCAAGCTCTAAGTCGCTCAGCGTGCTATAGAGCGGGCTATGCTCGGGATTTCTCTGCGAGATAAAATCCGTATGAGGGAGGCCTACGTTCAGCAGTGGATGATAAATGGCTGAATGATGATGAATGTGATGATGATATGAGTGATAGTGTGTTAGATTACCACTATATGACATGATGGGGAAGTTATTGACTTGGATGTCATAGAGATGTAAGTAAAACCTTGGCCTACCATGTGTCGTGGGTTCGATTTCTATGGCCACCAAAGACAAAGATCGGGTACCGGTGGCCCGCTCGCACGGCGAAGAGAGGTGTTTGCAGGGTGGGTCCATGGTGTTGCGAACCGCCTCTTCCGTCGCCCCGGGCCGATTTGCCGGGGCGCGACCACATCCGTGGTCCCACCTTGCAAGAAAAAAAATAAGGGTTCGATTGCTATGCCAAAAATTGTTTTTTGCAATCCAAAAATGATTGTTCTGATTCTAAGTGCTAATTGTTTCCGTTAGGTGTATGTTTATAAACTTGCCCGCGATAGAAGGACCTACCTTCTGCGGGTGATTTTTCATACAAATTGGTATAAAAAAAATGTTGATTTGATAATTTAGTTTGTGGATATATTATTTTATTTTTAATATAAGTATTGATAAATTCAAATATTCTTCTCTACATAAACATGGTATTATTAAAAAGTAATATGATATTATTAACTCAAGGAACACTGAAATATTTACAACTTACTTCATAATCAAACTTATATGAATGGATAGTGATAAAAGTTTTAGGTTATTTCAACTAGAATTGACAATCATCATCGAGTAATGATCGACAATGATTGTTAGAAAGAACGGATTTACGTAAGAAAATAATAACTTAATAAATAAATATATATCTAGTTTTTTATAAAAGATTCCATAATAATAACAAGGTAATTTTGCAACGATCGCGTTCGTACTTTTACCTTAAATAATTTTTAAAATAAAATAATTCATTGTCATAGCCCATCTAAACGTTATGCTTAGAATTGGTAATGTTATTACAAAACTATTTGGGTGATATTCGCGCTACTATTTTTTTGTGAGTTATATCAAAATATAATTTATAAATTACGTTATTTAACAGTGAAATCTTTATTGTAGTTACAAATGTCTTGACAAGATAACTATTGCAAAATTTCACTTGATAACTTTTATTTTTTCATCAATTTTATGAAGGTTTGCGACATAACTTACAAATCTTAGAGATATTTAATTAATTAATAAACATCGTCTATTATTTAATATCTTTATTATATCCATTAATTTAATTTATTTTATTCAGGAACGGCAAGAAGCAATCCAATTGAAACTAGCGGCTAGAAGGTCGTAAAAGCAACTGTTTGAGTCGCTCATATTCAATAAATCTATTTTAGATTATCAATATTTGACTATTTTCATTTATAAGCCAGCAGAAAAGTATTTATCTTCTGCTTTTGACAATCCGTGTGGTGACGACGGATTAGGAATACAATTCACCACCCTCTACCTTACCCGTAGGTGATTGTAAGAGACGACTAAGAGATATAAAACGTATATAACATCTATGCAAGAGAAGGACAACTCGAAAGAAAACCGAAACCTCGAAGGCAAATTAGCCTGCTATGCTTACGAGGGTCGAAGCCAACAGTGGGACGTCTATAAGTACAGATGATAATGATGATGATGAAATAGAATTTTAAAGAATTACTATTATTTAATATAGAGACTGTGTTTAATGTATATTTTAAGCATTAATCAATGTTTAAAATGTGCCCAAGCGTGACGTTCTAATTTTTAAAATCGAAATTAATATCTATTGTTTAGGCTAGAAAAATAAGAGGAGAAACAAATGGACAGCAACTTTGTTTTATAATATTCAGAAGTTTAAAATTTGTCGACAGACTGGATATCGGACTTTTAATCAACATGATTAATGTCATAATAGCTATGTTTGGGGGCTACCAACCCGGCTGGGTTGGCTAGCATATGCCTGTTGACAGTCTCCCAGGCGAGTGTTGCTCCAGTGATCTGCAGCGGCTATGATTACTACTAACCCTTACATTGTTTTGTATTGTAGACGGCAGGTAATAGCTTAAAAATTAACTTGGGCCTTTTCATCTAATGCTGTTTGGTATTGTACATTTCCAACTGGGGCTGTCACTGTCAGGCATACAGCCGGTCATAGAACCATTGTCAAAACTTTTCTTTTCGATGGAAATCTCATCTTCCATATACAGGTATACTCATATATTGCGTCGACTTCCATTGATTGGAATGAGAGCAGGATAACGAAGATGCATTCTGGGCAGTCCTGACTTAATTTTAGTACTATATAGAATTCTGATGTTTGAGATGTCTTTCCCAAGTAGGGTTGACGTCTGGCAGGCGGTCGGTCATAAAATTATAGCCAATAAATTTTACAATATGTGCTATGAATGAAGAGTACATATTTTATCGACCCCAAGCAATTGCAATAAGAGTAGGAGAATGATGATAGAATTCTGATGTTTATACGAGTATTACACATTTGAAATAATATTATTTTTACGGATTTTAAAGCGTTTGTATTTAATGGAGAACTTCAGTCCTCCCGTAAGCATGACCACTGTAAAGTATTCGAACCGTCGGGAAATTAAAAATCATGTATAAACGCGATAGAATCCGTAAAATATTTATATTTCTTTATTTTATTATTTACACGGGTAACAGTGTATTGTTCTGAACTCGTCGCTACACAGTATCTATTCTATCTGTTCTACAATCATTATCATCATCATCACAGCCCATAAATGTCCCACTGTTGGGCTCGGGCCTCCTTCGTAATGGGAGGGCAATTAACCTACTGTACCGCGCTGGTCAGACGCGTTGGTATAAGGTTTTTTTTCGAGTTTTCCTTCTCTCGCATAGATGTTATGTGCGTTTTATACTCCATAGTCGTCTCGTACCATCATCCACGGGAAAGATATGGGGTGGTGAATAGTATTCATACTCCGTCACCACACGGAAACACGGAGGCACTGTTCTACAATAAGGAGTAAAAGAACCCACAATTCTATATTAGCCATCTGCCCCTTGGGATTAACAGAAAATTCTTTAGAGTTTTCCTTCAATAATAATAAATTAATTATTATTATGCTAGGTTTTATTAAATTAATAAGTCGATGATATTTTTCGCATGCATTAGCGGTGTGTTATTTCAATTTATTGAAAATTTGAATAACTGTTAATTGCATGACTTCTATTTACATGACTCGTATCCCTATTAATTAGATTGTTTTATTTGTTAGAAAAGAATATAGCCCCTTCCTGTACTTGACTTTTTTTAGCTTTAATTATTCCCTTGGCAGTTTTAAAATAAAATTAATTATTTGTCAGTAAAAGTTCCCTCTAGAACAGATCAGATCCGGGTTCTGGTGGACCGCTCGCTCGGCGAAGAGAGGTACATTACAGGGCGTGTCTGTGAGGTCGCGCGCCGCTTCTATTGTCGCCCTGGATGGAAATTGAATTAGCGGGGTATGACCATTCCATAGCCCACTCCAAAAAAAAAATGACCAAATCAGATATAGAATAGATCCTTAAAGTAATATTTCTTATGCGTTTTCTGTTGGATTTGAGATTATTTAGGTTTAACGATAATTAGGTTTGATCAGTCTAGTAGCTTTTTTAGACAAAGACAAAATAATTCGGCTACATTTGCTGCCAGTGATTTTAAAATAATTGATATTAAAGAGATTTAAGTATTTTGAAATAAAAACTACTTTTACGGATTCTATCACATTTGTATTTGATTTTTAATTTCCCGACGTTTCATTTTCACTTTTTAACACTTTACAGTGATCATGGTTACGGGAGAATCATGACCATGGTCACTGTAAAGTATTCGAACCGTCAGATAATTAAAAATCAAATACAAACACGATAGAATCCGTAAAAGTAGTTTTATTTCAAATGTGTAATACTCGCGTAAACATCAGAATTCAATTATTTTTTTAAAGTGATCAAATATTTCTTAACCAGGAATACTTATTAGGTATTTAAAATGAGTTAACATACTATAAAACATGCTATGAACAATGTCTATACTCTATACATTAGATGTGTCTATGCTTCTGTACAATTAGAATACTGAACCACGATAATTAAAAATAATTGTATTCATTTAAAAAAAAAATCTTTAACTCTTTATTTTCAAATTACTGAAATTTTGCATTTAATATGCCTGATTATTTATAAAAACCCAATTACGAGCGATAAATGATTGTCACAAGTGGGATTCGAACCCACACCTATTGGAAATCCGTTCCAATCGTGCTGCCATTTACGACACCGTGAACTATTGTAGGACATTCAATTCTCGCATCGTATTATATTTTCGTCTTTAAGGAGAGGTGTGCCGACTACCCGACATTGTTTACACATTCTTCAGGCTTAATACTCAAACTTTGCAGTTAGAAATATAATACACACTTGTGACAATCATTTTTCGCTCGTAATCGGGTTTTTATTTTCAATTACTTTTCGAAGCATTTCACATTTTATTTCATCCAAAGCTATTTGAGTTATTGCATACAAAAATAATAATTGAACGTTTTTTTTAAATTTCAAATTCTTTTGAGGGAACTCAGCTACGGTACTAAAAATTCACATCTACTGACTTACATACTTCTAACAATCATGATCTACGTGCACTTTATTTCACAGTACAAGCTTTAGCTATGAAAGAACCTTATCAGATATATAATGAGTTCACTAGAACATATTGGTCATAGTAAAAGACACACTATTACAATTTTATTAACATTACTTCACCTCGACTGTCATTGACTATCATAAAGATTATATGTACTTACAAAATAGAGGCTAACACTTAATATTTTTAACTTTTTAAAGAACATTATGTTCTTTGGTTCACACAGATAATAAAATTTTAAGATAATTTCATTGTATTCGTTATTTCACTTTTGTCTTGAATTTAAGATTATCTAACTTTAAATAATATGTGATTTAATCAATACTTACTTGATGGTTTGTTCAGATGACCGTGAACTTTTTGTTCAAACCTTTGTAGTGTCCGATATCTCTGGAACCATAAGGCCTAGAGACTTTAAATTTGGTAGGAATACTCCTTTTTCCGAGTAAAGGTCAGCTAAGAACAGATTATACAAAATTCCACCCGCAAGAGTGCTAGGGTGTAAAATTTCATTTTTTAAATATTGCTCCTACAGACTTGAATTTCAGTAGACATTTTATGTTACGATACAGAGGTAAATTAAGAACGGCTTTTTAAAAATTCCACCCCTAAAGGGGATTGGGTAGGTGTTAACCCAAAATATCTACATTTTCCAATACTGCCCCTATAGACTCGGAATTTGGTGTGAGCTTCCTTTCTGCCCTGTAAAGGTCAGATGAAGTAGGATTTTAAGAAATTCTTTCTTCGAAAGGAATTCTATATAGCGAAAGTAAACTACTCAACTAAACTGACGTATCCGAAGCGAGGGCGGGTCGCTAGTAATAAATAAATGTTTGTATTTTTGGACCTTACAAATAGATATTTAACACATTCAATTATGTAATTGAATGTGTTTATGTCTAGATTCATAACAACTATTCAGATAATTATCTATGTAAAAAATTAAAAATACAATGAAGATTCTATTATCCATTAAATTTTCTATGAAAGAGGATTTGATTAAGAGATAAGTCAGCATTTTCTAACAGAACTTCTTATATTATTCTCATTATTTCCTTCTTACTTCTTCTCTTCCATTGACGAATAATATGACAAAATATAGTACCATATTAGTTTTCTTAATCTGTCTCTATTTCCAGGACGTTTGACTTGTTTTTATTAGTGGTAGGAATGGTCCTACCACTAATAAAAATAAGTCAAATAGGATGAGCTGTTGACAGCTATCTATCTTTAGCCGTGGGCCGGTCCGTCCGAGATAGTACCACACTCTCGCAGAAGATCGACGTCTGAGTAATAGCAATGTGCTATTGCCCATTGTTTGGTGAGCGAGAGAGCCGGAAGCCCAACTGGGTGGGTTTGGGGTTTTTAATGGCTGGCAGAAGCCAAGCTATGCCCTTGGTGTTGAAAAATGGGCGGCAGTAACAGTTACCATCAGGTGTGCTACTTGTTCGTTGGCCACCATAAGTAATAAAAAAAATCTACGGTGAAGAGCTGTTCCTTGATATTGTAAATGTCCATGGGCGGTGGTAACGTTTACCATCAGATGTGCGGCTTGCTCGTTTGCCACCAAAATCAATAAAAAAAGCATAATTAGTTGTTAAGTAAAAGGGAGAAATTAATAAAAAAAATATTATATATACATTACATTAGGAATAGTGTTATAAGAGAGCGCTGTGGTGTGAATGAAGAAATAGTGACAAAGATCAAAAAGGGTATGCTGAGATGGTTTGGACACTTAGAAAGAATGAGTGGGGAGAGATTGACGAAGAAAATATATAAAGCAAGCGTGAATGGGACGAATACAAGGGAAAGACCTCGTCATAATTTTCTGGATGAAATTGGCGATGTATTGACGAGAGGTCATATTAAGAGTATGCGTAATCGTAGAGCATGCATGAAGACTATTATGAGTGTTAATGAAGCAATGGAAGTATGCCAGGATCGTGGTTTGTGGCAATCCGTATTCTCTGCCTCCCCTCTAGGGAACAGGCGTGATGCTATGTATGTACATTACATTACGTATGCAGTAGAGATATTAATTGTAAAGTTAACAAGCCAACATCGCTAACTACAACACAGTTAATTGTTTGTGAAAATACCAGACCTGAATACCTAATATATCAGCGGTATGAAACGGACTGATTTCGTCAAAAAAACATAGCGAGTGTGTCGCTTTTACAATTTACTTATTACTTTTATATTATATATGTATATATTAAATATGCAAGTATTCTTCAGTGAACTTGACTTAAAATTTATTAAAATAATAATAACAATTATTATTTCATAATAATAATAATAATTTCATAATAATAATAAATAATAAGTAAGAGTGGCGTTACTGCGGCCCCGAATACTCCAGAGATTCGATCAGGGCCTCGTCTCCAGCTGGCCTTCATTGGCTGGCTAGAGTGGAAACCGAAGAGTGCCCGAAGGACTCTCAGCTCTGGCTTGCCTTAAACAGCTGGTCAGAGAGGGGTCGCCACAGCTATATGCTCGGGGGTGGAAGTGTCATTTTCAAGGGCATAACTACGGGGAAACCATGGCTCTGTTTATCACAGACTCAATGGTGAAACCGGCGCCGCACCGCTCGACACCCCTAGCCACTTGCACCAATGTTGCCCCCTGTTGCCCGTATGGCTTGTGTGCCTGTGGCGACTATTTAGGGGGCCCATTCAGTGAGTTGGCGAGTCACCGTCTGCCACCGTTCATCTCTCAATATGGGTTTGAAGGCAGACGACAGTTAAAAATTCATAGATTTAAGATGAACCAGTCCACTAAGCACCCACTCCCATAATCAGATATTAGCTACCATAATCACACAATAGTTTTACACTTACCGCTGGTAGTCCACGTATGTTATGTGCAGACGTGGAATATCATTGGTAGATGTCCCATCCCAATATTTAGATTAAATTTCTCCAAAGGCCTCTGCGTGTTGGATCCATATCCCCATGTAACCCTCCCAAAAGACCGGGCATCTTCCCTATGGAAGATCCCGTGAAAAAAGGAGATACAAAATAATAATAATAATCATTTATTTATTTTCTCTATCACAAAGGTAAATTCCGTGTGGTGATGCAGTAAGAATACAGTTCACCACCCCCTATCTTACCCGTGAGTAATCGTAAGAGACGACTAAGGGATAAAAAATGTATATAAAATCTATTCAAGAGAAAGAAAACTCGACCCTATACCAACACGTCTGACCAGCGTGGTTTAGGTTAATTTCCTTTCCATTACATAGGAGGCCCGAGCCAAACAGTGGGACATTTATGGGCTGTGATGATGATGATGAAGGTAAATACATATTACACACGTACAATATTTAGTTATGATTACACACATTCCTTTGTAAGAGACTGACGTCTGTAATAGGTCTGGAATAGAAATATATACATTTGGGACGTTAATTGTTATATTTGTTCTGGTATTAGACATACCTACATATATAGGTATGTCTAGTGTGGGGGTTTAATTATTTCAATTATTAGCAAATAAGTCCAGAGACCAATTAACGATCTTATAACGACCTGGGCCAACTCCATCTAATTCCGTTTGGTCAACAATTACATTCCCAAGGAGGGTTGACGACAGGCAGGCGGCTAATCATAAAACTATTGCCAAAAAATTTTACAATATATACTATGAAAGAAGAGTACATATTGTATCGACCCCTAACAATTGGGATAAGAGTAGGAGAATGATGCTGATGAAGTCCAGAGACCAATTAATATAATGTGCAACTATAAAATCCCACCACTACGCTCAAGAAAGCAGTGGCCTAATCATTGCTTTCCTATATATATATTTTTTAATTTCTTATATGTTTTGTGTAGTTTGTTTACATCTAGTAGTACTAGTGCGGGTAGTAGTAGGCTTGCAGAAAATTATTTATATAACATCAGAGCAGAGGCAATGTGCGTTTCGTTCAGTGAACGAGAGACTTTCTGGGTGGGTTTGGGGTTTTCGTTGGTATGCAGCGGTTAGCTGTACCACTGGTATGACAAAGATCCATGGGAGGCAGTAACACTTAAGATCAGGTGCGTTACTTGTTTTTTTTTTGTTACCATAAGCAATTTAAAATTTTGTCACTGCTGCCTATGGACCTTTGCAGTTGTAAACAGAGAACTGTCTGGCTTCGCGGGTTCTATGTATTCATGGATCGAATCATACTTAAGTGATCGTCTTTTTAATGTAGTCCTCAATGGTTTTAAATCCGCTACTTATTTAATAACTTCAGGCGTGCCCCAAGGTTCACACTTGGGCCTCTTGTTATTTAATATATTTATAAATGACTTTCCCAATTGCTTGCCTAAAAATCTATAAAACCAAAGAATCACATAGCGACATTGATTTACTGCAGGAGGACCTTTTTTTTTTTTTTTTATGTTGACGCTGGGAAACGCTTTTGCGCGCTAACCCCTGCCCGCCGATGTCAAGACGGGAGGGAGTGTGGGACTCGCCGGCCAGCTAGTCCAACCGGAATACCCACTAAAACCACAGCGGCCCCCTTCCGCGCTTTTACGGGGCGCCGGAGAGATCGTCTACTGACATTCGATCCCCGACGCCCCAACGCTTGGCCTTCTGGCCACGCCCTGTCGATCCTCAAGGCGGTGGGAGGAGATGCGCATAACGGCGCCTCCTCCTCCCCGGACGCCGGCGACGGAGCGAGTCAGCGGATGCATGCGCCTCACGTTCCCGCTCCGCAGCCTCCTTCTCCATGACGGCCTCGCAATACGAGGCCATCGACGTCCAGCACCTATCGCTGTCGAGCATCTTGGAGATGATGGTCGACAGCGACAGGTCTCTTCCAACGACCGCCGACAGGACGTGGCGTTGGGGCCCCCAGGCGGGGCAAACCTCCAGAGTGTGACGCGCATCATCCACTGGCGCGCCACACTCGTGACATCCAGGGGCCCCTTCTCTTCCAATTTTATGCAGGTACTTACCGAAGACCCCGTGTCCGGTAAGCACCTGCACCATCCTGAAGCTAAGGCTGCCGTGCCTTCTTCTGATCCAGCGGTGGAGATGTGGCGCGACCGCCTCCACAGTCCCCCGCACTGCAGGAGGACCTAAATTTACTATCCAAGTGGTGTCACAAAAATGGTATGTTATTAAATGCAAAAAAATGTCAGTATATTAGGTTTACTCGTAAAATAAATAAAATTAAATCAGTGTATAAAATAGATGATATTCAATTAATGGAAACTGATTGTGTTTCGGATCTAAGAATCTTGTTGGACAAAATTGGAATATTGCAGTGTGGTGTGGCGCCCGCATTATGCTACTCACGTATTAAGAATAGAAAGAATCCAAAAGCGATTCCTCTGGCATTTGTCGCATTCCAGAAGATTAGCTATAAGAAAAATGTCGTACGATGATAAACTCATACATTTTAAAAAGGACACACTTGAAAAAAGAAGACAATATTTGGATCTAATGTTCTTGTACAAACTTCTTCGTAATAAAATATATTGTCCAGAGATACTGGCAAGGCTTAATTTTAGAGTGCCGCATAGATTCTCTCGGGTACACATCACTCCTCTCTATCCACTAACTAAGAAGAACTGTTCTAGGCTCCACTTCTCCCATTCCTCGTTTGAGTAAGCTTTTGAATCACTATTGTAATTCTATAGACATATTTTCAGATTTTCACAGTCGCTTTTGTAAAATTGTACAAAAGTAGATTTTTTTGTAAATATAATGTAACTTTGTTTTTGAAATTGATTAGGATTACTCTTGTTTATTTTTTTTTTTTTTTTTTTCTCTTAAAATACTATAGATAGATGTACATGTGGTGTTTGCTTATTATATAATGTAACCTTTTTGTAAATGTATAAAACTAGTAATAAGTGGATGTACCTCCTACTGTTACATTTGTTAGCAAACCAAATAAATAAATAAACTGTCCACAGCGTAGTCCTAACACTAAAATTTTCACACAAGTGCCACCCGATCATGAGTTAACCACTAGTACAGCAACCACTTTCCTTACCCATATTGGAGGGACATGAAGTTCTAACTACACATAGCTTAACTACTGCAAGCAGAGACCTTTTCGTGTGTATGCTCGATGAATATTTAAAAATTGCTCAGAAGAGTATTGTTACCCATTTTGCCAATGTTTCAAGTTTTTACAATTCCTACGTGTAAAAAATGGTGATACATTATATTCTTAACCCATCACCACATAAGACATTGGAAATATTTTTTTATAAATAACATTTAGCACAATACCACAAGACACCAAATTTTTTTTTGTGTTAACTCATATATTTTTTTTTGTATTCATTCATTTGAAACTAAAGCTTCTAAAGCTTCTAAGCTAAAAGCTTCTACAATTAAAAAACGGGTGCCTATTGAACGTGTTAACATGTAAAAACGTCTTTTAAATTATTCCCACGTAAATACTTAGGAACAAATCTATTTGCAAAACTATAAAAAAAAAACCTGTCGTAATGTCTAAAAAGTGATTAATAGTTCTTTAGTTAATAGAGCGAGAAATCAAAGAGCTACTCACACGCATGCAGTAGCTTAGTACGGATAGACGCTAGACTAACTTACCAAAACGCAATGCAGATTCAATAATCGCTATTGTTATTATTATACAGTTTATTTTTCTATCAACTAAGTGTTAATAGGTTTGTAGACCTGTGAGCCGTACGACGAACGCAATGCAAAAGTTGCTAAACCGTATGTAATTCTTAAGAGCGTGCAACAAGTGGTCTATGGATACAATTAACGTTCCTTTGCAATTAAGATTTTTAACAAGCGATTGGTTAGCGTATATTAATTTTATTCACTATACAGGCGCAGTATATGCAGTGACCTTCAAATGCTAAGTGTTGTAGTTACAGTTCTCAAGCAGGATAATTTGATTTTAATGGCCGCAATATTCTTTTTTTCCTTATGGTGACGGGGTAAAAATACAATTCACTACCGCCTATCTTACCCGTGGGTGATCGTACGAGACGACTAAGGGATATAAAACGCATTAATATCTATGTGAGAGAAGGAAAACTCGAAACAAAACCCTATACCAACGCGTCTGACCAGCGTGGTGTAGTAGGTCAGTTACCCTTCCATTATGGAGGAGGCTCGAGCCCAACCTGTGGGACATATATGAGCTGAGATGATGAGATGATGATGTTGTCTTAAATATATTTTGATATATTTATATCATCTCATACATATATAGCCCACTGTTGGGTTCGAATCTTCTTCACACAATAAAAGGGGGTGCGCGTCACTGTCTCGCCCAGCGAGATGGCCACTTGGGGGGCCACGCTCAACGTGGTGTTATTACCCGTTGGATAATCTAATTGGAGAGGACTCGTTTCGGTGTTCGCATCGTTGAAGTCTTCTGGCTCGTGCTGATGGACTGGTTGGGTTTGTAGAACGAGGTCCTTTTCTTGCATGGTTGTTTCGATAAGTATCTGCAGAAGGTCGTGAGGAGGGAGAGTACACCGTTCTGCCACCACTGCAAATGCGACGAGTACACGCCACCGTTGAAGTTGAAATATCGCTAGAACAGAAAGTAAAGCCATTTTAATCTTATTTATAAGATTATATAATACTGGAAAAATGGTGTCCTTTTGGGTATTGATGGGCTTATCTTCTTAAACCTCTTTAGAAGAAAATATGGTGCGATGAATTTCACATATTAAATAGAATAAGATTAGGAGTCTTGATAATGTAATATTGCCATATATTTGGTAATTTGTGTGTATCAATAAATCGGAAATGAGTGTAACGAAATTGAAACTAAAACCGAAACCGCGACCCTGAAGCGTGGACCACCTCAGCGGTGGGTATATCTTATTTCAGTAATTACGTATGTGCGAGAGACTTACAGTTGTTTTGTATCAATTAATGTCAATAATTACTTTTTGAGGTTAGTTTTAAGTACTAATAATATGGCGTAGGAACGTAGAGGTAAGTGACTTTGTCATAGACTTATATGAAGAAATATAGGACCACACTGTTTATAATTTTCTATCTACAGCCGCGGGCTGGTCCGTCCGGGGTGGTGCCACGCTCTCATAGAAAACCGACATCTGAGTAGTAGCAAATTGCTGCTGTGCTTCGTTCGATGAGTGAGAGAATCGGCAAACTATCTTTTTCGATGGGTTTGGGGTTTACATTGGTGGGAAGCGGCCTGGCTGTACACCTGGTGTTTCCCTAAGACAAAGATCGGGTACCGGTGGTCCGCTCGCACGGCACAAGAGAGGTGTTTGCAGTGTGGGTCTATGGGGTTGCGTGCTGCCTCTTTCGTCGCCCCGGGCCGATTTGGCGGATTCGGGGCACGACCACCTCTATAGCCTACAGCAAAAAAAAAAGCGGCTATGAGCAAGTGTATAGAGACAGTCGCATTCTCTTTTCTTTACTCTGTTACTATAATTTGAGGAATATTCAACTCGATCGGACAGATATGAGCTTCGACAGAGCCTCCAAACCACATAAGTGATAGATATAGGTAAATAAATAAAATGGGAACGCAAATGTTTTACACTTACAATTAGATTGGAGCTGAAGATGGGGATTATCCGTGTGGTGGCGGAGTAAGAATACAATTCACCACCCCTTATCTTACCCGTGGGTAATCGTAAGAGACGGCTAAGGGATATGAAACGCATATGACATCAATGCAAGAGAAGGAAAACTTGAAACAAAACCCTATACCAACACGTCTGACCAACGTGGTATAGTGGGTCAATTTCCCTTCCCTTACGGAGGAAGCTCGAGCACAACAGTGGGACATATATGAGCTGAGATGATGGTGAGACGTTGAAGATGGGGGCTTGAACAGAATGCAATTATTTATACCAGTCTGTAGGTCATGTTATCAAATCATATAAGGTGAATACAGGTATTATACAGGGTGGAAGAGGACCGTTCCCGAAAACAAAGACAGGTGACCCTACTGGTCCTACTTGTAATGATAGGCTAGAAAAAAAATCGATTCGGAAGAATTTTTTTTTTTTTCATAATGAATTTTAAGTTTTTTAAATTTACTGAAATTTTAGCATTTAATATGCTTAATTTATAAAATCCGATTACGAAATGAAAAATTGATGTCGCAAGCGGGATTCGAACCCGCGCCTATTGGGATTCCGGCCCAATCGTGCTGCCACTACACTACCGCGACCAATTGTAGGACATGCAAATTTTCATCTCGTATTGTATTTACGTCTTAAGGTGACGGTGTGCTATCTACCCGACAATGTTTACACAATGTTATAGGCTTAATACTTCAAACTTTACAGTTAGAATTGTATTAAACGATGACACAACCTTGTTATTTAAATTTACTGAAATTTTAGCATTTAATATGCTTAATTTATAAAATCCGATTACGAAATGAAAAATTGATGTCGCAAGCGGGATTCGAACCCGCGCCTATTGGGATTCCGGCCCAATCGTGCTGCCACTACACTACCGCGACCAATTGTAGGACATGCAAATTTTCATCTCGTATTGTATTTACGTCTTAAGGTGACGGTGTGCTATCTACCCGACAATGTTTACACAATGTTATAGGCTTAATACTTCAAACTTTACAGTTAGAATTGTATTAAACGATGACACAACCTTGTTATTTAAATTTACTGAAATTTTAGCATTTAATATGCTTAATTTATAAAATCCGATTACGAAATGAAAAATTGATGTCGCAAGCGGGATTCGAACCCGCGCCTATTGGGATTCCGGCCCAATCGTGCTGCCACTACACTACCGCGACCAATTGTAGGACATGCAAATTTTCATCTCGTATTGTATTTACGTCTTAAGGTGACGGTGTGCTATCTACCCGACAATGTTTACACAATGTTATAGGCTTAATACTTCAAACTTTACAGTTAGAATTGTATTAAACGATGACACAACCTTGTTATTTAAATTTACTGAAATTTTAGCATTTAATATGCTTAATTTATAAAATCCGATTACGAAATGAAAAATTGATGTCGCAAGCGGGATTCGAACCCGCGCCTATTGGGATTCCGGCCCAATCGCGCGGGTTCGAATCCCGCTTGCGACATCAATTTTTCATTTCGTAATCGGATTTTATAAATTAAGCATATTAAATGCTAAAATTTCAGTAAATTTAAATAACAAGGTTGTGTCATCGTTTAATACAATTCTAACTGTAAAGTTTGAAGTATTAAGCCTATAACATTGTGTAAACATTGTCGGGTAGATAGCACACCGTCACCTTAAGACGTAAATACAATACGAGATGAAAATTTGCATGTCCTACAATTGGTCGCGGTAGTGTAGTGGCAGCACGATTGGGCCGGAATCCCAATAGGCGCGGGTTCGAATCCCGCTTGCGACATCAATTTTTCATTTCGTAATCGGATTTTATAAATTAAGCATATTAAATGCTAAAATTTCAGTAAATTTAAATAACAAGGTTGTGTCATCGTTTAATACAATTCTAACTGTAAAGTTTGAAGTATTAAGCCTATAACATTGTGTAAACATTGTCGGGTAGATAGCACACCGTCACCTTAAGACGTAAATACAATACGAGATGAAAATTTGCATGTCCTACAATTGGTCGCGGTAGTGTAGTGGCAGCACGATTGGGCCGGAATCCCAATAGGCGCGGGTTCGAATCCCGCTTGCGACATCAATTTTTCATTTCGTAATCGGATTTTATAAATTAAGCATATTAAATGCTAAAATTTCAGTAAATTTAAATAACAAGGTTGTGTCATCGTTTAATACAATTCTAACTGTAAAGTTTGAAGTATTAAGCCTATAACATTGTGTAAACATTGTCGGGTAGATAGCACACCGTCACCTTAAGACGTAAATACAATACGAGATGAAAATTTGCATGTCCTACAATTGGTCGCGGTAGTGTAGTGGCAGCACGATTGGGCCGGAATCCCAATAGGCGCGGGTTCGAATCCCGCTTGCGACATCAATTTTTCATTTCGTAATCGGATTTTATAAATTAAGCATATTAAATGCTAAAATTTCAGTAAATTTAAATAACAAGGTTGTGTCATCGTTTAATACAATTCTAACTGTAAAGTTTGAAGTATTAAGCCTATAACATTGTGTAAACATTGTCGGGTAGATAGCACACCGTCACCTTAAGACGTAAATACAATACGAGATGAAAATTTGCATGTCCTACAATTGGTCGCGGTAGTGTAGTGGCAGCACGATTGGGCCGGAATCCCAATAGGCGCGGGTTCGAATCCCGCTTGCGACATCAATTTTTCATTTCGTAATCGGATTTTATAAATTAAGCATATTAAATGCTAAAATTTCAGTAAATTTAAATAACAAGGTTGTGTCATCGTTTAATACAATTCTAACTGTAAAGTTTGAAGTATTAAGCCTATAACATTGTGTAAACATTGTCGGGTAGATAGCACACCGTCACCTTAAGACGTAAATACAATACGAGATGAAAATTTGCATGTCCTACAATTGGTCGCGGTAGTGTAGTGGCAGCACGATTGGGCCGGAATCCCAATAGGCGCGGGTTCGAATCCCGCTTGCGACATCAATTTTTCATTTCGTAATCGGATTTTATGAATTTTAAGTTTTTTTCACATTCCATCGTATTAAGACAGTGCCATGTAACGATAATTCCAATGGAAATACGTAACTTTACTCAGATGAGAAAAGACGCAATCAATTCAAAATTCACGATCATATGTTCAAGAGTTCAACGACCTCGTGTGGTGAAAAGAAATTTTTTTTTTATCCGTATCGAATTTTTTCTAGTCTATCATTACAAGTAGGCCTAGTAGGGTTACCTGTCTTTGTTTCTGGGAGTGGTCCCCTTCCACCTTGTATTTAGATTAAACACAAAACCAGAAGCTAGCTTAGCTACATTATCTCATACCATCAAGTTTATTTTAATAGTGGTCTACACTGCTGACAGTTTTCTGTCAACAGCCGTGAGCCCGTCCGTACGTGGTAATACCATACTCTCGGAGAAAATCTACGACTGAACAGTGGCAATGTGCTAGAGTGCTTCGTTCGGTAAGCGGGCGGGAGTCCAACTTTCTGGGTAGGTTTGGGGTTTTCATTAGTAGGCAGCTGCCTTGTTGTCCAAAGATCCATGGGCAGCAGTAACTCTTACCATCAGGTGTGCTGTATGCTCGTTTGCCATCATTTCATTCTCCTCCTCTCATCCCAATTACTTGACGTCGGTACAATATGTGCTCTTCTTTCATAGTACATATTGTAAGAGTTATTGGTAATATTTTTATGACCGGCCGCCTGCCAGACATCAACCTTTCTTAGGACTGTAATCGTTGACCAAACGGCATCAGATGGAGTTGACCCAGGTCGTTATAAAGCTCTTAGTCGTCTTTTACGACATCCACGAGCAAAGCAAGGGCTAGTAGCATCCGTAGCCGCTCCCACACATCATTTGCCAGCATAATCATTAAAAAAATATACGGGGTGTAAGGGGACCGCTCCCGAAAACAAAGACAGGTAACCCTACTAGTCCTACTTGTAATGATAGGCTAGAAAAAAAATCGATGAGGTAGAATATTTTTTTTTCACAAATATTTTTAAGTTTTTTTGACATTCCATCGTATTAGGACAGTGCCATGTAACGATAACTCGATAAAAAATACGTAACTATACTCAGATGAGAAAAGACGCAATCTATTCAAAACTCACGATCATATGTTTAAGAGGCCAACGACCTCGCATGGTGAAAAAAAATTTTTTTTTCATCTGTATCGATTTTTTTTCTAGCCTATCATTACAAGTAGGACTAGTAGGGTTACCTGTCTTTGTTTTCGGGAGCGGTCCCCTTACACTCTGTATATGTATATATATATATATCGAAACTAATGTTGTCTAGTTAAATAATAAATAATTAGATTTCTGCTCTATAAAACTAAGATCAACAAGCGTCATCTGTTGCGCAAAAACCTATGCAATTGAGTGTCGATACGGTTTTTAGCGTTTGTGAATGAACACTTCCTGTCAATAATAGGACATAGTGTGACATAATAGTGTTTATTACGTTAACTATTAGCAATATCCGTGTTGTTTCCAATAAACAGTTGCTTTTAAATGTTTTGATACACAATCAGATCGTGTGATTTTCTTTCGGATGTTTTTATGTAATTGATATTTAAATGTAATTGTATGAGATAGATACTGTTACGTAAAAGGTTATAAAATTTGATTCAATTTTATTTACAGCGATTATTCCTAATGTATTCAACTGCTGGTTTAACCATACATTCCTCACAATCACCCTTTAGTACAGAGTAATGCAAATAAAATTAATGGTTTCCGATGTTTACGCGAGTATTACACATTTGAAATAAAACTACTTTTACGGATTCTATCGAGTTTGTATTTGATTTTTAATTCCGCGACGTTTCGAACATTTTACAGTGATCATGGCCATTATCACTGTAAAGTTGTTCGAAACATCGGGAAATTAAAAAAACAAATAACATTTATGAATAAAAGATTTTATCAATTATGTCATTAACAATATTATTCTTTGATTCCAATTTCAAAAAATAATGATTTATTGCAAACACCAAAAAATATACCTGATTCGTGAGAATGTATTTTAGAGATGAGAAAAGAAAAAAATTACAACAGCTGACATTAAAATATGTTCATGCAAAAATGGATTGTGGAGTACTCTGTCACTCAGGGAGTGGTCTATCGTAGATGACGTTCCTCGGCATGCGACTATACCATAGCTACAAAAAAATAAAAATAGCAAAAGGATATCGCATATAAACAGTTACTCGAAAGGATCGAGATAAATAAGCATAATGCTAATATTCAAAAGATGAGGTATGGTCAGGTCATAGCTTCATGTCGTAACTACTATTGGTGCCGTGAAAAACCGGATGAATAGATTTCCAAAAAGGTGTGCGTGAATATGCTAGATATTTCTGTAAATCTTCAAATTTTAATATCTATTACCATAAATAAAAAAAAATAAATGAGGAAGCTTTGTTAGTAAAGCTTTAGTTCATTATCATTCTGTATCACATATATTTAGTTTGGTAGAAATTGTTTTACTAAATCATCATCATTCTCCTGCTCTAGTCCCAACTATTTGGGGTCGACGCAATATGTACGAATACATACTACAAAAGTTATTGGCAACAGTTTTATGACCGGCCGCCTGCCTGACGTTAACCCTCCTAGTGAATGTAATTGTTGACCGAACGGCATCAGGTGGAATTGGCCCAGGTCTATAAAAAGATCTTATTCGTCTTTTACGACATCCATGAGCAAAGTAAGGGTTGGTAGTATTCGCAGCCGCTACCACACAGCATCTTAACAAATAGTTCTACTAAGTATTTATTATATTGCGTTTTCACCTTTATTTTGTATTTAGAGTTAATTTTAGTTATTATTTTTTTTTATTTTATCTAGAGAAGGAAAACTCGAAACAAACCCTATACCAACACGTCTGACCAGCGCGGTATAGTAGGTAATTCTCCTCCTATTACGGAGGAGGCCCGAACCCAACAGTGGGACATTTATGGGCTGTGATGATGATGATGATGATTATTATTTTTTTTGTTACGAAACCTTTATGTCATTGGAGTTACTGTAATATTATATCTAAATTTAATTAAAAAATAAAAGAAGAATAGTCTCTGTTGACATAAAGTTTGTCCTTTACGTCGATAGAGACTACTGTTTTTTATTTAGACTTGTGTCTACATTTATCAAGAAACTGTTCTAGTCAGATAAGACACAGTGCGCACGCCCATGTCGTGCGGTGTCCCACAGGGGTCGGTCTTGGGGCCGACTCTGTGGGACATCGGTTACGACTGGGCGTTGAGAGGGAGTCTCCCCCCCGGGCTGGGCTTAATTTGCTATGCTGACGACACGATCGTCACAGCCCGGGGCAGGACACTGCAAGAGGCGATGAGCCTGGCCACTGTCGGCACCGAGGAGATGGTCAGGCGAATCGAGGCGCTGGGACTCAGGGTGGCTCTAGGTAAGACGGAGGCCATCTTGTTTCACGGGCCCCGCACGGGGCCACCCGCCGGCGCCTCGATAGTCGTCAACTCCGTCCCCATCGGTATCCAGGCCCATATGAAGTATTTGGGCCTGGTGCTCGACGGGCGGTGGTTCTTCCGGGAGCATTTCCGAAGACTTGCTCCCCGGCTGGTCGACGTGGCGTCCGCCCTTTCACGGCTTATGCCGAATCTGGGCGGACCCAGCTTTGAAAGTCGACGGCTATACGCGGGGGTGGTCCGGTCAATGGCATTGTACGGCGCACCCGTGTGGGCGAGGGCTCTGACCGTCCGCCTTAGGGCTATTCTGCGGCGACCGCAGAGAGCCATGGTGATCAGGGCTATCCGCGGATACCGCACGGTGGCGACCGAGTCAGCATGCGTATTGGCCGTTACGCCCCCTTGGGACTTGGAGGCGGAAATGCTCGCCGGAATATATCGGCGGGTGTCTTCCACTCGCGAGGAAGGTGGCGAGGTTTCGCCTAGCGAATTGGCCACCTGGCGCGAAGACGCCCGCCGGGAAGTCCTTGCCTGTTGGGCGACGCGGCTGGAGAGGCCTCGATTCGGACTTCGTGTCATCGAGGCCTTCCGGCCCGTACTGATGGAGTGGCTGGAGAGGCGGCACGGAGTCCTCTCTTTCCGGCTGGTGCAGGTCTTGTCGGGGCATGGTTGTTTCGGCAAGTACCTGTACACGGTCGCAAGGAGGGAGACGACTCCGTCCTGCCAGCAGTGCGGCGACGGCGAGGACACAGCGCAGCATACGCTCGAGGTCTGCGTGACCTGGGCTTCGCAGCGCTCTGCCCTCGTCGCCGCCATCGGTGCCAACCTCTCGCTGCCGGCCGTCGTGAAAGCGATGGTCGACAGTAAGAGGAATTCGGACGCGGTCGCCGCCTTCTGCGAGAGCGTCATCTTGCAGAAGGAAGCGGCGGGGCGAATCCGGGAGGATCTCCTCTTCGAGGATTCGCGCCGCCGCCGGCGACTGGGGCGGCGAAGGCGAGAATACCTCCGCCTTATGCCGCCCTAGCCGAGGCAGCGGGTGGCCGGACCGGGGATTAGTCTGGTCACCCTTGGAGAGAGGCCACCGCGTGAAGACGACGCCCTGACATCGAGACATAATATTAGTCGAGATGACAGGGCGTCGACCCGAGAGGATACCCGTGAGGGTAGACCGGATGGGCCACTGAAGAAAAGAACGCGTACCAGTGGCCCACCCGCAATGCGTAGAGAGGTATATTGTAGGGCGGGTCTACGGGGTCGTGCGCCGCTTCTCCTGTCGCCCCGGACGGATTAGCGGAGCGTGACCGTTCCGTAGCCCGCCACCAAAAAGAAAAAAAGAGTCAGATAAGATACAAAGAATTTCACTCTAGCTCTAAAATAATATTTTGGACATTATAAAAGTTGAAGACTTCTTTAATATAAATTAGGTCTTGGACTGTAAATTGTGTTTTATAAGACATAAGAACATATCTAGGTAATATAAGATTTAATTACTTAGCTACAGAAATGAGCTTATTAATATTCTAGTATATAATTTCCTTTATAATATCTTATTACACGATAATTCTTAGTAATTATATGTAAACATGATTGAAATAATGACTGCCAACTTAAATTTAGAGTGACATACTCGTATAATAACCCTCATTAAACATATTTAAACCTGCGGTCATAATTTTGCAGTTTATTTTAGATAAATTATTTTACTGGTAGTTAGAGTCGTTCTAAGCGATCCAGGATAGAATATATACTGTTATACTGCATAGAGTATATATTGAGGTAGTACAGTCTGTTACTAATTAAAAAAAAAAAATACTTTTCGTTAATTTTCGCCCTAGGATTTCTGCTTTCTAAGTATTGATGTCAGCTTTTTAATTTAATCTGATTTATTAGTTTCATTTTATTGCTTATGGTGGCAAACGATCAAGCAGTACACTTGATGGTAAGTGTTGCTGCCGCTCATGGACCTTTGTAATACCAATTGTACAGCTACGTCTGCAAACTCAAACCTACCCAGAAAGATGGGATTTCGGCTCTCTCACTCACCAAACGAAGCGCAAAAGCACTGGCACTGCTCAGACGTCGATTTTCTTCGAAAGCGTGGCACTGTCTCGGACGGCCCGATCCGCGCTGTAGACAGAAACTGTCAAAAATATGGCCCCACCATCATTAAGCTTCTCAAAATAAATTCTTTCTTTGTTGTTTCGTTCTCTCTTATTTAGATTGATCGTAATGATATTTCTGCATATAATCAGACTTCGAATAAAATACGTTTGACTACAAGTGATCAACAATATCATATGGAAGTGCTTTTGTATTTGATAACTAATTTAGTAAGAATTATTAAAAGTTATAAAACATAACCGCGTTTATTATCAATATACAAGAACAATTATATTCTATATAATAAATAGCAATCTTCCCTTAAGAACCTTATATGGATCGAATATAGAGATATTCTGAATGGGGTTTGAATCTCCGATATTTGGCATATAAACCCGTTTCTTTTTTCAGTTAGTTGTGAACTATAAGTTAGAACAATGATCATGATATAGTGTCGTCAAAAGCTAATAATCGTACGTTTCATACTATAGAACACGGTTTATTCCGTTATAATTAGAAAATAAATTATTGACTAATTTATTATATATATATTTAATATTATACACGTTAAGAAGACGATATTAAATAAAATTTTGTCATTCTCTTGCAACTTTGAGTCGTAAGGACTTAGATATGCAAGAAAATGGCAAACATATCAAGCGGCGGCTAAAAGATAAATGGTGATTTATTATATTTCTACTTAGTCAATACACGGCAATTGTCAGAATTATATTAATTAAACATGTAACCAGTAATCCGTGTGGTGACATAGTAAGAATAAGGAATACAATGGTATTTTGTTTTTTATGTATATCGTAAAATCAGACTTCAATGTCTGAGAAGGTAAGTTCAAAGTAAAACCCTTTGTCAGTCTATCTGGCTGGTTCAGTATAGTACATTACTGTAGCGGCCAGCAAAAGAGATATTGATGGACGAACGTGTAAATGTCGGCCGAGGCGTAGCCAAGGCACACATACGTAAGTCCATCAATTCCTAGTTGTGGCCAAGGTTTATATAGTGCTTTTCTCAAATAATGCGCGGCAATTAAAACAAAGTATTACTAAGTAGAAGTGTACATACATTACGAACAACGAACAATATTTTTTAGGTGCTAAAGGGTTTATATGTTTTTTTTTTCATTATCAAACAGGTTCCTTTTGCAAGCCAGTTCGAAAATTAAATAAAACTCTGAGTTGCCTATTTGGTTACCATATTTGGGAGTAACAAATCGTTCCATGTTTAAAATACACGATAAATATAAATTTAAAAAACGCTAAAACACGACAGATATGGATTTTCATACATTTTCTGCCGGCCGCTGCTCGCGTGTATTTGGTCAGTACAGCAAAAGAAAAAATATATTTTCTCAAACATGCTTGAAAATTTGAGCATTATTTTGACAACCTTCTTCGAGATAAATCGATATTGCTGTACTGACCAAATACTTGCGAGCAGCGGAAGGCAAAACATCTATGAAAATCCATATCTGTCGTGTTTGAGCGACCAAATAAATATATATGTAAATTCATATCTATCGTGTATTTTAAAAATGGAACGATTTGTTACTTCAAATTCTAGTAACCATATAGGCAACTTATCAGAGTTTTATTTGAATTTCGAACTGGCTTGAAAAAGAAAGCTGTTAAATAATGAAAAAAAAAAAAACAATAGAACCCTTGTAGCACGTGCAAATGTTGTTCGTTGTTCGTCATGTATACAGTTCTACTTAATACTACTTAGTTTTAATTTTCGCGCATTATTTGAGAAAACCACTATACAAGCCTTGGCCACAACTAGGAATTGATGGACTTACGTATATGTGCCTCGGCTACGCCTCGGCCCACATTTACACGTTCGTCCATCAATACCTCTTTTGCTATTCGCTGCAGTAATGTACGTTTCGTCATAACCTAGCACAGTCTAACGGCTGCCAAAAAAAAAAAACAACGTCAGATATCCCTATAATTCTTTTTCTTGTTTTCGCTCTTATATCTTTTTTGGCCTGTATAGTTGCAATGAATATTTAATTGGAAAATAAGCTTAATGACAAGTTGTCATTCAAGTAAGTTTCTAGATAGGTAGTACAAGTAAAAGAAACGTAATTATTTCAGAGAATTGACCTTTTGCTATGTGACGTACGTCGCGGGTAATTTAGGGTACTGTAAAGAAAGAAATGTTTATAATGTAACTCATGATAGTAATTAAAAAAAAAGACATTTTAATTACTAACATTAGCATTTATCTATCCATATATCAGCCATCTATATATCATCTATTTGCTTTGTGGTAGCGGCTACGAATACTACCAACACTTATTATGCTCGTGGATGTCGTCGACTAAGAGACTTATAACGACCTTGGCCAATACATCTAATGCCGTTAGGTCAACAATTACATTCCCAAGGAGGGTTGACGTCTGGCAGGCGGCTGGTCATAAAACTATTCCCAATAACCTTTGCAATATGTAGGAAGAGGAGTACATATTGCGTCGACCCCTAGTAATTGGGACAAGAGCAGGAGAATGATGATATCAGCCTAACGACGTAGTCGGACTGACCACGGATGTCAAGGAAGCGGTCCCAGTAGCTGGCCCAGTGGTGATGGGGAGGCAGTATGATGGGTTATGGGGCTATGCGCCAACTCCTGTCGCCCGGGACGGAACGGGCGGCGTATGTCCAGATCATAGACAGCCAAAAAAAAGCTCAACGACGTCAATTTTTGGGTATAGACCTCCTCGCGAATTGATAAAATCATAAAGAGCGCTGCCACCTACCGCCCTTGTGCCTTCTCCTGTATCCTTAACACATCGCCGCATGAGGATTCGAAGAGCTTCACATACACAAAATTAACTATAAATTACAGCTAGAGTCAGAATGACCATGAATTTGAATTTGAATCTATTTATCTTAACTTATAAAATCTTACATTATATTTAATCAAATGTCATGATCAAATCGGAGTGATTGCAGATTTAAGTGGTATAGGTAGTGACCTCCGTTACCAAGTGTTGTTGGTTCCATCCCCACAGATGCATTTCTTTATCCCACAACGATTATTCAGTCTGGGTGTTATTTACGTTAATTAATTGTATGTTTGAAAAGTACCCTACCATATAAGAATTTATTACATAGTACGAGCTGTTACCTAAAAAAGGTATGAGTTTAACGTTAATATCAGCAAATAGGTACTCATCTATAATGAAAGGCAATTGCTGTTTTGAGTTTGTGAAGGATGGAAAGAATAATTTCTTTTAATTTTTAAGTTGTTTTGGTTTTCTAAAATATAATTATCATTCTTTTATCATTAACCAAACTATGTACATACTCGTAAGGCCAGCGCAGGGTTTCTTCCTCAATACATAAGATACAGTGATGGTTTAAAATATTCTCCGAGTCAAATAAAATTAAGAACAATAATAAACCTTTGAATTCTTTGACGTGGAGATTTACGTTATTCTTCACCATCAGAGAAATTAATAAACACATAGCTTCGAAAAATTAGTAGTTGCATTTTAAGGTACAATTTTTTGACCTTTAAAGTAGTATGTTGGACTGCCTACTAAAACTACTCGTTTTACTTTTTAAGCCCTTTCATATCACTATAAATACTTTAAACCACTGATCCCTAATGAGACTACTAGATGTAACCCTTGACCCACGTTAAAATTATACGCAATATAGATCAATGGGAAGTTTAATGCCAACAGTCATGGCGATCACATTCGCTCTACTGGACCAAAGGTTTCACTGACAATAGTCGTATCATTTATGACTGCACTAAATACTTTAGCGTTTGTCTATACTCGTTCATTCGCGTGGGTAGTTATGACTATATCCGGTAGCAACGATCAATTTTATTTAGATAAACTATTTAATATCAGTTTGTGTATACTTGAAAGTATCATTTTATACTGTGTATATATATATATATATATATATATATATATATATATATATATATATATATATTTTCCGCGTGGTGAAGGAGTAAGAATACAATTCATCACCCCCTATCTTACCCGTGGGTGATCGTACGAGACGACTAAGGGATATAAAAACCCATATAACGTCTATGCGAGAGAAGGAAAACTCGAAACAAAACCCTATACTATCACGTCTGACCAGCGCGGTATAGTAAGTTAATTTCCCTCCCATTATGGAGGAGGCCCTAGGTAATGATGTACTAGAGCAAGTGGATGAATTTGTATATCTTGGATGTGGATTTAGCCAAATTGGAAGGTACACCACTGATATAGAGCGAAGAGTGAATGCGGGTAATAGAGTGAACGGAGCGTTGGGGCAACTTCTCGGCAGCCACCACCTCAGCCAGAAGGCATGTGTAGCAATACATAACGCAGTGCTTGTCCCAACATTACTGTATGGAAGTGAGAGTTGGGTATGCAGAAAAGAGTATGAAAGTAAAATTAATGCGCTCGAAATGCGATCTCTTCGGCAAATCTGTGGAGTTAGGCTGACCGACCGCATTCGTAACGACGACGTAAGAGAGCGAGTAGGTATGAAAGAGAGTATTGGTGTAAAGATGCGAAAGGGAATGCTCCGATGGTTCGGACATGTGGAAAGAATGCCGAACCAACGTCTGGTTAAGAAGATATACAATGCGAAAGTGGAAGGATGTAGGTACCGAGGAAGACCGAGACTAACCTACCTAGACCAGATCGGTCAGATACTGAAGGAAGGTGGAGTCAAGAGTCTCAGAAACCGGCGAGCGTGTATGAAGAGAATTATGAATGTTGAGGAAGCGAGTGAAGTATGTAGAGATAGAGTTCTCTCTGCCTACACTGCAAGGGATATGGCATGATGATATGTATGTATGTATGTATATATATATATATATATATATATATATATATATATATATATATATATATATATATATATATATATATATATATATATATATATATATATATATATAGGATATTCGTTCTTTCTCACTTTGTCGGACTGAATTAATCTTTGTAATTTAAAAATAAATAATTAAAGACGAAGTTATTTATTTACTACGGAACCATACATTTTCGAACACGCTTGTTAATGTTCTAGAAAAGGGGTTTATTTGGAAAATTAATGTTTGTACTTCCTTATTGAGACTTAAGTATTTAACCTTGAGTTTATTGAAACTAGGATGTTAATAAAATACATTCTACGGGTAAGAAATTCCGGTTTTTACAACACATGCAGTCAATGTTTATCGTAAGGTCAAAAAGGGTTAATACCCTCATCATGAAAAAAATTATAACATTTCTCAATTTAGATCTATAGTATGGATTCTTTCACGGATGGCAAGGCAGCGGTACCAGGCGGCCCAATGGCGATGGGGAGGGAATAGGGTGGGTTATGGGGCCACGCGCTGCCCTTCCTTCGCCCTGGACGGAATGGGCGGCGTGAGAGCAACCATAGCCTATCCAAAAAAAAAAATAGTATGGATTCATAAATACCTTCCTTTTACTTTCTTCCTCATTACTATCATCTTGCTCTTATCCCAATTAATTGGGGTCAACGCAATATGTACTATGCTTCCATAGTACATGACCGGCTGCCTGCCTGACGTCCACCCTCCTTGGGAATGTGATTATTGACCTGATGACATCAGTTGGCCCAGGTCGATATAAAGCTCTTAGTCGACTTTTACGACATCCACGAGCGAAGTAAGGTTTGGTAGTATTCGTCGTTACCACACATCAACTCCTTTTACATTCTTTCTATAGAAGATATAATGCGACTCTTAGTCTTTCTTTCATTCTATATGTAAGTAATGATGGTGGCCAAATGTCATTATCGCTTTTGTACCTCTGCTTATATCTTTGAGCAAGGTTATCATCACATCATCACAGCCCATAAATGTCCCACTATTGGGCTCGAGCCTCCTCCGTAATGAGAGGGAAATTAACCTACTATACATACGCTGGTCAGACGTGTTGGTATAGGGTTTGTTTAGAGTTTTCCTTCTCTTGCATAGATGTTATATCCCTTAGTCGTCTCTTACGATCACCCACGGGTAAGATTTGGGGTGGTGAATAGTATTCTTACTCCGTCACCACACGAAAATTCGCCGAAATGGGAGTGAAATTCACCTACTATACCGCGCTAGTCAGTCGTGTTGGTATAGGGTTTGTTTCGAGTTTTTCTTTTCTTGCATAGATGTTATATGAATTTTATATCCCTTAGTCTTACGATCACCCACGGCTTAAATAAGGGGTGGTGAATTGTATTCTTACTCCGTCACCACACGGATAAGGTTAAGATTAAGGTTCAAAATATACTTTCTCAATGGAAATGCAACAATGTTAATAGATTCCTTTTAACACGGTTAATAACTTTTGTATTAGTAAAAACAGAGGTGCGGACTGGTCGTTTTATGTCATTCAATTTAATGTATTTAATGTTAAATCTCATAAAACTTACATAATTATGTCGGCATGGTGAATAGGTAATTTAATTTAGTTATACTAAACATTTGGCACAGTCTGTTAGAATAAAAAAATATTACATACATTTTCGTAATGTTGTTTCAACACTCGAAATTAAGTTATTGTACAATTCACGCAAGTAAGTAGTTTTTTGGTAAGTTATCTAGATTATCATAGACAATCATTTGTATATGCCGTTGAATTGTATCAAATAAGTATTTATGCGAAAATTCTATAAGTAATTTTAATGCATGCATCGCTGGAAAGATTCCGTGTAGTGACGGAGTATGGATACAATTCACCACTCCTTATCTTACCCGTGGGTGATCGTAAGAGACGATTAAAGGATATAAAACGCATATAACATCTATGCGAGAGAAAGAAAACTCGAAACAAAACCCTATACCAACACGTCTGACCAGCGCGGTATAGTAGGTTAATTTCCCTCCCATTATGGAGGAGGCTCCAGCCCAACAGTGGGACATATATGAGCTGAGATGATGATGATGACGATGATGATCGCTGGAAAACGAAATATGTTTTTTTTTAAACAAATTATCATATTGACGCTTTTTATAATTGTCAGATTTAAGATAGGTGAAAAAAAAAAATTTTGTTCGGTAGGTACTTATAATTTTGACTAAATCGTTATTTCAAGAAACCAGATAAACTATAGTTACGTAATATACTTATAATAAAATTGTTTATTGAATGAAAAACTTAGATTGAAGAAATAAAATAATAACTGTATCATTTAAAATGATTCTGAAGTTTTTATTGATTAGTATCAGCAGAGTAATAATCATCATAATCATTCTCTTACTCTTATCGAAATTGCTTGGGGGTCAATACAATATGTACTCTTCTTTCATAATACATATTGTCATCATCATCATCATTATCATCACAGCCCATAAATGTCCCACTGTTGGGCTCGGGCCTCCTCCGTAATGGGAGGGCAATTAACCTACTATACCGCGCTGGTCAGACGTGTTGGTATAGGGTTTGTTTCGAGTTTTCCTTCTCTCGCATAGATGTTACATGCGTTTTATATCCCTTAGTCGTCTCGTACGATCACCCACGGGTAAGATATGGGGTGGTGAATAGTATTCTTACTCCGTCACTACACGGAAATACATATTGTAAAAGTTGGCAATAGTTTTATGACCGGCCGCCTGTCGGACGACAACGCTCCTTGGGAATATAATTGTTGATCAAACGGCATCAGACGGAGTTGGCTCAGGTCGTTATAAGGCTCTAAATCGTCTTTTACGACATCCACGAGCAAAGTAAGGGTTGGTGGTATTCGTTGCCGCTATCACCCAGTAGCAACAGACAGTTAGGATTTTTTAAGCAACTGTTTCCTTAAAAAATGAATTGCTGAAAAAATAAGAATGAATTCAATTTCGTTTATCTAATTTACATGTCATCTTATTGAATGACATCTTTCTGCCAGAGAAGATCAGTAGAAAAAAAACTGACAGAACATAGTCTGTTGAGATGGTATGATATATGCAATGTTATTAAGAATTGTAATACCCAGAAATTTCCAAAAGCTTCTACAGTCACCGAAATAAAATAATCAGTTCACAGTTTTTTTTAATATTTTTATATGTTTTATAATTTAGTTTTAAATATAGATTTAGAAACTTCTGCAATCATTTTATATTATGGTTTTCATCATCAAATTCTATCAAGGATAATTCGAAATTAAAGGCTATGCCAATCCATCTGACTAGCGTGTTGGATAATGATAATTTTTTTTTCATCTGGAGGAGGCTCGTATTAAAACGTTAAAACTATAATGCAAATAATATAATTTTTATTTTCACTAGTTTTACCTATTTTCTTTTTTTTTCGCAAGGTGGACCTTGGATGTGGTCGCGCCGCGTCCGGGGCGACAGAAGACGCAGCGCGCAACCCCATGGACCCACCCTGCAAACACCTCTTTTCGCCGTGCCAGCGAGCCACCGGTACCCGATCTTTGTCCTCTCACTCACTAGTTTTACCTAAAACTACGTTCAATTAATAAATCTGTTGTTTTAGTAATTTTACTAAAATCCATTTTTTCTATTTAATCTACAACATACATGTTAGTCACGATCACTAGCAAACATTTGACATTTGAGTTAAATTAACTCAGAAACCTAGAATATTCTGTACGTGCAGTTGAAATACAAAAAACAAGGGCGTTTGGTCTTCGATGGAGGATGTATGTTTAATGTATCGACCGCTGACTTATTAATGACTGCTATAGTTGTTATCATTAATTAAAAATCTTGTTTTTTTTTAATTAAATTATTCATTATTGCAGGAATGATGACCTTTATTTAATAAGCTGTACAGTCAGCATAGTGGATCTGACGGACAGATGTAGACTAAGACGAAATTATTTTATCACCCTATAAATGCAAGTTTGTTTTTTGAACTAGTAGATTTTATTTCGATTTCTCTTTCTCACGCAGTGATTTTATCAACTAACATCGCTTGGTTGTCTTTTACGACCTCAGCAGGAAAGGCATTCTTTTGTCAGCTGTGTTAGAAATAAAATCTTTTCCTAAACACGAGTCTTGCCTAAATGTAGTATAATATGGTATTTAGCAATGCAGTTATTAAATAGCTTTTTAATATTCACAGTCACAAATGCTAGAGAAATGCATTATCATCATCATCATCACCATCATCTCAGCTCATGTATCTCCCACTGTTGGGCTCGGGCCTCCTCCGTAATGTGAGGGAATTTAACCTACTATATCCCGCTGGTCAGATGTGTTGGTATAGGGTTGTGTTTCGAGTTTTCTTCTCCCGCATAATACACATATAGCATTTACCAATGCAGTTATCAAAACGCTTTTTAATATTTGCAGTCAAAAATTTAAGAAAAATGTATTATCTATATATATATAATAATATATAAAACAGATCGTGATTAGACTATCTAATAAAAGAATTGTGACATCTTAGAATAAAAGTACATAGAAGGATAGTTCGGTACTTTGTGTTTAAAAAAGTGAAGCCAAAAATCCTGTTAATGTGCAAGCGATTACACGAGTATACACGCACACTATTATAAAATGTGTGCAATTGATTTCACGATTATACACGCATCTACTATAAAATAGAACACAGTGACCTTGCACACTACGGAACGGGTCAGCGTAGGGTGACATTTCTGTCACCAATTTAGTGGCGTCAAATATTGTGCGTGGAATTCGTTTCTATGTGTTATTATTCTAAGCGTGACATATTTGATCCCCTGATATAATACTGATGAACCCCAACTGACAAACTTTAAAAAAAACGACTTCAAAAACTGAAAAGTACAAAATAACTTATAATACTATCATTTGTATGTGCTATCTATTGATAGGTTTGAAATCGGTGCCAAGCCCTAAACAAAATTATAAACAGCTTAGGTACTTACTGTAATGAAATTCCTACACTAAGGATACCGACAGCGGCACCGACTTTTTTATTTTTTACTTTTTAATGTTACAGACACACATAGGTTGTTCTATTAGTAGCGGGGCTTGAGCTATTCGTTCATTTGTCGCACTCATACTTAATGTTAATTTTAGACTTATATGGTTTTCTCATAGATGCCACTGTCAGAAGTGGACCAAATTAAAATGGGACCACACGGAAAGCACCAGCTTTCAAATCAAAAAAAGAATCATTAAAATCGCTTTGCCCAGTCAAAAGTTATGAGGGAACAAACATAAAAAAAGACGAATTGAGAACCTCCTCCTTTTTTGAAGTCGGTTATAAAGAAAGAAAGTAATATGTCTATTAGCACACATTACTTAATTAAGTAAAATTAATATTAAGTACAATCTTACTAATATTATAAATGTGAAAGAATGTAAAGTTTAAGTTAATGTTTGGATGTTTTTAACTCAATCACGCGTAAACCGTTAAACAGATTTGAATGAAAATTGGCACAGTGATAGAAAATCTGCTGGATTAATATTTAGGATATATTTTATCCCGGTAATGTGTCTTTGAGATAATAGTTTAACTTTGGGCATGTTACTTTTTATGCAGACGAAGCCGCTGCCAGAATCTAGTTTATAAAGTGAAATTAATATAAATCAATATATAAATCATTATTATGTATGTGTATATATAATAAATAAATTATTATATATTAGACTGAGGTTGGTATTGACATGCCGGGCGGGCCACCGAAGATAAAGATCGGGTACCGGTGGCCCGCTCGCACGGCGAAGAGAGGTGTTTTGCATGGTGGGTTTATGGGGTCACGAGCCGCCTCTTCCGTCACCCCGGACCGATTTGGCGGGGCGAGATCAGGTCCATAGTTCACCGCAAAAAAAAATGGTTTGTATTGACATGCCAGCCACAAATATCATGGAATCGGAACCGGTGGTCAACTCAATGGTGATGAAGCAGGATCACGATAGGTGGAAAGAACAGCTTCCATCATCTTCCGTCCGAGTGTGTTCAGATCATAGAATACCAAAAAAAGAAAGCTTGCTATTGCTATGAAAAATCGTTGATACTGTACAAGTACATTACAAAATCACTGATACCTGATTCTAAAAATCACCGTGAGATGTGTGACCCTAAAAAATATAATAAGTTTATTTTGAACCTAATATCGAAAACAGATAAAAATCGAATTGTATTAAAAATGGGTGGGTAAAATAATAATATAGAACTTAATAGTATTACTTGACATTTGAGTAATAAGGAACGTTATTATGGAACCTGTTTTCATTATAGTTGAGATAACATTTAGGTAACTAGGTAAGTAAATAGCTTCCGGGTTGGGTGACGGTCGTTTTTATTTTGAGAAAAAAAAAACTTAAAATATGCACTGAAGTTTTATTTCGTGTATGTTTGTATTATTGAATTTTGATTGCGTAGATGGCGTAGTGATTAAGATACCGATCTACGATATTAATGTTCTATATTCCATTCTCTGGCAGGATAATATTTTGTGCGATCTACGAATTCTTGTTTTGAGTTTGGGTGTAACTTGTGTCAGTTAACAGCTAACAATCACATTCTCAAGGAGGGTTGACATTAGGCAAATGACCGGTCATAAAATTTTTACTAAATTTTTTTACAATATTTGTGATGAAAAAAAGTACATATTTCGTTGACCCATGTAATTAGGATAAGAGCAGGATGATGACGAAGACTTTGTATTATATAGAATATAGGGATATAATTTTTGAAATCTAAATAGTAGTACGAGAGACCTGTTTTTTGCCTGATATGTTCTGATCGCGAGACGTTTAACATATGCAATGCTTTTTTGTTTTAAATGTATCAAAATTCTAATGCATATAAAAATGCTATGAAATATTGTTATGCACATAAGAAGTGCAAAATTTATTGCCTTGCAAATAAAAAGTGCAAAATTGAATTTAAATAATTCCGATGCATAAAAAAATACATATTATTAGAAAAAAACGCACGAAGTCAGTATATGTACAATTGTGCATACCAGTCGACATATAATATTACACTAAAAAATGGCGACGCGATAGTATTGAGTCACATTTTTTGCTACTAACAAATGCAGCGCTACCACGCCGTGCCGCATTCTAACAGTTAATGGTACATTAATCGTCCAAAGCGATAGAAGACGTACAGCCGCATAACCCACCGCTTTCTGCGCTGCATCTATTAAGCGGGCCACCGAAGCTAAGGTCATAATCTTGACTTCGGTAGCCAAATTAAAGAGATAATTTAATTAGCAACTTTACATACAGAATTCACATTCGCTTTATCAGTAAAAAAAGATTACTACCCTGAGACAGATAAGCTTCAACGCATAAAGGAAAACTAGGAGTATGGATAATATAAATGGATATGGATATAAACATTCTAAGTATTTCAGAAGCCATAGAGACACTTGTTTATATAATCTTGAGACAACAAAATGTCACTATTACTATAGATTATAGGACAGCGAAATAGTATTTTATTAGGCGTTAAATTGTAACATTATCTGTGGCAAACACCTGCACAGATCTGGCTTATCTAAACAGGCAATGTGACAATGTAACAATATTTATCTATATTTAGTATTATAAATATGAACAGTTTGTTTGAATGTGTTTGATCTCAGAAACTACCTGTCCGATTTGAATGTGATTTTCCGTTTGATAGACTATTTGACATGCTGTTTATTATGTTAGGTAATTTGTTATATTTATTTTAATTAATCTATATCAGTATATATATTATTACATAAATTTCATGTTGATTATTGATTGCTTTTTGATATAAATACATGAATGACTATGACTCGAACTATTTTATCATACTGTTTTTAAAATCTGAATGTTTTGAATGTTCATATACAACATAATCAGATAGACAGGAACAGGTTAATCCAACACTCGTGTGTGATACAAAAATTTTCTACACTTGCTTTTATTATAAATTCTCCTTTTTTACTGTAGTGTGATTGGCAGATGTTTGTTAGTCATCTCTCTTACAACAATCACGGGAAAGGGAGGTGAAACGAAAGATATTTTTAAAAATCGATACTATTAGAAACAAAATTGTATATTTTTTCGCTGATTAATACTATTTTTATGTAAAACCCATTAGATACTTATTATTTGTTTGTGGTAGGACCCCACTGTTAACAGTTCTCTGTCTACAGCCGCGGGCCGGTCCATCCGGGGTAGTACCACACTCTCACAGAAAATCGATGTATGAATAATAGCAACATGCTGTTGTGCTTCGTTCAATGAGAAAGTGAGCCGGCAGTCCAACTTTCTGGGTGGGTTTGGGGTTTTTATTGGCAGGCAGCGGCCTAGCTGTACTCTTGGTATTGCAAAAGTCCATAGGCAGCAGTGACACTTACCATCAGGTGTGCTGCTTGTTCGTTTGCCACAATCAGCCATATAAATAAAAATACTACATCGAAGCTTCACAATATCGGAACTCTTAAAATAAAAAGACAAATACAAAAACTTTTAGTTTTTCAAAAATACTACTTTTATATGTGGTGATGGAGTAAGAACACATTTCACTACCTCCTATCTTACCCGTGGGTAATCGTACGAGACGACTAAGGATACGGTACGCATGTAACATCTATGCGAGAGAAGGAAACCTCGAAACAAAACCCTATACCAATACGTCTGACCAGCGTGGTATAGTAGGTCAGTTACCCTCTCATTATGGAGGAGGCTCGAGCCCAACATATATGAGCTGTGATGATGAGATGACTATTTAGTTATTTGGAAAACAGACAGTTGTATAGTAAGTTGTCTATGTTAATAACAATACTATGGATAAAAAAATTAAAAGTACAACAGGATGACATTCACGTTTAAACTTTAATCATCTGTACTTGAAGTATGTGTATGGTAAAATCCTATAAACGAACGAAATAATCATAACTACATCACAGAGGACAACAACATCTACAAGTAGAAGGTTTTAACTAATAACAAGAACACCAGCGGCAAGAAGAAACCCCAAAAAGACATGTAGTCACTTAACATCTATGACACATGAATTGCGCTCTTAAAGCTTTAACAAACTGTAATAAAGCCACTTCAAGAAAATTAATTTTGTAAACAAACCACCATAACAATTATATTAAATATAAAAAGAGCACGGACAAAAAGTCTGTGGAATAGCTTAAAATAAATAAAAAAAAATTTATATGTATACATTCGAAAATTAAAAAGGTCACATAAATATACATAAATGATAATTGTTGCTTGACGTTTCTTTAACTTCGCAAAAGCACGTCAGGCGGAACACAACTGTCAGCTTATTTGACATGGCATACGGCCCGCCACTCCTGGGACCGCCACTGCCGTCATGGAAACCTTCAACTTTACAATTATTAGTTACATTTTTTTTCTATTTCGATCTCTTTATTTGTTACTCAAAATTAAACATATTTACTGTTCATTATTGCCATTATATTTTATGAATAGGTTATTTTATGAATGACTGCACAGTTGGCGCAGTGGTTAAGACCTTCTGTGTCAGTGTCGTTGGTTCGATTCCTACGCAGGACAATACTTTATACGGTTCACAAAGTATTGTTTTGAGTCTTGGTACAATTTGTCTGCGAAAATTATATGTCTTTAAAGTCCTTCGCAATACAAAGATTATTTGCTTAGTGCAGGGTGTCTTTAAAAAAAAAGGTCTATCTTTTATAACACAATGTTTAATCACACAAGAGCGTATATTATACTGTAACTTTTTTAATATTTATAATCGTAATAAAGACTAAAGTCGGCATTTGACTATGGGATATAATCCTTATTAATATTATGATTGCGAAAGTAACTCTGTCTGTCTGGCGCTCTTTTACGCCAAAACTACTGATCCGATCTAAATGGAATTTGGTACACATATAGTCTAGAGCCTGATACCTTTATCAGGCTCTAGACTATCATTTGAAAATTAGTTGACATAGGCTACTTTTTAATGTAAAAAGGGTTGTAAAGGGGGATGAAAATTTGTAAGGAAGTATTGTCATTTTTAAAACCTATAGGAAGCTTAAAACTTATTTTTAGGCTATTCATTAGATATAAATAAATATGACATTAAAATTTTGTAAAAAAATTACCCTTAAGAGGTAAAATAAAAAAAGGGGATGAAAAAATTTAGGAAAGTAACCCTTTACGCGGGCGAAGCTGCGGGCAGAAGCTAGTATAATATATATTACATCTTAAGATATATTTTATCGCTCGTCATACATTTTGTATGAGATCGTTCACACTGTGCTATAATATATAATACATCCCGAACTATAAATATTTTTTCGACCAAATAAGCGATATTTTGAAGGAGTATATTTTATATGCGAAAGTGGAAGGATGTAAGTATCGGGGGAGACCGAGACTGACCTACCTAGACCAGATCGGTCATGTACTGAAGGAAGGTGGAGTGAAGAGTCTCCGAAAGCGGCGAGCGTGTATGAAGAGAATTATGAATGTTGAGGAAGCGAGTGAAGTATGCAAGGATAGAGTTCTCTGGCCCTCTGTTCTCTCTGCCTACCCTGCAAGGGACATGGCGTGATTGTATGTATGTAGTATATTTTACCTCACGTCCCCGGACACCGCGCCTCCCCCTGCCTCACCCTCAGTTTGAATGGTGACTGAAGCTGAACTGTTCCAAAATATCTTATAGAAAACAGCAATCACGGAATGTAATATATAGCTCAAGATGTGATATATCATCATCCCATAGTCAAAACATCCATTAGTATATATAGAATATTTTTAATATGTTATTTTTAAATATAAATGGCAGTATTTTATATTAGCCTTACGCTCAAAATTTAGTATGTTAATATTTTGTATTCATCTTGAGTTTTATTCAATATTAGGCTAGCTTATATGACTAGGAGAAATTCAGTACATATTCTACGACACCAATCCATGTGATTCTGTCACGCGTAATCTAGAAAGTCACTGAAATAGGTTACTCAAGCAACTATAGTCGGATCCGAGACTATTCGTAAATGCGATCAGTCACCACCCTCAGTAAGGCGTCGGTCTTAAGGAAAGCTGGAGGACTTCCTGATATATCGTTATGGAGGTCTTCGAAAAGTTAACCTACAACTGCAGGTAAAATCAATATGGCAAATTGACACATTTGTGTCGAATTGGAATTTGTAGTAAATGATGATAACAATTTTTTGTCTGTCTGACTTGGAATCATGCGGTCGCATGCATTGGTCAATGATTAGCAGTTTTCAATACCAAAAACTATAAATTCTAAAACTGTAATTATGTCCGGTAGACAACAGTCTATTACGTAGAACTTAAAATTATAGGTATGTTTCATTTCGTAATGAGACAATTTTATTAGTGATACGACACTTTTATTCTAACCACGTTTATAGCTATAAATCACATGTATTTAAAATTGAGGAAATGAACTACTAAGTCTGTTATGATTAATAACTCTCAAACAAAGAAAAATGAATAGGAATTTATAACAAAAAACATCAAGCTTGTTTTCTATATAGAAAAATATAGTCTGGCTCTATGTAATGTTTGTTATATTTAGAACAAAGATTATTATTTTTATCAAGTTATTCGAATGTAGATTATTATATTAGATATATAACAAAAGCTGTGTGGTAACGGCTGAGAATACTACCAACCCTTACTTTGCTCGTGGATGTCGTAAAAGACGACTAACAGCCTTATAACGACCTGGGCCAACTCCACCTGATGCCCTTTGGTCAACAATTACATTCCCAGGGAGGGTTGACGTCTGGCAGGCGGTCGGTCATAGAATTATTGCCAATAACTTTTACAATACGTACTATGAAAGAAGAGTGCATATTGTATTGGCCCCAAGTAATTAGGATAGGAGTAGGAGAATGATGATAGCAATAATATCATGGACATCTCCAGTTAATCGATTTCAATGTTTTTTTAATACATAATACGCAGTTCGACAATGATAAAAAGATTTTATATTTTATTAATCTTCTGCTGGAAAGATACGTCATGATAATAGATCAAAGAGGAAGAGAAACATATGTATAACAAAAATGCATTACTAGTATTCTGTTGTTAAATGTTTTAACGTACTTGTCCTCAATGGGCTTTCCATGGCGATGAAGAACAACTTGAAGCTAAGCTGTATATTTCACATTATATTATAACGTAGTATTTATCTATTCTATGCACATTTGCGTCAAAATATATTCGTCTAGAGGCGAAATGCATCTCAATTTAATGCTGGAAATTTTTGCTAAAGTTTGCAATTTAAATTTCATGTAAATGTTCATCAGACAGGGAAAAGATTTATTTTGTTAAGTTACTATAGATTTCCTTCTCTTTAGAGGGATGTGATTATTATTTAGCCGCAGCAACGTAGCAAGCTTTTTTGCTTATCCCCTATTTAAAAATAAGTGAAATGTTATTTCAATGTATGAAGAATGGGTCGAATTTATAAACAATTTATGATATGATGGGAGATGTTTCATAATAAAATATTATTATTATTATTTATATTATATTGTTTCATTTACATTATATTGTTATTATTATTTTCTCCGTTCCAATTGTCGTTGTTAATTTTGTTCAACTCATTCCTTTTGCGATTAATATGCACACATTTGCCTCATACTCATGTCATAGGCCCATTGATAAATTGAGTCGATTAATACAATATATCATCCATATATGTATGTATATTTAGTATTTACGTAGTTACTTAGAGATCAACGAAAATATAGTTATTATTTTATATTATTTTATTTATTAGTGACATAAAACAGTTACATGTTACATACAGTATTACAATAAAACACTTATTAAATAATTTTATAAAGTAGAAGATATTATACACATAATTATTTGCACAACGTAAAAGAAGTTACAGACATACATACATAAGAAATTTCATCTACTAGTATTCACAAATAGCGCATGATTAATCTTTTGTTTTAAATTATAACTAGAATGTAGGAAAATATCTATATCTTTTTTTAATATAGAATGTGAGAAGAATAATCTAATGAGGAGTGTTCAAGGGCCATGTAATAGATTCATTGCCAATCATTATTCACATTTCATAGCTTAACAATAGAGTGAAATACCGGCGCGAGTGTATCACACAGTTAAACTAAATATTTGGGGCCACCCACTCGTTATTTGTAGGTAATTGTAGGTACTAGATATTTATCTTACACCATTTATATCGGCCCGTTGATATTATAGGGCTTGGCAATAAGAACTATTTTAATGAAAAATTGTTTATAACAATGTTTTCATGTATATAGAGATTTTTATGATAGGAAAATCTTAAGATTTATTCTACGAAGTGAAAAACTCATATCAAATCAAATCATTTATTATGCATAAGCCTTATAAGGCCACTTACATATTGTCAATTTTAGATATTTTTTTTTTAAATTAATCTACCACCGGTTCGGCAAGCCGTCACAAACTGAGAAGATCCGGCGAGAAACTTAGCGGGATCGTCATTTTTTTAAATTATATGTTTTCTTAAATATTATTGGATACATGTTTAGTCTATATTAGCTCTAGTGAGATGCCGTTCGAGTAAAGATTCATTTTTTAAAAGTTAAATGCAAGATTTACAAAAAAAACAAAAAAGAATAGAAATGGTTGGACCAGATTCCACAAGCGGCACCCGATCACGAGTTAACTACTAAAGCAGCCATCACGCCCCTCAACCACATTCGAGGGAAGGGAGAGACCCGCTCCACGTAGCTACCGCATATATCATAACAAAACTGTGTAATATTATTCGTGTAGTGATGGAGTAAGAACAAAATTCACCATGAGAACAAAAAGACGGCTAAGGGATATAACATCATAGATCATCATCGTTGTTATACATCATAGATGTTCAAGAGAAAGATGTGCCAGAGATGGAAAATTCGAAATAAAACCCTATACAAACGTCTGACAGCCTTGGTATAGTAGGTCAATTTCCCTCTCACTGTGGAGGAGGCTCGAGCATTTTTACTTTTTTTTGTAGACTATGGTCTAGACACACCCCGACCCTTCCATCTGGGACGACGGAAGGGGAGGTGTATGATGAGGTCCTATAACCAACCTTGTTCCCTTCTCATTGCTATTGCAGTGACCACCGCTTCCTTGGAATCCGTGCCGGCCTGGCGGTTAGGTCAATTTCCCTCTCACTGTGGAAGAGGCTCGAGCCTTTTTACTTTTTTTGTAGACTATGGTCTAGACACCCCCCGACCCTTCCATCTCGGATGACGGAAGGGTTGTATGATGCGGTCCTATAACCCACCTTGTTCCTTTTTTGATTGCTATTGCAGTGACCACCGCTTTTTTGAGATCCGTGGCCTGCCTGGCGGTTACCCTTTTGGTTATCATCTCCATTGACGTTCCGGCAACAAACAACTGTGTAGTTTTGCCAGGCCATTGCTCTCACGCGATCGAAGGAGTTTCGAGCCTAGCAGTAGGACGTATATGAGCTGAGATGATGATGGTGATAATGGTGACATAGATATTAAGCCAGCGTTAACCAATGAAACTCACTGTTGAACACCTGGGAGATTAAGAATACCAAAAAATATTTAATATTAAGAATAAGAAGACAGTTTCTCCGTTCAATTTCTATGTGGTGACAGTTTTCGAATGCAACATGTCAACATTTTTTTTCTTGTGTGAATATGTGATTGCTAATATGATAAGCGAGGCGATTGTAGCATGGACCTCTTCTATATGAAGGCTACCTGTAAACGTTTATAGGCTTTTGATGACGATAATTGTTCTTTTGAATCCAAAAATATTAATGCCTTTTTTTTTGGGGGTGGGTTACGCTCGGCGGAATCCTCGCACCACTCCGTCCGGGGCGACAGAGGGGCGTAAGCACGCACACCCGTAACCCATCCGTGTCACATCGCCTTCGTCGTTGGTCCGACCACCGGAGCAGGGTGACCTGACGTCAGTGGTCGGCCCGACGGAATACCCCTTGAGGAGTACCCTCTCCTCGACCGACGTCGGTCTTTCCTCACGTGGTCGGCCTCTCAGGGGGTGATGGACTAATTCCTCGATCCAGTCACCCGCAGCCTCGGCTAGGGAAAAATATTAATGCCTGACTGTATGTCATTTCTTAAACGATTTTTTTAAAGAAAGGAAAGAAATAAATTTATTAAGATAGGTTTTTGATTTTGTCTGTATTCTGGTGAAAATTATGTACCTAATAGCCCCTGTTGTTGTTTCTGTTCATCCATGTCAGAAGCAATAGCTAGTCATATAATATATTCGTCTATCAATATATTTTAGCTAAGTCCACTAATACCTTCAAAGTAGAAAAGTAAATAGTATACGTCTATATAATTTTAAGTTAATTGGAAATCTAAAGACATAGTAGACGTATTGATGCTTGAGTTTAGCGGTGTGAGAAAATATTATAAAGTACTGATGCTTTAAAAAAGCATATTATCATGTAGGCTACGTGCAAAACTATGCAAATAAGTTTCTCAATGATTCATTTAAATTGGCATTGGCATTGAGCAACAGGTATCTGACGCATAATCGAAAGATGCCGGTTTCAATCACATTCATTATTTTATTAATATATACTATACTAGCTTCTGCCCGCGGCTTCGCCCGCGTAAAAGGCGGTTCCTAAAGGTTTTCATCCCCTATTTTTGTTTTACCCCTTAAGGGTAAATTTTATACAAAATTTTATTAATGTCATATTTATTTATATCTAATTAGTAGCTTAAAAATAAGTTTCAAGCTTCTGGCTTTAAAAATGACGATATTTCCTTACAACTTTTCATCTCCCTTTACAACCCTTTTTTGTAATAAAAAGTAGCCTACGTCCTTTATCAGGCTCTAGACCATATGTGTACCAAATTTCATTTAGATTGGTTCAGTAGTTTTGGCGTGAAAGAGCGACAGACAGACAGACAGAGTTACTTTCGCATTTATAATATTACTAAGGACTAAGGATTCTGGGTATGTACCGTAGAGTTGAATCAATTCAATCGTAAAAAGGGAAGTGAAAAACACGTCATATAAAGCGGACGTCATAATAAACAGATCAACATTCCTGTTGTGATTTTTGAGGCCTTGAAACACTTCATTCAGTTCTTTTACTTGGTTCTTATTTTTCAAAACTATAGTAAACTTCTTCACAACTCTTATGTGTTTTAATTTTATTACTTGTTTATATTATAAGAAAATAAGCTGCATTGATTTCATATCAGCACATAAGTATAAGAGCAGGAAAATGATCATATAAAAATGTATAGCGCGAAACCCTTGCAACTCTATTTAAATTCTAATCTCAAAGTTGCTACGATCATTTAGTTTGAGATTTATGAAGTAAACTACTGGAAAAAGTTAAGGGATCAAAAAAGAATGCCAATTTTTTTGGGCAATTTTTAGCAAGCCGTAACTTCGAGAGAAATGGTCGTATAGGAAATAAAAAAAAGGAAATTATAGCTCCAAGTGTTTCGTTTTGGACTAGCACTTTAAAATTTTGTAACCTCCACGGTTTTTGAGTAATCGTAAAATAATCAGCAACAAAATTTTTTTTTTGATTTCCTGTACGACCATTTGTCTCGAAGTTACGGCCTGTTGAAAATTGCCCAAATATTTGGAATTATTTTTTGATCCCTTAATTTTTTCCAGTAAGTAGTGTATATATAGTATTCGATCCTAATTGATATTTGATGTAGAAGAAAGGGGTAAACGACACAGACCAAAGAAGTTAGTACGCTGAAATTTAATTAACATTTATTCAAAACGAGTAGACTAACAAAAAACTACTAGAAAAAGCAGTCTAGCATTGGAAGTCCCCACATTAGAGCGATAATAGCATAAATTGCATTTATTGCGGCACTGCGCGCTTTGCAGGGCAACCTTATCTACATCCTATCACTTTCGTAGGGCGGCGTATGCAGGTATTTTCGGGAGTAGTTAATAGGCTAATGGATGGATAGAATTTAATAGTGGTAGGACTACACCTGTTGATAGTTTTCTGTCTACAGCCACGGGCCGTTCCGTCCGGGGTAGTAACACACTCAAGCAGAAAATCGATTTCTGAGCAGTGGCAGTATTCTACTGTGCTTCATTCGGTGAGCAAGAGAACCAGAAGCCCAACTTTCTGGGTAGGTTTGGGGTTATATTTGGTAGACAGCAGCCTAGCTATAACCTGGTATGGAAAAGGTCCATGGGCAGCAGAAACATGTACCATCAGGTGAGCCACTTGCTCGTTTGCCACCTAGAGCAATAAAAAAAAGAGCTAATTAAGTGTCATATAATAATTGTCAGTTTACTGCTGTATACGGGATCCATTATCTATTGACAGGAAACCCTAGTATTATACTGGTTCTGGTTCCCTCAAAGCGTTTGACAGTTAACATAAATAGTAAAAAGCTAAATATATTTACTTCCGTTTGCGAAGTAAATGTGAGACAGAATTGAAATATAATTATACTCTATATATTCCAATTATCTTAAATAATATGTACGCTAATATAATATTAAATGCAATTTATTCTAATAACGCCGATACTCATTCATCATTTTCATGAATTATTCATATTTTTTATGAATTTCGTACTATATTGAATTAATTTGTATATATAATTACATTATAGCTGATACATAAGTAAGTCAAATTAGAAGTAGTTAAATTATTACAACATTGACGGTTGATATTAATATGAAATATGTACGCTTGAACTAATTATCTTCATATTTTATGGAGTGATCAATAAATATCAAATCAGGATGTTCAGATTCGAACCCATGAGAACTCCTCTCTTTTTGTTTAAGTATATGCGTGTTAAGGTTCTGTTAATTTAAAGATGGGCAAGCATTATATCAGAACCTACATATTTGGTTGTATTTTCGTCAATAATTTAACAAAAAGAAAGTCCAAATCACATTGAGCCTTGAAAACTTTGACTGAATATTCAGACATTAGATGCAACACGTGCATAATATTAATTTAATTAAAAAGTATTATTAGTTTTATATTTTACTAAGAGAGTAGGCAGTAATTATTATACATATATATAGCTATTATGTAGCTATTATAAATTTTAAATTCAGTGGCGTTGATAGGATCTTACAGACTGCATGCACATTTGAATGATTGTTTCCTGCCTTACTTGAAAAACTCACAATTGAATACGATTGGATTCGAAATAAAGACCGCTATTAACTATTGATATTAACTTTTATATTTATAATAATAAAATAAACGTATATAATATATAAGTACATTTATTGCACATAAAATTAAATAATTTCTGTCGCAGTTCACGGCAACGATGCCTTAAAACAAGCTGAAAACTAATATGTAGAATGAAATTAATTGAAATATTATCATGGCGTTGATTAATGTGACTACGTTACTATCAAAGTGTGGACCTCTATTAGCGATTAGTTAAAAACATACTGTTTATATAAATCTAGCTTAGTTTCTCTTTTTTCTTATTGCTTTTGGTGGCAAAGGAGCAAGCAGCACACTTGATGGTAAGTGTTACTGCTGCCCGTGGAACTTTGCAATACCATGGCTATAGCTAAGCCGCTGCCTACCAATATAAACCCCAAACCCACCCAGTTCGGCGTCCGGCTCTCTAGCGCAACAGCACATTGCCATTGCTCAGACGTCGATCTTCTGCGAGAGTGTGGTACTACCCCGGACGGACCGGCCCGCGGCTGTAGACATAAAACTGTCAACAGCGTGGTCCTACCACAACAATATCTCTTTGTATAAAGGCAATTGAAATGAAAGACCTAAACTATTAAAGTATTATGTAGACTATTAGAACATAAGTATTGCATTATCTATCAAGTTAGAAAGTTTTTTGAATGGGTATTTGTAATGTGTGATTAAAATTGTTTGATACACATCACCTTTAGCGATAGGCCGGAACTAATTAAAATAGTTACAAGGCTAACTATATTTAGATATCTATATATAATATTTTTCTCATTCAATTCAGCAGAAAGAAATATACAATATAAAATAAATTGTGGAACTAATTACTATTGCAATTAAATATTCGCTAGTATAATTGTAATTATTCACATATTTATAGTTTTGGGTACCCATGCTTTTTATTTTTAAATCATTGTGTAAAACATACGTTAAAAAAATAAAATTTGTACATTATAATTTATTATTTGCTATATGAATATTATATATATATGTATATATATATATATATATATATATATATATATATATATATATACAGGGTGTCCCAAAATTCAACGATAAGCCGGCACCAGCAGGTGGACCTACATATGACTACTCGAGAACAAAAAAGAAAAAAATTCTACCTTGATTTTTTTTTTCATTACGACAAAAAAACCGATTTCTTTAAAAATCGACATCTTTTATTATATTATTAAGTGCCATTGCTACAATTTTACAAGTAATTCTGTGTTTTTTTTTGTATTGGTAAGGTAAGTAGCACTACTATCGATCACAACCATTAAAAATTCCAGAATATCTATAGTTTTTACACAAAAATCAACCAAAACTATGTTTTTTTCATAAATTATGTAAGATTTTGACTTTCAGCTCACTTTCACTCATCACAGTGAAAAAAAAAAGTATGGACACTACTGTGGCAAATAGTATTAAAAATTGGCGCAACTAACTACAATTCTAAAATGGTATAACATTCTAGGCAAACTAGCCACAAAAATATACTTAGGTGTACTATTTCAAAATAACAACCATACTTCGAAAATTGTTAGTGTTGATAGTAATCACTTTTACTATGTAGCCCAAATGTTTTTGTTGCAAGTTCTCAGAATTTGAATGAGACATGTGCGTAGTCCATAAGATAACATAAGTTAGACAGAGATAGAGAGATTATACGTTAGAGGGAGATAGATAGATGCTAATTGTTTAGTAACATTAATGCAGGTAGAGAAGTAATTAATGTCCTCAGCAGCACAGCAAGTCAGTACGCTCTACTTCTTTGTTTACTGCACACCGTTCTGTTTTAATTAAAGTGGCTCTGATACTAACGACTTTGGATTGAATTAAGTGACCTGGAAATTGACCTGACTTGGCATTATTTTAGACTGTGATTTTGTGTTTTTTTAAAGAAGTTTTGCCTTATTTTCAAGTGTTTAGCATTCATTATGCCGCTACCATATACAGCGTTAGAATACGCTAATATGCACCTAATTTATGGAGAATGCCGATGCAATGCCAACGCTGCTAGCAGATTATATCGAGCAAGGTACCCTACTCTTCAAAGGTATCCGGATTATCGCGTATTTATTAACGTGCATCAAGCATTTTCGGAGGGTCGTATACCATCTGACAGGAGAAACGCTGGAAGACCTAGATCGGAACACGATGAAGAAGTTCTCAAAGAAATAGAAAGCGATACAACTACCTCTGTACGTGGCATACAAGTAGCAACGGGAATTCCAAAAAGTACTGCACATAGAATTTTAAAACGTCACCAGTTTCATCCATATCATTACAGGCGCGTGCAGGCGTTATTACCGCGGGACTATCCACTGCGGGTCGCATTTTGCCGTGTAATGCTGCAAAAACACAGGGAAGATCCCCAATTCTTAGACAAAGTTTTATGGTCGGATGAAACAACCTGCAAGAAAGATGGCTATTTAAATCTTCACAATCTTCATAGCTGGAACAATGAAAATCCGCACCTGGTGAGAGAAGACAAATCCCAATATCAATTTAAGGTTAACCTATGGACGGGCATAATAAATGGAAAAGTGATAGGGCCCTTTGAGTTACAAGGAAACATAGATGGCAATAGCTATTTGAACTTCTTACAAAATGAGTTACCAGGATTATTAGAAGACGTGCCCTTAAGTGATTTGCAAAACATGTGGTTTCAAAACGATGGTTGCCCAGCTCACTATGCCCGCCCTGTGCGAGAGTACTTAGACCAAGAGTACCCAGGGCGTTGGATCGGGCGACTTGGTCCTATCTTATGGCCACCCCGTTCACCCGATCTAAATCCCCTGGATTTTTTCTATTGGGGTTGTCTAAAGGACAGAGTCTACTCAAAACCCATTGCAACCTTGGACGAGCTTCGCCAAAAAATAATTCAGGCTGTGGATCACATGAACAGAATCAGATATGCAAGAAAAATAAAACGTTCATTTTTAAGGCGATGTCGTGCCTGCATTACTGCCAATGGCAAACAATTCGAACATTTATTGTAATTTTAATAATATAGTAAATTCTAATCTCTCTATATCTATCTCTTTCTAACTTATGTTATCTTATGGACTACGCACATGTCTCATTCAAATTCTGAGAACTTGCAACAAAAACATTTTGGCTACATAGTAGAAGTGATTACTATCAACACTAACAATTTTCGAAGTATGGTTGTTATTTTGAAATAGTACACCTAAGTATATTTTTGTGGCTAGTTTGCCTAGAATGTTATACCATTTTAGAATTGTAGTTAGTTGCGCCAATTTTTAATACTATTTGCCACAGTAGTGTCCATACTTTTTTTTTTCACTGTGATGAGTGAAAGTGAACTGAAAGTCAAAATCTTACATAATTTATGAAAAAAACATAGTTTTGGTTGATTTTTGTGTAAAAACTATAGATATTCTGGAATTTTTAATGGTTGTGATCGATAGTAGTACTACTTACCTTGCCAATACAAAAAAAATCACAGAATTACTTGTAAAATTGTAGCAATGGCACTTAATAATATAATAAAAGATGACGATTTTTAAAGAAATCGGTTTTTTTGTCGTAATGAAAAAAAAAATCAAGGTAGAATTTTTTTCTTTTTTGTTCTCGAGTAGTCATATGTAGGTCCATCTGCTGGTGCCGGCTTATCGTTGAATTTTGGGACACCCTGTATATATATATATATATATATATATATATATATATATATAATCGGTCATGTACTGAAGGAAGGTGGAGTCAAGAGTCTCCGAAACCAGCGAGCGTGTATGAAGCGAATTATGAATGTTGAGGAAGCGAGTGAAGTATGCAAAGATAGAGTTCTCTGGCACTCTGTTCTCTCTGCCTACCCTGCATGGGATATGGCGTGATGATATGTATGTATGTATATATATATATATATTATTATCATATTAATAATAGTTTGCCCGGGAATCGATCATTTATGGTCTTGTCTTTTATTTTGCAAACCGTTATTTTCTTATTTATTATTATTATTATCTTCTTTCAAGAGTCTCCGAAACCGACGATCGTGTATGAAGAGAATTATGAATGTTGAGGAAGCGAGTGAAGTATGCAGAGATAGAGTTCTCTGGCACTCTGTTCTCTCTGCCTACCCTGCAAGGGATATGGCGTGATGATATGTATGTATGTATGTATGTTATTTTCTTAATAACAGGCTCCTGTACTGTATTAGGTTATATGTTTTCAAGTCTGTTTTGAGATTGACTCGCACAAACAAAAAAACAGTAAATTATTTTAGCATAATTATTAAAAAATCTCTATACCAACACGTCTGACCAGCGTGGTATAGTAGGTCAATCATAGATAGGTCATAGGTAGGTCATCATGAAATGAAGGGTAGTTACATTTTGTTACAGCTTAAATATTAATTTTCTACAAGAGTCTGGTACTACTCTAAATAAGCTCACATATTTATGGCTACAGGCAGAAAATTGACAGGATTATGACTCTATCTTGAGAGAGCCTGGAAAGACTCGACCCAGCAATAAAGAAGATTTTTTTATAAGTCATTGAACATACTTCTTTAAGATCAAACAAGGTTTTCGACATATTATATACATATGAATATTTATATATGATTCATAGACGTCAACAATATATTAACTTTCAGTGTGGGATCATTACAAATTATCATAAACAAACTTTACACATTGATTCACTATTATCAACATCATCAGCCTACGGTTGGGTAAGATATTTCATGGTTGGTTGACATAATGATTTTTAATGTTTACACGGGTAATCAGCATTATTCGCCTACTCTTATCCCAATTACTTGGGGTCGATACAATATGTACTCTTCTTATGAAGAAGAATACATATTGTATATGTACTATGGTACATATTGTAAAAGTTATTGGCAAAAGTTTTATGACCGGCTGCCTTCGAGACGTCAACCCTCCTTGGGAATGTAATTATTCACCAAACGATCAGATGGAGTTGGCCCAGGTCGTTTTAAGGCTCTTAGTCGTCTTTTACGCCATCCACGAGCAAAGTAAGGGTTAGTAGTATTCGTGGCCACCACCACATAGCTTTACGCGGGTATTGTACATATGAAAATAAAACTATTTTTACGAATTTTATCGCATTTGTAATTGGTTTTTGTTTACCCGACCGTCACTAGAGGGCGAGGTGTTTCAGGTCCAATAAGTCATAGTTACTATAGAAGCTACCTGCTAAAGTATTGGTTATTAAATTCGGCTCAACATTTGGCAAATAATCCATGTGATGGGGTAAGAATATAATTCACCACCTTTATCTTGCCTTGTGGGTGTCGCAAAAGACGATTATATTTAGACTACAAACAGATAACATCTATGCAAGAGAAGGTAAACCCTAAATAAAATTATATACTGACCCATTTGACTAGCGTCATTTATAATTCAATTGTTCTCCTATTATGGAGCAGGCTCGTGGCTAGCAGTGGAACGTTCATGATCTAACATGATGGTAGATTTAGATATATACTTTTTGGTTAGATGCATGGACTGTGGATCTACCAATAACAAACTAAAATCGGCATATATTTACATAAGTAAGCTGCTCCCTAACAAAACTGTTATTAAACTTTAGAAATACAGAGAGCAGATATAGATTAAATTATTTTAAAAATCTTGTTACTATGATATTATTTTACAATGTTGTGTAGTAGTGGCTACGAATATTACTAAATCTTACTTTGTCTTTTTGTGTTTGTGTAAGTGTCGTAAAAAACGCCTATGAGCTTTATATCGAACAACGTTTACTCCATCTGATGCCGTTTTGTCAACAATTACATTCCCAAAGAGAGCTGACGTTAGGTAGGCGGTTGCATAACACTACCGTCATTAACTTTTGCAATATGTACGAATATATGTATACTGCATCCACCCCAAGTAATTGGGATACGAACATGTTTCTTAATTTAAATGTAAGGCATAGAAATTTTTCATCAATTTTGCGATTTTATACTCTTATAGAAAGGCCTTTGTCCGATGGTTTACGATGATAGATTTATGAATATATTCTATTTAGTTTTATTGAATATATAGTTATTAAAGAACAGTATATTTAATGATTGTTGATAGTATTGTTATTAAGAAAAAGGAATATTGCCATCATCTAAGGTCATATATATATATATATATATATATATATATATATATATATATATATACACACACGCTGGCCAAACGTGTTAGTATAGGGTTTCCTTTTAATTTTCCATCACTTGCATAAATATTATATGCGTTTTATATCCCTTATTCGTCTCTTAAGATCACCCACGGGTAAGATAGGGCGTGGTTTTTATTCCGTCACTACATGGAAAAGAAGGAATATAAAATAATAATAATATTCATCATCATCATCAACTTGCTCTTATCCCAATTTATTTGGGGTCGACGCAATGTCTTCTCCTTCCATACAACTCTATCAGACGTCATCTCTGTGGTCACTCCTTGTCTATCCATGTCATGTTTCACGCAGTTTATCCATCTTTTCTTCGATCTTCCCTTACCCCTTAAGCCTTCAACATTTATACTTAATTAAAGCTTTCCTCACAACATTACTTTCATCCCGTCTCATGACATGTCCATACCATGTCAATCTTTCACTCCTTAATTTTTCCGTCACTGGCGCAACTTTCAAACTTCCTCTTATATGTTTATTTCTTATTTTATCCATTTTTGTCACACCACACATCCATCTCAACATTCCCATCTCCGCTACATGCAGTCGTCTTTCATCCGTCGCTTTTGTCGCCCAACATGCTGATCCATACAGTACAGCAGGTCTTATTAGGCTTTTATATATTTGGCCCTTTAATTTAATTAAAAAATAATATAATAATAATATTATTTAAAAATATTTGTTCGTAAAACCTATTTTTTAGTTTTGTTTTTTTTTATCTGATTACAGATTTGCCTCTAGTTTGTTAAAAAAGGCATGCGATTTAGGTAATTATGTAAATATTTATCATCTTTGCTTAAGCTTTCGGTATAAGGATATATAGGATTATAATAATTATTTTATTTATTTTATAATTAAAGTTGCCAACAAAAAATGGCTATATAATTTGTTTGAAATATATAGTTTTAAAAAAAATATTACTTAATATTTATATATATATACTTATACTACTATACTTATACTTATACTATACTATACTTATACTACTATATACTTGTATACAATGCAAAAAATGTTAGTTTACATAAGAAATTAGCATATAATGTTGATTAAATAATCTTTTTATTTTTAATGGTGTAATTATATTTGAAAAGTTGTCCTTGGGATTGCACACAGTTACATTCAAATTATGACATTACCCTACTATACTTAAGTTAGTTATTACATCTAAGTTTGCCACAATAGTCTTAAAAATATATAGTTTTAATTTTTTTCATACTGTCACAATTTTATACCAAAAGAAATAGGTATGTAATAGACAAGACCGAATAAATTTGCAAAACAAAAAACATAATTACTGCTTTTAAAAAAAATGTTCAATTTTTATTTGGTGTTCAAAGAAAGAAATATCTCGTATACTTTTTATATGGTGTTCAAAGAAGTAAGCAATTTCTGGAAATTGGACTCGAGATATTGCAACAATCTCATATAAAAGAATAATCATCCATCCAGATTGGAGATGATTGTTACTATAATCTAATTTTGATAGTAATAAGGTCTGGAACTGTACCCAGTAAGAGATAAGCTTACCAACAGCCATTTGGATATTTATATGTTATATAAATTTAATTACAAGATGGATAGAGTAAAAATATAATTCATAAAATTTTCAGTTCCTGCGGTTTTAGTAAAAGACGACGAAGGAATGTGAGCAGTTAACATCACTGCAAAGGAAAGCAATTTTGAAACAAAATCATATACTAATCCATTTGATTAGTTTAGTTGAGTTTAGTTTAGTTGAGGTGAGGTTATAAAGTGGGACGCATATATACTGAGAAGATAAACTTGACTTGGCTCGCTGCATTTTAAAAATACCCTTGGCAATTGAAGAAGTGCCTTCGTGCAAATTTATAAGTAAATCCTACGGCTTTGTGAAGTAAATATTATTTTCAAATAAACTGAATATTATTTCCGTTGTGGTGCGTGGGTTACTCTTACAGTTAGAATGAACAAAAAAGTTATTCTCTCAGAAAGAGTAACCCACCCGATGGGCTACATATACTCATGATGACACTGAAATCGCTCACATAGTGAAGGGCGACAAGTCGTCGCACGGCGGGTTATGAACCTTCATGCCGGCTTGATATCAACCTGAACGACTATGCAATGTAATGAGTACATATACATTGTAGAGCACCTTCAAAAAACTTATTCCACACAGGCTTCATGCTTTTATCGGCATATATGTACGTACATATGAGATCGGCAGAGCATCTCTTCTACCTCTAACGAAAGTGGAAGATAAGCAAAATATTCTGCATAAAGTTTTAGCTGAGTTTCTGTGAACGTCCGCTAGCTTGACGTCTTCGGGAATGTAATAGTTGACCACACAAAAGTAGTTGCTATTGAGTAGAGGGCTCTTAGTTAAGTTTTACGACAAAAATATTAATAATAGAGAAAGCATTTTATAGTATTCGTAGATTTAGCACAAGGCATCTCAAAAAGTTTGTCAAACTAAAGAATTTACTAAGTACATAAAAAATATGTACTTGGTAAAATTTTAACATAAAAATGTAAGTTTCATTTTGTGATTTTGCAATTCAATAAATCCGATCTAATCGACAAAAGTTATTCGTAAAAGGAATTGTAAGAAACCTAAATATTTATAAAACCGATTACAAAATGAAAAATGATGTCACAAGCGGGATTCGAACCCGCGCCTATTGGGGTTCCGGCCCAATCGTGCTGCCACTACACCACCGTGACTAATTGTAGGACATGCAAATTTCACTTCGTATTATATTTACGTCTTAAGGTGACGGTATGCTATCTACCCGACAATGTTTACACATTGTTATAGGCTTAATACTTAAAACTTTACAGTTAGAATTGTATTAAACGATGACACAACCTTGTTATTTTAAATTACTGAAAATTTAGCATTTAGTATGCTTAATTATTTATTAAGCCTATAACAATGTGTAAACATTGTCGGGTAGATAGCATACTGTCACCTTAAGACGTAAATATAATACGAAGTGAAATTTGCATGTCCTACAATTAGTAACGGTGGTGTAGTGGCAGCACGATTGGGCCGAAATCCCAATAGGCGCGGATTCGAATCCCGCTTGTGACATCATTTTTCATTTCGTAATCGGTTTTATAAATAATTAAGCATATTAAATGGTAAATTTTCAGTAATTTAAAACATAAGTATTTTTTCATCGTAGAAATATGATGTTTCTTTCGTTTATACTATACTTTCTTTATACTATACTTTCTGATTTGCTGATTCTAAAAATATGTAAATGACTAATTCTTTGTTCATATCTAGTTTGAACAGGCCAATTGAATAGGTCAGACTATTTAATAATCTGCTAGGCTTTGTCACTTTTAACTGATAACTATACTTCATAAGTACCAAGTTACTAACTGATCCTTTATTAAATGAAATTTTTATGTTTTGCTAGAAAGTTCTGTAAATAACGCTGGTTTAACAATTTTATTTCCTTAATTACAGGGATGCCTTGCCGTGTGGTGACGGAGTAAGAATACAATTCACCAACCCCTATCTTACCTTCTATCTATCTTATTTTACTTATCGTGGGTGATCGTAAGAGGCGACTGAGGCATATAAAGACGCATATAACATATATGAAAGAGAAGGAAAACTCAAAACGAAGCCCTATATCAACACGTCTGATCAGCGTGGTATAGTAGGTCAATTTCCCTCCCATTATGGAGGAGGTTCGAGCCCAACAGTGGGACATATATGAGCTGGGATGATGATGATGTTGAATTACAGGGGGCTATTTGAGCTGTCTTGATAGTTAAAAATAGGGCTGTAAAATGATAGAAATGAGCTGTTAACTATATAATACATTTTTATATAAATACGTTATTAGATTTATAATAATTTATGACATAATTTTATCATCCTCTTAATATCGTTTATAATGATAATGCATTTAATAACAACTCAAAAACTATATCATTAAATTTTTAACATATTTTATAATGTTAAAAATGAGCACTAACTATTTTACGAGCAAGTGAAACTTTAACTTGTAGTAATTTTAAATATGAAAGCGTTCTTCAACCAAACGGGTGCGAAGGTCTGACACCGATTATTTGTAAAGCCCTTCTATAAGGTCAAGTGAATAGGCATGCAAGTGTAACGTGTTTTATAAATTCTTGATAAGCAAAGAGTTTTAATGAATATATTTAAATTATAAAAATGATGATTTTATTTACGACGACATAAGAGAGCGAGTAGGTATGAAGGAGGAAGTTGGTATAAATATGCGAAAGGTATGCTCCGATGGTTCAGACATGTGGAAAGAATGCCGAACGAACGTCTGGTTAAGAAGATATACAATGCGAAAGTGGAAGGATGTAGGTACCGGGGAAGACCAAGACTTACCTACTTAGATCAGATTGATCAGTCAAGAGTCTCCGAAACCGGCGAGCGTGTATGAAGAGAATTATGAATGTTGAGGAAGCGAGTGAAGTATGCAAGGATAGAGTTCTCTGGCACTCTGTTCTCTTTGCCTACTCTGCAAGGGATATGGCGTGATGGTATGTTTGTATGTATGTATGATTTTATTTGTTTGTTTAATGGCTTAATTATGTTTATGCCTGAGATGCCTGTGTAAAGCAAAGCTTAGTCTATTTCTATAAAGGAGGATGTTTGTACATATTACATCGCTAAACTCAGAAATTATTTGATTTTGTTTGGTAATAACATGAATATTAAAATTTGTTTGACTGATATGTAAATGGTGTATTAGTCGCTGGTTCGATTCTCACGCAGAGCCAGACTTTGTTCGCTCCATAAAAGACCGAGCTAAGTTTGGGTTTAAATCGTATCCGTTAGATCCCAGTTTGTAAATTCCCTCATAAGCGTTTATTTTCTAGAGTGGGTTATTATCCTTGAGAAAAAAATAAAGTAATTATATTACAATGTTTTTTTTATTTCTACCTTGTAATTTACAGACAAACTAATTCGGCTCAACAATGGAATACCAGACGTCGCATAAGATAGGAAGCCAGTTTAGCCATGCTTAGTTTTTTATTCGTCTATGTAGACACTTATATGTTTTGTTGAATAATCAATTTATCTATCAATTTATCAGCTTTTTTATAGAGTCTGGATGCAGGCCTCGAATAAGTATAAATAGTAATTACCCGTTCTTCTCCTTCTTATCAGCACGTTTGTCTACATCGCACTACTATGTAACTTTTTTTTTTAATGGCGGCGGGCTATGGAGTGGTCACGCCCTGCTAAATCCGTCCGGGGCGACAGAAGAAGCGGCGTACGACCCCATAGACCCGCCCTAAAACTACCTCTGCACGCCGAACGAGCGGGCCACCGGAACCCAGTCTTCGTCTTCGGTGGCACTACTATGTACCTAAGAGTCTCTTCCACAAGAATGGAAATTGACCTACTATATCTCGCTGATCAGACTGGTTGGTATAGATATTCAATACAGATTTGACCTACATATTATAGAAGTCACAGATGTAAAACTTAGATTTTTTTAATCACATTTATAAAAATGATAATCATTCCTAAGGAGGGTTGACGTCTGGCAGGCGGCCGGTCATAAAACTATTGCCAATAACTTTTACAATATGTAATATGAAAGAAGAGTACATATTGTATCGACCACAAGTAATTGGGATAAGAGTAGGAGAATAATGATGATGATTATTTATAAAAATGATAACTAATAAATGAAACAAGATAATCTGTTTTTGAAATAGGTCTAGTTTATTAGATCTCCTCTGGATTCAACAGTTAGTGGATCCTCCTCCTTCCCTTTTCGTTACAGACAATCAAAGATAATGATTTATATGTAATCCTTTTTTTAATTGCAACCTATTGGTAAGTGGTAACTTATTGGTGGTGGCTTTCCGTGTGGTAACGGAGTAAGAATAATATTCACCACCCCATATCTTACCCGTGGGTGATCGTACGAGACAACTAAGGGATATAAAACGCATATAACATCTATGCGGGAGAAGGAAAACTCTGAACAAAACCCTATAATAACACGTCTGACCAGCGCGGTATAGTAGGTTAATTTCCCTACCATTATGGAGGAGGCCCGAGTTCAACAGTGGGACATTTACGGGCTGTGATGATGATGATAGTAAGTGGTAAGTAGCTACGCTATTGAACCTTACAACTAGGAGAAACAGGCAAATAGTTATATACCGTAAAATATCAGATAAATGATTGAAAATGACCGTTAGCCTCTTAATCGCATGTCGATCGAAGAGAATGCAACAATGTCTGTACGCCTTAGCACAATAAAATGCCTAAGTATCGAGAAATTCCAAGGATAATGCTTCACGGATTAAGACCACAACTTAGTCATAACTTTATTATTTATAAATTTTAAAATTTTATTAAGAAGTTTATGTCATATTGCCATGTGGTATGACTACAGAGTGTCACCACCAACTTAATTTATTTAGGGCGTAATATATGACGATATTGTATAGCAGGTATATCACCGAATGTTTCCGTGTGGTGACGGAGTATGAATACAATTCACCACCCCCTATCTTACCCGTGGGTGATCGTAAGAGACGACTAAGGAATATGAAACGCATATAACATCTATGCGAGAGAAAGAAAACTCAAAACAAAACCCTATATCAACACGCCTAACCTGCGTGGTATATTAGGTCGAGTTCTCTCCCATTATGGAAGAGGCTCGAGCCCAGCAGTGGGACATACGTGAGCTGAGATGATATCATCGAAAGAGCGTTTTATTTGATATAACCCTAAAACCAACCTGATTCAATAGCGTGAACTAATACACGGCTTTACCTCGCTTATGTTGGAGGCTCATGTCTATTGCTGGAGTCGGTTGCCAGTCAGTCAGTCTCAATTCAAAATAATGTGGCACTTAATAATGCCGCTGTGGTATTTAAATATTTTTATGGTGAAGTATCGAAGATATATTTTTTTAACACCACCCTGCACTAAGGACATAATCCTTGTAGTGCCTTTCCTTGTTGATCCTTGAATTGGGGACTTTACAAACATAATTAACGCAGATAAATTACACCCAAACTCAGAACAGTACTTTGTGGACGAAGTATTGTCCTACGTAGGATTCGAACACACGACACTGGCACGGCAGGCCGGTATTTTAACCGCTACGCCATCTGTGCGGTCCTAATTAACGGCTTTTTATGCAGTCAGCTATAGTGTTTTTTTGTAATTTGATGTATCAATGAGTCATCGTCATCATCATCACAGCCCATAATGTCCCACTGTTGGGCTCGGGCCTCCTCCGTAATGGGAGGGAAATTAACCTACTATACCGCGCTGGTCAGACGTGTTGGTATCGGGTTTGTTTCGAGTTTTCATTTTCTTGCATAGATGTTATATGCGTTTTATATCCCTTAGTCGTCTCGTACGATCACCCACGGGCAAGATATGGGGTGGTGAATAGTATTCTTACTCCATCACCACACGGAAAATCAGTAAGTACCTATAGTTTTATTGTGGTTTAGGGTAGAAAATACGTAATCAACGTGAACGAATATGTTATCAATAGAGTACATACTCTTAAATAAAATAGGTATTTCCATCATATCCAGTTTATTATATCCAGACATTATTATTTCAGTTTCTTATCTTTTACCTTCGTTTTCTTTAGTTTCTTTTCATAATAGCGGATACGTATTGCTCCAAACGTCATCCCAAATATAAATTGCATAGGTTTCTCAGATATGTGAAAGTCGCAATTTGTACTTCAATGTAATAAATTAGAAATAATTAATGATTTAAAAGAAAGAAAGGAACTATATAATTATATACGCATAACTTCCGCACGTTGATTTTACATGTCATTATTTGGCATTTATTACACATGTACTAAAGTTAAAGTGACTAAAGTTTTTTTTTAAATAACGTCGAATTGAGAATTTATCACTATATCACTCTCACTCACAAAAGTCGTTGAAGACGCGTAACGACGATGACGTCCTTGACCTTGTGTGCCTAGTACTTGTTGGAAGGTATCCGCTGCGGGCTATTCACCATATACTTTGTAAGATATATTAGCAAATGAAGTACCCGACTAGAAAAAAAGTATGGTTCAACCAGATCATGTATCTGGACCCGATCAGGATAGAATGAGGCATGCCGGATCCGGCAAACCCGATCAGGACCAGGTCTGGTCCTGATCAGGATAGCCTGATGTGAAATAACATCAAGTATGGTAAGGCATACCGGATCAGGACCAGATCAGGACCAAATAAGGATAGCCTGATGTGAAATATCATTAAGTATGGTAAGGCATACCGGATCAGGACCAGATCAGGACCAAATAAGGATAGCCTGATGTGAAAAATCATTAAGTATGGTAAGGCATACCGGATCAGGCCCAGATAAGGATAGCCTGATGTGAAATATCATTAAGTATGGTAAGGCATACCGGATCAGGACCAGATCAGGACCAAATAAGGATAGCCTGATGTGAAATATCATTAAGTATGGTAAGGCATACCGGATCAGGACCAGATCAGGACCAAATAAGGATAGCCTGATGTGAAATATCATTAAGTATGGTAAGGCATACCGGATCAGGACCAGATCAGGACCAAATAAGGATAGCCTGATGTGAAATATCATTAAGTATGGTAAGTCATACCGGATCAGGACCAGATCAGGACCAAATAAGGATAGCCTGATGTGAAATATCATTAAGTATGGTAAGGTATACCCTGATCAGGACCAGATCAGGACCAAATAAGGATAGCCTGATGTGAAATATCATTAAGTATGGTAAGGCATACCGGATCAGGACCAGATCAGGACCAAATAAGGATAGCCTGATGTGAAATATCATTAAGTATGGTAAGGTATACCGGATCAGGACCAGATCAGGACCAAATAAGGATAGCCTGATGTGAAATATCATTAAGTATGGTAAGGCATACCGGATCAGGACCAGATCAGGGCCAAATAAGGATAACCTGATGTGAAATATTATTAAGTATGGTAAGGCACACCGGATCAGGACCAGGTCAGGACCAAATAAGGGTAGCCTGATGTGAAATATCATCAAGTATGGTAAGGCATACCGGATCAGGACCAGGTCAGGACCAAATAAGGATAGCCTGATGTGTAATATCATCAAGTATATAGAAAGGCTTGTATCAGAACCAGAAACAGTTTTCATAACATGAAAAAAATATCAATCAAAATTCAAAAAAGTGACATGATTGTCATATTTATGCCACGGCGAAATTGTATTTGCATCAGAGGAGATTAATCTGAAATCTTTAATTAATCATATGTATTTAATAATAATAATGTTTAATTAATAATATAAAAATAATTTATATTTAAAGTAAAAACAAAAATAAATAATATATAAATAAAAAAAAATGTACTGTATGTAATGTATGTCTATAAATGTACCTAACATTTGAAAACATAGATAGATAGAAATATTATATTGTAACAACCATTCTAACATTTAATGTTTTGGGTCATAATAAATAGATGGCGTTAGTAAAATGACGTCATTATTTGAATCGCGGTGTTAAGATTCTCCGAAGCGTAATGACATGGCCTAATAATAAATTAGTTGTTATCGAATCAGGTTAAAACAGATCGATCAGGTCATGAATGAGAAATTCAGGCGACAGTTGCAGTCGTTAGCATCTGGTGGTTGCACCATAATCGGAACGGCTCACTGGGACTCTCTATGAAGAATATAGCACTGTATTCGGTGCCTACGTCATATATTAATTTGTATTTTTACCTATTAAACATGTTCTTTAAGATATTCATGTTTTTTAAAAGGACCGGACTGGGCATACTCGTTTTGGATCAGGCAAGTTATATAACGCAGATGATTGATTTGGTTCCGATCAGTAAAATTTCATCCGGACCCGATCAGGAACGCCTGATCTGGACCCGATCAGGAACGCCTGATCTGGACCCGATCAGGAATGCCTGATCTGGACCCGATAAGGTTTTCCTGATCGGGTCCAGATATATCTTCTGCGTTACATACCTTATCTGGTCCAGATCGGGCATGCCCGGTCCGGTCCTGCTAAGGAAGACGAAAAAATTTCTAGTCGGGTAACACCGATGTCACTTTTTAAAAAAGTACCGTGGGCAAAATCACAATCATTCAATTATCTGCCACTTAAAAAGAGAATTACCAGACACACCCAAACGCCGAACAATCATTTGTAAATCCCACAGATTGTATTGTGTTAGGATTGAAAACATAATACACGGTATGCGAAGTCGCTATTTAGACCACTATACCTCTATGCAGTTACATATAAAACGTACACAAACACTCGAACTTAGTGACGTCTGACGAGGCTCAAAGATAAGACTTATTGTCTTACTTTCGAGCAATGGTAAAAAAAGGTCCCATTTCCTGATTTTTTTAGTTCAGATATGGTATAGCTTTACCGCTTTCAGTTCTCTGAGGCAACAGAAAGGTTGGGTAAGGCATCTTATAGAGTGCTACCAGTTCTAATTCCTTGACTTCCATTCCCTGCCCGGCAAAATACCTGATCCCTTATTAGATCTTTACAAGAATCGCGGTAAACAATTGGATTACTAACGTATTATATTTATAGTCTATCATCAAAAGAGTTCGCCTTTAATATAAATCATTAATATCGTCATCATCCTACCTGTCCAATTAATATGTCGTCGGCATAGCATACTTTATTATTTTAACACAGTTGAAAGAAGAGCTAGATATTCTGTGACTTCAACCCAGCCTAAGAGCGCAACTGCACGATATTAGGTCAATTTACACAGGTTGGTATACAAATGTTAATTGGTTTGTATATTAACCACAAGCAATCTTAAATTTGGTAGTTTGAAATGGCATTTAAAAGGAAAACACTTAATAGGAAATCATAGCACTTAAAAATAAATAAAATAAAAAATAGAGTAAGTAAAACTATAGATATTTTCCGTATGGTGACAGAAGAAGAATATAGTTCACCATCCTCTTTTTTCCCTATGGTGACGAAGTAAGAATACAATACACCACTCCCTATCTTACCCGTGGGTGATCGTAAGAGACGACTAAGGGATATAAAATGGATATAACATGCAAGAGAAGCATGAGAAGCATGCAGCAAGAGAAGGAGAACTTGAAGAAAACCCTATACCAACACGTCTGACCAGCGTGGTATAGTAGGTCAATTTTCCTCTCATTATGGAGGAGGCTCGAGCCCAACAGTGGGTCATAATATGAGTTGAGATGATGATGATCCTCTATTTTGGTCATGGCTGTCACAAAAGACAGCTAAGGGATATAATATGTCAATAAACCTATGCAAGAGAAGACAACCACAAAATAAAACTATATCCCAACCCGTATGACCAGCGTGGTAATCTTAAGATTAGTTTACATAATGAGAAACTTGATATAAAACTGTGTACGTAGTTATTATACCCAACCGTAACGTAGCGTAGGTCAATTGTTCCCTCCTATTGTGAAAGAGCCTAGAAACTAGAACCTAAAACCTAGCAGTGGGAAGTATTAGAGCTGAGATAATAATGATGAATTTTAGGTGAACTTCTTTATTGTGGTAGGACCACGCTGTTGACGGTTCTCTGTCTACAGCCGCAGGCCGGTTCGTCCGGAGTAGTACCACACTCTCGCAGAAGATCGCCGTATGAGTAATGACAATGTGCTGTTGCGCTTCGTTTGGTGAGCGAGAGTAGGCAGCGGCCTAGTGTTGCAGGAGTCCGTGGGCGGCAGTGACACTTTCCATCAGGTGTACTGCTTGCTCGTTTGCCACCATTAGCAATAAAAAAAATAAGAACCTTTCATTATGTGGACAATATAGTGTTATGTAATAAAATGATTACAGATAAATCAATCTTATTATTTCTCTCGGTTGCTATCAAACAATATACAAATGTTCCTAGCAAAAATTTAATTATATACTAGTTATTATTACATACATACATATATATCATCACGCTATATCCCTTGCAGGGCAGGCAGAGAGAACAGAGTACCAGAGAAGTCTATCCTTGCATACTTCACTCGCTTCCTCAACATTGATAATTCTCTTCATACACGCTCGCCGATTTCGGAGACTCTTGACTCCATCTTCCTTCAGTACGTGACCAATCTGGTCTAGGTAGGTTAGTGTCGGTCTCCCCCGGTATCTACAGCCTTCTACTTTCGCAGTTATTATTATACTATATTTAATAGAGTGCTTTATCCATAAAAGAGGTTGCCGAGAACCATGAAACTTATGATAGAAATACGTATATTAGTAATTGTGTCTGATGGGCGTCAACAGGCCACGTAACAGCGTGCGAGCCGCCTTTCGTTAAATGGTTCTCATTTTACATGTTTAATTAATCTTACATCTTTTCACTCGTTCAAAGATAAACTTGAGAACTCCATTTTAAGTGACCATTTAAATCCTTGACGATTAATTTATAGCTTCAATAGTCACTTTTATACATACTAGAAATTCCATGAAAATACTGAGGATTTTTCCATTTCGAACACAATTATTTTCATTTGATACATCAATAACTCGCGTTGGAAATATGTAACTTTTCTTAATTAAATAGATGTTGTATTCGGTATTGACACATAAATAAAAAAAAAACCTTTAAATATATGTTAGTTTAATTTAAAAAGTAAACCATTGGAATTTAGATATTAATTGGTAATAACTCTATCATCCCCTAGGCCATTTTTCTTGCGCTGTTCCGGCGGAAACGCGCGCGCGCATCTTACAATTAAAAATTACAGCATTGCACTTGCTAGCTGCTAGTAACTTAATTGTTTCCAATTACGAACGGCCAAAGCGGGGTGTTTCATATATAAAGGGGCGTACTGTAGCAAATCGACATTCCGACTCGGAAGGTAGTTGCGAACACACGTTCCTTAGGCGAAAATTTCTAGGCGAGTACTGTCCCACAGCAGCGCCTAAGTCAGTTCGTTTGAGATCTCTTTACCTTAGAAATTAATAACACAGTACCTAATCATGCAGTCTATGGTAAGTGTACTCATTTTATATTAGTTTTTTATCTACTCCATTTTTGGCTCCTATTTTATTTTTACCATATACAAAATATCATAGATATATAACCAATATATTTATATAAACCTAGGGATATTTGTAATATTGTGCACAAGTATCTAATTACGCCCAGTCTCGCTCCATGTAGAAAATCTAATTTCCATATCAATTCAAATTTACCTTAAATTATTGCATGTTACCAATATTATTACAACAACAATTTTAACTAGCTCACAAGTTATTATTTCAGCTAATACATAAAGTTATTTTCAATCACTAAATTTATTATAATGAAACATATACATACATTAAAATTCTTTCACAAATCGTAGTAGAATTAATAGTAATGGCTTTGATAAGATATACAGAGAGGAAATCGTTTTGCTATTACTTTCACCCTTTTGCATATCTAATTACATTCTAAACATGAATTTCCTTAAAATACTGTCATATAATACAACAATATTAGATAAGCAGAAATTGCCAATGTTAATGTATTATTTTATATACTGTTATTCATCATTAAATGTTTTTTTTTCATTTATTTAAATAATTACGACATAAATTACGACAACTTAGTCAAAGTTTGAATGTAACGGAAAAGGTAAATCTGACGCTAATGTCTTACAATAGCGTATAATAATACAATCTTGTTTGTGCTTAATCGAAGGATAAACAATATAATTGAAAAGGTCAATTGCATGAGAGGTACAGTAAAAGCGTTAAAATTTAACCTTTAAGGCTTCATTAATATGGCGTGGTCAACATAAAATACATTTATTAAAAAAATATATATTCGAGTTCAATAATTGAGTCAAATATGATATTCATTTTTATTATGTAATAATTATGAATTTAATTTGTTAATATTTTGTTAGGCTCCACACGAAAAGTTTTTCTCGTCATTATTCTATAGTTTGCTAGAATAAATTCGATGTAGATTACTACAACTCCTCACTGAAGTTAATACATTATTTGTGCCGCCCTCTATAACTATTGTATCTCTCCATTTTTATATATATAATCTTATTATGCTGATTAAATATGTCAAGGATGTAATAAGCACAATGTAAGTGATGATTATGAACGCATGTATTAGTCTCTCAAGCGCCTACACCAAATATTTGAATGTTGTTAAACTAATGACAAGAAAATTTAAATTTTATTATATGTAAATACAATGTAAATATTAGTACCTATATGATCCAACACATATAGTTTCACATATAATCCGTGTGGTGACGGAGTAAGAATACAATTCACCACTCCACATCTTACCCGTGGGTGATCGTACGAGACGACTAAGGGATATAAAACGCATATAACATCTATGCGAGAGAAGGAAAACTGGAAACAAAACCCCTATACCAACACGTCTGACCAGGGTGGTATAGTAGGTTAACTGCCCTCTCATTACGGAGGAGGGCCGACCCAACGGTGGGACGTTTAAGGGCTGTGATGATGATGATGATATAGTTTCATCCAAATGGCCACAAATTTTTCTTATTATTTATCTTGTAATTTTCTCGAATTTTATCAAGATCATTAAGAAATAAAATAAAAAAAATATGTGTGTTGATAACTATAAATATTTTTGTTAATGACTTTTAAGCTTACAAATGTTTTACCACTAAAAAACATCCAAGTTCTCAATTATTGGTAACTTTTTCGGTATTTCATGTTTCAAATGTTTTTGTTACGAATATTTGAATGACCAAGCTAATTTAATGGATAAGTTTCTCAAATTATTATCAAAGAAAGAGTTTTAATATTAAATGTGTCACTTGTAGACTAGTATTGTTAATTTATTTTTAAATAATACAACGTTAGTAGAATACTAAAGAGTAAAATTATTTGAAACAAAAATAATATAGTAAAAATAATAGAATGGCGTCAGTGCATAGAAGCAAAAAGTTTGGTAATCAAACACGCGTAACTGTTACAAAAACTTATGAGCGATACCGTTATTTACTCATGCGTGGCAAATTTCTATTTTCAATGTCTGCTTTTTTCCTATGACCTTCGACCATAGACTACCATAACACTTCCTCACGCCCACGGCTTCCTCTTAGGCAACGTCGCAAATTGCAGTTGTGCACCAGTTCGCCGAATGATAATTCCAATCTATTGCGAAATGGACTTTTGCAACAGAATGCAAAAGCGAGTCGATATGAGGTCCACGCCTACAAATTACAGACCGCTCGCTTTGTCTGATATCCTTAAATTTTCTTGAATAACGCATAATATAGACCTGCAATAAACTAGTTCATATTACCTCAGAGTATTGCGGAATATTCAGAAAGATTGCTTTTTCATTTTGTGCCACATAAATCTTTAGTTTAGCATGACTGAATATAAAGTCTAAAGTTTAATTCCAATTTAATCGTACGAATCTGGTATTTATATATATATATATATATATATATATATATAATGGTAGCAGCCTGAATCTGGGCCTAACTACAATAAAGTAACTACAACAGATTCGCCATTTATTATCAAGCACTACATCAAGCGTAGTTTTAGTGTGTTACAAGTTTCTTATCCTTCAAAGAAGAATGACTAAATAGAAAACTGTATTGATAAAAACAAAATAGAAAGTATTTCAAAAACTTAGACAATAAGTTTAATGATAATTATCTAGATATTAAATATGCAACATTGTTGAACAACCTAGTTCTAATTTATATAAGGGGTGTGGTTTATAGTTACGCAAAATGCAATTGTTTAACAAACAGTTGTAATTATCGAGTCGACCAACTGTCGGCACTTGTCTCATTTCGAAAATTGTTAATGAGATTTCTAAGACCATTTTATTATTTATTTTTTCGTAGTTTAACTTTCTATTTCATTATGTTATTTCGCAAATGTAAGTAACCATTAGACAGAATGCGGTTTCGGTATAAATATAATCGATTTCATGACACTAAATGTCATTTATTGTCAAATATAACGCGATTTAAACATAAAAAGACGAAGCATATTTGGTAGCATATTTTTTTTCAATGTCAAAGAGAGCGTTGTAGATTTTTTTAAATAGTGTTGTCTCAAATTCCTTTGTAAAGGAATGCATTCTTAGTTGGTAATGTATATATTAGATTTGAGTCTTAGTGTCACTTTACCATGTTAGGAGAATATAATTACCATCACTTGGAGGCATGGCTTGATAGTTGGGTGGTAACTACGAGGTTAAGGTCCCATTCACTTAAAAGCCATTTATAACATCCACACGCTCAGAAAGGGTTGGGCATGCTCGTAATGTTTTGAATGTTTCCTTCAATTATCTAAATCATCCTCAGTTTCACAAAATTAATCAATTGAACTGAACTGCTATTATAATTGAGAATGTGAGTTTAATTGTTTGTTTTTTTTTATTATACTTTAAATATTGGACAGATTATGATGAAATTTTAATTACCTGTAGTCATTGGCATAGAACAGGTTAGACAATTTTTCGAAAGGAAAACTTACTGTTCCTTAAGGATAGAAATATAATTATTAAAATGAGGTTAAATATAAGAATAGAACGAAACCGCAGGCATAGCTAGTTCTTTCACAAAAATGTTACGTTTGTAAAGGTCGCTACACAAATAGTTATTTATTGCTATAAAGAAAATACTTCATAACTGTCTGTACGACTTTGTGACATTAATCAATATTATCACATTGAAATACTTTAGCCAATTAAGTCTTTATACAGACCTTATTGACAAATGAGCTTTACTTAATAAGGATTGCTAGAACTATATTAAAAGCCCCTGGTATATATTAAAATTCTTACAACTATATAAGAAACTATAGTTGAATTACAAGTTTTTTTTTTATTAAATAACTTTATTATATTAAAAAAAATAAACAACTTCTTTTTATTAACCCCGTTTTTTGTAAATACTTTCAAATATATACAATATTTTAGTAGAGCATATTTGAATGTATTACACCTGAAATATTAAAAGAACACTATGAAATGGGGAGCTCAAAATTTAAATTATACAGAAATGTTTCTCTTAACTAGAAAACATTTTTTTTAAACTGCCAGTATAAATAAAAATATTTAATTTATAACCACAATGACTTCAGTTAAAAGACATCAACGCGTGCTTGCCTTTTGTTATATCAAATCAGTATTGCATTAGTGCGTATTTATGGTTTGTTCCAATTATATAACTCTATACTATTTTATCTATCATCTACGTTGGTACGGCACTTGCTTATGCCACACCCAGATTTCTAGTAAATAGCTTCAAGCAATAATTTTGCAAATTCGTTCTGAAATATCTAAATTATGTGCTTGCCTATTATAGTTACACCATTAAACTAAATTGAATCGTATTTCCTTTTATAATTGAATTTTATATATAAATATTATTCTAGGTTCTTGTTTTAAAATAATAAGAATACGGGGGTTAAGAATATGGAGGCTAACAACACACTATATTACTTTTACATTCTTGTCGATTAAAAGAGCTTAGGGAATTACGCAGATAAAATTACCATCACCTCAAAACAAAATCATTATGTCAATCTGGATTGCCTTTTTTTATTACAAAACCTTTGAAGACTTTAAAAACAACTTCACATGAATATAAATTTGGCTATTTTAGTTTTGAAATTAGGTCCGTAAGGTATATCTTGTCACTTTATATGAATGATAAGTTAAATGGAGGAACGTGAGAAATCTGATTACATTTACAATACAGACATTAGTTGATAAAACGCTAATGAAATCGTGCCGAGTAATTACTCATGTAGCAATAGAATTAGATTTACGTAAAGTATAGGTTGTTTAAACATATTTCAAATTAATATTCAGCATCCGTGTGGTGACAGAGTAAGCATTACATTTTTTACATCCCTTCTTGTCTGTGGTTGTAGAGAAAGACGACTAGGGAAACCACCACCCTGTATCAGAGAAATAACCCCTGTATTGCGAGGGACTTTACAAATATATAATTAACCGAGACAAATTACACTCAGACTCAGAACAACGCTTTCGGGATTGCACAAAGTATTGTAATGCGTAGAAATTGAACCCACGGTACATTCAAACAACATATTATCCCTCCTGAGAATCGAAAACATTCAACGTGGACGTAGTCTAAATAGTGACAACTATTTAGACTACGTCTGTGCTATTAAAATATAACTATTTATAAAATAATATTACAGCTCATTCATCCGTGTAAAAAATATAATAACGACATGACATGTCAAAACTATTGCCGCCATTTTACGTGTTTTTATTTAAGACTCACGCAACCATACTCTGATTCATGTCACGAAACTTCATTTTTGTTAATAAAAATTAAAAATACCCCGCGATTCAATTATATTATTTCGTTTGATCTTCATATAAGTACGTATAATCGTAATTATTTCTCTAAAATACCTACTTTTTTAAAATACACAGTAAGAAATAGCCTTACTACTTCAGAAATATGTAGTTAAGACGCATCCATCCATCAGCCTATCGAGGTCAGGTATTGGACATAGGTCCCACCAGGAGCTAGTATAGCTTGTCTTTAACAATATTGCATTGGAAAGGAAGTCGTCATATTTGTATATTCATTCCCTTACAACTTTGAATGTAAATTTTTATTTATTATTGTTTTATTCATAGCAATTTGCCTAAAGTTAAATATGCGTTCACTATCGAAATGTTACAATCAATTAAATTCACGTGTGAGTGACTTGGGTTCACGCTGTCTAAATGTCTAATTATTTCGGAACACGGTGCGAAACCACGAAACTATTGGTTATGCTCCGATAACCCACAATGTCAGCGAAAACTGACCAATTATGAATGTTATTTGTTTTTTTTTTTTAATATCTACATTAGTAAATAGAAACAATTTGATATATCCATTAACTAGTATTTGCTAATATCAAAGTATTATTTTAATTTATTACCGCTATAACACTTGTACCGTTTAAGTTATTCATTAATATGTAAAAATATGTTTGTCAATTAAATTAAAACATTAAATTTTGCTACTATTGAAGAAACTTACGTCCGAAACCATCTAATTACTTATTTTCTGCTATGGAGTAACTCGTAGCATGTAATAAGTAGTTAGAGGGTTCCGGTCTCTTTCCAACCAAATAATATCAAGCGTCCTCTTTTTTCGTTTTTGGTAGAAAAGTAGGACATTTTTCAACGCACTATTTGATTATTAAAGTTCTATTTAGATATTAATTTTATTCAGATGTTCTCATAGCCAAGGATAACCAATATTAAAATAGGATGAAGACATGTCTTAATATTATTATATATTTACAGATTGTCCTCGCAGCCACCCTTTGCCTGGCCCAGGCATCTTACTACGCGGGTCATCTGCCAGCTCCAGTCCAACTCAGCCCGGACGGCAAATACGTGCTCGATACTCCTGAAGTTGCACACGCTAAAGCCGCCCACGCTGCTGCTCACGCACAGGCTTCCACCGCTCACGGTGCATGGGCACCCGCTGCTGGCTACCTCGCAGGTCCTGCTTATGCTGCTGGAGCTCACTACGGCGCCCCTGCTGCTGGTATGAAAAGAGATTTTACAATCGTAATAATAGCTCGGAGACGTTAGACACAAGTGCATAGCACCTTATTGTGGCGTTTCAAGGCTTTTAGTATTTGAATTGACAATATGCCAAAAAATATGGCGTTTAATAAATAATATCGAGTTTAATTTGATTAACCGTCCTCTCCAAGTTATGTAATTCCATAGATTTCTTAAAAATCTGTTGTGTTCTATTTTTATTGTATTAGATTTCAGTAAAATGTCACTGTAACAGTTGGAAATTTCTATTCTTTCTTAAATACGAAGTGTTAGAAATAAATATCAAATGTTAGAAAATAGGCTCGAAGGGATAAGCTAATCTAGCTATGCCACGATTTTACTTTCAACACCACCATTACGTAATTATCACACCCAAATCGGGGACGGGTTGATATTGAGTTTCATTTCGAATTCTCAGTCTTTTGCAGTGATGTTAAGTTACTCAAATCTCTTAATCGAATCTTACGATATTTATGGGAAATGAAGGCAGTGGTGACCATAGATTGCACTACTACTGCGGCAGAGAAAGAAATTATTTGTTATTTTAAAATGTATTCAAAATATAAGGCATAAACATTATATTATGTTCTTCAGGTCTTCTGAAATACGGTCCCGCTCCCCTGGCGCATGATGGTCGTGTGGTCGATACCCCTGAGGTAGCTCACTTGAAGGCAGCTCACATCGCCGCCCACCAGACAGCTCATGCCAATGCTGCGCACGGTGCCTACGCTGGACACGGCGCCTACGCTGGACACGGTGCTGCCCTTGCGCCCCTCGCCTACGCCGCTCCCCTTGCTCACGGTGCCGGCTACGCCGCTGGTTACGGCAAATGGAGTGGTCCTCAGGTAGGAACTACAGTTTTATACCTAAAGTACTTACAATACAGCTTTTATTATATTTGTTTGTTTTAGTATTTCATATATGTGAATGTTAGCATGTATATTATTCAAAACATAAATTAATAAATTTTGTTCTTTTAGGCCCACATTCAACTGACCCACGATGGTCAATACGTAGTCGACACCCCTGAAGTACAGCACGCTCGCGCTGCCCACCTCCACCAATACGCCGCCGCCGCTCACGCCGCAGCCGCCGCCCCCGAAGAACCCTGGGGCCAACACGGTCACGGCTGGCACTGAATACCCCTACCTCTGACCACCCCAAAACTGCCTGATCATTTTATTTTTATACAAAATGAAGAAAAACCAAAAAAAAATGTTACTGTATAGAGTTGAACGAGAAATGTGTATTATACTGCAATCTATGTAGAACTTGAAAATGTATTATAATAAAAAAAAATCTAATAATTTAATTTTCTGATTTTATTGCTCTTACCCACTTTCCTTCAGCTTCTCAGTGCATAAAGGTCAGCACGAACCTCTTTCACAAATAGAAAAAAATGTTTATTATACCACTTTGCTGGAATATGGATTAGAATTAGGAATTTGACTTTAAGCATATTTGTTAATTTTGTCTAAAGGATTTCTTCTGTCCGTGTATGTCCTATTATTGGCCAAGAGTTTCATTCACAATAGAATGGAAATGAACAATGATAATATGATAATCAGATGGATTGGCTATGAGTTTTTATTTCAAGTTTTCTTTCTTTAGCAGATATGTAGTTACATAACTTAGTTGTTTTTTATAACTCTTACGGTCGAAGGTGTGATCAAGTCAAAGGGTTCACGGAAAGAAGTCAAGAGCTTTTTGTCGATTTAATAGTTATATTTTAATCACCTTCATTCAAGTGAAGGTATAACACACCCACATTTTGACAAGTAACCCTGCTCCCACATAGAAAGAAGTGATCTAATTACTCTATACAGAGTACACTTCCAATTTAAATATTGTTAAAGTAGTTCCGGCCGTTAAAAGTTGAATAATAGATATTGATGTGGGTCAAAATTTTAATAACTGATACTGTAGCGGGTAGATCTAAATTTCTGTTCCAACGATGACTTTTGGACATAAGACACCTTAGTCCTCCCGTGACCATTATCACTGTAAAGTGTACGAAACACCGGGCATTTAAAAATCAAATACAAACGCGATAGAATCGGTAAAAGTAGTTTTATATCAAAAGATATTGATAGATTTGTAGATAGATCGTATGATTATTTCTCTATAAAGTAATAAGTTTTTGGATAGAATAGTTATTTATTTTAATATAAAAAAGTATATATCGAAGTCTTTTTTTAAATTTAGCACCGAAAGACAGATTCATTAACTTTGAGATTTTATTTAACACTTAATGTAAATGATGGAATATGTACACAGGGCTTACTAACAGCACTTACATTTAGTCACAAGCAATTTACAAGATTATTTATATCCATTGCTTGTAATTATCATTATTTAGATAATATTAAATTTTAATTTTAAGAACTTTGCTCCTTAATAAATTTGCCAAGCAATGTGCATAAGTCTTTTTTGCCTATAAGTGTTTGCTGTACAAAAATTCACCTGATGTCAAGTCGATTTTTCCTTCCAGGGAATATCGAATATGAAGAAGGATAAGGGTAGTAAGCAGATAACATCACTATATGATCGGTCATTTACCAGCGTAAATGACCGATCTATCGCACTGCCCTGGTATGTTAAGAGCGTACGTCAAACATTAGCGCTGCCAGAGAACTTGAAACGAATTTAGTATAAAAGACTACCATTTAGTTAGTGAGATTTAGATAAAAAGATTTCTTCTTATTGTCAAAATAAAAACAAATCTCATGAACCAATTGTTCATGAGATTTTTCTTTTTCACTACATTATTTACTGTATTGCTTTAAGATTGTGTTACTGTTAAAAATTAAAATATGAGAAAACATAACATGTTTAAAAATAGCGATGATTGCTCTTTACCCCAATTTATTTCTGTGAACTGGTGATACAATCGGCATTACCCTCTAAATATAAAGTTTGATCACATTGGCTCGTGATATGAAAATGTTTTTTTGCCGTTGGTATTATATCCATCTGTTAATTATAGGTTTGGATATTATTATTTTTGTAATTATATTTAACTGTGTGGTACCGATTAAGAAAACAATTCACCAATATTTTAAGGTCGTGGCTGTCGTAAAAAAAAATATAAAGGATATGATATGCAGATAACACGAGAAAGAAGTACAAGGAGAGCCACGTTGTTGAAAGTTTACTGTTTACAGGCGCGAGCTGGTTCGTGTGTGATAGTATCACGCTCTCGCAGAAAATCGACGTCTGAGCAGTGGCGATGTGCTGTTGGTTGGGAGACATGTGCCTGTTCGGTTGGTAAACAGTAGCCTATTAGTACCCCTTATAATGCAAAGATCTATGATGAGTAGTAACACTTACCACCAAGTGCTCGTTTGCTACTATAGGCATTAAAAAAAAGGAGGAAAAGACGAGTATATGAGCTGAGATGACGATAGTGAATGAATTAAGAAATTACAGCATTATATAAAAATTAAAATTTTCTAAGGCAGCATAGCTTGTTTCTATTGCATATTTGAACAGGATTACATATTTTTCCGTGTGGTGACAGATTAAGATTAGAAATCACCACCTTACTATTTTCCTCTTCTTATCTTAGTAGTGGGTTTTCGTAAGAGGTGACTAAGGGATACAAAACGCATATAACATCTATACAAGAGAAGGATAACTCGAGGCAAAACCCTATACCAATACGTCTGACCAGCGTGATATACTATGTTAATTGCCTTACCAGTAGGTAGGTAGTATAGAGGTAGCTCGAGCCTAACAGTGGGACATATATGAGCTGAGATGATTATGATATTTGAGCCGAATAACTAATATAAAGCCACTTCAAAATAAAAAATGAATGCTTTAAGTTATAAACTTATAATACATATTACATAAAATAATATTAAACTATTCAGGTCTTACTTAAACGAAATGAAGTCATTTTAAAGTTAGTATTTACAACTGACAAAACTATGAATATTAAACAAGTATTTAAGACTAATTTTATTCGTTTACTTAAGGCTTAAGTAAGATAAAGTAAATTAAAATATCGTTGTTCAACAATTTAATCTAGGCGATATGCTTAATAGTTCGTCTTATCGGAGATATACAGTATATTTCGCGTTCTCAAACTAAGAAAGCTCAATCGTCTATGAATAATTAATTAAGGTTTTGAATTTTCAAATGTTTACTAAGAATTATAAAGGTGTTCTGTTGACATAGCTTACATAATATCTAGGTTTAATCTTTACTTATACTATAAAGACTTGAAGTTTATGAGTTCGTAAGTTTGTAAATTTAGTTGTCAGGGATAATCTTTGAACGTTTTAATTTAATTTTAGTATTTTTTTTACTTTTATAAAGCTATCATCATCATCATCACAGCCCATATATGTCCCACTGTTGGGCTCGGGCCTCCTCCGTAATGGGAGGGAAATTAACCTACTATACCGCGCTAGTCAGACGTGTTGGTATAGGGTTTTGTTTTGAGTTTTTCTTCTCTTGCACAGATGTTATATGCGTTTTATATCCCTTAGTCATCTCTTACAATCACCCACGGGTAAGATAAGGGGGTGGTGAATTGTATTCTTACTCCGTCACCATACGGACAAAGTAAGTAGAAAGGCATATTATTCCTGATTATTACAGGTTATTTTTTATTATGATAAATAGATGATTAGTAAATGACAATAAAAGTAATTGAAGTCTGAAAAAGCTATGAAATATGATGGTAAAGTATGCATTTTAAAAACAGTTGAAGGCGCTCACAGTAGATTACAGCAGCGTGAACGGAATATCTTCATGAAAAGAAGTAAATAAATTCATTAGAGTTACGACATGCTAGACTTGCTTGGTGGGTTAAGCAAGTCAAATCAGTGGACATAATTTTTTGTATTCATCATCATCTCAGCTCATATATGTCCCACTGTTGAGCTCGAGCCTCCTCCGTAATCGGAGGTTAATCGATCTACTATACCACGCTGGTCAGACGTGTTGGTATATAGTTTTGTTTCGAGTTTTCCTTCTCTCACATAGAAATTAATGAATTTTATATCCCTTAGTCGTCTCGTACGATTGCCCACGGGCAAGATAGGGGGTGGTGAATTGTATTCTTACTCCGTCACCACACGGAAAGAAAAAATTGTATTAGTCTTTTATTTTTGTATTTGTGTCGGCAACTGGCTAAAGTGTTTCTAATATATTCAAATTTGTTAACTATAACATGTGAGCTGAGAAACATAACACTTTTCTTTTTCTTATGTTGATATATGTATAAATGATCTACTAACATATAAATTATTAATTAATATGAACACGACCTCTTTATTGATGATGTTCACGCAAGTATTACACATTTGAAATAAAACTATTTTTAAGAATTCTATCGCGTTTGCATTTGATTTTTAATTTCCCGACGTTTCGAACACTTTACAGCGTTCACGGTCTCGGGAGGAATGAACTCGACCTCTTTGTTGATGATATGATATAATAGAAAATAAGTAAAAATATTCTTATTATGAATGTATAATCAATAATTAAATATCAAAAAATCAATTGTTGACCGGCTGAAAGTTCTTGAAATCTTAAAATAATGCAACAAAGACTAAAAATATACATATATAATTATGTTATCATAATATTTCAAATTTTATAATAAATTAAATATATCTTGTAATGTTTTTGCGCTTAGAACTATGGCTTACTTCAGAATGTAATATTGCAGTGATTCCTATCGATTTAAAATAGCAAACAGCATCATTTCTTTAAATCGCATAATATCAGGCGCTATTACATTGCTATAATTTAATAAATCTGAAATAAAATAAATGTAAATAAACAAAATATGTAAATAACGGACACAAATAAGACTCTGAATATTCAACTATGCAAGTTTAAACAGCTGTAAGTTTTTGGAAGTATTAAAATAATAACATGCATGACAATTGAATCTGCGTCACACAGCATTCTACCCAGGAGTTCTCTTCTCAAAACATTTATAACGTCATTTGTGTTCAGCAATGTATGACTGATTTATTCTAAAGTCCTCAGACTACCTAGTATTAAACTGCAACACGTCTCATATAGCGGTACGGCTAACTTAATAAATTTGATTTATTTATTATAAAATGGAGGAGAGGAAGGAAAACCCACCACTTTCCCACGGTTAATCAATATACCGCACACCTCAAGAAAGGAAGGAATACGGGATGGGATCAAGGTGGAATAGGATATAAGGAAATCTTACTCCTGTGATGAGCACCGTCTCCAGAACTTCTACTTGCAATATTCCGCAGAACTTCGAATAAAGATTCGACACGTGTTTCGCCTCTAAACGAGGCATCCTCAGGACGGTTCGGCTTCAAATGCGCGCATTTGAAGCCGAACCGTCCTGAGGATGAGGATGATCCCATCCCGTATTCCTTCCTTTCTTGAGGTGTACGGTATATTGATTAACCGTGGGAAAGTGGTGGGTTTTCCTTCCTCTCCTCCATTTTATAATAATAATGGATTTCCGCCATGTATCGCCTAATTCAATCAATTGATTTATTTATTTATTTATTTATATAAGGCTCATCTACGACATAAACACTAACATATGCTAAGATCATTCTAGTGCCTAAAACTAGTGTTTATATCAATTACAGATGTGCACAACATTTAGGAATATATTACAATGCGTAAATTAATGTTAGAGATAAAAAGAAAAGTATTAATTAATTATCTAATAAATAAAATAACGAGTAGAAATAATTAGAAGGTAAGTAAAATCTAAGATAAGTATGTAGTTAGTTATATAGAAAAATAATTTATAACATAAGTAAGATGTAAGTAATGCGTAAAAATCAGCTACTACAATTTGTAAAACATGCATAATATTATAAAATAACCATATTTCCTAACTAAGAATTTGATGAGTGTTAATTTACGTGCGGGATAGGAAGTATAATAGTTGTCTGCATAGATTATATATTTTTTTGCAGGCTATAGGTCTGGACACAATCTGCCTATTTTCAACGGAAGGGCAACATGTGACCCCTCAATCCACTGAGTTCCCTCCCCAGCGCGATTAGGCCAGTCATTGATACAGATTCCTTGACCTCCATAGCCAGCTCGGCAGGTTTCGAGTTTCATCTCCATTGACACCTCGGTAGCAAACAAGAGTATCGGGCTACCTGCAGGTGGCAAAGTTCCCGGTCCATCCACACGCTGTCTCAGATAGGAAGGCTGAATGAGAATATTCTTTCTGACACGCTCCGCTGCAAAGAAGGAGTCTTTGAGACAACTGCCTCACACAAAGCGGCTACTGCGTTCCAGTTTCTGGCACTGTCGAGCATTGTCTTAGCGCTGTTCGGCAGTCATCGAAGATTGCGACGAATTCATGAAGCTGCTCTACCCTGGCTACGCAGACTTCGAGCCTGTTCGCTCACTACATCTATCCTCGTCACAATCGCAGTGGTGGCAGTACAGTGTTCTCTCCCTAATCGCGAACGTGTGCCGTTACTTGGTGAAGCAACCATTACCCGCTAAGATCTGCATCAGTTGAAGGAGAGGACCCCGTGTCGAACTCTAACTTACTAACCCTAAATTACGTTTCATAATGGAGGGAGTATTTTTGGAATACTACGTCAAATTTTACGTATTGACAAGAGACATGAACAATTGTTCATGTCTCTTGTCAATACGTAAAATTTGACGTAATCTTAAGAACATAATTTTCTTTTTTTAGTTTAGGCAGTCAGCTACATTGTGTTACCAGCATCGATTAACAATTTTATTTCATCTTTTTTTCTTCATTATCATCATCTTAGCTCATAGATATGTCCCAATGCTCAGCTCGAGCTTCCTCCAAAACGGGAGGTAAGTTGACTTACTATACCACGGTTGTCAGACGAGTTGGTATAGAAATTTATTTTGAAATTTCATTCTATTAAATGTCAACAAATTTTAACAAAAAAATAATGAATATCACATACCTACCATAGTATTTAAAGTGATTTAATAATATCTCAATTATTATATAATACATTTCCAATTTGTTTTGAAAGTGAAATGAAAGAAAGTGCCTTGAAATAATTATCTTTAAAGGTCAATAAATTAAAGTACCACTACTTTAATAGAGAAAAAAAAATCATATAAATTGATTCATAATTTGCTGTGTGGTAGCGGCTACGAATACTACCAACCATTACTTTGCTCGTGGATGTCGTAAAAGACAACTAAAAGCCTTATATCACGGGCCAACACTACATATCTGATGCCATTTGGTCAGCAAATGTATTTCCAAGGAGGGTTGATGTCAGCCAGGCGGCCGGTCATAAAACTATTGCCAATAACCTTTACAATATATGTACCCCACATATTGCGTCGACCCCAAGTAATTGGGACAAGAGCATGAGAATGATGAAATGATGTAATTGATTCATAAACAAAGGATATGCCTGAATACGTAAAAAAAATGTATATACACACGAATTTCAAGCCGTTTCCTTTTTCAAACTTGATAATATATCTGGAATATTAATTTAACTAATAACTGAATTTATATGTCATGTAAATTATTTCAAATAGTAACTAGTAAGTATACATTACTTGTATACGATCTAATAATTATAATAAGTATGACATATCAGTTGCAGTGACATGAAAAGCGGTGACCGTATCAGCTGCCACCCGCATGAGAACTAGGTCAACGCCGCTCAACGGTATAGTATACCTATCCAATTAGGTTAGATATCTGTAATTAGCGTAAGTTTTTAACTTTTTTTATAACTAAAATGTACTAATGACTATATATTGATTTTTTTTTGGATGGAACGAGAAAATGTTATGTTTTGTACATACATACATATCATCACGCCATATCCCTTGCAGGGTAGGCAGAGAGAACAGAGTACCAGAGAACTCTATCTCTGCATACTTCACTCGCTTCCTCAACATTCATAATTCTCTTCATACACGCTCGCCGGTTTCGGAGACTCTTGACTCCACCTTCCTTCAGTACATGACCGATCTGGTCTAGGTAGGTTAGTCTCGGTCTCCCTCGGTACCTACATCCTTCCACTTTCGCATTGTATATCTTCTTAACCAGGCGTTCGTTCGGCATTCTTTCCACATGTCCGAACCATCGGAGCATTCCCTTTCGCATCTTTACACCAATACTCTCTTTCATACTTACTCGCTCTCTTACGTCGTCGTTACGAATGCGGTCGGTCAGCCTAACTCCACAGATTTTCCGCAGAGATCGCATTTCGACCGCATTAATTTTACTATCATACTCTTTTCTGCATACCCAACTCTCGCTTCCATACAGTAATGTTGGGACAAGCACTGCGTTATGTATTGCTACACGTGCCTTCTGGCTGAGGTGGTGGCTGCCGAAAAGTTGCCCCAACGCTCCGTTCACTCTATTTCCCGCATTCACTCTTCGCTCTATATCAGTGGTGTACCTTCCATCTCGGCTAAATCCACATCCAAGATATACAAATTCATCCACTTGCTCTAGTACATCATTACCTATTGTTACTCTTACATCTGTTCTGGTTTTATCTCTTTCAAAGACCATTATTTTGGTTTTGCTCACATTCACGCGTAGACCCCTTTTCTTACAATCTTCTGTCATTGTGTCGACTAGGGTCTGCAGGTCAGTCGCTGACTGTGCCAGCAGGACTGCATCATCTGCATAAAGCAGAGCAGTGACCACTGAGTCCCCCATCTGGACTCCCACATTCATATCGTTCAACCTTTGGAGACATTTATCCAGATATATGATAAACAGCCTGGCTGACAGAACGCACCCCTGCTTAACGCCGATATTGACGTCAAACCAAGGCGACATTCCATCATCCAGCCGCACACAGGCTCTACAGCCCATGTAACTGGACTGCACAGCCTGTAGCAGTTTACCGTTAATACCATACTCCGGTAAAATGTCCCAAAGTTCCTTTCGTACAACCGTGTCAAATGCTCTCTCCAGATCCACAAAACTGCAGAAAACCCTCTGACCTAGAGCCAGATGCTTCTCCACAATGTTGCGCAGAGAGAACACTTGATCCATGCATCCCCTTCCACTCCTGAAACCTCCTTGTGTCTCACACAGTAAACCATCGGACACCATCCTCATTCTCCTTTCAATAATTTTTCCATACACTTTTGCTGCCAAACTGGTCAAGCTTATGGCTCTGTAATTTGCGCAGTCATAACGTGAACCCTTGTTTTTAAACAAAGGCACGATGACTGCGCTATTCCAGTCCCTGGGAACCATTCCCGAGCTCCAACATAAATTGAGGAGCAACAGGAACGCCTCCCAGACACAAGAGCCACCGAGCTTGATCATCTCGGCAGACACCATATCAATGCCCGCTGCCTTACCATTTTTCAAACTTCTTATCGCCCATTCAACATCATCCATACTGATGCCATCGGAGGACGCCGTTGTCGAATGTTGATCTACTAAACCACATCCAACACCGGCGCCAACCGTAGCATCCGCATACATATCGCCAAAATATTCACTCCATCGGCTTAACACGTCTTGTGTTTGTGTAAGAATGTCTCCACCTTTAGACCTTATTTTATTCATTCTGAAGGCTGACCAACCACCCCGAGACTTCTTCACCTCCCTCCAAAAGAGTTTGGTGTTACCCTCGAAGTTTTTAGTCAGCCTATCTTCTGCACTCATACTTGCTCTATCACGTTTCTCTTTCACTAAGGCCTTGGTGTCATTCTTACATTGCCGATATATTTCTTTCTTCTGTTCAGTCATACTGTCATTCAGATTCAAAGAAGAGACATAGTCCAGCCACGCTTTCTTCTTTTGCTCTACGGAAGCTGCCACTTCCGCATCCCACCATGCATCACCATTTGTTTTTCTATGCTTCTTTGAACTTCCACATACTTCTTTCGCTGTATCTACCATACTCTCTTTCAATACTCTCCAGCATTCTTCAATGTCCGATTGCGGCTGGCTTGCCATCGTCAGCCGTTCTCGGACACCCTCTGCATACTTTTCTCTTACACACTCTTCTTGCAACCTTTCAACCTTTATTCTTTCAAGCCCTCCGAAGTGGACACGCTCTCGCCAGTGCCTCCACTTTCTGAACAGACCACTAAATCTCGCAATAACGAGATAGTGGTCCGTGTCGACTGTGGGGCCCCTGTAGGCTCTTGCGTCCAATATTTTGCTTCGGAGGCGACTGTCTACCAAAATTAAATCTATTATGCTTTTCTGTTCATTCCTTCTCCATGTATACATATGGATGTCCTTATGTTGGAAAAATGTGTTTGACACAATAAGGTTTCTCTCCATGCATACATCCGCTATGAGCCTACCTGCGTCGTTCACTCTCTTATCACCAAATGGACCAAGTACGTCCTCATAGTCGGGACGCTTGGTCCCCACCCATCCGTTCAAATCTCCGCATACAATCACGCGTTCACTGGTTTCTGCCATATCCAGAACTTCCCTAACATTATCCCAAAACTTCTCTAGGTCTGATGCCACCGAGGATCCTACGGGAGCATATGCTACAACCATGAATACCTTGGTGACACCTAGTTTTATACGGACCCAGAGAAGTCTGGGATCATACATTCCGTAATCCTTCACACCTGAGGCCAAGCGAGAGGACAACAGCACTCCTACCCCCATGCTGGCTCGATCGCTCTGTGGTACACCAGACCACAGAGCCATCCCGCCACTAGGAAGATCGCAGGCGTCGCTGCCCCTTCGCTTAGTCTCTGTTACACAGAGCACGTCTAGCTGTTTGTCCGCCATGACGGATATCAGCTCGTGCAACTTACCTTCCACACAACCTCTTACATTCCACGTGCCCACCCGGCACTCCGTTCTCCTCGACTCACCTAACTGGACAAGGCGTGATGGGTGGCGGCCCCCATCGCCGCAACTGCCGATGTTCGTACCGACGGGGGCGGGTCGGTACGCGTCGCCTCCGGGGGACGCCCTAACCCGCATTGCGGTACGCATTTCGTCATGTTTTGTTATTATATTATATTCAATATTTTAGTGTGTATGTGTAAATAATGTCGGGTAGATGGCACACGTCTCCTTAGAGACGAAAATATAATACGATGCGAGAATTGAATGTCCTACAATAGATCACGGTGTTGTAAGTGGCAGCACGATTGGAATGGATTTCCAATAGATGTGGGTTCGAATCACACAGTCAGTGTCACATTCAGTCATTCTTCGATCGTAATCTGTTTTTTTTATAAATAATCAAGCATATTAAATGCTAAATTACAGTAATTGCAATATTTTAGTGTTTTAGATTTATGTATTTTTGGTAGTATTTTATATAAAATAATTCAAAATGTCAAAATATTAAGAATATAAAAATAACTAATGTGTAAGTTTTACACAACAGGAAGATGTAACCTGACTCTAGTTTTCGTGTGCTAATATTTTCAAAGTAAAGTTTAAGTAAAGCGTCAGTATTTTACTAAAAGCAGTTACTTAATTTACTTACAGATTTTGACTATAACACTAATTGTAAAATCAATTTAAGAAGCAGATTCACTTGACGTTGGCATTCTATTAATGCCTTTCTTATTAGTGACTTATTACTGAAACAAAATGAAAAAATGCAAGTTATTAATAGTCTTACTAGCGACCTACCGTATTGAGTGTTCCTTTTTTTTCTGCCGGCGGGCTACGGTACGTCAAAACCCGCTAATCCGTCCGGGGCGACAGGAAAGCGGCGCAAGAACCCGTGGACCCGCCCTACAATATACCTTTCGACGCCGTGCGGGTGGGTCACTGGTACACGGTCTTTTTCTTCAGTGGCAAGTGTTCCTTAGATTCATAATATTTTTTTTAATTAATGATTATTCTGAGTCTGGATATAATTTGGGTCTAGTATCTAATTACATGTATACTCATTACCGATGGAATTGATTAAGGGATATTGCAGATAATGTCACTATAAAAAGACTGAGCCCGAGGGTGTTGAAAAAGGCAATTAATACATAGTAAGCTACTAAAATCACTGCTAAAGAAGAGTAACACGAAATAAAACACTATACCAATCTCTCTTGTCAGCGTGGTATATGCCTAAGCTAAATTCACTTATTTGAAAGAGGTATGTGCTGAACAATGATATATTTTGGGCTGAGAAATTTGCCGTTGAACAAATATTTATTTCTTAGTACAGGGGATTGTTTTTAAAAAGCTGTAAAGTGTTATATATCACACAACATTCCGGTTTGTTACCAGCATGTCAGCATGTCGATGGTGGTAGACACCCGAAGTACATAATCCAAACAGAGCGCCGAAGTCCAATCATTTATCCCAGTAGTTAGCTGAATTGGCGTTGATGAGCAATATAGTTATGAAGCGCAGGGCAGTGTGTGGGCGGACTATAGTCTCTTATAGAAAAAGGAATAACTTGGATCCACATCTATTAAGAATCCGTTTCAATTGCTTAATCAATTAATTATGTAGCTACCTCTCGTTGGAGTATTATCTGTGAAAGAAAATATCTAATATCTAGTAAATATTGATCTACTTATATAAAAGAACTCGTACAATGCAACATGTAGCAATTCATACAATTCGGAGAGAGTGCAATAGAGCTGCATGATTTGTATTTGTGATCTCATTTTTCCTACTGAATATTCCGAAGTCGTTGACATTTTCACCGTTACACAGTGAATCATTTTAAGCATTCGCACGAAATGCATTGTTTTTATTATAATACTAATACACAATTATTTGAGTTGAATAAGCACGTAGAGAGCCAGTGATTGCAATATGTCCTTAGTTAATTCTTGCAGGCATAAATAATAATTGTATGATTTAAAAATAGTGGTATCTGAATAAGAATATAAGGTCATTCTTTTCTGCGGGAGCCTACACGGCCCGCGAGGCCATTACACATAAATATCCACGGTTTCGTCCTCGCCGTCGAGGTGAGAAATCGCGACGTGCAAAAATCATAAATCCAAACGTGGGCACGTCCACTTTGCCTCAATCGGGTTGTCCCATGTCCCACAAAGTACCTCTCAACGCCATACGAACGACCACTGGTATCCGGTCTTTATCTTCGGTGGCGCGCCCGGTGGGTTATCTTTTGGGGTATCGAGTGACGGACTAATCCCCGATCCAGTTCACTACTACATCGTCTAGGGCGGTATCGGATGCACGAGCCCGCGCTTGCGGCAGCCAATGCACGGGTGAGGGTGGCGGAGGAGTTTATCACTGTAGAGGAGTTCCTCCCGGACCTGCTCCACCACCTCCTTCCACAAGACACAGAAAGCAGCGACCGCGTCCCAGTTTCAGACGCTGTCGACCATCACTCTTACGACTGCCAGCAGCATCAGGTCGGTACCGATGGTAGCGACGCGTCTATGGCACTGCTGTGCCCAGTTCACACAGAACTTGAGCATATATGTATAATAAGACATAAATGTAATTAAAAAAATGTATGTATGCTTAGCCGTGTCCTCGTCACTACCGCATTGTTGGTAGGATGGAGCCGTCTCTCTCCTTGCGATTTTGTGCAGGTATTTGCCGAAGCAATCATTCCCCGACAACACCTGCACCAGTCGGAAAGAGAAGGCCTCGTGCTGCCGCTCCATCCACTCCCCCAGCATCGATAGGAGGGCCACGATGATGCGTACACCAAATTGGGGCCTCTCTAGTCGTGCTACTCAATGGTCAGTGATGTCTCGGCGGGCGTCCTCACACAGGGCAGCTACTTCACTAGGCGACACGGAGATCAACCCTAATAGAAATTATTCAAAACTTCAGGTTACAGTTTCGGGTATATTTTCAGAATATCTGTTAGTTTCGCTTACGGTTACGGAGCTCCATAAGGTTTCTAATTTACAGCTATGAGTGGAACTATGATCAACATAACACAACAGCTTTTTATACTAATATTGTTAAGAGCTATTTTTTTATTATAATTTAGCTTTGTATAATTTTTAGTCTTGATTGTAATATCTGGAATGATTGCCATTGTTTTTCTTCTGACTGCATAGATGGCGCAGTGGTCTAGTGGCCATCTTCTATGCAAAGTGTCGTGGGCTTAATAAAATTAAAAACACAGTACATTTTTTTGTGCAATATACTAATTATTGTTCCGAGTCTGGTTGTATTTTTTTTGTGTTGTTTTTAAAATCCATCGGGCCATACTGATTTATTATTTAGTGTGGGTTGTTGTAATGAAAATTGAAAACAGGACAGTGAAGGAATTTCATGACTATATTTTTTTTTATAAAATCCGATTACGAAATGAAAAATGATGTCGCAAGCGGGATTCGAACCCGCGTCTATTGGGATTCCGGCCCCATCGTGCTGCCACTGCACCACCGCGACTAATTGTAGGACATGCAAATTTCACTCCGTATTATATTTACGTCTTAAGGTGACGGTATGCTATCTACCCGACAATGTTTACACATTGTTATAGGCTTAATACTTCAAACTTTACAGTTAGAATTGTATTAAACGATGACACAACCTTGTTATTTAAATTACTGAAATTTAGCACTTAATATGCTTAATTATTTATAAAATCCGATTACGAAATGAAAAATGATGTCGCAAGCGGGATTCGAACCCGCGTCTATTGGGATTCCGGCCCAATCGTGCTGCCACTGCACCACCGCGACTAATTGTAGGACATGCAAATTTCACTCCGTATTATATTTACGTCTTAAGGTGACGGTATGCTATCTACCCGACAATGTTTACACATTGTTATAGGCTTAATACTTCAAACTTTACAGTTAGAATTGTATTAAACGATGACACAACCTTGTTATTTAAATTACTGAAATTTAGCACTTAATATGCTTAATTATTTATAAAATCCGATTACGAAATGAAAAATGATGTCGCAAGCGGGATTCGAACCCGCGTCTATTGGGATTCCGGCCCAATCGTGCTGCCACTGCACCACCGCGACTAATTGTAGGACATGCAAATTTCACTCCGTATTATATTTACGTCTTAAGGTGACGGTATGCTATCTACCCGACAATGTTTACACATTGTTATAGGCTTAATACTTCAAACTTTACAGTTAGAATTGTATTAAACGATGACACAACCTTGTTATTTAAATTACTGAAATTTAGCACTTAATATGCTTAATTATTTATAAAATCCGATTACGAAATGAAAAATGATGTCGCAAGCGGGATTCGAACCCGCGTCTATTGGGATTCCGGCCCAATCGTGCTGCCACTGCACCACCGCGACTAATTGTAGGACATGCAAATTTCACTCCGTATTATATTTACGTCTTAAGGTGACGGTATGCTATCTACCCGACAATGTTTACACATTGTTATAGGCTTAATACTTCAAACTTTACAGTTAGAATTGTATTAAATGATGACACAACCTTGTTATTTAAATTACTGAAATTTAGCACTTAATATGCTTAATTATTTATAAAATCCGATTACGAAATGAAAAATGATGTCGCAAGCGGGATTCGAACCCGCGTCTATTGGGATTCCGGCCCAATCGTGCTGTCACTGCACCACCGCGACTAATTGTAGGACATGCAAATTTCACTCCGTATTATATTTACGTCTTAAGGTGACGGTATGCTATCTACCCGACAATGTTTACACATTGTTATAGGCTTAATACTTCAAACTTTACAGTTAGAATTGTATTAAACGATGACACAACCTTGTTATTTAAATTACTGAAATTTAGCACTTAATATGCTTAATTATTTATAAAATCCGATTACGAAATGAAAAATGATGTCGCAAGCGGGATTCGAACCCGCGTCTATTGGGATTCCGGCCCAATCGTGCTGCCACTGCACCACCGCGACTAATTGTAGGACATGCAAATTTCACTCCGTATTATATTTACGTCTTAAGGTGACGGTATGCTATCTACCCGACAATGTTTACACATTGTTATAGGCTTAATACTTCAAACTTTACAGTTAGAATTGTATTAAACGATGACACAACCTTGTTATTTAAATTACTGAAATTTAGCACTTAATATGCTTAATTATTTATAAAATCCGATTACGAAATGAAAAATGATGTCGCAAGCGGGATTCGAACCCGCGTCTATTGGGATTCCGGCCCAATCGTGCTGCCACTGCACCACCGCGACTAATTGTAGGACATGCAAATTTCACTCCGTATTATATTTACGTCTTAAGGTGACGGTATGCTATCTACCCGACAATGTTTACACATTGTTATAGGCTTAATACTTCAAACTTTACAGTTAGAATTGTATTAAACGATGACACAACCTTGTTATTTAAATTACTGAAATTTAGCACTTAATATGCTTAATTATTTATAAAATCCGATTACGAAATGAAAAATGATGTCGCAAGCGGGATTCGAACCCGCGTCTATTGGGATTCCGGCCCAATCGTGCTGCCACTGCACCACCGCGACTAATTGTAGGACATGCAAATTTCACTCCGTATTATATTTACGTCTTAAGGTGACGGTATGCTATCTACCCGACAATGTTTACACATTGTTATAGGCTTAATACTTCAAACTTTACAGTTAGAATTGTATTAAACGATGACACAACCTTGTTATTTAAATTACTGAAATTTAGCACTTAATATGCTTAATTATTTATAAAATCCGATTACGAAATGAAAAATGATGTCGCAAGCGGGATTCGAACCCGCGTCTATTGGGATTCCGGCCCAATCGTGCTGCCACTGCACCACCGCGACTAATTGTAGGACATGCAAATTTCACTCCGTATTATATTTACGTCTTAAGGTGACGGTATGCTATCTACCCGACAATGTTTACACATTGTTATAGGCTTAATACTTCAAACTTTACAGTTAGAATTGTATTAAACGATGACACAACCTTGTTATTTAAATTACTGAAATTTAGCACTTAATATGCTTAATTATTTATAAAATCCGATTACGAAATGAAAAATGATGTCGCAAGCGGGATTCGAACCCGCGTCTATTGGGATTCCGGCCCAATCGTGCTGCCACTGCACCACCGCGACTAATTGTAGGACATGCAATGCAATTTCATTTCGTAATCGGATTTTATAAATAATTAAGCATATTAAGTGCTAAATTTCAGTAATTTAAATAACAAGGTTGTGTCATCGTTTAATACAATTCTAACTGTAAAGTTTGAAGTATTAAGCCTATAACAATGTGTAAACATTGTCGGGTAGATAGCATACCGTCACCTTAAGACGTAAATATAATACGGAGTGAAATTTGCATGTCCTACAATTAGTCGCGGTGGTGCAGTGGCAGCACGATTGGGCCGGAATCCCAATAGACGCGGGTTCGAATCCCGCTTGCGACATCATTTTTCATTTCGTAATCGGATTTTATAAATAATTAAGCATATTAAGTGCTAAATTTCAGTAATTTAAATAACAAGGTTGTGTCATCGTTTAATACAATTCTAACTGTAAAGTTTGAAGTATTAAGCCTATAACAATGTGTAAACATTGTCGGGTAGATAGCATACCGTCACCTTAAGACGTAAATATAATACGGAGTGAAATTTGCATGTCCTACAATTAGTCGCGGTGGTGCAGTGGCAGCACGATTGGGCCGGAATCCCAATAGACGCGGGTTCGAATCCCGCTTGCGACATCATTTTTCATTTCGTAATCGGATTTTATAAATAATTAAGCATATTAAGTGCTAAATTTCAGTAATTTAAATAACAAGGTTGTGTCATCGTTTAATACAATTCTAACTGTAAAGTTTGAAGTATTAAGCCTATAACAATGTGTAAACATTGTCGGGTAGATAGCATACCGTCACCTTAAGACGTAAATATAATACGGAGTGAAATTTGCATGTCCTACAATTAGTCGCGGTGGTGCAGTGGCAGCACGATTGGGCCGGAATCCCAATAGACGCGGGTTCGAATCCCGCTTGCGACATCATTTTTCATTTCGTAATCGGATTTTATAAATAATTAAGCATATTAAGTGCTAAATTTCAGAAATTAAAATAACAAGGTTGTGTCATCGTTTAATACAATTCTAACTGTAAAGTTTGAAGTATTAAGCCTATAACAATGTGTAAACATTGTCGGGTAGATAGCATACCGTCACCTTAAGACGTAAATATAATACGGAGTGAAATTTGCATGTCCTACAATTAGTCGCGGTGGTGCAGTGGCAGCACGATTGGGCCGGAATCCCAATAGACGCGGGTTCGAATCCCGCTTGCGACATCATTTTTCATTTCGTAATCGGATTTTATAAATAATTAAGCATATTAAGTGCTAAATTTCAGTAATTTAAATAACAAGGTTGTGTCATCGTTTAATACAATTCTAACTGTAAAGTTTGAAGTATTAAGCCTATAACAATGTGTAAACATTGTCGGGTAGATAGCATACCGTCACCTTAAGACGTAAATATAATACGGAGTGAAATTTGCATGTCCTACAATTAGTCGCGGTGGTGCAGTGGCAGCACGATTGGGCCGGAATCCCAATAGACGCGGGTTCGAATCCCGCTTGCGACATCATTTTTCATTTCGTAATCGGATTTTATAAATAATTAAGCATATTAAGTGCTAAATTTCAGTAATTTAAATAACAAGGTTGTGTCATCGTTTAATACAATTCTAACTGTAAAGTTTGAAGTATTAAGCCTATAACAATGTGTAAACATTGTCGGGTAGATAGCATACCGTCACCTTAAGACGTAAATATAATACGGAGTGAAATTTGCATGTCCTACAATTAGTCGCGGTGGTGCAGTGGCAGCACGATTGGGCCGGAATCCCAATAGACGCGGGTTCGAATCCCGCTTGCGACATCATTTTTCATTTCGTAATCGGATTTTATAAATAATTAAGCATATTAAGTGCTAAATTTCAGTATATTTTTTTTTACTTTAATGGGAAGATGTAATATAGCTAGTATTGTATATGTATATCTATGTAGTGACGGAGTAAGAATACACATCACCACACCTTATCTTACCCGTGGGTGATCGTAAAACGTAACGACTAAGGGATACAAAAGACATATAACATCTATGCAAGAGAAGGAAAATTTAGAAAAATAATTTGATTTTAATGACCGCAATTTTCTTTTTTTCCGTGTGGTGACAGTAAGAATACAATTCATCACCGCTTATCTTAACCGTGGGTGATCGTACGAGATGACTAAGGGATATAAAACGCATTAATATCTATGTGAGAGAAGGAAAACTCGAAACAAAACCCTTTAGCAACACGTCTGACCAGCGTGGTATAGTAGGGTAGTTATATATACATATAATCTCATAATGGAGGAGGCTCGAGCCCAACAGTGGGACATATTACAAGCTGAGATAGTGTATATGTATAGGCAATTCTCTAGGTGCTATAGGCTACCTTTTATACTGAAAAAAGCAGGTGCAACGGAAGTCACGGCCTAAATATAGTTACAAAATAAACTTATTGTTAGCTTATTACAAAGTAGTCATCACAAATAAAACAAATAATGCTACTAATGGACTTTGTGATCTTAAAATACCTTGATCGATCATTATAATCTCAAATTCGATATCTCTGAGATTTTAATTCTGATGACTTGATAGCATTTATTGGTTCTTTTTTTAAAATTTGTATGGCATTTGAAATTTGAAATGTCATAAGTTTTTTAAAAATAATCTAAGCCCACATAAGTCGCATGGATAGGCACGAGGTGTCAGGAATGAGAAGGTAATTCACTCTACCTAAATATGTTAGCATATGGTTTTTCCTTCTACTAAGATACTTCTACTAAGATAGTAAATCTTTGCGATATTGTACGTATCCTTCGTGAAAGGAGTTCCTTTTACGAAGGATAGCACATTCCATGTAGCACTATAAGTTGATAGTGTTACATGGTAAAAATGAAATATGCACACCGTATAAAGTACACGTATCAGTGAAACTTTGGTAAACTAAATTTTAAATCTCGTTTACATACATTTCTCTCTGCCTCTCTCTCGTGCCGCGTTTCATATGTCGCGTTTCATCTGTAAAAATTTTACCCTCATGCACCAAAGAAGTTTCATTTCAAAATAAATATGGCGGGTAACAAAAAAAAACATTACAATTTTTTTTACACCCATTCGCCGATAAAGAAGTTAAACTCGCACACGTTTCTATGATCGGCTGCCAGCTTAACATTAATCCGCGCTTTTACGGAGCGCTGGTAAGATCGTCTGTTGACATTCTATCCCCGACACCTCAACGCTATGGTCAACAACGGCAGGTCTATTCCTAACCGCAGACAGGGCGCGGTGCGGAGGTCCAGGCTCCATAGCGGGACATGCCTCCAGGGTATGATGCGCATCGGATTAGCGGCGTGGCCGTAGCGTAGCCCGCTATAAAAAAAAGGGTATGACCCGCATCATCAATTGGCGTGCCACACTAATGACATCTAGGGGCTCCTTCCCGTCCGAACCTGTGCAGGTACTTACCGAAGACCCTGTGTATCCGTGTAAGTACCTGCGTTATTCTGAGGGACAAGTTGCTGTGCCTTCTCTTCATCCAGCGTTGGAGAGGGGGAACAATCGCCTCAACGGTGCACCGCCCTGCTACAGGAGACTCTAATTGCTCCCTCCACCACCGGATAGTTGCCCCTCGAACCGTTTCTCTTACTCTATTTAGTGCCCCCCTGGTAATATGCTCGTCGCTTACCCGCACCGCAGCATAGAATCGGTAAACTTCCGCCTGTGCCGAATCCTGGATTAGCCAGGGTGGATTGCCCGACAACTAATGTCAACCCTCTCTGGAAATGTAATTGTTTATCAAACGGAATCAGATGGAGTCGGCCCAGGTCAATACAAATCTCTTAGTCATCTAGTATCTTAGTCGTTACGACATTCACGAACAAAGTCAGGGTTGATAGTATTCATAGCCACTTCACAAAAGAGTACATACATACATACATACATATCATCACGCCATATCCCTTGCAGGGTAGGCAGAGAGAACAGAGTGCCAGAGAACTCTATCTCTGCATACTTCACTCGCTTCCTCAACATTCATAATTCTCTTCATACACGCTCGCCGGTTTCGGAGACTCTTGACTCCACCTTCCTTCAGTACATGACCGATCTGGTCTAGGTAGGTTAGTCTCGGTCTCCCTCGGTACCTACATACTTCCACTTTCGCATTGTATATCTTCTTAACCAGGCGTTCGTTCGGCATTCTTTCCACATGTCCGAACCATCGGAGCATTCCCTTTCGCATCTTTACACCAATACTCTCTTTCATACCTACTCGCTCTCTTACGTCGTCGTTACGAATGCGGTCGGTCAGCCTAACTCCACAGATTTTCCGCAGAGATCGCATTTCGACCGCATTAATTTTACTATCATACTCTTTTCTGCATACCCAACTCTCGCTTCCGTACAGTAATGTTGGGACAAGCACTGCGTTATGTATTGCTACACGTGCCTTCTGGCTGAGGTGGTGGCTGCCGAGAAGTTGCCCCAACGCTCCGTTCACTCTATTTCCCGCATTCACTCTTCGCTCTATATCGGTGGTGTACCTTCCATCTCGGCTAAATCCACATCCAAGATATACAAATTCATCCACTTGCTCTAGTACATCATTACCTATTGTTACTCTAACATCTGTTCTGGTTTTATCTCTTTCAAAGACCATTATTTTGGTTTTGCTCACATTCACGCGTAGACCCCTAGACAGAGTATATTAAAGTAATAGTTATCATCATCATTCTCCTACTCTTATCCCAATTACTTGGGGTCAATACAATATGCACTCTTCTTTCATAGTACATATTGTTAAAGTTATTGGCTATAGTTTTATGACCGGCCACCTGCCAGACGTCAACCCTCCTTGGGAATGTAATTTTTGACCAAATGACATAATCTGATGTCCAGTTGGCTCAGATCGTTATAAGGCTCTTAGTCGTCTTTTACGACATCCACGATAAAGTAAGGGTTGATAGTATTCGTAGCCATCTCACAACAGAGTATATTGAACTAATAGTATAGAATAATAATAACAAATTATCAGATATAATTTACGTATATCATTGTATGTTACTCATAGATGTAGTTTTTTATTATATTTTATTGCTTATAGTTAACCGCAATACTAAATTTTGCTCATCATATTGTTGAAATAGACATAATGAATCATTAAATACATTGAAATGAATCGTCATTCTGTACGCAGTATTTAAATGAATAGTGGTTCCGGCCACCACGGCGATTTGCCAAATAGCGAATGACCAAGGTGACGGAAACCATATTAGTAATGGTCACAAATTGTGTTGATACATTGATTTATTAGCGTATTTCTATGTGATAATACTATTTGCCAATATAAATAATATGTATCTTACGCAATTTCGTACAATACATTGCAAGCTGTATTTGTGATTCACTCCGTCAGTTCTGATAAAAATACATTAGTTTTAATGTTGACCAATTACTAAGATTTCTTTTAAATTATCGTAATAGTATTATAATAAACTTTCTTTTTTTCCGTGTGGTGACGGAGTAAGAATACTATTCACCACCCCATATCTTGCCAATGGCTGATAGTATGAGACGACTAAGGGATATAAAACGCATATAACATCTATGCGAGAGAAGGAGAGGGTGGAGTCTGACCAGCGCGGTATAGTAGGTTAATTTCCCTCCCATTTCGGAGTAGGCTCAAGACCAATAGTGGGACATTTATAGGCTGTGATGATGATGATTATAATAAACTAGCTTCTACTCGGGGCTTCACTCGTGTAAAAAGTGGCTTGCCCAAAGTTGAACTATTATCCCAAAGGAAAACATAACTGAGATAAAGAGTGTCCTATATGATAATCCAGGAAATGGTATATCTATGTGCCAATTTTGCTCTAAATCTGTTCAACGGTTTACGCCTGATTAAGTAGAAATATCCAAATATCTTCACAAACTTTCACATTTATAATATTAATAGGAAGTAGGACAGTAGAATGAAGAAGTTTTCCGTGTAGTAACGGGGTAATAATACAATTCACTATCCCTTTTCTTACCCGTAGTTGATCTAAAGAGACGAATAATGGACGCAATCAAATTACATTACTGCAAGAGAAGGAAACCTTACCCTCTGAGTAGTATGGTATTGTAGGTCGATTTCCCTTCTCACTGTGTAAGAAGCTAGAGCCTGGCAGTGGGAAGTTTATAAGTTGAGATGAGTATTATTATAATAAATAGTTTTCTATGTAGTGACAGAGTAAGAATACAATTCTTTATCTTCTTTCTTGTTCATGGGTGCCGTAAAAGACGAATAAGGAATATATGCATCTATGTAAGACAAGGAAAATTGGAAATAAAACCCTATAAGAAGCTGTTTGACAATCGTCAATTACCCTTCCATTGGTGGAAGCTCGAGCCCAAAAGTGGGACGTATATCAGCAGTGATGATGATTGTGAAAAAATAAAATAGGCAGCTTAATGACAAAAACATGAAATATTGCTATCTATATCTGCTTGTAATATTAGATATATTCTTAGTAGCATACTATACAAGAGAAAAAAATCTAAATAAAACCTTATGGAAATCCGTCTGATCTAAATGTTTGTTTAATATACCAATCAAATTTCATAAAGGCTAGCGCTCAAGACTACGACAAAAATGACCTAAAAAGAATTATGTAAATTAGCTTGACGAAATATATTAAGAATTTTTAATAAAAAATTTCATTTTAAAATGAATATTTTAGGTGTATTTTTTGCTCATTTATTATAGTTATGGTGTGATAAATAATAGCTAATTACATTTATGTTAAAATTAAATATTCTAGAACGGACTTGTTTCTATTGTACAAAAAACTTGTGTGAATTTAGTTAATGAAATTTAGATTTTTATGAGCAACTAATACATTATTGTGTACAATTAAGTATTAAATTAATCCATTGTAATAATCTACATTAATTATTATAAATAGTTATTGTTACATGAGTCTATTAGTGGAGTATATCCATAGAGATATTTAACATCTCTCATTCGATTGGAACGGTGTATATACAATACAGTCAGTGACTTTCCACTAGAACGAAACGGCATATCGTAGAAACTGTTACTAATTTACTAATCGATGATTTACACCGGTTCTATTGCCTTCTATGTGTTAACGGGTTAAAATAATATGTCGTTATACATTGCTTTGCAAATCGAGTCGAAAGTTGAGTATATTTATACAACAATTCTTATATCGAAAGTCGTATATTTACAAGCAATTTTGCTTAAGAGATCACTAGGAGAACGTCTAGCATGTTTCTCCTGGGTAGTTACCCATGTAAGTTTATAACACTAACTTTAGTCACCAAATCTTTGCCAAGTCAGAGCCGATTATTGTACCAGAGTCCATTATTGTATTGTCTTGTAGAGGTTTATGTTCAATAGTAGAAGTCTATAGATTGAAGTAATATCACTGGTATCGTTTTGAAGCGTGCTATGAACAGGGCTATGCTCGGGCTTTCTCTAGTCAAACCGATTACCATTTGGGAAAAAAGGTTTTAGATTGGTGACCACGAATTGGATGACGCAGTGTAGTACGATCACTCAATAGATGGACTGATGACATCTCAGAAGTCGCTGGGAGCTGTTGGATGTCGGAGTGTGGCACAGAACCGATCTGAGAGGCATTCTTGTGGGGAGACTTATGTCCAACAGTGGACGTCTAATAATAATAATAATAAAATTTATTGCCTTTTCAGAACTTAAACTGAAAACTAACAATTATAATAAACAAAATTAAATCTATTAGGCAAAAGGAATTGGCTCAGCTTCTGCTGTCACAAGAACAGCGCTGATTTTCAGACGTCTACGGACTGATATGAATGTATTTCCTGTATTTATGTTATGAGACTTTGCATTAATCCAAATTTTATAATAATATATTATATATTATGTCAATAGAAATAGAAAGTAAAAAAGTTAAATAAAACAGCCATATTTTTGGATTGGTTTGACCGGAAAATTTGATATTCTTACAGTATTGGGGAACCATAGACTTTAGTACTTATGCAATTCCAATTTCAAATTTATATTTCCACACATTTTTGAGAAAAGAGTCTTATCAGACAAAAAAATGCAAAAAATTGATCACAATGGTTATCTATCTATATCTTTGTGTTTCTAATTTCTCTACGGAAACAAAGAAATTGTTTCCGTAGAGAAATTAGAAACACAAAGAGGTAAAGAGACATATTTACCTGTGTTTTTCACCCTACATCTCTTATATTTTTCAGTTTTAGGGTTTTCGGCACATTTTATTAATTTTTAGGGTTCCGAACCTCAAAAGGAAAAAACTATTGAAACCTTTACCCTATTTTTACGACTGCTAAGAACAACTAAGAGCTAATAATTATATTTTTATCCCGTAGCCATATTTTTATGTGTTGTAATTACAAATCAACCGTTACTAATTTTTGTTTAACATTGCTTCACACCAAATTTCACTATTATATGTTAACAGAAAGTACGCTGTAGGTTTTGATTACTTTGCAAAAAGTCGAGAAATGTCACATAACGGTAATCTTTTTGGATTACGTTTACTTACTCGTAATATTTCGATAGTTACTTTACAAAAAAGTGCTGTGTGGTAGCGGCTACGAATACTACCAACCCTTACTTTGCTCGTGGATGTCGTAAAAGACGACTAAGAGCCTTATAACGACCTGGGCCAACTCCATCTGATGCCGTTGGGACAATAATTACATTCCCAAGGAGGGTTGACGTCTGGCAGGCGGCCGATCATAAAACTATTGCCAATAACTTTTACAATATGTACCTACTATGAAACACGAGAACATATTATATCGACCCCAAGTAATTAGGATAAGAGTAGGAGAATGATGATGAGTTATTTTATAAAAAATGTTTCTATTATCAGATATATCATTTAGGTTTTATTTATTTCTTGTTTAAGGAATGGGTCTATGACAATCCCTACTAATATATAAATGTGAATGTAAGTTTGTTTGTTACGCTTTCACGCTACAACTACTCAACCGATCATCGTGAAACATTGTACACATATTCTTGGAGGTATTAAAAGTAACATAGGATACTTTTTATTAAAAAAAATCAAAATTTTTATATGAAAAATAAAAAAATTGTTTGTCAAAAAATCTCAAAATCTAGCTTCTTCAACGCCATCTAGCAGTCCAGTAATGAAGTTCCAACCCTGAGTATTGTAATACCGTTGCACTGTATTACCGACGGTCAAAAATAAAAATAGGGGATCAAAAACTTTAGAAAAGTAACCTTTTACGCGGGCGAAGCCGCGGGCAGAAGCTAGTATCGTATAAAGCTCCTGTAGTATAAGCACATTATTTATAAATTATAGTTATTTGTATCTTTTTTATGTCAATAATACATTACCATACTGAAGTCATGATTTTGCCGCGAATTTCATGACACTAAATTATATAGTTTCAAACACGAGATTAGGCTAAGATATCCTCATGCGCATATGCCGCGATAGCACGATAAAGACCCGTCATTTTGTTTACTCGAGCCTTCTTTAAAAACTGAAATTACGGGTCTAAGCGAAATGGCAGGACAAGGGCCAGGGTCGTTTTGCACTAAGTGCTAGTTATCTTGGAATACTTCCCCACGATGTGGCTTTTAAGTCCATCTAATACACCACATTCCGGTTTGATGTTTAAGTGCAACTAAAACGTATAAAGACGGCATTGCCTTTTAGCATTAGATGGAATATAATTAAGCACCATTTTTGACAATGGAGTCGACTGAAGTGGATTTTATTTTTTCTATTCCTCTTATTTATTTAGCTTATTAAAATATATTATGGCTCTAAAGATAATAGAAGTCGCTTCTTTTCCTAAAATTCAAACCATCATTTTATATAAAACGAAATCATCGTTTTATAGAAAAGATCATAGACTTACAAAAATGATAATGTTTTTTCTTTATTTTTTTTTTAAAGACACCCTGCACTAAGTAAATAATCCTTGTATTGCGGGGGACTTTACAAACATGCAATTAACGCAAACAAATTATAACAACACTTTGTGGATCGCACCAAGTAGTGTCCCGCGTGGGAATTGAACCCACGACATTGGCACGAAAGTTCCGTTATCTTAACCAGTGCGCTATCTTAGCAGTTAGCAATGTTCGAACACAATTCTTTTTTATTGTAATAAAAATAACATTTAAGCAGGCGAAACCCAACTGGGGTGGGTTTGGGGTTTGTATTGGTAAGCAGCGGCCTAGCTGTACCTTTAGTATCGCAAAGGTCCATGGGCGGCAGTGACACTAACCATCAGGAGTGCTGTTTGTTTGTTTGTCACCATAAGCAATAAAAAAAATCAATCACGAAGAGTTTCGTACCATCATGAAAAAATTAACGTCTCTGTAAAAATTCTCTCTCTGGGATCTACGCGTGAATGTGAGCAAAACCAAAATAATGATCTTTGAAAGAGATGAAACCAGAACAGATGTAAGAGTAACAATAGGTAATGATGTACTAGAGCAAGTGGATGAATTTGTATATCTTGGATGTGGATTTAGCCGAGATGGAAGGTACACCACTGATATAGAGCGAAGAGTGAATGCGGGAAATAGAGTGAACGGAGCGTTGGGGCAACTTCTCAGCAGCCACCACCTCAGCCAGAAGGCACGTGTAGCAATACATAACGCAGTGCTTGTCCCAACATTACTGTATGGAAGCGAGAGTTGGGTATGCAGAAAAGAGTATGAAAGTAAAATTAATGCGGTCGAAATGCGATCTCTGCGGAAAATCTATAGAGTTAGGCTGACCGACCGCATTCGTAACGACGACGTAAGAGAGCGAGTAGGTATGAAAGAGAGTATTGGTGTAAAGATGCGAAAGGGAATGCTCCGATGGTTCGGACATGTGGAAAGAATGCCGAACGAACGTCTGGTTAAGAAGATATACAATGCGAAAGTGGAAGGATGTAGGTACCGAGGAAGACCGAGACTAACCTACCTAGACCAGATCGGTCATGTACTGAAGGAAGGTGGAGTCAAGAGTCTCCGAAACCGGCGAGCGTGTATGAAGAGAATTATGAATGTTGAGGAAGCGAGTGAAGTATGCAGAGATAGAGGTCTCTGGCACTCTGTCCTCTCTGCCTACCCTGCAAGGGATATGGCGTGATGATATGTATGTATGTATGTATGTATCATAGACTTACAAAAATGATAATGTTTTTTCTTTATTGTTTTTTTAAAGACCTCCCTGCACTAAGTAAATTATCCTTGTATTGCGGGGGACTTTACAAACATGCAATTAACGCAGACAAATTATAACAACACTTTATGGATCGCACAAAGTAGTGTCCCGCGTGGGAATTGAACCATTGACATTGGCATGAAAGTTCCGTTATCTTAACCACTGCGCTACCTTAGCAGTTAGCAATGTTCGAACACAATTCTTTTTTATTGTAATAAAAATAACAGTTAAGCAGGCGAAACCCAACTGGGGTGGGTTTGGGGTTTGTATTGGTAGGCAGCGGCCTAGCTGTACCTTTAGTATCGCATGGGCGGCAGTGACACTTACCATCACGTGTGCTGTTTGTTCGTTTGCCACCATAAGCAATAAAAAAAAACAATCACGAAGAGTTCCGTACCATCATGAAAAAAATAACATTATATAAATAAATATGTGTAAATTCACACGTACTTATATTCGTTATACACAAATACATATGTATATTCGTTATAATAGTGGTAATAGAAATACGCATTGTAAAATTTTAACTTCCTATTATGGTTAGCTGATGACAGCTTAATTCGTCACCAAACGGGACATCTTTGGGTAAGGAACCCTAAAAAAATATGGTGTAGTCTGTCAAAGGCTTTACCACTAAGGCTCATCCGCATAAAAACAAAGTCTCAACGCTGTAGTACACGTTAACGCTTGCGTGTCTCGTCACGTTCGCCGCGAACACAGGACTGTTTAAAATTAGATTTAATTTTTATATTTTTTTGTGCCGTTGTGTTTTTTAAGTGATATTACTGTGATTATTTCTAGGTAAATATCTATATATTTTGTTATATAATTATACTGGCTGATCCAACGGACGGTGTTCTGAACAAATAATAAAAAAATAAATTGATTGAATTAGGCGATATATGGCGGAAATCTATTATTATTATAAAATGGAGGAGAGGAAAGAAGACCCACCACTTTCCCACGGTTAATCAATATACCGTACACCTCAAGAAAGGAAGGAATACGGAATGGGATCAAAGTGGAATAGGATATAAGGCAATTTTACTCCTGTGATGAGCACCGCCTCCAGAACTTCAACTTAGAGTTTTCCACAGAACTGTTCTGCTTATTTCCTTATATCCTATTGCACCTTGATCCCATCTCGTATTCCTTCCTTTCTTGAGGTGTACGGTATATTGATTAACCGTGGGAAAGTGGTGGGTCTTCCTTCCTCTCCTCCATTTTATAATAAAAAAAATATATAAAATAGAATTCCTTAAAATCGATTTCAGGGATACCCCTAGGGTCCTATGGGGTAATTTAAAGTTCTAAAAAAACCATCTATGCATTATTGTGTTTTTAATAAAACCGTGCCGGTGCACATCGGTTAGGTGATTTTGAAGTTTGTAATTGACATATTAACCATCATATCGTATTTTATATACATACTTGCTTGTGACTGGGGCTTCGCTCGAGTAATATGAACTATAAATAATTTCTTTAGCACATAATATTCACCCCTTCAAAATATTAACCGCAATTGCCGTCGTCACGGTCCCATCTATCGTAACCAAAATTCATCAATTGCGGTTTGGTATAGACGTGAAATTGTAGCAAACAAACAAACTTATTTTCGCTGTATTGCTTAGGAATACGTTGAGGATTATTATTGAATTTATATATTTTTTAAATAAAGAGTAGTCTATAGCATTCAGGGATACAACCTTTTTATTCTGATGCCAATTTTCACGAATTACTATTAAATTTTAGGTCACTTTTAAGTCAATTTAAACGTCAATATTATTATTATAATGTTATTATTTATTGCTCTTGGTAGCACACGAGTAAGCAGCACACCTAGTGGTAAATGTTACTACCGCCCATAGACCTTTGTAATACCTAGGTCGTTGCCTACTAATGAAAACCCCAAACCCACCCAGAAAGTTAGGCTTTCAGCTCTCTCACTCACTAAACGAAGCACAGCAGCACTTTGCCACTGCTCAGGCGTCGATTTTCTGCAAAAGTGTGGTGTTACACCGGACGGACCGGCCCGCGGCTGTAGACAGAAAAATTATTAGATTATCAAAAAAAAATAGATAAATAAATCTAAACTAAATCTTTAAAAACATAAAACCAGTGTTATACAGATTACCTTCGTTTTAAGTATCGTTGATGAATACCCTCTCCGCTTTCTTCACCTCGTTGGTACACTTATGTGATAGCCGATTTAAAGGTGAGTGTGGCACGACCTTAGAATATAAAACTAATTTTTTTGGGTATTTTCTCACGAAAATTTCAATAGCAAATTTGAATTTCATAATTAGAACTTTTTGAAAACGAAAATCACATTAAGGAATACATCCTTGTGCAGCGAAGGATTGAAAAGCCTTTATTACAAGTAATACACCTAAAAAATACAAAACGATACACGAAAACGCTTATTGGTAGGTCACATAAAAAAACTATCCAGCATAGAGATCAAATCTGTGTAACCTATCATGGATTAAAAATATGGCTTTGTAATACTTCTCTTTGCCTATTATTCCATTAGAAGATAAAAAGATTAGAAGATAAAAGCATAGACTATAAATAAACAAATATTATTCTTTATGACTTTTTTATGCAGTCTACTATAACAGAGATGTCCTTTATTATAATTATCATTATTCATTTGTAGGTCAACGTGGTATTTGATGATGCTTATTCAAAACTTTTATATTAACATATCGTATTTTATGGTAATAGTAATACTATATGTTTGCTGTGTGGTTGCGGCTACGAATACTACCAACCCTTACTTTGCTCGTGGATGTCGTAAAATACGACTAAGCGCATTATAACGACCTGGGCCACCTCCATCTGATGCCGTTTGGTCAACAATTACATTCCCAAGGAGGGTTGACGTCTGGCAGGCGGCCGGTTTTAAAACTATTGCCAATAACTTTTACAATATATACTATAAAAGAAGAGTACATATTGTATCGACCCCAAGTAGTTGGGATAAGAGTAAGTGAATGATTAATAATACTATATGTCAATTAAGATAGATAATGCAACTAGTAATGGCATTTACCTATCTTGTTTTGCACAATCGCGAAATTTTATTTTGTCTTAAAAGAAAAATGAAACTAGAAGGAGAAATTGTATAATTATTAGAATTCTCTTCTCATATATCAGGAAGGCTTTGGACAATAGTTTTTTTTTATTGCTTATGGCGGCAAACAAGCAAGCATTAGGTACACCTGATGGTAAGTGTTACTGCCGCCTATGGACCTTTGCAATACCAAGGGTTATAGTTTAGGTCCCTGCCTACCAATAAAATCCTCAAACCCACCCAGTTGGGCTTCCGGCTCTCTCGCTCACCGTACGAAGCGCAATAGCACATTGCCATTACTCATACGTCGATCTTCTGCGAGAGTGTGGTACTACCCCGGACGGACCGGCCCGCGGCTGCAGACAGACCACTGTCAACAGCGTGATCCTACCACAATACAATAGTTGTATATGTATAGGTTAAGCAGAATAATAATGTAAATAAATACAAATAATATTGAATAATTCAAACCACGCTTGTTAAACGAAAATAAGAGGCGCAATATTAATCTGTCTGTGTTGTGATGGGTTCGAAATTATACCATTCCTTACTTTCCTCTCGTAATAACCAGTTGAGCGATCACCAGACGAACACTCTTCGAGAGACTTATGGCACCAGCTTCGAATGACAACTCGCCTGTCAGGCGTGGTGATTATATGATTTATAATTTTCTTATATCTAACGGTGGATGTATATATACCTACTAATGGGTAGAAATGAGTGTGCTGCTGTGTGAAGCTGTGTGGTAGCGGTTTCGAATACTACCAACCCTTGCTTTGCTCGTGGGTGTCGTAAATGACGACTAAGAGCCTTATAACAACCTGGGCTAACTCCATCTGATGCTGTTTGGTCAACAATTACATTCCCAAAGAGGGTTGACCTCTGGCAGGCGGCCGGTCATAAAACTATTGTCAATAACTTCTACAATATTACTATGTAAAAAGAGTACCCCAAGTAATTGGGATAACAGTAGGAGAATGAATGGGTAGAAATGAATTAAATGTTTTCTTTTTGTTATTAAAAGTAACTACTTAGTTATTTATAAATATATGGACGTACTTGACTGATTAACCATATCTGATAGCCATATCTTATTTACAGTATTATTGGCTAATGTATTTATTTTTATTAATATAGCAGTATCGCTATTATGTTATATATACATATAATAAGTTTGTACAATAATAAATATCCTAAATAAATTACTGATATTTATAAAAAAATATTACAGAGTATAATGCTATGTGGACTAAATGCTTCATGAAAATGAGTACAAGCGTTACAGAGTACGAAATTAGTCTGTATTTACAATTTTTTTTATTGCTTATGGTGGCAAACGAGCAGACAGCAAACCTGATGGCAAGTGTCACTGCCGCCCATGGAGCTTTGCAATACCAAGGGTATAGCTAGGCCACTGCCTACCAATACAAACCCACCCCAGTTGGGCTACCGGCTCTCTCACTCACCGAACGAAGCGCAATAGCACATTGCCATTACTCAGACGTCGATCTTCTGCGAGAGTGTGGTACCTACTCTCCCGGGCGAACCGGCCCACGGCTTTAGACAGAGAACTGTCCACAGCGGATTCCTACCACTATTAATTACGATATAATTATGGATTAAATCAATATTTCAAGGTGCTTTTAATATAATTTCTCAATGCCAGGTAAGTCGAATTACCAGTTTAATGAGTGAAAAACTTGAGTGAGTGAAACTTACTCTAATTTCGCCGTTTAACTTCAGAACTTACGAATCGCAATATTCCGCAGAAAATTATTGTATTTTCCTTGTTTTTCATCTCCATGACCTCAATTACTAATTTATTGACTTCAAGTATCACCCATTCCAAGCGATTTTACTTATTATATATTAATTAATCAGGCTTTAATGGCATATTTTTTTAAATTCGTCTGGTTGTCAGTCAATATAATAGTAAATTAAGTTATTTTTGTCATTGTCATTATAAAATATATTTTATAATAATCTTTATGCAATTTTTATATTTCATCATCATCATCATCATTACAGCCCATAATGTCCCACTGTTGGGCTCGGGCCTCCTCCGTAATGGGTGAGAAATTAACCCACTATACCGCGTTGATCTGACGTGTTGGTATAGGGTTTTGTTTCGAGTTTTCCTCTCTCACATAAATGTTATATGCGATTTATATCCCTTAGTCGTCTCATACGATCACTCACGGGTAAGATAGGGGGTGGTGAATTGTATTCTTACTCCGTCACCACATGGATAGCATATTACATCAGCGTAAAAAAAGGCCCTTGGTCGTTTTACGACATCCACGAGCAAAGTAAGGATTGGTAGTATTCATAGCCGCTACCACACAGCTCTCACGATGAAATGAATATAAGAGACCTCTTTACCATTATCAACTATACAATTTAAACAATACAATTCATTTCAATAATGTTATTTCATGATTTCTTATGAATGAAATAATTATTTAAGTAATACATTGAATCAATTTAATTTTTTCAAGTTTAATCTTTTGATAGTAAAACTTACATATATTATCAATTGTCCTTGCATAATTACCGGCAATATGTATAGTTTTAATTGATTTGAATTAAACATTTTGAAGTTATACTTCTTTTGGCTCGTTAGGAAAAAATAATGAGAGTAAATTTTTACGATGCGCGCGCGCACAGTCACGAAAAACCGACATATTTAAATAAACTTTATTTAACTAAATAATGCGTTATAATAAAAGTTTCAACGTATTAAATACCTTTTTTCTATTGTTAGTGTCGTTTTTTCTACAAACGTAGAATAAGGCGAAAGATAAAATTTTTGAAAAGATTTTTATCTTGTTACGCCAAAGAAGTATGTATAACTTCTAATGCGTGTACAATAAATACACACACACTTTTTAAAATAAGAAATCATTTTAATATTTTATTAACAGGAATGTACTTTTATTTCTGATGATAGTTACGTAAAGGTTATAAATAATATTCACATTAAATTCTATTGTTGTGATGCTGTGTGGTAGTGGCTACGAATACTACCAACCCTTACTTTGTTCGTGGATGTCGTAAAAGCCGGCTAAGAGCTTTATAACGACCTGGGCCATCTCCATTTGATCCCGTTTGGTCAACAATTACATTCCCAAGGAGGGTTGACATCAGACAAGTGGTCGGTCATAAAACTATTCCCAATAACTTTTACAATGTGTATGGTTATATATTGCGTAAAACCTAAGTAATTGTGATAAGAGTAGGAGAATGATGTTTAAATTGTATTCTTTGTAGTTTTTTAAACTTATTCAGTGACATTTCTCGGATATCCATGGGTAGTTTATTGTAGAAGTGTATATATGCCCCCTGACCCTCTTATTCTATATTCTTATATATATTGCCTTTATGAACATTCGGCGTATCCAAATGATAAATGATATTATATTTTTTTTTAATTGACCGTTTTTTACATACAATTACAAAATATATCTTATATTTACACGTATATAATTATTTTTATATGTATGTATTTATATTATGATATAATAGTCAGAATATTTAATTCTTATAATTTCTCTCGAAGTGAAACTCTTGGGACTAGATTACAAATTACGCAATTGTGCCTAGATTATAACTGGCCTAGAATAGAAAATGCAATGATAGCATATTACCAGCGTGGTAATATTAGATGTGCACTTTTTGCTAAAGAGGTATTTCAATTATTATTATTATTATTTAATAGTGGTAGGACCACGTTGTTGACAGTTTTCTGTCTATAGCCGCGGGCCGGTCCGTCCGGGGTAGTACCACACTCTCGCAGAAGTTCGACGCCTGAGTAATGGCAATATGCTATTGCGCTTCGTTCGGTGAGCGAGAAAGACGGAAGCCCAACCCGGTGGGTTTGGAGATTTCATTGGTAGGCAGCGGCCTAAGCTATACCCTTGGTATAGCAAAGCTCCATGGGCGGCAGTGACACTTACCATCAGGTGTGCAGCTTGCTCGTTTGCCACCATAGTCAATAAAAAAATATTAATAAGATCATCTTGCACTTTTTCTATCTAAAAATTCAAGGTGCAAGCTTTAATAGTTTTTTTTTTATGTCAGTTTTTTTCCAAAGTATTTAGATCTATACATATAATAAAAATGTAATGGATCGCTGTCTGTACATGGAAGATATATGAGAAAAAATCTTACTGGGACCATTATCAACACTAATAGAACCCAAAACAATGATTTTTAAAATTTTTGTCTGTTTATCTGTTTGTCTGTGTGTTTGAGTACGCTAATCTCAGAAACGGCTTATCCGATTTAGACGCGGTTTTCGCTAATATATTGTGGTAAGCTTCACTTAACATTTAGGCTTTATTTCATGTCAATTAGTTTATAAATAAAAAGTTATCGCAATTTAAAAAATGTTCGGAGAAAAAATCCTTATCGATTCTTTTCAAATTACGTACAAATATTCTTCAGTAAAAATAAATAAACAGGTGTTTCAGCATTTGTTGATTTTCACCCTCTGGGGTGTAAATTAGGCCTGCAAAGCGGGTTGGACGACTCATTAAATCATTAGCACCAAGCGAATATTATTGAAGCTGGCAACTTGAAATGTTGACAGTGGTTTCTTTATATAACGTAGAGATTTATAAGAAAGGATTTTACGAAATTATACCCCTAAGGGGGTGGAGCAGAGTGGCAAAGTTTGTATGGGGAGAAAAAAATCTTTATTGATTCTTTTCAAATTACGAATCGAATCAAATATTCTAGGGTAATATCCGGCATTTGTCAATTTTCACCCTCTGGTTGTTATTTACAATTAGGCCTGTGAAACGGGTTGATCGACTCATTACCGCCAAGCCGAAACTATTAAAGATAGAAGCATAAAATTTTGAAGCACGTTTTTATTTATGACATAGAGATTCAATATGAAAAGATTTTATGAATTCCGCCCCTAAGGGGGTGTAACAAAGCGGCAAAGTGTGTATGGGAAGAAAATTCCCTTATCGATTCTTTTCAAATTACGTCCAAATATTCTTCGGTAAAAATAAATAAACACGTGTTTCTCTCTTCCTCTCCATCAACCCCGCACCAGTGCCGGCGTGAGAGCTCACACAATACACATAGTAGACGGCAATAGGTTCTTGCCTAATGGTTTAAGATACAGTTTAAGTTTAGCTTCAAAAATGTTCACTTTACAATACAAATAATAAATCATATCTAACGAGGTCGCAACTCTGCTGGTGAAACAAAACAGTCAAATAAAGGCTGGCGATAATTATATTTTTATCCCATGGTCATACCGTAAATAATATATTAATGGCAATATAATTTGTAGAATGAATAGAACTTTGAACCACCTTTTTCTTTAGTGACCGGCTGTGGTATATAGACACACGCGCGCCGTACATCTACGTTGTGCGGGCGGGCCACCGCAACCGGGTATCATCTTGAGTCGAAGCCCTCATGCAGTGAACCTTAATACAGGTACTTACGCTTGCGCCGCCCAAAGCACCGACGGTAGAGCGTGTCAACCTAGAGTATTTTCTCTCGGACCCACCCTATTGCCTAATTCCGTTAGACAACTAACACGCAGAAGGCGGCGACCGCATCCCAGTTTCTGACGCTGTTGATTATCTATCGTCCTAGCGACAAACCTTCAACACCTTGCATTGCTTTTTCTATTTAACTCTGTCAGAGATGACTTCTGCGTGGACGAAGTCGCGGGCAAAAGCTAGTATTTAATATAATTTTAATGAAAATAACAATGCTCGTTATATACAATCATTCAGAAGTTTACTTTTTATATGTGCATTACATCTCTTTTTTTTTTGAATGGCAACACCAGCACTAAGGAAATAATCCCTGTATTTGGGGGTGCTGGGGGAAGTTTATAAAGATATAATTAACGGATAAAAATTACACTCAGACTGAACAGCAATTTGAGAATTACACAAAGTATTGTCCTACGTAGGAATGGAACCCCCGACACTGGTACGATAGATGGTTGTCTTAACCACTATGCCATCTTTGCAGTCAATATATAGTACGTGTATTGGCCGTTATTTAAAATTAAACTAAAAACTTTCCATAACGTAATCAGAATTTAGTTCAAAAATGAATTATTGTCAATTGGATAATATAGTACAATAATAACGTTTGAATGATGAAAAATTAAGTGATGAAAGAGACGTTTTAGTTTAGTCATTAACGAATATTTCATAGTAATCTATGAAATTATCTGGAATTTCTAGGACTTTATTTCATCTGCATATGTTTTCGTTACATTATTAGTTTTAATAATTGCATATTCTGATTATACTATTATCAATATATTTTCTTTATCAATTCGTATTTAATGATAAAATCATCATAAAATATACAACTACCAACAACAAAATTAATTAAATTATTCAACTTTCAAATTCATTCATACTCGTATAACTTAATTGATGAATATTTTTTATTTATTAAATGACATAATGGCCTCAAAATACTTTTAGTGTTATAATAAAATTTAATAATAATTAGGTTCACGCGTATTTTTCTAGTTTCCTTGAAGTTCATATAAAAAAATATTTATAACAAAGGTTAAGAGCCGTATTTTTTTTTAATAAACCACAGATATACACATACACATACATACATATCATCACGCTATATCCCTTGCAGGGTAGGCAGAGAGAACAGAGTGCCAGAGAACTCTATCTTTGCATACTTCACTCGCTTCCTCAACATTCATAATTCTCTTCATACACGCTCGCCGGTTTCGGACCACAGAATAGAATACCACAGATATAAAGAATACTATATCAAAAAAACTATATTTAGCGTGTAAAACAACTTTATAGTTATTTAAATTTCTGGTCCGAACCGCATCGGTCATGGTCCATATCCGGCAGACATTGAACTTAACTTTCAAACATAATAAACCCTAATCTTGATATTTGTTTATTTAGCACTAAACAGGTTATTTTGAGCACAATGCACTGAATGGAGCATGACATTATTTGGTACTCATCGGTCAGTCACCTTATTTGAACATGCTGATTTTTATAGTTTCAAAATCAGCATGTTCAAATAAGCTGAATGAACGATGAGTAGGTGTATATATATAACATATATAATAGGTACCGGGGGAGACCGAGACTAACCTACCTAGACCAGATCGGTCATGTACTGAAGGAAGGTGGAGTCATGAGTCTCCGAAACCGGCGAGCGTGTATGAAGAGAATTATGAATGTTGAGGAAGCGAGTGAAGTATGCAAAGATAGAGTTCTCTGGCACTCTGTTCTCTCTGCTGTATGTATATAATATTTAAAAAAAACATAAAATTATAAATATATATTTTTATTATTTACCTATTATAGTGCTATTTAAGTCTCGTGCCTCAAAGTCAAAAGCTCAGTACTACATAAATAATTACACAACCTCACAAAAAAAAAAGTTGGTTGTGCGGCGAATCAGATTATGCTTTTCTGACGTATTTTGAGATGCTGAATCGATATTGGAAAGCCAGAATTAACATTCTGTGTAACATATTTTTTACAGATATATATAAAAGGCATAGAAGTGTATGAAACTTGTTGACGTTATAAAAATAAAAGCAAAATATGTTTTTTTCTCGTAGGTTTCGCCAAATATTCGGGGGCTTCCGGTCATGGATTCATTTTTTTGGTTTATTCTTAATAATGGACCACACTTTGTGGTGAAATATGAGGGAGATTTATATTCAGTGGATAACAAAAGGTTGAATGATGATGATGATGAAAAATGGTACACATGATCTTAATTCTGACTTCATATATCGATTCAACAGCTCAAAATACATTAGAATAATATAGTCTGATTTATCGCACAATCCATGTTTATTTTTGTGGGGCTGTGTCATTGTACGATTATATGGCATATTAAGAAAATTAATGGAACGAGTGCATCCATCCTTTTTTTAGACTTATAGACTTATCGAAGTTCACAACTGGATATAACATTTTTTTATTTATTCCGATGGAATATGGACGTGGTCGCCCCCCGCCAAATCGGTCCAGGGCGACGAAAGAGGTGACACACAACCCTATAGACCAAGCAAGCACCTCTCTTCGCCGTGCGAGCGACTGGATATAAGCCTAGACGATAGTAATGAAGTGTAATGATACTGTCCGCGTGGTAACCGAGTAAGAATACAATTATCCACCCCCTATCTTATCCGTGGGTGATCCATAAGAGACGATTAAGGCATATGAAACGCATATTACACCTATACCAGAGAAGGCAAGGTCGAAACAAAACACTATACCATATACTAACACGTCTGATCAGCGTGTTAGATCAATTACCCTCCCATTATGGAGGAGGTTCGACCGCAACAGTGGGACATATATCAGCTGAGATAATGATGATGATGAACCAGTCGTATGGCTACACCAGAATTGTTTGGTAATATAAGCGTATCAGATTGATCTTAGTGCGTATCTATTATACAAAGCTATTATACAAAGTGAGATGTCGTGAAAAACCTATCGACAAGGAAATAATAATAAAACAATCTCGAAATACACTCATTTGCAAAAAAACGGGCACCTAAGCAATGAACCTTTTCAAATGTTAATATTTCTTTGTTTGATAATTATAGGTAGTTTTATCCACACAATTTGGTAAATTAATAAGAAAATAATCGTTTTCATCAGTATTTCATAAAATTTAGATACAATTTATGGGAAATAATGCTAAACCTCGCTAGTAGTGTATATTCGCTAGTAGTGCATATGCTCATGAAGTAAAAATAAAAAAGTTTTTTTGTTTGTTTATCTTTAATAAAGTAAAAGCAGATAAATGTTTAGTATCGAGTGTGACCCCCTCTAGCTAAAATCACAGCTTGAATTCGTCTGGGCATGCTAGCGAGTATATCCCGGATACTTGCTTGCGGAATACGTTCCCACTCCGCAGTAATCACATTCTTCAGCTCTCTGATGGTCTGCGGAGCCGGGTGTACTGATCTCACACGCCGTTTCAGAACGTCCCAGACATGCTCTATGGGATTGAGGTCGGGACTTCGAGCTGGCCAATCCAAACGACGAATGCCGACCTCTTGCACATACGCATTAACATCGCGGGATCGGTGGGCGCGAGCATTGTCGTCCATAAAAATCGAGTCTTCACCTAGAGCGGCCAATGCGGGTTGTGCATGAGAAATTAGAACTTCCGTTATGTATCGATGCCCAGTCAGTGAGCCGTTTTCAATGAAGACTAACTCTGTACGATCCATTGAATTTATTCCTGCCCAAAACATAACAGAGCCCCCACCATGAGGTAAGATTTCTTCGAAACATTATATTTATTAATTTATAAGTAAACTAGCTTCTGCCCCCGCCTTAGCCCGCGTAAAAGGTTACTTTCCTAAAGTTTTTCATCTCCTATTTTTATTTTATCCTTAAGGGCAAATTTTTACAACATGTTAATGTCATATTTATTTATATCTAATCAATAGCCTCAAAATAAGTTTCAAGCTTCTGGCTTTAAAAATGACGATACTTCCTTACGACTTTTCATCCCCCTTTACAATCCTTTTTTTGCATTAAAAAGTAGGCTATGTCCTTTATCAGGCCTGTACTATCAGTGTACCAAATTTCATTGAGATCGGTTCAGGAGCTTTGGCGTGAAAGAGCGACAGATAGCGACTTACTTTCGCATTTATAATATTAGTAAGGATTATTATTAGCACAGTAAGCAATACGTAATAATAAAATATATAATGCAATAAATAACGCAATTAAGGACATGTTATGTAAAAAGTATTACAGAAAAGGAATAAATACTTAAAAATACAAGTTATTATTACGATTGATCTGGTTTTAAAAAAAAATGTAGAAAGTACACAGGGAAGTATAAAAATAGGTGTCTTTATTCTTATATATATGATTTTTGTATCATTCTGATCAGTTAGTGTATGTTAATCTTTATTAATTGTTTTTACGGTTTATAAAAAAACTTATTAATGGTCCTCTGTTGTTCCGCCTATGTTCTTACACTGGTATTAACTGTTAGCTTGCCGAATTAAGAATTAAATAATAAATAAAGTTTCCTATTTAGAAATTATTACTATTTCTTTTAACTACTTATCATCAATATTAAGATATTAATAATATGTTTAAAATATATTAGTTAAATTTGAAAAACTTACAGTGAAGAAATTATTAGTGTTGTCAAACATTTACGAAGGAAAACAAGTTTTCGTGTCATTTGTAAGGCAATTTGAAAATAATTTGACATTAATAACCACAATAACAAAAATATATATCCATATATGTTCGAAAAAAAAAACAACAAATAAAGTTAAGGCTAAATATAAGCTAAATAAGCGATTGGGTTTACAAATCAAATCAAATCAAATCAAATCATTTATTATGCATAAGCCCTAAAAGGGCACTTACATATTGTCAATATTACATTTTTTTTTAAATTAATCTACCACCGGATCGGAAAGCCGCCACAAACTGAGAAGATCCGGCAAGAAACTCAGTGGGCTCGTCATTTTTTTTTTAAATTGTATGTTTTCTAATATTATTGGATACATATTTAATCCCCATTAGCTCCAGTGAGATGCCCTTCGAGTAAAGATTTATTTTTTAAAAGTTAAATACACCATTAACAAAAAACACAAAAAAGAACAGAAATGGTTGGACCAGATTCCACAAGCGGCACTCGATCACGAGTTAACTACTAAAGCAGCCATCACGCCCCTCAACCACATTCGAGGGAAGGGAGAGACCCGCTCAGGTAGCTACCGCAGGCAGAGACCTTTTAAGTAAGCATGACCACACCAAGATCTATAAATTACAATCAAATCGCTCAATTAAATCAATAAATAACTCGTTAGGCAAAACACGCTACACTGTACAATTTGTGACAATGATAAATATACAGAGTTCAGACAACAGTGAGGATCAGCACTAAAACAACGTAAAAGTTAAAATTATATAAAGTAATTGCTGAGAGAGGAGCAACTCATAACCATTCCGTATTATCATTTAGATAATCCGAAATGTTGTAATATCCTTTTTTACAAAGTCTAGTTTTGATAGCCTTTTTAAACTTATTTATGGGCATATCTCGGATATCTTTAGGTAGTTTATTGTAAAAGCGTATACATTGCCCCATGAAAGACCTACTAATTTTTTGTAGGCGAGTATGATGTATAACTAGATTATCCTTATTCCTAGTATTCACGTGATGAATGTCACTATATTTATCAAATTTATCAATATTTTTTTTTACATATAATATGTTTATAAAATCCGATTACGAAATGAAAAATTGATGTCGCAAGCGGGATTCGAACCCGCGCCTATTGGGATTCCGGCCCAATCGTGCTGCCACTACACTACCGCGACCAATTGTAGGACATGCAAATTTTCATCTCGTATTGTATTTACGTCTTAAGGTGACGGTGTGCTATCTACCCGACAATGTTTACACAATGTTATAGGCTTAATACTTCAAACTTTACAGTTAGAATTGTATTAAACGATGACACAACCTTGTTATTTAAATTTTACTGAAATTTTAGCATTTAATATGCTTAATTTATAAAATCCGATTACGAAATGAAAAATTGATGTCGCAAGCGGGATTCGAACCCGCGCCTATTGGGATTCCGGCCCAATCGTGCTGCCACTACACTACCGCGACCAATTGTAGGACATGCAAATTTTCATCTCGTATTGTATTTACGTCTTAAGGTGACGGTGTGCTATCTACCCGACAATGTTTACACAATGTTATAGGCTTAATACTTCAAACTTTACAGTTAGAATTGTATTAAACGATGACACAACCTTGTTATTTAAATTTTACTGAAATTTTAGCATTTAATATGCTTAATTTATAAAATCCGATTACGAAATGAAAAATTGATGTCGCAAGCGGGATTCGAACCCGCGCCTATTGGGATTCCGGCCCAATCGTGCTGCCACTACACTACCGCGACCAATTGTAGGACATGCAAATTTTCATCTCGTATTGTATTTACGTCTTAAGGTGACGGTGTGCTATCTACCCGACAATGTTTACACAATGTTATAGGCTTAATACTTCAAACTTTACAGTTAGAATTGTATTAAACGATGACACAACCTTGTTATTTAAATTTTACTGAAATTTTAGCATTTAATATGCTTAATTTATAAAATCCGATTACGAAATGAAAAATTGATGTCGCAAGCGGGATTCGAACCCGCGCCTATTGGGATTCCGGCCCAATCGTGCTGCCACTACACTACCGCGACCAATTGTAGGACATGCAAATTTTCATCTCGTATTGTATTTACGTCTTAAGGTGACGGTGTGCTATCTACCCGACAATGTTTACACAATGTTATAGGCTTAATACTTCAAACTTTACAGTTAGAATTGTATTAAACGATGACACAACCTTGTTATTTAAATTTTACTGAAATTTTAGCATTTAATATGCTTAATTTATAAAATCCGATTACGAAATGAAAAATTGATGTCGCAAGCGGGATTCGAACCCGCGCCTATTGGGATTCCGGCCCAATCGTGCTGCCACTACACTACCGCGACCAATTGTAGGACATGCAAATTTTCATCTCGTATTGTATTTACGTCTTAAGGTGACGGTGTGCTATCTACCCGACAATGTTTACACAATGTTATAGGCTTAATACTTCAAACTTTACAGTTAGAATTGTATTAAACGATGACACAACCTTGTTATTTAAATTTTACTGAAATTTTAGCATTTAATATGCTTAATTTATAAAATCCGATTACGAAATGAAAAATTGATGTCGCAAGCGGGATTCGAACCCGCGCCTATTGGGATTCCGGCCCAATCGTGCTGCCACTACACTACCGCGACCAATTGTAGGACATGCAAATTTTCATCTCGTATTGTATTTACGTCTTAAGGTGACGGTGTGCTATCTACCCGACAATGTTTACACAATGTTATAGGCTTAATACTTCAAACTTTACAGTTAGAATTGTATTAAACGATGACACAACCTTGTTATTTAAATTTTACTGAAATTTTAGCATTTAATATGCTTAATTTATAAAATCCGATTACGAAATGAAAAATTGGTGTCGCAAGCGGGATTCGAACCCGCGCCTATTGGGATTCCGGCCCAATCGTGCTGCCACTACACTACCGCGACCAATTGTAGGACATGCAAATTTTCATCTCGTATTGTATTTACGTCTTAAGGTGACGGTGTGCTATCTACCCGACAATGTTTACACAATGTTATAGGCTTAATACTTCAAACTTTACAGTTAGAATTGTATTAAACGATGACACAACCTTGTTATTTAAATTTTACTGAAATTTTAGCATTTAATATGCTTAATTTATAAAATCCGATTACGAAATGAAAAATTGATGTCGCAAGCGGGATTCGAACCCGCGCCTATTGGGATTCCGGCCCAATCGTGCTGCCACTACACTACCGCGACCAATTGTAGGACATGCAAATTTTCATCTCGTATTGTATTTACGTCTTAAGGTGACGGTGTGCTATCTACCCGACAATGTTTACACAATGTTATAGGCTTAATACTTCAAACTTTACAGTTAGAATTGTATTAAACGATGACACAACCTTGTTATTTAAATTTTACTGAAATTTTAGCATTTAATATGCTTAATTTATAAAATCCGATTACGAAATGAAAAATTGATGTCGCAAGCGGGATTCGAACCCGCGCCTATTGGGATTCCGGCCCAATCGTGCTGCCACTACACTACCGCGACCAATTGTAGGACATGCAAATTTTCATCTCGTATTGTATTTACGTCTTAAGGTGACGGTGTGCTATCTACCCGACAATGTTTACACAATGTTATAGGCTTAATACTTCAAACTTTACAGTTAGAATTGTATTAAACGATGACACAACCTTGTTATTTAAATTTTACTGAAATTTTAGCATTTAATATGCTTAATTTATAAAATCCGATTACGAAATGAAAAATTGATGTCGCAAGCGGGATTCGAACCCGCGCCTATTGGGATTCCGGCCCAATCGTGCTGCCACTACACTACCGCGACCAATTGTAGGACATGCAAATTTTCATCTCGTATTGTATTTACGTCTTAAGGTGACGGTGTGCTATCTACCCGACAATGTTTACACAATGTTATAGGCTTAATACTTCAAACTTTACAGTTAGAATTGTATTAAACGATGACACAACCTTGTTATTTAAATTTTACTGAAATTTTAGCATTTAATATGCTTAATTTATAAAATCCGATTACGAAATGAAAAATTGATGTCGCAAGCGGGATTCGAACCCGCGCCTATTGGGATTCCGGCCCAATCGTGCTGCCACTACACTACCGCGACCAATTGTAGGACATGCAAATTTTCATCTCGTATTGTATTTACGTCTTAAGGTGACGGTGTGCTATCTACCCGACAATGTTTACACAATGTTATAGGCTTAATACTTCAAACTTTACAGTTAGAATTGTATTAAACGTAAACATTGTCGGGTAGATAGCACACCGTCACCTTAAGACGTAAATACAATACGAGATGAAAATTTGCATGTCCTACAATTGGTCGCGGTAGTGTAGTGGCAGCACGATTGGGCCGGAATCCCAATAGGCGCGGGTTCGAATCCCGCTTGCGACATCAATTTTTCATTTCGTAATCGGATTTTATAAATTAAGCATATTAAATGCTAAAATTTCAGTAAAATTTAAATAACAAGGTTGTGTCATCGTTTAATACAATTCTAACTGTAAAGTTTGAAGTATTAAGCCTATAACATTGTGTAAACATTGTCGGGTAGATAGCACACCGTCACCTTAAGACGTAAATACAATACGAGATGAAAATTTGCATGTCCTACAATTGGTCGCGGTAGTGTAGTGGCAGCACGATTGGGCCGGAATCCCAATAGGCGCGGGTTCGAATCCCGCTTGCGACATCAATTTTTCATTTCGTAATCGGATTTTATAAATTAAGCATATTAAATGCTAAAATTTCAGTAAAATTTAAATAACAAGGTTGTGTCATCGTTTAATACAATTCTAACTGTAAAGTTTGAAGTATTAAGCCTATAACATTGTGTAAACATTGTCGGGTAGATAGCACACCGTCACCTTAAGACGTAAATACAATACGAGATGAAAATTTGCATGTCCTACAATTGGTCGCGGTAGTGTAGTGGCAGCACGATTGGGCCGGAATCCCAATAGGCGCGGGTTCGAATCCCGCTTGCGACATCAATTTTTCATTTCGTAATCGGATTTTATAAATTAAGCATATTAAATGCTAAAATTTCAGTAAAATTTAAATAACAAGGTTGTGTCATCGTTTAATACAATTCTAACTGTAAAGTTTGAAGTATTAAGCCTATAACATTGTGTAAACATTGTCGGGTAGATAGCACACCGTCACCTTAAGACGTAAATACAATACGAGATGAAAATTTGCATGTCCTACAATTGGTCGCGGTAGTGTAGTGGCAGCACGATTGGGCCGGAATCCCAATAGGCGCGGGTTCGAATCCCGCTTGCGACATCAATTTTTCATTTCGTAATCGGATTTTATAAATTAAGCATATTAAATGCTAAAATTTCAGTAAAATTTAAATAACAAGGTTGTGTCATCGTTTAATACAATTCTAACTGTAAAGTTTGAAGTATTAAGCCTATAACATTGTGTAAACATTGTCGGGTAGATAGCACACCGTCACCTTAAGACGTAAATACAATACGAGATGAAAATTTGCATGTCCTACAATTGGTCGCGGTAGTGTAGTGGCAGCACGATTGGGCCGGAATCCCAATAGGCGCGGGTTCGAATCCCGCTTGCGACATCAATTTTTCATTTCGTAATCGGATTTTATAAATTAAGCATATTAAATGCTAAAATTTCAGTAAAATTTAAATAACAAGGTTGTGTCATCGTTTAATACAATTCTAACTGTAAAGTTTGAAGTATTAAGCCTATAACATTGTGTAAACATTGTCGGGTAGATAGCACACCGTCACCTTAAGACGTAAATACAATACGAGATGAAAATTTGCATGTCCTACAATTGGTCGCGGTAGTGTAGTGGCAGCACGATTGGGCCGGAATCCCAATAGGCGCGGGTTCGAATCCCGCTTGCGACATCAATTTTTCATTTCGTAATCGGATTTTATAAATTAAGCATATTAAATGCTAAAATTTCAGTAAAATTTAAATAACAAGGTTGTGTCATCGTTTAATACAATTCTAACTGTAAAGTTTGAAGTATTAAGCCTATAACATTGTGTAAACATTGTCGGGTAGATAGCACACCGTCACCTTAAGACGTAAATACAATACGAGATGAAAATTTGCATGTCCTACAATTGGTCGCGGTAGTGTAGTGGCAGCACGATTGGGCCGGAATCCCAATAGGCGCGGGTTCGAATCCCGCTTGCGACATCAATTTTTCATTTCGTAATCGGATTTTATAAATTAAGCATATTAAATGCTAAAATTTCAGTAAAATTTAAATAACAAGGTTGTGTCATCGTTTAATACAATTCTAACTGTAAAGTTTGAAGTATTAAGCCTATAACATTGTGTAAACATTGTCGGGTAGATAGCACACCGTCACCTTAAGACGTAAATACAATACGAGATGAAAATTTGCATGTCCTACAATTGGTCGCGGTAGTGTAGTGGCAGCACGATTGGGCCGGAATCCCAATAGGCGCGGGTTCGAATCCCGCTTGCGACATCAATTTTTCATTTCGTAATCGGATTTTATAAATTAAGCATATTAAATGCTAAAATTTCAGTAAAATTTAAATAACAAGGTTGTGTCATCGTTTAATACAATTCTAACTGTAAAGTTTGAAGTATTAAGCCTATAACATTGTGTAAACATTGTCGGGTAGATAGCACACCGTCACCTTAAGACGTAAATACAATACGAGATGAAAATTTGCATGTCCTACAATTGGTCGCGGTAGTGTAGTGGCAGCACGATTGGGCCGGAATCCCAATAGGCGCGGGTTCGAATCCCGCTTGCGACATCAATTTTTCATTTCGTAATCGGATTTTATAAATTAAGCATATTAAATGCTAAAATTTCAGTAAAATTTAAATAACAAGGTTGTGTCATCGTTTAATACAATTCTAACTGTAAAGTTTGAAGTATTAAGCCTATAACATTGTGTAAACATTGTCGGGTAGATAGCACACCGTCACCTTAAGACGTAAATACAATACGAGATGAAAATTTGCATGTCCTACAATTGGTCGCGGTAGTGTAGTGGCAGCACGATTGGGCCGGAATCCCAATAGGCGCGGGTTCGAATCCCGCTTGCGACATCAATTTTTCATTTCGTAATCGGATTTTATAAATTAAGCATATTAAATGCTAAAATTTCAGTAAAATTTATATAATATGTTTTCAAAAAAAATGTGATACAACAGTTAGAATGTTTATTTCCCTAAATTTTTCGCGCAGTGATGCTCTTGGGCCTAAATTATAAATCGCGCGGACAGCCCGTTTTTGGAGAACAAAGATATTATTCAAATCTACAGAGCATCCCCAAAGTAGTATGCCATAAGACATAAGACTGTGGAAGTAAGCGAAATAAACAATTCTAGCCGTTTCAATATCGGTTAACATTCGAATTTTTTTTACCGCATAAGCCGCTGAGCTTAGCCTACTTGATAATTTCTCAATATGAGGGCCCCAATGGAGTTTAGCATCAATAGTAATACCTAAGAATGTAGTGGACTCCACAATTTCTAGGGCCACACCATTCATTTGAACATTGGTTTCCACTAGTCTCACATTAGGTGTGGTAAATTTAATACATTTGGTTTTCTTTTCATTAAGAACCAAGTTATTTGTACTGAACCAATGAACAACATTTGACAGAGCATTGTTCACATCGTCATAATTAAGCATTTGTCTTTTAATTTTGAACAATAAAGAGGTATCATCTGCGAACAACACTATGTTTTGGTTATCCCCTATATAATAAAGTAAGTCATTAATATATACAAGGAACAGAAATGGCCCCAGAATAGATCCTTGTGGAACACCCATTCTTGCAACAGAACCAGGTGATCGTACACCATTAACATCGACCTTCTGAATTCTGTTGCCTAAATACGATGTTAAAAGTTCGAGAGCCTTATTTCTGATCCCATAATGGTATAATTTCTTGATGAGAGTTTCGTGGTGTACACAATCAAACGCTTTGGATAAATCGCAAAATATACCCAAAGCATCATGCGATTCCTCCCAAGCTCCAAAGATATTTTTTAATAATTCCACACCCGCATCAGTAGTAGAGCAATTCTTAGTGAATCCAAATTGATTTTTGTGAAAGATATTATGTCTATTAAAATGATTTAACATTTGACTAAGCATCAGTTTTTCAAAAACTTTACTAAGTGTAGGCAGTATGGAAATCGGTCGATAATTATTAAGATCTGACATACTACCCACTTTAAACAAAGGAATCACTCTACTAATTTTCATGAGATCAGGAAATACGCCCCGAGCAACACAACCATTAAATACAGATGCCAGATGGGGGGCAATAATATCAATTATAGAACTAACTGCCTTTACAGACAAGCCCCACAGATCTGCCGTCTTCTTAACATTAAGATTTTTAAAAGAGTTTATGATATCATTCTTACTGACATCTAAAAATTCAAAGGATGTGTCGCATTTTAAAATACACTGTTTCATGAGTGATTCAGCTAGAATAGGAGACGACATCAACGATTTAGTTGTTAATAAAGGTATATTACTAAAATAATTTTCAAATTCGCTTGCTACTTCACTGTTTCCACATATATTTTTATCACCTATTATTAAATTGAAGTCCTTCTTCTGTACAGCATTCCTACCAGTTTCACTGTTTATCACATTCCAAGTCATTTTTATTATGTCACTGGATTGTTTAATTTTATTTTTCAGATAAATTGCTTTAGCAGAGGAACAGGCACGTTTGAATATTTTGGAATATTTTTTTACATATTCCAAAAACACTGGATTATGGTTATAAGATTTTTGGTCATAAAGATCATATAACCTTCGTCTACTCTTGTAGATACCACAAGTTGCCCATTCACTAAAACCAGCAGGTACTCCAATTGTTACTGTTTTAGGTTTAAATATGTTACTAAACTCATCATCAATGATGTGAAATAGTGACGTATACAATTCATTGGGGTTGTCATGAAAAGGCAATAGTGGTACTTTCATACTCAAATTATATTTAAAGTGCTCTAAGCGGCTGACATTCATAGGAACAAAGGTAATGCTCTCTCGTGGAATCCTATTAGTTCTAGGAAGTACAACAAGCTGTCCGCAATGATCTGATTCTAATGTGTTTATAATAGTATTACTAATCAGTTTAGCATTTATAAAAATATTATCTATACAAGTTGCACTTCCAGCAGTTATCCTAGTAGGTTCCAAGAAAGCATTATATAAGTTATAAGAATACATTAAATTTTTAAATTTTTGTGTTGTATTATTATTATCTAATAAGTTAATATTAAAATCCCCACAAATAGCAATTGTTTTATTTGAGGCTGAGGTTATGAATAAGACATCTTCCATTAATCTCTCAAATTCTTCATATGGGGAGCAAGGGGGTCTGTATACGCATACAACTATGAACTGCTCAGACTCAACACAAGCAATTTCAATAACACGTTCAACAGACAACTTTACAATATCTTTTCTTTCCTTAGTTTTAATTAATTTGTTTGAAATTATCAAAGAGCCACCTCGTATCATGTTGGTTCTGTTGAACGAGCTAATAACCTGGTGATTGGGAAAATTGAACATTAATTGGTTACTTTTAAGCCAGTGTTCAGTAATGCAGAGAAAATCTATCTGGCAACCATTCAAAAATAATTCAATCTCCAAATCCTTACCTAACATTCCTTGAATATTTTGATGTACCAGGTTGATTGAATTATATGTATTCTTAAGGCTATTTTTAAAGCAAGAGGAATTCTCTATTGTCTTATTGTGTAATTTAAATGAATGTCATTATTTCCACAATTGGAAATGTTATAATTTAAATTAGTAATGTCAATATTACATTGCTCAATAAAAGCAACTTTTTTAGCCAAATTCTTGGCTGATGTAAAAAAAAAATAAGATAGCGAATCAGCTATCAGGTCCTTAAAATACTTTGAAAGATAACAACTATCTTTTGTCATAAAATATTTCTTATTAACATAACTGTTAATGTCAATAATATGCATTTTATTTTCTAAAATATAATTTGTTTTTGTTTTAATATTATGTAATGTCAAATTTAAACTATAGATGGATTCATTTTCCATCTGTGTCAAACATGTCCTGTAAGGAAATGTGAACATAACAATTTTATCTACATTTAATAAATTACAAAGTTTACTGTTATATTGTATTAATTGCTTTTTGCTCACATTTTCTTTATTACCTACAAGTATTACTAATGTACTACCAGGACTAAACTTATAATTAAATATTTTTTGCATTATTTTATGGTAAGACAACCCCGGCGAACAGTTATTGACAATTGAATGTCCTTTATGTGATAGAAGAACACCCATATTTTTACCAATTTCATCACTGAACATGACAGTTGTGCTTTTAACACTTATATTTTGTAATTCAGTTAAAGGTAGGTGTGTAGTGGCTGTCCGCAGGGAACCGTTAGAGAAAGATGTAGTATCTGAGCTTACAATAGTTTGCTCAGTTTCTGACATACATACATTAGAGGAATGTCCTAACAATGAACAATTACTTTCATTACTAGCTGATTCATGATTAGATTTGTTAGATACTAAATTATTCATTGTTAGTACATATTCTTTTATTTGTTTCTCTGAACTAGAATATTTAATTGTCATAGTTTCCAACTTTTCTTGAAGTAAATTAATTTTTAATTGGAAGTTATGAACCTCAATTTTGTGTTGTGATGTTTTATCTTCTAACTTATTTACATAAAAATCAAGTTTGTCAACCAGCTGTAAGCGCTCTCTATTAATTTTAACATTTCTAATGCAAAATTTGTGCTTCTTAACAAGTTTTTGAGTTTTCCTTATATATTTATTTAATCTGACAAATTTCTTAAACTTTTTTAATGAAAAGTTCCTACCGCACTCAGTTACCCCCTCATTACAAGATGGTAAAAAATGTGAATGTGAAAGTGAAAAAGTGTCAGTTTGTATTGAGGAAATATCAGGTGCAGCAGAAACCAAGTTTGGGGCACTGGTAACCAACTCATCAAAGAGGCTTTGATTTAGTGAGGCTGTCATATTATATTTGGCATTTTTTTACAATAAATAACAAACCACATTTGAGATTAAAAACCTTTAAATGACTTGAACCATTGATTTCGAACGAAGATCTCGATAATGATTCTGGTAAAAAATATAAACTGAGGAGTCTTATAACATTTATACGTGCAAAATCTAAATATATTATAAAAATCAATACTATCTGCTAGGCTGTAGATTGAAATGCGAACATTATAATGGGGAAACGAATCGACGGTACGTTTTTCCCGTTAGTTCTACGATTTCCAGTCCAGCGAGCTAACAGACGAATCTTTACAAAATAAATTTGTTACAGCTGTAATCGTAGTTTCGTTCGCTTGAACTGCATAGTAATCGATGGATTGTTATTTTTTTACTACAACTATCTTCTTCCTCGGATGGTTGAATTTGCACAGTTCATTCAGCTAATAGACTAGTAGTTAATATTCAATAAAAACATAATCTTTTGCTATAGTTCATATATAATTCATATCTATCAGTGTGGTGATTGAGTAAGAATACAATTCTTGTCTTGCCCGTGGGTGATCTTAAGAGACGACTTATTCATCATTCTCCTACTCTTATCCCAATTACTTGAGGTAGATACAATACATACTCTTCTTTCATAGTACATATTGTAAAAGTTATTGGCACTGGTTTTATGACCGGCCGCCTTGTTGATCAAACGGCAGATGGAGTTAACCCAGGTCGTTATAAGGCTCTTAATCGTCTTTTACGACATCCACGAGCAAAGTAGTATTTAGAGCGGAATATATGACGATATTGTATAGCAGGTATATCACCGAATGTTTCCGTATAGTGAAGGAGTATGAATACAATTCACCACCCCCTATCTTACCCGTGGGTGATCGTAAGAGACGACTAAGGGATATGAAACGCATATAACATCTATGCAAGAGAAAGAAAACTCAAAACAAAACCCTATACCAATACGTCTGACCAGCGTGGTGTAGTAGGCAAATTTTCCTCCCATTACGGAGGAAGCTTGAGCCTAGCAGTGGAACATATATAAGCTGGGTTGATAATGATAATAATAGTTCATATCGCGAAACGATTAAACCTACATAAGTGCCTAAGTACCTTCTATTAGCCCGCATCCATTAAGCAAACTAGTTAATAGTAAAAATGTAGGGCATTCTAAATTATACGGGTGTACATTATGATTTATATGTATTTAGTGAAGGTCAAGGACAGTTGTCACTGTAATTAGCTTATAAGCATATATGTATATACCATGCATGCTATATTAGGATACAGATGTACCTACTATTGCATGGCGTATATAAGTATTAGCGTTTGATAAAAAGCCGTTCAGTAATTAATGGATAAGGCGACGACTTTTCCGTGTGATAACGGGTTAAGACCACGATAAGAGGTGAAAGTAAAAGTAAGAGGTGGTTACATACCACCTTTTACTTTCCTATAGGAGTCTTAAAAACCTTATGAAGGATCAACGGCAGGCTCATATCCGTCCTTGGACGTAAATAGGGTGATAAAATGAAGCACTATTTCTTGTCTATAAACTAAAACGTACATAATATTTAAAAAACTGAGGTGAAATTCAATAACATTTTTTAACGGGAGTAAAAGTTAAATTAGTAAAATATTTTGTCGTATTTGGAGAACAGGTAAAGTTATCGTTTCAGCTCTTATTTTTTTTCCTCATCATATCGTATACCTACATCTACATTAGACTATGAGTGTGAAAGAATACAATATGTATTTATGTCAGGGCAGGTCACTAGTTAGGTTTGTTGAAAGACGATGCAGAGTTTTCACTAGAATTAAAATTACTGAAATTTTATGAGGATCACGTTGATTGTGATCGGTTACTTTTTATATTTATATTTCTTTTCAAATTATACCAAAAGATAATTCTGAATTTGGCTTTGTACAAATGTAATAATGGGTAATACCCCGATACGCGTACAAGAAATGTTAATATAAATGTTTATGCACGGATTCCGTTACTTTCAAAAGGAAAGTTTGGCATTGTTCGTTGCGTACAATTTTTAACCATTTTGCTCATATAAATTATTTACACTGAGGCCTCACAAATTTAGATTTGAATGTTTTATAAACATTATTGTGATTCTTTTTATGTGTTCTGTGAAATCGTCAAGGAATTGGCTATGGTTGTTTAACTGTTTATTTGTATCTGTGAAAAATATAGTCATCATCATCACAACCCATAAATGTCCCACTGTGGGGCTCGGGCCGTAATGGGAGGGCAATTAACCTACTATACCGCGCTGGTCAGACGTGTTGGTATAGGGTTTTGTTTCGAGTTTTCCTTCTCTCGCATATATGTTATATGCGTTTTATATCCCTTAGTCGTCTCGTACGATCACCCACGGGTGGTGAATAGTATTCTTACACCGTCACTACACGGTTCTGTGAAATTCGTCAAGGAATTGGCTATGGTTGCTTAACTGTTTATTTGTATCTGTGAAAAATATAGTAACTATAGAATTATTCAGAGGAATATAAATAATTTCGGATGTATTTTATATCTGCTAATATCTTGTTTTCTTTTATCTTATTTTAACAAAAAAAAAGATCCTTCAATAATTAAATAATAACCAAACAAAAAATCTGTAATTGCTATTTATTATTCGTATGCGACATTGAATAAGTCATTGTCTTAAATAAGTTGCGAAAGGTTTGAACTCTCACGCTTATAGTCTCATGTTTGCAGAACGGTATTACCGTTAATATTTTTAATTTATTCGCCGACAGACTATAGATGAATGACCCTTGTATGTTGTCTGTACTAATAGATAAAATTCTTTTCGATGAATTTTAAAGCCTAAGTTACATGGACCTAAAATCTATATGTTTTTTTCTAAATCTTTTTAAACTAAGTGCTATGTTATATCCGACAATAATACATATTTTATAGTATAGGAGAATGTTTGAAAGTGGCGCCAGTGACGGATAAGTTAAGGAGTGAACGTCTGACCTGGTATGCATATGTGATGAGACGGGATGAAAGTTGCGAGGAAGGTTTTAAGTATGAATATTGAAGGCTCTAGGGGTAAAGGGAGACCAAAGAAAAGATGAATGAACTGTGTGAAGCGTGATATGGATAGACAGGGAGTAACTACAGAGATGACGATGATAGGGCTTATGGAAAAGAGGACATATTGCGTCGACCACTACGGTGTCACCGTAGTTGGCATAAGAGCAAGAGAATGATGATGATTCAATAATACATATATTCTTGTCGTATGTGGCGATGGATTTAAAAGATGCCTGTAGCTGTCATAAAAGACTAAGGGATGTTTTTGTGTTCAGAAACTTATAGCGGTGAATTTATAAATTTGCTCCAGCGTGGTAGTCCATTTGGATCACAGATTAACCTAGTTGTATTTATTTCCTTCTTGGTTTTTCTTATTGCTTATGGTGGCAAACGAGCAAGCAGCAAACCTGATGGTAAGTGTTACTGTCGCTCATGAACCTTTGCAATACCATGGTTAGCTGCCTAACAATACAAACCCCAAACCCACCCAGTTGGGCTTCCGGCTCTCGCTCACCGAACGAAGCGCAATAACATGTTGCCATTGCTCAGACGTCGATCTTTTGCGAGAGTGTGGTACTTCCTCGGGCAGGCCCGCGGCTAAACTCTACTGGTCCTACTACTAAAAACCACTTTTCTTTAGCGTAATAATATAATATAATAATGTAATATGATACTTCAGTGAAATTATGTTGGGTTTTTCATTCTTTACTAGGAAACGGCAACTTTTAGATGTAAACTGTGTTTTTTGGGTACAAAAGAATAAAGTGTTTCTGCTCTTATGGAGTCTATTGAAGTCCATTAAATATTGTAAAATGTTATCACACGGGTTTACGCAAAACGCATTCTTTTTATAGTACATATTGCAATAGTTTTGCAATAATTTTATGACCGGCCGTATGCCTGCCGTTAACCCTCCTTAGAATTTTGATTTGATCGAGCAATTGTGATTGTAGACCTCTGATGTATTCGCATCAAATGGAATTGGCCCAATTGGTTTGTGTATAGCTTTTAGTGGTATTACGACACCCAAGAACAATGTATGGGGTTGGTAAGATTAGTAGCTGCTACCAGAGAGCATAAAAAATGAAATATATATAACTAATAGCTTTTAATAAAAAAAATAGAAAATATACAACAAATTGAATTCAGTACCTATTACCTGAAATCATAATTTTTAAAACTTTTTTTTTGTTTTTAGATAATTCACGCAACATGATAAGAGCTCCAGAGGTGAGTCAATAATATTTTGTACTAGTATAGTGTGGTTTTAATTAACCGACTTCAAAAAGGAGGAGGTTCGATGTTCCATTGTATGTATTTTTTTTTTTTTATGTATGTTCAGCGACATTTTTGTCTATCGTAGGCCGATTTTCAAAATTCTTTTTTCTTTCTAAAGGGTATACTCCAGAGGTGGTCCCATTGTCACCAAGTCATGATCTGATGATGGGAAGTCATGGAAATCGAGGCCAACCCTCAAATTTTATAGGCACATATTACGTGTCTCATATATTTTCAAAAGCTCTTCAAATATTTGCATCTGACAGTGATAAACTCATTTAGGTGAGCTGATGATGGAAGGTACATCTCCTTAACGGTTAGGAGTTGGAGGATAATTCTTTCAATATCATACGCACGCATAGACCTTTAGCTGTATTCTTTCAAGTTAACTCCCGAGGTGGTCCCATTGTCACCAAATCATGATCTGATGATGGGTATTCTTGGAAATAAAGGGCAAACCTTAAATTTTATAGGCACATATTACATGTCTCATGTATTTTTCAAAGCTATTCAAATATTTGCATCTGGCAGTGATCATTTCATTTAGGTGAGCTGGTGATGGAAGGTACATCTCCTGAACGGTTAGAAGTTGGAGGATAATTCTTTTAATATCATATGCACACATAGACCTTTAGCTATATTCTTTCCAGTTAACTCCCGAGGTTGTCCCATTATCACCAAATCATGATCTGATGCTGGAAATTCCTGGAAATCGAGGGCAACCCTCAAATTTTATAGGCACATATTACGTGTCTCATATATTTTCTAAAGCTCTTCAAATATTTGCATCTGGCAGTGATAAACTCATTTAGGTTAGCTGATGATGTAAGGTACATCTCCTTAACGATTAGGAGTTGGAGGATAATTCATACATATCATCACGCCATATCCCTTGCAGGGTAGGCAGAGAGAACAGAGTGCCAGAGAACTCTATCTCTGCATACTTCACTCGCTTCCTCAACATTCATAATTTTCTTCATACACGCTCGCCGGTTTCGGAGACTCTTGACTCCACCTTCCTTCAGTACATGACCGATCTGGTCTAGGTAGGTTAGTCTCGGTCTCCCTCGGTACCTACATCCTTCCGCTTTCGCATTGTATATCTTCTTAACCAGACGTTCGTTCGGCATTCTTTCCACATGTCCGAACCATCGGAGCATGCCCTTTCGCATCTTTACACCAATACTCTCTTTCATACCTACTCGCTCTCTTACGTCGTCGTTATGAATGCGGTCGGTCAGCCTAACTCCACAGATTTTCCGCAGAGATCGCATTTCGACCGCATTAATTTTACTTTCATACTCTTTTCTGCATACCCAACTCTCGCTTCCATACAGTAATGTTGGGACAAGCACTGCGTTATGTATTGCTACACGTGCCTTCTGGCTGAGGTGGTGGCTACCGAGAAGTTACCCCAACGCTCCGTTCACTCTATTTCCCGCATTCACTCTTCGCTCTATATCAGTGGTGTACCTTCCATCTCGGCTAAATCCACATCCAAGATATACAAATTCATCCACTTGCTCTAGTATATCATTACCTATTGTTACTCTTACATCTGTTCTGGCTTCGTCTCTTTCAAAGACGATTATTTTGGTTTTGCTCACATTCACGCGTAGACCCCTTTTCTTACAATCTTCTGTCATTGTGTCGACTAGGGTCTGCAGGTCAGTCGCTGACTGTGCCAGCAGGACTGCATCATCTGCATAAAGCAGAGCAGTGACCACTGAGTCGCCCATCTGGACTCCTACATTCATATCGTTCAACCTTTGGAGACATTTATCCAGATATATGTTAAACAGCCTGGCTGACAGAACGCACCCCTTTTTTTTTTTTTTTTTTTTTTTTTGCGGTGGACTATGGACGTCGCACCCCGCCAAATCGGTCCGGGGCGACGGAAGAGGCGGCGCGCAACCCCATTGACCCACCCTGGAAGCACCTCTTCTTCGCCGTGCGAGCGGGCCACCGGTACCCGATCTTTGTCTTCGGTGGCCCGCTCGGCGGTATGGCCTCTCGGGCTCCTCTCCTGTCGACGCCCCGGCAGCTTTCGCCGTCGAGGCGTCGTCCTCACGCGGTGGCCTCACGTCAGGTGACCGGACAATTCCCCGGTCCAATCACCCGAAGCCTCGGTTAGGGCGGCATCAGGCGCAGGTACTCGCGCCTGCGCCGCCCCAGCCGCGGGCGGCGGCCCGGGTCACGGGAATCCTCCCGGGCCCGTTCCGCCGCCTCCTTCTGCAAGATGACAGCCTCGCAGAAGGCGGCGACCGCGTCCCAATTCCTGACGCTGTCGACCATCGCTCGCGCAACAGCCGGCAGCGTCAGGTCGGCACCGATGACAGCGATGAGGTCACGGCGCTGCCCGTCCCAGCCCGAACATACCTCGAGCGTATGTTGCGCCGTGTCCTCGTCGCTACTGCAATGGTGGCAGGACGGAGTCCACTCCCTCCGCACGACCGTGTGCAGGTACTTGCCGAAGCAACCATGCCCCGACAAGACCTGCACCAACCGGAAAGAGAGAACTCCGTGCCGCCGCTCCATCCACTCCATCAGTACGGGCCGGAGGGCCTCAACGGTAAAAACACCGTGTCTAGGCCTCTCCAGCCGCGTAGCCCAACGGGCGATGACTTCTCGGCGGGCGTCCTCGCGCCAGGTGGCTATCTCGTTGAACGATGGGGAGCCACCCTCTTCGCGCATTGAGGTAACCCGCCGGTAGAGGTCGGAGAGCATCTCCGCCTCTAGGTCCCACGGGGGTGTCCCGGCCAATAGGCATGCCGCCTCGGTAGACACCGTGCGGTACCCGCGAATGGCTCTGACCGCCATGGCTCGCTGTGGCCTCCACAGCACCGCCCTGAGCTGGGCGTTCAGAGCCCTCGCCCACACGGGTGCGCCGTACATGGCCATTGAGCGGATCACCCCCGCATACAGCCGTCGGCCCTCGAAACTGGGTCCGCCCACGTTCGGCATGAGCCGAGAAAGGGCGGACGCCGCGCCGACCAGCCGGGGAGCAATTTGACGAAAATGCTCCCGGAACCACCATCGCCCGTCGAGCACCAGACCCAAGTACCTCATATGGGCCTGGATACTGATGTGGATGGAGTTGACGACTAACGAGGCGCCGATGGGCAGCCTCACACGGGGCCCATGGAATAGTAGAGCCTCCGTCTTGTTTAGGGCCACCCTGAGCCCCAGCGCCTCAATACGCCTGACCATCTCCTCGGTGCCGAGAGTGGCCAGGCTCGCCGCCTCTTCGAGTGTCCTGCCCCGGGCTGTGACGAGCGTGTCGTCAGCATAGCATATAACGCTCAGCCCGGGGGGGAGACTCCCTCTCAACGCCCAGTCGTAACCGATGTCCCACAGAGTCGGCCCCAGAACCGAACCCTGCGGAACACCGCACGACATGGGCGTCCGCACAATGTCCCCTGCGGGGCTCGCGTAGAGAACACTGCGCCCCTCCAAATAGTCTGCCACCAGCCGCCTGAGGTACAGGGGCACTCCATGGAACCGGAGCGCCTCCCTGATGCAGCTGAATGGCAGACTATTGAAGGCGTTGGCGATGTCCAACGACACCGCCAACAGCACTCCTTTGTCGGCGACAGCCTCCGCGGCCGTCTGCCTCAGGCGTAGCAGGGCCCCGATGGTCGAACGCCCCCTCCGAAACCCAAATTGAGCGTCCGACAGATCGGGCCCCACCTCCTCCAGGTGCTGGACGATGCGGGCAGCGAGGACACGCTCCAGCAGCTTACCCACATCGTCCAGAAGCACAATGGGCCTGTAGGCCGACGGCGAATCCGGGGGCCGTCCCGGCTTTGGCAGGAGAACCAACCTCCCTTCCTTCCAGCACTCAGGGAACTGTCCAGACGTCAGACAGGCGTTGAACAGTCGCCTGAGGCGAGGTTCGAGATGCTCGAGGAGCAACGTCAACACCCGGACTGGGACTCCGTCCGGGCCGGGGGCCGTGGTGGCGGAACGAATCTTCGCCACGGCTGCCCCCACTTCCGACTCCGTCACGGGTGGAACACTCTCGACGGCCTCCCGGTTGTGATCTGGCGAAGCCATGACCGGGGGCGTGTGCTCCGACTGCCGCGGGAACAGCTCCTCGACCACTCTACGAAGGAGGTCGGGGTGGAGGGTCTCGGTGAGGGGGGGGGGTCTGTGCGCGAAGCTTATTCAGCGACGCGCGATACGGGCGACCCCAGGGGTCACGGTCGAGACCGTCCAGCATCTCCTGCCAACTCGCGTCCTTGGCGGACCGGATGGCCAGCCGAAAGGCGGTACGCGCTCTGCGGTACGCCTCGTACAGCTGGCCCTCCCGCTCAACATCGCGGCGACGCCGCCGACTGCGGGTGTAGGACCTTCGGGCACTAATGCACGCCGCACGAAGGTCCGCCAGTCTTGGGGACCACCAGTAGACCCCCTGCCTCGGAGGTAGACGCCGCACCCTGGGCATGGCCGCATCGCAGACCTGCGTTAACGCACTGCGGATGCGGACAGCCTCAACGTCCACTCCGTCCGCTGGGGGTGGTGAGGACAGCCACGTGTTCACGATGGCCGCCTCCACCAGTAGGTCCCTATCCAGACGCCCCACAGCCCACCGCGGAAATGCGGGAGCTCGGTCCGCCCTGTGACCCCTGCTGAGGTCCCGGAGAGGGGAGACCTCCATCCGGATGTAACGGTGATCCGACAGGGTCTCCGCCTCCTCCAGGACACGCCAGTTCCTCACTCGTGGTGCGACAGCAGGGCTAGCGAACGACAAGTCCACTATCGACCCACCCTGCTGTCGCACACACGTGTTCACTGAGCCTCTGTTTAGGACACAGAGGCCCAGTGACGCCGCCCACTCCACGATCGCCCGCCCGCGATCGTCCGTCATCGGGGACCCCCACGCCGTGGATTTGGCGTTGAAGTCCCCCAGGACCAGGACGAGGCCCGGTGCCAGTCGCCGTATCGAAGCCTCCAAGGTGGTGAGGGAGGCCCCGAAATCGTCCATTCTCTTATTAGGGGAGAGGTATACACTGTAGAGCGTGACCCCTCCCCAATCCGCAGCGACAAATTCCTCGCCCCTATCCAAGAGGGATAAGGACGGGAAGTGCCGCTGCGTGGAGGTGACGATTGCCGCGGTTCCGTTACGGCTGACCACCCAATTGGGGCGATCAGGCACACAGTACGGTTCCGCGACTACGGCTGCACCGATCGACCACTCCGCCATGGATTGCAGGAGGAGATCCTGCGCACCGGCGGAGTGGTTGGTGTTGGCCTGCAGGAGATGAGTGGACTGGGCAGCCATTAATGGGCCGTGTCCATCATCACCTCCTGGCTTGCGCCGGGCGATCGGGCCGCGCTAGGAGCGGGAGCGGCCGGAGTCGAAGGGCCGCTCCGCCCCTTTGGAGCCGAAGCCGGAGGTCTACACGCCCCAGAGCCCATGCGGTGCTTGGCAGGCTTATTACCCGCCGCACACGCGGGGCAGTGGGGCGGGGCGGCGCAAGATGCCGCCATATGCCCAGTCTGACCGCAGCGGAAACAGAGTCCGCCACAGTCAAAGCAATTAGTGCATGTTGGCCGGGTGTGCCCGACCGCCATGCACTTGAAACACCTCGCAGGCCGGTGCTCCAGCACGGTGACTCGCGCTGAGCTCCAGCCCACGAGGAGCCTGCCTGAGCCGGCCAGTTGCCTGACCGACTCCACTGGGCATTGCACCCAGGCGGCACCTACGCCGCCCGGACCGGGCCGGATGGGGCCAACCCGGACGGTGTCCAGGGGACACCCGGTTTTCGAGGCAATGGCCTCCCGGATGTCTTCCACCGTCACGGAGTCGTCCAGACCCGCGATGCGCATTTCGGCGCACTTTACAGGTCTGGCGATTTTGACGCCACCCTCCTCGGCGAATAGACCTCGCAGCTTCGACGCCACGCTATCGGCCGTTCTGGTGCCCTCGGCCCCAGGGAACTCCAAAATTCGAGCCCCTGTCCGAGCCTTGCGGGTCCGGGCTTCGACGCCTCCTATGTCGGAGACGTCGAGCTCCTGCCGGGCTTTCCTCAGAACGGCCTCATAGCTGAGGCCCCTTTCTGCCGCCTCTGGCAGCACAGTGATCACCACTGCGGCTGTCTTCGGCGGCCGGAGCCCCTTGCGCGGCCTCTTCCTCTTCGTGCCGCCTCCTCCGGCTCCTGCTTGGGGAGCGGCGACCTCAGCGGCGCGCTTGGCCGCCGCTCTCCTCCTCTTGCCGCGACTCTTTCTGCCGCGCTCGGCCACCTGCCAACCCTGTTCGGGCATAGCGGGCGTACCTGGCGCTGAGGGCGCAGTCGCGGTCGCGCTAGTCGTCGCTGGCGGTGTTGGTGCTGGCGACGACTGCGGTCCAGCAGGAGCCGGTGCCGCCTTCCGTTTCTTCGTCGTGGGAGCGGGGGCGGGCCCCTTGGACTTGGGCCCAGCCGCGGCCGCGGCGTAGCTGCCCCCCACGCGGCCACCCTGACAAGGCAGAGGGGCGGGGGCTGGTGCCGCATATGGCCTCTTATCCGCGGCGAGAGGTGGCCGAACTCGTGGTTCTGGAGGCAGCCTTGCCTCCAGAACGGCCAAGCGCGCATCGACCAGATTGCCGACTGTGTCAATGATGGCGCGCAAGGCCTCGTCCGGCACGCCCTCCACCGCGGGCAGCAGGGTTGTTGTCGCCGGCTGGACCTCTGCCGGGGCCCGCTCCGCGACGTTTGGCGGCTTCCTTGCCGCAGCGGCCCGGCTAGCGATGGCTGGCGTCCTCTTCTTAGGGGCGGCGGCGACCTCGACTTCTTGGCGGCTAGCGCTGGTCGACGACTCAGTTGGCGCAGTCTGCATGAGCCGCGCCATTTGGGCCTTAAGGTCGGTCACGTCCTTTGACAGCAGGCGGTTCGCTCGCCGCACCGCCGATAGCTCGGCTCCCAACTGTCGATTCTGGGCCCGCAGGTCCGACACCTCGCCACTGAGGCGGGCGTTATCGGCCTGCAGGGCCTCCATACTCGCGGCTGGGGCGCTCGCGCGGGCACCAGCGGCCGCCACTTCGGTGGGGGGGATGCCGGACAACACCTCCAGCACCCTCGCGGCGGCCGCCTCGTTATCGGCCTGCCTGCCTTCCACCACGCCACGCACTCCGCCGGCCGGGGAGTGGGTCGTTCTGCCCGTCATTGCGGCCCCTCGCCCTCTGCGCGACGCCGGCACTTTGGGGGGAGGCATGATTACCACGCTCCCTTCGGAATCGGCGCCAGAGCTGCCCTCCTTATTCAGGGGGCGCTTCCGCACCTTCGAAGGGAGGGCCTCCTCCCTTACCGTCAGGGCCGCCGCCGCAGGACGCGGTGACGACCTGGCAGTGGCGACTTCCTCATCCGACCCGCTGACCTCCTTGGACGGCTCTGCGGAACTAACGCCCTCGTCCATCACATCGGCAGATCCACTGCCCTCGTCTCTGGACGGCTCTGCGACAGAACTGTCGCCCTCGTCCGTTGACGGCTCTGCAGTGGATCTGCCGCCGTCCTTGTCCCGCTCGCGCGCGTAACGCTCGCGGTTTTCAGAGTTCCGCTTCTTTTCGCGAGCGTTCGCTTTCGCAGCTTTCCCCCATGTGAACCGCACCGTCCGGCGCTTCTTCTTCTTCGAGGGGGGGGCCTCTGTGGTCGGTGCCGGGCCCTCGGCGGACGCCTCCAGTCCTAAGGACGAGGCGTCGTTTGTGTCAGTTTTATGTTGGCTTAGCAAGGCCGTAGGGTGGGAATCCGTAGGATCCCCGTCTTTTTTTGGTAAATTAGGCAAATCCATGACTATTCCCACGAGAATGGGAGAAAAACCGTCGACCCGGGCAGAGATCCCTGTACCCGGGCAAGCCTACATTTACCAACCAGAGGGTCGGCCGGTACCCTGGCTGGAGCGTGCTAGGAACAGAACAGCCCATCTGCCATGCATCCTCTCGCCGCACGCCAGAACTTAGGATTCTGGGTAATTTCCGAATTCGAAGGTCGAATTCTTTATAGAGGTTGTCTTCCTCGCGGTCCGGGCGGTTAAGCCAAGACCCTCGTTCCTGATACTACGCCTCACGACAACTTGTCCTGAAGCAAGATATCAGGTTTACGATATGTCGGCGGTGGCATAAGCCTGCCCAGCCCTCAAATGAATGAGTGACCAGGCCCGTCCGAAATTTCGCCTCCTGTACCCTCTACAACTAGAGGGTCAGGAGCGAATTGGGGCTCAACCCATTGGTGGGGAACCCGCCCTCTCGCCAGAAATTAGCTGCGGGCGACAATTCAGCAGAAGAACGATCTGGGGGACTGTCGCCCGCACCCAGGGTACACCACGTGGAGGTTTTCTGGCACCGTACCCCGACAGAACGCACCCCTGCTTAACGCCGATATTGACGTCAAACCAAGGCGACATTCCATCATCCAGCCGCACACAGGCTCCACAGCCCATGTAACTGGACTGCACAGCCTGTTTACCGTTAATACCATACTCCGCCACAGTTTACCACAGCCACAGTTTACCGTTAATACCATACTCCGGTAAAATGTCCCAAAGTTCCTTTCGTACAACCGTGTCAAATGCTCTCTCCAGATCCACAAAACTGCAGAAAACCCTCTGATCTAGAGCCAGATGCTTCTCCACAATGTTGCGCAGAGAGAACACTTGATCCGTGCATCCCCTTCCACTCCTGAAACCTCCTTGTGTCTCACACAGTAAACCATCGGACACTATCCTCATTCTCCTTTCAATAATTTCACCATACACTTTTGCTGCCAAACTGGTCAAGCTTATGGCTCTGTAATTTGCGCAGTCATAACGTGAACCCTTGTTTTTAAACAAAGGCACGATGACTGCGCTATTCCAGTCCCCGGAAACCATTCCCTAGCTCCAACATAAATTGAGGAGCAACAGGAACGCCTCCCAGACACAGGAGCCACCAAGCTTGATCATCTCGGCTGACACCATATCAATGCCCGCTGCCTTACCATTTTTCAAACTTCTTATCACCCATTCAACTTCATCCATACTGATGCCATCGGAGGACGCCGCTGTCGAATGTTGTTCTACTAAACCACATGCGACACCGGCGTCAACCGTAGCATCCGCATACATATCGCCAAAATATTCACTCCATCGGCTTAACACGTCTTGTGTTTGTGTAAGAATGTCTCCACCTTTAGACCTTATTTTATTCATTCTGAAGGCTGACCAACCACCCCGAGACTTCTTCACCTCCCTCCAAAAGAGTTTGGTGTTACTCTCGAAGTTTTTAGTCAGCCTATCTTCTGCACTCATACTTGCTCTATCACGTTTCTCTTTCACTAAGGCCTTGGTGTCATTCTTACATTGCCGATATATTTCTTTCTTCTGTTCAGTCATAATGTCATTCAGATTAAAAGAAGAGACATAGTCCAGCCACGCTTTCATCTTTTGCTCTACGGAAGCTGCCACTTCTGCATCCCACCATGCATCACCATTTGTTCTTCTATGCTTCTTTGAATTTCCACATACTTCTTTCGCTGTATCTACCATACTCTCCTTCAATACTCTCCAGCATTCTTCAATGTCCGATTGCGGCTGGCTTGCCATCGTCAGCCGTTCTCGGACACCCTCTGCATACTTTTCTCTTACACACTCTTCTTGCAACCTTTCAACCTTTATTCTTTCAAGCCCTCCGAAGTGGACACGCTCTCGCCAGTGCCTCCACTTTCTGAACAGACCACTAAATCTCGCAATAACGAGATAGTGGTCCGTATCGACTGTGGGGCCCCTGTAGGCTCTTGCGTCCAATATTTTGCTTCGGAAGCGACTGTCTACCAAAATTAAATCTATTATACTTTTCTGTTCATTCCTTCTCCATGTATACATGTGGATGTCCTTATGTTGGAAAAATGTGTTTGACACAATAAGGTTTCTCTCCATGCATACATCCGCTATGAGCCTACCTGCGTCGTTCACTCTCTTATCACCAAATGGACCAAGTACGTCCTCATAGTCGGGACGCTTGGTCCCCACCCATCCGTTCAAATCTCCGCATACAATCACGCGTTCACTGGTTGCCGTATCCAAAACTTCCCTAACATTATCCCAAAACTTCTCTAGGTCTGATGCCACCGAGGATCCTACGGGAGCATATGCTACAACCATGAATACCTTGGTGACACCTAGTTTTATACGGACCCAGAGAAGTCTGGGATCATACATTCCGTAATCCTTCCCACCTGAGGCCAAGCGAGAGGACAACAGCACTCCTACCCCCATGCTGGATCGATCGCTCTGTGGTACACCAGACCCCAGAGACACCAGAGCCATCCCGCCACCAGGAAGATCGCAGGCGTCGCTGCCCCTTCGCTTGGTCTCTGTTACACAGAGCACGTCTAGCTGTTTGTCCGCCATGACGGATATCAGCTCGTGCAACTTATCTTCCACACAACCTCTTACATGTTCAAGCTGTCCCTCTAGAGTCTTTACACAACTCAGTGCAATATAAAACTGATCATTGCCAATTTATTTTTGACTAAATCAATGACAGCTTTGTTTAAGGCTTTGTAAAGTACCCTAGAGTTTATATATACCGTAACCGCCCAACAGAGGATTAGCGGAAGCATTTTCCATTCATTATCCCGTAACCTTTCGTTGCCTGATATATGGTTGACCAGGCGCTATGGCAACTAACCCGTCACTGTCTTTCACTTTCGTGCCAATAGTGTAGTCATTAAATTTTATAATAACCAAATCAGGTAACTAGCCTTTTTCAATTTGGTCACAACGAAGGGGAAGCCTACAAGTTTGGATATTATCCCTATTGCCCGCTTACCAAGCCCTTAATGACAGAGATATTGCATCCTACCATGATTCTGGAGCCTATGTCTAGTTTTAACAATTGCATCAAAGCGTCACAATTATTTACATCACTTGGATGTTGGTAGTATCTCATACCTAAGTTGTTGCCTCACGTGACGTATCGATAGTACATATGGTGTTATACGCGAATTGATTGAAACACTGAAATTTAAACCATTGGCAACGAGATACAGCATTTCGTTTCCATTTTTTCGAAATACGTTCTTTATTTTTTTATTTTGATTCCCTACTTCTACTCTTCCTCGTGCCATGTGCATTTTTTAGTCGATCAACTCATAGTGCTATATTTAATAAATAATTTAATTTATATGAACTAGTTAAAATTATTACTTAACTACGATTATTTACACTGAAAATTCAAAAATAATTAAACTTTTTATAAAAAAAATGTAAACCGACTTCAAAATAGGATCAGCCAAAAACCATACTTATTTAAAATACTAAAAACCGAAAAATAAGATGAACTATTTAATTCTTGTCTAATTCTAATTATGTATTAATTTTTATAAAATATATTTACAATGTATGCTAGAAATCCACTAACACGATTTGAAGTCGGTGCCAAGCTTAAATTAACAAAAAACAATAAGCTTAATGATATACACACAGAGTGAACAATTAACAAAAATCAAATTATTAAAGGAAATAAGAATTAAAAGATGTATTCAGAACACTATGACGCCACAAATTTAATACCATTTGACACAACCGTCAACGACGTCTGCCCGTATGGATCAAATCGCTTAACCGCTTGCGCGTTCAGATCACTTCAGTCACAAGCGCGGCATGGTTTGAATGCGATATAGTATAACTATTTGGCTTGGCACCGACTTCAAATCGTGTTAGTGGATTTCTAGCATACATTGTAATTATATTTTATAAAAATTAATACATAATTAGAATTAGACAAGAATTAAATAGTTCATCTTATTTTCCGGTTTTTAGTATTTTAAATAAGTATGGTTTTTGGCTGATCCTATTTTGAAGTCGGTTTACATTTTTTTTATTATATTAGTTCTTTCGGGTATCTTTATAAGTCATCATCATTCACCTACTGTTATCCCAATTACTTGGGGTCGATGCAATATGTACTCTTCTTTCATAGTACATATTGTAAAAGTTATTGGCAAAGTTTCATGACCAGCCACCTGCAAGATGTCAACTCTCCTTGGGAATGTAATTGTTTGACCAAACGGCATCAGATAGAGTTGGCTCAGGGCGTTATAAGGCTCTTATAGTCGTCTTTTACGACATCCACAAGCAAAGTAAGGGTTGGTAGTATTCGTAGCCGCTACCACACAGCTAGCTCCATTTTCTGTTACACCCGGTATATTATTGACCTTAATTATATAAGTATGTATAGTTGGAAGTGCTATATTAAAATTCGACTATTTATGTCAATACCAACAAATACATATTCATTAATATTTTGCAATTCATAAATATTAAACACTATATAAGCCTTGCGTTTAAGATGACTTGATGTTTAGAATCGACAATTAATAATAACGTATTGTAGAATTTACGTCATGAAATTCAATTATTACAATGTCATAAAAAAGCAGTTCAAATTGCTAGTGGTGATTTTAATATAGTTATTTATTTAAAATTACTACGCGTATTCTTTATAACGGAATATAATGAGCAAAACATATCTTAAATCGTTTTGTTCATAAATATGTTCGAAACTTTGAATGTGTGGAATTAATTAGTCATATTTTTCATTAACTCTTTTGCATATAATGACCTTTATTTATTTACGCCAGCTAGGTTAGCTTAACATTGAAAACTTCGTGTTTGAACATTGAAAACTTTGTTCGAAAGTTTCAATGTTTAGAATTAATTAGTCATATTTTTCATTACCTCGTTTGCATAAAATAAACCTTTATTTATTTACGCCAGCTAGGTTACCTTAACATTGAAAACTTCGTGTTTGAAAGCATGTTTGAACATGGAAAATTTTGTGTTAAAAATTAATTGATGAAATCACAATGCATTACATTGTTTTTTGTTCTCAATACGACTGACTAAATTGTAAGAGTTATCGTAGAGTTAGTAAGTAGGAATATAAAGTTGTATCGTAGGAGACTTTATAAACATATAACTAACGAGTCCAAAACCCAGACCCAGAACGATCATGTATACACACACAAATATCGTTCTACATGTTATTTAAGCCCACTACACTATTTATACAGCTGCCATCTCTAACTTTCATAATTACAAATTTAATGTTTTTAAATCTATGATTTCTAAGAGAACTAAGAGCTTTACATAGACCTGGATTAACTCCATCTGATGCTGTCTGATCAACAGTTATATTTACAAGGAAGGTTGACGTCAGGTAGCTAGTGTTGCCCTAATGCAAGACCAAGACTTGCTACAAGAGTCTCTCTTAGTATTTTACGATTCCTTTTTTTTTTTTTTTTAATTTTTTGGGATGGGCTACGGTCGGCGCACTCCTTCCGCACCACTCCATCCGGGGTGACAGAGGGGCGTAAGCACGCACACCCGTAACCCACCCGTGACGTCGCCTTCGTCGTTGGGCCGACCACCGGAGCAGAGTGACTTGACGTTAGTGGATTTTACGATTCCTTTGGCAAAAGAAGGGTTGTCAGTTTGTATTCTTAATACCAGTACACGAGCGAATAATTTGATGTTATTTCAAACAGTCTCATAATAGATAGATGTGATTATAGCCCCTCTTCCGGTAAATAGGGTGGAATGTAACGGAATTTCATTAATTTAGATGGATTATTCATTTCTATGGTATGTGCTCAAAATGAATGACTCTGTGTTATTCTAACAGCGAGAGTAGCAATTGCGAGACACTTGTAAGTCTTGATCCTTGCATTTGGGCAACACTTCAGGTAGGTGTTCGGTAAAAAAATATTACCAAAACTTTTACAATATGTACGATGCTATTTGATTTTTTTTGGCGGCGGGCTATTATGTGGTCACGCCTAATATGTACGATGTTAGAAAGGCGAATATTGCGAAGACCCCAAGGAATTGGGATGAGAATAAGGGGATGATGATGAGAAGTAAAAATATTATTGGGTTTTCCAGCATCAATTCTGGGACTTTTACTGCTGTTCAAACCACCTTAAAGTGGACAGGCTTGCTTATTGTTAGTATAATTACTTGGTGAAATATGGGCCAAGGGCTGATGAAGTCTTTGTTTTAGGGAGGGTAATATTTAATATACTCGTATGTGGCGGATAAGGTCATGAAGATTATATTTTTATCCGTTATACCATTCGAGAATAAACATCTATGTTCACAAACATAGGAGGAAACAGTCACATCCATATTTAGCCACAACAACTGTAGATTCTGTTTAATCTCTAAGGCGTTTAAGGGGTTAACTAGATATAGGCCCCAAAGTTTGAATTTCCAAGAATTTCTAGACATTTTTTGACAAATTGAGGAAATTCACAAAAACTTTAAAGTAAAAATTAATAGAAATGTCAACCACTAATGTTGAAGTAGATCCGGCTATCCGGCTGTGGCTGCATAGCATATGTGTCTATTTTCGAAGAATAATACGAGGAACATCAAAAAAAATTATAATATTTTTTTTTTTGTTTCAGCCATGCCCTTGCCCTATCCGCGAAGTGGGACCTTCCATGGCTTCATCATGTCCTAATCAGTTTCTACTATTTATGACTCTTTTGGAAGCGTACATCAATGGTCGATGTGACCTCGCCGATCCATGTAACAGGGTCACGAGTCATGACCCTCCTGATGAGAACTATGATTTTGTGGTGATTGGTGGAGGAACGGCCGGTGCAGTAGTAGCTGGAAGACTATCGGAAAACCCACAGTGGAAGGTAGGTGACATTTTAGATATACATTAGGGCCGTATAATGTCTTAATCGCAAGCAGAAATGGATATAAGGACCTTTTATCTAGTAAAAAGGAAAATATCAAGGCATTGTAATAATTGAAGAATGAAACATGTAATAATGCAGACGAAGTCATGACTGCTATACCTAATATACAACAAAAATAAAAATACGCAATGATGGAGTAAGAATACAATTTACCACCCCCGTGGGTTCGTATCTTACCCGTGGGTTTCGTTACGGGCGAGTAAGGGATACAATATGCATATAACATCTATATAAGGGGCCGTCCAAAAATGCTATCAAAAGATCACGTGATTAATGGACGTCCCCTAAGGGTAGGAATACAATAGAAACACGATATAAAACCCTATTGCAACCTGTCTAACCAGCGTGGTGTGTAGATTGATTTCTCTACTATTGCGTAGGACGAACTCATCAGTGGGTCACATTTGAGCTGATATTAGATGCATATTTACATAGCATATTACATTACAAATTTGAACGTCAAAAGTTGCGATCGCCTATTTACCTCCCAAGCGTGGCGATTAAAACACTATACGCTCATGGGAAGTCCTTAGGGAGGGATGTTGGATTTTTTAGGGGTAAGGGAGGGAAGAGCGAAAAGAGATGGATGGATTGCATGAGGCATGATATGAATAGAAAGGGAGTGAACGAAGAGATAAGATCAGAGAGGATTGAGTAGAAGGTTTTAGGTATATTAGGTCGACCCCTAGTAATTGGGATAAGAGCAGGGTAAATGACGCTCGTTTGAAGTCCGAAATCATAATACAAAATATAGAGTTATCGGGATTATAGCTAGAAATTATCAATCTATTCATTTAATTTGACGGGAATAGAGAATATAATGAACTGCCATGTCTGTAGAAACTGCCTCTAATTGAGTGAAACGTAACCACTCGCATTGATTCACCTTATGGACTATTCCAACCTCTCGCTTTCAAAGGGCTTAGATATCGCCAGTGTCCAATATAGCTTACAAAAATATTACAATATTTTATACAATTACACCATCATGAGCATCTTAGGCTCTAAACATCTACTGCTGGGCTCAAGCCTTCTTCATAATGGTAGGAATTAACTTAATACACCGTACTGATTAGACAAATTGGTTTATATTGAGTTTTCCTTCTAATATATAGATGTCATGCGAATAATATTTTTATATAATGTTTATGTTGCCGAAACGAGCAAGTAGCACACCTGATGGTAAGTGTCACTGCCGTACATGGACCTTTGCAATAGGCCTTTCCAAGGGTATAGCTAGGCCGCTGTCTACCAATACAAATCCCAAAACCCACCCAGTTGAGCTTCCGTTTCTCTCGCTCACAGAACGAAGCGCAATAGCACATTGACATTACTCAGACGTCGATCTTTTACGAGAGTGTGGTACTACCCCAAACAGGCCGGCCCGCAGCTCATCATGATTCTCCTACTCTTATCCCAATTACTTGGAGTCGACGCAATATGTACTCCTCTTCCTACATATTGCAAAAGTTATTGGCAATAGTTTTATAACCGGCCGCCTGCCTTCAGGCAGCCGCCGGTTATAAAAGTTCAGTTTAAAGTTCAGTCTTCAGTCAACCTTCCTTGGAAATGTAATTGTTGACCAAACGGCATCCGATGGCGTTGGCCCAGGAGGATATGAAGCTCTTAGTCGTCTTTTACGACACCCACGAGCAAAGAAAGGGTTGGTAGTATTCGTAGCCGCTACCATACAGCGAAAACCCAAGGGACCGGCACGCAGTTGTATACCGAAAACTGTCAACAGCATGGTCCTACAACTTTCTAAATCTAATCTTAATGTCGAACAGAAAAAAAAACATTTTAAATTAAACATAAGCTCGCATTTATTTGCTTTACGCTTATACGCGTCTATACAACTTAATTTTTGCCTAACATTAAAAAGTACAACAATAGTCTACCTATCGATTATTCACAAGTACTCACAAGATCCCATCGGATGTTTAGTTGGACACTATGCATTGTTGTAATCAATGCAAGGTCGTTCGTCTTTGTTCTGTGGGCGTGGCGGTGCAAGCGAAACTTAACTGATCATTGATCAACTAATAGTTAATTTGCGGATATCCGATTGCCTTTGAAGAATTTACAATCGAAGATTTAAAATATGCATATGCGTGTCAAATTCCAAAAAGTATTCTCGGATATTGGATACGATTCTATATTATTGCATTCCCATAGTAAATTATCATCATCATTCTCCTACTCTTATCCCAATTACTTGGGGTCGATACAATATGTACTCTTCTTTCAAAGTTACATATTGCCGCCTGCCAGACGCCAATCCTCCTTGGGAATGTAATTGTTGATCAAACAGCATCAGATGCAGTTGGCCCAGGTCATTATAAGGCTCTTAGTTGTCTTTTACGACATCCACAAGCAAAGTAAGGGTTGGTAGTATTCGTAGCCGCTACCACACAGCACATAGTAAATAACGAAAGCTAAATTGAAATCGAGAATTACATCGAAATTTATTCACATATAAAAAAGCAGGGTAATAAAAGAATAATTTAAATAAACTAGCAGTTCAAACATAATAATTAATATACTCGTAAATACAAAAAAAAAGTAAAAATAAAAACTAAATTAGTATTATATTCCAAGAGTATGAAATAGAATAAATTACGGTGATTATGGTTTGTCCTATACCTACAAAAATTAAACTGGATTATATGGTTTTATAATTAAAATTTTATACATAATTTTATTTTATTAGCGTATGTAATATAAGTTATAAATATATATGTATGTACGTCAATGCATGTTGGTAAGAACTTACGTAATTTCAATTTTAAATTGTCTGTCTGTTAACCAATAAATTTCCCTTAATTAATACGATCAAATTATGTATGTAGTAGTATCATAAATTAATATTTATACTATTTGTAGCTTTGTTTCTATTTATTTTTATACTTACTTTGCTCGTGGATGTCGTAAAAGACGACTAAGAGCCTTATAACGACGTGGGCCAACTCCATCTGAGCCATTTGATTTGGGCAACAATTACATTTCCAAGGAGGGTAGACGTCTGCCAGGTGGCTGGTCATAAAACTATTGCCAATAACTTTTACAATTTGTAATATGAAAGAAGAGTACATATTATATCGACCCAAAGTAATTGGGATAAGAGTAGGAGAATGATGATGATGTTACTGACGATGTTTGTGACGTTCACTTTTAATTAGCTTTAATAATACTAGTCGTAGTTAAAAAGTATAGCTAGCCACTTTTTCTATGAGTGACCATTAGGCTGCTGCGCAGATGTTTTGGAGTTCAAGCCTTATGACGTAAAACTAATTATTCAGCGTAATCTGTGTGTGTACCTATACCGCTTCTTGTAGCGGTGAAGAAAAACATCGTGAGTGATACTGCATATTTATAAAAACTTGATTACGAGCGAAAAATGAGTGTCACATATGGGATACGAGCCCACACCTTTTTCTTTTTTTTGTTATTGCTTATGGTCTCAAACGAGCTAGCAGCACACCTGATGGTAAGTGTCACTGTCACCCATGGACCTTTGCTATAACCATGGCTATAACTAGGTCGCTGCCTACCATTACAAACTCCAAACCCACCACAGAATTTGGGCTGCACACCTATTGGAAATCCGTTCCAATCGTGTTTCGACAATCATTTTTCGCTTGTAATCAAGTTTTTATAAATAATCAAGCATGTTAAATGCTAAATTTCAGTAATTTGATACTGCATAACTAATAGTTAAATATATGCTAAAAGGTGTTTTAAATCTAAAAAGTACGTTATGACGTCAATCCTCTTTACCATAACTCAATGTTAAATATATTAAAAGTATTTATTAAGTGTTATAAGTCTTAAAAATATTAAAAGTATTGTAATAAGTCTATGATAATTAATGAAAGTAGTCAGGCCTCAAACACCATCACCTCTTGAGACGACAAATTAAAATATTTGAACTAATCTCAAATCCCAATATTATTATTCTTGTGAATTAGGAACCATAGGGGAAGTTTAAAAGTAGCACCAGTGATAGAGAAGTGTAGGAGCGCGAGATTGTCTTGGTATGGACATGTAATGAGGAGGGATGAAAGGCATGTGACAAGGAGGGTTACCAATATGCTTGTGGATGGGCGTAAGAGTCGTGGGAGACCCAAAAAAAGATGGATGGATTGTGTAAACGAGGATATGTGTATGAAAGTTGTGAGTGCAGATATGACGCCTGATAGAAGATTGTGGAAGGCAAGAACGTGTTGTGCCGACCCCACTTAGCGTGGGATGAGGGCAGGCAAATGATGATGATGATGATGTGAATTAGGGACCATAAATAGTATTCTATGGAAAAATATTATGAATCTCATGTCGAATCTGATTTTAACCAGCGTAATTTTAAAACAAGGCAAAGCTAGTAGTTATTCCACGCAGTTTCTGAACATCGTAGATTGGGGCATAAAAACTAGAAATAAATAAAAAAATATTTGGATTGTGCGCAAAAGATTAAATTGTTTTGCTGGGAAAATCCCAACCACATGAAAAACCTAAATACATAATTTGCATTACAATTGATTTAATTATAAAAGTAATAACGTTATTATTATTTGCTCCCAAAGATTGTAATATAAGTATTAGGTTGGATGCAAGTTTCAAAACTTTTTATATATGATTTTATCATCATCTTCATCTCAGTACATATTAGTCTCACTGTTCACGGTTTGAGTTTCCTGCATATTAATATAGAATGATTTTTGAGCTTGAGCTCATTGAGCTTTTATACCAAATTGGTCTGACAATTTGATATAGAATTTTATTTTGAACCTCCCCTTTCTTACACAAATGTTATGTGTATATTATATCCCTTAGTAGTCTTTTACGACACTTACGGGGTAGAAAGGGGGTAGTCTATATATTCCTACTCTATCACCACACGGAATATTTGATTAAAATCGAAGTAATTATTTACTTACGTTATAAAACTATCAGTAAAAGTAAAGTAATTAAACTCGTGTTTCTTATACGGCTCTGACCATACGTTAGTTATTTCTGCAATGTAATTTGTTTGCATATAACTATATATTTTAAAAAAGCATTTACAATAAAGATTTGATCCTTGTATTGGGGGAGAATTTAAAAACATACATTTCAAGGACATAAATCGCGTGGTTTCAAAACTCAAGAAGAGTTATATTAAAAAAACATCAATTTGTGAATAGAAAAAATATTGTCCTGTGTGGAAATCAAAACCACGATCACAGGTCGGTATTCCAACCATCTGTGCAGTCTAGTGCGTTCAGTATAGTATATACCAATATATATTTTGTCATAATCGGACATGAAAAACCAACAGTAAAGAATTATTAAATTTTTCTTATTGTTTAATATGCTTTATAAATGTAAGTCTTTCAAAATTTTGAAATCTATTTTGTGAGCTACGTCATAATATATTTAAACTAACCGCACCAGATCCTATTGCGTTTCATTCATCACGCCCTTTTATTTGTTAGCCATATGGTGTTACTATGAAGGCGGCCGGTCATAAAACTATTGCCAATAACTTTTAAAATATGTACTATGAAAGAAGAATACATATTGTATCGACCCCAAGTAATTGGGATACAAGTAGGAGAATGAATCATTATTCTCCTACAATACCATCAGGTGTTACTATGAAAATTATAAATAAAATAGCGGGATTTAAATAATCATGCATTGTTATGTGCATCAAACTTGTGTGCGAATTTTTAGCGTGATAGCTTTTTTCTGCCTACCAACAAAATCCTCAAACCCACCCAGTTGGGCTTCCGGCACTCTCACTCACCGAACGAAGCGCAATAGCACATTGCCATTACTCAAATGTCGATCTTCTGCGAGAGTGTGGTACTACCCCGAACGGACCGGCCCGCGGCTGTAGACAGAGAACTATCAATAGCGTGGTCCTACCACTATAGCTCCAGTGAACATGGCTGTAACATTGTTTCCAAAATTCCAGGACATAAATAAATACGCGTGAAATTGGATAATAGTTTTTAAACTATAAAAAAATAACTAATTCGATGACATCTATGCCATTATTACTGATTTATGTTACAAATACTTATAATGTTTCTAGGTACTGGTAATTGAAGCGGGCGATGATGAACCAACTCAATCTGGAGTTCCAGCCTGGGTGACAGCGTATTGGAATCGTGAGGATACCGATTGGTTATATAACACAGAGCCGCAGAAAAAAGCTTGTTTGGATGGGGGAGGGCGTTGCTACTGGCCTAGGGGGAAAATGTTAGGTATGGAAAATTATTTCAAACAGTTTAATGAAATAATATAGTAATATTCATTGAGCCGTAATTAGATATTTCTACACCCAATGCCAATTTTTATTTCTATGCCCTTTTGCTGGGTAGTTTATGATCCATTGGCATACTTTAGTCATTTCCTACCAGGATATGCGTCCTCTGCTGGGACACCATGGGCGTTGCTTTATTAACTATTTTCTTATTGATTTTATAATTATTATACTTTTAAATGAACTCATTGATAAATAAGACATTTCTACCAGGTCATATATCCAATCAATTATCCTACTACCAACTACGACTACCAATGAACAAAAAAAAAAAAAAATAAGATACATTATACAATCCAAATTTATATATTTTTCTGTTGTGTTAATCTATAAATACAATTTCAAATGTGATGGGAATTATCTTATTATAAGTTAATTAGATATTTGTAGCATATGGCTTTATTTCTAGTTTTCCCTTCTCTCAAATTCTAAAACTGATATAATTATATGGAATAAAGCAATTTTTACATATTTTAATGCGTGTTCATATGTATAATACTCGCGTAAATATCAGAAATGATTATGGTGTATAATCTGCTGTGTAGTTAGTGGCTACAAATACTAAGGACCTTACATTACTCGTGGGTGTTGTAAAAGATGAGTAAAAGACTTCCATCGACCTGGATCAATTCCATCTGATGCCGTTTAGTTAACAATTACATTCAAGAGGGTAAACATCAGGCAGGCCAGGTCATAAAACCATTACCAAAACTATTACAATATGCACGAGCAATAAGAAGACTACATATTGCACCGACCTCAAGTAATTAGGATAAAAATAGGATGATGATAGCGCTAGAATCAATATCTCTTCACATTACCTATTTGTCTAATTCTATGCTTGCAGGTGGGTGTTCAGTAATTAATGGCATGATGTACATGCGTGGGCAACCGGCTGATTATGACGGTTGGGCAGTGAATGGTGCCACGGGCTGGTCATGGTACGATGTACTACCGTACTTTTTGAGGAGCGAAGATAATAAGGAGATCAACAATGGTGTTTCTGGACAATATCATAACGCAGGAGGGCCTATGCCAGTGCAAAAGGTACTATAAAATTCTGATTTATCTGGATTTAATGTCAGTCCATCGATGCACGCTTTTGGATATAGATCTCACCGCAGGAAGGGGAAATTTCATTATCGCCAGGATTGGCAGTTGAGCACTGATGTAAAGGACTCGGTACCGTTGTTAACCTCAAATGGCGATGGAAGATAATATTATAGGATATTAGCTTATCAAAAAACTAAAGACTGGGCAGTTGGTTGATGACCACAGCTGGTGTTATAAGTTTCCCTGGAAAGTAGTTCTATCCTTCCTCCAGGTGATCCCTCAGGTAGTTTCTACAATAATCAGTCAGGAAAATATTGAATGTTGATATATATGGTGAACTTAATCCATCACCATATGATGAGATAAATTCATCATCATATCAGTTCACATAAGTCTCGACAGTGAGACAGACTTGGTCTTCCTCTATCATAGGAGGGAAATTGACCTATATCGCATTAGTCAGACGGGTTTGTATACAGTTACTTTCGAAATTGTCTTTTGCAACGATGTTGTCATCATATATTATCCGTGTGGTGACGGAGTAAGAATACTACTCACCACCCCATATCTACCCGTGGGTAATCGTACGAGACGACTAAGGAATATAAAACGCATATAATATATATGCGAGAGAAGGAAAACTCGAAACACAACCCTATACCAACACGTCTGACCAGCGCGGTATAGTAGATTAATTTTCTTCCCATTACGGAGGAGGCCCGAGCACGACAGTGGGACTTTTATGGTGGACTGGGATGATGATGATGATGTCATTATATCCTTTAGTCGTCTTTTACGACACCCACGGGCAAGAGAGGGGGGTACTGAATTGTATTCTTATTTATGGTTGAACACACGGAAAGGAGATTTATTTCAAGCATAATGAATAAAGATTGAGAAAATTTGCAGTAGCAAAAGTTTCTAGTCTGTACGTGCCGTATGTTTTAAAGTATAGTTGCTGGAGGTCGGTATTTACAATACGAGTACTAATAATAATTAAAGAATTACAAAAATAGCTTACCTACTAGTAGTTTATAGTTAAGTACTAAAGTAGTTAATTCCGTGTGGTGACGGAGTAAGAGTACAATTCACCATCCTCTATCTTACCCGTAGGTGATCGTACGAGACGACTAAGGGATATAAAACGCATATAACATCTATGCGAGAGAAGAAAAAGTCAAAACAAAACCCTATACCAACACATCCGACCAGCGTGGTATAGTAAGTCAATTACCCTCCCATTATGGAAGAGGCTCGAGCCCAACAGTGGGCAACACAGGGAGCTGAGATGAATGAATGATGAATAAAGTTAATTAACTAAGTTAATTATCAAACCAATAATTAAAAATAATAATCAAAGTTGTATTGCACTGTGTGGTTGGGGCTATGAATGCTATCAAATCTCACATCGTTCTTGATTGTCGGATCGCAAAAGAGTCTTTACGTTGACCTTTTTTTTTTTTTTTTTTTTTTGTCGCTGCGGAAACGCATTTACGCGCTATCCCCCGTCGGTGATAGACAGGGGGGAGTGTGGGACTCACCGGCTAGCTGAAACCCGACCGGAATACCCACTAAAACCACAGCGGCCCCTTCCGCGCTTTTACGGGGCGCCGGAGAGATCGTCTACTGACATTCGATCCCCGGCATCCCAACGCTTGGCCTTCTGGCCACGTCCTGCTGTCCCTCAAGGCGGTGGAAGGAGGAGGTGCGCATAACGGCACCGCCTCCTCCCTGGTCGCCGGCGGCGAAGCGAGTCAGCGGCCGCAAGCGCTTCGCGTTCCCGCTCCGCAGCCTCTTTTCTTTTCATGATGGCCTCACAAAAGGAGGCCATCGACGACCAGCACCTGTCGCTGTCAAGCATCTTCGAGATGATGGGCGACAACGACAGGTCCCTCCCAACGACCGCTGACAGGACGTGGCGCTGGGACCCCCAGGCGGGGCATATCTCCAAAGTGTGGCGCGCATCGTCTACTGGCGCGCCACACTCGTGACATCCTGGGGTCCCTTCTCTTCCAATTTTGTGCAGGTACTTACCGAACACCCCGTGTCCGGTAAGCACCTGCACCATCCTAAAACTTAGGCTGCCGTGCCTTCTATTAATCCAGCGGTGGAGATGCGGCGCAACCGCCTCCACAGTCCCCCGACCTGCTACGGGAGACTCCAGTTCCTCTCTCCACCGCCAGATGACATCCCTTCGGGCCACTTCCAAGGCTCTGCCCAGTCCCCTTACGGAGACTTGCTCGCCGTCGGCCCGCGCCGCAACACGCAGCCGGTAGACCTCCGCCAGGGCCTTAGCCACAAATGGCCAAGGCGGGTCACCCGCCAGCAATGTTGCCGCGGTCCACGAAACCGTACGGTAGCCCCTGATAGCCCTCACCGCCATGGCCCTCTGCGGACGTCGCAGAAGGGCCCTGTTGCGGGCGGTGAGCGAGTCCGCCCATATAGGGGCACCATACAGTGCCATGGACCGTACGACTCCGGCGTATAATCGCCGGCAAGACGACCCGGGATTGCCAGTGTTTGGCAAAAGTCTACCTAGCGCCGCGGCCGTCTTGATGAGCCTAGGAACGAGTTGGGCAAAGTGTGGCTCGAAGTTCCACCTGGAATCAAGGTGTAGACCCAGATATTTCATCTGGGCCCGCACTGGCACGGCAGCCCCAGACACGCTGATGTATGCTCCTCGGGGGGGACCTCGACCTGGGCCATGGAATAAGAGGGCCTCGGTTTTCTCCACCGAGACCTTCAGACCCAGCATACCTATCCGGCCCACGACGAGTGCAACCCCCTCCCTTGCCAATCGGGCAGCCCCCAGATAGTCGGGGCTCCTCATGGTGACGAGGGTATCATCCGCATAGCAGATGACCCCCATCCCGAACAGAAGCCGACCCCGTAGGAGCCAGTCGAATCCGACGTTCCACAGGATCGGGCCGAGGACCGATCCTTGTGGGACGCCGCACTCCACCCGATGACGATTAATGCGCCCGTCGCCCCCCTCCCAGAGCACGTAACTTCCCTCGAGGTACGCTTCCAACAGCCTCCGAAGATACGGAGGCACTCCATGATACCGGAGCGCCTCCTTCAGTGTCTCATGCGGGAGGCTGTTGAAGGCGTTCTTTATGTCCAGCGAAACTGCCAGGAGGACTTCCTTGTTGACCACCGCATCGGTAGCCAAGGACTTCAGAGCGGCCAGCGCGTCTATGGTTGACCGACCGCCCCTGAACCCGTATTGACTCTCTGACAGTCCCGGCCCGACTTCCTCGAGGTGCTGGACGAGACGGCCCTTGAGTACCTTCTCGAACAATTTGGCCGTCTCGTCCAACAGCACCAGCGGTCTGTATGCGGAAGGGGAGTCGACTGGGCGACCCTCCTTCCGCAGCAAGCACAATCTGCCGCATCTCCATTGCTCCGGGAACTGTCCGGATCTCAAGCACGCGTTGAACAGTTCCCGAAGTTCACTCTTGAGGTATTCTGCGGCGATACTGAGTATAAGTCCCGGGACGCCGTCCGGACCAGGCGATTTTCTCTTCCCGGGGAGTAGGGAGAGGGCCACTTCCATTTCTCCGTCAGTGATAAGTGGGATTGAAGTCTCCACCTCTACCACCGACCAAGAAGTCATTTGGGGGGGAACGTGTCCCACAGAACTCGGGAACAGTTCCCCCACTAGCCCCGACAGGAAACCCGGATCCATCGTTTCTATGATTGGGACGCCACAGGCCCGGAGTTTGTTCCGCGCCCGTTGGTATGGGCGCCCCCACGGATCCCCGTCGAGGCCCGTAAGGAGTTCCTCACGGGCCCTCTCCTTTGCCTGGCTGATGGCCAGCTGCAGAGTTTTCTTCCTTCTTGTATAGTCTGTCCGCAGCTGACCCTCAAGGACATCGTCGCGGTTAGTCCGCTGGCGGCATCTAACGTAAGCACGCCGCGCCCGATTGGCAGCCACCCGGAGAATAGCGATCTCGGGCGACCACCAGTACACCTGACGACGCGGCGGCCTTCGCTGAGCCCTCGGCATCGCCGCATCACAAACTGCCTCAAGATTACTTCTCATTTGGCCTGCGAGCCCCTCCACATCTGTGAGTAGCTGTCCTGTTCTACCCCAGCGCTGAATTATGGCAGCCTCCCGGGCCAATTCCAGGTCGAGTTGACCAATGGCCCATTTTGGGAATCCACCCCTTCTGCTGCGCCGGGGCTCTGGTGGTCCCCGAGGGGCAGAGATCTCGAACCGCACGTAGCGGTGATCCGAGAGAGTCTCCACCCTTTCCTCCACTCTCCAGTCATTCACCTCGCGAGCGAGAATGGGGCTGGCGAATGATAGGTCCACCACGGATCCACCCTGATGTCGCACGCAAGTGTGGACCGTCCCTCTATTAAGGAGGGACAGACCCGAGGACAGAGTCCACCGCTCAACAGCCGCGCCTTTAATGTTTGTGGCAGGGTTCCCCCATATGCGAGACTTCGCGTTAAAGTCGCCGAGGACCACAATTTTCCTCGGCGACTGGCGACGAACAGCGGCACTAACGGAGTCTAAAAATAGCTCAAACTCCGCTAGACTTCGATTAGGTGAGAAATAAACCCCAATAATTGTGAGGTCCCGCCACCCCACCACAACATAACCGTTGCCCCTCTCTAGTGGAGAGAGGGAAAGGCCGACACATCCTCTGGATAGGACAGCTACATCTTCCTTAAGATCCCCCACCCAGTTGGCTGAGTGGGGAATAAAGTATGGCTCGCAGGCCACAGCTAGGTCCGTATCCCACTCCGCCATGGACTGCAACAGGAGGTCCTGTGCCCCGGCGGAGTGGTTTAAATTCGCCTGGAGGAAACGTACTCTGTCTCCCATTAGGTAGACATTTCGACTCCTCCTTGGGCTCTGCAGCTACTTGCTACTGTAACGGCCCGAGAGCCTTGGGCCAGCCGACCTCTGGTGGAGGGAGGCTTACAGAGCTTGCCTCCCATCACGTGTTCCGAGGGGCGGCCCGTATCATTACAAACTGCACATCGGGGCACCTTGTCACAAGCTGCTGATCGGTGTCCAGTTTCTCCACACCTGAAGCACAAGCCAGAACGATCCACCCCGGAGTGGCATAATAGACCGGTGTGCCCAAGGCACTGGCACTTGTAGCAGCGAAGGGGTAACTGCTCCAAAACTAGAACTGCAGCTGAGCTCCAGCCCACCAGCAGTCGCCCGCTGTCGGCAAGAACCTTGGCTGCGGTCACCGGGCATCGTACTTTGACCATGCCCATACCCTGGGGACCAACTTGGATTTCGCTAACCTTGACCTCTTCCTTTGCACAACCACTGGCGCGAACCACTGCGGCGGTGACCTTCTCCTGTGTTACTGAATCATCCAACCCCGTCACTCGGATGTCAGCTTTTTTAACAGGGCGAACAACATCAGCCACGCCCTCAAGTGCTTTGCGGAGCTCCCCTGCCAGACGATCCGCCTGCTCCGACGATTGCGTTTTGGGCAACTGAAGTACCCGCGCACCAGTGACGGCACGGCGTACCCTAAGCCCCTCCCCAATTCCTATGACTTCCAGATTCACTGCGGCCTCTGCCCGCAACATGGCGTCGGCGTATGTCACTCCCCTTTTTTCGGCTTCTGGCTGTAATGTTATAATAACAGCAGCCGTACGGGGAAGAGTAAGCTCCTTCTTCTTTTCTTTTGTCGCGGTAGGCAGTGGTTCAGCTGCCACGGCAACGATGGATGCAGTAGCTGTCGGGGAAGATTTACTCTTCTTCTTGCCTTTTCTCACAACGGTCGCCCAAGTAGTATCTATTGGAGCTGGTCCAGCCAGCTCTTGCGAGGGAACGTGGGTAGTACACCTCGAGGTACTAGGTACCTCGGAAGCCTCAACAGTAGGCATAAGGGAGGTGGTACTTGGTACCGCCACCTTTTTTCTGTCCGCTGCCAGGGGTGGACGGGTCACCTTTGCAGGTAAAAGGCGGTCTTCTATACCCGCGAATCGGGCGTCCAACATTGCTCCCACAGAACGTGTGATGCAGGATTTTAGGTCCTCCATTGCATCGGCACCTATAGCGGATGTCGAAGCGGAGGTTCTCATCTCCTGAAACTCACGGCGGTGTGCCTTGACTTCCAGGCGTAGAGTCTCATTCTCTTTCCGGAGGCGATTGACGTCTAGACGAAGCTTACGGACATCCTCCGATTCCTCCTTCAAGCACAGGACTTCTACAATCTCCTGCAGATCTGCCGCTGAGTCCTTCAGATTTTTAACGTAACCACCTTGGAGGTGGCCCGACTTTCGGGCCACCTCTATGATGGCAGCAATACTGCGACCTCCACGAGCCCGTAGCTCTTCAGGGCCCATCGAAGTCGCGTCCTCCATAACAAAAGACTCTGACGCCGACGTGTCAGCCGATTCATTGGTTACGGCTGGGGCCACCTTTTTGAGTACTCGACTCTTAAGCTCCCGCTCAAACTCCACCTCCTTGGCCTCCGCGTCCTTCGCCTTGAGCTTCGCTCGAGCCCTAGCTAGCCCCGTACCATGGCCTCTAGTTACGGGTTTGCCGCGGCGGACCGTCCCGATTTTAGACCTTGGTTCTGCCTCAGGGTCCGAAGAAACCTCGGATGGCTTTTTAAAAAAAGTGTGCTCATGCGAGCGCTTACGACCAGACGTCTGGTCCGTGTCTCCCGTAAAATACCCGATACCGGACCCCACATCCGAGTCGGCCTCAGATTCGTCGTCACCCATCAATGAAGGATGTTATAAAACTATTTATAAACCTAATTATAAAACCTAATTACAAAACTATTTATAAAGAAAAAGTACCTACAATAACAAAAACGAACGACAAACAAGAACGAAATGCAACATTAATTGTATCTACCTACAAAGAACAATAATAATTTATACCAGAGTATATATACAACACGAAATAACCTAGACAGTGCATAAATTAACCTCCCATATGCAATCCGCCAATAAAAACTTGACACAACAAACAAAGAAAAACGACCCGCCAAGACAATTAAACGACAAGAGCGCCTAACGACCAATGCCGATATCGCCTCAAATGCATACGTCCGACCGGTACGAGTGCCTGTCGGCGTATCCGTCTTTACGTTGACCTTTTTTTTTTTTTTTTTTTTTTTTTTTTTTTTTTCGTCTCGCCCCGCTGAATCGGTCCGGGGTGACGGAAAGGCGGCGCGTGACCCCATAGACCCACCGTAAAACCTTCTCTCTTCGCCGTGCGAGCGGACCACCGGTACTCGATTTTAACTTCGGTGGCCCGCCCGGCGGTTTACCCTCGCGGGTTCCTCTCGTCGACGCCCCGACAGATTTCGCCGTCGGGGCGTCGCCCTCACGCGGTGGCCTCACGTTGGGTGACCAGACCATTTCCCGGTCCGATCACCCGAGGCCTCGGTTAGGGCGGCATCAGGCGCAGGTATTCGCGCCTGCGCCGCCCCGGCCGCTGACGGCGGCCCGGGTCGCGGGACTCCTCCCGGACTCGTTCCGCCGCCTCCTTCTGCGAGATGACAGCCTCGCAGAAGGCGGCGACCGCGTCCCAGTTCCTGACGCTGTCGACCATCGCTCTCGCGACAGCCGGCAGCGCCAGGTCGGCACCGATAACAGCGACGAGGTCACGGCGCTGCCGGTCAAAGCCCGGACACGCCTCCAGCGTGTGTTGCGCCGTGTCCTCGTCACTGCTGCAATGGTGGCAGAACGAAGTCCACTCCCTTTGCGCGACCGTGTGCAGGTAAAAGCCGAAGCATCCGTGCCCCGACAACACCTGCACCAGTCGAAAGGAGAGGACTCCGTGCCGCCGCTCCATCCACTCCATCAATACGGGCCGGAGAGCCTCGACGGTGACGACACCGTGTCTAGGACTCTCCAGCCGCGTAGCCCAACGGGCGATGACGTCTCGGCGGGCGTCCTCGCGCCAGGTGGCTATCTCGCTCAGCGATGGGGAGCCACCTTCGTCGCGCAGTGAGGTCACCCGCCGGTAGAGGTCGGAGAGCATCTCCGCCTCTAGGTCCCACGGGGGTGTCCCGGCCAGTAGGCATGCCGCCTCGGTCGATACCGTGCGGTACCCGCGAATGGCTCTGACCGCCATGACTCTCTGGGGTCTCCACAGAACAGCCCTGAGCTGGGCGTTCAGAGCCCTCGCCCACACGGGTGCGCCGTACATGGCCATAGAACGGATCACCCCCGCATACAGCCGTCGGCCCTCGAAGCTGGGTCCGCCCACGTTCGGCATGAGCCGCGAAAGGGCGGACGCCGCGCCGACCAGCCGGGGAGCAATTCGGCGAAAATGCTCCCGGAACCACCATCGCCCGTCGAGCACCAGACCCAAGTACTTCATATGGGCCTGGATGCTGATGTGGACGGAGTTGACGACTAGCGAGACGCCGATTGGCGGCCTTACGCGTGGCCCATGGAACAATAGGGCCTCCGTCTTATTTAGGGCCACCCTGAGCCCCAGCGCCTCGATTCGCCCGACCATCTCCTCGGTGCCGAGAGTGGCCAGGCTCGCCGCCTCTTCGAGTGTCCTGCCCCGGGCTGTGACGAGCGTATCGTCAGCGTAGCATATCACGCTCAGCCCGGGGGGGAGACTCCCTCTCAACGCCCAGTCGTACCCGATGTCCCACAGAGTCGGCCCCAGAACCGACCCCTGTGGAACGCCGCACGACATGGACGTCCGCACAATGTCCCCTGCGGGACTCGCGCAGAGGACACTGCGCCCTTCCAAATAGTCCGCCACCAGCCGCCTCAGGTACAAGGGCACCCCATGGAATCGGAGCGCCTCCCTGATGCAGCTGAATGGCAGACTATTGAATGCGTTGGCGATGTCCAGCGACACCGCCAATAGCACTCCCCCGCCGGTGACAGCCTCCGCGGCCGTCTGCCTCAGTCGTAGCAGGGCCCCGATGGTCGAACGCCCCCTTCTAAAACCGAATTGAGCGTCCGACAGATCGGGCCCCACCTCCTCCAGGTGTTGGACGATGCGGGCAGCGAGGATGCGCTCCAGCAGCTTACCCACATCGTCGAGGAGCACGATGGGCCTGTAGGCCGACGGCGAATCCGGGGGCCGTCCCGGCTTTGGCAGGAGAACCAACCTCCCCTCCTTCCAGCACTCAGGGAACCGCCCAGACGCCAAACAGGCGTTGTACAGCTGCCTGAGGCGAGGCTCGAGGTGCTCGAGGAGCGACGTCAGCACCCGGACTGGTATTCCGTCCGGGCCGGGGGCCGTGGTCGCGGAACGAATCCGCGCCACAGCTGCTCCCACTTCCGTCTCCGTCACGAGCGGAACACTCTCGTCGTCAGCCTCCCGGTCTTGTTCTGGCGAGGCCATGACCGGGGGCGTGTGTTCCGACTGCCGTGGAAACAGCTCCTCGACCACCCTACAGAGGAAGTCAGGCTGGAGGGTCTCGGTGAGGGGGGGGCCCTGCGCGCGAAGCTTGTTCAGCAACGCGCGATACGGGCGACCCCAGAGGTCACGGTCGAGACCGTCCAGCATCTCCTGCCAACTCGCGTCCTTGACGGCTCGGATGGCCAGCCGAAAGGCCGTCCGCGCATCGCGGTACGCCTCGTACAGCTGGCCCTCCCGCTCAGCGTCGCGGTGACGCCGCCGGCTGCGGGTGTAGGACCTTCGGGCTCTGATACATGCCGCACGAAGGTCCGCCAATCTTGGGGACCACCAGTAGACCCCCTGCCTCGGAGGTAGACGCCGCCGCACTCTGGGCATGGCCGCATCGCAGATCTGCGTTAACGCACTGCGGATGCGGACAGCCTCGGCGTCCACCCCGTCCGCTGGGGGCGGTGAGGACAGCCACGTGTGAACGATGGCCGCCTCCGCCAGTAGGTCCCTGTCAAGACGACCCACAGCCCACCGCGGAAACGCGGGAGCTCCGTCCGCCCTGTGACCCCTACCGGGGTCCCGGAGAGGGGAGACCTCCATCCGGATGTACCGGTGGTCCGATAGGGTCTCCGCCTCTTCCAGGACACTCCAGTTCCTCACCCGTGGTGCGACAGCGGGGCTAGCGAACGACAAGTCCACTATCGACCCGCCCTGCTGCCGCACACACGTGTTCACCGAGCCCCTGTTAAGAACACAGAGGCCCAGTGAAGCCGCCCACTCGATGACCGCCCGCCCGCGGTCGTCCGTCATAGGGGACCCCCACGCCGTGGATTTGGCGTTGAAGTCCCCCAGAACCAGGACGAGGCCCGGTGCTAGTCGCCGTATCGAGGCCTCCAGGTTGGTGAGGGAGGCCCCGAAATCGTCCATTCTCCTGGTAGGGGAGAGGTATACGCTGTAGAGCGTGACCCCTCCCCACTCCGCTGCGACAAATTCCTCGCCCCTATCCAAAAGAGACAAGGACGGGAAGTGCCGCTGCGTTGAGACGACGATTGCCGCAGTTCCGTTTCGGCTGACCACCCAATTGGGGCGATCAGGCACGCAGTACGGTTCTGCGACTACGGCTGCACCAATCGACCACTCCGCCATGGATTGCAGGAGTAAATCCTGCGCACCGGCGGAGTGGTTGGTGTTGGCTTGCAAGAGGTGGTGCATGGATGGTGTAGCCATTAACGGGCTGTATCCATGACCTCCCCCTCGCCGGCGGGCGATCGGACCGCGCTAGGAGCGGGAGCGGCCGTGGTCGGAGGGCCGCCCCGCCCCTTTGGGGCCGAAGCTGGAGGTTTGCACGCCCCAGAGCCCATGCGGTGCTTGGCGGGCTTATTGCCCGCCGCACACGCGGGGCAGTGGGGCGGGGCGGCGCAAGATGCCGCCACGTGCCCGGTTTGACCGCAGCGGAAACACAGTCCGCCGCAGTCGAAGCAATTAGTGCACGTCGGTCGAGTATGTCCGACCGCCATGCACTTATAGCACCTCGCAGGCCGTTGCTCAAGCACGGTCACCCGCGCCGAGCTCCAGCCCACGAGGAGCCTGCCTGAGCCGCCCAGTTGCCTGACCGACTCCACCGGGCACTGCGCCCAGGCGGCACCTACGCCGCCCGGACCGGGGCGGATGACACCAACCCGGACGGTGTCTATGGGACACCCGGTTCTCGAGGCAATAGCTTCCCGGATGTCTTCCACCGTCACGGAGTCGTCCAGACCCGCGATGCGCATTTCGGCGCACTTGACGGGCCTGGCGATCCTGATGCCACCCTCCTCGGCAAACAAACCTCGCAGCTTGTCAGCTACGCTGTCGGCCGTCTTGGAGCCCTCGTCCCCGGGGAACTCGAGGATTCGAGCCCCTGTCCGGCCCTTGCGGGTCCTGGCTTCGACGCCTCCAATATCGGAGACGTCTATCTCCCGCCGGGCCTTCCTCAAGACGGCCTCGTAGCTGAGGCCCTTCTCAGCCGCCTCAGGCAGCACAGTGATCACCACTGCGGCTGTCTTCGGCGACTTGAGCCCCTTGCGCGGCCTCTTCTTCTTACCGGCTCCTGCCTGTGGAGCGGGAGCGGGGACCTCAGCGGCGCGCTTGGCCTCCGCTCTCCTCCTCTGACCGCGACTCTTACGGTCGCGCTCGGCCACCTGCCAACCCTCGGGCGCAGCAGGCGCGACAGGCGCGGAAGGCGCAGTCGTTGACGCGCTGGTCGTCGCCGGCGGTGTTGTTGCCGACGATGACTGCGGTCCGGCAGGAGCCGGTACCGTCCTCTTCCTTGGCTTTGGCGCGGGCCCCTTGGGCTTGGGCGCCGCCGCGGCCGTGGCGTAGCTGCCCCCCACGCGGCCACCCTGACAAGGCAGCGGGGCGGGGGCTGATGCCACATGCGGCCGCTTGTCCGCGGCGAGAGGCGGCCGGACACGTGGTTCTGGAGGCAACCTTGCCTCCAGAACGGCCATGCGCGCATCGACGAGTTTTCCGACTGCGTCGATGATTGGGCGCAGGACCTCGTCCGGTAAGCCTCCCACCGCAAGTATCGGGGTCGGCTGGGCCTCTTCGGGGGCCCGTTCCGCGGCGCCTGGTGGCTTTGGCGCCGCAGGGACGCCAGCCGGCGGCATGCGGTCCGCAGCGAGAGGCGTCATCCTCACCACGGGGACCCGTTTCGCCGCGGCGACCGCGCCAGCGTCAGCCGGCGACGCGCGCTTCACAGCGGCAGGCGTCTTTCTCGCTGCGGGGACGGGTGTCACGGTGACGCCAGTGCCCAGCGTCGTCGGCACCGCAGCACGAGGCGGCTTTGGCGCTGCAGCGGCCGCTGAGTGGCCGGCCTTGGCCGGTGGCGCAACTGGCGCAGGCGGCGCGAGCAGCGCCATTTGCGCCTTTAGGTCGGCCACGTCCTTCAATAACTGGCGGTTTGCCCGCCGCATCCCCGCCAGCATGTCCCCCAACTGCCGGTTCCGGGTCCGTATGGCCGACATCTCGCCATTAAGGCGGGCATTTTCGGCCCGCAGGTCGGGAGGGTCGCCGTTGGCGCGGGCAGCGACCGCCGCCGCCCTTTCTTCTTCCGAGGCCCCTCGCCCTCTTCGGGAAGCCGGCACCTTAGGTGGGGGCATGCTGGCCACGCTCCCCTCCGAGTCGGCACCCGAGCTGCCACCCTTACTTAGGCGGCGCTTCCTCACCTGCGAGGGGAGGGCCTTCTCCTTGGTCGTCAGCGTTGTCGCTGTCGCCGCCGGGCTCTTTGCCACAAGACGCGCTGACGACCTGGCGGGGGCTTCAACAGCCGGCCCGCTATCCTTCTCGGACGGCCCTGCGGGAATGTCACCGCCCTCGTCCATTTTGGCGGTAGAACCGCCACCCCCATCTTCCCCGGACGGCTCTGCGACATCGCTGTCGCCCTCGTCCGTCGACGGCTCCGTTTCGGCTCTACCGCCGTCCTTTCTCGCTTCCGCGGCGACAGCCTTTCTGCGCGCTCGCCGCTCCTCCAAACGCCGTTTGAAGCTAGAGGTCTTCCCCCGGCTCCTCCTGGGCGACCTCCGCTTCGGTGTTGTTTGGGCCTCCATGTGCTGTGCCGGACCCTCGGCGGACGCCTCGAGTCCCGAGGACGAGGCGTCGTTTTGGTCAGTTTTGCGTTGGCATGACCGGGCCTTGAGGTGGGAATCACCATGATCCCCATCGTAAGTATTGTTATTTTTAAAAAGTTCCATTATAAAACCCACGAGTGTGGGAGAAACTATGACGTCGACCCGGGCAGAGATCCCTGTACCCGGGCAAGCCTACATTTACCAACCAGGGGGGCAGCCGGTACCCTGGCTGGAGCGTGCTAAGAACAGAACAACCCATCTGCCATGCATCTTCTCGCCGCACGCCAAAACTTAAGATTATGGGTGATTTCCGAATTCGAATGTACATTCGAAATTCTTTATAGAGGTTGTCTTCCTCGCGGTCCGGGCGGTTAAGCCAAGACCCTCGTTCCTGAAACTAAGACAAGCAAAGAATCAGGTTTACGATTTGACGACGGTGGCGGTGGCACATGCCTGCCCAGCCCTCAAATGAATGAGTGACTGAGCCCGTCGCGGATTCGCGTCCGGTCACCTTCTACGGATAGAAGGCTAGGAGCGAAGCGCCAGATATTCGCTACGGACGACAGTACAACAGAAGAACTGGGGACCGCCGTCCGCACCCAGGGTACACCGCGTGGAGGTTTCTGACATCGTACCCCGTCTTTACGTTGACCTTTTTTTTTTTTTTTTTTTTTTGTTTACGCTGTGGAAATGCTTTTGCGCACATCCCCCGCCAGTGACAGACGGGGGGGTGTGTGGGACTCGCCGGCCATGAGATTGACGGCCGGAATACCCACTAAAACCTAACAGCGGTCCCTTCCGCGCTTTTACGGGATGCCGGAGAGATCGTCTATTGACATTCTATCCCCGACACCCCTACGCTTAGCCATCTGGCCACGACCAGTCAGCCGTCAAGGCGGTGGGAGGAGGTGCGCGTAGCGGCGCCTCCCTCTCCCTGGTCGCCGCCGGCGGAGCGAGTTCGCAGACGCGAGTGCTTCGCGTTCTCGCTCCGCGGCCTCCTTTGCAGAGATGACTTCCTCGCAAAAGGAGGCCATCGACGTCCAGTGCCTGTCGCTGTCAAGCATCTTGTTGATGACGGTTGACAACGACAGGTCCGCTCCAATGACCGCCGACAGGTCGCGGCGCTGAGGCCCCCAGGCGGGACATACTTCCAGGGTGTGACGCGCATCATCGATTTGCGCGCCACACTCATGGCATCCAGGGGCCTCTTCACGTCCAATTCGGTGCAGGTACTTACCGAAGACCCCGTGTCCGGTAAGTACCTGCGTCAGCCTGAAGGACAGGTTGCCGTGCCTTCGTGTCGTCCAGCGGTGAAAGTGGGGCGCTACCGCCTCAACGGTCCCCCGTCCTGCTACGGGAGACTCTAGTTCCTCCCTCCACCGCTGGACTAGTGCCCTTTGAGCCGCTTCTTTCGCCCTGCTCAGTCCCCTCGTGGTGATGCGTTCACCATTTGCCCGCGCCGCAGCGCAGAACTGGTAGGCTTCCGCCTGAGCCCTAGCCTGAAGTGACCAGGGCGGATCGCCCGCCAACAATGTAGCTGCAGTCCAGGACACCGTACGGTACCCCCGTATTGTCCTCACCGCCATGGCCCTCTGCGCCTTGCGTAGTAAGGCTTTATTGGAGGCGGTGAGTGACTGCGACCAGATCGGGGCACCATACAGCGCCATAGACCGCAAGATACCGGCATAAAGCCGCCGGCAGGACGATCCGGGACCTCCAGTATTGGGCAGAAGCCTACCCAGCGCCGCGGCCGACTTTGAAAGCCTAGGGACGAGCTGGGCAAAATGCGGCCCAAAATTCCACTTACTGTCTAGGTGCAGACCCAGGTACTTCATCCGGGTCTGCACCGGCACGGCAACCCCAGACACACTGAGTTGTGCCCCTCGGGGAAGACCTTGGCTGGGACCATAAAATAGGAGGGCCTCTGTCTTCTCCAATGAGACCCTCAGGCCCAACTTGCCAATCCGGTCAACAACGAGCGCTACTCCGACTCTTGCCAGTCGGGCGGCGCTGCGGAAGTCAGCCCCTCTCACCGTGATGAGGGTGTCATCTGCGTAACAAATAATACCCATCCCGGGGAGAAGCTGGCCCCGCAACATCCAATCAAATCCGACGTTCCACAAAGTCGGACCAAGGACCGAACCCTGTGGAACGCCGCATTCTACCCTATGGCGATGCATGCGCCCGTTGTCCCCCTCCCAGAGCACGTGCCTTCCCTCGAGGTACGCCTCCAACAGCCTCCGGAGATACAGAGGCACCCCATGATATCGGAGCGCCTCCTTTAAAGTCTCGTGTGGGAGACTATTGAAGGCGTTTTTAATATCGAGCGAGACTGCCAGGACCACATCCTTTTTTGCCACCGCTTCGGTGGCCAGGGTGTTCAGGGCGGCCAAAGCGTCGATCGTTGACCGGCCGCACCTGAACCCGAACTGATTTGCCGACAGTCCCGGCCCGATAGCCTCGAGGTGCCGGACAAGACGGTCCGCAAGCACCTTTTCGAATAATTTTGCCGTCTCGTCCAGCAGCACCAGTGGTCTGTATGCAGAAGGAGAGTCGATTGGGCGACCCTCCTTCCGCAGCAAACAAAGCCTTCCGCTCTTCCATTGTTCCGGGAACTGCCCGGACCTCAAACATTCATTGAGCAGTTCCCGGAGTACATCCATGCAGTATTCTGCGACGACGCCGAGTACGAGTCCCGGGACACCGTCCGGGCCAGGCGCTTTCCTTTTCCCTTTAAGTCGGGAGAGGGCCACTTCCAATTCATCGTCGGTGATGGGGGGAATAGGTGTTTCCTCTTCCACCACCGACCGAGGAGCCATCCTGGGGGGAACATGTCCCGTGGAGTGTGGGAATAGTTCCCCAATTAGCCCCGATAGGAAAGCCGCGTCCAGTGTTTCAATTATGGGGGCGCCGCAGGCACGGAGCTTGTTCCGTGCCCTCTGGTATGGCCGCCCCCAGGGATCCCTATCGAGACCCGCAAGAAGCTCCTCGCGGGCCCTCTCTTTCGCCTGGCTGATGGCCAGCTGCAGAGTCTTCTTCCTCGTTTTGTATTCCATCCGCAGCTGGTCCTCAAGGACGTCGTCCCGGTCTCTTCGCTGTCTGCAACGGGCGTAGGCACGCCGCGATCGGTTGGAGGCCACCCGAAGATCGGAAATTTCGGGCGACCACCAGTAAACCTGTCGCCGCGGCGGCCTTCGCCGTGCCCTCGGCATCGCCGCATCACACACCGTCTGCAGAAAACTCCTCAAATGGCCTGCGAGCCTATCCACTCCCGTGATGTGCTGTCCCATGGAACCCCAGCGCTGTACAATGGCGGCCTCCCGGGCCATCTCTGGGTTAAATTGCCCAATGGCCCATTTGGGAAGACCACTTCTCCTTCCACGCCGGGGCCCTAGTGATCCCGGAGGGGGGGAGACCTCAAACCGTATATACCGGTGATCTGAGAGGGTCTCCACCCCTTCTTCGACTCTCCAATCATTTACCTCGCGAGCGACACCAGGAGTGGCGAAAGAAAGATCCACCACGGACCCTCCGTGATATCGCACGCAAGTGTGAACTGTCCCTCTATTGAGGAGGGACAGGTTGGAGAGAATGGACCACTCTTCAACGGCCCTTCCCCTCGCGTTTGTGGCGGGGTGCCCCCATTCACGAGACTTCGCGTTGAAGTCGCCGAGAACTACAATTCTCCTCGGCGACTGGCGACGGACCGCAGCACTGACGGAGTCTAAGAAAAGCTCAAACTCCGCCAGGCTGCGGTTGGGAGAAAAATAAAGGCCAATTATGACGAAGTCTCGCCACCCCGCCACAATGAAGCCATTGCACCTCTCCAGAATAGAGAGGGGAGGACCGGCACTCCCTCTTGTCAGGACAGCAACATCCCCATTCAGGTCCCCCACCCAATTAGGTGAGGCAGGAATGAAATACGGCTCGCAGGCCACCGCCAGGTCTGTACCCCACTCCGCCATGGACTGCAGTAGCAGGTCCTGAGCCCCGGCGCAGTGGTTCAGATTCGCCTGGAGGAAGCGGATTTTGTCTCCCATTAAGGGGACATTTCAATCTCCTCCTGGGCCTGGCGGCTCGTACTAGGCACAGCGGCCCGAGGTCCTAGGGCCACCTTACCTCTTGATTTCGGGGCTTTGCACAGTCTCCCTCCCATCTTATGTTCTGCTGGGCGACCCGCATCTGAACATACCGCACAGCGATGTTGTGCCATACAAGCGGCCGCCATGTGCCCGATACCGCCACACCGGAAACAAAGTCCGGAACGATCGACAGAGGATGGGCACAGAGGGGTTGTATGTCCCAGTTCCAGACATCGGAAACATCTTAGTGGGAGATTCTCCAGCACCTGGACGCCTGCCGAGCTCCAGCCAACGAGGAGTCTTCCTGCATCTGCGAGAGTCTTAGCGGCGGCGACGGGACACCGCACCTTTACCATGCCCATACCACGGGGACCTCGCTGAATTTGCCCAACTAGGACATCCGCGGCATCGCAACCGCACGTGCGGACCACTGCCGCCTGCACTTTCTCTCCAGTGACGTCTTTACGTTGACCTGGAGCAACTACGTCTGACGTTGTCTTGTCAACAATTGTATTTCCAAGGAGGTGCTAGTCAGCGTTGACGCCAGGCAAACTATTGGTAGAACTTTTGCATTATTTACTGGACAATATAACATAATAACTTCTAACCTTTTTTATGAATGTGATTAAGTTTTTAGAAATAGGTATATATGTGAAAAAATTATTATTACAATTTATTAAATTTTCTGTGTCAAAGCCATCAAAGCTATTGTGCCGGTTTATTAACTATTAGAATGTGCGAATAAATATAAGTAGTATTAAGAGTTGTTGGTGTGTTATATTATAGAAATATTTTTAAGTTTTATGAAATAAAGAAGAGGTCTCAAAACAGTGCCTTGAGGTATACCAAAACTACTAGCCACAGTATCTAGACTTGAGTAGCTACCACAATCAATGAGACAATCGTCTAATAGTTAAAGATGTATGCTATGCTGATGCTTATTCCAAATCTGTCTAGTTTACGAATTGTGCCTGGCATGAAATTTCGTAAACCGCCTTGGCAAGATTTAAAAAATACTTATGGAGTTCTTGTGAAGTATACTTTAGCATGGTGTATTTTTATAATTAACTGACATTTTGAATTAATGTGAGAATGTTTACAGTTCCGTTACGCGCCACAGTTTGCACATGACGTGGTATCTGGTGCCATAGAGCTGGGATACCCACCCACTACCGATTTAAACGGAGAGACTATCACTGGATTTACCACAGCACAAGCTTTTAATGAGTAAGTTTTATATTATGTTATTCAATGATTCTTAGTGATTATATACTTAGTTATGGCCTTTTCTAGTATAACGCTATTTCTGCTTTTTTTTTAAATAATGAAAGGAGAGGTTTTCTTGTTTTTATATTTTCGTCCGAAGTATGGTAGTACTTTCTTATTATATCTGTTATTCACGTTATGAAACGAAGTTTCTATACGTAAGTTCGGGGATCAAGCATTCTTTTCGTGGTAACTGTGAGTAATGTTAAGATCGTTATACGATATATGTATATATAGGTAATACAGATACACAACAATGGTAAATTGTTATTGCATTGCATTATTATATTATTATACATTAATGTATAATAATTATATATGTATTAATTAATTAATGCATATATTACAATAAGTTATTTAATGGCAGAATTTGTGTAAAAGTATTTAATTAACGTTTAGCTTCAACGATTTACAGTACGTAATGCTTCGCTTCTTTCGGGTGTCTCTAAATAGCACTATTTTTACATAAATAAACTAATAGTTACACTAACTACATGCAAATTTATTATAATTATGCTATTTTCGTAGTGGGATAGATTGATTTCCACTTGCCATGGGCACGATTTAATTAACTAATGAAGGCACATTTTAAATGTATTTATCATAATGTTAAGTTAATGATTTCAATATTGCGATTAAACAAATCTCTAGACTAATTTAGAATATTCAAAAAATTACTGGAAGGGAAAAAGAGTTGGTAGATTCTTTAAAAAGGAGAAGAATATAGTTAGACTGTGTGAATAATCTAGACTATGTGAAGAGACAACGAGTAAGCACAGAGACATCTGATAGGGTTGTGTGAAAAAACATACAGATTTTTTCGACCCTACGTGGTTGGAATAAAAGTAGAGCGATGATAATGATGTCAATCCTTGCACTGATTAATAAAAAAAATACACTAGACTCGGAATAACATAATGTGGTACAAGATGTGTTTTAAGTGATAATCGAACCCGCGATCAAGTGTCGTACACAGAATACCACGTTATATGTGTAGACCGTCAAAGTTCCATGCGACAGAACAATTCTTTGATGCGGTGTGAAACCTTTAAAAATAAAAATAATTTAATTTTAAATTATTTACAGCGGCGGTACTCGTTATAGTACGGCTCGTGCCTACTTACGTCATGGCACCCGTCGACCAAATTTACACGTGTTGCTGAATGCGCTCGGCTCCCGTGTCATCATCGATCCTATAACCAAGAAGGTCACTGCTGTGGAGTACATTAAAGATGGAGTGGCGAAGACCGTGAAAGTGAATAAGGAGGTAAGATATTTTACAATAAAAATGGAATGAAGGACATGACATTTCCGTGTGGTGACGGAGTAAGAATACAATTCACCATCCCATATCTTACCTGTGGTGTGGGTGATCGTAAGAGACGACTAAGGGATATAAAACGCATATAATATCTATGCAAGAGAAGGAAAACTTAAAACCAAACCCTATACCAACACGTCTGATCAGCGTGGTATAGTAAGTCAATTGCCCTCCCATTATGGAGGAGGCTCGAGCCCAACAGTGGGACATGTATGAGCTGAAATGATAATGATGAAATGATGAAGGACATGACTTATGTGGCAAGCTGAGCATTCATTGGAGAATAACATGATATGACAGTGTAGCCACTGTCGTGCATGTTGACCATGTACCTATCTGCCTTAATTAGAATAAGGAATATAGTAGAAGTACATCTAGTATAGTAGAATGTATTCCCTTATAATATACATTACCTCTTGCGTCCTTATTTTTAAACTGATGGACTATTTCATCTTCATCATCATCTTAGCTCATTGCTCTGTGGGGCTCGAGCCTTCTCCACAATTGGAAGAAATTGATTTACAGTTAACCACGCTGGTCAGATGGGTTGATATAAAACTTTTTCAAATTTTCCTTCTCTTGCACACTTATTACATACATATTGTATTCATTCATCATGGTCATCTTTTACAACATCCACGACTAAGATAAGCGAGTGGAGTCATTCAGTCACCACGAAAAAAAAATAGAAAATTATGAGTTTTTACATGAGAATAAAACAATCAATTAAATTGTTATGATGATCATTTTAATTATTCTTTCCAGGCAATACTTTCTGCAGGCACATTGAACTCTCCACAAATTTTATTACTCTCCGGCATTGGTCCTAAACAGACCTTAGACAAGTTTAATATACCCACTATCCAGGACCTACCTGGTGTGGGACAGAATTTACAAAATCATGTTGGAGTTAACCTAGACTTCACACTGACAAAAGAACCTATGGTTGCGGATTTAAATTGGGATGTGTCTACACAATACTTATTGAAGAGAGAGGGACCCCTGTCTAGTACTGGAATGTCACAGGTGAGACAAAAATACATGGGCTTTTTCAATGATTATCTCTTGGAATTTGAGGTCCTTATTTATCACGTAAATATGTAATACGTCACAATGAAATTATTGTTAAAATTTCATGTCGTTAGCTTCAGTAGTTTTGGCTCGATGTTGATGAGTCAGTGAGCCGAATTTTTATACCTATTTTCCATCTTTAGAGGTCGAAAATTGACAAATATTATTAACACGTGTTAATTTATTTTTTTGAAGAGTATTTTTGAATAGCTTGAGGACATATTTAAAATATTTTCTTTCTCCCCATGCAAACTTTGCCACTTTAGGGTTGAATTTCGTAAATATTTTCTCAGTGATATCATAGAAAACTATAGTAAAATGCCATGTCCTAACTTCATTAGTTTCAGCTCGGTGTTAAAAAGTCAGTCAATACCTACTTTATATATATAGATAGATAAATATTTAAGCTATCGTTATCTGAGACGTTATATATCTCACTATTAGTGATAATAATGATAATGATTATTGATTTGATTTCTAAATTCTCGTGGTTCAAGGATATTTGTTGTAGGTAAATTTCTAATACTTTTTGTCAACTAACATTTTACAAACTTTCAAGCACAGGACCTCAAAAAACTCGCATTGGATATACAATAAAAGTACTTTAATAAATTGTATAAATAATAATAATAATATTTTTTATTTAATTCCACAGTAAGTGCATACAATAATTCCATCTTAGTTTAATATAACACTATAATAAATTAGGTACTCCAATAAAATAAAAAATTACAATAAAAAAAAATGTAATACACGTTGATTCATAAATATTTTCATTTTATAGTTAACTGGTAAAATAAACTCCCGCTTGGCATCGGCTGGTGGTAGACACCCTGACGTACAATATTTCTTTGGTGGTTACTACACATCCTGCGGTAATGGACAAATAGTTGATCCGAAGGAGCTTGATGATAGCGCAGAAAAAAGACACATTACGTAAGACTATTCATTATTTTGTCTTTTATTTCAGCAAATGACGAGTCATCCTTCCATTTGGTAGCAAGTAAACGATTTTCCGTGTGGTGACGGAGTATGAATACTATTCATCACCCCCATATCTTACCCGTGGGTGATCGTACGAGACGACTAAAGGATATAAAACGCATATAACATCTATGCGAGAGAAAGCAAACTCGGAACAAAACCCTATACCAACACGTCTGACCAGCGCGGTATAGTAGGTTAATTTCCCTCCCATTACGGAGGAGGCCCGAGCCCAACAGTGGGACATTTATGGGCTGTGATGATGATGAAACAGTTTTCTATGTGCTGACGAAATAACAATGCAATTCAACTCTCTTGCTCTCACCCGTGGGTGTCGCAAAACAGTACCTACGAAAGGATATAATATATTTTCAAAAGCAGGAAAATTCGATATGAAGCTCTAGGTATACCAATCTGTCTAACATACGTAAGTCAACTTCCATCCTATTTTGGAGAAGGCTCGAGTCCAATAGTGGGACATATATGAGCTGAGACAATGATGGATAGGTATATTCATTTGTGTAGGTAATGTACCTACTGATCCTCAAAAATGTTGTCTTGATATTTTTTTGATATTTTTTTTGACGCGGAGCTTAATGATATCGACGAACACAGTTTAATCTGTCTCCTTCTGTCCCATGTACGAATTTATCAAGTTATTGCTGAAGTAATAAATTGATAATAGTGATAAACATATTATTTAAAGCCAACTTTCAATCATGAAATCAAAACGAGATTTATTTTGACAGGTTATAAAAGTAAGTAACACAGATGGCGTAATGGTTAAGATACCTTCCGTGCCAGTGCCATGGATTCGATTCCCACGCGGGACAATACTTTGTGCGATCCACAAAGTATTTTTCTGAGTCTAGGTGTAATTTGTCTGCGTTAATTGCATGATTGTAAAGTCCCCCGCAATACAAGGATTATGTCCTTCATGCCGGGTGGTGTCTTAAAAAAAAGGAAACTACATAAAATATTAAATAAATAATTAACGATTTGATGTAAATCTTAAATGTTGATTTAGATCATTTAATATTTTGGATAAAAAAAAAATGAAAATGTGATTCACAGAATTTCAGCTATAGCACTCCAGCCTCGCAGCCGAGGTTATATGACTATTAGATCAGTGGACCCGACCCAGGCACCGATCTTCGAGCCAAACTATTTTGACGACGAACACGAACTTAACGTGATAGTGGATGCCGCGAGGACCGCTTATAAGCTTGCTAATACTACTGTAAGTTATACGTACATCTTTTAAATTTAATAATATTTACACTACAAAATCGTCTATAAATTGTAATACAATGATGCCTTATAGTGATAATTAAAAATAGATATTCATTCGAGTAGGTACTTACAATTACAAAAGGCGTACCTTTCTATTTTCATATGGACGGGGGCCACCAGTACAAAGCTCTTGTCCTCAGTAATTATTAACAATTCATTGGTTATCGAACTAGCTCTATTCCATTGATTTTGTTTTCAAGATGGTATGACTTTAGTCAGATCAGGGGTCTTAGGACTAAACCTAATACTACCGAAGACAAAGATCGGGTACCGGTGGCCCGCTCGCACGGCGAAGAGAGGTGTTTGCAGGATGGGTCCATGGGGTTGCGCGCCGCCTCTTCTGTCGCCCCGGACCGAATTGTCGGGGCGCGACCACAACCATGGTCCACCTTACAAAAAAAAGGACTAAACCTAATTCCTTAAAGGATTTTCTGTGGTATTTATAATAGATTCTTCGCGAGAAGTATGGCATGGTTCCAACAGAGGGATATGGTAAGGAGTGCGGTGAGGGCGGCCGGGACCCATCGGATGAATTCTTCAAATGTTTAGCTCAACAACACACAGCGCCAGAGAACCATCAAATTGGCACGTGCAAGATGGGACCACGAACTGATCCTATGGCAGTGGTAGACATGAAATTAAAAGTCCATGGAATTGAAGGTGAGCAATCTTTCTTTTATCAAGTAGTTACCACCCTATACTTTTCCATGGCGGTCACAAAAATCGCCCGAGGGATAGAGAATAGGCAGTAGCATTTTTCTGGGAAATTTGTAACTTCTATTGCGTAGAGTTTATGTATCATTATACTCCTTTGGGGAAGCCTATGTCCAAGAGTAAACGTCAAAAGGCTGATGGGTGGTGGTGAAGCTTTCTTTATTTTTTCTCACAATAATGTATCTATATATTTTTTACAGGATTACGTGTCGTAGATGGATCAATCATGCCAACTGTACCCTCTGGTAAGAAGATATTTTAATAACTTTGTCAAATGTATGTGTATTGTATTAGTGACCCGACCTCGCTTACCTTCCGTATTCGGATTGTCCCCGTATGTCTTCTGATAACTTCTTGGATATTCATTTTAATCAAAGGGCAATTTTAATGTAGATACATTATTTGCACCATGTATGTATTTAATTGGATGAGGAGTAGCTCCGTAGGTATAGTTAAAAATAGCTTTCTAAATAAGCCATTATTTTTTATATGTTAAGATAAAAATGTTTTTTTATTACATATGGTGGCAAACGAGTTTACCAGGGGTAGAGCTAGGCCGTTGTCTACTATTGAAAACCCTAAAACCACCCAGAAAGTTGATCTGCCGGCTCTCTCACTCACCGTATGAAGTGCAGTAGCACATTGCCTCTGCTCAGACGTCGATTTTCTGCGAGAGTGTGGTACTATCACGGACAGACCAGCCCGCAGATGTAGACAGTCTGTCAACATTGTGGTCTTACCACTAAGTTACTGTGAATTAGGAGATAGACATATGCCATTATAGACTTTTTTGTAGATCTTTTTAAGATATACAATTTTATAGTATATTATATGGATAAATCTTGTAAGGTTTGCAATGTAAGCGCATAAAAAAAAAACGTTTTTTCATCACGTTACAAATCTTTTAAATTCTTGGCTTGCTAATGTTTTATTTCGAGTTTTCCTTCAATTGAACGTCCGTTCTTAATATTTTTACGAAATTCACGAGAAAGGAAAGTGTGCTGATATATACTTAATCTTTAACTTCCAAGATTAGAAATATACACACCCCAAGAAATTAAGATAAGAGATCTCAAGAAATTGAGATAAGAGATCTCAATTTCTTGGGGTCGACGCAATATGAATATTGCTAGTTATTGGCAATAGTTTAAAGACAGGCCGCCTGCCTGAGGTCAACCCTCTTTGAGAATGTAATTGTTGACCACACTGCATCAGATGGAGTTGGCCCAGGTCGATATAAAGCTTTTAGTTGTCTTTTTTATGACATCCACGAGCAAAATAAAGGATGTTGTATTCGTGGCGGCTACAACATAGCACTGTAAGTACATGTACAAATACATTTCAGGTAATACGGCAGCTCCTATAATAATGATAGGTGAGCGCGGGGCTGAGTTCATTATAACACGACATCAACGATCTAAGACCATCCCCGTCGGCGATAGATTTGACAATTCACAAGCTTCCGAAGATATCAGCGGGAACACCGCTAGTAATGAAGGCAGTCCTGGGTAAGTGTTTTTCTTGATATGCTTTTAATAGTTATTTGAAACATATATCAAATTACATCACATATAAAGAGAAAGTAAGCAATATAATTAAAAGAAAATAAACAAAATTATTTAAAAATGAAAATCATTCATAGGATGGATGGATTCATTCATAAGATGGATGGCTTCATTCATTGGATGGATGGATTCATTCATTGGATGGATGGATTAATGACTAGGATGGATGGACTTAGCATGGTTTTGATTTGTACATTGATGCAACGAAAATGCTACACTAAAAAAGGCAAATATAATATATTTAACAAATAAAGGAATGGTCTAAATAAAGACCTCTGACAAGTGACATCCTGTCGTGGATTGTGCCTCACGGAGGACAGTTTTTTGTGCGATCTCCATAAACTATTATGCCGCGTCTGGTTGTTATTTATGTTCGATGATTTTTTAGAAAATACGTCTATAGAATGTTTGAATGTCCTCCCGTGACCACGCACAGGTATTCGAAATGTTGGGCAATTAATAATCAAATACAAACACTATAGAATCCGCAAAAGTTTTATTTCAAATGTAAACATCAGAATTTTCCGTATGGTGACGGAGTAAGAATACAATTCACCATCCCCTATCTTACCCGTGGGTGATCGTACGAGACGACTAAGGGATATAAAACGCATATAATATCTATGTGAGAGAAGGAAAACTCGAATTAAAATCCTATACCAACACGTTTGACCAGCGTGGTATAGTAGTTTAATTACAATTATGGAGGAGGCTCGAGCCCAACAGTGGGATATATATGAGGTGAGATGAGATGATGAAGCATCAGAAGCTCATATACTCGTGTAAACATCAGAAATCATTTTATAAATATATATTTACAGGTGGAACTACGGTAATGAGGGTTATCATTACCCCAAACCGACAACTAAGCTGCCTGAGAATCAAACTGACAAGAATTTCCGATGGGAAAGAAGGTGGAAACCTTGGGACAAGAGTTGGCAGTGGAGCAAACCAAATCAGTAGCAAATATTAATAGCATCGTAAATAGACTTTAAGTTCTTAGTAATTTAATTATAATTTAGGATTATAGTGACGAAATAAAAGATTTTTTAATAGTTTGTACTTTTTAAGGATAATTAAACTGTAATATTCTATTTCTTCTTGAGGTTTCTTTTGCTTTTTACTTGTATTTCAGGTTCTGAGTCAGACCTTAAAAGAAAAATATTAATTTTATTTACTATATAGCGAGAGATATATTCTCAATTGTAAAAATAATATAACGGCATTCACAACATTCTTTACAAAGAAAACAGGATGTAAAACTAACTAATACATTTTAAAATGGAGGAAAGGAAGGAAGACCCACCACTTTCCCACGGTAATTCCCTCATTTCTCGAGGTGTGCGGTATATTGATTAACCATGGTAAAGTGGTGGGTCTTCTTTCCTTTCCTCCATTTTAAAATAATATTGGATTTCCACCATGTATCGCCTAATTCAATCAATTATAACTGATAGATATTAAGGTTCATTTCCGTGCAGCGCGTTTAACCACGCGCGTCCGCGTTTAAACGTCATTCGTCGCTTAAGACTGTCGCGCGCGGCCAATGCGATATTAGTCAAAGTATGAAAATGTATAGCGCCGTTTCCGAGGTTCACATCAGTCATAAGCGACGAATGACGTAATCTGCGCCATACATTTTCATATATGGGCTATTTTCGAACGAGCCGCAAGTGACAGTCGTAAGCGTTAAAAGCGCGCGGTCGCGTTTAAACGCGATGTACGGAAATAACCCTTAATGTTGTCTTTTATTCATGAAAAGTTTCTAGCTGTACTAGGCCTTTAAAGGATTTACGTTGGTCAGTCGCACGCGTTTGTATTCTGTCCTTGGTCAATACATACCTAATATGTATAATGGCACAAGGTTAAAACTGGCTGAGAGATAATTAGGAGAATGGGCAATAGTACTCCTCTTAAACGTATAAGATCAACTGTGATCATAAACCCCTCTGCAAATTGTGACGATCATGATGACGGCATTATCCCTCTTTGGGGAGGTTTATGTCCAACGGTAGACGTTGATACAACTGTGGGGCGTTTATGAACTAAGAATGATAGTGTAATACACACTATTCATTGTTTTCAACTTACTCTTCGCTAGCTTCGGGTGTTTCGGGAATAGTGACGTTCGATTTGGAATCACGTCGTACTTCATCAACCAGTTCGCTAGAGTCGTTCAATATTTCTTGTTCCTGAAATATAGAGAATATTCTTATATCAAAGTCCTTTAAAATCATTAATGTACAAAAAACGAGTGTCGGAAAGTAGCTTTCAGTGTAACTGGCAATCTGTTATAGATACAGGTCTTCCTAGTACAGATGCCAGTCTCTCACACAGATACTAACATGTTTTTTAATGATAATTAACCTAGATTAAGATATATTTGTATTTTTTTCTGTATGAAAGCCAAAAAAATTTGCGGAAATTTGCGGCATAAACGCCTATATCTTTTGATTGCGTTGGCTTAGAAGTTTAATTTTTTTACAGCCTTAAGGGACAGTAGACTTGAGTATTTGTTATAAATTTCAGCTTGATACCTCCACGCGTTCCTGAGAAAAAGACAGACAGACGGACAGACGGACGGACGGACAACAAAGTGATCCTATAAGGGTTCCGTTTTTTCCTTTTGAGGTACGGAACCCTAAAAAAATATTATTATTAATGTCCGCTTTCGTCAACACAACATTTATTATAAAGAGTCACCATCATTCCTCTACTCTCATCCCAATTACCTGGGGTCGGAGCAATATGTACACATCTGCTTTATTATAAAGAATAACCCTCCAATTATTCTAATTTAGCTGTAGTAGTAGTATGTGGGTGGGTGCACATTGTTCTCAATCTACAGCCGCAGACCGGTCCGTCCATTGTAGTACGACACTCTTGTAGAAAATCGTCGTCTGAGTAATGGCAATGCGCTGTGGCGTTTCGTTCGGCAGGCGAGAGAGCAGAAAGCTCAACTTTCTGGTTGGGTTTTGTTTAGTAGGCAATAGTTTAGCTGTACATCTGGTATTGCAAGTCCATGCGCAGCAGTAACTTATTATCAGGGGCCCCGCTTGCTCGTTTGCCACCATAAACAATAATAATAAAATCTTGGAAAATTTATGACGTCAAAAGCATTCATCACGCAATTATATTATTTCTTTTGGACGAGGAAAATCTCTTTCTTACATCATCATTCTCCTACTCTTATCCCAATTATTTGGGGTCGATACAATATGTACTCTTCTTTCATAGTACATATTGTAATAGAGTGGCAATAGTTTTATAACCGTCCGCCTACCAGACTTCAAACCTCCTTGGGAATGTAATTGTTGAACAGACGGCATCAGATGGATTGGCCCAGGTCGTTATAAGTCTCTCAGTCATATTTTCGATATCCACGAGCAAAGTAAGGGTTGGTAGTATTCTTAGCCGCTACCACACAGCAGAAGATCTCTTTCCAACAATGAAAATTAAAAGTACGCTCTTACAAATTCCTTTTCATAGACTATGGTGTGTAGCATAGTGTCATCGGAGTCGTTGAACTGCGACCGTGAACTACTCTCACTGCTACGATGAGAGCCCGTCGATGATCTCGTTAAACGCTTCACTGGTTTGCTCACTGTAACAAATTAATTATTTATAGTACTGAATTTATCGCGTTTAGTGTACTGGGCTGGTCACGGAGGTCAAGGAAGCGGTACTAGTGGCCGGCTCAATAGCGATGGGAAGGGAATATGTTAGGTAATGGGGCTTCGCGCCACCCTTCCGTCGTCTCGGACGGAACGGACGGCGTGCGTCCAGACCATAGCCTGGCAAAAAAATGTGTTAAGTATATAAGCCTTATCTACTACTCACCCGCGAGTGCAGTAAAAACCTTTAACTACAGATATCATAATAGTTAAGATACCAACCTAGTGTGATAGGTGTCACGGGGTTTGATTTTAAGGCAGGAGAACTTTAAACCTTTAAAATGAACGCAGTACAAGTATTATTTCTTTAGTGTGGGTCTTTAAAAAAGTAAGAGATAAGGGAATGGACATTAGTACATTCCTGGAGTACTTTAACAACAAATATGTTTGCTAAACGTAGGAGTTTACAGCAGGTTCTCCCTTTATTTTTTGCGGCAGCATTAGTTGCAGCAGTCCTGAGGCATTCCATATTAGATCGTGGATATGAAGTTTCGGATCTAGATAAAGATAGGTAAACTATATAAAACAATTTTTAAATTTGCCGAGAGTTTCCGTTAAGGATATTTATGCTTTTAGGGAATTGCAAAAAGGGAAATGCTATGCGTGATGTTTATTGTATTATAACATCCCAAATTTATATCCAATAAAGGTTGTCGAAACATTGAACTTTTTAAGTGAATAGTTATTTTTTTTATTGCTTTTGATGGCAAATGAGCAAGCAGTACACCTGATGGTAAGTGTTACTGCCGCCCATGGACCTTTAGGACCGCTGCCTACCAATACAAACCCACTCCAGTTGGGCTTCCGGCTCTATCGCTTACCGAACGAAAAGCAATAGCACATTGCCATTACTTAGACGTCAATCTTCAGCGAGAGTGTGGTACTACCCCGGACGGACCGGCCCGCGGCTGTAGAGAGAGAACTGTCAACAGCGGTCCTACCACAATAATTTTTTATTATTGTATTTATTGATTTATTTATTTACCTTCCTTCTGCGCTTGCTTCTTTGTAACCTTTTTCCCATTATCACTGACTTTAGCAGAGTTGCCAGAATCAGTACTGGAGCCAGACTGCAAACTTCGTCGTGATCTGCGTACTGTAACGTTTGACGCGTCTAAGTCTGAAGGCGGTGATGAATTTACTTCAGGTGTTGGTGCTTTGTTCTTCGACTTTGCATTGACTTTTTTGGGTGGCTTTTCAGGTTGTGCTTTTTTTGGTTGAATTTTGGTTTCGGTATTTGTTACGTCATTTTTAGCTGAAACACAGCAGATTATTAAATTTAAATATATTGTTTTAATAAAGTTTATTTAAAAAATAACGATATCTGTAATAGTAGAGGTAATTGACATAAATATAAATGCATATATCTCGACTCCATATACTGGTGCCATAACCTGGTATCAGACTAAGAATACAAAGCATCATCACCCTTTCATCTTCATCATCATCTCAGCTCATATATATCCCACTGTTGGGCTCGAGCCTCCTCAATAATGGGAGGGTAATTGACCTACTATACCACGCTGGTCAGACGTGTTAGTATAGGGTTTTGTTTCTAGTTTTCCTTATCTCGCATAGATGTTATATGCATTTTATATCCCTTAGTCGTCTCGTACGATCACCCACGGGTAAGATAGGGGGTACCACCCCCTATCTTTGTACATATCACCCTTTACAATTCCAATGAAAGTTGTAAAAACAGACTAAATGTGCGACAGGAGAGTGGGCAACAGTGTCTTCCTGGGTAACTTATAACACCAATTATGATCGCCAAACCGCCAGCCAAGTGTGGTAATAATGGCATTATACCCTCTTAGGGAGGACTATATTCAAGATTAAACGTCGATCGGCTGATAAATGAAAACACTAAAAGTATGTTAATAATTTATTTATTTACCTGTCTCAGCATCCGTTGACGAGCGTTGTGACCTGCTTCTCTTCACACCACCTTTCTCACTGTTTCCTTTAGTCTCTTGTTTATTTTCACTATTCACCTTTTTATTATCATCTTTCGCAGTTGGTATATCCTTAGTATTTTTCCCCTTAGCATTCTCTTTAGCTGAGTTACTGGTCTTTTTCTTAGACATTGATAACTTTTTCTTTGCTGTAATTGGAATTAGAATAATGATTAATGATTGGAATCATTAAATATAAAATGGAAATATTGATTTATAGTTGAATCTATAAATGTAGGCAACCTTTATAATCATCATCATCATTTAAGCTCATATACGACCCAATGCTGGGCTCGAGCTTCCTCCACCATGTGAGGGAAATTAATCTATACTGTACCACGGTGCTCCAGATAGGTTGGTATAGAGTAGCAAAATGTTTCGAGCTTTCCTTCTCTTGCATTTATTCATGTTATTAGTATATCAAAACCGTTCCTTTTTTTTTCGAAATCAAGGGCATGAAAGGGAGTGTTGAATGGTATTCTTACTTTATTACCACACAGAAAACTTTTAAAAGATTGTTGGTAAAGATGTCAGAATAGCTATTTGCGAATACTTTTTCATATTTGTAAAAAAAAAACGAGAGGTGTCAAGGGACACCCGGATGGAACGAAGTTCCTTTCGATTAATTAGTGAAGGAATTGTAATAAAATTTTATTTTTTTTAAGTTATAATAATATTTTTGAAGTACTTAAAACTTCTTTAGGCGCGACTAGGGAGTAACTCAGATTTTTTTTCAATAGGATCATAATCTATTACTAGATGGCGCTGTAACAAAGTTAATGGATTCTAAGAAGACATGTATTAGAGTCTAAATCGCGCTATAGAAATTTTTGCAAATTTTAACTATATATATTAAAATTTATAATAGAAATGATACACAACCGGAGGTGTCAAGGGACACCCGGATGGATCGAAGTTCTATTTTAATTATATAATTTTTTTCTGCCTTAAGCGATTTTTATCGTTATATTTTAGCCAATTTGCAAAATATCTTTATAAATTATAGCCTATGTGTTATTCTGATGTGCAAGCTATATTACTATAAATTTCATCAAAATCCATTCAGTAGTTTTTACGTGAAAGAGCAACAAACATGTTCACATCCATACATTATTACAAACTTTCACGTTTATAATATTAATAATAGGATATACAATTCCACTAGACTACCTACCAAAACTTTTCGGCCCAGAGCTCGAACGCGAGCCGGCCACGCGGCCCGGTCACGGGCGAAAATAATTTCGTTGCGCATTATTTTGATTTTGCTATATCTCTTAAGGTATTGATTTAATTTGCATGGTCTGAAGGAAAAAAAATATCTTCATGAAATGCTCAAGCCAACTAATGTATTTAAAATGATAAGGATTAATACAGTATTTGTGTAAATAGCTTTTCAATTACCGTTTTATAATAGAACATTTTTTAAAGTATTAAAATGGATATAGTATGTTATCCTTAAGAGATAGATATATACCATCGCGGACTTTTTTGTAGGCCTTTTTAAGCTGTATAATACTGTAGTACTTTATTTTGATCTATTTCGTAGGGTTCAGCCAGCGTTTGCAATGTAAGCGCAAAATAATGTGTTTATTTACGACATCACATTAGAAACCTCTAAAATTATCAGTGTTTCTCTAGTACATTATGCATATATTATACATATAAACCTTCCTCTTGAATCACTCTATCTATAAAAAAAATCGTCGCGACACCACACTGTTCAATGCGAAATAGAAATGAAAATATCTGGCTTGCTTTCTATAAGAGAGCCGACGAGCGACGCCGCACAGCTTACAATAGCTTACTATAGCAAAAAGTGTCGTGACAACTTTTCGTAAGAATTTTTTCCGTCCAGCCCCCTTTCACAACGCGCGATAAGGAACTTCGTTCCAAAAAATATGTAAGGTTCTTTTATAGGATATATCAGTTCTATAATTTATCTTGATTTGACATTCTATCCACCCATTTATCAGCCTAGAAATATCTGCCGATGTAGAGGCAGGCCTCTAAAAGGGGATTATGGTACGCCACACTTGGCATGCGAGTTAGCGATCGGAGTTGGTATTATTTATGAATTTCCCAGGAGACCACTACTGCCCACTTCCGTGGTGTTTCCACTGACACTTTTCACTTTCTGTTGGATATCATAAAAACTGGATAATCATCAGTAGAATGAGCAATGGTCGAATTCGCCCAGGAAAATTATTGTCAACTGGGATCACCAACCTGATCGGCATATGTGGCAATTATGGCATTATCTCTTCTTGGCGAGTCCAACTGCTAATAGTTGATGTTGATAGGATAAAAAAAAATATTGAAGCAGAAATCTACCTTTAGTTAGCTTAGCTTTTTTGACGGGTGATACTCCACTGCTTGAATCAGATGGCATATCAGACGGCTCGATCGCTGGATCTTTTTCCATTTCTGGTGAATTCCGAATAGCTCGGCTACTTTCTGCTTGTGGTAGTACTGTAACCAAGTAAAATATATATGTAATGTTTATGTTAAATAATTAGCAATACATTTAAAATACAATAAAAAATTCGTGCGTCACACTTAGCTGAGGATTTATTACTTATATAACTGTGACTTAGCAATGACATGTTTATAAACTTTGATAAACATAGATCCTGGCAAGTCGATACAAGCGAATGTATCAGTTGCCATCGAGTGGCGTGTTAAAATGTTACGTTAGTTATATTCTTAAAAAATATAAAAAAAATTAAGAAACATATTTGCATATTTACAAGAAGAAGAGAGAAGGAAAACTCGAAATAAAATCCTATACCAACACGTCTGACCAGCGTGGTATAGTAGGTCAATTTCCCTTCCATTATGGAGGAGGCTCGAGCCTAACAGTAGGACATATATGAGCTGAGATGATGATTTGCTTATTTTCCGTCAATAGCGGGCAAAATAAACTTCAAGGGGGTGTATGAAACATTTAAATGAATCCAGATTTTTCGTAATCATAAGAATACCTTCAAGAAATAATATATAGATCGGCCGACGAGTACTTTCACTCCTAACATTTTTTTTTACGTCAACCGCAGTGTGGCTAAGGAAATAATCCTTGTATTGCGGGAGACTTTAAGAACCTAATGCAGACATATTACAGCCAGACTCAGAACAATACTTTGTGGATCGCACAAAGTATAGTCCTACGTAGGAATCGTACCCTCGGCACTGGAACGAAGGTCGGTGTCTTAACCACTACGCCATCTGTGCAGTATATCGTAAATGCAGACTAAAAGCTTGACGATCATCGATCACTAATTAACTAGATACACAATCTCATACAAAAGTTCTTATAAAATTGTCCCCAATTATATTCACCTAATAAAGTTAAAAATAAAATAAAGTTGAAAATAAACAAAATACAGCGTATACATTTTCAGAAGAATGCTTTTTTTATTGATAACTCAAAAAATATCGATCCTACAAAAAAAATGAGATCAAAATTGTAGAGAATTAAATTTCCTACAACTTTTGTCTTTTGCATTTTCACCTAAAGTCAAAAATGACCGACTTATTTGACCCCCTAATAATTGTAAGAAAAAAATGCTGTGCGGAATTAATGTAATTTCACGTTGAATTTCGGTCTAATTTGACTGTGCTACTATATAAATCAAATAGTTACTCTATAAAATAAATAAATTGTGTTAATTTAGTATTCAGATATCAGTTATAATATTAATAAGACAATTCCTTTTATATTAAAAAGACAATTTATTTTATAAAATAAACATGATTATTCATGAAATAATCTGTGTCCAAAAACTCATCATCAACTTACAGGCATGCTCCGGTGATGATGATAATAGTGACGATGAACTTGGATCTACTCCTTTCAAATAATAAAAAGAATTCATTAACAGCTTTAGTTTAAATAAAATAAAATCCATTGAGTTAATTCAATAATATTTTTATAGATTGTTTTAAACTATAATCGATTCACCCAGCCATTTAATTGAAATTCAATAAGATTTTCATACATTGTTGCAATAGTAAATAAAACTAAAAAAAATTAGGAATTTTATCGACAAAACTGCGGACTATGTCGTAAGCGTGCGGCACTAGTGACAACTGTCACAGAGATCAAGCTATATTTTATGGACTGTAGTGATACGTAGCATGCGGCTGATCGAACTCGGTCAAAAATCTATGTAAAATACTCTGCTTTTTCTTGAATTAGAGACAGGCATGTTATGTAGCCCATAAAAAATGAGAAATGGACGATCATCCGACCTCATTACTATCAAGACATTGGTTCAATGGTGACATTTCACAATAGGCGGCGCAGCCACTCCCTGAGGATATATTCTATGGTCATACACTCCGCTGCTGTCGCGTTGGGCGGAGTACTTGCGCCTGATGCCGCCTTTTGTCCGCCTCACATTAGGGGCTCACCACATGTGGGCTCACCGCGTGAGGATGATGGCGCGACGGTAAAAAGTAATAAAGTGATGCTTATATAAAAAAAAATCAATACCGTTAGAGATTTTGGAGAGTGCTGGGTCATCTGAAGGCGAGATCTCGTCAATCTCAACTTCTTCCTCAACAGTTTCATTAACGACAACGTGAGTACTGCGGCCTATAGGTTGAGCTGAAATATGAAATTTAACATTGTCTATTATTAATCTATTCTTGTCCACAGATTTAGTTACCACCTCAGAATAGGAGGCGCTTAGGTCACCACGCTAATGTTAGTCCAATAAGTGCTTATTCAAAAGAAAAAGGCAAAAGGAAGGAAAAGCGTCAGACTCGAAGTTGCAGGCTTCTCCGGCTTTTGAGTCTCGAAAATCCATGCCAGATAGAGAGATACTATATTAAGTATTTAACTTACGCAAAGAAGCTGTAGTTCTCCCGAGAGGCGCTAATGAATCTTCCTGCATTGTTCCTTCCGTCGTTAGACCTGCACAAACAAAAATGATAAAAAACATATGATTAATGGACGGCCTCTAAGCCCTAGATGAAATTTCATATCCTGAAATCATATCAGCGGTAGGAATTCTTTAGTAGAAACGATTGAAGTATACTTTTTCACTGTATTTATATTAAAGTGTGTCTGTACCTTGCTCTATATCTGTTCTGGAATCCTTCCACAAGGAGTTATACCAGAATAGAAAGATTATGAACCACACAATTCTTCTTCATCTTCTTCAACTCCGTCAATTACGGGCAAGATAGAGGGTGGTTAATGATATTCTTACTCTATCACCATTCAAAACATACAACAGATACTCATTAATTATACTCGCTCGAAGATCGCTTAATGAATGCGTGGGAAATTGCACATAGAACACAGACCATAGAACTTCGTGATTATTATGAATAGGCAGTTTTACCGTTTAGAAATCAGTTCTTAATGCTTCATAATACAATGCGTTACCACCCATTCCCTTATATATATCACCAGGACAATGAGCAGGAATATTCGATTGAAAAACTTAATATCCAACGGAGATCGACGATTCACCAGCCAAGTACAACCCCCTGTGGAGAAGTCTACATTTAACAATGGACGTCAACAGACTGATGAATAGTTGTTACCTACATGTAGTAATCAATTTTACGTTCACATTTCAATTGTCTTTAAGGGGCGCGTCCCTAAGAAACGCGCGAATAGCCACTTACGGTTTTAAATATATGAATGATACTAAAAAAATATCTGAAATGCTTAACAAATGACTCTATTAAAACACCGTGTCATAATTTTAAGATAATTCTTAACTTTCGAGAAAAAAATTCGTCAACATTGATCAAAAATATCGAAATCGACCTTTGCTATTATAACTATCTAGGCCATTCCGTTGATATATTTGTAAATATTTTCAATTGAATCGTGAGACGAAACTAAGGATAACACATTTACCATTCAAGTTTTTTGTTAATCTAAAACAAAAAATTATAAAATAATCCTAAACATCGTTGATTTTTTAGCCGAAATCGTCCATACATTTTACTATGAAACAAAAACGTTCTGTAATCAGCATTATAATAAACTACGTCCAAAGAAAAATAATCAGTGCCGTTTCAGTATCCAAGGTGAGAGCACGTCCGTTAGTTGTTCGAGTCGAGCTCCATAGCTTCGCGATAATTTCTTTAGGGTGTGTTGCGAGTGTCAGCGTCGAACACGGCTGCTAATTTACATTCTTCGAGCAAATAAAAGATCAAGGTACATAATACATATGCAAATTTAATTATATATTTTTGTAAACCGAATTAATTGTCAAACACTCTGCAAGTACTTATCGTAATCGTATCGAAGTCATATTTCAGGTAGATATGGGGAAGCCGAAAGAAAATTAATAATATAAAATAAACATGCAAAATAAAGTCAAATTCAAAATAAAGTAGTAAGTATAGTTATGCAGTAAATTATTCATTTCTTACTGACAAAAATGATCAAAATGGAGTTGCAAGCTTATATGGAACTATTGTTTTTAATGTTAGAGATTTCATAATTCGCACAATTTTTATACATTCGAATATATGGACCTAAATTGTACTGTGCAAACACAGCAATCAGGAATTCGATAGCTGAATATTGCTTTGAAATAATCACATTTTTAAGTAACCTGCACTACGAATGTTTTCGATGAAATAAACTGGAGCGCTAGTGTGCACCGTGTGAGCAATTCTACAGTATGAAGTTGTCGTTCTTCTCTCTAAGTATTTTGTTCTGTGTATAATAATACCCAGAAAGCATACACTCTGAGACTCTGACCCCATCTTTAGCTGCCGGCTACTCACTGCAGGCTTAGCGATGCGACAAGCTTATGCCTAATACATTGCGTGTTTTCTGTGACACTGAAGATTCTACTAATACAAGCGTGTAATAAATATGTAACTAATGCAATCACCGCCAATTAGATTTATTCGTTTCCAGGGTGCGTGTATTAATACTATGCGATGCGTTTGTGTGATTAGAAAATGTTAATGTGTGTGTTCAATCATAAGTTCCCACGCTCGAGGACTGCAGTCTTAAGAAAGACATATTAATATCCGTCGGATTTAATGACAATAATTTTTATTTTCTCACCAAAATTTATGTTAGTACAAAAAGGCTAATAAATAAGCTAAGTTGTGGATTATTAGTGCCTGTGATGGGTATTAAAAATACATATTATGTTACAGTTAACCAATATGTAACATACAACATATAAGCCCAACAGGGTGGGTTTGGGGTCTGTATTGGTAGACAGCGGCCTGGCTGTACCTTTGGTATATTGCAAAGGTCCATGGGCGGCAGTAACACTTAACAACTTACCACTTACCATGTGCTGCTTGCTCGTTTGCCACCATTAGTAATAAAAAAAATCTTCAGCTTGTGTTTCAATATCCTAAGTATTATAATAAATCTGAATATGATGTTACCAGTATGAGACATTTTGTTGAGACTTGCTCGTTCTGTTGCTTCCAGGGCGCCCAAGTAACGGGTAAGATTTCTACACGACTGCTTGTCAGGTAGTTTCTAAACAAAAATAATAGAAATTAGAAACGTATATTAAAAATAGTTGAGCCTTAATTTACATTATTGATCTCATAGCTGTTCTCATCTCATAAATGAATGTATGCAAAATTGGCATATTAGTTAAGATTCCAACCTATCGTTCTAAATGTCGCAGGTTCGATTCCCAAGTAGGGTAGGGTAATACTTTATGAAATCTATAAATTGATGTAACTTGTGTCCGTTCATTACGTCGTGTATCGTTTGTAACGATCCCCGCATCATCCCGCCTCCGCACATAACAACATCGACACAAGACACTGCGTACCAAAGTTCTTAATATACCGTCTCTGTAATAAAGCCACTTTAAGAACTTTTGAATTTATATAAAATCGCCATAATAATTAAGAATAAAAAAGGCATGGACAAATGTCTGTGGGCTACCATTATTTTATAAATAAAAAAATAATAAAAAAAAACTTCCCCCGCAATACTAGAATTATTGCCTTATAGTGCAAAGTATTATTTAAAAAAAAATATAGAGCAGGTTCTGAAGTACTTACCAGACAGAGATCTCGTAGCATATGGGCCAACTCTCCAGCGAGATGTGCGTCTCTAGGTGGCGACAATAACGCAAGTACTCGACAAGCCAAACCGACCTCAGGCGATGTTGGACGACTGACAATGTATTGGCACAACACTGTTGCCATGCCACCTTGACTGTCGGTTAACTGGAAATTATTATTAATGAAAGTACTATAACACAATCTAATCTTATTTTTTTTTCTGTTAATATACGTTCCACAGATGGGATATCATTCAGAATAGGCCTGCCATCTAACTACTACAATATGATAGCAGGATGGTAACTATGTCATTGTACAAGCCAAGAGTGGCGACTATGCTACTATCCCCATCTATATCGATAGAATGATGAATGGAAGGATGTATGATGCTTTGAATAGAGGAAAAACTCTGCTTGACGAACAAAATTCATTTAAGATAATAACTTCTAATGTTTACGCGAGTATTACACATTTAAAATAAAACTACTTTTACGGATTCTATCGCGTTTATATCTTATAGGGTAGATATAAATTTCTGTAATAACAATGACATATTGGACGTAAGACACCTCAGTCCTGCCGTGACTATGATCACAGAAAAGTGTTCGAAACGTCGGGAAATTAAAAATCGAATATAAACGCGATAGAATCCGTAAAAGTAGTTTTATTTCAAATTCATTTAAGATATTTAATCCAAGGGTTACGGTATAAACATATGCGACACAAGAGAAGGAGAAGCCCGAAAATTTTGCGCCAACACCTCGGATTTTATTGCATGTGACGATCTGTTCCCGGCCCCTCCACTCATAGCTTCAGCTGGGGAAGCATCAGGTGTATCTTGACTTGACCCGCCATCTCCTGCGTAGTGGCTGCGCCCCAGAGTTATATTCGTAAAGAAGCAGTGAATATATGACTACTAACCTCGTGATTAACTCTAGTAAGAGAAACGATAAATTTGATGACAGCTTCTTGATCTATTTCCGCGAGCGGTGAACTCGATGGCGCATTAACTAGCGCTCGCAATGTAGGTAAAGTTGCTTTCTGTTAAAACAACAAAAAAAAAACATTGTTACTTGAAAGGAAAGTTACTATTATTTATTTGAGCTAATCTTTTCTACATTTTTACGGATTCAAATTATTTATTTTCATAATAAGATACACAGTTGGCTTCATAATATTAAGAGAAATTACGTAAAACTACTGCACAGAGGACTCAGTCCCATGTCTATTAGAAATCAGTCCCAACTCTTTTATATGCCAGTTGTGCTAATGCGGCAGCCATGTGCAGTAACCGATTTAAAATTAACATTCTTCTTTTTAAGGAAAACGTTTTAAAACACAAATTTTTATCACTTTAAAATCAACAAAAAGTAACTAATAATTTAAAACAATCTAATATTATGTTTACTGACTTTTATAAAACATACTAACCACTTCCTAACTTACAAATGAATAAAAGATTTTTTATTGAATAGTTAAGTATTATTATTATTCTGTGGAGTAAGGCTGACCGACTGCATTCGTAACGACGACGTAGGAGAGCGAGTAGGTATGAAAGAGAGTGTTGGTATAAAGATGCAAAAGGGAATGCTCCGATGGTTCGGTCATGTGGAAAGAATGCCGAACGAACGTCTGGTTAAGAAGATATACAATGCGAAAGTGGAAGGATGTAGGTACCGGGGGAGACCGAGACTCATCTACCTAGACCAGATCGGTCATGTACTGAAGGAAGGTGGAGTCAAGAGTCTCCGAAACCGGCGAGCGTGTATGAAGAGAATTATGAATGTTAAGGAAGCGAGTGAAATATGCAAAGATAGAGTTCTCTGGCACTCTGTTCTCTCTGCCTACCCTGCAAGGGATATGGCGTGATGATATGTATGTATGTATGTATTAAGTATTATATAGGACATTGAAAACTGACCTGTATTTGTTCTTGTGCCCCATCGACAGTTGTGGAAAACGTTTGGAAGAATACTCCAATAGTTTGACGCAGCATATCTTCATCAACTGAAAATAAATTATTCATATCATTGTGAGCACAGCGAGTCGCGTTCGTGATATTTAATTATAAATCAATTTGTTATTAAAATTAAATTAGCTATTGTCTTACCAGTGGCAGGATTAAACCATAGTAGTAATAATCTGCTTAGTATTGACGGTGATTCCAAATGGCCCAAATGTAATAAACGGCATAGTCCCTCTACGATGATAAGTCTGTAGGCTGCACACTATAAAAAAAGAAACAATTGTAACTGTGTAATGAGAAAGTAGATACCCTTAACGCGATGCGATGCGTTGCAGTGATGTTTCAAAGCTTAACTTTTCTCAATAATATAATGATATATATATATATATAACACATAATCATCATTCTCCTATTCTTATCCCAATTACTTAGAGTCGATACAATATGTACTCTTCTTTTATAGTATATATTGTACAAGTTATTGGCAATAGTTTTATGACCGGCCGCCTGCCAGATCACCTTGGGAGTGTAATTGTTGACCAAACGGCATCGGATGGAGTTGGACGTTATAAAGCTCTTAGTTGTCTTTTACGACATCCACGAGCAAAGTAAAGGTAGGTAGTATTCGTAGCCACTACCACACAACATTATAATATCTCACATATTTTTAAGTACAAATCTCAGTTCATATATCAGTACACATATATGTGCCACTGCTGGCCTTGTGCATCCTTCATCGTCAATGGGTGTTTTTTAAATAAAGAACATCCTGTGCTAAGGAAAAAATCCTTCTATATCAGGAGCATATATAATTTCATGGACACAAATTAAACCCATGTTTGGAATAATAAATTGCATATAGTGTAATTGAAATTACTGAATTCAGTAATTTGAATAACAGGGTTGCGTCATCGTTTAATACATTTCTAACTTGCGAAGTTTGAGTATTAAGCCTGCACAATGTGTAAACAATGTCGAGTAGATGACACACGTCTCCTTAAAGACAAAAATATAATACGATGCGAGAATTGAATGTCCTATAATAGTTCACGGTGGTGCAAGTGGCAGCACGATTGGAACGGATTTCCAATAGGTGTGGATTCGAATCCCACTTGTGACAATCATTTTTCGCTCGTAGTCGGGTTAGTGTAATTGCCTCCACCTCACTGACCTCTTACGACACCTTAGGTCCGTTAGCTATATGTACACCCGTGGCGTAGCGTGTCTTGGAGGGTGCCCTGTATCAAAATTAGTCCAGGGGCCCAAATTAAGGGTAAAGATTTCTCCCAAAAGAAACAAAAATGCTTGCATTAAAATAAAATAAATATTTATTGATTAGAAGTTATCAGTTCCGCCTAGAAATTGAGCTAGCCAAACAATTCTGAAATGTAAACTCTATAGCCTATGTATGTATGACAGTGTTTTATATGTTTTTTTTTCCGGGAAGCATGAGATTGAGAATAACATTCTATTAATTTTTGGTACTGCACATTAGGTGCCCCTGTAGCCCGGGGTCCCCCTATCACTGATACAACGATAGCTACGCCTCTGTGCACTCAAAATTGACCTACTATGTATATATACCTGGTCAAAACGGATTGGTGTAGAGTTTTATATAGTTGTTCTTCTCATGCAGACACTGTCTCTGCCCTGTGCTCCTTAGTCGTCCTATTCGATCACCCACGGTGAACCCGTGGTGACCATTGTGTTATTTACAGTCCATTTTTTTTATAGGGAATACTTATAGGGAAAAGAAGCAAGGCGCCTATCCCGTGGTAAGTGTTACTGTCACTCATGGATCTTTGCGATACTAGCTGAGAACTATTTGCCAACCAAACCAAAACCCATCCAGAAATTTCGACAATCGCCTCGTTCACACACGAAACAAAACCTAACAAACACATTGCCATTGCTCAGACGTCGATCTTTTGCGAGAGTCTGGTACTACCCCGGACAGTTCACCCGCGTCTGTTGACAAAAAACTGTCAACGGTGCCGCCCCACTACAACTAAACTAACGTTTTATATACAACTTCTATACTCACAGTGCCATCCATAATCTTTAGAAGTAGTTTTATCACTGTGCTGTGTGTTGGCGATAAGGACAACATGGATTCCGAAACACTCACTGTAAAATAAGTACATATTATGATTAATTTCGAGTATAATTTTAAGTTAGCTTTCCGTGTGGTGATTGAGTAAGAATACTATTCACCACCATCGTCTTACCCGTGGGTGATCACGAGACGACTAAGGGATATAAAACGCACATAACATCCATGCGAGAGAAGGAAAATTCGAAACAAAATCCTATACCAACACGTCTGACAAGCGCGGTAGCCGGTTAATTTTCTTCCCATGACGGAGGAGGCCCGAGCCCAATAGTGGGACATATATGGGCTGTGATGAGGATGATAACTTTAAGTTAAGACGAAAGTAAATTACATATACATAGTACCTGGGTTTCACTACCACGGGAACGTGGGTAGTGGTCAAACATTCCATTCGTAATTCCGATTCTTAATCCATCATCACATGAAAAGCCCCTTTTTATAAAAGTGCTTATTATTACTTAAATTTTCAAGTTAAAATATCACAATTAAAATTAAATATAGAAAGGAAACAATATCGTACAATGATTTAGTACAAGTTTATCTAAATTAGTCCACTATTTACTCTTAAATGTTTCTTGCCAAAGATCATCATCTTAGCTTGTTTACGTCCTACTGTCTCCTCCACAATAGGACAGCAGTTGACCTGCTATATCAACCGGACGGGTTTATATAAGGTTTTATTTCGAGTTTTCCTTTTCTTTCACAGATGTTATATACATCATCAACTTGCTTATCCCAATTTAATGGGGGTCAACGCAATATGTCTTCTCCTTCCATACAACACTATCAGACGTCATCTCTGTGGTCCTTGTCTATCCATGTCATGTTTCACGCAATCCATCCATCTTTTCTTCGGTCTTTCATTACCCCTAAAACCTTCAACATTCATACTTCAAACTTTCCTCACAACATTACTTTCATCCCGTCTCATCACATGTCCATACCATGTCAACCTTTAACTCCTTGACTTTCCTTGACATCATCACAGATGTTATCATATCATCATCATCACAGCCCATAAACGTTCCACTGTTGGGCTCGGGCCTTCTCTGTAATGGGAGGGAAATTAACCTACTATACCGCGCTGGTGAAACGTGTTGGTATAGGGTTTTGTCGAGTTTTCCTTCTCTCGCATAGATGTTATATGCGTTTTATATCCCGTAGTCGTCTCGTACTATCACCCACGGGTAAGATATGGAGTGGTGAATTGTATTCTTACTCCGTCACCACACGGAAAGTTTCTGTTGTTATCATATACATATTATTTATTCTTTAATCGTCTTTTATAACCAAGGACAATAAAGGAGGTAGTGTATTGAATTGTTGCCAAACAAACATTGCTTGCCAGAAATAATAATAAAGAATTAATGTTTAAATTTGACTTGCCATCATCATCAACAGTATTATCATTAGTACGTGTAGTATTTCGTCTCTTCGTGGTATTAACTGTTGTGTCATTCTGTGTAATATCATCTTCGAATAGACGCGCGCCGTGAACGCATAATAGATCTATTATGCAGTGGAGAACTGTAGATACAGTGCGTTCGTTTGATGTGTCGATTAGCTGGCAATTACAAGAAAAATTGGTTTAAATAAAAATATCGCTGTCAATATTGAGGAATAAAGTTCAATTCTCAAGTTTTAATACATCTATAAGTACTAGTTTTAAACCTAGCAAGTGAATTGCTTGTTAAGTTAAATATTTTGCCCTAGTTTTTGTCATCTTCAATAATGTTACACCCTTTCAAATTTAACCAATTCGCCACAATATAATTTCACCAGAGCGCAATTGCTGTGATTTTACAACGTATATGTATTTTATTATAAGATATTTAAGGGTATTTCTCAGCTCATATATGACCCATTATTAACCTTTCGAATGCCACGAGGGCGCCAAAAAAAAAATACATCGTCTGTTGCAGCGACCGAAAGGATTAAAAGTGGTTAAAAAGAAACGGGCACAGATCTGTGACAAGACGGTTTAAGAGGCGTGCACAGAACTGTGTCAAAACGTTCGAAAGGTTAAGGACAGCTTTTTCCCATTGAGATAAATCGGCCTATAATACCATGCCGGCCAGATAGGTTAGGGAACATACCCAACCTTTTTTTTTTATTTTCCTTTGCAGGGTGGACAATGGATGTGGTCGCGCCCCGACAAATCGATCCGGAGCGACAAAAGAGGCGGCGCGCAACCCCATGGATCCACCCTGCAAGCACCTCTCTTCGCCGTATGAGCGGGCCACCGGTACCCGATCTTTGTCTTCGGTGGCCAAACATACCCAACCTACGTGACCTTAAAATATATTTGAATACTTACATTTGCAAAGAAGAAAGCTTTATTCTCTTTTGCAAATTCTTTATCTAGCATTCCATACAAAGCCACGGTTTCCAGCGCTGTTTCGATAATATCTGGATTTTGAAAGATCTCCACCTAAAGAAAACCATAGAGACATATCAATTCTCAATCCATAATATAAAAGTCCAGTGTTCGCTCGACATTAATGAATGCAGCCGATTCTAACGCACACACTTCACCACATTTTTATAATTCAAATTCATTTATTATGTATAAACCCTACGAGGGCACTTATATATTATCAGTATTAACATTTTAAATTAATCGAATAAACTACGACCGGATCGGAACGTAACCACTACTGAGAAGATCCGGCAAGAAACTCAGCGGGTTATATTAATTTAGATATATATATATTTTTTAAACTATCAATGCAAAGTTCAAAGTTCTGATGGGACCATTTTGAGAAGATCCTAAACTAAACAAATTCAAATAAGGAATATTAAAATACTGAGAAACGTTCGGGAAACTAAGGAGGATCTTGCCGTCCAATATTCCGCAATGTCTGAAAACAATGGCTTACAACCAGTGTGTTACTAGCGATGAGATATGGCATTGCAACGTGATTTCTTTAGAATTTTTTTTTTATGAGGTCCAGAATCCGGAATACGCAAATCCATAACAGAACAGGTGTAACTGGATATTAGAATTAGCACGTTCAAGTGGCAATGGGCAAGTGACATCGCTCGCCTAACCGACAACTGTTGGAGGAAAAGTTTCTCAATTTGCTACTACGTGTCGGACGTCAACGTAAGTTTAACCATGGTTCATGCACTTACCGTAAATTATTACACTACTTATAAAAATATATTAGTTGCGTGCGCTTACAGCGTAAAACGACTCCCCACTAGGTGGATTGACGACATTTCAAGAATGGCAGGTAGGCGCTGGATGCAAGCGGCACAAGCGCGTTCTATTTTGCATTCTCGCAGGGAGGCTTATGTCTAACAGTGGACAACTAGGGGCTAATGGATGGATGGATGAATGGATGAAATATTGATAGATTTACGACTCCAAAAATCATGGCTGTTATTTGAAATAGTTTTTATTAATTATTATTGGAATATAAAATAAAAATATTAAATATTTCAACGTGAATGTCAAAAGAAAATGAAAAATTTACCTCTAATTCCCTAAAGATTGTCCTCATGATGGGCGTGACTGTCGTTAACTGCGGTGTATCCAGGGCACAGTTTAATATTGTCAAGCATTTCGATAAGGTTTCAGCATCAGATACTTTCTCTTTTATTGTCTGTAAATTTAAAATATACATAATATTAGTGTAGGATAATATTTAAAGTTATGGTGACTAAAAAACTTGCTCAATAAATCTGAGACGCACATAGATCGCTATTTTCGATTCATCATCATCATCACAGCTCATAAACGTCCCACTATTGGGCTCGGGCCTCCTCCGTAATGGGAGGGAAATTAACCTAGTATACCGCGCTAGTCAGACGTGTAGGTATAGGGTTTTGTATCGAGTTTTCCTTCTCTCGCATAGATGTTATATGCGTTTTATATCCCTTAGTCGTCTCTTACGATCACGCACAGGTAAGATATGGGTGTGGTGAATAGTATTCTTACTCCGTCACCACACGGATAATTTTCGATTATCAGTAAGTATATAAAATTTATTTCAAATGTGTAATACTCGCGTAAACATTAGAAGTCAGTAAGTAAACTTTTTACAACCCTTAAATATTTCGCTGTTCGCCGTGAGCGACATTTTCATAACAATAGTTCTAATCTTGTGGATCAAGTGAATAAAGCGAAATTATAAATGATTTTTCATCATTTAGTTTCCAATACCACCATAAGATAATCAAGCCAATACCAGATAAAGTCTCATGTCATTAAAAACTCAGTCATAAAGTTCATACAACCACTCCGCTATATATGCTGTCGTTATATATATATATATATATATATATATATATATATATAAAACGACTGCACATATAACAGAGTGGTTAAGATACCATACCAGTGTCGATTCTTACGTAGGAATATACTTTGTGTATGGATGTGAAGCATACTTACAGCTACTGGTGCTGGAGGTGGAACATGTGTTTGTGCACTGAGCTCATCCAATTTCTTTTGTATATCTTCCACCTAGAATAGAGAATTTAATTGAATCAATTCTTTAGTATATTTCAAATGCACATGTTACATGAACTAAGAACATTGTAGGTATAACATTATTGTGGTAGGACCACGCTGTTGACAGTTCTCTGTCTGCAGCCGCGGGCCTGTCCGTCCGGGGAAGTGACACACTCTCGCAGAAGATGAGAGGACGTATGAGTAATGGCCATGTGCTATTGCGTTTCGTTCGGTGAGCAAGAGAGCTGGCAGCCCAATTGGGTGGGTTTGGGGTTTATATTGGTAGGTCTAGCTGTACCTCTGGTATTGCAAATGTCCATGGGCGCCAGTGACACTTACCATCAGGTGTGCTGCTTGTTCGTTTGCCACTACTAAAATTAATTTTCATTTAATATCAAATTTATCTATATTTATGTACAGGTCATTAATGATCTGTATGATTGTCTATGGATTCGAAAGGGTATTATAATCTGAAATATTTGATAAAAGGTTTTTGTGTCATGATCGTTAGGCGTTTATTTTGATCGCAAAAGGTTTAATTATTTGTTTTGAATTGTCTCATAAAGGTACCTTCTGCTTGATCTCAAATTGCCGTGTCAGATCATTTGATCGAAAAATATGTCGTCTTTTGGGTGAAATCTATATGAATCGCATCGTGCACTATGCACGGTACACGAGGCAGAAAATTATCGGAAATATGTAAATATCATTCTTTATATACCGTGACATTTATATCATCTTACAAAAGAAGTGTCAAAAGTATTCGACCAAAGAAACATATCTAACATATTTAACTGTTCAATAGTGGTAATGATAAAAAAAATAACAAAATAAAATAAATTAAAGTTAATATTTTGTAACAACCTCATTATAATGTTTACATTTTAAACAAAAGAAATCATACGGCATTCCGCATGATAATGATTGGCTAACGTAATTACGTTAGCCAATCACAGCTACGAAGTCCACGTGGACTGCTATTCCAAAGCGTACCTACGCCTAGGCAGTACCTACACAGTACGTGGGTTATGTCGAGTAGGTAGCCTACCGCTCGCTACATGCTGTTCTCTTACTATTTTAATTTGTAATTATTTATAATAATTTTTAGTAAAAAATATTCCAGTAAATATTTTTTTTAACCTTTTAATTGTACGAATGAATAGTAGATACTGCATACGTTACTGAACTGCTTTTGTAAGACGGCATAAATGTTACCGTGTATAATAATAATCTTTATTTTGAATGACGTGGATGTAAATTTTATTGCATAAACGCCGTAAGGAAATCTAAAAATAATCATATAAAAATTACAAAATTTAATATTCATATAATTTTCTTTTTCAATCTAGGCGTATTTTGCATTGCGTATTGTACATTGCATGGCCCAGATGTTATTAGAATCGGGGCCACTTGCGATATAAAGATTTATTTAAAAGAGAGCACATATTTTACCAAATAAACACATACATTCTAGACTCAAACAACTAGATTTTGTTATTCATTTTTTCAATCTCATTAACAGTACTTAGTTCCTAGATAAAAAGTACGCCCTTAAGTAGATATAACGTTTTCTATACCTGATAACGTGTGTGCGAAATATCGGCATATAAACAAACACTAAGAGGCTCACATACGCTAAATAGTACTTATTTATAAAATTAATAAGGAAACTAGGATACTTCTCTTACCTTCGCCTTACATTCTGCGGCTAGAGAATAATTTTGATCTTTCACAGCTTCTTCTTGGGCTTCGATTGCCACGTTCAATGACACGCGCAGTCTGGCTCTCTATAAGATAGCAGATAAAACATAGACATCACATTATAATTACGTGTGGTGAGTGATCAACTATTTAATATGTGACCTATTACTGGCTTTCCAAGATATGGGACGTTGTATTTTCATGCATATAACCCTCCTGTCAAGTCAAGTATGGCGATTATGGTATTATCCCCATTGAGGAAGCCTATATCCTATGCTGTGCGGTAGTAGCTACGAATACTACCAACCCTTACTTTGCTCGTGGATGTCGTAAACGACGACTAAGAGCTTTATAACGACCTGGGCCAACTCCATCTGATGCCGTTTGGTCAACAATTACATTCTCAAGGAGGGCTGACGTCTGGCAGGCGGCCGGTCATAAAACTATTGCCAATAATTTTTACAATATGTACTATTAAAGAAGATTACATATTGTATCGACCCCATGTAATTGGGATAAGAGAAGGAGAATGATGATGAGGAAGCCTATATCCGACGGTCACCGCGATAGGGTGATGGACGGTACATTTATCTCCTGTGTTGCTGTTTCATTTCACTAAATTTCAAATAAGAGTAGTTCTAAAAAAGTTGGAATTAAAAAAAGCAAATAATAGAAGATTCAAACCTGCAGTTTAATCTCGTTAGTATCAATAGCTTGCGGTGGTGGTTGTGGTACTTCCGGTTCGGGAGGATCTCGCAAAGAGTTGAGCACACAGCTAATTACTTCCATACGAGCTGATACCTCTGGTACAACAAGTTCTAGTGCTTCAACAAACGCGTGAATCACGTCTGCGTTTAATGGCCCGTATTCCCCTAATCAAAGAAAGAGAAAAAATTAGACAAGTTACATACTTTTATGTAAAAATTTTTTACATTACTTTTTGGCAAATGCAAATGACTTACTATACTACGCTGGTCATACAGGCTGGTATAGCGTATTTAGTAACTTTCCTTCTCTTGCATAGATGTTTTACGCATATTATAACCCTTTGTCGTAGTTCGACACTCACGTGGAAGATAGGGGGGGTAGCGATTACCACAAGGGTTAACATTTACTCCATACCACATGAATTTTTGACATTTGCAACAACATTATTAATTAATTCAAATGAGACCAGATATTCTTCTCGCAAAACTAATAAAACAGTCACCAGAATAAAGGGTGACTGTATGATTTAAATTTAATAATTTCGAAATTGTCAAACGCTATATATCACATAACCGAATCACAAAATTTAATCCTTAATTGCTATTCCCATTTTGTCAACTTCATAAAAAAATTGTATTGACATGATTTTATTCTGTGTAGTGACGAGATAAGAATACAATGAAAAAGTAAGAAATGGGGACATTTCTTACTTTTTCGTGCGAACTTTAAAATCCGGCAGAGGGAGACCGGAGGAGCGAATCCCTTACGTAGGGAGGCCCATTTCCAATAGTTAATCTGGCTGGATGGACTTATAATTTTAGATAACAAGCTAACGTATTATATAATCTTAGTGACTGTTAAGTAGATATCTTACCAGTGAGTACATCAGTTATCAATGTTTGCAATGCAGTCCTGCTAGTAGGATCCGTGGCATCGTATACTCGTAGCATGGTAGCCAGTTCGTGAAGCACGTACTGGCGTGTACTGAAGCCAACAGGATCTTCACTCTCAACGGGACATGGTGATTCCACAATACTGTTGAACAATTTATGAACTTTATAGTTGAATATTGATTTTTTTAAGGAACTCATAATTAAGAATAAATTATAATAAGAAATGAACATATAAGAGGAAGTTTGAAAGTTGCACCTGTGATGGAAAAGTTAAGGAGTGAAAGGTTGACATGGTTTGGACATGATATGAGACGGGATGAATGTAATATTATGAGGCAAGTTTTAAATATGAATGTTGAAGGCTTTAGGGTAAAGGAAAACCAAAGAAAATATGGATGGACTGCGTGAGGCATGACGTGGATAGACAGGCAGAGATGACATCAGTAGAACTGTATGGAGGAAGATGACATATTGCGTCAACCCCAGATAATTGGGATAAGAGCAATGATGATGATGAGTTAAGAATAAATTATTGTGATGCAAGGTTAACAACATTATTAACATATGTAAATAACGTCCAGACTCATAAAACCATTTGTAAGATGCAAAGAATTGTGCTGTGCGTGTGTGAGCGGATTCCATGTAGAACCTACACCACTAAAATATATATTACTATAGTTAGGTTATGTTGTTAAAGTAGTTGGAAGGGAAATTTTGGGAGAGATTAACAGTTAATGGAGCTAATGTATCCTCACCATGTTGACGTGTGCGTCAACATAATTTAAATTTACAATAGAATGAATCTACATGAATAGTCCTCTCCATGAGTATTGAAATATACGAGGGGAGATAAATAAGTTCGCGGAAACGGGGTGTTGGCGGCGGTGGAATTATTTTTATTTTACCTGCACTAATTGCGGGACTACTTATGAGTATAAATACCAAATTTTATAAAAATCGGCGCATTATTAATTGAGCTATCGTCGGTTAAACAAGTCAATCCGGAAGAAAACTACAAAAATGGAGAAAATCGTGTTGTCATCAAGCAAGGAAAACCTCCTCAAACCATTTTAGAAGAGATGTCTTCTGTTTACGGGGACTCTTGTCCTGGTAAAACCGTGATTTACAAGTAGCACAACCTCTTCAAATACGGCAGAGAGTCACTAGAGAACGACCCTAGGGCAAGGCGGCCTATTGAAGCGACACACAAACGTCGATAAATATGAAAAAATAATATTGGATGATGCACGTTTAAAGAAGAAACAACTCGCAGAAATTATTCGAGTATCAGATACAACCATTTTAAATATGCTCCACAACAATCTTGGCATGTCAAAGGTATGCGCAAGGTGGGTACCGAGAATGCTCACGCTACATCAGAAGAAGCGACGTGTTGCGTGTTGTCGAGAGTTTTTGGGTCTCTGTGCTGAGGACAAAGAAGCCATTTTGGACCTTATTGTAACTGGGGATGAAACTTGGGTTCACCATTATGAGCCTGAGTCAAAGCAGGAGTCCATGAAGTGGCACAAAAGGGGTACACCACCTCCCAAGAAACTTAAGGTGACCCAATCGGCTACGCAATACGAAGAAGTGATAAATAATATATAAAAAATAATTTTCACGTAAGACAAAGCAGGCCTGCCCATAAGGGCGAATATTAAAAAAAATGGTTTGCTTGGCAAATACCTCGAAAAGTTGAAAATAAATTTGACCGGTCAGTGTTCGTTTTGTGCGAGTGTTATGAATTTTTACGAATATTGTTATAATAAATCATGTTATGACTATATTGTCATCAGTAATGCCGTGACCAATAAGACCAAATCTTTTCCGACAAAGCCGTAACGCAATTAGAATTCGAAATATCACGAATGTAACCACGGTAGAAGAACTAGACATTGTACGGGAAGACCGCCGCGTTAATATGGCTCGACTTCGTGCTTCTCAATCACAAGACCAAAGGAAGGCAGCCTATGAAACGGCTCGGTTGACAATGCGAAATCATCGAGCAAATCTCAGAGATCAACTATTAGATAATTTTCAATGCGCATGAAGAAAAATGTCGTATAATACAAGGTACTTCTTCGTCTTGCTGGCACGTTCTTAAAATACTTGCTTTTTTAAGTTTATATATTATTCATATTTATTATCATAATAAAAGAAATAATTTAATAATTTTGAATTAATCGAAATCTGCCCATTCATTAACTATTAGGCGGAACGAAGTGTGCCGAGTCAGCTAGTGGATTATAAAGAAAAGGGTGTCAATATAACCGGAGAGTACTACGCTGCACTGTTAGAACGCTTGTGAGATGCTGTGAAGCAAATTTACCAAAATGGTGCTGCTTTTACACGGCAATGCACCCGTGCACAAGGCGCAAGTTGTGACGGCTGCCATACAAAAAGTGGGCTTCCAAATGTTAAGAACATCCTCCTTACAGTCCAGACTTAGCTCCCAGCGGTTATTATTTATTCCCAAAAATGAAAAAAATACTCCGTGGGAAGAAATTTTCGTCTGATGATGTGAAGAACGCAATTTCGGCCTATTTTGACGACAAAGAGAAATATTTTTTTTTATTGGTATATAAATAAATTAATTGAACGTTCTGAGAAATGTATTAGGGTTAAGTGAAAATATATTGAAGAAAGAAAAATAATTTAGATTTTTTTTAGCCCGCCGTTTTATTCCGCGAACTTATTTACCTCCCCTCGTATATACTTTCTTCGTCTTTAGACGATGATAAATTAACATACTACAATATATATACAGGTCTCGGTAACATACATAACATAATAATATACAAGGTCTCAGTCATGAGAGTGAAACTTCCTTACTAAAAGCACACACGCCAAATGTGTTAAAAGGGGGTTTAACTTCAAAGTTTTCTTCCCTTTTAGTAACGCTACTTGTTGATATCCTTTCTTCGAAAATGAAAGAGAGACAGGTTTTTTTTAAAGATTGGGTGTTGTGTTCGGAAGACACTAAGGAATAAACACATATATTAAGAAGAACTACTACAGACATACCAATAATAAGATACAAACTGTCAGAGCTGAGCTCTTAAAATTCATTTGTTGGTTGCAGACAGTATTGTCCTACACGGGGTTCAAACCCACGATACCAGATACGAGATATCGGTGATCTTACATCACTTTAAAAGATGTGCAAATATACTTTGTATTTTTGCTCCTTCATGTTATGAAAATTATTTATTTACTCACGCTCTAATATATCCAGTCAAAACAACTAAGTCAGGCAATATTGTCTCCAGAGTTTCATCATCGTCTATCTTCTGCAAATGCTCCGTCAGGTGGCGCCAATACCACGCTGTTTCTTTATTTAGTTTCTCTGCAGGAATCAGACGGAGCTTCTTGTCTGAGGGTAGCCATTCAAGGAGTTCGGAGATTGGAAGCCTTCTGAAATTAATAGAATAAATTATTATAATGTTCATGTTAATTTTCTTCAATTCCCAAGGAGGGTTGACGTCTGGCAGGCGGCCGGTCATAAAACTATTGCCAATAACTTCTGCAATATGTAGGAAGAGGAGTATAATATATTGCTTCGACCCCAAGTAATTGAGATAAGAGTAGGAGAATGACGATTATTTTCTGTTGCCCATATTCTACTGTTGAGTATGTATATGATGCAAATTACACTACTGCATTACGCCCCACAGACAGGGGTTCATTTCAACTTTACCTTCTTTTGCACTGATTTTATCCTCCCTTAATAATTTCTAATGTTTACGAGAGTATTACACATTTGAAATAAAACTATTTTTACCGATTCTATCGCGTTTGTATTTAATTTTTAATTTCCCGACGTTTCGATCATTTTACAGCGTTCATGATCACAGGAGGATTGTTATTCTTCCTTTTTTTTTTGGCGGCGGATTATTGAGCTAATGTTATCCTCCCTTAATTGCCTTATACCCACCAAAAAGGAAGGATTGGTGACCATTGTATTCTTACTCTGCCATCACAAATATATAATACTTTAGAAAATCTATAAAATATAAACAAAACTAGAAAACTTACTTAAACAGTGACTCCAATAATTTCCCAGCAACATACTGAGAATCTTTAGCATCATGTGCATTGTCCAAGCGTATTGCCTTCAGTAAATCAACTATGTTTCCTTGAAATGTGCTCAGCCAACCAGGTATTAAAATTTCTTCCACCACGCGACGTACGCGAATGCTACGTTCAGTCAAACCTACCTGAATATATAAAAAAAGTATAACTGATACTAAATTTTATCGGAAGCTGATCCTAGTGCTCTGTATAGACTCACTGCCTCCACAGACCATACATTCATTATCAGGGCTGCAAAAGGTTACTACGAGATTTCTAACGGAACTGCCCATTAGGCGATTATTCTCGCTCCCAACCGGCAATCGCTGAAATACCAGCTAGCACCACTAACACATACGCTCAGTGATACTGTTTACAATAGTGCGCCGTACAAGGCCGTAAATCGGAGTTGGTTCATAGGGCCAAATCTATGAACCGACGAATAGATCACGAAATCGAGATAAAGCGGGATGAGTCCGTTCTTAAAGATTGATCGAGAAAAGATTAATCCCGCTTGAGAAAAGTTTGAATTATGAAATCGAGTTGAAATTCGAATGACGACTATTTCTCCCATAGCTACAAATATTTAGCTTTATGAAATAATATTTCTTATTCAATTTGTGAACGGAATTTTTGCATATTATCAAATATTGATTATTTTAAATCATCCTGTGGTCTTAATAAAAATCTTAATACAAAATGAAATGAATATTTTAAACCATGTTAGAGAATCAGAAAACAAAACTGACATGCAAACGTGATGACATAAGTTAAAAATACAATTGGTAGTGTTTTCATGTACAGGAATTTAATGATAGTAAGGTACCTTGAGAGTTAATAGCCTTTGTCGCACTCTTAGCTGTGTAACATTTATTGCTGCTATATAGAGAAATGCAGCGCGTCGAACCGCCTCGTCAACGTCACACAATCGTGCCAATACAAACGGGACGTTGCGACTACATTTAGCTATGGACATCACTATGGCTCTGTAACAACAAATTACGGAGTTATTAGTCAAATCAATTACAAAGTATTATTAAAGCACATTCAATAAACATGAACCAACTTGGCCGAATAGCGAGGGTAGCGATAGCATAACAGACTAATTAAGTCGCTTTCTTATGCTTATGGTGGCAAACGAGCAAGCAGCACAGCAGATGGTAAGCGTTAAAATACTGTCGCGCCACGGATGTCAAGGAAGCGGTCCCAGTGGCTGACCCAATGGCGATGGGGAGAGAATGCAGTGGGTTATGGGGCCATACGCCTACCTTCCTTCGCCCCGAAAAAAAAAAGTGTTACATGGACCTTTGCTATACCAGAGGTACAGTTAGGCCGCTGCCTACCAGTGAAATCTCTAAACCCACCAAGAAATTGGACCTGCTGTTCTCTCGTTCACTAAACTATGTATAGCAGCAAATTGCCTCTGTTGAGACGTCTCTCGACTTTCTGCGAGTGTGGTACTATTGAGGACGGACCGGCTCGCTGATGTAGACCGAAAACTTCCAACAGTGTGGTTCTATCACTATTAAACGCATGAAACAATCATACTAATTTCAATTCATATAACCATTTGAATGATAGCGAAGATAGCATCAAAATTCGTTGCATAGTTTAAATATCTAAGCGTAAATTGGGATAGATAATGTGCGACGTTTTTTTACTATGTAAAAAAGACATTGACGTACCTTCTAACAGAAGAACTAGGGTCACAACTCATATGAAACCGGTAAGCTCTCGTCACCTCATCGTCTTGTTCCATTGGATTTTGTAATCTTTGCAATGCAAGTGCAGCTCTGCAACGTACCGCACCACGAGTGTCTTGTAGCCTTTGCATCTAAGATATTATAGTTGAGTTTTATAATTGACTTTTTAATTTTGTTTAAAGTGTAGGGTGCACACGAGGGTGGGCGAGGTTTCTGACCATCTAACTCAGGACTCTTTTGTGGCGTCCACAGAGTCATGGCGGTTAGAGCCATCTGCGGTTACCGCACGGTGGCGATCGCGGTGGCATGCGCCTTGGATGCGTGAGGACGATGCCCAAAGGTGAAAGCTGCTGGTGCATCGACTCGAGAGGGACCCGTGAGGGTAAACCACCGGGCGGGCTACCGAAGACAAACCGGTGGCCCGGTCGCTTGGCGAAGAGAGGCGTATTGCAGGATGGGTCTCTTCCGTCGCCCCGACCCGATTTGGCGGGGCGTGACCACATCATATCCAACCGCAAAAAAAAAAGAAAAGGGTACACGTGAGGGTATGTTCCCTAGTGTTGCAGAGGATATTCTTTTTTTAATGTTGTAATGACTGCGAGACCTATAATATGATCAAAAGATTCCATTGAGCATCTGACTATATAAGATAATATTTTTTTAAGGGTTTTATCACAGGGTGGCTACGGAGTAAAATATATATATATATTCATATTCACATTTCACTATAGTTTTAGTAAAATTAAAAGTATCAAAACATATAACACAAGTAAGCACTATCTGTTGAGTGCTGAATATTACCTGAGATGCCAACAGTTTATCACACAAATCATCATCAAGTGAGGCCTCATCACCTAGAGCTGATAGTACTGCTGCCAATAGTTGACTGGCACGGTACCTCACCGACTGGCCTGACACACACTGGCACTGCAAGTGATAATGAAATTAAATTTTTGAAATATCTTAAAAACTGCTAGGTATTCTATCATATGTATAGAACTTCTAATTATTTAGAAATATTAATAATTTTTCTTTTTAGAGCAATTGGTCTGATGATTGTTTAGTGAAGGACTAATGAACACATTACAGTGGGAAGTGTGATTACGAGCACATTGTGAGCTGTTAGTGTAAATGTTGGTAATTAAATATTGTGGGCAAAAGATTTTTTACATCCTCTTTTAAGTATTAAATCTTAATCTTCTCATCATTCTCCTACTCTTAGCCCAATTACTTGGGTCGATACAATATATGTACTCTTTTTTCATACTACATATTGTAGAAGTCATTGGCAATAGTTTTATGACCGGCCGCCTGCCTGACGTTAACCCTCCTTGGGAATGTAATTGTTGACCAAACGGCATCAGATGGAGTTGGCTCAGGTCATTATAAGGCTCTTAGTCGTCTTTTACGACACCCACGAGCAAAGCAAGGGTTGGTAATATTCATAGCCGCTACCACGGCTATAAACCTTAATCTTCTATTTAACACAAATCATTGAATCAAATCACAAATTTCACATCATCATCATTCCATTCTTATCCCAATAAGTAATTACGATAAGGTTCAAGTAAGAGGTCGAAATAATATATACTCCTTTTCCATTGTACATATTGCAAAAGTTTTGATGATAGTTTTATGACTCACTGCATATCTAAAGTCAGCTATGTAGAAATGTTATTCTTGACCACATGGCAATTTATGGAGTAGATTGATTTAAAGCTTCTTAGTCATATTTTACAACAACCACAAGTTGGTAGTTTTTGCAGCAACCATCACACAGCATATGTATAATCAGAATTAAAATTATGTATTAATCAGAATTGCATTTTACATAATTAAAAAAAAAAAAGAGTCCAAAGTGTGTATTAATTCGGTTTTGTTGGTGTGATTCGTATTAGTTGTATGATGTGAGTATTGTTGTTTCATATCAATTGTGTGATATTTGTGTTGTTATTTATAAACACCCGATTACACATGCAAATTAAATGCAATGCAAAGCATATTAAATGCTAAAAATTTCAGTAATTTGTGTTGTTGTTTTGTATCAATTGTGTGATGTTTGTGTCGTTGTTGTATCTATTTCTGTTTATACAAGTAGAAGCATGTATGGCAGTATGCAACAAGGTCAATTATCTAAAAATATATTATCTAAAAATCTCATAAGTGAGATTGTTGACCGATCTGTCAATCTCACTTATGGCATTACATCATCATAAAATAATCACAAAGGGATCCTCCCTTTGTGGAGAGACTAAAAGTCAATAGTAAACATTGATAAGCTGACAGGTAGAAAGAAATAGAAGAACAGAATATGTAAACTCTCTTTGTTTACATTTAAAATTGACCATCTTTCTGCTATTGATATTTCTTGATAATATAATTAGCGCATGCTGTCATTCTAATTTAATGAATTTCCAATAATATAAGAATGCTGTGTGGTAGCAGCTATGAATACTACCAACCCTTGCTTTGCTCGTGGATGTCGTAAAAGAGGACTAAGAGCCTTATAATGACCTAGGCCAACTCTATCTGATGCTGTTTAGTCAACAATTACATTCTCAAGGAGGGTTGACGTCTGGCAGGCGGCCGGCCATAAAACTATTGCCTTAACTTTTACAATGTGTACTATGAAATAAGAGTACATATTGTATCAACCCCAAGTAATTGGGTTAAGAATAGGAGAATGATGATAAGAATATTCGCAATCCCTATACATAGCTTTATTTATAAATTAATTAAAATAGTCCTGCAACACCAAGCTAGTTAGATGGGTAAGTTGTAGTATTTCTGTTGTCTCTTCTGACATTTTTTACTTCTGTTGTTTAGACCCTTAAAATACACATGTATATGACTATAGCAATTCAAATATAGTAAATAGTATTATTATACATACATCAAAAATAAAATCAAATATGAACAGCAAAAACTCCTCTTCATCATCCAGTGATATGCAAAATGTGGCTACAAATTGTATGACACGATCCACATTGGCACTTGTATCTCCAAATGTGAATAAATACATAATGGCATTCTTGAAACTCTCTCTGAAGCTGTCTTCATTAAGCTAAAAATATATACAATAATGAGAAGCGCATCTGAAGTCGAACCGTCTTGAGGATGCCTCGTTTAGAGGCGAAACACATGTCGAATCTTTATTCCAAGTTCTGCGGAAAATTGCAAGTTGAAGTTCTGGAGGTGGTGCTCATCACAGGAGTAAGATTTCCTTATATCCTATTCCACCTTGATCCCATCCTGTATTCCTTCCTTTCTTGAGGTGGTATATTGATTAACCGAGGGAAAGTGGTAGGTCTTCCTTCCTCCATTTTGTAATAATGAGAATCCTAACAAAATTGATTGATTGATAAACATGAAAGTTTGAGTGTGTGTAAACTCTTGTAGATAAAAAGTTTGGAATGATTTTCTTTTTATTTCTCCAATTAGCATATATTATGTTTGTCTAATTAGCACATCTAATGTTATTTTTTGGCATGGTGATGGAGTAAAAATACTATTCACCACACCCTATCTTATCTGTGGGTGATCGTAAGAGACAACTAAGGGATAAGGGAAACTCGAAACAAATCCCTATACCAACACGTCTGACCAGCGGGTTAAAGTAGTTGAGATTCCCTCGTATTACGGAGGAGGCTCGGGCGCAACGGTGGGACGTATATGACCTGAGATGATGATGTTTGTCCCAGGAGTCCAAGACTGTTAAATGACTGAATCAAGCAGAGAACAAACGAAAGTAATCGGGTTTTTATAAGCAGAGAGCAGTCCGAAATTTCATTAAGTACTGTTTATTGCAGTCATCTAATCCATAACACTCAATTAGCAAGTAGCATTGTATTAGGTAAAAACTTTATATTCTACATTATATCTATTTTTACTTTTACAGTCCAATTAACTCAGGGCTGTAACAAAAATGAAAAACAAAACAAATAAAACCCTCTCTGGGATAATACATCGACAAACTACGACAACTACAAAGCAATCAAAGTCTGTCGATATATTTATGATACATATGCTAATTTATATTATTGTTTATTAAAGTTTTACCTTTTTGTATAATTCAACCATCTCTTTTACGTATTTTTTATGTTGTACGACGTTATATTGCACATTTTGAAATATTTTAAACATTGTTGCATTATTACGCGGATTTGGTTTTGCCGTCTCCACTGATTGCGGTGCTTCCACTTCGATGGAAGGCATTTTAAAATTACAATACTATCGAACACTTAAATATTAAATATATAGTATCGCAATGTTTCGCCAAAAATCAGTAAAATTATAACAATTATAACAAATCTATAACAAACATAACAAGTAGAGATGGTCGTTGCGCAACTTAGCTGGTTATTGAAACTATCTATCGGCACAATAGCGGTTAGATAGTTTTGTCGTACTACAATAACCTGCTAACAGCTATTAACTCAATCATGTTCGGTAATACTCGATCGCTATCGGCAGCTAACAATCGCTACTCGCTATTGTAGCTAGTTATAGCTAACAACAACTCTGTGGCTAACAGCTATCGCGATCGCGACATGGCTGGGACATCGGTTCTTTCATCAATGATCATTTTGTCTCTTTCATACACACACACGCCAAAGCTGCGTTTGTCCTTTGACTTTAGCCCTTAGAGCCTTTGAAATAAGATGCATTTTTTGGAAGATTATTTTTGTTATTCGTCATTAGGTACTTAGATAATTGTTAGTTGCAGGTTGATGCCTAATTATGTGGCCTTGAACTAATCATTATCTAATTCACGTGTTTAGCGACATTGTGTATTATAGACGTGTCGCTTACTTTTGAGTATAAATATTAAATTTGATAGTCCCAGAGTATACTCACACAGTACAATTATTTGTATGATGTACACAGTTATTTGTATTGCGTCTGGGTGTTTTTTATCTATCTATCTATCCATCAGCCTTTCTCCGTCCACTGGTGGACATAAGTCTCCCCCAAAGAACGCCACAGCGCGCGGTCCTGCGCCACCTGCATCCAGCGGCTCGCTGCGATCTTAATTTTTACATTATGTTCCTGTCACACTATTTTAATTGAAAAGTTCAGATACATTAACGATATACCTATGCAATGAATATTTCGCTTATATAGATAGTAGATACGATTCAATACACATAGGTAGTCCGAATATGTTACCGAAATATTGACCGCGACGCTCGCCCGTTCGTGTGCACGTTAGTATAGTAGCAAAAAAAACCCGCTATTGAAATAGCGTGTTTCAAAAACCGCTATTGGCATTCGATAGATAGTTTCGTTTCGTTAACCAAATAACCCGCTACAGCCCATCGCTAATAACAAGACCGTTGTTTTTGAAGTTGCTTTTTTTATTTTCTCTTCGTCTTTTCGGTAAGGCAAAGAAAATAAAGTTTATACAGCCAAATCTTATAAAATTTCTTTTCGTAAAGTATATAACATTTATTAATATAGAATTCATTGTCACTGTACGCTAGTAAGTCAAGTCCTTAGTCGTTAATATTATTTAGGCACTAAACTGACTTGGAATTTTTACAGAACATAAATTATACTATATTTACTAGATTTCAGCCATTATTTGTATTACATAAAATATATAACACCAGGGGCGGCTTCACCTATAGTGCAGAGGCTGTAGTGCACCAGGGCTGTTGCCGTTGCTGTAGCTGGCGGGTGTTAGGGGGCGCTGAGAGCCACTCGGGACACATAGAGCCACACTGTAACGCTCCGCACGGAGCGGGCGCACCGTACGTGGCGAGTGTCTAACTATTTATAAACTCCGCTTTCTACTTTGTCGCCATGCTCACTATAATTTCAGAATCCAATCACGTTTACCTGGTTTCATGTCAAAACAACGAAACTAAGCATGCGACAACGCATTCCAGCTAGATTTAAAGAAAAAACACTTGTCAATTTTCTGTCACTGAGTTGGTATCCAGTGCATGTTGAGCATTATGCCGCATAATGCGCTTTAGTGCTGTAATTGGAAAATGCTCTAGGTAAGTCTAGTATGCTCTAGGTAGGTCAATAAAGTGCACCCAAAGATGCTCAGGTTGTGGGATAGTGTTAGGACTTGCTTCGCACAGGGGCGGCTTTACCTAGAGTGCAGGGGTGGGGTGCACCCGGGCGCTGGATGTTAGGGGCGCCGAGAGCCACTCGGGGCATATAGAGTCTGCACAGTAACGCTCAGCAGGGAACGGGTGCACCACACGCAGCGAGTACCTAACCATTTATAAACGTAGTGGGTGCGTTATTTGACAGGTTTTTGTAGGTTGCTTTGTCGCCATGATCACTATAACTTTCTAATCCGATTGTGTTTACCTGATTGGTAAACAACGAAATTAAGCCTGCAACCACGCATTCCAGCAAGGTTCGGAGTTTAGTCGAACGTGCTGTATATACCATAACTATCAACATGTTCCATTTTGTTCACGCAATTTGATATAAGAGGGCGCCAGGTGATTGATTGCACCCGGGCGTGCTAGAGCCGCCCCTGGCTTCGCTCGCCCTGATAAAAACTTGTTTACCACCGAAAAGTCCACTTATTCATTCATCCATCCATCCATTAACATATAAACGTCCCCTGTTGAGCATAGGTCTCCCGAGAAAGGGGGTTAAAACATAATTGAACATTTAAGTATCTCATGAGAGTGTTTCAGCCCAAGATCAGGTGGTTCTTTAGCCAGTTTATATGACTCTCATGAAAAGGAAAGATATGGTGCGACATTACATTTTTCAATTGAATTGAATGTTTATTTCGTAAATGTGCAATCAAAAATGTGGTAATTCCAAAATTTTTGTTCTGGTATTTCTAAATTCGTATTACCAAACCTTGTAAAATACAAATTTTCACAAACCCCCTTTTTCTCCATTTTCATTATTATTTTCAAATAAAAGCTACAAAAATCAATTCACAGTGACCAATTATAATACAATCACGTCAAATGTTATTTGATTAGTGTATATTACACTTTTTAGAAGTTTTTAAGTTTGAACTTCTCATGTGGTAATGAGTTAAACTATATAACTTTTACCTGAGTTACAGGAATTGTATATAGTAATTTGAAAACTTGAGTTAAATAATAGTGTAAATCGAGTCACAAAATCATTCAAGTTAGGTTAAGATAGTGTTGCACACACGCAGCTGTTTAGTATTTTACGATTTTATTTATAACTGTAATTATACAAGGCTTGGCTGTATGGCCTTCTTTCCCTTGGCCTGTTCAAACGGACTACCAAAATAAAAACAATATCTGCGTTTGTCGGAATGTCATTTTTAAGAAATTTTGGCGGGAATATGCAATTATCACGTGGTGCTCTTAAATTTTATTTATTATTTTATAATTTTTTGAATGGTAATGGTGGAACATAGAAATACATTGGACAAATTTGCTGGTATTTTAAATGTAATACAGAGACAATGACAAAATTAGTCGTGTGTCGTTCACGAATGAATCCTCCAAATGTACTACCAACCATTTTTTTTTTTGGTGGACTATGGATGCGTCTCGCCCCGTCAAATCGGTCCGGGGTGACGGAAAGGCGGCGCGTGACCCCATAGACCCACCGTAAAACTCCTCTCTCTTCGCCGTGCGAGCGGACCACCGGTACCCGATTTTTGTTTTCGGTGGCCCGCCCCGCGGTTTACCCTCGCGGGTTCCTCTCGTCGACGCCCCAAAGATTGTCGGGGCGTCGCCCTCACGTGGTGGCCTCACGTCGGGTGACCGGACAATTCCCTAGTCCGATCACCTGAAGCCTCGGTTAGGGCGGCATCAGGCGCAGATATTCGCGCCTGCGCCGCCCGGGCCGCTGACGGCCCGGGTCACGGGAATCCTCCCGGACTCGTTCCGCCGCCTCCTTCCGCGAGATGACAGTCTCGCAGAAAGCGGCGACCGCGTCCCAGTTCCTGACGCTGTCGACCATCAACCTCGCGACAGCCGGCAGCGTCAGGTCGGCACCGATAACAGCGACGAGGTCACGGCGCTGTCCGTCCCAGCTAGGACACATCTCGAGCGTATGTTGCGCCGTGTCCTCGTCACTGCTGCAATGGTGGCAGGCCGGAGTCCACTCCCTAGACGCGACCGTGTGCAGTTACAAGCGGAAGCACCCGTGCCCCGACAACACCTGCACCAGCCGAAAGGAGAGGACTCCATGCCGCCGCTCCATCCACTTCATCAGTACGGGCCGGAGGGCCTCAACGGTGACAACACCGTGTCTAGGCCTCTCCAGCCGCGTAACCCAACGGGCGATAACGTCTTGGCGGGCGTTCTTGCGCCAGGTGGCTATCTCGCTCAACGATGGGGAGCCACCTGCTTCGCGCACTGAGGTAACGCGCCGGTAGAGGTCGGAGAGCATCTCCACCTCTAGGTCCCACGGGGGTGTCCCGGCCAATAGACATGCCGCCTCTGTCGACACCGTGCGGTACCCGCGAATGGCTCTGACCGCCATGGCTCTCTGTTGCCTCCACAGAACCGCCCTGAGTTGGGCGTTCAGAGTCCTCGCCCACACGGGTGCGCCGTACATGGCCATTGAGCGGATCACCCCCGCATACAGCCGTCGGCCCTCGAAGCTGGGTCCGCCCACGTTCGGCATGAGCCGCGATAGGGCGGACGCCGCGCCGACCAGCCGGGGAGCAATTCGGCGAAAATGCTTCCGGCACCACCATCGCCCGTCGAGCACCAGACCCAAGTACTTCATATGGGCCTGGATACTGATCTGGATGGAGTTGACGACTAACGAGGCACCGATTGGCAGCCTTACGCGTGGCCCATGGAATAATAGGGCCTCCGTCTTATTTAAGGCCACCCTGAACCCCAGCGCCTCGATTCGCCTGACCATCTCCTCGGTGCCAAGAGTGGCCAGGCTCACCGCCTCTTCGAGTGTCCTGCCCCGGGCTGTGACGAGCGTATCGTCAGCATAGCATATCAAGCTCAGCCCGGGGGGGAAACTCCCTCTCAACGCCCAGTCGTACCCGATGTCCCACAGAGTCGGCCCCTGTGGAACACCGCACGACATGGGCGTACGCACAATGTCCTCTGCGGGACCCGCGCAAAGAACACTACACCCCTCCAAATAGTTCGCCACCAGCCGCCTCAGGTACAAGGGCACCCCGTGAAATCGGAGTGCCTCTCTAATACAGCTGAATGGCAGACTATTGAATGCGTTGTCCAGCGACACCGCCAACAGCACTCCTCCGCCGTTGACAGCCTCCGCGGCCGGCTGCCTCAGTCGTAGCAGGGCCCCGATCGTCGAACGCCCCCTCCGAAACTCAAATTGAGCGAGCCCTAAGGCGAGGCTCGAAGTGCTCGAGGAGCGACGTCAACACCCGGACTGGTATTCCGTCCGGGCCGGGGGCCGTGGTGGCGGAACGAATCTTCACCACAGCCGCCCCCACTTCCGACTCCGTCACGGGCGGAACACTCTCGTCGGCCTTCCGGTCTTGATCTGGCGAAACCATGACCGGGGGCGTGTGTCCTGACTGCCGTGGAAACAGCTCCTCGACCACCCTACGGAGGAAGTCGGGCTGGAGGGTCTCGGTGAGTTTGGCTGCGCGCGAAGCTTGTTCAGCTACGCGCGATACGGGTGACTCCAGGGGTCACGGTCGAGACCGTCCAGCATCTCCTGCCAACTCGCATCCTTGGCGAATCGGATGGCCAGCCGAAAGGCCAGCACTGCAGGCAGTCCAGGCACTGCGGTACGCCTCGTACAGGTGGCCCTCCCGCTCAGCGTCGCGGTGATGCCGCCGGCTGCGGGTGTAGGACCTTCGGGCACTGATACACGTCGCACGAAGGTCCGCCAGTCTTGGAAATGTACTACCAACCATAGATAATATACTATAAATTAGAAACTACTAAAAAACCAACTACTTGTGAACTACTTCAGTTGTCTGACAAGCTTAGTGAACTAGTTCAGTTACAATTCAATTAGTTCTTAGTTCAGTTGTATAGTCCACCCTTTGTATTTGCTCTGTGAGTCCACCGGCCGTGAACAATCCCAAATACGAACGAAATAATTTGTTGTCACGCTCTGTTGTAGATACTGAACTAGTTATTTGTTTCTCTCACACTTTGGCTTGATTACGTTGTAGAATTCGAGAAAAACGAATCTTCTAGTTTTCGGTGTACATTGCTTGTACGTACAATTAAACTAATTTCGAACTATTAAGCAAATGGCAATGTATAATTTCTGAACACGTTTGTTCCAATATAAAATTATTATAAAATGGACCACATTGTTTTCATTCATATTCATAAGTATCGGAGTCCTCATCGAATTATAAAAAAAATGCAATTTACGCTTTATGTCTTGAGTTGATGAGCCTTTTTGGTATATTTGTACCAGTTGTCTGCCATCTCATTTCTTATGAGATGAAAAAAATTGTGAAGTAAAGAATTGCTATCTTCCCGCTCTTTCCAGTGCTTGTTGAAAGCATAGTTTTCAAAACTTATTGGGTACGAATTTCATGCACTATTATATAAAATTACACCTAACTATACCTATGTCCGCATTCACCACATCCCTCCCAAATCATTTCTACCATCCCCACGAATATTATTTATAATGTCAGTTCTGAACCTGATTAAATATGATGGGCAATCTGTAAATAACCTACTCGATAAGTCGACACGAGTTTGTGTAACTAATCTTAGATGGCTGATAAAATTATCGTATTTGTAACTGTTGTTTAAACAACTCATTCTATATCTCTAAATCTGTCGATGAACTATTGAAAGAAAAACGAACGAGAGACAAAAACACGTTCGTGAAGTAACTAAACTAAATGAACTATTAAATTAAAAGATAGATATAGTTCACAATAGTGAAAAGACATATATATCTTTTCATTTCAGTGACACATGCGCAACGCTAGACAAAATCTAGTGAATATGATGTAATAGTGGTTTATGTGTAGGTATATTCCGTATATTTAAGTTGTGCCAATATTTTGCACGCCTCTACTCTCGATATATGAAAATCAGACACTTTTTAAACCTAAAAATGATTGTATTTTTCTCACATAGCACTAAAGGAATTATTTTGTTTAATGTAAGAAAATAGTTGATTAAAATGGGTAATTCTTTGTCGTTTAATTGCAATTAATAAAAAACTAAACCTAATGCTGCTCATTAGTGTATGTATACCTTATAAAAATTGGGTTCGTTTACATTTTTTTGTTCGTCCATTCGGACTGGCAAAGGTATCCCATACAGCCTATCGTAAGAGAGAGAGAGAGAGGGGAAGAGATCATAAAAAGTATCAATAAAAATAAACGATAATATTTTTAATAAACATCAATAAATTTTAAATAAATAATTTAAATAAACAATCTTGAGAGATTAACGTAGGATAATGATGATGAAATGAAAATGAAAAAAAAAAAATTAAATTTCGTGCCATTCTCAACGTAGTTGTAAACATAGCTGTTCATTTACAATGCTTGCAGCATTATAAACCCATGACTGTATGGGATTTCTTTCCTTCATTTATGGCATTGACTAATAATACTAAATGATAAATAATATAATATAAGATTATGAGCCGTGCGCTTTTGGATTTTCTAAATTATTTATTTCTTTTACTCTGAATTGCGTACATAGGTAACTGCAATCTAAAAGTAAGAAATGGAGGTCAACTATTACTTTTCTTTATGACCAAAGCGCACATTGACTACAATAGAAAGAGAACTCACAACTGACCCCAGGAAAAAATATGTGGTAAAATCGATAATAACAAAATGAGTATTGACAAGAAAGGAAATTATAAGGTTGAGGCTACCATAGAGCTGCCAGCAATAGTGAACTGCTGGCATTGACAATAGCACATAGTTTGAATTTTACTAAGGACTAAATACGCTGTTTATTGACGTATATCCTATACCTAATCATCACATATACCTACATCACAATATTTTTTGGCTATCCTTCTACCTACTGAGACAAATAATTTTTACATAGATAAAAGATTCGTTTTGTCAGAATTAAGATTAATCATTTCGGCACATTTATACTACTAATTATAACTATAACATACTTATAAGCCGTTCAGGTGACTGTAGAAGAAAAGGGCAGTGAAGTAGGTACTTCATCATCCTTTTTATCACTTACTTGTCGGAGTTGCCAAAATAGACTAAAGGAGTACCAGGTGAAAGAGCAGCAGTTTTCCATTGGGTAACTTACAACTCCGATTGCTAAAGGTTCATTTCCGCCGCGCGCGTTTAAACGTTTACGACCGCCGCGCGTTGCTCCATGCTCATGCGACAATAGCCAATGTATGAAAATGTATGTCGCAGCTTACATCATTCGTCGCTTATTACTGTCGCGGACCTCGGAAACGACGCTATACATTTTCATACTTTGACTATTATCGTATCGGCCGCGCGCGTTGCACGGAGATGAACCTTAAAGTGCTACTAGGACATTACTCCTTCCAATAATTTGGATATAACAAAAACGACAATCAATTACGGCAGAGCAGGTAAGACATGCTAAGAATTTCCTGGTGAGATCCGGCTACCAAAACAAAATCTAATTGACCTTCGTAATACACAAGATTTCAAGTGTGGTGTAGGGTATATCGTTCGTAAATCTTTCGTAGATATATAGAAAGGATTGAGGGACACACTCCCGTAGAAGGCTTTGTGCGAGTATATCTCGAAAGCGGATGACTTTCGAGATATATAGATCTGAAAATCAATTCAAGGTGGTTATGAGAGCCTTCAGAGCAGAACGGTATACGATTAGCTAAGAGTGGCTTTTGTGGCTGCTTCCTTAAGAAGTAGCTACGAAGGAAGTGAAATATGACTATAAGATCAGTCTTAATTCAATTTTTATTATGATCCGGCTCGAAGGACCATAAAGATGTACAGGCTGATGCTACGAACAATCTTTTGTTATTATAAATGATATGAATAAAACGATAAGTTGCTGCTGTTACCGTATATTCGCGATAAACATGTAATATAAAGTAATGATTTAATGATAATATGATTTCTATGAGCCAATAGTACGAACTCCTATGAACTATTACGAACTGCTTATAAAGTAAATGAGTGTCAATTTAGATAGTGCAATATTGATGACGGTGCAAATATAAAATGTGCGGTTGCACCGTACAAATACATAATTTTGATAAGCCAGAATTTTGTGTGTTATACAGCCAATATATTACATGAGTATGCCAATATATTATCTACATACCTATGAACACTTTTTCGTCTTGTGATTATCCATTACCTACTTTTGTAGCTCGTTGTTACCCAGTTGAATTCTCTTTTTTGAATTACATTATGTACCTAATTATAAATTGGATGTGGACTATAAGGCTCAACGTAATTTAAATGAAAAAATATAATAATTATAAGTGTAAAAGTTTATTGTGCTATACTTGTAGGTAATACAATAGATAGTAAGTTATGATTTATGAAAATCTAATATTTATAAACTTAATAATATTATGTACAAATCACATGATATCAAAAGTATTGAAAATAATAATTACTTATAGAGAAATCTTATACTTAATACATTAATATATTATTGATAAAAAAACTGAGTTATGTCAATTATGAGGAATAATTTTATTTTATGGACCGAAAGAAGAAAATAGACGAAACGTACCGTACTATGGTTGAAGTGAGTAAAAGTAATTCTAAATAACAAAGGAATATCATTTCTTTTGTAAATGTGTCATAGGTAAAAAGTCTAAGTGAGAAAAAAAGAAAGGTATCTATTACATGATATTGCTTATTAGTGTAACACATCAGTAAATCTAAGATTATATGTATTTGCAAATTCATAGTAATTAGGTTGTTTTCTTCTTCTCTTAGAAGTATTAGACTGTTTTCTTGAGATTTTAAACTAAGACATTCTTCAATTACTAACACTACACAATATTGGCACATCTGGCATATTTAAATAGCCAATAACAAGACTATAAAAATTGCCCTCAACTATTTCTACGCCACGCTCCGTCTGATGTGTTTTTGTATTTTATTGAAAAAGTAGCTATATTCGAAAAGCAATTAATAAATTATTGATTTAGTAAGCGATAATTTTTTAAAGCTTTGGGCTTATTTGAAAGTTTATTTAATTATATGTCATTATAATACAATACTTATTTATTTTGACTATCTAATATTTTTCACCAATTAGTACCTATTACAACTTAAAATTAGACGGCCTTGCCGTAGCGGTCGAGTTGCAAGCATTCGTTAATTTTTCTATTAAATACAAATATGTGCAAAGGCTCACTACATGTATTGGGAAATTGTAGGTATACTAAACTCTTGAATAAATAAATAAAATATATTTGCAATATGTTTAATATTATGTGTGTGAAATTAATTTATTTCCAAATACTCATAGTTTACACCACAATTACCTTTATAGTGTAGCATTTTCATATTTTTTTTCAATATGTTGGGCAATGATAATGCTATTTATAGCTTTTGTATTCTGTTAATTACAGCGGGATATTTCAGTAATGATTCTATTTGTATATTTAAGTTATCAATGTGGAATAAAATATCTTTATTAACTTTAAACTTACGAAGCCTGTCATGTTATATACTTAAAGAAAATTAATTAGATAAGTAGACATACGCATATGTATATATATATATATATATATATATATATATATATATATATATATATATATATATATAATTATATAAATATGACTTTTGTTGTATAGTAACAGTAAACACGTAGCATTTTTTATAGGAAATATATAGGATACTAACTATTATAAGATTATCGTGTTAAGTAGGCAATATAAATCTAAGAATACATGAAATGCAGGCAGAAACGAAAGTAAAGTTGAAAAAAATACGAAATTAAGTAACATGATTCCTCCACAAGCTGTCATTAATCGGGGTATTTATTTTAACAACATTGAGAGTGTTGAATAATAAATCACAAAAGTTACAATTTTATAAATAAAACTGTGTTAAAATTATGTGTAAAAATAGATTTGTCCTTAACTAGAACCACGTCTCAATAAGTATTTTTAAAACAATATTTTTTAGCAAATATCTACCAAGTGAAAAATTTAGTTCTTATTTATTTATAAAATATATATTTTTCGTAGGCGAAATATTGGCGCCATTAAGGAAGTTCTAATGGCGGCTGTACACACTCGATGAGAGCCTCTCGCCGAGAGTTTCGTCCTAGAGGTTCTAGGCGAGAGCACGCCCTGTACACACTCGTTATGCCAGTTGCACTGTAAATACCCGAGACAATGGACGTAGAAACTGCTGCTGCTATTTGTCTTTGTGTCGTGCGCTATTATAATTATTAAAAAAATTACTATAAAAGAAAATTCGTAAGCCATTGAGAAAAAGAAGATGGTGGATAATTGCTATGCATCGCAATAGAGACAGGTAAAACACTGTCAGCGGACAACTAAACGATCGAGTGTGTACATGCTCAGTCTCTTTTTCATAGCGAGATTTAACGAGACCCTTTGAATCGGGCGCAAAAAACCGAGAGGTGACCGAGACTAAGCGAGGCGAGAGCGAGAGTACCATGCACATACCCGCTCTCGGTCCGTCCCGGGGTGTCTCGTCGAGTGTGTACAGCCGCTATAACTACTTCCAAGCGGTGGTCAAGAGGCTCGGCATCGAGCCTGGAAGTGTCAATCTAGTGCTTTTATTCCCGAGGCTTATTATTCTAGGCGTTTGGATATAGTGACAGTACTTTCGTATCTATCTGAATTTTTAAGTTTTATAAATTTTATCACTCAAGATCGTCGATCAGAGAGTCGAGTTCTTTTTGTAAGCTTGATGATTCCTCTCTCTGTTTAAGTACATCGTCCTTTAGACGATCAACGTTGGCCATGAGAAGAGCATTGCCTTTCTTCAATGCGTGCACTCTGCCTTCGTGTCGTTTTAAGCGTTTTGTGAGGTTATCTTTCTTTTTCGGTAAGGGTGAATCCTGAAATATGAATTATTAGTTAAGTACGTTTATATATAGTTTTAATGTACAGGCATCTTCTTTGCTATATGGTAGCGGCGGCGGATGTCGTATAACACGACTAAACAATAACGACCAGAGCCAACTCCACCTGATGTCGTTAGGTCAACAATTAGATACATTCCCAAGCAAGTTTGACGTAACACAGCCGGCCGGTCATGAAACTATTGCCAATAACTTTCCATATATACGAGTAGATACATATTGCGTCAACCCCAAATAATTGGGATAAGAGCAGGAGAATGATGATGATGTATAAGCATCTTTCAATGATCAGTTACTCACCTCAGGTTCACTTTCACTTTCTGTCTCACTTTCAGTATCTTGTTCAGTCTCGGTTTCCGATTCTTCTTCTTCCGATCCTGACTTCTTCTCTTCTTCAGATTCCTCTTCCTCCTCTTCTTCGTCATCTTCATCTTCTGAACCAACTTCTTTCATCATAGCCGCCATTTTGTCAACCTCGCGTTTTAGTTCTTTGTATTTCTTTTTTTCATCTCTGTAATATTATAATTTTTGTAGTAAGGTCTGTGTGGTGCCCCAGTAGTAATACAATTTTTCTTCACTTCCTTTTCCGTCAACGGGATAAATAAGTGATATACACTGAAAAAAACATTGAAGAAGAAGGAAAACTTGAAATAAAAGCTTTATACGAACTTATCTCATCACCTTAATATAACGGGTCATTAACAAATCGGGTCATTAATCTTTGGAGTTAGGCTGATCGATCGCATTCGTAACGACGACATAAGAGAGCGAGTAGGTATGAAAGAGAGTATTGGAGTAAAGATGCGAAAGGGAATGCTCCGATGGTTCGGACATGTGGAAAGAATGCCGAACGAACGTCTGGTTAAGAAGATATACAATGCGAAAGTGGAAGGATGTAGGTACCGGAGGAGACCGTGACTAACCTACCTAGACCAGATCGGTCATGTACTGAAGGAAGGTGGAGTCAAGAGTCACCAAAACCAGCAAGCGTGTATGAAGAGAATTATGAATGTTGAGGAAGCGAGTGAAGTATGCAAGGATAGAGTTCTCTGGCACTCTGTTCTCTTTACCTACCCTGCAAGGGACATGGCGTGATGGTATGTATGTAACAAATGTCATTTACAAACACAATACAATTTTGTAAAAATAGTTTTATTTTAAATTTTTAATACTCGCGTAAATATTAGAAATCATTATGTCCTTATTTATACATAATAAATGATTTAATTTTGGCAAGGGTTTAAATAGCTTATATATTAGGTCCTTACATATGAAATTAGCGTTTTGCCGTACTGACCACTTTGATCTGAAATATCTCCTCTTTGTTTAAGAATTCCAAATTAAAATTTATAAATTCATTTAGCTGGTACATTTGAGTTTTCTAAACAGTCATTCATTTGTTTTTCCCTCGTTTTTTTCTTTGGCGTGGCTTATTACCGCACAATTGAAAACATGAAATATCGGTATATTTACGAGTACGAGTTCTACCATGGCACCAGTGCTGCAGAAACAGCTCGAAGGATTAATGATGTATACGGCGCTGGTGTGCAAAAGAAAGCACGGCACGATTTCAACGTTTTCGTTCTGGAAATTTTGACCTTCAGAACCAACCCCGTGGACGGCCGAAGACCAAAGTGGAAAATGAAGAATTAAAGGCTGTTGTGAAAGCGGATCCATCACAAAGCACTTTAGAGATAGCTGAAGGTTTCGGGGTAAGTGACAAAACTGTATTAATCCACTTGAAGCAAATCGGGAAAGTAAAAAACTTGAACGATGGGTACCTCATGAATTGAGTGAATCAAACTTGCAAACACGCGACGACCGCTGTGTTACTTTGTTCAACCGACACAATAAAGAAGGGATTTTAAATCGAATCATTACTTGTGATAAAAAGTGGATACTGTACGATAAACGGAAGCGGTCGTCGCAATGGCTGAAAACTGGAGGCCCAGCCAAAACCTGCCTAAACGAAAATTGACTCAGAAAAAGTTACTTGCGAGTGTTTGGTGGACTATCACTGGTGTTGTTCCCTACAGCTTTCTAAAATCTGGCTAAACGATTACGGCAGACTATCTATTGTCAATAAATGCAAACTATGAAGGAAGAACTAGCTGCTAAACAATCAAGATTGGTCAATCGCTCTAGACCACTGCTGCTTCACGACAACGCAAGACCACACACTGCACAACAGACAACCACACAGCACAATTGGAATGTCTGCGATATCCACCGTACTCCCCGGACCTTGCTCCAACAGATTACCATTTTTTTCGGAATTTGGACAACTTCTTATAACTCCGATGCGGCAATCCAAACCGTCTTCAAAGAGTTTATTGATTCTCGCCCCCATGGTTTTTTTTAGTAAAGGGATCAATGAACTACCTATAAGATGGCAAAAGTGCATCGATAACAACGGTGCATACTTTGATTAAATAAATATATTTTCCAAAAAAAAATGACTTTATATTTCACCCGTACAAAATGGCAATTTCATATGTAAGGACCTAATATATATTTGTCTAATAACTGTTAAATAACTATCGAAGCCTAACCATTAGGACGCACTCATATGTGTATGTTGCATATATTGTTGTCTTCTATAGAATGTAATGCTAGTTGTGAAAATAGATATTATTAATAAAATGTTTGGTAGAATATATTTGAAAGTCTTAGTATAGGGGTGAAATAATAAATATTTTAACAATCAAGTTACATTTTGCCTTTTAATGTCTATAGTTAATAGTGGTAGGTCCACGCAGTGCGCAGTTCTCTGTCTACTGCCAGTCCGTCCGGGGTAGTACCACACTCTCGCAGAAGATCGACGTCTGAATAATGGCAATGCGCTATTGCGCTTCATCGTTCGGTGAGCGTGAGAGCTGGAAGCCCAACTGGAGTGGGTTTGTATTGGTAGGCAGTGGCCAAGCTATTATATCCTTGGTGTTGCAAAGGTCCATGGACGGCAGTGACACTTACCATTAGGTGTGCTGTCTGCTCGTATGCCACCATAAGCAATAAAAAATGTTTATGAATTTTTGTTGAGTAAGTATATGAGGTTTAGTAATACCTAAATTTTATAATAGTAAATTTTAGTTCGGTAATAGTAGTTCGGGTAATAGTAGTTTCCGTCTAATGTCGGAGTGAGAATACATTTGACCACCCCGATCTTACCCGCGGGTGATCGTAAGAGACGACTATGGGATATAAAACTATGCAAGAGAAGGAAAACAAAATCCTATACAAACACGCCTGACCAACGTGGTATAGTAAGTCAATTTGCCTACCATTATGAAGGAGGCTTGAGCCCAACAGTGAGCTAAGATGATGATGAAATGTTATATTTATAATGTTATATTTATAATGTTATGTTATAAATATAATTAGCGTAACTAACTTGAGAGCAGCCTGTTGATTCTTAAGTGACATTTTGAAGCCCATTCGTTCCCTCTTCATGTAATCTTGTTTCTCTTTCAAGTATTGAATTTTGTTTCTCATGTTGCGTACATCTTTCTCCATTCGCTTTTGTTTTTTCTCTTCACTTTCCTCCTGTAAATTTATAATTCATGTTATTAAGATAGCATTCCGATCTTAACGACTGCGATGTGCGATCGTAACCCATGATTACGAACGGGTCCCGCGACCCGCTGCTAATAGGTGCGGTAGCATTCCGATCTCAGCGACCGCAATGCGCGACCGCGATGGGCGACCGCGATGCGCGACAGCCACCCGCGATCGCAACCGGGTCGCGCGACTCACTGCTTAGTATGAATTTATATGGAGCACTAAACATACTCCGCGACCGCGTCGCGCAACCAATAGGCGTGGCCAGAGAGTCGCGTTACGACCGCGACCCGGTCGTGCCAGAGGTAGTGCAGTCACGCGACGCAGGAGAGGAATTCATAAAAATGGTGGCGTTTCATGAATGATTGATGCTTTCAACCTTCGTCTTCATGCTATGTAAAAATTGATTTGATCTTTTTCCATTCTTCCGCAGGTATAGTCACTAACATATCTTCAAATCATACTAACATATCATCATTCCATCATCTTCATCTTCGAATAGCAAGCAATAGTTAGTTGCCGAATTTTTTTTTTCTAGCTGCGGAGAAATTGTCCGGTATATCAGTATAATAGAACAAAATCGTCACCCATAAAACTATGGAAAGAGTGGCGAGTCGCGGTCGCGTTGTTGACATCGGAATGCTGGCAGTCGCCCTCACGACAGGTGATCATAATTGCGTAGTTGAACGGTCGTGTTCGTGCGTCGCGGTCGCTAACATCGGAATGCTACATTTAGTATGAATTTATATGAAGCAATAAACAAACTCCGCGACCGTGTCACGCGACCGATGGGCGCGTCGCGCCAGAGGCAGTGCAGTCACGCGACGCAGGCGAGAAATTATAAAAATGGCGGCGTTTTAATAATGTTTAAAAGCAACCCTCGTCTTTATGCGATGTGAAAACTAGGTGGATCTTCTTCCTTTCTTCCGAAGAAATAGACACTAACATATCTTCAAATCATACCAACATAACATTATTTCATCATCTTTTTCAACTTCCAATAGAAATTATCTGATATATCGCTACAATAGAACAAAATCGTCATCCATCAAACTATGGAAAGAGGAGTGAGTTGCGGTCGCGTCGTTTCCATGGGAATGCTTTTTTTTTTTGGCGGCGGGCTACGGTACGCCAAACCCCGCTATTCCATCCGGGGCGACAGGAAAAGCGGCGCAAGATCCCGTAGACCCGCCCTACAATATACCTCTCGACGCCGTGCGGGTGAGTCACTGGTACGCGGTCTTTTTCTTCAGTGGCCCACCCGGCGGTCTACCCTCGCGGGTATCCTCGCTGATGTCGACGCCCGGACAGTTTGTATCATCAGGGCGTCGTCCTCACGCGGTGGCCTCGCTCCCAGGGCGACCAGACTAATCCCCGGTCCCGTCACCCGCTGCCTCGGCTAGGGCGGCATGAGGCGGAGGTATTCACGCCTCCGCCGCCCCAGTCGCCGGTGGCGGCGCGAATCCTCGAAGAGAAGTTCCTCTCGGATTCGCTCCGCCGCTTCCTTCTGCGAGATGACGTCCTCGCAGAATGAGGCGACTGCGTCCCAATTCCTCTCGCTTTCGACCATCGCTTTCACGACGGCCGGCAGCGAGAGGTCGGCACCGATAGCAGCAACAAGGGCACGGCGCTGCTGAGCCCAGGTCACGCAGACCTCGAGCGTATGCTGCGCCATGTCCCGGTCGCTGCCACACTGTTGGCAGGACGGAGTCGTCTCCACCCTTGCGACTGTGTACAGGTACTTGCCGAAGCAACCGTGCCCGTCAAGACCTGCACCAGCTGGAAAGAGAGGACTCCGTGCCGCCTCTCCAGCCACTCCATCAGTACGTGCCGGACGGCCTCGATGACTCGTAATCCGTATCGAGGCCATTCTAGCCGCGTTGCCCAACGGGAAAGAACCTCCCGGCGAGCGTCCCACGTCAGGTGGCCAATTCGCTAGGCGAAACATGGCCACCTTCTTCGCGAGTTGAAGACATCCGCTGATATATTTCGGCGAGCATTTCCGCCTCCAAGTCCCAAGGGGGCGTTCCGGCCAATACGCATGCAGACTCGGTCGCAACCGTGCGGTATCCGCGGATAGCCCTGACCGCCATGGCTCTCTGCGGTCAGAGCCCTTGCCCACACGGGAGCGCCGTACAATGCCATTGAACGGATCACCCCTGCATAGCCGTCGACTCTCGAAGCTCGATCCGCCCAAGTTCGGCATCAGCCGAGATAGGGCGAACGCCGAGCCGACTAGCCGGGGAACAAGTGTACGGAAATGCTCCCGAAACCACCAGTTCCCGTCGAGCACCAGACCCAAATACTTCATATGGGCCTGGATACTGATGGGTACGGAGTTCACGACGATTGAGACGCCGACGGGCGGCCCCATGAGGTGCCCATGAAACAGGAGCGCCTCTGTCTTGTCCAGGGCCACCCTAAGCCTCAGCGCCTCGATACGCCTGACCATCTCCTCAGTGCCGAGAGTGGCCAGGCTCATCGTCTCTTCCAGTGTCCTGCCCCAGGCTGTGACGAGCGTGTCGTCAGCATAGCATATAAGCCCCAGCCCGGGGGGGGAGACGCCCTCGCAACGCCCAGTCGTAACCGATGTCCCACAAAGTCGGCCCCAAGACCGACCCTTGTGGGACACCGCACGACATGGGCGTGCGCACAATGTCCCCCGCGCTATTCGCGCAGAGGACACTGCACCCCTGCATCCATGGGAATGCTGGCAGTCGCCCCGCGACGGGCGTAGTTGAATAATTACAGTCGCGCGTCGCGTTCGCTAAGATCAGAATCCTAGCTTTAGATTGATTTTTCTATTATGCAACAAAGTCATCGAAGGTTAAAAGTTTGTTTAGTTTTTTTAGCCTTTTTAGTATAAACTTTTAGACAGATTGTGAAAGCTTTAACACAGATTGTGAACAGTTTATTTCAATAGATTACTAAAATGTCTAAAGTGTGTTTGCGACACGCTTAGACAGTTTAAAATTTATTTTTGAATATTATCTGTGGTCACAGACAATATATAGATACATACATGTCATCACGCCATATCCCTTGCAGGGTAGGCAGAGAGAACAAAATGCCAGATAACTCTATCCTTGCATACTTCACTCGCTTCCTCAACATTCATAATTCTCTTCATACACGCTCGCCGGTTTCGGAGATTCTTGACTCCACCTTCCTTCAGTAGGTACGTGACCAATCTGGTCTAGGTAGGTGAGTCTCGGTCTCCCCCGGTACCTACATCCTTCCACTTTCATACACAACTAAACATATATAAAACTAATTACCATTAATCATTGCCTACATGTGTAAAACCTAATGATTTTTGTTTAAATTATGCGATATGTATATAATTACAATTAGGTACATAAATAGATTAAATACGTAAATAGATTAGAGCAAAAAATAAATGGGCATTCCACGAACCTAGCATTATTCATCGAATGCTGAAGCACTTTTTATTTTTATAAATCGATTCGATGCAAAATATTTTTTTCTCAGAGACGATCATCGGAAAAATTGCAAAAATTGTAATTCTTACGATATATATTAACTGTTTTACGGCGTTAGTTTAATTATATCGTAAACTATGTATGTGAATATGTCTTTTATTATATATAAGGCTAATCTGTTTTATTTGTTTCTTGCAATATTATTAAATTCTATATTAGAATACGTACTTCTTCTGGTTCAGATTCTTCTTCTTCCTCAAAACTATCGTCTTTAGTAACAGAGAGCTGCTTGATAGCATGACTTGAACGCCGTGAGCCCATACTTGTTGGCATTATACCCTGAAATCATATTTACATCTATATTAGCGCTATTAGTCAAATTGCTATTGATACAGGATCGTTTTTTTGTTTTCTAAGATGGTATGTCATAAATAAGACGTAAGCGCTGTCTGTGGGATTTCCACAGAAAGCGCCAAGATCTGTCCAAAATCTATATCGATAACAAGCTATTCTACATAACATTGTCTAGTACATCATTACATTTCCAAAGATGATTGACATGATGCAGGTAACCAGTTTTAAAAACTCTCAAAAATACTCGCAGAATGTGCTTTTGTTAAGAAATGTAGTTTGAACAAACATCAAAAAAGATGTTTATGTCACAAAGAGAAATTCTATCCTAAATAATTCGATAATATATAAAATAATAGTAGAATATATTATGTGTCACACTGGCGAGAAATAGAATAAATAAAAATTTGCATAAAAAATATATAAAACGGTTAGACCATTCCCTACATCACATATATCAATAGTCTAGACTGTTTGGTGTATTACTTTGGGATACTAAAGAAAGTTAATATGTGGTTTGTTTTAAAAATAATTATAACAAGCTAAGCGTTAATTAATATAATTTCATACCTCTTCAAAAGCTAAATTAGTACAAGCATTACTTTTAGCGATATTATTGTTAGAATCAAGCATCTGTTTCCTTAGGTCTTCAGCTTCAGGTGAATTTAATTCAATATTTAACAACCTGCATTGTTTCTCGAAATCAAGTTGCCTCTTTTGATAAAATGACATTGGTTCTTCAGATAAATAAAGCTCTTCCAAATTATTCTGCAAATATGTTAGTTAAGCGTTAACTTTACAAAGCATTATTAAATTAATATTTCTTTTAATTTATGATTAAGCTTGTAAAAAACATTATTAAAATCGATAAAATCAATGGTGAATAAAATTGTAGTTTTAAATTAAATTAATGTTGCATTTTGTTAGTATTTTTTATAAATAAAATTAGACACAGAGTTACAAAAAGTATACATAATAACGATGACATTTTAGTATTCAAAAACTACTGAAATTTTTAGCATTTAATATGCTTAATTATTTATATATATATATAAATAATTAAGCATATTAAATGCTAAAAATTTCAGTAATTTGAATAACAAGGTTGTGTCATCGTTTAATACAATTCTAACTGTAAAGTTTGAAGTATTAAGTCTATACAATGTGTAAACATTGTCCGATAGATGGCATACGTCACCTTGAAGACGTAAGATATAATATGATTCGAAATTTGCATGTCCCAAAATAGTTCACGATGGTGTAAGTGGCAGCACGGTTGGGCCGGATTCCCAATAGGTGCGGGTTCGAACCCCGCTTGTGACATCATTTTTCGTTTCGTATCGGGTATTTATAAATTCAAAAACTAGTCCATCTACAGCTATAGATGCTGTAAAGTATTCGATCATTCATTATAATAAACACGATACCAAAAAAAGCCGTAATAATGCCGCAATGATATTGTTAGAATTGACATTTGTTTAATAATTGTAAAATTATTGAAATTATTAAAAATTTAACCATGTACAGAATTTAATGAGTTATGCCTTTTTGCAGTTAATTAAACTGCAGTAGTTTAATTAACTGCGTATAATAATTATTAATAATAAATACAGTTTTATGATTACCGTTTTATTGGATGGCATTGGATTTCATACACAGTAATGTCTTTTGGTAATTACATGTTCTTAGTATGTAATAATAAGATTATTAGAGCTGCTCCTGAGTTATAGTAGCATACAGATAAAAAAATAGTAAAATTTGGATTAGTGTGTCCCAAAATTATTAAAAGATCATCAAATTTGACAAAATAAATTAAATATGCTCAATAATCGATTTATGGAGATTTACATTTTTAGTTTTATTTTATTTTTATTAATTTGCTAAATAAATTTGTAAGTATGGTAGTTATTATTATGTTATGCATACTTTATTCGTATTATTATGCATCATATTATTATGTTATGCATATGGTAATTATTATTTTGTTATAATGGTTAATTTATTATACGTAATAATTGTATAAAAATCATTTGGAGAATGTGAAAAGCATACGTAGACATAAACTGAAATTATTCCAAAATTCTTATTTTTATTATACCCATTAAATTATTCAGGATTTTAAATTATTATGATAAAATGTTCACTTACTGCCATAGCTTGTTCTAATTTCTTTTCTAGTTCTGCATTCCTTCTCTTCATTTCTTCTAATTCAGTTAATGCCGTATCTCTATCTTCTGCTGCTTGTAAATATTGTTTCTCTAAGCTATCTGCATTTTCTTTAGTTTTCTCTACTTCCAATTTAAGACTATTAACTAATCTTTCGTCATATGCATCAGTGACTGATATTACGGTCTTATGTTGTTCTTGTTTAATGAAGGCTCTTTCTCTTGCTAATTCTGCTTCTAGGTTAGCTATCCTTGTTAGAAGACGTTTGTTTTCTCGCTCTTGGGCATCTTTGTTTCTGTTACAAATAAAGCAAAATTATTAATAGCATGCAAGTGTTTGCCTATGACAGACTCAATAAAAGTAATTTATTATTTTTAATTTATTTCGCCATGACATGGTTTAAATCTCATATGGTTAATAATCGTGTTTTTACCAATAATAAAAATTAGAATAACACTAATGTATTCAGCTAACTGTAACATTACGTGTTGATCTGTTATATCTACAAAGTAAAATATGTCTTAAATTTCATTCATATTAAATATGTGATTATTTAAATTAAATTCAGGCTTTTAAACCTTTATATTTTTATATATTATGCTTAGTACACTAAATAGCTGGTTTATTATTATATTATATAATACTATTTTAATATCATCTATGTATATATTTGCGTACCTGAGTTCAATAGCTAATAACTGTTTAGTTGATTGAAGGTCATCTCTGACTTTGTCAATGTCATCCATCTCATCTATTTCATCCTCTTCTGGAGCGGCAGGTATCTGAAGCGTGTTATTATTAAAATATTAGTAAGATCGAAGTAATTACTTATTTAATAAAACATAGGTATACTGAAATAAAAAAATATGTATTTTAGTATCTACTTGCATATTATTATTAATTCAGAAGATTTTCAAGATAAGTGTATAACAAAATAAAATTCGGGAATTAACATGGTCAAAGATAATATCTACATTGATAAGGTAGAGATTAAAATTATAACTAATTTATGAAATAGACTATTGCTTTTAATAGTTATACAGACATATTGATTGCAAGTAAAAATTGTGTTTCTGTAATTATTAAAACAATAATGTATCCTGTGGCAAAATATTTTCGCATATCACTTTTTACAAGACTAATATAACGTAATCAGTATCATCTCAGCCCAAATATGTCCCACTGTTCGGCTGGGGCCTAATATACTACGCTGGTCAGACGTGTTGGTATAGGGTTTTGTTTCGAGTCTTCCTTCTCTCGCATAGATGTTATATCCGTTTTATATCCCTTAGTCGTCTCGTACGATTACCCACGGGTAAGATAGGTGGTGAATTGTATACTTACTCCGTCACCATACGTCAGAATGGCACGGATAAAAAATTACGTCTAAGTAGCCTTTTCTTACCCGTGACTATTATTAAAGACTAAAACCCCGTAATGTCATTGAAACTGGAACACATAAAGAGTCAAGTACAACCCCAAGGCAACATGTATGTTTTGCATAGCACAGTAATAAAATGCTAAGAAACGATCTATCGTGTCTCTAGACACGGTATGGCGTAGATGGGCTGAGAAAAAAATAACACAGTCTTTGATAGATTATTAAAAAAGATGTTATGAGCATAAAAACACAATGTTAAGCTCTGAACAGCTATTAATCGGGTGATGTAAGCTTGAAACCAAACTGTTTTCTAAACTGTTATTTAAATAAACAGAAAATATTAGTTCTTTTCATTTATTTTGTAATAAGATTCTGAGGTTTATACTGCTACCTAGTCCATTGTAAATTAACATTGAGGTTAAAATTATTTTATTATTAAAGTCAATTAATTTACTGAAGTTAGCTGTGCACCAACATTATTTGTCACACGAGATAGCCCACATTTCAATTCATGATATTTTTTTTTACATTTATAAAAAAAAAATAAAAGTACACATGTCAGAAGTGAAACTTCTTTGGCAAACAAATTTTTAAATCTCTTTTATATACGTCAACCAATAGCGCATATTTTTTCTCGATCTCCTTTTCTCTCTGGCTCTCTCTCAATCGCTCTCTCCCTATCTTACTCTCTTTCAATCTTTCTTGCTAGATCTCTCCCACCTTTCGCTCCATGGCACTGTGCGTGATGCAACGTTCGCTCTATCTCACTCTCTCGATCTTTCTCATTCGCTTGCCTCCTTGCTCTCGCTCCACGGCTATGTGCTTCATACTACGTTCGCCTTTTCTCAGACTCTCAATCGGTATCAATCCCTCTCTCCTTCTTTCGTGTCACTAATATTGCGTTTCATCTATAAAAATTTTACCCTCATGCACGCAAAGAAGTTTCACTTCAAAAATAAACTCAAAGAATCGGCAGCAAAAACATAAAACGTGTTTTTTGTCTAACAGGAGAATTACTTTTATTAAATGAAACACTAGTGTACGATATCATTATATTGATATGTAAAATGAAAGTTTCAATATCTTTAATCTGTGAGTATTGGATTTAAAATAAATAACTAAAACTAAGCAGTAATTACTAATAACTAATTTAGCAGCATGCTGTTTACATTTCAATTAATTTATTTACAATTAATTCTATAACTTAAATAAATATCAGTACCAGATATTTCCATGGTAAGTGTCCACTCACACACTAAATAATGTGTTGTGTATACATACATGTGTGCTACTTGCCTCTTGAGTCAAATTTAATTTAGCTCCAGATGGCGATGCTGCCAGATTTGCCTGCGACATGGACTTTTGAACTTGCTCCTCAATCGTCATTTGTCTCCTGAACTTCCTCAAACCTTCTAAATTTGGTTTACTTCTATCATTTGTCTTAGTCTTTTTCAATCTTATTCCCTTTGATATCTCTTTCAGTAACTCATTGTGGGAATTTGGTTTCTCAGACTCGAAAATAAATTGATCTTTCTCTTTATTTTTCACTACAGCCGATCTAGTTATGATAGGGGTTGACCTAGAAATTTAAAAAATAACCTAATTTTAATTCTTTCTTAAATTTAACCATAATAATTTTTTTGTTGTTGTATTAACACCACCCTTTTTTTTTTGGTGGACTATGGATGCGTCTCGCCCCGCCGAATCGGTCCGGGGTGACGGAAAGGCGGCGCGTGACCCCATATAGGCCAAGCGCCGGGTCTTTTTTTTTGCAACGTACGGGACCTGGTATTTTTTTTTGGGAATATGTTCAAGGTCGTCCCCTGAATGTAAATCCAAGTTGGCGCGGCGGGGGAGGGTTCACTTCAGCCGCCATCTTGGAAAACACGTTTTATTGAATATCTCGCGAACTGCGCATCGTACGACAAAAATTGCAGAGACCATTATTGTAGATAATAATATTTGCCATCTTTTTTATTTGAAACTTTTTTTTGTATAACGCATAGGTTTTTAATTATAGCGAATCAAACTTTTTACAATATGGTTTTTACTAAATATTTATTTAATGGTCAATGATAAATTAAAAATAATGGTGAATGAATTGTAGAGCATAAAATTACCTATAAATTTTATAAAAACTTTTTCTCGTAGCATTTATAGTCTAAGAGCTGCAGCTTAGTAAAACTTGCACCTCGTACATTATCAGTGGCAATATTGCTCGCTGTATACGAAAACCATTTCATAACGCATAAAATGGCATAAAGTGTTCAAAAAATGTCAATACAGCTGTGCAGCAAATCAATTAAAATTATAAATAATGTGGAGAACAACTAATAATTTGTCGATCTTTATTGTTACTTAAAACGGTATCATCATAAAAGATTGTCTATGTAGCAAAAAACAATAGTACATCCCGCTACATCATAAGAATTGTAATAGTTATTATTTTTATTATTATGTATCTCCAATTGTTATCGAAATCACAAAAACGAAAAGAATTTCACGAATGTTACTTCAAAAAAACGGAAAAAACATTTGTTTACACAAACAAAAAGTGGCGCATTATTTTACGGTGCGAGTCTTATTTTTTTCGATGTCGAGGGAAGACACTCATCGTCTTGTGGATCTATCTCTTCTGCCTCCGCCATATCTGAAGGAGACGAATCAAAGGTTAGGTCTTCGGTTGGGATGGCATCTAATATGTCTGGCACGTTGTCGCATGTTTGTCCGCTGCAATTGGAGCAAATAATCGAACATTTGAGAACAGCTTTTCGGCATCCGCAGGCAGCTCCGCAATTTTTGGTGCATTTGCACGATATTATTTGCAACAAACTCGACGGTGCAGGAGCCATAGCAGTTCGAATTGGTTCAAGCCCTTGTGCAGTTCGCTTCCAACCCCATTTTTCAGCGTCGTGATAAAATCCAAGCCAAGTTTGAACCTGGTGGTACACTCTGAAAGAATGGTAGCGTGCCGTATCTTGTGTTGGAGATAGAAGTGATAAATTCAACCTTGTCTTACTCGCCAATTTCCCGAAGCATTTGTAGCGAAGCGAGTTAATAGAGACTTCCGATTTTGTAAAACGGTTGGGATTTATACCTGAATACTGTTGGAATGTTAAGAGGGAGAAATTCCGAACGACCCGAAATATATACTACAACTTATAGGGACATAATTGAATATACAGCATTATAATCTCATTTACAGCGTTATAGCTCTTAAACTATAAATGCTACGAGAAAAAGTTTCTTATAGAATTTATAGGTAATTTCATGTTCTACAATTCAGTTACCATTATTTTTAATTTATCATTGACCGTTAAATAAATATTTAGTAAAAATCATATTGTAAAAAGTTTGATTCGCTATAATTAAAAACCTATGTGTTATACAAAAAAAAGTTTCAAATAAAAAGATGGCAAATATTATTATCTACAATAATGGTCTCTGCAATTTTTGTCGTACGATGCGCAGTTCGCGAGATATTCAATAAAACGTGTTTTCCAAGATGACGGCTGAAGTGAACCCTCCCCCGCCGCGCCAACTTGGATTTACATTCAGGGGACGACCTTGAACATATTTCCAAAAAAAAATAGCAGGTCCCGTACGTTGCATTACAAACCTACTTTTTTTGCTACGGCGCTTGGAGTAATAGACCCACCGTAAAACTCCTCTCTCTTCGCCGTGCGAGCGGACCACCGGTACTCGATTTTTGACTTCGGTGGCCTAATAACACCACCCTGCACTAAGGAAATAATCCTTGTATTGTTGTATCTTAACCGCTATGCCATCTGTGCAGTTAGTTATTTGTGGTTAACGCTGAAAGCGTTTTTAGGTGTATAGACGATAAAATGAGGTAAAAGAAAATTTATGTTTAACGGAAAACTTCATGTGTAGCCGTAGCGTATTTTTTTGATTTTTATTACCAAAGTCAGATATCTCGACACTGAAACAACTATTAAAGTTATATCGATCATAATATTGACAGAAGATTAAAAACAGCAATATTAATTACTCTTTGTGTACACGTATGTTAAAAAAATTCACGATTAAACACGACAATTTTTCATAACTGATGACATTGAAAATATATTCATACGCAAATTATCAATCAATCATCAATTTGGTGATTACTTAAACTTTGCTATCTGCTACTGCACTTGATTTTAGAATAGGAAAAAGAAACTGTATTAAATTTTATGTACGTATTCAATATACGCACGTAATACAATTTTGAATAAGGACATATCGTTTGCCCAGAAGAATAGTGTCACAATTCAAAAAAGCTAACTTTTTCAAGATGGGCAAAATAAGTATTTCCTTTTTTTTTCAGTTCGGTTCAGCAGCGATTCCAAATGCACGAACATCAGCATAATATCATTAAGAATTACGAGAAGAGTTGATAGGGTGAACTTATAATATTAACACCCCTCCACTATCAAAAATTGAAATATAATGCAAATTGTAATTTTTAGAATTGTGACACTATTCTGTCGGGCAAGCGATATGTCTTTTGAATGCTAGCATCTATGTATATACAAGTCATATCACGCGTAGATACGCATAGGTGTCTTTCGGAATATAAGAAACACTTCTTTCTACAATTAGGAGTGCCACAGTCTAAATGATAATACGGAATGGTTATGAGTTGCTCCTCTCTCAGCAATTACTTTATATAATTTTAACTTTTACGTTGTTTTAGTGCTGATCCTCACTGTTGTCTGAACTCTGTATATTTATCATTGTCACAAATTGTAGAGTGTAGCGTGTTTTGCCTAACGAGTTATTTATTGATTTAATTGAGCGATTTGATTGTAATTTATAGATCTTGGTGTGGTCATGCTTACTAAAAAGGTCTCTGCCTGCGGTAGCTACGTGAGCGGGTCTCTCCCTTCCCTCGAATGTGGTTGAGGGGCGTGATGGCTGCTTTAGTAGTTAACTCGTGATCGAGTGCCGCTTGTGGAATCTGGTCCAACCATTTCTGTTCTTTTTTGTGTTTTTTGTTAATGGTGTATTTAACTTTTAAAAAATAAATCTTTACTCGAAGGGCATTTCACTGGAGCTAATGGGGATTAAACATATATCCAATAATATTAGAAAACATATAATTTAAAAAAAAAATGACGAGCCCACTGAGTTTCTTGCCGGATCTTCTCAGTTTGTGGCGGCTTTCCGATCCGGTGGTAGATTAATTTAAAAAAAAAATGTAATATTGACAATATGTAAGTGCCCTTTTAGGGCTTATGCATAATAAATGATTTGATTTGATTTGAACAGATATTATTGAAATCCATAAGCGACACAAAATTTACAGCACTAAATAAGAATAATGTGTCAATAAAAAATAGGGTGATAAAGCGTAGACGCTTTATTTAGAATTTAAATGAAAACTTAATCACTACTGGTTGGGATTACTGACAAATATCGTTTCAAGTTTTACCTATAGTAATGTCTCTTTACTACACAAATTAATTTAAAAAACAATACTAGCAGAACCGGCCACGCGTTGCTGTGGCTAAGGTAGCCTCAGTAACACGTGGTGGTTATGCTAATAAATTGTAGCTTATATGAAATGTTTGTACATTTAATATAGCGCCATCTATTAAATACTTAATCAATCCAGTCAACATATACCGCCATCTGTTAGAATCGTTTGGAGATAACAGATAATTGGAACTGTCAAATAATAGACAAATAATTTGCATTAAAATAATATTGCGACTATAAATTGAGATGGAAGCTATCCTATCTTTAAGTTGGATCAAACTACACATGCTGTGCAAACTTGATTAAAATCGGTTAAGTACTTTAGGAGTCTATCGCGGACAAACAACGTGACGCGTAATTTATATATATTAAGATAACCAAATTAGCTGCTAGATGTTTCGTCAAGCATATTTTATTAACTCATTTACCTGTCGTTACATACAACATGTTTTAATTTCTTGCCCTCTTCTACTTCTTTCATCATATCACTCCAGTCAGGTCGTTTTCTTGGCCTGCTGCGGAGTGAATCTAGCTTCTTGAGTTTTGTAGGATCTAGTGGTGCTTTCTTGAATTCAGGTGGTGGAGGCATCTTTGGTGGTAACGGTGGAGGCATCGGGGGTGGTGTAGGCTTTAGAAGACCTGGTTAAAATAAAGTTTTAATATATTACAATGGCATGAATAATTGGTGACATATCTATATTTTCCTTCTTAGTTTAGTTATCTAATGAAACTATTATGCGACTACTAAACCCGACTTTATTCTAAGTGCACATTATGGGTTGACCCTTAAAATACTCTTCAAGGCACGGAGTTTAACATACCTATATTCGAAAAAAAAGCGACTAATGATTTCTGATGTTTACGAGTATTTACGCATTTGACATACATACATACATATCATCACGCCATATCCCTTGCAGGGTAGGCAGAGAGAACAGAGTGCCAGAGAACTCTATCTCTGCATACTTCACTCGCTTCCTCAACATTCACAATTCTCTTCATACACGCTCGCCGGTTTCGGAGACTCTTGACTCCACCTTCTTTCAGTACATGACCGATCTGGTCTAGGTAGGTTAGTCTCGGTCTCCCTCGGTACCTACATCCTTCCACTTTCGCATTGTATATCTTCTTAACCAGGCGTTCGTTCGGCATTCTTTCCACATGTCCGAACCATCGGAGCATTCCCTTTCGCATCTTTACACCAATACTCTCTTTCATACCTACTCGCTCTCTTACGTCGTCGTTACGAATGCGGTCGGTCAGCCTACGCATTTGAAATTGAACTATTTTTACGAATTCTATCGCACTCATCGAGGACATAGTACGGGGATCAGTGCCCTCGAGACCATGAACGCTGTAAAGTGTTCGAAACGTTGGGTAATTAGAAATCAAATACAAACGCGAGAGAAACCGTAAAATAGTTTTATTTAAAAACATGACTATTGTACGCTAGATATATGCAACGTAGGTTCAAGTTTATATGTACTGACATTCCCTCAGTCTCATATCATTAAATTTTTGCTGTTAAACACATTTAAAACGCTAATAATAATGTTGTGTGTGTGTTTAGATATACAATTCACTCCCAAATTTAACACAGATAACAGCTTATTTAGAACACAAAAAAAAACAATAAGAAATTTACTATATTACACAGCTGAAAAGCTGTGTAATATATAATAGTTTAGTTGTGTATTTAATTTAGTTGTCTTAGTTTGGGGTATTCATTAAAGTAGGTAACTAACATTCAAAGTAAATAAAATTCTATCTAGAAATATATAATAATCTAGGCTTAATCTAATATTTTTTCTTAAACTTTTTAAATTTGCAATGTAGTTCTTATTTATTAAAAAAAACTTATTTAAATTATCAATTTTAAAGTCTTTTGATACAATAGAAACCATACCTCTAAATGAAGTCCCATAGGTATCTTCAACTTCTGATTCAGCCATAATTTTATTATAACCACAATTTTTTATAACAGTAAAGAAATAACACTGCTTAAATCAAAATTATTTCAAAAGTCAACACAGAAAAACGTTCATCTTCGATAGATTCAACACTGTTTTAGTTCGAAATAGATTCGAAGCGCGGTAATTTTGCATGTTGACTGCAGTATGAGTGCATTTACACCTGATCAGCGAACGCGACGTATGCGGAACTGTCCAACACTATTTTGAATCGCATTTAGACCACAAACTAGACTGGCATACAAGAGATCAAAAGGTAACTATGCGAACGATATAAATACATGAGCATGTGGATTATTTTGTAGTGGAGTAACAATAAAATTAATAACTGATGGCCGTGTTGGTTGAATGATCATGGTTCGATTGTAAATTAGATTAAATTTTATTTAAATTCTATTTATGTTTTAATATTTTAAAATCGAGAAATCTCTAAAATTTACGTATAATGAATAGATGGAATTGCAAATTGTATTACTTTAAAATCTATCTTAAATTTGAAAATTTCTCAAGTCTTAGCTTACTATATTATGTTGTGGGTCTATGATTTAGTAGTTTTGGTTGAACTTAGATATAAGTTAGTGAGTACGACTTATTTTCTAAGTTAGAAGATAAATTTGAAGATAGTAAAACTGAAACGGAACATAAATCATAAAAAAATCGATGGTTTACATGCTTTAAAATCGAAAATGACAAACAGGAAAAACTCAAGTTCCAAAATCATTGTCAGTATCAGGTAAGACGATAAAAGTTTAACATCGTCATTAAATTGTTAATAGGTTGGCTAGGTGACTAGCTAAATATGATCGATTTATTTAATTAAGGCGTTGTTTGAAATTAGCATAAATTATCCTAGAATGACCTATACCATTAAGTGTTGATCATTATTGAATTATTACTGAAAATATGAAAATCATAATTTAGTACCTACTCTCGTGATCATGAATGCCGTAAAGTGTTCGAAACGCCGGAAAATTAAAAATTAAATAATAACGCGATAGAATCCGTAGATTTACTTCAAATCATAATTTATTTACATATATATCAGATCGTCCTCAGTGAACAGTGCTGTGTGGTAGCGGCTACGAATACTACCAACCCTTATTTTGCTCGTGGATGTCGTAAAAAACGATTAAGAACCTTATAACGACCTGGGCCAGCTCCATCTGATGCCATTTGAACAACGATTACATTTCCAAGGAGGGTTGACGTATGGTAGGCGGCCGGTCATAAAACTATTGCCAATAACTTTTACAATATGTACTATGAAAGAACAGTACCTACATATTGTATCGATCCTAACTAATTGGGATAAGAGTAGGCGAATGATGATATATCAGATCGTTCAAAATGCTAAATTTGGGTATTTTTTACTGTAATTATTATCAAATTGGCTTTCATATCTATTCAAATTAGTAGGGCGTCAATTTTTTTATTGATGACTGATATCTCATCTTCTCAATCCAAAAAGCTAATCATAATCGAAGATTAGATCATGGAAATAAATTACTTATTGATTTTCATAAATATTTATCACTCGCGTCGTCGTCAGATACCATTCATTATCTAATTATCAATAAAAAAACATAATAATTGTTTATCTCCATAAGAGTTTAGATCTGAAGATAGTCTTTTAATATATACATATAACATTGCCAACGTCAATCTGAATGTGATCTGAATTGATGTCGTCGGTACTGGGAATGATCTAAATGATCTAATTATGGACTCGGAAAGCGCTAGTGTGTCAATGTTGTCACAAATAAGCAAATAGAAAACTCTTTGTCTATCTATTTTGAATCTAATTGAGTCATCATTATGATGCTATTTTAGATTAACAAAATTACACGAAAATATCTTTTTAGTCACCATACATTGACTATTATTATTAATATTATGATAATATAGTCATGATTAATATAGTCATATATTAATCATGACTATATACATCACCATAATATTAATAATTAATTTCTATATAAAAATAAAATAAAATTAAACTGCCTCAATGATTACAAAAATGTAGATCTTATTTTTGACGATTTAAAAATAACAGCATGCTATGATCGAAAGGTATTTAGGGTAACCATGAGTCAGGGAAAAGTTTCTAAGACAGAGCTGCAGCTTAATTCCCTTTCGTTTTTTAATCTGTATTCGACAACTACCACGTGAGAGATTTTATAATTCTCAATAGGTGAGTGTGGCTGGAGGTTGACCATTTTGTAGCTCAATTTCTAACTGGACATGGCAACTTTAAAAGTAAATTATTTTCTTTTAAACTCGTACCTTCACCACTATGTCAATGTTCTACAAATAACCGCGAGTATGAACAATCAGCACATCACATTCTCTGGGAGTGCGATCTCTGGCGTAACGAGCGCGACCTGATGTTAGACAGTTTGCAAGTAACATCTGGAGTAGTATACTACACGGATCTTGTAGCAACTCGAGAAAATTGCCGTGCGTTTAGGCGTTTCTGCCATACCTACTACTGCAACCAATCTTAAGGCTCACATATAGGCCCCGTTAAGTTATCCCGTATCCGTGGTGCCGTACTGCTGCGCTTATCGTAGCTGTACAACCCTTTACTTATTGGCTGACTAGTCAATATTGCTTTCTGTCTCCCGCTTTGCCTGGGAGGGAAGTGGAATCACTCTTTTCCAACTCCTCCTCTTTAACTTTTCTAATTAAATTTGTTGCGGGTTCCAAGACAATTAAAAATCATTTCCCGGGACTGCCTGAGGGTCAAACCTCGGTGTCATTTATAGTGACCATTGTGGATCCTGGCTTACAGGAGTTACAATGGTGGGAATGTGCGGTGAGATTGGTCCCAAAAAAAAAAATTTTCAATAGGTACATGAATTGATATAATACAAGCCGTTTAAAAACAAATTACGCTCTTAATTATTTGTGACGATGTATTGAAACTAAAAAAAAACTAGTAGAAAATTGATTTCATCACAATGGTGAACTTTTTATTAAAAAGCTGACGGTATAAGATTGTAATTCACTATCCCTTACTTTACTTCGGGTGTTGTAAAAGAAGACTGAGGGTATAAGCAGATACTTTTGCCGGATAGGCCACCGGATTGAAAATGTCGATTACGTTGGTCAACTCGTGATTTAGAGAGGAATCACAATGCGAGATTATAATAGTTAAAAAGGTGATTGAGAATGCCATTATTATGTTATCATCACTATCAGCAGGAGTTGGAACAAGGAACGTATATCTGTTATTGATCTCAAATTTGTTATTCAACCTAATGCCAAGATTGAGAACTTGTTATTATGTTGTCTTGTAGCTACTTAGTGCTTAGCATACAGACGTATGTGCTCCGTATAGTTGCGAATTAAGAATATCACATCATTAGTCCTTATTATTAAGTGAGAGGCAAAAAATCACTATAGAAGCAAGGGCAGCAGCATTTTCTTGGGAAAAATCAACTGCTATCACCAATTCCCATGTCAAGTGTACCGATTATGGCATTATCCCTCTTTAAGGGACCTATGTTCATCAGTGTACGTTGATATGGCGAAGATATGTAGATATTACGTTAATAATTTAAAAATGTATAATAAAAATACTCACTTCTCAAGCTTTCATTTTTTGTCAACGTGTGACCTTTGGGTACGTCGTTGGCTAAGGTTTTATCTATGTTCTCCTTGACACGCTCACGCAATGGATCGCGCCATTTTTTCACTGGAATATCATCTTTTGAAGGTTGTTTCTGTATAGATGGTTTTCGTGGTGGGAGCTACAAACAAAGGTATAATAATTATAATGTGCAGGTATACTTTATGTTTGTAATTAAATTCGAATAAAGTTGATTTTAAAGGGTAAGTAAGTAATGTTCTTTTGATGGTGTTAAGGCTACAGCAGACTGACAAAGGATATCAAATAATTGCAGCATATTAAAGAATTTGCCGTAGATTAAAGAATGTGTGAGTAAAACAATCTTCTTCTACAGCTCAGATGAATTAATATAGTTGTTGTTTGTTCGAGTTCGAGAGAGTTTTTTTTGTTTCGAGTTGTCCTTATATTGCACTGATGTTATTTGCTTACACACCCTTTAGTCGTCATTTAAGACACGTAGGCAAGAAAGAGGTAGTAGTGGCACTTTTCTCTAACATTATAAGGAAAATTAGCAGACTCACAACTCCATTCATTTTTCATCATTCTTATTTCTTACGAAGGGGACATAATTCAGATCTAAATCAAATAACTTTATGAAGTGGTAGTCCTTGCAAATCAAATTGGAGACCTCCATTTATGATATCAATTCAATGTTTTGGTAATGAAAGACTCAGTTCTCAAATCATTTAAGTTTACGAGTAATTATTTATTACAATTAGTGTTAGCTGATTAAGTAGTGGTAATTTAAGTTTCAAACTTGTGGAGCACATACTCTCTGCCGTTGAGACACCGTAATCTCATTAGACACTCTAATTTTATAAATCATCTTATGGTAAAAAGTATACTTTTAAATCATCATCATCATTTTTTTTGCTCTTATCTCAATTACTTTGGATCGACGCAATATGTACTTGTACATGTTGCAAAAGTTATTGACAATAGTTTTAGGACCGGGTGATAAATATCATGTAATTAAAAATATCTAGGAAATTAGAATGTCTGCATGTTCGAACGCTCTACCACTGCCATCACTGTATTTGCAGCGAGAAGATGGCATAGCTTATTCACCGGGCTGGATAGATGTATGGTGGAATATGGGGATCCATGATCCAACCGGATGAGCTGAGGTCAGACTATAGCCCGTCAAAAAATACGGCAGTCAGATAGCTATTCCAACATTGGGCAATAAAGTATCTTACTCTAATTATGTTCATTTTGACAGTGTTTGGTCTTTTTAGAATTGTATGTAAACGTACCTTCGTCGGAGTCTTTTCTACAGGCATCGGTGGTTTAGTAGCCATGGTTTTATCTTCCTTTTTCTCGGATGACTTTTCAGCTACTGCTGATTTTGCTTCAACTTTAGATACTGGCGTTTTTGAGTCTGTTTTGCTAACAGGTTTATTAGTTTCTTTCTCTATTGGTTTAATTACCACTTCTTCAGGTATATTTAACTTTGGTTTTTCAATTACAGTAACTTTAGATACCTTCTCATTAATAAGTTTCGCCTGTGGCTTATCTTTACTTGGCACAGAACATTTATCAGCATTTAACGAGTTATTTGTTTTGATTGGTCCATTTTTCTCTTGTCGTCTGTCAACTATAGTAACCGATTTTTCTTTGGCTTTGTCATCTATAGTTCTAACTGTTCTAAGCGCTGGTTTCTCGGGAGTTTTGTCGTTGGATACTTCCGATTTAGTTTTATCGGCACTTTTAAGCGCAGATTTTGTAAATCTTGGTTTTACATCTGCTGGCTTCGAAGCTTGGTCAATTTGCTTTGCTATTGATGGTTTGACAAGCTTTTCTTCTACAGGTTCGGCAATACCGTTTTCAGTTTTGTCTGCTGTTGGTTTTATTGTTGCCTGCTTTTTTAATGCAGCTGAAATGATAAAATAATCAGTTGTATTATTATTGAATCATTTTAAAGTTTCATTGGTTAAATTCCATGGTGAAGCATTCAATTATGCGATTTCCACATAATGAATTTGAATATGTCCATATTAAAATGTCAGAAATTACAATTAGCTATCAAGTGTTATTTGTAATGGATCTATCAGTCGCCAATGAAAATTGCATGAAAGATTTCAAGACTTCAAGAATACACTAAACAAATAATAATTGTCAACTATTGGATATTTTATGGTGGGAGCCCTACATAAGATTAAGTAGTACCTATTGTATGTTATATTTTTGTTATTGCTTATGGTGGCGAACGAGCAAGCAGCACACTTGATGGTAAGTGTCACTGCCGCCCATGGACCTTTGCAATACCAAGGGTATAGCTTAGGCTGCTGCCTACCTATAAAATCCCCAAACCCACACAGTTGGGCTTCTGGCTCTCTCACTCATCGAACGAAGTGCAATAGCGCATTGCTATTACTCAGACGTCGATCTTCTGCGAGAGTATGGTACTACGCCGGATGGATCGGTCCGCAGCTGTAGACAGAAAACTGTCAACAGCTACCACTTATAATATGCACTCTAATAAATAATAAATCTTTTCTTTCCAAATCGAGTTAATAAAGCCACTCGGTATGAATATTCTATTTTATTACTACTATTTTAATAATATTCGTTTTCTTTAAGAAGTGCTGCAAATTGGAATAAAAACGGAATACCGGTAATGTGTAGGTATATTAGTAAGAATAACGCTAATATTTTAAATACATATTAAAAACAGTAAATTGATTACAGCACGTGCTGCGGCCCCGACGTTGCAGTTTGATGGCATTCGTACGTAAATAAACATGGCGTTTGCCAAGATGGCCGACCTTCGCTATTTTAGCGCGATTACATGTCAATTTTCCTATTACATGGCCAAGCGAATACGGAAGAAATAATAAACTTCAAAAATGCTTAAATAAATACTGTTATCTAATACGCAATAATGATTTCAATTGATTATTTATTTACAAGATCAAGATTATTATTACATTTTGATTAAATATTCACGTAATTATCTATGTAGGTACCTATTCACTTATTTATTTATCTTACATTTTTTAATGTAAACGTTATGTTATCTTGACGTCGCATATTAATTAATGGGTGTGAATTTATTCGTATTTAGTTACCTACCAATAAAAAGGATTTTGGAGTTAGATATAAGTTTATCGAGAAGTAAGGCTATAAAAAATTGGGGTTCACAGAAAAATAGCAGTGATCACAAATGTAACTAATTAGTTAAAATATTAAATAGAAACAGACTATTACACGACGGGGAGCTAGTAATATTGAAAGTTAAATTGTAAATACATATTTGTATGTTGTTTTTGAGACTAGTAGTAAAGCAGAATTTGAAATGAGAATGTGTGATAATCTCCTGAGTGACTATTTTCTTCTAGAATAATACATGACCCTTTAAGACTATGAACATATAGTATATTTCCGTGTGGTGATGGAGTAAGAATACTATTCACCACCCCATATCTTACCCGTGGATGATCGTACGAGACGACTAATGGATATAAAACGCATATAACATCTATGCGAGAGAAGTTAAAACTCGAAACAAAACCCTATACCAACACGTCTGACCAGCGCGATATAGTAGGATAATTGCCCTCCCATTACGGAGGAGGCTCGAGACCAACAGTGGGACATTTATTGGCTGTGATAATGATGATGACGATTCACTTTCATACTAGTAAAATAAAATTTAGTGTTATCGAATTTGCCTATATATATATATATACATATATATTATATAATGTCATTATGAAGTAGGTAAATGCAATAATGCAATAAAGAGACATAGTAATCATACATATCTACATATTTAACGTATAAAATGTTTTGAAAATCATCACAAAATTCAACATCTTCGTTTATTTTGTAAAAAGTCTGTCCTCTCTAAAAATATCGCGGATAGTCGGCGTCGGACCGAAATATCCCCTTAACAACTCCGAAACAACGTGCCACGACATAGAACGACCGCTGAAGATTTTACATTTTATTTCAATTTTCATAATGAATCGCTATCTTGCCTATGTTCTACTATATTAAAAAAAAAGAGACACATTTTTTTATTTGCTAAACACTTTAAATCTTTTAGAAAAAACATGTCAGGCATTTTGTTAAGAAAAAATATTCAATTAATTAATAAAATGACTATTTAAAATAGTAAATTGCGTATATATTTTCACTCTGTTTAAGATAAAATGTATATATATATATATATATATATATATATATATATATATATATATATATATATATATATATATATATATATATATATATATATATATATATATATATATATATATATATATATATATATATATATATATATATATATATATAAAATGTAATAACAAACTTTTGCTTTTTTTTAATGTCCATAAGTATATTAATTTTATGTTAAAAGAGTCACAGTGTAGTATAATAATTTGGAAAATAATGTAAACTACCAATTCTAAAAACAAATTTTCAAGTACGATCTGTTGTTTATATGACGGCATTATCTAATCACGTATCACAAAGATCGAGAAGCTTGGCAACAGGAAATGTTCGGCTCATTAAAACGTAATACCCAATTTTATGGTCGTATCTAATGCCGAAACTTTTTATTTTAATAGCAAACTTTAACGACCAAGCAAATATACTATTTTTTGTGTCGAATACAACGTAAAATTATGTGTTACCATTTGTTTTTCTGTATTTCACAGGACTATGTACACTGGCGCACGATTTCCACAAGTCATCCGCGAGTAATACTCAAGCGAAATTCGGGAATCAACTGTTGGAAGAAACGCGTCCTCATCGAACGTACACGTCACTCCAGACTAACAAACTTGTGAACGGTTTCGGAGAGTCAATTATTCAAAAGCCCTGTCTCCTGCCAAAGCTTTGGCCAGGTGGTTGACGTCATCATACACATACATATATGTAATACATATCCCACAAATAAACAGTCACAAATATTGTGCACTCTGACGATATATAACATACCTACTGTAACGATGGTAAATAAACTACGTACAGCAATTCTACATATTCGTACTTATGTAAATGTTCTTTTCTTAACACTATCTAAGTAATTCTTTACTATTTGCATAATTAAAACTTATAAATTAGATCATTTAGGTGTTTACTAAGTCAATTTTCCATATGATTATCGGTAAGCGACGACCAAGAGTAATAATCTGATAATCACGGCAAGAAAAGATATTTTCGAAATAAAACCCTATGGCAAACTGTCTGACTTATGTAGGTCCCATCATTTGTATCAACATCACACTGTACAAGTGGCTCATAGTCATTAATAAAACAAATGAATTAAATAGTTTCGAAGTATTACTTAAGACTCTTTAATATATTTCTAAATAAAGTTACCTCTCAATAGCTAGAAAGAATATACTAGAAAGTAAAATCAAATGTCACGCAACAGGCTCGAGGAAGCGAGTAAATAAAATGACAGATTTTTGTTATACTACTTGTACGGTATGCACAGCCTGCAGTGGACTGTATGAGGTAAGTTTACTGAACTAGGTGAGGAACTGATATTATCCTATCCCTGCAAGCCGCGAAGAAGTAATTAAAAAATACTCCACCAACCTTTCATCCACTTTCGCCGAGGGCAGTAGTGTCGTCGCAGTAGGCTCGCCAAACCGCGCAGTCAGCTTCACTATATTCTATACAACTATGCAGTTCACAGCACCACAAAACACTATTATGGTGGTTCCAACAGTTCCGTTAAACAATGTCCTACCAAGGATTAAGCAGGTGCGGCGATTACGAATACACCGAGTGGCACAACCGCCTGGCGGACCGAGTTGTCTCAAATCTTCTACTCAACTCTCCTAACGACGGTTGCAGAATCGAAGTTGTGAAGTTTCTCCAAATACCCTCCACATAACTTGCAAGGACCGAACATACCCCTCACCGAATTCAACATGATGAATTCCCCATTCTAAATTAAAAAGCAAGTAAGGGATATACAATCCACTAACCTATGTAAACAAAACACATAGAATAAATAAACCTTTAGTGAGGTATATTTTTGAAAAAAAAGAATAATAATAATTAATTAATCTAGATAAACAATAAAATTTAACCTAAGAAAAAAATAAAAGGTAATTAATTTGCATACGGTAATGGACAAATTTTATTCACCGGTCTCTTAATTAGACCATTTTTAGTTCTCAAAGTAACTACACGAATAATGCCATCAACGCCCTCGTGTGTTGTTTCAATTCTACCAAGAGGCCACTGCAATGGGCGCGTCAAATTTGATTTCAGTAAAACTAAATCACCAATCTTTACGTTAGGAGGTGAGGCAAACCACTTCTCTCTTTGTTGCAGAGTATGAAGATAGTCATTTGACCAGCGCTTCCAAAATAACTGTGATATTTTTTGAATTGACTGCCAACGAGATAATCTATGTTGAGGAACGTCCTCATAATTATATTCAGGCACAGCCACTAAGCTTTGTCCTATCAGGAAATGACCAGCAGTTAATACATCGAACTCGTTTGGGTTTTCAGATAGTGTACATAAAGGGCGTGAGTTTAATACAGCCTCTATTCTGCAGAACACAGTTGACAACTCTTCCAGAGTGAGACTTCTATCACCTACAATACGTTGTAAAATGTGTTTCGTACTTTTTATCCCGGCTTCCCAAAGTCCACCCATGGAAGCTGCGTTAGGAGGATTTGTCCTCCACTCTACTTGCCGCGCGGTTAATCCTACGAGTACCTCGTCATGAATCTTATTACCATTTAAAAATCTAAGTACCTCCTTGAGATGCTTGGCTGCCGATACATAATTCGTCCCGCAATCGGAATATAAACAAGTACTTAATCCGCGACGGGCTACGAAACGGTCATATGCAGCTAGAAAACATTCAGCTGATAAATCAGTTAACACCTCGCAGTGTACTGCTTTTGTTGAAAAACATACAAATAGGCATAGATAAGCCTTGTATATTTTTGCGTTACGACGTGTACTTTCTTTTACAAGGAATGGACCACCTATATCTGTACCTACATGGCTGAATACCTTATCAACCTTAAGTCGGGACATGGGCAACGTACCCATTTGAGGTTGTAATGCAGTAGGTCGGCATTTAAAGCACACCTTACACTTTGTCAGTACCGATCGAATGATGCTACGAGCACCAACGAGCCAATAGTTTTGACACATTAGACCTTGTAATGTACGAGGCCCTACGTGTAGGTATTTTACGTGCAAATATTCGATTAATAATTTACTTGTATGGCATTTTGGTAGCAAAACCGGGTGCTTCGTATTGTACGGAAGGTCAGATTGTGAGATACGACCCCCCACCCTGAGGACTTTATTTTCAACGAAGGGTGATAGTTTACGTAAAGAGGCTACAAACTTACCCTTTTCTAACGCTACTATTTCAGATTCAAAGTGATTTTGTTGAATAATTCTAATAATTGAATCATGACCTTTGCGCAACTCAAGGGTCGTTAGAGGGCCTAAAGACCGATTTGAAATTTTACACTGAAGATTTATAATAAATCTATGACACCATGAAATAATACGCTGTAATTTATTAAAAGAAGAACACTTATTAAATATTTCTTCAAGGTCATTTTTAATTTCAACCTTTAGAGAAGAATTAAAACTAAATGTTGCACTATTTGATTTAAGTTCGGGAATCTTGAAGTTATGATTTAATAAATATGGTTTTATAGGCCACTTTTGTTGGTTATCATATAGCCAATCGGGGCCGTGAATCCACTCTGTAGCTCTTTCCACGAAGTGAGCAGGCAACGTTCCACGTGAACATATGTCTGCAGCGTTATTTTCGCCCTTCACGTGATACCAACAACTAGGTGGTACTGCGGCAATAATGCGACTAACACGGTTAGCCACAAAAGTTTTTAACGTGTATGGTTGTGTATGTATCCAAGCCAAAACATTTTTCGAATCGCTGAGCGCAAATATAGAAACAGATAAATTATTATCGCTTAAGTTTTGTACGACAAAACTTACAACCTTCGATAGCAGCACGGCTGCTTCGAGTTCGAGTCTAGGTATAGACAAGAGTGGGTTTAACGGCGCAACCTTTGACTTACTAGTCAGCAGTCGAACCTTCACTTCACCTATATTGTTTATACTACGTATATATAAGCACGTTGCGTATCCACGGGATGACGCATCGCAAAATGCTATTAATTGTATTTCACTAAAATTAGGTATTAAGATGTGACGCTCAAAACGCAATTCACTCAAAAGTGGTAGATCGGAGATGAATCGATTCCACTGTGAGCACGGCTCAGGTGGTAGTTGCTCATCCCATGCGACTCCCATCTTCCAGAGATCTTGCATGATACACTTTGCGACAAACGTACATGGTGAAATAATACCTACAGGATCGAATATGCTCGCCAGTAGTTTTAAAACTGATCGTTTGGTCTGTTTATTATCAGTCATGTTATAGGAAAACGCAAAACTGTCACAGGCAGGTAACCATGTCAACCCTAACACCTTAAGGGAGGATGATAACGTATCATCTTGAAAATCGATGGTTACAACTTGATTTGACTGCATATGAGTAAGTAACTCGGGACAGTTGCTAGCCCATTTTCTTAAATCAAAGCCACCACTTTTAAGAAGTGTCAGCAAATCATCCTGCAACGTGCAGGCCTGTTCTAATGATGGGCAGGACCATAATACGTCATCAACGTAGAAGCCTTGTTTGAGCACCTTTGCAGCCTCTGTACGCGGACGTTCAGCATGAGTGAGCTCATCCTCAGCTAGCTGATGCAGCGTGCGCACAGCTATGTAAGGTGCACTACGGAGACCGTAGGTATTCGTTCGAAGTTCGAAGACGCGAACTGGCTCCGTTGGAGATTCTCGCCAAAGAATGTGCTGGTACTTCCTATCAGCAGGATCAATCAGAACAGCCCGATACATCTTTGACACATCAGCAGTGAAACAAACTTTATATAACCGAAAGCGAATTATAATCTTTAGTAAGTCTGGATGTAGTTTTCTGCCTGTCAAGAGTGCATCGTTAATTGAAATACCATTCTTAGGTTGTGCTGAACCGTCGTAAACAACGCGCAGAGGTGTACTTACGGACGATGGACGCAGAACACAATGGTGCGGTATATAATATCCTGACTGCTCAGGACCTTGATATAACTCCATGTGTCCAAGAGATTCATACTCTCGCATGAAGTCAACATAAGACTTATGAAGGTCTGGCGATCGCGCCAGGCGGCGCTCGACCTGTTTAAGCCTTGTTATAGCCACATCATAAGAATCACCAATAGGTGCATGGTGTGGGTTTAATAAAATGGGAGAAACATAACGACCATTTTCATCACGACAGTGTTTTTCTGTGTACATTTTTTCGGCTAACTCCTCCATAGGATCCGTTGGAACTTCACACGGTAAAGATTCCAACTCCCAAAACCGTTTAAGTGTATCATTTAAATAATTATTTTCAATTGTGTACGACACAAATGACGTTGCACACGGTACAACATCGAGACTGCTAGAGCAATTTTTTAACCCTAGTCTCCCAGTTATGACGTAACCAAATATGCTCCCCAATGCCACTGGTACATCTTTATTTATTATAAATTTTGTCCCGTCATAAATATAGGGAAACACTTCACCCGATAAAATAATGTCAATCGGGGACGTTGTATAAAAATACGGATCAGCTAATTGTAAATCTTTATACTTAGTAATCAACTTATCGGGAATAAGTACGTTTGGCAAATCGGATGTAATTTTAGGTAAAATTACAGCATCAATGTTAAACACCGGCGTGTTATTGTAGCGCGGCTGAATAACACACGAAGCCATTCCATAATTTTTTACATATTCGCCACCTAGTCCGAAGATATTATATGGACATTTATTAGCTGATAATCCTAACCGTTGAAAACAATCTAACGTAATAAAATTACTTTGCGCCCCAGAGTCAATTAATACGCGCACGGGCTGATAATTATTAAACGCGTTCAAAACATTCACAACAGCTGTTCCCAAGATAACTGTACAGTTAGAAGTATGCGTAGACGTCAGATGACACACCGTACTGATAATTGATTGTTCGTCTCCCTTGCACGGCGCAGGAGCGGTCTCAGTCGAAATCAGCTGATTCGAACACGGTTTGTTATTATCTATCGCGCTAACTTCACGATGTAACAGAACATGATGCGGTAAATTACAGATTAAACATTTAAAATTACTTTTACACGCCTTAACGGTATGATTTGATTTTAAACAATTATGACATAATTTTAATTCATTCGCACGGCGAATACGTTGCTCATTAGACAATTTACGAAATTGTTCACAACGGAAAATCATATGATTACTATCACAATGTACACATAAACCCTTTAACCCAGAGCGTGTAGAAGATAGCGAATGCTTTTTTGTATCCTTTTGTCGCGAATCATTTTGTTGATATTTATTAGAATACACATTAGAATATGACGCAGAATGATCTAGAACTTTTATTTGATTATGTATAAATAATGCTAATTCATCGAAGGTAGGAATGGAATTTTGATCTAATTTTTGTTCAAAATATTTTCGAGTTTGTGGATCTAATGCCCTTAACGCAATATGACACATTACATAACTGCTTAAATCTTTAATATTAAGTGCCTGTATTGCCTTATACGAATGTTCGAAGTTCTCAATAAACATGTTCAAATCAGCAGACGATTCCTTGCGTAACGGTGAAAAGTTTAACATTTTATCTAGGTACCTACCAACTAACAATCTATTGTCTCGATATTTATCAATTAAACTCTGCCAGACGAGATCGTAGTTATTGGCGGATATCGGTACACTTTTAACCATATTTAATGCAGAACCTTTCGTGCAAGACAATAGATAATGAAATTTATCAATTTTTGGAATGTGCGGCTGATCATGTACTAACGAGCAAAATGTTTCATAAAATGTATTAAAATTCTCAATATCCGAATTAAATGTAAATAATTCAAGTTTAGGCAGGCGAGGGCGGGACTCCATGGTAACCAAGCGATTCTCACCGTTATTGCCGATGCGTGCCGAGCTATATTTCGAAGCACATAATTTCACTCGAAAATATAGTTCATCAAAACTTTGTAACTCTTGACTTCTAAGTATTGACTCAGAATCAACTAAAAGTTCTTGTTCGAATATATCGAATATTATTTTTTCGAATGAACTACGTAGGTCACTAATTTCAGAGACGTGCAATAAAAACAATTCTTTCGTATCAGAATTCGATAAATCGTGGGACATATCATATACCTTTTGCATTTGTGAAAACAAGAGTTGTTTTCGTTGAATTAACACGGTTAATTCTTTGGGTAATGGATTTTTCTTATCACTAGAAGTTTTTGCTTTAGGTGCCGCCATCTTGTGAAACAACACACGTAGCCCAATGAAATTATAAAATTAATAATATATTACTTTCACTAATACTTGTTACCTATACAATTTAATTATATAACACTTAGCTGAATAATTGTACGACAAAAATAATTTATGTGTTTTGTTTATATTGTATACTTCGTATAGTGGAGAAAAGTAAAGTACATAAGATATGTATAGAACGTCTACACAATGAAATTATAATTTCATTAAATAATGGGGAATAAGAAGTAATTGGCACGGCCAATATAAATAAATTATATGCTAAGAACGTCTTAACATATATGATATTTATTGGGAGGTATTCTAACACGGTTAGAAATAACGGTACAGAACGTCTGTACTGTCTAAATACCTGGGAATTACGAATTCCTAGGTGAGGTATGAGACCTTAGGAGCGGTATCCTGGGTCGAAGTGACCAAAAAAAGACTGTACGGTATGCACAGCCTGCAGTGGACTGTATGAGGTAAGTTTACTGAACTAGGTGAGGAACTGATATTATCCTATCCCTGCAAGCCGCGAAGAAGTAATTAAAAAATACTCCACCAACCTTTCATCCACTTTCGCCGAGGGCAGTAGTGTCGTCGCAGTAGGCTCGCCAAACCGCGCAGTCAGCTTCACTATATTCTATACAACTATGCAGTTCACAGCACCACAAAACACTATTATGGTGGTTCCAACAGTTCCGTTAAACAATGTCCTACCAAGGATTAAGCAGGTGCGGCGATTACGAATACACCGAGTGGCACAACCGCCTGGCGGACCGAGTTGTCTCAAATCTTCTACTCAACTCTCCTAACGACGGTTGCAGAATCGAAGTTGTGAAGTTTCTCCAAATACCCTCCACATAACTTGCAAGGACCGAACACTACTGATCCTCTAAAGTGTTAATGACCATCAATTTAGGTAATAACATTTACATGTCATACAACGGTCTGTCATTTCGTTTACTCGAGCCTGTCGCACATTATTTTCCAGTACGTTTAACACTGCTCGTGTATATACATGTCTGACGAATTTTCCCTTACAGTCTTAAACTATTTTATTTTTAACCATTCATCTATTCTTTAGAATATAAAAAAACTGTTGTTAGATATAGATTAATACCAATATTGTCTCGCTTGGAAGGTGGACTAGATATGAGAAAGTTGCTATCTTTTCATCTCGTGATTTTTTAGTCGATGTTTACGACTATGAGTCGAGGGAGTATGAAATGGTGACACATTGTTTTCTTAATCATCATCATCATTACAGCCCATACATGTCCCACTGCTGGGCTCGGGCCTCCTCCATAACGGGAGGGAGATTAACCTACTATACCGCGCTGGTCAAACGTGTTGGTATAGGGTTTTGTTTCGAGTTTTCCTTATCTTGCATAGATGTTATATGCGTTTTATATCCTTTAGTCGCCTCGTACGATCACCCACAGGTAAGATATGGGTTGGTGAATTGTATTCTTACTCCGTCACCACACGGATTTATTTGTTTTCTTAATATGTCACTATATAAAGAATATTTATTTTCGTCGATAGACTAATTTTTCTCTCTCTCACATACACAATATTTAAACTAAGTTTAACTATTTGACACAAATTCACTATGATTTATATGTTTTGTTTGCAGACGCTACGACCGCCCACAATACGGATGTAATACGCATGGCGCCGATTTATATGCGAACAACGAATGTAGAAAATGAGAAAGATTTTTATTTTAATTTCAATAATCCGTTTAGAATTTATTAAGAACTAGTTTTGGAATTTTGTATACACTGTGAAAATGGTTTCTAGGGTGAAAAGGACATTTAGGTTACGAATGTACTTATACTAAGTGACTTTTTTAGAGGTTGCAGGATCTTCAAAACATTTACGCTTGAAAAAAACTGAACCTTATTTATTTACTACAAGAGGTTGTTGTTTAATAAAAAATAAATAAATGGGTCACGCATTATATACGTTAGGTAAGTTCCTTTACAGAAAGTGGCTTTTTCAGAGGGAAAAAAGAGAATTTTTAGGTCTTTGCTCGTCGCAAATTCGCAATAGCTTGGCATACTGATATCTATAAATTCTATCTGCATCATATTGTGTTAGAGTATAGAAAAAAGGAAAGAAGACCTGTGGTATGTTTGAAGATAGTTTGATATCTGTGATACACTCGAAGACGATTTCATTAACTGAAAAAATCGTGATATAAATCACGGATAAAAATAGTATTCTAATAATATAATTAATGTAAAGATTCGTGAGTATATTTGATATTTTTAGCAAAGTAATTAATGCCTCAGTGGATTTGACTGCAGTTTTTAATATAGCTCGCAACGGCAGGCTTTGCGTTTAGAACTGTACCCGATTAGCGGCTCGCTCGCGATTATGAGAGTCTAAGTTGTTGAGAGTCTGTTGTAGCGTGATATAGAGGTAAAAATACATCTGTGCTTATTACTTTGGATATAAAGAGACTAAAAAAGATATCTATAATATATAATGCGATCTCTGCGGAAAATCTGTGGAGTTAGGCTGACCGACCGCATTCGTAACGACGACATAAGAGAGCGAGTAGGTATGAAAGAGAGTATTGGTGTAAAGATGCGAAAAGGCATGCTCCGATGGTTCGGACATGTGGAAAGAATGCCGAACGAACGTCTGGTTAAGAAGATATACAATGCGAAAGTGGAAGGACGTAGGTACCGAGGGAGACCGAGACTAACCTACCTAGACCAGATCGGTCATGTACTGAAGGAAGGTGGAGTCAAGAGTTTCCGAAACCGGCGAGCGTGTATGAAGAGAATTATGAATGTTGAGGAAGCGAGTGAAGTATGCAGAGATAGAGTTCTCTGGCACTCTGTTCTCTCTGCCTACCCTGCAAGGGATATGGCGTGATGATATCTATGTAAAAAAGATATCTATAATATATATATTCGACGGAAGCTTGGGGGCTGTTGAGGTTTGAAACCTCTCCCGGGTGTGACAAAAATCACGAAGTCTTAATAAACCTTCATAGTCTTAAACCTCATCACGTATCACCAAGGTTGGGTTAAAAAATGCTAAAATAAATATCACGTGATTAATGGACGTCCCCTTGTTAGAATTATGTCGTTGGCGTAGCGTAGGTACTAGCGGTTTAATTGTTGATGTGTCTACTGATTGATTGTCAATGCGACAGAGATATCAAGTGATTTTATAAAGCAAGCATGATGTTTAGAAATATGCCCGCTTAGTTAGATATATAATTGGCTTATATCTATTATCTGAGATTAAATTTATCATGCCCCGTAAACTATTTATTAGAATACCGATTTTAGAATAAATCAGCTCAGGAGTCACCAGGAGAATAGGCACTCTTCTGGGAAACTCATAACACCAATTGCGATCGCCAGGCTGCCAAGCGTGACAGACAAATTGAGAGTATTATATATTTTTATAATAACTATGTGATATAAAAAGTAGTGAACATTTTTTTTTAATTTGGCTTACTTTTCAAAAACGCCGATCGAATGAATATTTCGTACAAATATAAAAAAAAAATGCATTTAAATTGATCTCTGTGCCACTTACTGGACCCAATTATCAATCTAAACCATTTTTGAGTCTGCTTAAAGACACACAAAATATGTCATCAAAACAACGGAACAGTTTAAGAGGAATTCAGTCACGTACAGACGAATTAGTAGGTATATAAAGATATTTTTTCTAATTGTGGTAGGCCCACACTGTTGCCAGTCTGCTGTTTGCAGCAACAAGCCGGCCCATCTGGGGAAGTAGTTACTACACTCTCGCAGGAAATCAACATCTGAGCAATAGTAATGTATTGCGCTTCGTTCGGTGAGCGAGAGAACCGGAGGCTAACTTTCAGAGAGGACTGAGTGCAATGGCTTAGCTGTACCCTTGGTATTACAAAGAACCATGAGCGGTAGTAGCGCTTCCTATCAGGTGTAATGCTTGCTCGTTTGCCACTATATGCAATATAAAAACAATATTGTATCAAATTAAATTTATTCATTCCATCCGTGTGGTGACGGAGTAAGAATACAATTCACCATCCCCTATCTTACCCGTAGGTGATCGTAAGAGACGACTTAGGGATATAAAATGCATATAACATCTATGCAAGAGAAGGAAAACTCGAAACAAAACCCTATACCAACACGTTTCACCAGCGCGGTATAGTAGGTTAATTTCACTCCCATTACGAAGGAGGCCCTAGCCCAATAGTGGGACATATATGGGCTGTGATAATGATGATGGTTGTATCAAAACAAAAAAAAATTGTCGTGGACAGAGCCTCGAGCACGGCTAGTAATATATATCTTCGGCGACCTTAGTACGTAATTCACAGTCATCTTTAATTTAAAAATGATGTTAGAATGAATTTAAATAGAAAATTGATCTTTGTAACAACAACATCAACCCACGCTACGGCACTCGTGTCGTAATGACATTGAGTTCTGAACGTGTCCTTGCATTAAATGTGTATCTATTTTTTTTTATTTATAGTATCATATCTTTATCCCTTAAGAAGTAGATTGAGACATATCACAAGATATTTTATTGTGAAATGTTTATTGTTTTTTTAATTTTTGGAGTTTACTCCTTAAGAATCGATTTTCAAATAAGGCGCCCGGTATGAGAAAAATTGAGGAGTAAAATCTAGTGATCGAATGACCTCGTTACGTTTTTGGTGCGCAACCTATTCTGCGCATCTTACACTTTCTGACGTGAGATAATACTTCACTGAATAGCTTTAATAAATGTAAATAAAAATAGAAGTCCTATGACCAAGAAGAATGCCGAACGAACGTCTGGTTAAGAAGATATACAATGCGAAAGTGGAAGGATGTAGGTACCGAGGGAGACCGAGACTAACCTACCTAGACCAGATCGGTCATGTACTGAAGGAAGGTGGAGTCAAGAGTCTCCGAAACCGGCGAGCGTGTATGAAGAGAATTATGAATGTTGAGGAAGCGAGTGAAGTATGCAGAGATAGAGTTCTCTGGCACTCTGTTCTCTCTGCCTACCCTGCAAGGGATATGGCGTGATGATATGTATGTATGTATGTAAATAAAAATATATATATTATTTTTAGTCAAATGAGCTTTTTTTGCGCCTGTTTAGATAATCGTACTTAAGGAGTAAACTCCAGTCGTGCGTCGGAGCTGACACACATACTTTTTTTTTGTTTTCAGGTAATATGCTGCTAATCCATTTTTGAGAAAGTCGGAGTTCATATGTCATCATCCACTGTTGGTCATAGGATAGGTTCTTGAAGTTTACGGCTTTCTGCCACTGTTGAAGTCATCAGTCTACCTAGTGGAGATCTACGTTGCGTTGTCCGATTCATGGTTGGCACTTGAGAACTTGTCCCCAGTGGTTCTAGGTTCAATAGGTGACGTGGCCTGCCCATTGCCATTTCAACATGCTAATTCTACGGCCTATGTTGGTTACGCCCGTTCTTTTACGGATTTTCTTAACTCAGCATTTTATGTTGAAACTAATCACAAAGCAGATACATTTTTGATTTCATTCGAAAGGTACCTATTATGAGGTATCGATTATCGATAATATATTAATGATAGTTGTATCTAGTAGCTTAAAGTGCTCTTTAAAGCATGGTATTACCACATCCTTGTGAGTATAGATATTAGCTTCCGCACTATGCGTTACAGTTTTAAACAAAGTATATAAGTAAGAATTTGTAGATAATTTTGATAGATTAATAATTTAGTATGTTGATCATGATATATATTTTTACCTTATAACGACCTGGGCTAACCCCATTTGATGCCGTTTGGTCAACAATTACATTCCCAAGGAAGATTGACGTCTGGCAGGCGGCCGGACGTAAAAGTATTGCCAATATTTTTTGCAATATGTACTATGAAAGAAGTGTACATATTGTATTGACCCCAAGTAATTGAGATAAGAGTAGGAGAATGATGATTTTTACCAGGCTATTACTGTCCGTGGGTCCTAATAAAATAATATTAATCATTGTGGGAAAAGAAAATAATTAAACTGACTCTTATGCCAACCCGTCTCGGCAGTGCGGTGTAGGTTATGCAAACTCTAATATATAGTGTTTATGGAGCAAAAATAGTCCGACGAACTGCTAATATAATAACTCAATCATGCGTTAGATTTATTATATTGGCAGTAATGTTTTTGGTTATTAGGTTTTTATTATGTTGGTATATGTTCGTAAAATTATAACTGAATGTGTTGTTACATTATGGTCAATACATTAGGATGCGTTCAAATTCATTATGTATAAACCCCGAGAAAGCACTTACATATTGTCAGTTTTAACATTTTAAATTAAGGCCCAATCGTGCTGCCACTACACTACCGCGACCAATTGTAGGACATGCAAATTTTCATCTCGTATTGTATTTACGTCTTAAGGTGACGGTGTGCTATCTACCCGACAATGTTTACACAATGTTATAGGCTTAATACTTCAAACTTTACAGTTAGAATTGTATTAAACGATGACACAACCTTGTTATTTAAATTTACTGAAATTTTAGCATTTAATATGCTTAATTTATAAAATCCGATTACGAAATGAAAAATTGATTTTCCCGCTTGCGACATCAATTTTTCATTTCGTAATCGGATTTTATAAATTAAGCATATTAAATGCTAAAATTTCAGTAAATTTAAATTTTAAATTAATCCAATAGATTACCACCGGATCGGCATGTAACCACTACAGAGAAAATCCGGTAAGAAACTCAGCGGATTTATCTAATATTATTATTCTTTTACAGGTTTTTTTTATAAAAAGAAAACAGTACAAAAAGTTTAGTAAGAATTAGCTCCATTGTGATTGATGCCCTTCGAACCCCGATATGATGAAAAGAAAGAAATACAACGTAAAAGACCATGACTGAAACGAATCCCACAAGCGGCACTCGCTCGTGAGTTAACTACTAGTTATGTATAGATAATGTTTTAGATACTAAAAAATAATAATCTCTTTATTGTTATTTAGAAAACGCTGGGTAGCAAATAGATTAGGGAAGGCACTTTAAAACAAGACATTATAAGTCACAAATAAAACACCTAAACTCTCGGTTTGAGAGCCCTCAGCGCTCACCCACAGTTCGGGTAAAGTTGTCATGTTTCTGAGGCTAATAACTAAGACACATACACAAAAAAAAAACACCTAAACTCTGAAAATAGGTATATTTGTGAAATGAATGTGCACAAAGAATGGTCCTATATAGTTATCGAAGTTACGACACCCGCCATTTTCGAAATATCGTTTTTAGCAATTAACGAAATTTGATAAAAATATATTTTTGAATCATATTCATTCATAGTAAGCAAAATATGATGACGAATTTCTTAATTTGTGATCTAGCATAAGAAACTTGTCACATGTAGATTTAAATTTCCTGAACATTCACCAAAAATAATGACATCCTATTTCACTGCTAATTTCTGTATATTAATGCTGTGGGCTAATTTAGGTAATGACATTCTCTGCAGAGTTCTAATCAATAAATATATATTACGTTGAAGAATTCTAATCTTATACAAATAATAGGTGCATTACAATATTAATAGTGGAATGACCACACTGTCTACAGCCGCGGGCCGGTCCGTCCGGGGTGGTACCACATTCTCGCAGAAGATCGACGTCTGAGTAATGACAATGTGATATTGCACTTCGTTCGGTGAGTGAGAGAGCCGGAAGCCTAACTGGGTGGGTTTGGGGTGTGTATTGGTAGTCAGCGGTCTAGCCCTGGTTTTGCAAAGGTCCATGGGTGGCAGTAACACTTACCATCAGATGTGCTGCTTGTTCGTTTGCCACCATAAGTAATAAAAAAAAACACATTGAATATAAAGATAAATGCGACTTTTGACATGGTATAAGCATAATATTGACAACTTTTCGTTACAGATATTGGTGTTTTGTGGACAAAAATATTCGGTTGTTTGATTTGATTTGATGAAAGAGAGGGCACAACCTAAAAGTCAGATACCTGACAAATAAATATCAGTAGGATCAACGCTTATTGCCCTGGTCTGTTAACCGGAAATTAAGACATACATATTCTTTGCGGACGGCGTTTTGTTGGAGAGGAGTAAACCCTTTATAGGCAATAAAGGGTTTACTGACGTAATAAAAATGATCAATTATTAAAGTTCAATTTTTTTTATCAGATTATATACATCTCAATCCGTTAGTGGCACAAGTAGTCTTGTCTTCATAGTGTAAATAAAATTGATTTTCTGTATCTATATATTTAAAAGAAAGTCGTGTTAGTTACACCACTTATAACTCAAGAACGGCTGAATCAATTTTATGATTTTTACGTTTTGGAGTTTGTCTTCATCGGAAATAGGATAATATATATTAAAATATGATATTAATTAACACAAAAAAAGAATAAAAGACATTAGTCAAAACATCAGTCTAAACGTTAATTTTTTTGCGGTATAACAAAACGCAATTGGCAGCTCATGTAATGTTGTCTATGGTTTGAAAATACCGCAAAATGTTGAAATTAAAGTTGACCGGTCGATGTGTTTACGAGTGCGAGTTGCGAGTGCTAGGAGTTTTTACGATTATTATTATAATGTTGTGTTGAAATTATTATAAACAAAATATTGATCAAAAAATCTTATCTTTTGTGCCGGGCCGACTATAGTATATTATATTGATTAGCAGAATTAATATAGAGTTTAACTTTTAATACCGACACCACATGGGCGTTTAAACAAAAATCATAGGAGTGAAATAAAGAACTACTTACGCTTTAAAGGTTTTGCAGCCGGTGCTGGTTCAGGTTCCTCAGCCTTCATCTCTGGTTTGGTGGCACTGTCCACTGGTTTCAATTTCTTTTGCATCCATGATGGAGGTGCCTCTGCGTCCTTATCTTTCACCCAGGGAGGTCTGAAGCTCTCACGTCGAGGCGCGCTCGTGTTATTTACGTTACCGATCGGCATTTTGAGCTCTGAAAAAGGAAAACCATATATATTGAATCTATTTGTACTTAAAGAACAGAATAGTTCCATGTAATCTATACTAATATTAAAATAGACATGGGCCAACTCTATTTGATACCGTCAGGTAAACAATTATATTCCCAAGGAGGTTTGATGTCAGGCAGGCGTTCGGTCATAAAACCAATGCCAATAATTATTTGCAATATGTACAATGGAGATGGATAATATATATATATATATATATATATATATATATATATATATATATATATATAAAGTAAGACTAAGTAGTCTGACCACAAATACTGTTACAATTAAAAATAAAATAATAATAATTAAAAATAATAAAAATAAACAATATATTACAAATTATAAATAAATTTGGAATCTGTCATTTTTATATGATTGTTCATTGTGTTTTTCATTTTCGCGCCAATGCATTGTACAATATTTTGCGATAATAAAATGGAGTGGGGTAATAAAGAGAACCGAATCGCTGTGATTGCATTACACAAAGTAGGAATGGAGCGATATGCAATTTTTAAAACCGTCCATACGCTTGGTATTAGTAAAATGTTTGCGTACCGGGCTATTAATAGGTACAATGGGATCTCCTCTGTTTGTGACAGAAAAAGATCTGGCCGTTCACATAGTGTCCGTACGGAAAAGGTGGTCAAAGCAGTAAGGGAAAGAATTCGAAGAAATCCTGTTTGAAATCAAAAGATTTTATCTCGGGGGATGAAGATAGCACCTAGAACCATCGCGTATTTTAAAAGATGACTTAGGACTTGCAGCCTATAAGAGACGTACTGGTCATTTCTAAACTGATAATTTAAAAAAGAATAGGGTGATAAAATCGAAATAACTGCTGAAGCGATATGCAAAGGGAGGTTACAGAAAAATCTTGTTTACGGATGAGAACATTTTTACAATTGAACAACATTTTAACAAACATAATGGCCGCATTTATGCTCAAAGCTCTAAGGAAGCTTCCCAACTAGCCGACAGATCGCAACGTGGGCATTATCCGATTTTAGTGATGCTTTGGTGGAGTATTAGCTATGAAGGAGTGACTGAGCCATACTTTTGTGAAAAAGGTATCAAATCATCGGCACAAGTATATCAAAATACCAATCTTGAGAAGATAGTGAAGCCTCTTAACAACACCATGTTCAATAACCAAGAATGATCCTTCCAGCAAGACTCGGCGCCGGATCATAAAGCTCGGTATACGGTCTTGGTTGGAAACGAACGTTTTGAACTTCATTACAACTGAAGACATCGTTTAGTCCCGATCTTAATCCGCTGGATTATGATTTATGGTCAGTTTTAGAGAGTACGGCTTGCATTAAACGCTATGATCATTTAGAGTCCATAAAACAATCCACACGATTGTCAGTGAAGAATTTTCAGCCAATGGAGACCACTTCGAACATGCTTTTTATATTTTAAATCGTTTTAAATTTATGTAATAAACTAACACAGTTATTTACCTATGCCCATCTGAATTATCATAGTGCGAGAACTAATAAGCAATAAATGTGTTCAAGATTATCCAAAGGATACATAATCTTATCTTCATTCTCCGCTTTATTGAGCGGGGCAACAGAACGGATTCTTCTTTCTACCCTTATGCTAATTATGCTGATTCTCTAGCACATTATTCTATAGTGGTTCATTGATAATTATTTTGTTCTAAATTTTTTTCTTAATTATTGAACATATGTATTCAAGGGAAAAGCCGGAGTTTAGCGTTATGTCCGGTTGGCGGTAATAAACATAATCCTTTACTTCTAGCTTATGAATTGAACGAGTGCTTATTCTTACTTCGGTATGACTCGGCATTTTAACGTTATCTTGCATCAATCTATTTTGTATTGGCTAATTATCGTAATTTCTAAAAAAAAATCACTGCAATATTAAAGATTTGTTATCATTAATGTGTCATTGATACGACCTTGTAGACAAGATTCTGTTATGACGCATTTATTTATTAGGACTATGGGGGCATCCATTAATTACGTGAGCTGTTCAGGTGAGAGGAAGGGTTCAAGCCGAATCTTAGTAAATCTCACTTGGAGGAGAGGGGGCGGGGGTCCTAGCAAATATCACATTTTTTTTTCTAGCGTAAAACTGTGTATATACGTGTGAAAGTTAAATTAATAAAGAAGTTGAAGTAGTAGACGATTTCACTAAAAAGTACTTGAATGTGTTGGTTACAATAGTAATTTTTGAGTCCTAACACTAGTCTCCATGAACGAATGAGAATAGATATATTAATAATTTAAATATTTTTTGAAAAACATCTAACGTGAGATTGGGGAAGGCGAGGAGCTCGAGATATATCTTACAACATCTCACCAAGGGGGAGGAGATTAAAAAATCCCTAAAAATGCCTTACGTAATTAATGGTCTCCCCTATTATTATATACAAGTACATATTTCATCAACCCTTTATACGCCCGCTTACTTATGAATACAGGCAGGACACAATGGTAGGGGATGTAACTTATGTACTATTACACGCTAAACAGACAAGTTATCATAGACTTTTCGTAGTCATCTTAACTGCTTAAAGCCTTTAGTCGCTTTTTAAGACACTTTTGTAAAGGGAAATAATGTATTTTATTCTTACAGGTACGGAAAAAGAATATACTACTTATCTTTAAGTCCCTGAAATAAATCACAATTTTGCTAGTTTAGGGGTTAGGAAATTTGCTTATATATTATAGTATAGGCAAAGTACATTTTTTTCCTATAAATATATGATTATTATCTTAAATAATGTTATTTGAGTCAATAATCAAAAATTTTTTTTTTTTCGCTATGGGCTTCGGTCGGCGCACTCCTCGCACCACTCCATCCGGGGTGATAGAGGGTCGTAAGCACGCACACCCGTAACCCACCCGTGACGTCGCCTTCGTCGTTGGGCCGACCACCGGAGCAAAGTGACTTGACGTCAGTGGTCGGCCCGACGGAATACCGCTGAGGAATATCCTCACCTCGACGGACCCCCTCGGGTAGGATGTCGGTCTTTCCTCACGCGGCCGGCCTCTCGGCGGGTGACGGACTAATTCCCCGATCCAGTCACCCGCGGCCTTGGCTAGGGCGGCATCAGGCGAAGGTAATCTCGCCTGCGCCGTCCCAGTCGCCACCGGCGGCTCGCATCGACGACGAGACGCTCCTCACACACGCGCTCCGCCGCCTCCTTCCGCGAGACTACTGCCTCGCAGTAGGTTGCGACCGCGTCTCAGTTCCTGACGCTGTCGAGCATCGCCCTGGCGATGGTCGGCAGCGTCAGGTCGGCACCGATGATTGCGACGAGTTCACGACGCTGCTCTGCCCAAGCGTCACAAACCTCGAGCGTATGCTGCGCCGTGTCTTCGTCGCAATCGCAGTGGTGGCAGGATGGTGTACTCTCCCTCCTGACGACCGTGTGCAGGTATTTGACGAAGCATCCATGCCCCATCACAATCTGCACCAGTCGGAAGGAGAGCACCCCGTGCCACCGTTCCAACCACTGCATCAGCACCGGCCGGAAGGCCTCCACGGTCCGCACACCGAACCGAGGCCTCTCCAGCCGGACTGCCCAACGGGCAATGACGTCTAGGCGATACAAATCGGCGAGCATTTCCGCCTGCAGGTCCCACGTGGGGCTCCCGGCCAACAGGCACACTGCCTCCGTCGCCATCGTGGGGTACCCGCGTACGGCCCTGACCGCCATGGCCCTCTGTGGTCGCCACAGAAGAGCTCTGAGTCGGACGGTCAGGGACCCTGCCCACACCGGTGCGCCGTACAGGGCCATCGACCGGACGATGTAAACCGCAGCAATAAAGCACTATGAATATGTCAGGCCTTTTTATTGTCTGGTGGCGTTCCCCCTTCTAAATTACAGTCATATTAAAAATACATTTATTTACGAAATTTTTTTATATTTTTTTTTTGTTATCGCTGTGGAAACGTATTTACGTGCTATGCCCCGTCGGTGATAGACAGGGGGTTGTGTGGGACTCACCGGCTAGCTGAAGCCCGACTAGAATACCCACCACAGCGGCCCCTTCCGTGCTTTTACGGGGCCCCCGAGAGATCGTCTACTGACATTCGATCCCCGGCACCCCAACGCTTGTCCTGCTCGCCAAGGCCTATCGTCCCTCAAGCCGGTGGGAGGTGGTGCGCCTAATGGCTCCTCCTCCCCAGTCACCGGCGGCGGGGCGAATCAGTGGAAGCGCCTCGCCTTCCCGCCCCGCGGCTTCCTTCCTTGTCATGATGGCCTCTCAAAAAGAGGCCATCGACGACCAGCATCTGTCACTGCCAAGCATCTTCGAGATAATGGTTGACAACGACAGGTCTCTCCCAACGACCGCCGAGAGGACGTGGCACTGGAGCCCCCAGGCGGGGCATACTTAGTGTGACGCGCATCGTCTACTGGCGCGTCACACTCATGACATCCTGGGGTTCCTTCTTTTCCAATTCAGTGCAGGTACTTACTGAAGACCCCGTGTCTGGTAAGCACTTGATTTATTTACGTTATGCGATTCCGTTATAAGTCATATTTGTACCAGATTTCAATTTAATAAGTCTAGTAGATATAAAGCTAACTGTAATAGACGGACAGATACATAAGAGTAATCGCAAGCAGCACACCTGATGGTAAGTGTCACTGACGCCCATGGACCTTTGCAATACCAACGGTATAGTAGCTTAGGCCGCTGCCAACCAACAGAATCCCCAAATCCACCCAGTTGGGCTGCCGGCACTCTCGCTCATCGAACGAAGCGCAATAACACATTGCCATTACTCAGACGTCGATCTTCTGCGAGAGTGTAGTACTAACCCGAACAGACCGGCCCGTGACTGTTGACAGAAAACTGTCAACAGCGTGGTCCTACTACTATTACAACTACTAACATATAAGTGTTGTCTTTCATTCTGACATATTTTAATTTTAAAAAATGACACCACTATGCTCTATGGAAATAATCCTTGGATTGCCGGGGATTTTAAAAACATATAATTATCGCAGACAAATTACACCCAAACTCTTAACTGTTCTTTGTGGATCGCACAAAGTATTGTACTACCTACTTAGGAATCAAACCGACGGTACTGGCAAGGAAGGTGATTTTAACTAATAAGCCATCTGTGCAATGCAGGAGCTTTAACAAAAATAAAAAGTCATAAAGATCCTCTACGGAAAATCTTTGGTGTTAGGCTGACCGACCGCATTCGCAACGACGACGTAAGAGAGCGAGTAGGTATGAAAGAGAGTATTGGTGTAAAGATGCGAAAGGGAATGCTCCGATGGTTCGGACATGTGGAAAGAATGCCGAAGAACGTCTGGTTTAGAAGATATACAATGCGAAAGTGGAAGGATGTAGGTACTGGGGGAGACCGAGACTCACCTACCTAGACTAGATTGGTCACGTACTGAAGGAAGGTGGAGTCAAGAGTCTCCGAAACCGGCGAGCGTGTATGAAGAGAATTATGAATGTTGAAGAAGCGAGTGAAGTGTGCAAGGATAGAGTTCTCTGGCACTCTGTTCTCTCTGCCTACCTTGCAAGGGATATGGCGTGATGATATGTATGTATGTATGTATCCTCATTATTTTCATATAGGTCATGATAATATTAATCAACGATGGCTTAGATGAGAGATAAGGGTATTCACCTACAATTTGCATATCAGTAATAGTTGTTTATTTTCGAAATTTGATGCGTCAATAAGCGATTATATATACATTTTCTGAATGTTCTGACGTATGAGATAACGATATTGACATACTGATTTACAATTTACTATATACTGATTTGAAAACATACAATTAACGGATAATAATAACACCGAGGTTTGTAATAGTTACGGAATCGGTACCACTGGCCCTAATGGTGACGGGCAGGGAATACGGTGGTTTATGGTTGGCCCAGAATAGAGCGAATGAGTGTGTTCAGATCATACCCTATCAGAAAACAAGATAGGTTCATAACGTTTGAAATAAAACATTTTTTACAGATTATATCGCGTACCAGGCTACGAGGAAGATCGTCTATGAGATGGACTGACTAGATAAAAGTGGTTCATCATCGCTACATTAATGCACAAGGAAGGCAGCCATCAGAGAGGAGTGGCGGCGTCTTGTGAAGCTTGGTACCAATACCTGAAATGATGACCACGACCACTCTGTCAAGAGTGATACCGACAAAGAAGATATTGCGTTTATATTTGGTTTTTAATTGCCCGACGTTTCGAACACTTTACAGCGTTTATGTTACGGGAGGATTTTCAAGAAGGTCCTTCCATGACCCGTGTATATAATACTCGTGTAAACATTAGAAATCAGAAAGTTAATCATAGTACAGACAGACATACACACATATTGTTTTAAGGTTTTTGTTCTTACATACATACATATCATCACGCCATATCCCTTGCAGGGTAGGCAGAGAGAACAGAGTACCAGAGAACTCTATCTCTGCATACTTCACTCGCTTCCTCAACATTCATAATTCTCTTCATACACACTCGCCGGTTTCGGAGACTCTTGACTCCACCTTCCTTCAGTATATGACCGATCTGGTCTAGTAGGTTAGTCTAGGTAGGTTAGTCTCGGTCTCCCTCGGTACCTACATCCTTCCACTTTCGCATTGTATATCTTCTTAACCAGACGTTCGTTCGGCATTCTTTCCACATTCTTTCTTTCGTTTTTTGTTCTTTATTATATTTAACCCGCTGCCTTTTTTCCATTGGCAATTTTTATGTTCCTCATTATTTTTCCTTCTTGTATTTATAATTAAATGTGTATTATTATTAAATGTAGACTAATATCTGCGGGGATTGGCGCTGTTAGCCGAGATACAGGCTTTGCCTAGTTCAGCTACAGTGGTACATAATGGTTGCACTATATACTTAGTCTTTACTTCTCATTTGTGTCATTAGGTTAAGTTTTTATGGTATAATAAAGTTATTATTATTATTATTAGTCATTTGTGAATCATACAAGGAAAATTTTCTTGCTGGGGGTTTGAGCCTATGATAGTGCAGGGTAGCTTCACTACACCGCCTGTGCAAATATTACATAACTATTGTTATTTTTTAATCAACGTCGAAGCATTTTTCAAAAGATGATAATAAGAACTCATCATTCATTATTCTCCTACCGTTATTACAATTATTTGGGGTCGATACAATATGTACTCTTCTTGCATAATACATATTGTAGAAGTTATTGGCAATAGTTTTGTGACCGGCCACCTATCAGACGTCAACCCTTCTTAGGAACGTAATTGTTAACCAAACGGCATCAGATGGAGTTTGCCCAGGTCGTTATAAGGCTCTAGTCGTCTGTTACGACATCCACGAGCAAAGTAAGGGTTGGTAGTATTCGTAGCCGCTACCACACAGCGAATGATAATAAGAACTATTCTGTTAAATTACCACTACGATGATTTAACTGTAGAATTTATTACTGTAACTTTTTTAGTGCCAGATGTCGTTAGGGCGACGGTCGATAGAGACATTAATTAGAATGCGATCGACATCTCCTGCTGGATCAAGATATCGCTGAAGGAAGTGGCATTGGTCTTTACAACCTGCCACTAGCGAAACCGTTCAGAGTTATAGAAAGGCAGCGTGTTGCCTCTTTACTTGTGGTTATTACCCATCAATGCTAAATGAACGCGCTCCAAAAAGCTCCTCATTTGCTCAGCCTATTTTAAATTATTATATCAGTTTAACCATAGATACTCTTTGTAGCCATAGAATTACAGTTACGACAGAGTAGTTTTAATATTTAACAGATTATTAATAGCGTGAATTAAACGCAAGATTTAACTATAATAGATACAAGAGAACAGTTGTTGTATGTTATTTAAAACGTACGTCCATTCAATAAATAGGATAACTATTTTTATCACAACCGTCACATGAATTGTTATAATAGTTAGATATATGTACGAGTAACATTTGCTATTTTATTTTCCGTGTGGTGACGGAGTAAGAATACAATTCACCACCCCATATCTTATCGTAAAAGACGATTAAGGGATATGTATATGACATCTATGCAAGAGAAGGAAAACTCGAAATAAAACCCTATACCAACACGCCTGACAGGCGCGTTATAGTAGGTTAAATTCCCTCCCATTACGGAGGAGGCCCGAGCCCAACAGTGTGACAGATATGTGCAGTACAGATATATAATGATGAACATTTGCTAACTACTGCAATGCATGCAGATATATAATGTGCAGTACAGATATATAATGATGAACATTTGCTAACTACTTATATAAAATTTTACATTTAGAATCATTTTCTTTTGGTGCTGAATTTGTATTAAAAATGTGGTTCAGAAATTTAATATCTTATAGGGTAGATATTAATTTCTGTAATAACAATGACATATTGGACGTAAGACACCTCAGTCCTCCCGTGACCATGATCACTGTAAAGTGTTCGAAACGTCGGGAAATTAAAAATCAAATACAAACGAGATAGAATCCGTAAAAGTAGTTTTATTTCAATTCTGTATAAGTTTATATACATTTCACTCTTTTTTTTTTTTGTGGACTATGGATGCGTCTCACCCCGCCAAATCGGTCCGGGGTGACGGAGACACACCGTAAAACTCCTCTCTTCGCCGTACGTACGGGCCACCGGTACCCGATTTTTGACTTCAGTGGCCCGCCCGGCGGTATACCCTCGCGGGTTCCTCTCATCGACGCCCCGATAGATTTCGCCATCGGCGCGTCGTCCTCACGCGGTGGCCTCACGTCGGGTGACCGGACAATTCCCCGGTCCGATCACCCGAAGCCTCGGTTAGGGCGGCATCAGGCGCAGGTATTCGCGTCTGCGCCGCCCCGGCCGCTGGCGGCGGCCAGGGTCGCGGGAATCCTCCCGGACTCGTTCCGCCGCCTCCTTCTGCGAGATGAACGCCTCGCAGAAGGCGGCGACCGCGTCCCAGTTCCTGACGCTGTCGACCATCGCCCTCGCGACAGCCGGCAGCGTCAGGTCGGCACCGATAACAGCGACCAGGTCACGGCGCTGCCCGTCCCAGCTCGGACACACCTCCAGCGTGTGTTGCGCCGTGTTCTCGTCACTGCTGCAATGGTGGCAGGCCGGAGTCCATTCCCTATACGCGACCGTGTGCAGGTACAAACCGAAGCACCCGTGCCCCGATAGTACCTGCACCAGCCGAAAGGAGAGGACTCCGTGCCGCCGCTCCATCCACTCCATCAGTACGAGCCGGAGGGCCTCAACGGTCACAACACCGTGTCTAGGCCTCTCCAGCCGCGTAGCCCAACGGGCGATGACGTCTCGGCGGGCGTCCTCGCGCCAGGTGGCTATCTCACTCAACGATGGGGAGCCACCTTCGTCACCTACTGAGGTAACCCGCTGGTAGAGGTCGGAGAGCATCTCCGCCTCTAGGTCCCACGGGGGTGTCCCGGCCAATAGGCATGCCGCCTCGGTAGACACCGTGCGGTACCCTCGAATGGCTCTGACCACCATGGCTCTCTGTGGCCTCCACAGAACCGCCCTGAGCTGGGCGTTCAGAGCCCTCACCCACACGGGTGCGCCGTACATGGCCATTGAGCGGATCATCCCCGCATACAGCCGTCGGCCCTCGAAACTGGGTCCGCCTACGTTCGGCATGAGTCGAGAAAGGGCGGACGCCGCACCGACCAGCCGGGGAGCAATTTGTCGGAAATGCTCCCAGAACCACCATCGCCCGTCGAGCACCAGACCCAAGTACCTCATATGGGCCTGGATACTGATGTGGATGGAGTTGACGACTAACGAGGCGCCGATGGGCAGCCTCACACGGGGCCTATGGAATAAAAGGGCCTCCGTCTTGTTTAGGGCCACCCTGAGCCCCAGCGCCTCGATTCTCCTGACCATCTCCTCGATGCCGAGAGTGGCCAGGCTCGCCGCCTCTTCGAGTGTCCTGCCCCGGGCTGTGACGAGCGTGTCGTCAGCATAGCATATAACGCTCAGCCCGGGGGGTAGACTCCCTCTCAACGCCCAGTCGTAACCGATGTCCCACAGAGTCGGCCCCAGAACCGATCCCTGTGGAACACCGCACGACATGGGCGTCCGCACAATGTCCCCTGCGGGACCCACGCAGAGGACACTGCGCCCCTCCAAATAGTCTGCCACCAGCCGCCTGAGGTACAGGGGCACTCCATGGAATCGGAGCGTCTCCCTGATGCAGCTGAATGGCAGACTATTGAATGCGTTGGCGATGTCCAACGACACGTCTCAGACGTAGCAGAGCCCCGATGGTCGAACGCCCCCTCCGAAACCCAAATTGAGCGTCCGACAGATCGGGCCCCACCTCCTCCAGGTGCCGAACGATGCGGGCAGCGAGGACACGCTCCAGCAGCTTACCCACATCGTCCAGAAGCACAATGGGCCTGTAGGCCGACCGCAAATCCAGGGGCCGTCCCGGCTTTGGCAAGAGAACCAACCTCCCTTCCTTCCAGCACTCAGAGAACCGTCCAGACGTCAGACAGGCGTTGAACAGTTGCTTGAGGCGAGACTCGAAGTGCTCGAGGAGCGACGTCAACACCCGGACTGGTATTCCGTCCGGGCCGGGGGTCGTGGTGGCGGAACGAATCTTCGCCACAGCCGCCCCCACTTCCGACTCCGTCACGGGCGGAACACTCTCGTCGGCCTCCCGGTCTTGATCTGGTGAAGCCATGACCGGGGGCGTGTGTCCCGACTGCCGTGGAAACAGCTCCTCGACCACCCTACAAAGGAAGTCGGACTGGAGGGTCTCGGTGAGGGGGGGCCCTGCGCGCGAAGCTTGTTCAGCGCCACACGATAAGGGCGACCCCAGGGGTCACGGTCGAGACCGTCCAGCATCTCCTGCCAACTCGCACCCTTGGCGGCTCGGATGGCCAGCCGAAAGGCAGTCCGCGCACTGCGGTACGCCTCGTACAGCTGGCCCTCCCGCTCAGCGTCGCGGTGACGCCGCCGGCTGCGGGTGTAGGACTTTCGGGCACTGATACACGCCGCACGTAGGTCCGCCAGTCTTGCCAACATACATTTCACTCCATGGATTTTTATTAGGTTTGATTATTTAGTATTTGTTTTTTTTTTCCGTGTGGTGGCTGAGTTAAAATGCAATTTACTACTCTTTTGCAAGTTAATGTCGCAAAAATCAACTAAGAGATTTAATATGCAAATAATACTTATTCAAGGAAAAGAGAACTAATGGTAGAGTAGGTCAATTTCTATCCTATTTTGGAGGAGTGGGACGTATATGAGAATAGATAATGAAGATTAGTAGTAGTAATTACTAGTACTAATAACCTAACTTGCTATACTACGTCATCTATCTATGGTGATTCGTTTGGTGAATTAAGAATAGAACGGTCATTACATTTTACTTTCTTATGTTTTTTGATGATGAAGAAGAGATGTACACAATTGTATACATCAGTCTGGGCAGTGTGTGGTAGACGTGTGGATTATATGAGCTAAGAAAAAGAAATTCATTTTTTTTGGGTCATTCACGTGATTGCTAGATAAGTTGGTTTATTGTTTTACTTCCGCCTGTGCATCCTTCTTTGCTGAAGTATGATTAAATTGATAGCAATTGTGGCAAGGATAGGAATATTTGTCCTTCAGATTGAGTGTTCCTTTTGAATAATTAGTACAACATATTTAAATAGGAAGATTCGTTTTAGTTTCAAATAGTACTTAAAGTTTTATCCGTGTTGTTTTGAAGTAAGACTAAAGTAGGTATATAGGTAGGTACTAATTCTACATACCTACCACTAAAAAATATAAAAGATAAGGATATGGATATCCTTTAAGTCGATTAGGAAAATGATAACTTTAACAACGACCTTGCATGTGTTTTAACTTCTTCATGTGTTTGGGTGATATTTATATTTAAAAATTAATACAAAGCTAGTATATTTTACAAAATAGCTATTATATTATTGTTTATGCTTCTTTTTCTCTTCAACTCATTTATGTCCTCCTGATAGACACAAACAGAATTTTAAGTGAGAAAGAATTTGCCCTACTTTTCACATTCGCCAAACATTGTAAATGTTTTATTATGAGATTTTCTTTTTTGAAATGTTATTATCTACTTATCCCTCATCTCTTACGGCATCCCTTAGAAAAGGAGGTGTATTGAGATAATAAATAATCCACCATCAGCTCAGCAAGCGGCCACAAGCTGATAAGATCCGGTAAAAACTCACTGGCCTCGTAATTTTTTAGGTTACTTTTTTAAAATTAATTAATATAATTGCAGTAATATTCAGTAAGTAAAAGCTTTGGTGAGAAGCCCTTCGAACCATTTTTTTTAAGTTGTAATATAGAATAAAAAATACAATTACGGCTGGACCTCACAAGCTTAACCCGATTACGATTTTACAACTTTAGGAGTCATTATTGTATGGTAAATAAATCTCAACCTGAAGTCGGGAGTGGCTGGACTAGGGATTCGTCCGCCATCTATAGAGGCTATAGTTTGCGAGAGCGACAGCACGGCGACCGTAATATTCAGCGGGTGGTTCACCAAAAACCATGTATCGGTACTAATAGTCCGCCCAAATCCTCATTTGGGTAAACTATTGGTACGGAGACTTTGATACCGAGATACAGTCCGGTAGTTTATGGATTTACATGTGGTTTCTTAGTAGTCTGTGATCGAAAAATGTCCTTTGCCCGCCCAAAAAGAAGGAAGAATGAATAAACTCACGAAAGAAACTTAAATCCTCATCATCATTATCCTGCTCTTATTCCAATACCTTGGGATCAACGTAATGTATCATCATCATCATCATCACAGCCCATAAATGTCCCAATGTTGGGCTCGAGCCTCCTCCGTAATGGGAGGGAAATTAACTTACTATACCGCGCTAGTCAGACGTGTTGGTACAGGGTTTTGTTTCGAGTTTGCCTTCTCTCGCATAGATGTTATATGTTTTTATATCCCTTAGTCATCTCGTAAGATCACCCGCGGGTAAGATATGGGGTGGTGAATAGTATTTTTACTCTGTCACCACACGGAAAACGTAACATATAATCGTACATATTACAATAGTTGTTGGCAATAGCTTTATGACCGGCTGCCTGTCTGATATCAAACCTCTTTGGGAATGTAATAGTTGAACAAATGGCATCATTCGGAGTCAGCCTAGGTCAATATAAAGTTCTTAGTCGTCTTTTACGACATCCACGAGCAAAGTAGGGTAAAGAGAAATTGAACTATACTATAGCATATTTAAACGCAACCATTTTAAATTAAACTTCTTCTAATGTAAAGCAGCTTTAAGTATGAAAACATGATCTATTTTTGATTGTTTTATTAAAATAATGCTAGCAGCGCTTTGGCATTTGCTTTAAGGATTATAATTAGAAGCGTTTGGTAACATCCGCGTGAAATTTGTAAATGTCAACGTAGTGGAATTACTTGCTAGGTTATGTAATAATACAAAGTATTTTACATATGAAATATAGAGTTGCAAGCTAAATTAAGGTTCATAAATGCTAACATTTATTTACTTAGATTGAGGTTATTTTATTGATTTTTAAATGACTCTTTTAAATTCCTTTTCAATGAGAAATAAATTCTAGAACCACGTTGTTTCTTTTTATAAAAATACAACAACCTGCATTAAGGAAGTAATCCTTATATTGCAAGGGACTTTAGAAACATAATTACCACATACAATTTTTGCGTCAGTTTGGGACAAGGCCACACGCTGCTCGAACTGTACGGGGCTGTCCGCGCGACTCATAACCTATCGTACACATACCATTTTACGCCATGTGGCTATCGGAACCACACAAATTACACTTTACCTTAAATATTAATTTCTGAATCACTCAAAGTATTGTCCTGCGTTGTAATCGAATCTATGACCCTCAACCACTGTGCTATCTGAGCAGCAAAATATACAATTACAAATACACAATTATCGACAAATTATACCAGAACCCGGACCAACCATTTGATTATTACGTAGTGTGATTCTGCGTGGCAATCTAATCCACGATATTTGGAATGGCAAGTTGATATTTAGATGACTGGTTTATCTGTGCAATCTGATTAAATACAATATGTTTGTTTAATGGAAAAATTTACTTGAATTATTGCCTAGTCATACATAAAAAAATTTAATGTGTTTGAAAATGATTATTGCGAATAAGTAACTGCATGTCATCTATGTATACAAAAAAAATGATTTTGTCTTATATCCGTTATGGACCTGATGTGCCCCAAATCAATTTCATTACAAAACCAATAAATAATGCGAAGATGATATTAGAGTACTAAAAATACATTAAGAAAAGGTAGGCGGCGCTATGTGAGATTTCTAGAAAATCTATTTATTTTTAATTGTTCCAAACCAAAGAGAAGATGGGTGGAACGGAAAGATGGGTGGACTGCGTGAAGCATGACATGAATAGACAGGGAATAACTAGAGATTTCGCGTCTAATAGGGCTGTATGGAAGAAGAGGACATGTTGCGTCGACCCGGTAAACAAACGGTAACAGATCCAGTAATTGGGATAAAAGCAGAGTGATGATAATGATGATGCAAACCATGAACAACTGTATTAACTAGTAATTTATAAAGTTCTTTATTGGTTAGTGTGCGATTTTCACTTAATAAAAAAAATTATTCAGAGTTTATTTTTTTTAAACTTTTAATTTATAGCGTATTGATTAAAGAATATTATTGGCTTGTACCCGTATAGACGTATCATCATCATCATCTCAGCTCATGTATGTCCCACTGTTGGGCTCGAGCCTCCATAATGAGAAGGATATTGACCTACTATACCCCACTGGTCAGGCGTGCTGGTATAGGGTTTTGTTTCGAGTTTTCCTTCTCTTGCATAGATGTTATATACATTTTATATCCCTTAGTCGTCTCTTACGAATACCCACGTTGAATGATCCTCTGGGGTTTGGACAGTATTGATCTCTTGGGAAACTGATAGCACCAACTGCGATCGCCAACCCACTTAAGGATGGTATTTTACTGTTAACGAGGAAGCCTATGTAAAATAATGGACGTTGATAGGCTAATTAAAATTGGCGCGCACAGACCTCGGCATCTGAGCATTGGCAATGTGCTGTTTGTTATTCGTTCGGAAATCGAGAAAGCCGCGAAGTCAACTTTTTGGGTGGGATTTGGTTGGTTTTCAATAATGAAGCAGTTGAATATTATTGAGATTTTAGAGAAATAAAAATAGCCCTGAGTTAGTACAACTATACAATACCTAGTGCCAAAAACATAGTTGATGGATTATAGTCTAGAGTTAGCTATTTTAAATAAAAATAAATATATTTTTTCCACAAGCTCACACAATTCATTACTTTGTTATAATATTTAGAGTGTATACCGATATTTTATTTATTTATTACGTAAATATATAGCAGTTTAGTTCATAATTATTTTAAACTCATCATTCTCCTACTCTTATCCCATTACTTGGGGTCAATACAATATGTACTCTTCTTTCATTGTACATATTGTAAAAAGTTATTGGCAATGGTGTTTTGACCGGTGGCCTGCCAGACGTCAATCCTCCTCAAGAATGTAATTGTTGACCAAACGGCATCTGATGGAGTTGGCCTGGGTCGTTTTAAGGCTCTTAGTCGTCTTTTACGACATCCACGAGCAAAGTAAGGGTTGGTAGTATTCATAGACGCTATCACACAGCTTAATAAATAAACTAAATAATTTTAAATTGCACTAAAGTTTCATGCTGCATGCTACAAAGTTTCATGCTGAAATTAAAATCTATAATTTAAATTAAAATCTATAATTTTAATTTCAGCATGAAACTTTGAAATAATAATTTATCGTGCAACAGTAAAGTTGGCATACAATTCTAATGTTTTAACTGTGATTAATGGACACAGTTTGTGACAACGAGGCTTTCTATTTTATAAAAACAAAACGATTGTATTTGTTATGAGAATAAAAATTATTTTTGATTATGTTTCGGTTTTAACCTACATAATTTTGTTAAAATGAATTATGAATAACATATGTGTTGGAAGTCCAACTTAATATTTTTAAGGATAGTTATTGTAAAGGAAATTTCGCTTAGCAAAATAAGATTGAATTTTAAAGGTAACAACACAGTATGAACTAACTACCTATTTATGCAAAAAACAAACAAAATAATTGTAGTACAAAAATTATACTAAAATGTAATCATCAAATTCTGGGTTATTGTTATGGATGATATATTGAATTTATTAAAATTATTATTTCATATTTATAATCATATTAAAGTTCTCTATTTACATACATTTTTAAAATTAGAGTATATTATTTAAGTTTGCAGTAAAAGAAGCGGAAAATAATATGTTGAGTAATAAAAAGGTTTAACCTCATGGTTATAATAGTATAATTATTAGTCTAAAAATGATACTATTGGATTTTAATGAAAGTTATCCATATATATAAACTAATCAGGCAAATTAAAAGTTTGTGAAAAGGAAAAATACCTAATGCCTTTATCAATATTTGAAAATTTTATTTATAGGACGAGGGCAAGAAGTTTCAATATCACCATTGGATTTACCACAAAACATAGAAAATAATTACTAAGTTATGTGAAATCATTTATTTCAATTTGGTCTATTTAACAAATGATTGTTTTTTTTTATTTCCTTTATTTATTTGAAACCAATATTTGATGCTACTAAAATGATAATGATCAATTTCAGCCAATAACTGAATTCACGCGCCTTTCTAATAAAATACAAAAATGTCGGAAAATTTACTTTTTATAGCAAATATCATCATCATTCTCCTACTCTTATCCCAATTACTGGGGGTCAATACAATATGTACTCTTCTTTCATAGTACATATTGTAAAAGTTATTGGCTATAGTTTTATGACCGACCGCCTGTCAGACGTCAACCCTCCTTGGGAATGTAATTGTTGACCAAACGGCTTCAGATGGAGCTGGCCCAGGTCGTTATAAGGCTCTTAGTCGTCTTATACGACATACACAAGCAAAGTAAGGATTCATAGCCGCTAGTCGTACCACACAACTGAAACAAATAATACGATGGTTATTTTACTCAAGATCACTAATGAACAATATTAGTAATATGCAGTTTTTACGTGATATTGAATGAATGTTCAAAAATCGTAGAAGAGCGAGTGCGGACCTACACATCAAAAGTTCCTCACCATCGTAAAAGACACAACACTATGTATGTTTTAAAAAACATCCCTAAAAGATAAGACAGACATTGACATTATTGAAATTTACCAAGAACCCCCAAAAGAAAATGTTTCTTGTATTATAATAATAGTTTTTTTATTTTTAATTTACTTTATTTCTTTTATATTATTCATCGTTGTAATGGTAATAGTACATTCTGTGACAATTTCAACTGTCTACTTGTTGCGGTACACCAGATATAGCTTGCCCGACAGATAGAGAGACGAAGAACGGAGACATAATGAGAGGGCTCCGTTAATCCCCGATGGTAAAAGTTTGAACTGCTAAAAACTAACAATATACCTTTTTAAAACTCTATCAATTCGGTTTTAACTTAAGTACTATATATTTTTAACAAGCAAGTAATTTATATTTTTTCTCGAAGTTCAGGCTAAATAAAATCTTTGACAATACTTTTATAATTTACCTAAATATTTCCAAGTCCAAACAACTCCCTCATAAATTCATGTGTGCAAATTGTTATACCAATAACAATATTTTAAAAAAGTTCACTATCTTCATAATAGTTTATTACACAAATTAATGCTTAATTCAAATATATATTTCAAATAAACTTATTACTATTATACGCATTAGTTTGACATTATAAAATAATTTGCATAAAATAGTGCAGTTCTAACATAGCATTCTTATACAAACTCTATTTCTATTTGCTCTTCAAACAGTAAAGCTTTCATCATAAATATTGACATTATCTTACGTTATTAGTATATAGTTTAGTTCTGTTGTCAATCCACAAATTACGCACTTATCTGACACAGGACACGGGTCTCAACTGATCATAGTCTTTTTTCAAGAGTATTTCGGGAAGATTGAGAGACGCGAAACCGGGAGCGCGTATAGCGAGCTACTACCATCGGAATTTCATGAACGTTTCACTGGAACTTATAAATAGGAGTGGCTGCCGTACCACGGGAATTTCAGTTCGCTATACGCGATGCTAAGTCTTGTCTGTTGTCTTACACTTGGCTGCACACGAATTTTGTGTGCCCATTGATCAATTGTGTGTAGATTAATATTACTATATTATTATACTTAAAAAATAAGTTTAATTAACTAAAATCATAGCTTTTATTATGCTTTATTTATCAGAGATCAGTATATCGGCTAAAAATTCGGCTCACTCATGACGTCTACGTAGATACTGATTATTGGCATTTACCTTGAAAAGAAGGTTTTTTTTTGGCTATCTGATAAATTCTTTATAAGTATTTTACTTATGTACAATGTGAAACAAAAGTATCTAAGTACAATAAAGTGCATATAAGATCAGTATACCATAATAATATTTTACAATTGTATTCCATCTTCTCAACTCATATATGTCCCATTGTTGGGCTCGAGCCTCCTCCATACTAGGTGGGAAATTGACCTACTATACCACACTGATCACACGTGTTGGTTGTATTTCGAGTTTGCCTTCTTTTTCATAAATATTATATGAATATTTTATCCCTTAGTCGTCTTTTATGATTATCCACGGGTACGGGGTGGTGAATTGTATTCTTACTCCATCATCGCACGGAAGAAAAATTGTATTACTTACAAGCAATGTTGTTGAAAATTAAAGTTTAGTACATACATACATACATATCATCACGCCATATCCCTTGCAGGGTAGGCAGAGAGAACAGAGTGCCAGAGAACTCTATCCCTGCATACTTCACTCGCTTCCTCAACATTCATAATTCTCTTCATACACGCTCGCCGGTTTCGGAGACTCTTGACTCCACCTTCCTTCAGTACATGACCGATCTGGTCTAGGTAGGTTAGTCTCGGTCTCCCTCGGTACCTACATCCTTCCACTTTCGCATTGTATATCTTCTTAACCAGGCGTTCGTTCGGCATTCTTTCCACATGTCCGAACCATCGGAGCATTCCCTTTCGCATCTTTACACCAATACTCTCTTTCATACCTACTCGCTCTCTTACGTCGTCGTTACGAATGCGGTCGGTCAGCCTAACTCCACAGATTTTCCGCAGAGATCGCATTTCGACCGCATTAATTTTACTATCATACTCTTTTCTGCATACCCAACTCTCGCTTCCATACAGTAATGTTGGGACAAGCACTGCGTTATGTATTGCTACACGTGCCTTCTGGCTGAGGTGGTGGCTGCCGAAAAGTTGCCCCAACGCTCCGTTCACTCTATTTCCCGCATTCACTCTTCGCTCTATATCAGTGGTGTACCTTCCATCTCGGCTAAATCCACATCCAAGATATACAAATTCATCCACTTGCTCTAGTACATCATTACCTATTGTTACTCTTACATCTGTTCTGGTTTTATCTCTAACTTCGAATAAAGATTCGATACGTGTTTCGCCTCTAAACGAGGCATCCTCAGGACGATGCCGTCCTGAGGATCCGAAGTTCTGCGGAAAATTGCAAGTAGAAGTTCTGGAGGCGGTGCTCATCACAGGAGTAAGATTTCCTTATATCCTATTCCACCTTGATCTCATACCGTATTCCTTCCTTTCTTGAGGTGTACGGTATATTGATTAACCGTGGGAAAGTGGTGGGTCTTCCTTCCTCTCCTCCATTTTATAATGATATATTGTTAAGTTATAATATTGAAGTGACTTCTATAACGACGCATTTGCAACGACGACGTAAGAGAACGAGTAGGTATGAAAGATAGTATTGGTGTAAAGATGCGAAAGGGAATGCTCCGATGGTTCGGACATGTGGAAAGAATGCCGAACGAACGCCTGGTTAAGAAGATATGCAATGCGAAAGTGGAAGGATGTAGGTACCGGGGGAGACCGAGACTCACCTACCTAGACCAGATTGGTTACGTACTGAAAGAAGGTGGAGTCAAGAGTCTCCGAAACCGGCGAGCGTGTATGAAGAGAATTATGAATGTTGAAGAAGCGAGTGAAGTATGCAAGGATAGAGTTCTCTGGCACTCTGTTCTCTCTGCCTACCCTGCAAGGGATATGGCGTGATGATATGTATGTATGTACTTCTATAACTTTAAGTCAAAATACTCGTTGTCAGATTTTTTATATATTCTAGTTTTCTTGAAATCTTGACGGATCTGGACCGACAAGTCGATAACTTGAGGAAGCTAATTACACATGATAAGTGAAATAGACATCTCTCTACTTCTTCATTTTTATTTCCCATTTAATATAAAAGTATAGGATATATATATATATATATTTTTATATTACCTATATCTAAAATAGGTCGCAGACGGCCTTGCATTGGACAAGGAGACGTTTTACAACGAGCCCTACGCTATCAACTGGTCCCGGCAATGTTATATATAAAATTATATTAGAGAGAATCATTATATTTAATTGTGGTAGAACCACGCTGTGGACAGTTCTCTGTCTACAGCCGCAGACCGGTCCATCCGGGATAGTACCACACTCTCACAGAAGATCGACGTAATGGCAATGTGTTGTTGCGCTTCGTTCGGTAAGTGAGAGAGCCGAAAGCCCAACTGGGGTGGGTTCGGGGTTTGTATTGGTAGGCAGCGGCATAGCTATACCATTGGCAAAGGTCCATGGGTGGCAGTGACACTTACCATCAGGTGTGCTGTCTGCTCGTTTCCCACCATAAGCAATAAAAAACAATCACTAATACATTAAGAATAATAAGTTTCACCACATTATTTTGTCTCTGTAAGGAAGAGAAGTTAGAAAAAATACGACAAAACATAATATAAGAGCTTTAATTAATAACTTTTTGTTATTACTAAGTATGACGCTTAGTGAGTGCACTCACTTAGCTCCAGCTGATTGGTACTAATTGTCAGTTATAACTAGTTGTTAAATATACTTGATATGTTTAGGTACGTAGAAGAACGGGGAATTGTCCGGTCACCCGACGTGAGGCCACCGCGTGAGGACGACGCCTCGACGGCGAAAGCTGTCGGGGCGTCAACAGGAGAGGAGACCGAGAGTGCATACCGCCGAGCGGGCCACCGAAGACAAAGATCGGGTACCGGTGGCCCGCTCGCACGGCGAAGAAGAGGTGCTTGCAGGGTGGGCAATGGGGTTGCGCGCCGCCTCTTCCGTCACTCCGGACCGATTTGGCGGGGTGCGACGTCCATAGCCCACCAAAAAAAAAAAAAAAAAAAGGTACGTAGAAGAAGATCTAACAGTATTATTAAGTTTATGAATGGTATTTTTCTATGATCAGCTGTATTACATCTTTTATAGATAAAAGACGTGACGCAAAAAAATTTAGTCAGACACTCAATAAATAGGAGCATTATAACGATCTGGGTCAACTGCATCTAATGCCGTTTGGTCAACAATTACATTCCCAGGGAGGGTTGACGTCTGGCAGGCGGCCGGTCATAAAACTATTGTTAATAACTTTTATAAGACGTACTATGAAAGAAGAGTACATATTGTATCGACTCGAAGTAATTTAGATAAGAGTAGGAGAATGATGATGGTTAATAAATAATATAATTATTTCTATCCTTCCACTAGCCGTTTCTTACCGGGTCTTCTCAGTAGCAGTTACGTTCCGATCCGATGGTAGTTTATTCGATTAATTTAAAAATATCTGGATGACTGAGCTTTCGCTCGGTATTTTCTTTTCAGTGAGTTTTGAACATATATTTAAATATAATAAAAATAATTAATTGTGTAATAAAAAAGAAAAGGTCAAAAAAAAAATAAAAGAGAGAATCAGGATCCGAACCGGCCTCGATTAGACTGCTCGATTATCCAATTGAGGTGTCTTAATGACAACGTCAATATTTGCCTTTATATTTTAATAGTTGTCAGCCAACGCAAAATTATATTTTTTCATTTTTTCATTGCCTGAAAATATTTACGAAACAATATTTTCTACAAATGAAACTTAGCTAGATCGATTAGTCGTCCCCGGAACCCCCTGCATGCTAAATTTAAAAAAAAATGTTGCTGCCGTTTCCGAGATTTAGAATATATATACAAGAATTGGTCGTTTAAAGATATTAAGATAAGATAAGATAGGATATTGAAACTGATAATATGTAAGTGCTCTCGCAAGATTTATACATGATAAATGAATTTGAATTTATTAAATATGTAATATTTATCAAAGTCGTAGCAATTTCTATTATAATTATGATCATGATGCCATATTTCCTGTCGCACCCGAATATGTGATCCCACACCCAGATGTTTCAGCTCTAATGGAGTATGAAACAATGTGTACAAGGGCATAAATAAGTAGAGCAGTAAAATATTCGTCGCAGTATCTACGTAATAATATACACTAATATAACAAAACAAAATCAAGTTGTATACACAGGATTTGCACGATTTGATCCTCCAACTGCTTTCTATTCTTAGACTATCAAAGGATGATGGTATTCCAACCGGATGTGGACATCATATACTTGTTTTTATATCTAAACTAGCTTCTGCCCGCGGCTTCGCCCGCGTAAAAGGTTACTTTCCTAAAGTTTTTCATCCCCTATTTTTATTTTACCCCTTAAGGGGAATTTTTTTACAAAATTTTAATATCATATTTATTAATGACTTCTAATGTTTACGCGAGTATTACACATCCTCCCGTGACCATGATCACTGTAAAGTGTTCGAAACGTCTCGGGAAATTATAAATCAAATACAAACGCGATAGAATCCGTAAAAGTAGTTTTATTTCAAATCATATTTATTTACATCTAATCAATAGCCTAAAAATAAGTTTCAAGCTTCTGGCTTTAAAAATGACGATACTTCCTTGCAACTTTTCAGCCCCCCTTTATAACCCTTTTCATTGCATTAAAAAGTAGCTTATGTCCTTTGTCAGGTTTTAGACTATCTGTGTACCAAATTTTATTTAGATCGGCTCAGTAGTTTTGGCGTTAAAGAGCGATTGACAGACAGACAGACAGAGTTACTTTCGCATTTATAATATTAGTAAGGATTAATTAAGATACTAGCGACTGCTTCATTAACTCGGGAGGTTACAGTTCTCTTTATTAGTACAATAAAAAAGAAATAAGGATTAGCTGTCCGTTTCATTGAAATCAAGGAATCGATTCCGCTGGCCCATTCAATTGGCGGAATGGGTTAAATAGCAGATTATGGGGCCCCATCGGAAGTTAATGGTGTGCGACCGCTTCATAGCCGTTTAAAAGAAATAATACGCTACGCTAATAAGTACGGTTCGATATGTCACGTTTTCGTATAATAAAATTGTGCTGTATTTTGTAAAAATATTTTTTATTTTGGTATCTATCACTCTAATGACTACTAGAAAAAATACACACATAAAATTTACTAGCTTAAAAGGTTAAAGGCAACAAGGCAGACCAGGCAGTCATTCTCATACATTTATCCTTAACTTAAAACAATGTCTAATATTAAACTTAAGGATTATTAATAAGAATTTCTTAAAAAAAATACTCCAAAATTGATATAACATGAATAAAATTCGAATTACACTTTTTATTTCTGAATACGATTCTGGATTCTAGGCCGGGACCAAGAAATTTTGTACACGCTTATACAATTACGCCGGCAAGACAATATAATAAGTAGTATTATCAAACATTTTGAGAATGTGTTTGTTTGAATACACTAATCTCAAGAGCTATCAATTAACATAGAACATAAAGTTGTGGCCAATAGGATTGGAATAACGTATATCAATGTTATCATAATGGGAAAATACAGCTCTAATGGCTGTTAAGCGTTCTGGACAGTCACCGAACTGAAATAATAAAAATCATAACTAATGTATTATGGATATTATCATCATCATCATCACAGCCCATAAATGTTCCACTGTTGGGCTCGGGCCTCCTCCGTTATGGGAAGTAATTAACCTACTATACCACGCTGGTCAAACGTGTTTGTATAGGGTTTTGTCTCAAGTTTTCCTTCTCTCCCATATATGTTATATGCGTTTTATATCCCTTAGTCGTCTCCTACGATCACCCACGGGTAAGATATGGGGTGGTGAATAGTATTCTTACTCCGTCACCACACGGAGAATGGATATTATACATATTGACAATATATAAACGCTTCCCTATATTCGTAACCACTAATGTTTACTTTTGTCATCTATTTGAATAACAGCTTTCGTTATGACAAATTCGTTGCATCACTTTACGAATTCCCCGCAACAAGGATTTTACCTTACAACAAGCTTATCTTCCAATTCAATTACAATTTGATATACATCATATTAATTAGATATATGCATAGATATTATATATTCTTTCCGTGTGTTGACTTAGTAAGAATACAATTCACCACCCTCTGTCTTACCCGTGGGTGATCGTAAGAGACGACTAAGGGATATAAAACGCATATACCTAACATGTATGCAAGAGAAGGAAAACTCGAAACAAAATCCTATATCAATACGTCTGACCAGCGTGGTATAGTAGGTCAATTTCTCTCCCATTATAGAGGAGGCTCGCGCCCAGCAGTGGGACATATATGAGCTGAGATGATGATGATTATATATTCAATTATTCGATATAGCAGCATTATATTAAATTATTAAATATTAACTGCAATATTAACTGACTAGCATCAACAATTCACCAAAAGCATCAGTTCAGCAAACATTCTTGATTTCTAAATAAACACCATTTTTTAAATAAAACTACTGGCAATGTATTTGTATTAAAATCTGGATCAAACTTTAATAACTGATACTGTAGCGGGTTGATATAAATTTCTGTAATAACGACGATTTAGATAGTGGAGATACCTTGGTCCTCCCGTGACGGACGCTGGACGCATGGACGCTGTGAAGTGTTCGAAATGTCGGCAAATTAAAAATCTAATTGTAGTTTTATTTTAAATTTGTGTAATACTCGCGCGTAAACATCAGAAATCATAATGTTAACACCATTTCCCCTTTTTTTTTACGGTGGGCTATGGGTACGTCACGCCCCGCCAAATCGGTCCGGGGCGACGGAAGAGGCGGTGCGTGACCTCATAGACCCACCATGCAAACCCCTCTCTTCACCGTGCGAGCGGGCCACCGGTAACTGATCTTTGTCTTCGGTGGCCCGACACCTTTTCCCCTGGAAAATTTGTATCAATTTAGACTCTACAGGTAAATGCTCTATAGGTAAATGGGAGGTTATAATGTGGATAATAATTATTTTCGAAGCCATACGTAGTAGTAATACACATAAAGTTACAATAATAGGGATGAATGACTTCTTAGTTAAATAGTGAATATCTGAATGACCGAGCCTTGCTCGGTATTTTCTTGTTAGTGTGTTTTGGAAGATATATTTGAATATAATAAAAATAATTTAAAAAGCCAAAAAGTAAAAATAGAAACTAAAAAAATATATCGAGCAAAAAGGAGCTAAAATCACTTTTGTTGTAAGGGGACGTCCATTAATCACGCGATCGTTTTTTTTTGCATTTTTGCAACCCCCCTTCCCCTTGGTGATACACGGTGAGGTTTAATTAAGACTATGAACGTTTAGGACTTCGTGATTTTTGTCAAAAATTTCAAACCTCACGTGATTAATGGACGGCTCCTAAGGGCCCCTTAAATATTTTATTTTGTTTTTTAGTATTTGTCGTTATTGCGGCAACAGAAATACAGCATCTGTTAAAACTTCTGTCTGACTGCTGCCTAACTATCATGGTTCATGTGAAACAGTCTGGTGCTAGACATATGGACGGACGGACGGACGGACAGCAAAGTCTTAGTAATAGGGTCCCGTTTTATGTTTTGGGTACGGCACCCTGAAAAGGTTGAACCCACATAAAAGCTTGGTACAATGGAAATATTCTTTAAAATTGGAATGTGTCGAAAGTCACAATACTGTATTAATACGGCATTTGAAAGTTTCTAAGCCATAAAGAGGTCTTACACTTTTAGGATAGGACGTCATACGAATGTAGAGTTTGAAATTTTAAATTGTTGGACAGCAATTTTCTAAGCCGAATATTGTAATTGAGAGCCATGATAACACATTGCACCAAATAACTGAAATCCATCGCTCATAAAGGTATTTTTATCGCATAATGATTAGGAAAGAGAGATAGTCATTTGCTATATTTTTGTTCCCTGTCTAGCCAGCGTTTAATCAACATATTTGTAAAAATCGAGACGGAAAGGCTGAGTTATATTAGAAACAATCAGTAAGACACGATAGGGAGACAGGATGTTAATGCTGATCAGATTGGTCGCAAGACGCCATGACCTACCTATGTGCGCTACTACGGTCGTTTCGATTTCTTTATACCATTTAATAAATAATTCGAAGGGGTCGAATATTAAAATAAATCTTTCGAATAAGGTATAAACCCCGAGTCCGACAACCGGTCTAGTTCCTGAATACTCTGAAGGCTCCCGGTCTTCCAACCCATATCTTAAAATTGAGACCTGTCGCGCCAAAATTATACAATGCCACCAGTTTGCAAGAAAAAACATTGCATTGTAATGTAATCGGGTCAACTATACTGACTGGTTGTTCTCGAGCAGAGTCTGTATCTATTCCTAGCATTATCCAAATACCATCAAATTACTCCTTCTAAATACGGAGACTGCAGTGTGCCATTAAAGTCTGCTTCACAATCAATCAGCTCGAGGTCAAATTCTTAAGGTAGCGGGAGTAGACTTTAGAGAAAGCTGCTTCTCTCATGGCAGTTGTATGTGACATACTTCAGAGTAAGCTCACAAAGTGCCCTAGTAATTCTAGCATCCGAAAAAAAACAAAAGCTATTGTTTACAAAGAAATACTGTAATAGGTGTAGTATCGTGGGTGGGTCTCAAAGAAGCGGTACCAGTGGTCGGCCTAATTTCGATGGAAAAGACGGTGGGTTATAGGGCTGCACACTACTCTTCCGTCGCCTCGGTCGGAATGGAAGCGGTGTGTTCAAACCATAGCCTGCTAAGAAAAAAGCCTCGTGTCTAAATAAAATAATATATAACAGAATTTCATTCTATTTTCATGTTTACTAAACCTTCCCTACACTAGAATACAAATTGTTATATTATGTATACAAACATTTATACATAATAATTTATAAATAATAATAAAATTAATAACGTAAAAAACAAACAAAAATCCTTTTAGAACCATTTTCGACTTCTACGCAGACAAAGATGCGGGCAAATATATATATTAAAATAACAAATATAGAGAAGATAATAATTAAAATAACAAAAAAATAAGGCCAAAAAGTAAATAACAAAAAGTAAGGATCCAAACCGAGCTCCGGTTTGTTTGGATTAGACCACTTGATTTTCCAACTGAGCTAAATGTCTATTCTTAATGACAGCGTCAAAATTTGAAAACTTTCATATTCTAATATAGTAGTTTTAATACAAGGAAAAATTATATTTTTTGTTGCCGAAAAATACTGACAAAACAATATTTTCTATAAATGAAACCTAGCTAGATCGATTAATCGCCCCCGGAACCCCTTGTATGCTAAATTTCAAGAGAATCGTTGGAGCCGTTTCCGACATTCAGATTACATATATATATATATATATATATATATATATATATATATATATATATATATATATATGACGGCACTTGCGTTTATTGCACGTGCTAAAACATGTTACAACGTGTTAACATATTCACTGACCACGCCTCCTAGCGCGTCATGCATTCCCCGCCACGCAAACTTGTTATAAAAAGAGGCGAGCGCGCGGTTTAGTCAGTCGACGCGAACGACGCGCCAAACAAGGCCCCCCGGGTCGACAAGGAGAGCGTGTCCGCCTCCTCCTCTCGCCCGGCCTCACCTAGGCCGAAAGGCCCCCAACCCCCGCGCGCGCCCCTGCTACCGCAGCCCGCCCCGCAACCCGCACCTCAGGCTTATAAGCCCCCCACCCCGCCACCCCTTGTCATCCGCAACAAGGACAAGTGGCTCCCTGTATCAACGTGGTGCAACACTAACCGCGTCGCATACCGTTCTGCCCGCTCGACCTCCGAGGGCATCCGCGTCAACTTAGCCACTTCCGACGACCATCGCAAACTCACTGCGATGCTCCTCCGGGAAAAAAATTCCCTACCACACGTTCACTCTACCAGAGGAACGTAAATTGCGCGTCGTCATACGCGGCGTGCCTGTAGAGCTGTCGAGTGACTCCATTAAGGAGTCTCTCCTAGACCAGGGCCTACCGGTGATCGAGGTTCACCGCATGGTCCGGGGTTACAACCGCGCCCCTTTTGAAATGGTAATGGCCGTACTCGACCTTACCAAGTCGGGTAAGGACATATACCGCATCACTACCATCTGCGGACTCTCCGGCATTCATGTCGAACCCCCTCACCGTAAAGGCATGCTCTCGCAATGCCACCGGTGTCAACTGTACGGTCATTCTTCGCGCAACTGCCACGCGAGGCCCAGGTGCGTCAAGTGCCTAGAGGACCACGCGACGGTGGACTGTGCCAGACCGAAAACTAACGACCCAAATAAGAGCGCGACCCCAGCGTCGTGCGTTCTTTGCGGTCAGGTGGGTCACCCTGCCAACTACCGTGGCTGCCCACGCGCACCACGGCCGGTGGTCAGGAAACCACCCCCCCCAAGGTACCCCTCGGTACCGCAACCCCCCCCTAAACCCTACACCCCACCAAAGAACCCGTGGGTAAAAACATCGAGCAGTGTGGAGTTCCCACCACTGCCAACCAAACGAATAGAGCCGGCACCCGCGATCGCGACACCGCCGTCTACTAATAATAATATTTATAAACCGCCACCCGCAAGGCATAATCAACCGCCCACCGTGGGCCTTCCTAAGCCCCATCAGGGCAATAAAGCGCCTACCACACAAGCGGTATTCACTACGGGCTTTGATACGGATCTCGCCATAGTGAAAAGCTTCGCGGCAATATTAAACGTAGATCAAATACGCGAAATCGCAGCCGAACTGCGTCAAAATCAAGGCAACAGCCTCGCGTTATTAAACACCGCTATTAAGTTCTCGTCCGTCCTCGAGAATCTTAACAAATTTACGGCTTAGAAATGGATAGGCACACACCAGGCAGAGTTAAAACACGACACCTCAAGTTAGGGATTTTTAACGCGGACGGTCTCTCCCGACAGAGAGACGAAGTAGGTACATTGCTACAAGACCAGCAGCTCGACCTTCTTCTGGTCCAGGAGACCTTCTTGAAGCCCTATCACAAAGACCCGAAAATCGCAAACTATAATATAGTGCGCGACGATCGGGTACACTCCCCCCTAGGCGGGACTCTCATTTATTATAAAAGGTCGCTGCACTGCACGCCAATCCCCACCCCACCCATGACGTACATTGAAGCCTCGGTCTGTCGGCTGGCCCTCACGGGCCACCAGCCACTGATTGTAGCATCAGTCTATCTCGCTCCATCGCGCGACAACGGGAGCAACCCTCTACTAGAAAGCGATTTACAAGCGCTACTAAACCTCGGCGACGCCGTGCTCATAGCAGGCGATCTAAACGCCAAGAGTAAGTCGTGGAATAGCCACACCAACAACGCCAGAGGCAGGGCCCTGGAGACTTACGCCACCCGGCTTGGTTTCGATATCATAGCGCCTATTGAACCAACACATTACCCCTACAACGTCGAGCACAGGCCCGACGTGTTAGACATAGCCCTTCTTAAGAACATAAACCTACGTTTAAGTTCGATAGAAGTACTTCACGAGCTTAACTCGGATCACCGTCCGGTGATAGTAGAACTCTCCCCGCGCTATGGCCCCTCAGGCCCAAACCCTCCCACCACAAAAGTGTGTACGGACTGGAATCAACTGAAGGACAAACTTCAGTCCTCCTCGTCAGTACACCTAGATCAAATCCCCACCAATATAAACTCCCAAGAGGACGTCACGTCCGCGATCGATTCCCTAACAAATCACGTACAATCACTAGTTAGTGATTGTTCACGGACGGTACCAGACACGAGCGATCGTTTATGGCGCCTACCCGCTGACGTACGTGATCTGTTAAGGCAAAAGAACGCAGCTATTCGAGCCTATGACCGCTTCCCCTGTGAAGACAACCGCCTTCGAATGCGGTCACTGCAGAGGGCGGTCAAACAGGCCGTCCAAGAAGTTCGGCAAAACAGATGGGATGCCACGCTAAGCGAGCTTGAGCCGTCTCACCTCGCCTACTGGCAACTAGCCCGTTCACTCAAAAAGGACACAGTGTCCACTATGCCTCCACTCACCCGCCCTAATCAACTGCCAGCGTTCGAGGACGAAGAAAAGTCCGAATGCTTGGCAGCTAGCCTTGAGCAGCAATGTACGTCGAGCACTCAAAACATAGACGCGCGACACACCGAACTAGTAAATAGCGAGGTGGAGCGTTGTACGTCGCGTACACCCACCATTACCGACACACCCGACGACCCCCCTCCGCCAGTAACAACTGACGAGGTGGGAACGATTGTCAAGGCCCTCCTCCCTAGGAAATCCCCAGGTTCGGATGGCATTACAAACAGAGTAACTAAACTCTTCCCCCTCTCATTACTCGTTATATTAACAGCTATATTTAACGCCGCATTAACTAACCGTATCTTTCCATCTCAATGGAAACAAGCCGTGGTAATTGGTATACACAAACCCGGCAAAAAGCGTACCGAACCTTCCTCGTACCGCCCTATTAGCTTACTCAATAGTTTTGCAAAAATATACGAACGCGTAATTCTTAGCCGCCTAAGAACATACGCAGAGGCTAACGCCCTTATCCCGCCGATTCAATTCGGCTTTCGCACGCAACACTCTTGCGTACAGCAAGTACATCGAATAGTCGAGTATGCCAGTGTTAAGCTACAACATAGCTATTTCACTGGTATGCTACTATTCGATGTAGAAAAAGCGTTTGATAAAGTCTGGCATAATGGCCTTATTTTCAAGTTATTAAAGTTAGGTATCCCCCGTTATTTAGTTATAATAGTTAGGGACTTTCTAACCGACCGTAGCTTCCGCTACAGGGTAGAAGGTACCCTCTCCGCACCGCATTCATTAAAAGCCGGCGTCCCCCAGGGATCGGTGCTCTCACCAATTTTGTTCACGCTGTTCACCAGCGATATCCCTCAGCTTAAGAATGTGCAAACTGCACTATTCGCCGACGACACTGCTATCTTCTATGCAGGTCGTTCTATAGAGACAGTGATCAGTAATCTCCAACGAGCGGCTACCGCCCTAGATAAATGGTCTAGGAAGTGGAGAATTACTATCAACCCCATAAAAAGCCAAGCGATCATGTTCCACCGGTGGACGGATCGCCTACACCCAATGGCTTCCTTCCCTCCAATAACAATGTCCGACCAGTCCATCCCATGGACGAAACAGGTCAAATACCTCGGCGTCACCCTTGACAATCGTCTGTCCTTCGGTCCTCACATAAAGCGAGTTCGCGCGCGCGCAGCTTTAGTGTTAGGACGCCTTCACAGCTTGCTGCATGCCAAAGCCAAGCTATCACTTAGTAGTAAAGTTAGATTATACACCGCTTGCGTACGTCCCATCATGACGTACGCTAGTGTTGTGTTTACACAAGCGAAACCCTTCCGGTTACACCGTTTGCAAACATTACAGAATAGGTTCATGCGCCGTGCGACGGGAGCACCGTGGTATATGCGCAATGTGGATCTTCACATAGATCTCGGCCTGCCGACCATCCGGCAGTACATGAAGCAGTGCTCTCGCCGCTACTTCGACTCTGCCGCCACTCACCCTAATCCCATAGTGGTTAGGGCGTCTAGTTATACCCCTTCAAAAATTTCCGCGATCCGCCAACCGCGATTAATACTCGACGAACCCGACGACATAATCACGCTCGCCCAAACGGAGGCATACACAGCCCGCGCGGCCCTGACAAATAATTATCCACGATTCCGTCCTCGCCGTCGAGGTCGGAAGTCGTGTCGCGTTCAAATCCTAAACGTGGGAGAACCCACTTTGCCAGCGACCCCCCGAGCCGAGGTCCGTACCCCACAGGGGGTGCCCTCGGGAACGGTCGCTTAACTTTTACGGGTTGAGAGCCCTCAGCGCTCACCCACAGTCCGCGTAAAGTTGTCATAGCCATCTGAGGCTAACAACTAAGACACACAAAAAAAAAAAAAAAAAAAAAAAAAAAAAGCGGTTTAGTCAGTCTAAGCCCGCGCGTGCCACGGTGCACATGTCGTGCGCTAGTCGTGTAATTTATTTGTTTGTTGGTCTGTTTAATCAGTTTAAGATCGAGCGTCTTCCGATACCGTAGCAGGGTTCATCTATTTCGCTTGGAAACGATGCGGTCCACGACTGCACGTTTCCGACGATCATTTCTCCTACGCACGTGCGAGATCTGTAGTGAACTATCTGTTGCCGTATTTCCCAAAGGAAGAACTGCTGCTCATTCTTTTGGTGAACTCCTGGCCAAGGATTCCACATGCAAGTAAAAGAGTAGCGACAATTGTGATCTTGTCCCGTAGTCACACGGGGAAGTATTATCTATCAGTTACTATGTCATCCTTAGTACTACTGAACTGATAGCAGTTTACTGTGTCATCCAGTACCATGTAGTCGTTTGTGCAAAGGCGATTGCCTGGGACTGCTTTGCGTGTTCACTTAGTGTAAATTGTAATTGGTATATAGTTGTGAAAGTAATTGTGATTACTTGCAGTACGAGAATTTACGACTTTGTATCCACATTATTGTTCCTTATGTCTGACATTTTCCCTACATCAGAAGTATGGGATAAAGTATCCAAGCCTACAACCACCTTGCTCAGTTTGGTCATCTACATTTAAAATGTTTCGTTTTCATATAACAAAGAATCTACCCTACAAGATTAATTTTGTGTGCGCGTGAAGTGATACCAATATGCCGACGTCGCATAGATTACGTAGTCGTGTACGTCGAAACCTGAACCGGTATCGTAAGATTTTGTACATCGAGTGATAATTTTGAGCATAGATTTTAAATTTTTGCATGATATATGAATTTGAAGGTAGTCCAATATAAATTTGTAATGATGTATAAAGAAATATGTCTAAGGTGATTTCTAAGTGTTGTGAGTTCTAGTTATCTTTACAGTAGCTCTATTGTAGTAGTAGAACTACTAGTTTAAGAAATTTTTACGATTTATCAAAAAATGGTTTTGAAAAATGATTTTACAGAGCTGCTCGATGGTGACAGGTACGTGTTGAAGACATTGTACTCCAATGTGACGTTCAAGCAAGTCCATGATCGCTTAAGATTTATGCGTGAGTGCTGTGTTCCTTTGGAATTGAATCTTGGACTAGATCTTTCTTCAGAATTAGATGAGTCTGGATACACCGTTAACGGCGGTGGTAAGTTAACGGCGGTGGTAAGTTAACGGCGGTGGTAAGCATCAAACTATGTGTAATACACATTAGCCTGTGTGACGTTGACTAGCCTGTATGGTATGGACTATACAATGTATAGCCGTCTGCCCTGTGAGGCACGGCACTGACAGATGTGTACGAGACAGTATCTTTAAAATGATGAGTTGTGTTTAAGTTAAGCGAAAGTGGCAATTATTGAGCGTTAGCTCTTTGTATAACCTCTTCAAAGTAGGAAGTGGTTTATTAATTGGTCAGGTTGACCGAGGCGAGCTTAATGGTAATCTGTCTGTTGCCTAAGGATAAGAGCATTGCACACGAGGAAGTGTGAAAATGCAGGACGGCCGTAACGGCATGAATAGAGTTTTTATTAAATAGTCATTTATTTTGTGTTGGTAATTTATATAATCGAGTCAAGCAAATTTAGTACTTCTAGTTTTTGAAAACGGGTAATCTCGAATGGGTTTATAAGTCTCGCGGTTGCAATCGACGAGTAGTCGGTCGTTGGTGTTAATCAGTTAGTTGTTGCAGTGAATTGTTGCCACTAGTTAATTGTGGCAGTTGTTGAGTGAGTTGTTGCCACGATACGATCGGACTATGTACGGGTGTAACCCCATTGACTCTTAGTCGTAAAATAAATCTTTGTGATTTATTGTTGATTGGTGTTAACGTGTGAACTGTGCTATTGAAAAACAAAAGAAAATAAAAAAGAAGTAGTAAGAAAAAGGGGCCTACCATCATTGTAGGGCTTGAGCCGGTCCAATGATATGGCTAAAGGGAATGACAATTCCGGTCTAGTTTGCTATAGAGAATTGATCTGGTCTAGCTTGCTATAGAGAATTGATCTGGTCTAGCTTGCTATAGAGAATTGATCTGGTCTAGCTTGCTATAGAGATCAATATCTGGTCTAGTAAAATCTGTAACTGAAGGGTCTGCTGACTGGTCCAGTACGATCTGAAGGGTTAATGTGAACCGGACCAGACATGATAAGATGTTAGTTAATAGAAAATATTGTAATTAAAAAATATTGTTGTAAAAAATTTTGGTAATTGCTATACCTGGAACTTGCCAGGATGTTTGTTTATTTGTTCCCAGATGACTAATGAAGACGCGTACGAGGACGTACGCACGTCAGCATGGCCGTGACGGCACTTGCGTTTATTGCACGTGCTAAAACATGTTACAACGTGTTAACATATTCACTGACCACGCCTCCTAGCGCGTCATGCATTCCCCGCCACGCAAACTTGTTATAAAAAGAGGCGAGCGCGCGGTTTAGTCAGTCTAAGCCCGCGCGTGCCACGGTGCACATGTCGTGCGCTAGTCGTGTAATTTATTTGTTTGTTGGTCTGTTTAATCAGTTTAAGATCGAGCGTCTTCCGATACCGTAGCAGGGTTCATCTATTTCGCTTGGAAACGATGCGGTCCACGACTGCACGTTTCCGACGATCATTTCTCCTACGTACGTGCGAGATCTGTAGTGAACTATCTGTTGCCGTATTTCCCAAAGGAAGAACTGCTGCTCATTCTTTTGGTGAACTCCTGGCCAAGGATTCCACATGCAAGTAAAAGAGTAGCGACAATTGTGATCTTGTCCCGTAGTCACACGGGGAAGTATTATCTATCAGTTACTATGTCATCCTTAGTACTACTGAACTGATAGCAGTTTACTGTGTCATCCAGTACCATGTAGTCGTTTGTGCAAAGGCGATTGCCTGGGACTGCTTTGCGTGTTCACTTAGTGTAAATTGTAATTGGTATATAGTTGTGAAAGTAATTGTGATTACTTGCAGTACGAGAATTTACGACTTTGTATCCACATTATTGTTCCTTATGTCTGACATTTTCCCTACATATATATATATATATATACAAGAATTGCTTGTTTAAAGATATAGTGAGATATAGTGAGATGTTTATGAAGAATTTAAACTTTATTTTTCCGCATATGAAAAAATATTATATTAAACTTTATTGAGACATTTGTCATTCGTACTACAGATTCAAATATAATTATTAATTTCAGAAGTTCTTCCATTTACAACGATTTATTGCTTAGCACAAGGACTGTCTTATATTATATAAAAAAATAAAAATATATTTTTATAAAATATGACAATCGGAAAATTTTGCGTCAAGTATTTGTAACTGGGTACCTAAATGTTTTTTTAAGATGAAGATCTCTGCGGAAAATCTGTGAAGTTAGGCTGACCGACTGCATTCGTAACGACGACGTAAGAGAGCGAGTAGGTATGAAAGAGAGTATTGGTGTAAAGATGCGAAAGGGAATGCTCCGATGGTTCGGACACGTGGAAAGAATGCAGAAAGAACGTCTGGTTAAGAAGATATACAATGCGAAAGTGGAAGGATGTAGGTACCGAGGGAGACCGAGACTAACCTACCTAGACCAAATCGGTCATGTACTGAAGGAAGGTGGAGTCAAGAGTCGCCGAAACCGGCGAGCGTGTATGAAGAGAATTATGAATGTTGAGGAAGCGAGTGAAGTATGCAGAGATAGAGTTCTCTGGCACTCTGTTCTCTCTGCCTACCCTGCAAGGGATATGGCGTGATGATATGTATGTATGTATGTAAGAAATTACACAGTTTGTTATCAGGTAAGTCGTAGGAGATAGTGTAAGGTGCTCCCCTTCTAAATAAACTGAAATACGCTCTTTTCCTGTCCTTTAAGGACATCATCCTATGCATACGAGCTATTTTATTACGAGAGTGTACATTTTTCATGATATTAATGAACGGATTTTTTTAGTAAGTTCGTTCTATCCTTTAAACTCTGTATTAATTCTCTAAACTGTTTATACAATTACTACTGGAGAATCAGATAGATCTAAATATTTATACATCTTTGTATGTATATATCTTTTCTTTTATCCGTGTGGTGACAGTGTAAGAATACAATTCACCACCCTCTATCTCACTTGTGAATGAACGTACGAGACGACCAAGGGACATAAAACGCATATAACATCTATGCAAGAGAAGGAAACTCGAAACAAAACCCTATACCAACACGTCTGAATGGCGTGGTATAGTAGGTCAATTGCCCTCCCATTGTGGAGGATGCTCGAGCCCAACAGTGGGACATGTATGAGCTGAGAAGATGTATATATCTTTTGTAAAAATGTGATTTTATTGATAATGTATCCGTTATATTGTTTAATGCACGTTTGCAAAGTCGTTATGGCCCAGAATATTAATTTTTATTTACGACATGATAATTTTAGAAATACTTTTATATTGTATACTAAGGAAGTTTATATCTAAAGAAAAAGTAATAAGAGCTTTAAGATAAAGTAAATTAATCTAGCTAAGATAGAATATAATCTTGTTGGATTATCAAATTAGGTGGTGAAATTTCGTTTGTGCTGCGCTCACGGTAATTCACTTCTAGATAATTTATTACAAAAGCATATATTAAGATAATATTTAAATCCATTCCTCTTGACATACATACCTAGATTTAAATCAAAACTAGATCATGTTTATTCATGTAAATTCCCGATGAAATGAAATCATTAATTAATAAGCCTATTCGACATAATAGGAAGGAATTCTATGAAATGATAAAGAGTTCATGACATGTGCATTTAAGGTCCCCTTGATATTTATTACTGAAATGATTGATTCTTTACTTAATCATGTAATGGATAGGTATAGGTAAATAATTCACTTTTGATTATATTAGCTAATATATATATATATATATATATAAAATTCTTTGTCCTAAATGATGGAACAACGCACAGTCTAAACCGCTGATCGTAGAGACATAAAACTTCGAGGGTGTGTTCTTTGTGGGACGTAGGCATCCGATAAGAAAGGGTTTTTCGAAATAATACCCCTAAGGGGATGATAAAGCGGGGCAAAGTTTGTATGGGATAATGCAATTCCTTGGTCTAATCTATTTTAAATTTAGCATAAACATTCTCTGACAGAATTGATGAAAGATGTGTTTCATGTTTTATTGAAATTCATCTTCTAACAGGGTTTAAAAAGAGTAGAAGCTTATTTTGGGGGTGATGTGCTTCATAGCTGATATCAATATTCCTTAGTATTTTTGATTTAAAATTATGACATTTGATTTTGACACATGTTTGAAAACTAAATTCGAATTTATTCAAAAAACTGGACAAGTGCGAGTCGGAGTCGCACACGAAGGATTCCCTACACCTATAAAATCGGCAAAAAAAATCATGTCTGTTGAATGGGAACCGCTCTTAAATATTTCTATACATTTTTGTTGTTTTTTTAAATTTAATTAATTATTTCTAAAGTATTCACTTTATATAACTAAATATTCTGTGAATATTACAATTTATATAACTAAATATTCTGTAAATATTTCAATTTATATAACTGAATATTCTGTGAATATTTAAATGTATATAACTAAATATTCTATAAATAATTCTACCTGTTCCCGTCATCAATATCGAGTAAATAGAAGTAAAAATCACGTTTGTTGTATGGAAGCCCCCTTAAATCTTTATTTTATTCTGTTTTTAGTGTTTGTCATTATAGCGACAACAGAAATACATCATCTGTGAAAATTTCAATTGTCTAACTATCATGGCTTATGAGAAATAGCCATAAGATGACAGACAGACGGATGGAGGTACGAAGGGATGGACAGTGGAGTTTTAGTTATAGAGTCCCGGTTTACCCTTTGGGTACAGAACTCTAAAAAGGTTGAACTCACATCAACACTTGGTACAATTTAAAATTGGAATGTCTCGAAAGTCACCGTACTGTATTAGTACGCCATTTGAAAGTTTATTACTTTTAAAGAGGTCATACACTTTTAGGACACGGCCTCATAGGAACTTAGTTTCAAATTGTTAGACAGCAATTTTCTAAACGGAATATTGTAATTGAAGGCCATGATAACATATTGCATTGAATAACTACAATTCATTGCTCATACGATGCGTTACAATACCCGTTACTCAAAATATAAATAAAAAAAAAGTGTGTGTGTCAGCTCCGACGCACGACTGGAGTTTACTCCTTAAGTACGATTATCAAAACAGGCGCAAAAAAGGCTCATTTGACTAAAATATATATATATATATATATATATATACAAGGTGGAGACGACCATACGACAATAATTTTAATCTAGTGTATCTGATGACTTGCCCAGCCTGTATACAAACTTTGAATACAATATGTCGTATAGTTTAGCCGCAGCACATTACTTTGTATTATTAACAATTTCCACACTCTGTATAAAAATTAAAATTATTCGCCTATCAAATGAGCTCCCGCGCCGCATCGGTATAAACTAATATGAAACTAGTACCTACATATCGCCATGTTTACCAGTTCAAGTGTTCCCCAAACGTAATACAAAGCAATGCATATTATACCTTATTCCTAAGTCTTAAGATACATATAAACCGTGTCATCAGACTTAGATGAGAAATTTAAAACTACCTAATGCGGCTTAATGGAAGAAGACCTCGGTCCCACGTTCAAAACTATTATAATAGGTCTGTAGGTCAGTGTGCCACCGTGATCCTGTGACGTGAATGTGCGTAATTAGACGCTTACTTTGTGTTAGAATAGTATTTCTTTCTCACTTTCTCTCTACAATGCCTCGTTACAATTACACAGCTTCGGGTATATAGATATGATTTTAATTTATGGAGAATATCACGGAAATGCAGCTTTAACCATACGTACGTACCGAAAGAGATATGGAAACACACGTGTTTGTACTACCAATGGCCGGACTATTGTGCAAGCTGTCCAGAGGTTACGGGATAATCAATCCTTACTGCCTCATATGGATAGTGCTCCTTCGCGTGTAAGAGTCACCCTAGATGAACAAATTTTAAATTATTTTCTCGCAAATTTGACAGAGGTTGATAATGTGGAGAACTTAAAAAAAGGAATTGTACGATCTTTCGACAAGTTAAAATACATCGCCGTCAATGGCGATCTGTTAACAAGAGTTCGAAATAATATTTTAAAACGATATAATTTGTGCGTTCGGGTCCATGGCGCACATATCGAAAATTTAAAAGTTTAACGACCAAGTGAATTATTAAAGTTATCGTGATTATTTTAATAAAATAATCGAGTAAGAATGAATAGCGCCCAAACATTAAGTGTATGTATTTACCTACGTTTCGAAGTTGTAACATATGATACCACAAGGTCACTCGCGTGCCGACCACAGGTTAGTGAACTAGTATTTACAAACGGTGTTCTATTTTGTTTCAATATTTATGATAAAAAGTTTGTTTGAAAAAATTGTTTTTTAAATATGCATGCGAGGACTTTTTTAATAGTTTCAAAATACTCCTATACACTAGTATTGACGGTGTTTTCATTTATTGTCGTATTGACGTCTCCACTCTGTATATATATATATATATATATATATATATATATATATATATATATATATATATATATATATATATATATATATATTTATTTACATTTGTTAAAACTGTTCAGTGAAGTATTATCTCACGTCAGAAAGTGAAAGGTGCATAGAATAGGTTGCGCACCAAAAATTTAACGAGGTCATTCGATCACTAGATTTTACTCCTCAAATTTTTCTCATACCGGGCGCCATATATGAAAATCGATTCTTAAAGAGTAAACTCCAAAAATATAATTATTGCAACTGTTTATTTTTACCGTATGATTAGAAAAGGAGAAGATAGTTATCTGCCATATTTTCTTTCGCTATTTAGTCAGTTTTTTGCAAAAATCGAGATGGAACGTTGATGCTGATCAGCTGGGTCCTAAGACGCCATGACGTATGTGCGCTACTACGTTCGTCTTTATTTCTTCATACCATTTACTTGCAAATATTTGAGATAGTTTGAAGGGCTCGAATATCAAAATAAATTATTCGAATAAGTGATAAACATCGAGTCAGATAACTGGTCGAGTTCCTGAATACACTGAAGCCTCCCAACCTCCCAACTCATATCTTAAAATTGAGAGTTGGCTCATGTTGCTGAGCAATATAAACCAACTAAATTTATACATTGACACCAGTTTGCAAGTGAAAATATTGCATTCTCTTAATACCATCAAGTTAACCCTTCGAATTCCAGAGAGTGCAGATTTTTATCAGATTGATACTATATATTATTGATATGGTTACTTTGCAATGACCATAGGCAAAGCTCAAGATCAAACTCTTAAGGTAGCGGGAGTAGACTTGAGAGGAAGCTGATTCTCCCATGAGCAGTTGTATATGACATGCTTCAAAGTAAGCTCACAGAGTAGCCTGGTATTAGCGTCCAAAGGGAAAAAAAAAATGTTCTTTACAAAGAAATACTGTAGTTGGTGAAGTAACGCGGGTGGATGGACCGGGTATTAGTCCGTCACCCATTTAAACATAATAATCTATATGTTTAGCCGAGATGGAAGGTACACCACTGATATAGAGCGAAGAGTGAATGCGGGCAATAGAGTGAACGGAGCGTTGGGGCAACTTCTCGGTAGCCTCCACCTCAGCCAGAAGGCACGTGTAGCAATAAATAACGCAGTGCTTGTCCCAACATTACTGTATGGAAGCGAGAGTTGGGTATGCAGAAAAGACTATGAAAGTAAAATTAATGCGGTCGAAATGCGATCTATGCGGAAAAAACTGTGGAGTAAGGCTGACCGACCGCATTCGTAACGACGACGTAAGAGAGCGAGTAGGTATAAAAGAGAGTATTGGTGTAAAGATGCGAAAGGGAATGCTCCGATGGTTCGGACATGTAGAAAGAATGCCGAACGAACTTCTGGTTAAGAAGATATACAATGCGAAAGTGGAGTGGAGTATGTATGTATGTATCTATATATTACAACAAAATTAATAACGTAAAAATAGTTTTTTTTTTGTATCAATAGTCCTATTAGAACCAGTTTCGACTTCTACGCGGACGAAGTCGCGGGAAAATGCTAGTATATACATATATAATGCTAGTATATATACATATATTCTGCTTGAGTGAGAAAATGATATCGTTACTCATAATCAATGTTCCTAGTTTGGTTGTACCTCGCGGTCTGGCGGAGTTCGAGTTATTCTTGGACTCCGTCAGTGCCGCGGCTCGGCGTCAGTCGCCGAGGAAAATTGTGGTTCTCGGCGACTTTAACGCGAAGTCTCGCGTTTGGGGGAACCCTGCCACAAACGCTAGGGGCACGGCCGTCGAGCAGTGGTCCCTGCTCTCCGGTCTGTCCCTACTTAACAGAGGGACGGTTCACACCTGCGTGCGACATCGGGGTGGGTCTGTGGTGGACCTATCGTTCGCCAGCCCCGCTGTCGCTCGCGAGGTGAGTGACTGGAGAGTAGAAGAAGGGGTGGAGACTCTCTCGGACCACCGATATGTGCGGTTCGAGATCTCTGCCCCTCGGGGACCACCAGAGCCCCGGCGCGGAAGAAGGCGTGGACTCCCAAAGTGGGCCATTGGTCAACTTGACCTAGAAATGGCCCGGGAGTCTGCCATAGTACAGCGCTGGGGTAGGACAGGACAAATGCTACTTACAGATGTGGAGGGGCTCGCAGGTCAAATGAGAAGTGCCCTTGAGGTAGTTTGTGATGCGGCGACGCCGAGGGCTCAGCGAAAGCCGCCGCATCGCCAGGTGTACTGGTGGTCGCTCGAGATAGCTAATCTTCGGGTGGCTGCCAATCGGGCGCGGCGTGCTTATGTTAGATGCCGACAGCGGGCTAACTGGGATGACGTTCTAGAGGGTCAGCTGCGGACGGAATATACAAGAAGGAAGAAAACTCTGCAGCTGGCCATCAGCCAGGCGAAGGAGAGGGCCCGTGAGGAACTCCTTACGGGCCTCGACAGGGATCCTTGGGGGCGCTCATATCAGCGGGCGCGAAACAAAATTCGCGCCTGTGGCGCCCCCATCGTCGAAACGATGGATCCGGGTTTCCTGTCGGGGCTAATGGGGGAACTGTTCCCGCGTTCTGCGGGACACGTTCCCCCCCGAATGGCTCCTTGGTCGGTGGTAGAGGTGGAGATCTCAATCCCACTCATCACCGACCAAGAAATGGCGACAGCCCTCTCCCGACTCCGCGGGAAGCGGAAATCGCCTGGTCCGGACGGCGTCCCGGGCATTGTACTCGGCGTCGCCGCGGAATACCTCTGGGGTGAGCTCCGGGAACTGCTCAATACGTGCCTGAGGTCCGGGCAGTTCCCGGAGCAATGGAAATGCGGCAGGTTGTGCTTGCTGCGGAAGGAGGGTCGCCCAGTCGACTCCCCTTCCGCATACAGACCGCTGGTGCTGCTGGACGAGACGGCTAAATTGTTCGAGAAGGTGCTTGCGGACCGTCTCGTCCAGCACCTCGAGGAAGTCGGACCGGGACTGTCAGAGAGTCAATACGGGTTCGGGGGTGGCCGGTCAACTATTGACGCACTGGCCGCCCTGAAGTCCTTGGCCACCGATGCCGTGGCCAGAAAGGAAGTCCTCCTGGCAGTTTCGCTGGACATAAAGAACGCCTTCAACAGCCTCCCGCATGAGACGCTAAGGGAGGCACTCCAGTATCATGAAGTGCCTCCTTACCTCTGGAGGCTGTTGGAAGCGTACCTCGAGGGAAGGCACGTGCTCTGGGAGGGGGGCGACGGGCGCATTCATCGTCATCGGGTGGAGTGCGGCGTTCCACAGGGATCGGTCCTTGGCCCGATCCTGTGGAACGTCGGATTCGACTGGCTCCTACGGGGTCAGCCTCTTTCCGGGATGGGGGTCATCTGCTATGCTGATGATACCCTCATCACGGTGAGGAGGCCTGACTTCCTGGGGGCTGCTCGATTGGCAGAAGAGGGGGTTGCGCTCGTCGTGGGCCGGATCAGCATGTTGGGCCTGAGGGTCGCGGTGGAGAAAACCGAGGCCCTCCTATTTCATGGCCCGGGTCGAGGTCCCCCCCGAGGAGCACACATCAGCGTGTCTGGGGTAGCTGTGCCGGTGCGGGCCCAGATGAAATATCTGGGTCTGCACCTTGATTCTAGGTGGAGTTTCGGGCCGCACTTTGCCCAGCTCGTTCCGAGGCTCATCAAGACAGCCGCGGCGTTAGGTAGGCTTCTGCCAAACACAGGCAGTCCTGGGTCGTCCTGTCGGCGTTTATACGCCGGAGTGGTGCGGTCCATGGCGCTGTATGGTGCCCCTGTTTGGGCTGACTCTCTCACCGTCCGCAACAGGGCCCTTCTGCGACGCCCTCAGAGGGCCATGGCGGTGAGGGCTGTCAGGGGCTATCGTACGGTGTCATGGACCGCAGCGACGTTGCTGGCGGGCGACCCACCTTGGCCACTTGTGGCCGAGGCCCTGGCTGAGGTCTACCGGCTCCGTGTCGCGGCGTGGGCCAATGACGAGCAGGTCTCCGTAAGGAGACTGGGCAGAGTACTGGAAGTGGCCCGAAGGGGAGTCACTCAGCGGTGGAGAGAAGATCTGGAGTCCCCCGTAGCAGGGCGGGGGACTGTGGAGGCGGTTGCGCCACATCTCCACCGCTGGATTAGTAGAAGGCACGGCAGCCTAAGCTTTAGGATGGTGCAGGTGCTTACCGGGCATGGGGTCTTTGGTAAGTACCTGCACAGAATTGGAAGAGAAGGGGCCCCAGGATGTCACGAGTGTGGTGCGCCAGTAGATGATGCGCGTCACACTCTGGAGGTATGCCCTGCCTGGGGGCCCCAGCGCCACGTCCTATCGGCGGTCGTTGGGAGAGACCTGTCGTTGTCGACCATCATCTCGAAGATGCTTGACAGCGACAGGTGCTGGTCGTCGATGGCCTCCTTTTGCGAGGTCATCATGAAAAGGAAGGAGGCCGCGGAGCGAGAACGCGAGGCGCTTGCGTCAGCTGACTCGCTTCGCCGCCAGCGACCGGGAAGGAGGAGGCGCCGTTATGCGCACCTCCTCCCACCGCCTTGAGGGATGATAGGACGTGGCTAGAAAGCCAAGCGTGGGGGTGCCGGGGATCGAATGTCAGTAGACGATCTCTCCGGCTCCCCGTAAAAGCGCGGAAGGGGCCGCTGTGGTTTTAGTGGGTATTCCGGCCGCTAACATCTATGGCCGGCGAGTCCCACACTCCCCCTCGTCTGTCACCGGCGGGGGATAGCGCGCAAATGCGTTTCCTCAGCGAAAAAAAAAAAAAAAAAAAAAAAAGAAAAAAAAAAAGGTTTGGTTGTACCTAATTTGCGTTCTTTGTACGGGTTCCATATATGGTAACCGCTTGAGAATATGTGTCACAAATCCTTTACATTACCATAGGAATCATAAAAACCAGCTCTAGTATTCTCCTCCCTTTTTTGTTTTTTTTTTGGCGGCGGGCTACAGCCGGTCTTGCCCCGCTAATTCGTCCGAGGCGACAGGGGAAGCGGCGCACGACCCCATAGACCCGCATGCGATACATTGTCAGGCGACAATGTACCTCTCGACGCCGTACGGGTGGGACACCAGGTCTTTTTCTTCGGTGGCCCACCCGTCGGTCTACCATCATCATCATCATCACAGCCCATAAATGTCCCTCTGTTGGGCTCGGGCCTCCTCCGTAATGGTAGGGAAATTAACCTACTATACCACGCTGGTCTTACGTATTGGTATAGGGTTTTGTTTCGAGTTTTCCTTCTCTCGCATAGACCGTATATGCGTTTTATAGAGCGAGTGAGTACTTCTGAAATAAATAAAACTTTCAACCGTGAGTTATTTTTTGGAAAATCTCAGCTTCTTAAGTCCTGATAATACAAATTCATTGCCAGTACAAAAAGACAATGATTCTATATATATTTTTTTTTGTACTGCCAATGAATTTGATTTAATTTTGTGTTAAAACTGTGGATCAAAATTTAATATCTTATAGGGTAGATATAAATTTCTGTAATAACAATGACATATTGGACGTAAGACACCTGAGTCCTCCCGTGACCATAATCACTGTAAAGTGTTCGAAACGTCGGGAAATTAAAAATCAAATACAAACGTGATAGAATCCGTAAAAGTAGTTTTATTTCAAATGTGTAATACTTGCGTAAACATTAGTGGTCATTATGAGTCCTGATAACGTGGTTAAGTTTAATTGTCGAACTGGTGGCATATACATATATACATATCATCACGCCATATCCCTTGCAGGGTAGGCAGAGAGAACAGAGTGCCAGAGAACTCTATCCTTGCATACTTCACTCGCTTCTTCAACATTCATAATTCTCTTCATACACGCTCGCCGGTTTCGGAGACTCTTGACTCCACCTTCTTTCAGCACGTGACCAATCTGGTCCAGGTAGGTGAGTCTCAGTCTCCCCCGGTACCTACATCCTTCCACTTTCGCATTGTATATCTTCTTAACCAGACGTTCGTTCGGCATTCATGGTGGCATATATTTTTGAGTAATCCATTGCCAGAGCAATCCCGATAACATATTATACATAGCAGCCTTCATTGTGGTAGGTAAATTGTTCCATGTTTAATAATCGACTCAGCTAGAGTTTATAAAAACTAGTTTAATCATTTCAGCTCATACATGTCCCACTGCTGGGTTTAAGCTTCCTACACAATAGGAGGCAAATGGACCTACTATATCACGCTTCGCTTCATTGCTTTAGGTTTCCATTTCAAGCTTAACTCTTCTTGAATAGCTGTTATATGCATTTTACTCCTTAGTCGTCTTTTATGATGGGTCACCGAAGACAAAGACCGGATACCGGTAGCCCGCTCGCGCGGCGAAGAGAGGTGCTTGCAGGGTGGATCTATGGGGTCTCGCGCCGCCTTTTCAGTCGCCCCAGGCCGATTTGGCAGGATGTGACCACAGCATAGTCCACCGCAAAAAAAAATAGTCTTCTTTTATGACATCCACAAGACAGATAAGTGGCGGCGAATTGTTTTCTTACTCCGTCACCATTATAGCAAAAAAAAGTGTGTGTGTGTCTTTGGCGTAACAAGATAAAAATCTTTTCAAAAATTTTATCTTTCGCTTTATTCTACGTTCGTAGACAACAACAATTAGAAAAAAGATATTTTATACATTAAAAGTTTTATTATAACGCATTATCTATTATATTATAGTTAAATAAAGTATATTTAAATGTCACAAAATAAATAAATATCGTGAATACAGTTGTCAGTTCTCACGCAAATATACGTAGATGTCCTTACTTTTACTTTGTTGGTAACTTTTTTTGAAAAATTAAAATGTTGACTATAGCTAACTTCTGGGCATCGGTTTCTTGTGACGGTGTGCGCGCGCATCGTAAAAATTTACTCTCATCATTTTTCCCTAACGCGCCAAAAGAAGTGTAACTTCAATAAAAAAAAATAGTTCAAGCTATTTTAATAACTAATCGATATATTAATATAGTTGGCTGTGTAGCGGCTAAGAATACTACCAACCCTTACTTTGCTCGTGGATGTCGTAAAAGACGACTAAGAGCCTTATAACGACCTGGATCAACTCCATCTGATGCCGTTTAGTCAACAATTACATTCCCAAAGAGGGTTGACGTCTGGCAGGCGGCCGGTCATGAAACTATTGCCAATAACTTTTACAATATGTAATATGAAAGAAGAGTACGTATTGTATCGACCACAAGTAATTGGGATAAGAATATGAGAATGATGATACTGATATAGTTAAAAAATGTTAATTTTTCATTGATTAATTAATTTTGTACCTACTATAGTGTTCAATCATGATCGTAGCTATGTTATCATACCTCTATTTGATGATATAAATAAAAATATTATATTATAGAGGTTGAGTCAATATTGAGTATTTCTTATTGCCGGCAGAAATAATAAATATGAAATTTATATATAAACCTGTTACAATATCTTTTTCATTTCAGCTCATATATGCCTCACTGCTGGGCACAAAACTCCTCTACAATGGGAGGGAAATTGACCTACATATACCATGCTAGTCAGACGGTTGGTATAAAGATTAATTTCGAGTTTTCTTCTTCTTGTAGATCATTATTCTCCTACTCTTATCCCAACCATTTGGGATCACAATATGTAATCTTCTTTCATAGTACATATTGTAAAAGTTATTGGCAATAGTTTTAGGACCGGCCGCCTGCCAGACATCAACCCTCTTTGGGAATGTTTATTGTTGACCAAACGGCATCAGATGGAGTTGGTCCAGGGCGTTATAAGGCTCATCTTTTACGACATCCATAAGCAACGTAAGGGTTTATAGTATTCGTAGCCGCTACCACACAGCGTGCGTTTGCCTCCTCTTGTATATATGTTAAATTATATACCTTAGTCGCGTTTTACGAAACCCGTGAGCAAGGACCTTTCGATATACCACTTCTTGATGCTGAAAACTATTTCAGTAAATAATTTAAAATAAAACAACTTTTACGGATTCTTCACTGTCAGACTGACAGTCCTCCCGTGAACACGATCACTGTAATGTATTCGAAACGTCGGGAAATTAAAAATCAAATACAAACGAGATAGAATCCGTAAAAGTAGTTTTATTTCAAATGTGTAATACTCGCGTAATCATTAGAAGAAATAATCTAAATATTGGATTTATTTATAAAATCTAATATTTCTAATTATTATAAACTTGCACAGGATATTGCCAATAATTATATATATATATATATATATTGAAACTTTAAATTATTTCTCAGCTTCATTAATGTTTCCCTTTAATATCGTTTAAAATTGTTTACCTGTTGTTCGTTTAAAATAATTCAGTAATAATATTGTTTACGTATGTGTAGTTTTAGGGGCTTTTAAAACACTTTTAGTGTTTGAAAGTGACGATATCTCTACTCAATTATTCGTTCAGTTATAGTGTATCTTCTTAGCATTTATTATGTCTTTATTATTGTATTACTTTCCGTGTGGTGACGGAGTAAGAATACAATTCACCACCCCTTATCTTGCCCGTGGGTGATCGCACGAGACGACTAAGGGATATAAAACGCATTAATATCTATGTGAGAGAAGGAAAACTCGTTACAAAACCCTATACCAACACGTCTGACCAGCGTGATATAGTACGTCAATTACCGTTCCATTATGGATGAGGCTCGAGCCCAACAGTGTGACATATATGAGCTGAGATGATGATGATTACATTATGATCGGCTATTTTAACCAGAATACCAATTTTTCACAAAGTGGTTGATATCTGACTCTTCGAACAGATATCGAATAATTGAGGGTTCCTCTCCGAGAGAGAAAGAGTTGCTTTTTGTTGACCGCCAAAGTAAAAGGATATATATACATATAATCTTGATGTATACATATGGTCCTGAGTTTTACGTTTCAAGTTTCATACTATTTTTCTTCAGCGTCAAAGCGATAATTAACAATTTGTCTTATAATATACACAATTAGAAAAAACAGAAGCACGCATCGTGAATTTGACTTTGTTGTTAGTGCAAAAGTCAATGTAGTTAATTATTTAAATCACTGCAGCTATTTTTAAATCTCGGACAAAAAGAGACACGCCTAAGTGATTTCCTTAACACGACAAATCAATGCTTGGCGATCTTTAAAAACTGCTTGGTGCATATTTTTTGCTGCAATAATTGCAGTTTAAGGTATTTTAGTTTGTATATACAGGAAAATGAATTATTATTAGACTTGACATCAACCTGTATGTAGGTACAGATCGAGTTATCTTTTAAAATTATTACCTATAGATAATCTACATTAATTACCATATTATAAATAGCTGACTTTGATATTAATTGTATTATTTGGCAAACAAAATTTGTGTTTAGTGATTTAATTATAATATCTTTTTGTTAAATTATTAAATACATTTTAAGGTGAGTTTATTTTACTACTATTACATTTTGTTTTTTTTTTTATATTTATTCCACTATTAAGTTTCACTAGTATTATTTTAAAGTAGAAGAATGAGAATGAGGTGATTTTAGTGAGTTGATCTATTTTATTTAATCTTATAAAGTTCACAAACCGGTTCTAATATTACAAATAAATATTATTCATTACTATTATGACAACGCATATTTAAATAGTATTCATGTATTTATATCAACTCTCTACATTTGTTAAAACATCAATTTGTATGTGCCAATCCTATAAATTGGCATAGGGGTGAGCATAATAAAGAAAATTTAAGTACTTGCGATGTAATAATTTATTGTTACTAAAAATATTAGCAAAAACAATTCTATGAATCATTACTCAGAATAATAAAACGAAAATTGGAAGGAAAAATTGAGATCGTATTTGGCACAACTGCGGCAAGTGAATGATAACTAATTATTTTTAGAAATCATATTTCATTCTGTTATTGAGAGTTTTTGATTTTTAAAAATGCACGATCTAGTCATAGCATTAGGGCAACATAAGTTATTTGAAGATTAAACATACCTTCGTGCTTAAAATCACCTCATTAAATAGTTTCTAGATAAAATAAACATATGTCAACACAGGTAGAGAGGTGCCTCATATTTTCAAATTAAATACGTCATAACACTGACTGGTTTATTTTTGTTGTCGAAATAATTTTATTTGATTAATGATTACACTATGAAAAACTAAGATGAATGCTTGATTAGCCATGCAAAGTTAGAAACATTACAATTAGTATAGTTAGTGAAACCTTCGATTGATATACTGTGCTTGTATAAAATATCTATCTGCTATGTTATAAAATATTAGAAGTTGAACATTTCGGTTATTGGTATTTTATATAGTATTTATAAGCTGTTTATTGATCAGTTTCAAATATATAATATGTTTTGTTTTTATCAGAAAAAATGACGAATTTAGTCAATGCTGTTATTATCGCCTTCATCGCCAGTTCAGCTGCCTTACCGTACGCTAATAGGGATGTATGTAAGTAAAATGTTAACATTTTTATATGTATATCCTAAGAAGTGGACAAATATAATTATATACATATATATAAATATATTAATTTCCCTCCCATTAGGTAGGAGGCCCGAGCCCAACAGTGGGACATTTATGGGCTGTGATGATGATGATGATATAAATATATTTATAAAGACTTAACTTTTGCAAGTGGTCTTTAACTGCGTTCAGTAGATAATCGTAGATCCGCCTGTCATTATATAAGCCTTAATAAATTTTTGTTTTGTGAAATTTATACCGTTAATTATACGGTAAGTAAATTTTAGATATTTTTAGATTCGTCTGAATTAAAGAATACTATGTTTAATCATCATTCATCACTATTCTCTTGCTCTTATCCCAATTAATTGTGGTCGATGCAATATGTACTGCTCCTCCATCGTACATATTGCAAAAGTTATTAGTCATAACTTTTTTGACCGGCCGCCTGCTCGACATGAAATTTCCTTGGGAATGAAATTGTTGATGTATAATACAAATAGTATCAGATGGCTCAAATTGATGTATAGATAATGGCGTTCATATCTAATAGTGAGACATTTACAGGCTGCAGGAGAAGTTTAACGAACCTGTAGGTATAATTAACAGCACTGAATGTAAAAAATATTTTTCGCATTATTTGGATATAATACAACTGTCCTCTGTTATTATTACAAATTAAATTGACGCGGAGTCCCTTATAATAATTGTATATTAATTGTATCAAGCAACATTGTTATAGCTATTACTAAAAACGTATTATACTCTAGAATAAATGCGAAAATCTGACGAAAATTGTTCCGTATCAGTGTGTCTGCGTTAATTGTATGTTTGTCAAGTCCCTCGCAATACAAAGATTATTTACTCAGTCCAGGGTGGTGTTGTAGACCACCGAAGACAAAGATCGGGTACCGGTGGTCCGCTCGCACGGCGAAGAGAGAGGATTTTACGGTGGGTCTATGGGGTCACGCGCCGCTATCTCCGTCATCCCGGACCGATTTGGCGGGGCGAGACGCACCCATAGCCCACCAATAAAAAAAAAAAAGGGTGGTGTTGTAAAAAAAAATAGTCGTATATTTTTTATAAATCACAACGGCGATGCTTCGAAAGCAAAATTTATTATACTTCACCGTTTATATACCTTAGTCGTCTCTTCCGATCACCCACGGGTAAGATAGGGGGTGGTGAATTGTATTCTTACTCCGTCACCGCACGAAATCATCATCATTATCCTGCTCTTATCCCAATTACTAGAGGTTGACACAATACATTCCCTTCTTTAAAAAAATATGATATTTACATTTCATGTCATTTCTACTATCTGCCAGCATATCCATTCGCCTTCGTGAGCCGTGAAGAATGGGATGCCCGACCGCCTGTTGAAGTTATAAATTTGGGAGAACCAGCGCCATACGTCGTGATACATCATAGTTACATACCAGATATCTGTTACACACAAAATGACTGTAAACAAAAAATGAGAGCCATGCAGAATGTACACCAGCTCGAAAATGGATGGGAGGATATTGGCTATAAGTAAGAGTTCATTGTATTATTTATCCATTCATTAGTCTTCCAAAGTCCACTGCTTGACACAAGCCTCCCCTTTTTTTTTGGTCGGCTATAGTCTGGACACACGTCCGCCAGTCCACTCCATCCGGGGCAACGGAAGGGCAGCGCGTGGCCTCATACCCTACCGTATTACCTCCCCATCGCCATTGGGCCCGCCATCCAGCTTCCTTGACATCCGTGGCCAGCCCGACGGGTTACCCTTTCGGGTACCAATCCCCGTCATCGGCAGCGTAGAAGAACGGTGTCCTCTCCCTCCTCACGACCGCGTGCAGGTATTAGCCGAGGCAATCGTGACCCGTCAACCATCAACTTGCACCAGTCGGAAGGAAAGGACCCCGTGCTGCAGACCCAACCACTCCATCAGCACCGGCCGGAAGGCCTCAACGGTCTGGACCAATCCGTGCAGCGTTGTGCCTTACTCAAGCAGCGTTTGAGCAGTGGCAATGTACAAATGCGCTTATTTAATAAGTCAGAGAGCTGGAAGCCAAAATTTCTGTGTGGATTTTGGTTGGTAGACTTTGTAGGGAACGGCATAACTATAACTCTGGCAATGCAAAGGTCCATGAGCGGTAGTGACGCGTATTATCCGGTGTACCGCGTAATCGTTTGCCATCATAAGCAAAGAAAAACTTATCAATTTGTCTGTGTTAGCTTTATTTCTAAAATGTAGATTTCTTTATCAGTTTTGCTGTTGGCGGTGAAGGCTCCGTATATGAAGGTCGTGGATGGGATGTTGTCGGTGCACATGCAATAGGTTTCAACGTCAGGAGCGTCGGTATTTGCTTGATCGGTGATTTTATTTGTAAGTATCAGGAACAATTAATTATCATGTATACTACAAGTGTTCCGTGTGGTGACGGAGTAAGAATACTATTCACCACCCCATATCTTACCAGTGGGTGATCGTACGAGACGACTAAGGAATATAAAACGCATATAACGTCTATGCAAGAGACGCAAAACTCGAAACAAAACCCTATACCAACACGTCTGACCAGCGCGGTATAGTAGGTTAATTTCTCTCCCATTACGAAGGAGGCCCGAGCCCAACAGTGGGACATTTATGGGCTGTAATGATGATGATGATACTACAAGTACCTACTACAGATACAGACAGTGTATTATTATATACATCAATTAAATGGGACTATTTTATAGGACTTCTAGTAGACATGGGACTATTTTAAAGCAGTTTTAAGTTAGTTAAAGGAGTCATTACCTAAATATCCGTAGGTTGACAAACTATAAAGATAATCTGTTACCGTCTCTTTCTTTTCTACGAGTGTTATTAAAGACGAAAATGAGATGAAAGCAAATAATGATGAACACATATCTATGAGGTTTTCTTGATGCAGAAAAGGAGTGAAGGCAAGTCAACTAATCAGAGAAAGTAGATATTAATGACACGCGTAGATATCTGTTCTAATAACTTTGAATGACTTTATATTAATATGTTGATATGAGAAGTTTGAACGTAGTTTTTAAATCAAGAAATGATTTTTATTATAAATTATTATATAAATATTGATTATTAGTATTCATATTGACCTCCATATTTGTCAAATATAAAAGAAACATAAGTAAACATTAGTAGGAATGATCATTCGAGAGAAACATCATGCCATAACATCATTACGCGAGCTATTAATACATCAATTATATTAATAAAGATTATATATATACTCATATTTTTTATAAAACCGTGTTAGTTTTTCAATAATAATTATATACTTTATAGTTTTCTTGCATTGTCATCTGACTTAGAGATATTTTTATAATAGAAACTCAACAGGAAGTTAGTTAAAATAAATTATAAAATGCCGCCATTACAGACATTGTTCGAAGCGAGTTATTAAAAATGTGCTAAAAAAAGCAGTCGATAATTTGGTCAGGGAATTTACCTATATTATAATCAAGAACAAGTACGCTTCATAAAACCAGGCAAAATTGATTACAGAAGTATTATCTGCGAAGATTGAATCGCTTGCACATACATATTATTGTGCAAAATTGACTGTTCAGATGGCACAATCTAAGTAGTAACCTTGTATAGTTTTGTTTTTATTTCCCAGCCATAACATTTCTTTGCATCATCCAAAAACGGCTATTCTTAGTCTGGTTCTCTTTTTAGTCCGTTTATTATATGAACATATTTATGAACTCCCTCTAAATACAAGTATTATTATATCTGAACTAGCCGACCCGGCACACCTTGATTCCGCCTAACAGTCAATGAATGAGCAGATTTCGATTAATTCAAAATTATTAAGTTATTTTTTATTATGATAATAAATATGAATAATATATAAATTTAAAAAGATGAAGAAGTACCTTGTGCTATACGACATTTTTCTACATGCGCGTTGAAAATGATCTAATTATTGATATCTGAGATTTGCTCGACGATTTCGCATTGTCAACAGAGCCGTTTCATGGGCTACCCCACTTTGTTCTTGTGATTGATAAGCACGAAGTCGGGCCATACTAACACGACACTCTTTACGTGCAATATATCGTTTTTCTTCAGTGGTTTCATCCACTAGGTTTAGAATCCTATTTGCATTACGGCTTCCTAGGGAAAGATTAGATGTGCTCGGTCAAAACATTGTTAATAATAATTTCGACACAATGAGATTTATTATAATAATAATCGTAAAAACTCGTAGCACTCGCAACTCGCAGTCACAAATACATCGACGGGTCAACTTTAATTTCAACGTTTTGCGGTATTTTCAAACCATACAGCTCATGTAATGTTGTCACATTACATGAGCTGTGAGCTGCGTTTTGTAATACTGTGAACAAATGTACGTTTAGAATGATTTTTTTTTTTTTAATGTTTTTTTTTTTTTTTAATGATTTTTTTTTTTTTTTATCATATTTTAATATATATTATCATATTCCCGACAAAGACAAACTCTAAAACATAAAAATCATAAAAATTGTTCCAGCCGTTTTGGAGTTATAAGTGGTGTAACTACGACACGATACGACTTTATTTTATATTTATAGATAGTGTATTTATTATTAAAATACAATTTATGATTTTTATATTGTTTTACAGCAAGTCTCCCTCCTCAAGAACAACTTGATACAGCAAAGGCACTCATAGATGTCGGAGTGGAGCTGGGTTATATTTCACCGAACTATCAGCTCATTGGACATCGCCAAGTATCTGATACCGAGTGCCCTGGTGAAGCACTCTTCAGTGAGATCTCCACTTGGAATAAATTTACAATATTATAATAATAAATAGATACAATAATTTAAATAATACAAATAAACCACCGCCTTCAATAAAAATTGTTTGATTTTAACGATATATATACTGAAATTCTCCGTGTGGTGATGGAGTAAGAATACATTTCACCAGCCTCTATCTTGCCTGTGGGTGATCGTAAGAGCCGACTAAGGGGTATAAAATGCATGTATCATCTATGTAAGAGAAGCTAAACTCGAAACGAAACCGTATACTAACACGTCTGACCAGCGTGGTACAGTAGGTTTTATTTCCCTCCCATTACGGAGAAGGCCCGAGCCCAAAAGTGGGACATATATGGGCTGTGTTGATGATATATACTGAAATTCAGCAACTTTACTAGAGGCCTCTTTGTAATTTAATAAAACCTTAATCGTAATTTTCTTTATTATCTGTGGAATCAATCAAACAAGCACTATATCGGAGTTTTGGCGCGAATATGGAAATGTCATGTCACGCTCTTGTATTATATTCATTTCTTTAGTGTTTTGTAGTGTTATATTGAATAATTTTGTTGGTATTTTATGGAATATGATACAGTTAAAGTGCTGAAGTGTAGTGAATATGGTATAATAGTGGTTTTCGTGTATTTTCGTGTTCACCCAAAATTCCCAACGAAACTATGAATTTGGTTATCAGCGCCAAATTGATAGTAACGACTTGACTTACTGACGGACAGTGACTATCAAGGACTAATTACAATTTGAAGAGGTGGTAAACAATAATACGGAAGACAAGGCACGAAGTGTCTAAACTATGAAGACTTGCCTTAAAGGTCTAAGTAACCAAGCCATAAACTCCAAAACAAAAAAAAAAGCACTATATCTGATAGTAAGTGTTATTAGTCCTCATGGATTTTTGTAATGCCAGCGGTACAGTTAGGCTGCTGACTACTAACTAAGGCTCACCAAGAAATCTGGGCTTCCGTCTCTCTTGCTCACCGAATAAAACGTAACAGCACATCACCACTGCACAGATGTCGATTTTCTGCGAGAGTGTGGTATTACCCCGGACGGTCCCGTCGCGTCTATAGGCAGAAAACTATAAACAGTGTGGCCATATCATTAAAAAATTACAATAGTTGTAATTCTTTGATGAAATACAATGTTAGTATTATTATAAATGCGGCCACTTGGATGAATCATCATCATCATCGCAGACCATAAATATCCTACTGTTGGGCTCGGGCCTCCTCCGTAATGGGAGGGAAATTAACTTACTATACCGCGCAAGTCAGAAGCTGTGTGGTAGCGGCTATGAATACTACTAATCCTTACTTTGATCGTGGATGTCGTAAAAGACGACTAAGAGCCTTATAATGACCTGGGCCAACTCCATGTGATGCCGTTTGGTCAACAATTACATTCCCAAGGAGGGTTGACGTCTGGCAGGCGGCCGGTCGTAAAACTATTGCCAATAACTTATACAATATGTACTATGAAAGAGGAGTACATATTGTATCGACCCCAAGCAATTGGGATAAGAGTAGGAGAATGATGACCGCGCAAGTCAGACGTGTTGGTATAGGGTTTTGTTTCGAGTTTTCCTTCTCTCACATAGATGAATGAATGAATGGGAGTTTGTTATTCAATAAGACATGAACACCTGAAATAATCTGGTTGAAATTGGGTACAGAGATAGATTATAGTCTGGAATAGCAAGTATTTTTTTTTTATCGATAAGAAATGGTTTATAGCATAGATTAGGAAACTTTCTTTAACGCGGGCGCCCCGGTTATAACATATGCAGTCATATTTTTAATAATAAGTTTATATGTACAATACAATTAATTCATGGTCAGTCTGATTCTTAAAAACCCACTAAGAGCTCACTGTTACGCGAAATTGTGGACCAAAAACAATATATTTATATTACCATCTTGTTTTATTATGGGTGTCGTAAGTGACACTTACTAGACAAAAGCATATATCTTCAAAGCAAGAGAAGAAAAACGGCATCTGTGGTAAGTTGCCTATAAATAGTAGCAAATCATCGCTATAGTTAGATGGGTTGCGTGTTCGATTATCGTTGTTCACTATAGTTTCTTCTAGTTATCATTCATCCATCCATGCATTTATAATCTTATTCACGTCTACTGCTGCATTTAACCCTGCTCAAATAGGGATAGTGATGTAACCGCGATGCATGATAGGCCCGATGGTGATCATATTATATCTACTTTTTTGTATTGCTTATGTATGGTGGCAAACGAGTAAGCAGCACAGCTGATGGTAAGTGTCACTGCCGCCCGTGGACCTTTGCAATACCAAGGGTATAGCTTAGGCCGCTGTCTTCCAATAAAATCCCCAAACCCACCCAGTTGGGCTTCCGGTTCTCTCACTCACCGAATGAAGCACAATAGCACATTGCCATTTCTCAGACGTCGATCTTCTGCGAGAGTGCGGTACTACCCCGGACGGACGGGCCCGATGCTGTAGACATAAAACTGTCAACAGCGTGGTCCTACCATTATTACTAACATTCCCAATAGACTTCTGCTATCCATTACCTTAGTATAATCACTTCATTTTAACGACTCCTACGAGAAAAGGAGTGTGACAAATTTTATTCTTAACTAGTAATTATATGGCTAGTAATTAAATTTCAAATTGACTGATGCCAAGCAAAAATGTCTGTCAAACGAATGTCTGAAGTCTGAAGTCTTGTTATTTAAAAATAGCTGTAATTTTTAAATAACAAACACAAAGGCGATAAAAAAAAATCTTCAATTATGTTTTATTTTTACTGGAAATAAGACCATATACTAGGACGATGATAACAGCACTAGCTAAATTTCAACAAGACTGTCTATTATTAAAAAATATTTACAGAGTAGTGAAGAACCAGGAATGCAATTATAATACCATTTAGTTATAATAATAATATTCATTTAGTAGTAGATTATCCGTATACCGACTAGAAATTTTTTCGTCTTCCTTAGTAGGACCGGACCGGGCATGCTCGATCTGGACCAGATAAGGTATGTAACGCAGAAGATATATCTGGACCCGATCAGGAAAACCTTATCGGGTCCAGATCAGGCATTCCTGATCGGGTCCAGATCAGGCAATCCTGATCGGGTCTAGATAAAACATGAATATCTTAAAGAACATGTTTAATAGATAAAAATATAAATTAATATATGACGTAGGCAGCGAATGCAGTGCTATATTCTTATCATAGAGAGTCCCAGTGAGCCGTTCCAATTAGGGCGCAACCACCAGACGGTAACGACTTCAACTGTCGCCTGAATTTCTCATTCATGACCTGATCGATTTGTTTTGATCTGTTTCGATAACAACTAATTTAATATTAGGCGATGTCATTGCGCCTCGGAGAATCTTAACACCGCGATTCACATAATGACGTCATTTTACTAACGGCATCAATTTATTATGACCCAAAACAGTAAATGTTAGAATGGTTGTTACAATATTATTATATTTATTTCTATCTATGTTTTCAAATGTACCTATTATTTATTTTTGTTTTTACTTTAAATATAAATTATTTTTATATTAGTAATTAAACATTATTATTATTATTATTAAATACATATGATTAATTAAAGATTTCAGATTAATCTCTGATGCAAATACAATTTACACCGTGGCATAAATATGACAATCATGATATGATACTTTTTTGAATTTTGATTGATAATTTTTTTGTGTTACGAAAACTGTTTCTGGTCCTGATATACTACATGCCTTACCATATACTTGATTATATTTTACATCAGGCTGTCCTTATTTGGTCCTGATCTGGTAATGATCCGGTATGCCTTACCATACTTGATGTTATTTCATATCATGCTATCTTGATCAGAACCAGATCTGGTCCTGATTGGGTTTGCCGGATCCGGCATGCCTCATTCTATCCTGATTGGGTCCTGATCCGGTATGCCTTACCATACTTGATGATATTACACATCAGGCTATCCTTATTTGGTCCTGACCTGGTCCGGATCCGGTATTCCTTACCATACTTGATGATATTTCACATCAGGCTATCCTTATTTGGTCCTGACCTGATCCTGATCCGGTATGCCTTACCATACTTGATGATAGTTCACATCGGGCTATCCTTATTTGGTCCTGATCTGATCCTGATCCTGTATGCCTTACCATACTTAATGATATTTCACATCAGGCTATCCTTATTTGGTCCTGATCTGGTCCTGATCCGGTATGCCCTACCATACTTGGTGTTATTTCATATCAGACTATCCTGATCAGGACCAGATCTGGTCCGGATAGGGTTTGCCGGATCCGGTATGCCTCATTCTATCCTGATCGGGTCCAGATACATGATTTGGTTGAACCATACTTTTTTTTCTAGTCGGGATGGTGACGGAGTAAGAATACAATTTACCACCCTCTATCGTATGAGACGAATAAGGGATATAAAATGTAAATAAATAGACGTTATATAGCAAGAGAAGGAAAACTCAAAACAAAACCCTATACAAACACGTCTGACCAGCGTGATATAGTTGGTCAATTTCCCTCTCATTACGGAAGAGGCTCGAGCCCTAGCTCTGGGACATATATGAACTGAGATGTATGTATGTAGATATAAATCATAAAAATCAGCTTTAAGTTGATTTATTTCCTGGGCAATATATAACATCTACTGCAATCGCCAACCCGCCTGCCAACCGTGGCGATTATAGCGTTATCTCCATTGCCGAGACGTAACTCCAATAATAGATTTGAAATGAAATTATATAAGTATATTTGGAAACTCGATAGCGACTAAGTACTTTTGTAGTAGATCAAACACACAACGAGGTGGAATTTATTTGAAAAATCGCCTCAGCTTCTCGAGGAGTCGAGACAACGTGGTTTAATTTTAATTACCCAGCTGGTAACTGGCGTATAGGTATTTTTGATCCATTATCTGCGAGATTATGGTACTACCCCGGACGGCCCGGCCTGCGGCTGTAGACAGAAAACTATCAACAATGTGGACCTACCATGATTAGTATATAGCAGGCTATTGTGGTAAACTGTCCATGTTTACTAATCGCCGGTTAATCAAAACTAGTTTAATCATCTAAGCTCATATAGGCCACTGCTGGGCTCGAACCCCCTCCTTAATAGGAGGAAAATTGACTTACTATACCACGCTGCTCATACTGGTTGGTAAATCACTTCATTTCGAGCTTTCTTCTTCTTGCATAGATTTTATATTTGTACCCCTTAGTCGTCTACAAGCAAGAGACACACCCACAAGCAAGAGATGTGGTGGTGAATTGTTTTCTTACTCCGTCTCGTTACGGCAAGTAAAAAAATAGTTCAAGCTATTTAAATAACTCATTAATATATAAAGTTAAAAAATGTGAATCATTATCATCATCATTCTCCTACTCTTACCTCAATTACTTGGGGTCGATACAATATGTACTCTTTCATAGTACATATTGTAAAAGTTATTGGCTATAGTTTTATGACCGGCCACTTGCCAGACGTCAACCCTCCTTCGGAATGTAATTGAAAGTGAAACGACATCAGCTGGTGTTGACCCAGGTCGAAATAAGGCTCTTAGTCGTCTTTTACGACATCCACGAGCAAAGTAAGGGTTGGTAGTATTCTTAGCCGCTACCACACAGCACTTAAAAAATGTGAATGTGGGAGTGAATATTTATGACAAAGGAAGGGTTCATTTGTCATAAATATTGTACCTACCGCAGTGCACAATCACGATCGTGGTGATGTTATCATAATTCTGTTTGATAATATGGATTAAAATATTGTTTTATAGAGGTTGAATCAATGTTGTGTAATGTGAAATAATTTAGTAAATAATCTAAATATTATTATATACAGGGTGGGGACCGCTCCCGAAAACAAAGACAGGTAACCTTACTAGTCCTACTTGTAATGATAGGCTAGGAAAAAAATCGATAAGGATGAATAATATTTTCTTTTTTTTTATATTTTATCACAATTTTTAGTTTTTCTATATTTTATCATATTAGGACAGTGCCGTGTAACGATAATTCCATAAAATATTTTTTCTAGCCTATCATTACAAGTAGGACTAGTAGTATTATCTGTCTTTGCTTTCAAGAGTGGTCCACTTACACTCTGTATATAAATTATATAAAAATCTAATATTTATCGTTTTCATTTCAGCTCATATACATCCCACTACTCGGCACGAGCCTCTTTTACAATGGTAGGGAATTTGACCTACTATACCATGCTAGTTAGATAGTTGGTATAAGGTTTTATTTCGAGGCTTCCACCTCTCTTATATATATGTACATTATATACCTTAGTCACCTTTTACTATACCCGTAGGTAAGGTTAGGGTCACGGCGCAACATACGCTCGAGGTATGTCCGAGCTGGGACGGGCAGCGCCGTGACCTCGTCGCTGTTATCGGTGCCGACCTGACGCTGCCGGCTGTCGCGAGGGCGATGGTCGACAGCGTCAGGAACTGGGACGCGGTCGCCGCCTTCTGCGAGGCTGTCATCTCGCGGAAGGAGGCGGCGGAACGAGTCCGGGAGGATTCCCGCGACCCAGGCCGCCGTCAGCGGCCGGGGCGGTGCAGGCGCGAATATCTGCGCCTGATGCCGCCCTAACCAAGGCCTCGGGTGATCGGACCGGGGAATTGTCCGGTCACCCGACATCAGGCCACCGCGTGAGGGCGACGCCCTGACGGCGAAAGCTGTCGGGGCGTCGACAAGATAGGAACCCGCAAGAATATACCGCCGGGCCGGCCACCGAAGTCAAAAATTGGGTACCGGTGGCCAGCTCGCACGGCGAAGAGAGGAGTTTTACGGTGGGTCTATGGGGTCACGCGCCGCCTTTCCGTCACCCCGGACCGATTTGGCTGGGCGAGACGCATCCATAGCCCAAAAAAAAAAAAAAAAAGGTTAGGGTGGTAAATTGAGTTCTTACTCCGCCCTCACACTGAAAATAATTTTAAGTAGATTTAAATTCCTATATATATCTTCCATGTGGCGACAGAGTAATAATATAATTCACCACCCTCTATCTTACCCGTGAGTGATATATACATTTATGTAAGAGAAGAAAAGCTCGAAACAAAACCCTATACCAACACTTCTGACCAGCGTGGTGTAGTAGGTCAATTTCCCTCCCATTATAGAGGAGGTTCGAGCCCATCAGTGGGACATATATGAGCTGAGATGATGATGAATTTAAATATTCGTTTTATCTAAAAAAATCTAAAATTTATAATTATTATAAACTACAGAGAAGCAGAGCAGTGATTATGAATGTATAAATTCTGGAACTTTCAATTATTTCTTAGTTTTATTAATAATCAAACTGAGAAATAACTGAAAGTTCCATTATACATTAATAACCTTTAATGTGTCACCTTTAATGTCATTTAAAATTGTATGCCAGTTTGATTTTAAAATAATTCAATAATAATATTGCTTTGTATGTGTAATTATATATATATTACTCCTGATTCTTATGATTCAATTAGCCTCATGCTATTTTTCATCGCCGACAAAGCGATAATTAACAATTTTAACAATTTGTCTTATAATACACAACTAGAAAAACCAGAAACAGACGTCGCAAGTTTGACTTTGTTGTTAGTGCAAAAGTCAATGTAGATAATTATTTAAATCACTGCATCTATTTTTAAATCTCGGAAATAAAGAAACACGCCAAAGTGATTTCCTCAACACGACAATACAATGCTTGGCGATCTTTAAAAACTGCTTGGTGCATATTTTTTGCTGCAATACTTACAGTCTATATTCAAGGTATTTTAGTTCGTAGATAACACAGTAATATTAATTATTATTAAACTTGAAATCAACCTGTATGATCGAATTATCTTTTAAAATTATGCGCTATAGATAATCTACATTCATTAGCATATTATAAATAGCTGACTTTGATATTAATTGTATTATTTGGCAAACAAAATTTGTGTTTAGTGATTTAATTATATATTTTGTTAAATTATTAAATACATTTTAAGGTGAGTTTATTTTACTATTATTACATTCTGTTTTTTTTTATATTTGTTCTCTATTAAGTTTCACTAGTATTATTTCAATAGTAAAAGAGCCAAAGTAGAAACAATGTGATCTATTTTATTAAGAGTCTTATCAAGTTCAAAAACCGGTTCTAATATTATAAGTTAATATTATACATTATTATTATGATAACGCGACCATAAATAATATTTCTGAAGTAAATATAAAACATATATATTTTTTATCTCTTTTAATTATCATAATATTAATCATAATCACATTGTACGGATTTCTTTAATTTATCTATTTGATTTAAATTGAATATTTTGCTTAATATTATTTACTATTTGTGTGATATGAAATGTAATATTAGTGAAAATATCATTCTATCCTTTTGTTTTAATGGCATTTAGCCGATATAGTAGTAATGAGTAACATTTATTTATATCAACTCTCTACATTCGTTGAAACATCAATTTATAATGCCAAACCTATAAATTGTCATAATGGCGGGCGGATGGTAAAGAGAAAATTTCAAGTTGCCTCAACGTAATAATTTATTGTTACTAAAAAATAGTAGCAAAAACAATTATATAAATCATTATTTAGAATAATAAAACGAAAATTGTAAGAAAAAATTGAGATCGTATTTTTTTATATTCGCAGAACATATTCCATTCAGATATTGTGGGTTTTGATTTTTTAAATTGTACGGATGTAGTCATAGTACTGGGGCAACATAAGTTATTTGAAGACTAAATATACCTTCGTGCTTAAAATCACCTCATTAAAATGTTTCTGGATAAAATAAACATACGTCGGCAAAGGAAGAGAGGAATCTCATAATTTAAAATTAAATACGTCATAACACTGACCGGTTTATTTTTTGTCGAAATAATTTTATTTGATTAATGATTACACTATGAAAAACTAAGATGAATGCTTGATCAGCCAGCAGCAAAGTTAGAAATATTACAATTAGTATAGTTAGTGAAGCCTTCGATTGATATACTGTGGTTATATAAAATATCTATCTTCTATGTTATAAAATATTAAAAGTTGACAATTTCGGTTATTGGTATTTTATATAGTATTTGTAAGCTGCTTATTGATTAGTTTTAAATATATAATATGTTTTGTTTTTATCAGAAAAATGACAAATTTAGTCAATGCTGTTATTATCGGTTTCATCGCCAGTTCAGCTGCCTTACCGTACACTAATAAGGATGTATGTAAGTAAAATTCAAACATTTTATATGCATGTATATATATAGTCCCACTGTCGGGCTCGGGCCTCTACCGTAATGGGAGGGAAATTAACCTACTATACCGCGCTGGTCAGACGTGTTGGTATAGGGTTATGTTTCGAGTTTTCCTTTTCTCGCATAGATGTTATATGCATTTTATATCCCTTATGGCCGGTTTCTGAGGTACTTTTATCTGGAGTTTAAACGTTCGATAGCGCTATCGGTTCAATAACTCGTCAAATTGCGTTTCTGAACAAACTATCATACGACAAACTTCAGTTAAGCTTGGTTTAACTTAACTGACCAAAAAGGAGCGTTTACCGATTCGATAAGTATTGTTTGACGTTCGAACTAACCTAAAAACATTTTGTGATTTTTGTTTATTTAAATTTGGAGTTCCACTTAGTACTTACACCTTACGTAATAATAGCTATAATTATAAATACCAAGCAGTTCATCGAAGACTGATACAGAAATTTTGGCGCTTATTAGTAATAAGTGCATATCTCGAAACCAAAGGAATCGCAAAATTGCATTCGAAATGTTAACGGATACCTAAAGAATTCAAAAGTGAGATACTGCTTTAACAAAGGCACTGTGATATATCTTTGTAAAAAACTAAACTCAAACTAACGGTGCATTAGCTCCAGATGCTAATAGTAAATTTACTTCGTTGGAACAAATTTTTATTGCCCCTTCTATCTTATTGTTGTCGATAATGCCACCAAATTCTATGTATACTTCTCACTTTCAGTAAAATATTTTCTATACTTGTTAGATTTCATTATTATTTAATAATAATTAACAAATATTTAGGTGCAAACGAAACTAAAATACCACCCGCTTTCAAATCTACGCAGACAAACAAATCAAAGTATTTTTTTAAAATGTAACGTATTGATTTGACAATGTTGTCGCTCGTTTATACAGCCGTTAAAACATTATGAATTGTCTTATTTTATAACTAGAATAATTTCAGTTCACATATTTACTTTCGAAAATATATGTGTGTTAATTAAATTTGGTAATAATGACAATATAAAATAAAAAAATCAATAATAAACTCGATCTTGTGAAAAGATCCATCTAGCGACCATTTAAGAAACTGGTTATCGGTTTCATAGTTATTTGACAGCACATTGGGTATTCAGAAACGCAGTGACAGTTATCGGGCGTTTATCTTACGTTTAACTTTATTGAACCAATAGCTATTGATAGTTTAACTGAGAGTCTCAGAAACCGGCCATTAGTCGTCTTGTACGATCACCCACGGGTAAGATATGGTGTGGTGAATAGTACTCCGTCACCATACGGAGAATATAATATATATATATATATATATATAGATTTTCAGAGAGGAAAATTCAGCAGCCAGCCCGGTGGGTTGCCCTTTCGGGTACCATCCCCCTGTCGACGATGCCTTTGCATATAGTCTTTAATTGCAATTATAATCAATAGATAATCGTAAAAGCGCAATCATTACATAAGCATTGATAAGTTAAAACGCAATGTGGATGTGCATATCTAATCTTTTGGGGTTAAAATTATGAATCTATAAGAACGTCTGTCTTTCCGTATGGTGACAGAGTAAGAATACAATTCACCACCCTCTATCTTGCCCGTGGGAGATCGTAATAGGCGACTAAAGGATATAAAATGCATATTATATCTATGCAAGGGAAGGAAAATTCGAAACAAAACCCTATACTAACACGTCTGACCAACGTGGTGTAGTAGGTCATTTTCCCTCCTAGTGTGGAGGAGGCTCGAGCCCAGCAGTGGGACATATATGATTTGAGATGATGATGATGATGATGTTGAAGAATGTCTGTATTAATATTATAATTTGTCTTAATCGTTGACATGCTCTATAGTAAGCGGTTTTATGAAATTTATTCAGTTAATTATACGGTAAGCAGATTTTAGATATTCTTTGTTTCGTCTGCATTATAGAATACTAGCTTCTGCCCGCGGCTTCACCCGCGCAAAAGGTTACTTTCCTAAAGTTTTTCAGCCCCTCTTTTTATTTTACCCCTTAAGGGTAATATTTTTACAAAATTTTAATGTCATATTTATTTATATCTAATCAGTTCAACAAGTTTCAAGCTTCTGGCTTTAGAAATGACGATACTTATTTGCAACTTTTCGCCCCCCTTTACAACCCTTTTTTTGCATTAAAAAGTAGCCTATGTTCTTTATCAGGCTCTAGACTATTTGTGTACTAAATTTCATTTAGATCGGTTCAATAGTTTTGGCGTGAAAGAGCAATAGACAGACATACAGAGTTACTTTCGCATTTATAATATTAGTAAGGAAGTAAGGAGTATATGAAATCATCACTCAACATCATGATCATGCTCTTATCCCAATTAATTGGGGTCGACGCTATACTCTTGTTCAATCGTACATATTCCAAAAAGTTATTAGCTATAGGTTTATGACCGGCCCCTTGCCTGACGTCAATCCTCCTTGTGAACGTAATTGTTGACCAAATAGCATCAGACGGAGTTGGCTCAAGTTGATATAAAGCTCTTAGACGTATTTTACGACTCCAAAGCAAAGCAAGGATTCCTAGTATTCATAGTCGCTATCACACAGCAAAGGGGACTAAGTTAAATGTAATATTTAATAACTAAATAAAATATTACAACTGTCCTCCGTTGTTATTATACCAGAAATTAATATAGAGTTGTTTAAAATAGTTGTCTATTAATCAAGCATAATTTTCTATAATTATTACATAAACGTATTATATTCTAGAATAAATAGAAAGTTCTTACGAAAGTTATTTTCCCATCATCATTCATTAGTCCCACTGTCGGACTCGAGCCTCCTTCGTAATGGGGGCGAAATTGACCTACTATACCACCCGTGTCGGTATAGGGTTTTGTTTCGAGTTTTCCTTCTCTTGCATAGATGTTATATGCATTTTATATCCCTTAGTCGTCTCGTACGATCACCCACGGGTAAGATAGGGGGTGGTGAATTGTATTCTTAATCCGCCACCACACGGATAATAATTTTCCCATAATTGTTGTTAATTTTTTTTTGAAAGTTATAATGGGGTTGCTCTATGGAAGCAAATTGATAATACACCATCATTATCCTGCTCTTATCCCAATTGCTTGAGGTTGACACAATAAATACTCCTCTTTAAATAAAGTTATAACATTAGATTTCATGTTATCTCTGCTATCTTCCAGCTTATCCATTCAACTTCGTTAGCCGCGAAGAATGGGGTGCCCGACCATCTGGTGCTGTTACAAACTTGGGAAGACCAGCGCCATATGTCGTGATACATCATACTTACATACCAACTATCTGTCTCACACAGGATGATTGTAAACGAAATATGAGAGCCATGCAGGATGTCCACCAGCTGGAAAATGGATGGATGGATATTGGCTATAAGTAAGAGTTTAATGTATTATTTATCCATTTATTTGCCTACCAAAGTCCATAGGCACGCAGTACGAAAGAGTTGTAGTCCTAAAAATTCCTAGGAAAGTGCTGCCGATTTTTTTTACGATGCTCACGTCGACATAAGAGGGGGATAAACTATTGCATTCTTAACTCCTCACCCCATGGGCATGTATTATATTTTTTTATTACAATATAATATTTTTTGAATTTTATACAATAATCTTTTTTGAATTTTATACAAAAATCTCTTTTGAATTTTATACAAAAATCTTTTCAATTGTAATATTAAAACTTTCTTGGTAATTCATCTTAAAAAATGTTAAATCTATTTGAATAAAAATTACCATAATCATCATCTCAACCTTTATACCTATGTTCCACTGCTGAGATATAGCCTTCTTTAAAACAGGAGGGAAATTGCCCTACTATACCATTTTTTTATTGGTAGGCTATGGTCATAAGCCGTCTATTCTGTCCAGGATGACGGAAGTTGGTCCAGTGACTTAGGCATGTGATAAAAGGTAAAACTGCCAACCAACCTATTGAAGTCAAGGCAATCATACTGGTGCCTCGCTATATATTTGAATACCTATTCTCGATTCGATTCTTACACAGAAAAAAACATTTATAATTCAATAAATATTTATACTAAGTGAGTTATTTGCGAGATATAATTGTATGTTTGTAAGGTCCTTGGAGTTTTTAAATACTTATTACTTCTACGAAATGTTGTCTTAAAGATTCGATTCGATGGGATCCAAAAGTTATAGTTTTATAATTTTTGATCAATCACTATACGGAATACCACATAAGTATATTTTTATCGTAGATAATTAATTCAAACATATTATTGATATTAACCTCGTCACAGTACTTTATCTAATATGTAACTTGACTTTAACTTGTACAATCATTACTAAGAATATACCGCAATTATTATTAATTAATATAACATTACGCGTCATAGTATACAAACGCGTAATGTTTTTGCGTATTATTATATTTTAAACGGGGGATTTATACAAATTAATTAATCAATACAAAGACTTGCAAAAAATTTTTAGTGGCGGTATGGTTACATTGTTGACAGTTTTATATCTACAGCCACGAGCCAGTCAGTCTAGGGTAGTGCCATACTCTGGCAACGTAATTCAATGTCTCAGAAAATCAACGTCTGATCGGTAGCAATGTACTTTTGCGTTTCGTTCGATAAGTCTGAGAGCCGGATGCCCAAATAGGCAACGGGCTAAGCAAAGAAAAAGTTATCGATTTGTCTGTGTTAGCTTATTTCTACAATGTAGATTTCTTTATTAGTTTTGCTGTTGGCGGTGAAGGCTCTGTATATGAAGGTCGTGGTTGGGATATTGTCGGCGCACATGCAACGGGTTTCAACGTTATGAGCGTCGGTATTTGCCTGATCGGTGATTTTATTTGTAAGTATCAGAGATAATTAATTATAATGTATAAAAACCAGTAATACTTGTACAGCTGGTGTATTATATATATATATATATATATATATATATATATATATATATATATATATATATATATATATATATATCAATTAAATAGAATATCAATACTATATATGTCTGGTTAAGAAGATATACAATGAGAAAGTGGAAGGATTTAGGTACCGAGGGAGATCGAGACTAACCTACCTAGACCAGATTGGTCACGTACTGAAGGAAGGTGGAGTCTAGAGTCTCCGAAACCGGCGACCGTGTATGAAGAGAATTATGAATGTTGAGGAAGCGAGTGAAGTATGCAAGGATAGAGTTCTCTGGCACTCTGTTCTCTCTGTCTACACTGCAAGGGATATGGCGTGATGATATGTATATATGTATCAGTACTATTGAACTTAATACTATCTACTAGATTGGATAATAGTTTCAAGTTACAACTTACAAGAAGCGATACGTAAATAACCGTAGATTGACAAACTCAAAGATAATTTGTTACTGTCTCTTTCTATTCCACGGGTGAAGACGAAGAAGAGATGAAAGCAAATAATGATGAACCTACATCTCAATGAGGGTTTCTTTATGCAAAAAAAGGAGTGAAAGTAAATTAAGTAATATGAGAAAATAGACATACTAATGGCATGCATATCTATGTAGAAAAATATCTATCTTTTTTAATAACTTTGTGCTATGTATATATGTTAATATGAGAACTTTGAACGTGGTTTTTAAATCAAGAAATGATTTTTATTATGAACTATTATATAAATATTTTTTTTTTTTTTTTTTTTTTAAATAAAGACACCACCCTGCACTAAGGAAATAAACCTTGTATTGCGGGGGACTTTACAAACATGCAATTAACGCAGACAAATTACACCCAGACTCAGAACAACACTTTGTGGATCACACAAAGTTATGTCCTGCGTGGGAATCGAACCCACGGAACTGGCACGGAAGGTCGGTATCTTAACCACTACGCCATCTGTGCAGTGCAGTCAATATTGGTTATTAGTATTAATATTGACTTCCATATTTGTCTAATAAAAAAAAACATAAGTAAACATTACGTACGAATGAGAAATCATGCCATAACATCATTAGGTACGCGAGTTCTTAATACATTAATAAAAAAAAAAATCTCATATTTTTTTATAAAACTGTGTTAGATTTTGAATAATAATTACATACTTTATAATTTACTTGCATTGTCATTCGACTTGGAGATATATTTATAATAGAAACAGAACATGAAGTTAGTTAAAATAAATTATAAAATTCTACCATTACAGACATTGTTGGAAGCGAGTCATATGCTAATAAAAGCAGTTGATAATTTCGTCAGGTAATTTACCTATATTGTAATCATGAACAAGTATACTTCATAAAACTAGGCAAAATTGATTACAGAAGTATTACCTGCGAAGATTGAATCGCTTGTACATGCGTATTGTGGTGAAAAATTGACTATTCAGGTGGCGTAATCTAAGTAATAACCTCGTGTGCTGAAAGTTTTGAGTTCATTTCCCAGTCAGAACATTTCTTTGTATCATCCACAAATGGGTATTCTCAGTCTGGCTCTCTTTGTAGTCTGTTAATTATATGAACATATATATGAACTCCCTTGTAATCCAAGTATTATTTATTTATTTATCAAACACAGAACTATCATTACAGGAATTGACCTAATCCAATAGCGTGGTAATAAAAAATAAGTTATAATTATAACATTTTATAAATCTATAATTAAATAAACTTTAATTATTTGTGTAATTTATGATATGTAAAGCGTTTTTTGTAAATTCATTCAGAGAACAACAAAATATATCTATTTCTTCAGAAACACAATTTATAGTTCGAATATTATATCTTAATATAGTGTGTTATCTGTCTTCCGTGTGGTGACGCAGTAAGAATACAATTCACCACTCCCTATCTTGCCTGTGGGTGATCGTACGAGACGACTAAGGGATATAAAACGCATATAACATCTATGCGGGTGAAGGAAAACTCTAAACAACACCCTATACCAACACGTCTGACCAGCGTGGTATAGTAGGTCAATAACCCTCCCGTTATGGAGGAGGCTCGAGCCCAACAGTGGGACATATATGAGCTGAGATGATAGTGTGTTTAAAAAAATGTATTCGCTATCGCCTTAATATAAAATTTATGAATCCTATATTGTTTTACAGCAAGTCTTCCTCCTCAAGAACAACTTGATACAGTAAAGGAACTCATAGCTGTCGGAGTGGAGCTGGGTTATATTTCTCCAGACTATCAGCTCGTTGGACATCGCCAAGTATCTGATACCGAGTGCCCTGGTGATGCACTCTTCAGTGAGATCTCCACTTGGAATAAATTTACAATGATATAATTTAAAAGATAGATACAATAATTTAAATAATAAAAATGACTTAAAGCCTTCTATAAATTTTGTTTGACTTTAACGATATGTATATGCTTAAAATCAGCAACTTTAAAAACGCATCAGTGGTTTATTGCCTAAAAATATTAGCAGAACATCACTAGCGTTAGATGGGTTACCTGCTCTACTCGATTATCGTTGTTCATGATAGCAATTTCTTCTAGTTATCATCCACCCATCCATGCATTTATAAGCTTATTCACGTCTACTGTTGTATTTCGTCGTGAGAACGACGCCCCGGCAGTTAGCTGGGGCGTCGTTGACGGGGGATGGTACTCGAAAGGGTAACCCGTCGGGTTGGCCACGGATGGTAAGGAAGCGGTACCAGAGGCTGGCCCAATGGAGATGGGGTACGTTGGGTTGTGTGGCTGCGAGCTGCCCTTCCGTCGCCCAAGACGGAACGGGCGACGTGCGTCCGGGGCATAAGCCTACCAAAAAAAAACTATTGTATTTAGCCCTGCCCAAATAGGGATAATGACGTAACGGCGATATTTGTCAGGCCAGATGACGATCACGTTAAATTATAACTTTCGCAGGAGACCTCTGGTGTATTCTTCTAGTATAATCATTTTATTCTTACAAATTCTAAGGGAAAAGGAGGGTGACAAATATTATTTTTAACATGTAATACGAAACCGTTATACGGCAAGTAATTAATTTTTAAAATGACCGATGCTAGGCAAAAATTTCTGTTTGCGCCTGATGCCGCCCTAGCTGAGGCCGCGGGTGACTGGACCGGGGAATTAGTCCGTCACCCGCCGAGAAGCTGACCGCGTGAGGAAAGACCGACGTCCTCTACGTGGGGTTTCCAGTCCGCGGCTGTAGACAGAAAACTGTCAAAAGCGTGGTCCTACCAGTATGATCGCTTATATTTTCACTCTTTACGTACCAGTTATATCTCAACTGAATTATGAATATAAAAATATGAATATTTACACCAAAACTTGTACCTCATATGTTTTAAAATATTTAGTTACAATTTTATAAAAATATGATGCTTACGCAAATACAAAGTCATGCTGGACTGAGAAAAAGATAGAGATGGGACAATCGATAAACGTAAATCGATAACATTCTTATTAATTATTTATAAAACAAGTAAAACCAAATCATTACATATATAAACCACTTGGTTACTCTATAAAATGAGAAAATTGTGTTAATTTAGTATTCAGACATCAGTTATACTATTAATAAGACCATTGCTTTTAATTTAAAAATATAAATTCTTTTATAAAATAAACATGATTATTCATGAAGTAATCAGTGACCAAGAACTCATGATCAACCTACAGGAATGCCCTAGCGATAATGATAGTAGTGATGATGACTTTTATGCACTCCTTTCGAATAATAAAAATAAATAATTAACAGCTTTAGTTTAAATTAAATAAAATCCATTGATTTCAATTCAATAAGATTATCATAGATTGTTTTACATTTTTGATCGATTCACCCATCCATTTGATTGCAATTCAATAAGATTTATATAGATTGTTTTTCAATTGCAGTAGCAAATAACTTTAAAAATAAGGAATTATATCGACAAAAATACGAACTGCATCGTAAGCGTCCGGCACTAGTGAGAACTGTCACAGAGATCATGCTATATTTTATAGACTATAGCTAAATTTCAACAAGACTGTTTATTATTAAAAAATATTTACAGAGTAGTGAAGAACCAGGAGTGCAATTATAATACCATTCCTTTTTTAAAGTAAAGTATGGTGACGAAATAAGAATACAATTCACCACCCCCTATCATATGAGACGACTAAGGGATATAAAATGTATATAACGTCTATGTAAGAGAAGGAAAACTCAAAACAATACCCTATACAAACACGTCTGACCAGCGTGATATAGATGGTCAATTTCCCTCTCATTATGGAGGAGGCTCAACCCCAGCAGTGGAACATATATGAGCTATATATGAACGAGAGATGTATGTATGTATGTATACATCGTAAAAACCAGCTTTAAATTGATTGATCTCCTGGGAAATATATAACATCTACTGCAATCGCCAGCCCACCTGCCAAACGTGGCGATTATGGCATTATCTCCATTGCAGAGACGCAACTCCAATAATAGATTTAAAATTAAATTATATAAGTATATTTGGAAACTCAATAGCGACTAAGTACTTTTATAGTAGATAGATCAAACATACAACAAGGTGTAATTTATTAGAAAAATGCCTCAGCTTCTCGAGGAGTCCTGACAACGTGGTTTAATTTTAATTACCCAGCTGGTAACTGGCGTATATTTTTGATCGATTTTCCGCGAGAATGTGGTACTACCGCGGATGGACCGGCCTGCAGCTGTCGACAGTAAACTATCAACAATGTGGGCCTACCACTATTGGGATATAGCAGGCTTTATTGTGGTAAATTGCCCAGATTTACTAATCACCGGTTAATCAAAACTAGTTTAATCATCTAAGCTCATACAGGCTACTCCTAGGCTCGAGCCTCCTCCACAATCGGAGAGAAATTGACTTACTACACCACGCTGCTCATACTGGTTGGCGTAGCATTTCGAGCTTTCCCCCCTTCTTGCACAGATTACACTGCGCAACAAATTTAAACTTTTTAAAATTTTCCAAGAATATTATTATTACATTTGGAGTATTATGGTGTGATTATTTCAAAAATCACACTAGTATTTGCGTAGCAGCTCTAGTTTTCAAGATTTTTCATTCTAACCGCATTTAAGGTGACGGTACATTATTCGTCAATTTTAAACGGGTACATTAAAAAAAATCACAATTAAAACAATAGCTACGAGGGAAAGACGTTGTTTAAACGATCCAAATAGTTTTTGTGTTATTTGTGGCTTATATACCTTCGCAAAGTATCGTAAATCGATTACGGCCTTCGTTAAATCTGCGTACTTTAATTGCCAAAATTTTGTTGCCTCTTTACGACAATGGTCAAGTGGCAAAAGATCAGCCCTGAAGTTCAAGACACACATGATTTGGCGGGAACCTCGTAATCATCATGATGATTGCTATTTTTGTATGGTAAACATTACGGCCATAAACTTTGCAAACTGGGATAAGTGGACATATCCGACGTTGTCTTCTACTCAGAGGCCTGTCACATACACCGATCAGTCACCAGTACCACTACCATCAACATCATCAACATGTTTTGAACATGGAAATTGTAGAAGAAAAGCATGAATCGCACTCTGATTTTATATCCAGATAAGAAATAAATCCTCAACCATTCAATCAAAAAGAGTTAAATGACTTAGTAAGGAATTTAATCTATGTAAAGAGTCTGCCGAAATTTTAGCATCTCATTTGAAAGAAAAATATCTACCAACGACAGATACAAAAGTTACATTTTATAGTACTCGTGAAAAGGATTTATTGCCATATTTTTCCTCTGAAGAGAATTTAGTTGACTGTATTAATGTTAAAGGTCTTATGCAAAAGATGGGTTTAGAACAATACAAACCAAGTGATTGGTGTCGTTATGTTGATAGCAGTAGAAGAAGTTTAAAGTGTGTGCTATTACATAACGGAAATAAATATGGTTCTGTGCCTATAGGACATTGAACTTCTATGAAAGAACAATATGAAAGCATTTTTTTGGTGTTGGAAAAACTGAAGTATGAAGAGCATAGCTGGAAAATTTGTGTAGATTTGAAAATGGTGAATTTTCTCTTAGGACAACAGGCAGGTTATAACTAAGTATCCATGTTTCATATGTTTATGGGACAGCCGCGACAAAAACAAACATTGGACTCAAAAAGTGTGGCTAGTGAGGGAGTTAGTAACAGTTGGTTAGCAAAATGTAATAAACCCACCTTTAGTTCATCAAGACTGTATATTATTGCCAGCACTCCATATAAAACTTGGTATTATGAAGCAGTTTGTAAAAGCCCTCAATAAAGATGGCGAATGTTTTGCTTATCTGTCGAAAAAATTTGCTGAACTGAGCAATGAAAAGTTGAAAGTAGGCATTTTCGACGGACCACAAATTAGACAATTGATAAAAGACCCAACTTTTGTCGAATCTATGAACGAACTTGAAAAGCGAACCTGGAAATGTTTTGTTTTAGTTATTCAAAATTTTCTTAGGAATCATAAATCAGATAATTATTTCCAATTAATTAATGGTATGTTGTCTAGTTTGAAAGATTTAAGATGTAACATGAGCATTAAACTGCATTATTTACATTTTCATTTGGATCAATTTCCTGATAACCTTGGAGATTATGGTGAAGATCAAGGTGAAAGATTTCACCAGGATATTCACACTATGGAAGAACGTTACCAAGGCAGATGGGACATACATATGATGGCCGATTACTGCTGGAATCTTTGTCAAAATCTTATACAGGTACAGCATTCAAGAATCCAATAAATAACATTTCCTTAACCACAGTAGCTGTTCTAAATAAAGTACGTAAAAAAATCATATTTTTGTAATAATTTATAACTTGGGTGTAAAATGAAAACTAGAGCTGCTAGAAAGAAACTAATAGTATTTTCGTAATCAACACACTTCATTTTACTTAAAACAAAAAAAAAACTGGTAAATTTTTCAGTGTTGATCAGTGTTATATTTGTTAGTCATCTTCTACGACATTCACAAGCAAGATAAAGGGTTGTAACTAAGGTTATAAAATGTAAATACCCTTCATTTGTCATAAATATGGTAGTAGGTGCTACAGTGCATAATCATAATCGTGAGGATGATATCATAACTCTATCTGATAATATAAATTAGAAAAAAACATATTATAGAGGTTGAATCCATATTGTGTATTTCCTTATTTCCGGAAGAACTAATGTAGTAAAAAATCTAAATGTTACATACATACATACCATCACGCCATATCTTTTGCAGGGTAGGCAGAGAGAACAGAGTGCCAGAGAACTCTATCCTTGCATACTTCACTCGCTTCCACAACATTCATAATTCTCTTCATACACGCTCGCCGGTTTCGGAGACTCTTGACTCCACCTTCCTTCAGTACATGACCGATCTGGTCTAGGTAGGTTAGTCTCGGTCTCCCTCGGTACCTACATCCTTCCACTTTCGCATTGTATATCTTCTTAACCAGACGTTCGTTTGGCATTCTTTCCACATGTCCGAACCCTCGGAGCGTTCCCTTTCGCATCTTTACACCAATACTCTCTTTCATACCTACTCGCTCTCTTACGTCGTCGTTACGAATGCGATCGATCAGCCTAACTCCACAGATTTTCCGTAGAGATCGCATTTCGACGGCATTAATTTTACTTTCATACTCTTTTCTGCATACCCAATTCTCGCTTCCATACAGTAATGTTGGGACAAGCACTGCGTTATGTATCTACATACGCTACACTAAATATTAAGTTTATATAAAGATCCATATCCTCTCACGCTTCGAGTTTCGCGACGCTCTCGTGTGCCTCACGCAAATAGATCTCAGAAATAGTTGATGAAAGTTAATCATATTCAAAGTCAGTCTCTTTGACTGCGTTAAGTTTTGATTGGTTGATTTAAAAAAAAATCCTAAAAACAATTGCTAATTGTAGAGCGTTTAATTAGGTCAAACCTGTGTCCCAAAAGCGGGCTGAGCACATGTTTTTTTGAGTCAAATGGTGTCCCAAAATCGCGTGAGAGGATATATGTTCCACTGCTGGGCACGAGCTTCGTCTACAATGGAATGGAAATTGACCTACTGTATGGTACAGTTGCTGGTCAAATGGGTGACATAAGATTTATTTCGAGTTTTCTTCCTCTTGTAAATATGTTATCATCATCATCATCACAGCCCATAAATGTCCCACTGTTGGGCTCGGTCCTCCTCTGTAATGAAACGGAAATTAACCTACTATACCGCGCTGGTCAGGTGTGTTGGTATAGGGTTTTGTTTCGAGTTTTCCTTCTCTCGCATAGATGTTATATGCGTTTTATATCCTTTAGTCGTCTCGTACGATTACCCATGGGTAAGATATGGGGGTGGTGAATAGTATTCTTACTCCGTCACCACACGGATAAGAGCTTTATACTTTAACGAATTTAAGGTACTGTTTTAAGGAGACGTGCGCCATCTACCCGACAATGTTTACACATTGTATGGGCTTAATACTTCAAACTTTGCAGTTAGAATTATATTAAACGATGACACAACCTTGTTATTCAAATTCTTGAAATTTAACATTTAATATGCTTAATTATTTATGAGAACCCGATTACGAAGCGAAAAATGATGTGGGATTCGAATTTTAAGGAGATGTGCGCCATATACCCGACGTCTAAAAGACGTAAATATAACACGAAGCGAGATTTGAATGTCCTACAATAGTTCACGCTGGTGTAAGAGGCAGCACGATTGGGACGGATTTCCAATAGGTGTGGGTTCGAATCACACTTGTGACATCATTTTTCGCTTAGTGATCGGGTTTTTATAAATAATTAAGCATATTAAATGCTAAATTTCAGTAGTTTGTATATTCAAAGTATTTTAGTTTGTATATAACACAGTAAAATGAATCATTGTTAGAATTGAAATCAACCTGTATGTACATATAGAATAATCTTATAAAATTATTACCTAAAGATAATGTACTCGTTCATTCAATACCATATTATATATAGCTGAGTGTTATATTAATTTTATTATTATGCAAACAAAATTTGTCTTTGGTTATTTAATTGATTTATTTTTTTAAATTATTAAATACATTTTGAGGTGAGTTTATTTTACTGGTACCTATTACTCTGTTTTTTTTTAATGTTTTTTTCCTTTATTAAGTTCCACTAATATTATTTCACTAAGTAAAAGAACCAATTTCAGTAGAAAAGAGGTGATCTATTTTATTTTAAGTCTTTCAAGTTCATAAACCGGTCCCAATATAACAAGTAAATATTATACATTACTATTATGACAACGCATTTTTAAATAGTCATTCTCCTACTCTTATCCCAATTACTTGGGGTCGATACAATATGTACTCTTCTTTCATAGTACATATTTTAAAAGTTATTGGCAATAGTTTTATGACCGGCCACTTGTCAAACGTTAACCCTCCTTGGAAATGTAATTGTTGACCAGACGGCATCAGATGGAGTTGGCCCAGGTCGTTATAAGGCTCTTAGTCGTCTTTTACGACATCCACGAGCAAAGTAAGGGTTGGTAGTATTCGTAGTCGCTACCACACAGCTTGCATCTTAAAATAGCATTTCTGAAATAATATGTGTTTATATCTATTCTCTAAATTAATTGACATATCAATTTGTATATGCCAAACCTATAAATTGGCAAATGGCGAGCGTAAAGTAGAAAATTCAAATAGCGTCGTCGTAATAATTTATTGTTACTAAAAAATAGTAGCAAAATCAATTATATAAAAAATCATTGTTTAGAATAATAAAACGAAAGTTGGAAGAAAATTTGAAATCGTATTTGGCACTGCAAATTAATGTTAAATAATTATGTTTTAGAGATCATATTCCATTCTGCTATAGAGAGTTTTTGATGAAAACTTAAAAAAAAATCATTATCAGAAGATTAAATATACCTTAACGTTTAAAATCATATCGTTTAATAGTTTCTGCATAATCATCATTCATCATTTCAGCTCATATATATCCAATTGTTGGGTTTGAGCCTCCTCCATAATAGGAGGGTAATATATATACCACGCTGGTCAGACGTGTTGGTATAGGGTTTTTTTTTCGAGGTTGCCTTCTCTCGCATAGATGTTATATGCACTTCATATCACTTTGTCGTCTCGTACGATCACCCACGGGTAAGACAGGGGGTGGTGAATTGTATTCTTACTCCGTCACCACACGGAAAAGTTTCTGAATAAAATAAACACATATACACACAGGAATCTCATAATTTAAAATTAAATACGTCACAACACTGACCGGTTTATTTTTGCTGTCGGAGTAATTTTCTTTTGATTAATGATTACACTATGAGAAACTTAATTATTAGTAAGTTTGTTAAGTTAAGTTTGTTGTTGTTGTTGTTTGTTAAGTTTATTATTAGTCGTATACTAGTATGGTATAAAATAGCTGTCTTCTATGTTTATAATAATATAATAAAAGTAAAAAAATCGGTTATTCGTAATATATAATAATATAGTATTTGTAAGCATGCATGCAGCTGTATATATATATATATATATATATATAGTTGTATATTGTTGTAATATATTTTGTTTTTCATCAGAAAAATTACAAGTTTAGTCAATGCTGTTATTATGGGGTTCATCAACAGTACAGCTGCCTTACCGCACACTAATAAGGATGTATGTAAGTAAAATTTTAAAATATATATATACATATACTGCCCTAATCTGAAGGCATGAATACAGGCGATACGTGTCATGAGATACAGATCTGAAATTTGAACTGCAGTCAGTAGATAATCATAGAACCGCCTGTCATTACATAATTAGTTAAAACGCAATGTGGGTGTGCATATATAATCTTTTGAGGTTAAAATTATGATAATCTATAAGAATGTCTGTATCAATATTATAATTTGTCTTAATCATTGACATGCTCTATAGGAAGCGGTTTTATGAAATTTATTCCGTTAATTATACAGTAAGTAAATTTTTTGATATTTTTAAATTCGTCTGCATTATTATAATGCTGCTGCTATAATAGAATACTATGTTAAATCATCATTCATCATTATTCTCTTGCTTATCCAAATTACTTGTGGTCGATGCAATATGGACTGCTCTTCCATCGTACATATTATTGCAAAAGTTATTAGTAATAAGCCGCCTGCCTGACGACAATCGTCCTTTGAAATGTTATTGTTGATACGATATGATTCATATAGCATTATAGTTCATCTAATCTAAGAAGTGCATTTTGACGTTTCGCATTTTTTAATACACAATAACCTTGGTCAAACGTATACACATGATTGCAAACAATAAATCTGAAATTAAAAAGAAATATTAAGTTATTTACATAATTAACGTTGCGGGTGAGTTTCTTGTACAACAGTTTCTTGTTCTTGTAATGTAATGTTGAAACTCGTAAAACTAATTTAAAATTAAAATAACATTGTAAATAGTAATTATTATGGGCGATCTTACAATATCACGTCATAACGTTCTAAACAGTAGTGCTTGACAACTTCCAATTCACGAATATCTAAATAATCGGTAAAAATATTAGATTAATATATTTAATCGAATATAGATTTTGACAGAGATGTACGTTTCGACAATTTTATTGATAAGGATATAATTATTAATGTTCGCGATGGTGATAATTCAAGTAATACTAATGATTCTGAACAAATAGCTATTTTCAAATCCAGTTTTTCTTTTTACTTAACCTAATCCTACTAAATATGATGAATAGATTTTACGATGAAATAATTAAATTTGTTTAGTGTTAATTTAGCACTTAATATTTCATCTCCTTTTTGAAAAATAAAAAATAAACCGATTATTAATTACAAAGAATTAATATCGATTTCTCATCAAAATCGGATATTTTCGATAGCGATTATGTGGTTCACATACTAGGTATGTATACACAACACACAACACAACTTACTCTGACAGCTGTCAAAGTGCACTTCTTAGATTAGAGGTAGCATACATCGATAATCGATCGATCGATATAAAGCTCTTAGTCGTATTTTACGACATCCAAGAGCAAAGTAAGTATTTTTAGCTGCTACCACACAGTAATGATTACTAAATACTAATTAAATATTATAAATTAATATAAAAAAAAAATAGTTGATGACGCTCGTGCCTAATAGTGAGACATGAGCTGAATCAAAAGTTGAAAGAACCTGTATAATTAACTTTATTGAATCTAAAAGCTATTTATCGCATTATTTGGGTTTATTATAACTATTTTCTGTTACTATAACAGCTGAAATTAACAAAGAGTTCCTTATAATAATTGTATATTAATTGTATCAAGCATCATTGATCTATAACTATTACATAAACGTGTTATATTCTAGAATAAATCGATCGCGAAGATCAGACGAAAATTGTTCCGAATCTGGGTGTAATTTGTCTGCGTTAATTATATGTTTGCAAAGTCCATATTGACTTCAAGGATTATTTACTTAGTGCAGAATAATGTTGTAAAAAAATGATTTTTTTTTTTAAGTTACAATGGTGAATGCAAAGTGATAATAACATCATCATTATTCTGCTCTTATCCTAATTACTTGAGGTTGACACAACATATAACTCTTTCAGAAAAAATACAGTATTCCCTTTCACGTCATCTCTATTATCTTCCAGCATATCCATTCACCTTCGTGAGCCGCGAAGAATGGGGTGCCCGACCGCCTGTTGAAGTTATAAACTTAGGAGTACCAGCGCCATACGTCGTGATACATCATAGTTACACACCGTCTATTTGTTTCACACAGGATGACTGTAAACGAAAAATGAGAACTATGCAAGATATGCACCAGATCAAAAATACTTGGGAGGATATTGGCTATAAGTAAGTGTTCAATGTGTTATTCAATAATTCATTAGCCTTCCAAAGTCCACTGCTTGATACAAGTCTCCCTACGAAAGGGTTACAGTACTAAAAGTTCCCAGGAAACTTTACGATGTCCATGTCGTCAATGTCAGAGGGTAACCCCTTCTAGGGTATCACCTATTGTGTTCTTAAATATTTGCAGTATGGGGATGTATTTCAATAGGCCTTTGAGTATAATATAAAAAAATATTTAATTTTATACAGAAACTTTTTCAGTTGTATGTGTTATTTAAAACTTTCTTGGTAATTCATCACAAAAAATGTTAAATATATTTGAATAAAAATCATCATCAATTTTATTTCGAGGTTTTCTTCTCTTACATAGATGTTATATGCGTAATACATCTCTTAGTCGTCGTTTACGATTTTTAAGGGAAAGAGACGGAGTGGTGATCTGTATTCTGACTCTATCACTACTATTAACTTACTCGTTGGTCCAGTGACTTAGGTATTTGATAAAAGGTAAAATTACCAACTGAGCTATTTAAGTCAAGGCCACGATACTATGGTGGCTTGCTAAATAGATGCAAATGCCTGGCGATAATTTCTTTTTGAATATTCTGGATTCGATTCTTACCAAAAAAATATTCATAATTTAATAAATATTTATAATAAGTGGGTTATTTGTGAGCCATATACTTATTACTTCTACGAAATGTTATTTTGAAGATTGGGATTCAAAAAACTATAATATTATAACTTCTGATCAATTACTATACGGAATACCACATGCGTATATTTTTATCGTAGATAATTAATTCAAACATATTATTAATATTAACCTCGTCATAATACTTTATCTAATATGTAACTTGACTTTAACTTGTACAATTATTACTAGGAACATACCGCAATTATTATTAATTGATATAACATTACGCGTCATAGTACACAAGCGCGTAATGTTTTTGCGTATTATTATATTTTAATTGGGGAATTATACGAATTAATTAATCAATGCAAAGATCTGAAAAATTGTTTTAGTAATGGTATGGTCACATTGTTGAGTTTTGTGTCTGCAGCCGCCAGTCCATCTGGGGTAGTGCTATACTGTGGCAGAAAATCAACGTCTAAGCAGTGACAATGTAATTTTGCGTTTCGTTTGATAATTCAAAGAGCCGGAAGCCCAAATTACTGCGAAGATTTTGGTTAATAGGCACGGCCTAGCTATGCCTCTGGTATTGCAAGGGTCCATGAGCGGCAGTAACACCTATTATCAGACGTACCGCTTGCTCGTTTGCCATCATAAGTACATAAAGCTTATTGACTTGACTGTGTTAGATTTATTTCTACAATATAGTTTTCTTTATTAGTTTTGCTGTTGGCGGTGAAGGCTCCGTATATGAAGGTAGTGGCTGGGATGTTGTCGGCGCACATGCAATAGGTTTCAACTCAATGAGCGTCGGTATTTGCCTGATCGGTGATTTTACTTGTAAGTATCAGGCACAATTAATTATCCTGTATACAACAAGTAGGTACTACATATACAGATAGCGTATTATTATATACATCAATTGAACTGTTTTATAAGACTACTACTAGACATGGTACTATTTCATAGGAGTTTCAAGCTACCACCAACAGGAGGCATTGTGTAAATATCCGTAGGTTGACAAACTTAACGATGATTTGTTAGCGTCTCTTTCTTTTTGAATGACTTTGTTCTAATGTGTTGATGTGAGAAATTCGAACGTGGTTTTTAGATCAAGAATTTTTTATTATAAACTATTATATAATGTTCTGGCTGGGTGTTTATATATATTGTATATATGTATATATATATATTTCTTTTTATCATCTAGAAATGGCTATGTGGTTCTCTTCTTAGTCCGTTAATTACATAATTATATGTATGTGCATTGCAATATAATACACATAATCACATGCCGTGCATTACATATATGAACTCCCTCGTGATACAAGTATTATTATATCTGAACATAGTGCGTTTAAGAAAATGTGTTCGCTACATCGCCTTATAATAAAATTTATGAATTCTATATTGTTTTACAGCAAGTCTACCTCCACAAGAACAACTTGATACAGCAAAAGCACTCATAGCTCTCGGAGTGGAGCTGGGTTATATTTCACCGGACTATCAGCTTGTTGGACATCGCCAAGTAAATGAAACCGAGTGCCCTGGTGACGTCCTTTTCAATGAGATCTCAACTTGGAATAAATTTACAATGAACCTCAATTAGATATAATAATTTAAATAATAGAAATAAACCATAGCTTTTAATAAAAATTGTTTAATTTAAAATCAGCAATGTCTGCTATAGGCCTCTTTATAATTTAGTAAGAACTTAATCGTATTTTTTTACTTTTTTATTGCTTGTGTTAGCAATCAAGCAAGCAGTATACCTGATGGTAAATGTTATTACTCCTCATGGACTTCGGTAATGCCAGGGGCATAGGTACGCTGCTGCCTACCAACCAAAGCCCACCCAGAAATCTGGGCTTCCATCTCTCCCGCTCATCTAACAAAACACAACAGCACATCGCCACTGCACAGATTTAGATTTTCTGCGAGTGTGGTATTACCCCGGACGGACCGGCCCGTGACTGTAGATAGAAAACTATCTATCTAACAGATAGAAAACTATCTATCTATCTATATAACAGTGTGGTTCTACCAATTCAAAAAATTACATTTATTGTAATTTATTAAACTTAGGATGAAATACTTTGTTACTATTATTATAAAAGCGGACTTTTGGATGAATGGGAGTTTGTTACTGAGTCAGATAACAACGCTGAAATAATCGGGATGAAATGGCTTCACACAGAGACAGCTATAGTACATAGCTACAGTATAGTCTTTTCCCTTAAGGGGTAAAATAAAAATAGGCGATGAAAAACTTTAGAACTGTAACCTTTTACGCGGGCGAAGCCACGGGCAAAAACTAGTTTATTATATGATATGACTTAAGGATAACGTTCCATCATATTGTAAAGTTATTGGCAATAGTTTTATGACCAACCGCATGCCCGACGTCAACCCTTTTAGGTAATCAAATTTATGACGGTATTAGATGGAGTTGGCCCAGGTCGATGTAAAGCTCTTAATCATCTTGTACGACACCTGTGAGCATTTTAAACTTGATAGTCTTCGTAGCGACTAACGTAAGTTTGTATAAAGCAAAAACGCACATTTGAATCCTGGCAAATATATAGGAACTCATTTTCCGATGTAGTATGCGTGAGTGTATATACATAACTATATATACTTATTATATGTATAACTACATATGTAGAGAGTTTTTGGCGGGAATCTAAAACGTCATGTGGTGCTCTTGTATTATTTTCGATATCTTAGTGTTTTAACGTGTTATATTACATAATTTTGATGGCATTTTATGTAATGTGATGTGACGGAACTGCTTAGATGTAGTGAATATCATATAAAACTGCTTTACAACGTTTTCGTTTTCCATCAAAATTCTCACAAGATACCATTAACAGTGTGGCCATAGCACTGTTGATGGCGACAATTTGACTTACTGACGGACATGACTAATCTAAAGACACTAAAAACTTGAAGATAATTATAACTCGACACTGGCAACAATGGCTCATTTAAGTATCTGATTGCCAATACATAAAAATAAGAAGAAGAACTACCTACATATGTAATGTTTTTCCAAATCAGTAAACATTGAGCAATGCAATGCAATTATACGTGATTCGCAGAAAATAAGCATATATTTATATAAGACAAGGAAGACTTGAAATAATACCCTACGTCAATCCGTTTGTCTAGCATAATAAAGAAGGCTAATTAAGATTCCATTATGGGCTAAGGTTATATCCGGCAATGTAATAAACATATAGTAAAAACATATAGTAGCAATTATTGAGAAGCCTTTGCATGCTCAACGTGTCACTGTATGGTGCGCTATATGGTCTGGAGGCTTGGAAGGAGGCTGGAAATGTGGTAACGGTCAATGGATCACGCTATCGCGAGATGTTAACAACTCAATTTTGGCCTATTATTGATGACATGGATATCACTGATATGTAGTTTCAACAGGACGGTGCCACATGTCACACATCCAATGAAACGATCAATTTATTGCAAACCAAATTTCCCGATCGCACAATTTCACGAAAATCAGCTGTTATGTGGCCAGCCAGATCGTGTGATTTAACACCACTGGATTATTTTTTGTGGAGCTATGTTAAAGACAGAGTATATACGGAGCCAATCGAATCGATTGCAGCCTTAAAACTCAAAATCCGTGATGTGATTAACGAAATAGACCCGCCATTTTGCTAAAAAGTGATTAAAAACTTTGATGAAAGAGTCGACATCTGTCAGCGTGATCGTGGTGGACATTTGCCAGATATCATTTTTCATTCATAATTGCCGAACTTTTCTCTTCGTAATACAATAAAAAATTGAATCATCTTCATCTAAGTTTGTTGTTTTATTTTGTTTTAGAAAACAAAGTTCTTGTTGAAAAACCCTTTACATTACGAATTAATTATAATTTATTAATTAATATTGTTATTAATTAATTTATTAATTAATATGGTTACCAACAAATATTACCCATAAAATCGTACACTGAGCTTAAACCCGAAACAAATATTTAAAAATTACATATTTTATAATAATTGTGATATTTTTAATAGATCGAGCTATTATTTGTTGCTGAATGAATTTATTTCTCAAGTTGAACTTATGTTCAGTTTAAAATATTATTTTAAGGCATGCATGTATCTTGTATCAAGAGTCTCCGAAACCGGCGAGCGTGTATGAAGAGAATTATGAATGTTGAGGAAGCGAGTGAAGTATGCAGAGATAGAGTTCTCTGGCACTCTGTTCTCTCTGCCTACCCTGCAAGGGATATGGCGTGATGATATGTATGTATGTATGTATGCATGTATTTTAATTCGTCTTTCAAAGCAGTAGAAGGCTTGAAGATAATTCTGCTGAATATCTGCTACAATTTGATTTAAAAATACATTTTTTCATAGTCGAAGGCTTAATAATTGACTCTCTTATTATAAAACTTATAACATTATGGTTGTTGCAGAAAAATCAATTTTATTAGATTTGATTTGATATAGATTTGATTTATAATCGCTATGTAAGAACATAATGTAGGTATATAAAACTGGTATATGAATAAATTATACGGAAATCTTATTTTTTTTATTGCTTATGTTGGTAAACGAGCAAGCAGCATACCAGATGGTAAACGTTACTGCCGCCCATGGACCTTTGTTATATTAGCCAGGTAGACCACCGCCTACCAGTGAAAACGCCAAACCCACCCATAAAGTTGGGCTGCCGGCTCTTTGGCTCACCGAACGACGCGCAGCAGCATATTGCCACTGCTCAGGCGTCGATTTTTTGTGAGAGTGTGGTACTACCCCGGACTAACCAGCGCGTGCCTGTAGACATTAATTTTTTTTTTTGATTCTGTTTGTCCATTCGGACAGGCAAAGGGATCCAAGCCCATACAGCCAAGTCTTATTTAATTATTTTTCATATATTGTTCATCATTTCCTTATATTATGTAGCCTTAATAGTCATTGTCTGTCAGTAAGTCAAGTCGTTACCATTAATCGGGCGCTGATAACCTAATCAATGATTTTCTTCGGGAATTTTGGGCAAATATGAAAATACACGTAAACCACTATTATACCATATTCACTACACTTTAGCACTTTAACTGTACCATATTGCATAAAATACCAGCAAAATTATTCAATATAACACCACAAAACACTAAAGAAATGAATATAATACAAGAGCAGTGACATGACATTTACGATATCCACGAGCAAAGTAAGGGTTGGTAGTATCCGTAGCCGCTTCCACACAGCTATGTGGTCCTACCAATATATGTAAGTCTTAGTCATAAGCTCGTAATAAATTGGTTTCTATACTTTATCTATTAGTTATAAGTAAATTACACTACGTTACTTATCTAATTCAATAACTATTTATAACTATTTTCCCTAAAACGCACTGAAAATTATTGTTTTCCTTATATTAATGCGTACGCTGAGTCATTATAATTTTTAGTTACTAATAAGATTTCAAGTCCCTAATTCCAACAATATGTCCAATGTATTTCCCGTTATTACTCTTATTCTTATTTATTATGACCAACTGGTTATCGTTTAACCTCTCTGGGGGAAAGTACCGTTGGGTCGTATAAAACATTGAGCCCGCTCAAGTAATTGAATGAAGTGCTTACCTATATATATATACAAACTGAAATAAATATTTATTATTCAACAATTTAAAACAAAATGGCTTACACGCGAGTGTTCCTAGTTTGTGTAACAATAGTTTTTTTAAAATTAACTGTAAACGCATCACCTAGTTACTTTTTAAGGAGTGAGTTATATTTTGTTTTGAAATCTTATTTGATTTGATGTAACGTCTTGTTTTTCATAAGAGTAAAATCCATAGGGTTACTAACAGCTTTCTTAGTACGTCACGGCGTTTTATTCGGTAGATTTCGGAACTTATCAAGTTTTTTCGACTCAATGTTTTGTTTTATTTATAAGAATTAAATGTCAATGTCTATAATTTTATCCTTATCTTTTAAAGTACATTTTAATATAAATATTCTTTGTTTTTTTTAACTAACCAATAGTTTAATGGGTTTTTTTTTTAACCTATATATCTGCTACTGTCAAGTAATTGGCTCCTCTATAATGGAAGAATAGTAGGTAGTGGTCAGATCTGTTGGCTTAGAATGTTATTTCGAATTATTCTTTCTAATTGTCTTTTCTTGTCGACATCTATAGAAATGTATGGGCGACAGTGAATTGTATTCTTAGTCTGTTACCATTGGTAAAGATAATGTATTACCGTGGTTAACAGTTACTTAGTTTCATCACAGCCCATAAACGTCCCGCTGTTAGGTTCGGGCTTTCTCCGTAATGGGAGGGAAATTAACCTACTATACCGCGTTGGTCAGATGTGTTGGTATAGGGTTTTGTTTCGATTGTTCCTTCCCTCGTATAGATGTTATATACATTTTATATCCCTTAGTCGTCTCGTACGATCACCCACGGGTAAGATATGGGGTAAAGAATAGTATTCTTACTCCGTCACCACACGGAAACTTAATAAGTTAAAAATTAATTAGTTTAATATGTCTTATTTTTTTATTATAACTGTGTTTGTTTAAATTATTTGTATACTACTGACGCTTTTTTTTTATATTTTCTTTTAATATTTCTTAGATTATTTTACACGTCTTGATTGGGGTGCGGAACCAGCAATGCATCTTAAACCTTTAAGTCTACCGGTACCTTATGTGGTCATTCATCACACGTACATTCCTGCAGCCTGTTATACCTTCGAGCAGTGCTCATCATATATGCGATCAATGCAGAATTATCATAACAGTTTGGATTGGGGAGATATTGGTTACAAGTAAGTCAAAATAAAAAAGGATTTATATAATGCATTTAAAAAGCATAATTATACTGAATATATTTAAATTTTACAGCACAAATGGCGTAGTGGTTAAGATATCTTCCTTCTGTGCTATTTCCATGGGTTCGATTTCCACGCAGGACAATACTTCGTGCGATCTACAAAGTGCTATTCGGAGTCTAGATGTACTTTGGCTGCGTTAATTGCATGTTTTTAGAAATCTGTTGTTTCGTGTGGTGACGGAGTAAGAATACAATTCATCACCCCTATCTTACCCGTAGGTGATCGTAAGAGACGACTAAGGGATGTAAAATGCACATAACATCTATGCAAGAGAAGGCAAACTCGAAACAAAACTCTGTACCAACACGTCTGACCAGCGTGGTATAGTAGGTTAATTTCCCTCCCATTACGGAGGAGGGTTGAGCTCAACAGTGGGACATAATTATATGGACTGTGATGATGATGATGAATCGCATGTTTGTAAAGTTCCCAGCAATACAAGGATTATTACATTAGTGCTGCGTGGTATCTTTTATAAAAGAAAGAGAAACATTTAAAAGCATAATAAAAGAAAATAATCTCTTAAAAATATTCATTGAAGGAGTGTCTCTCACTGTTCTTTCGTATTGCTTTGCTAGCTGTTCTTAGGTAGTAATTTGATCTTTCTTTAGTTATCTTCCATCCATTAGTATGACGAAATATGTATTTTAAATCCATCGTAGATATTGTAAAAGTCACTACAATAGTTTTACGACCGGCCGTGGACCTAGCAGTGGGGCTGCTAGGTTCAACCTTCTTCCACTGTTATGAAGGGCAAACGGATCTCCATAATAGGAAAACTTGAAATGGTACCCTATACTAATCCATCTGACCAGCATGGTAGTATCATACCACACTGGTTATACAGGTTAATATAGGGTTCCATTTCCAGTTCTCCTTCACTTGCAGGATATTATAGGCATATTTATATCCCTTGTTCCTATTGTTTGAGGAAGATCTCCTTCACCACATGGAAAGTAGTGCAGTTTAGTGATTACCAATGGATACGATGCGAGTTTCTTAGAATAGTTTACATAAAAATGGATATTAATAATATTAATTGAATTTTATTTCTTTCAGTTTTTGCGTTGGAAGCGAAGGAGGTGCTTATGAAGGACGTGGTTGGGATAATTTAGGAATCCACGCCGGACCGGCTAATAATTATAGCATTGGAATTTGTTTGATAGGTGATTGGACAGGTAAGATAATAAAAATTTTAGCCCCTTTCTTGATATTGCCTAATAGTGATTTATCGTCATCGTCTTCATCATCTTAGCCTACATATATCTCGCTGTCGGGCTCGAGCCTCCTCCATAATGGGAAGAAAATTGTCCTATACCGCGCTGGTCAGACGCGTTGGTATAGAGTTTTTCGAATTTGCCTTTTCTTGCATAGATACGATATGCATTTTATATCTCTTAATCATCTTTTACGATAACTACGAGTAAGATAGGAGCTGGTGAATTGTAATCTTACTGCGTTACTACACGGAATAAAGATTAATTAGTGTGATTCATTCTCTCATACAATTTATTATTTAAGTATTCATAATATAGTAAAATATACCATAATTTAACGTTTTATATTTCAAAAGTTACTAATAAAAGCCTTAAAAATATACGCGTGTAAGTGCAATGGTGACATTAAGCTATAGGATTCGTCAGTTTACATACATACATACATATCATCACGCCATATCCCTTGCAGGGTAGGCAGAGAGAACAGAGTGCCAGAGAACTCTATCTCTGCATACTTCACTCGCTTCCTCAACATTCATAATTCTCTTCATACACGCTCGCCGGTTTCGGAGACTCTTGACTCCACCTTCCTTCAGTACATGACCGATCTGGTCTAGGTAGGTTAGTCTCGGTCTCCCTCGGTACCTACATCCTTCCACTTTCGCATTGTATATCTTCTTAACCAGGCGTTCGTTCGGCATTCTTTCCACATGTCCGAACCATCGGAGCATTCCCTTTCGCATCTTTACACCAATACTCTCTTTCATACCTACTCGCTCTCTTACGTCGTCGTTACGAATGCGGTCGGTCAGCCTAACTCCACAGATTTTCCGCAGAGATCGCATTTCGACCGCATTAATTTTACTATCATACTCTTTTCTGCATACCCAACTCTCGCTTCCATACAGTAATGTTGGGACAAGCACTGCGTTATGTATTGCTACACGTGCCTTCTGGCTGAGGTGGTGGCTGCCGAGAAGTTGCCCCAACGCTCCGTTCACTCTATTTACCGCATTCACTCTTCGCTCTATATCAGTGGTGTACCTTCCATCTCGGCTAAATCCACATCCAAGATATACAAATTCATCCACTTGCTCTAGTACATCATTACCTATTGTTACTCTTACATCTGTTCTGGTTTTATCTCTTTCAAAGACCATTATTTTGGTTTTGCTCACATTCACGCGTAGACCCCTTTTCTTACAATCTTCTGTCATTGTGTCGACTAGGGTCTGCAGGTCAATCGCTGACTGTGCCAGCAGGACTGCATCATCTGCATAAAGCAGAGCAGTGACCACTGAGTCGCCCATCTGGACTCCCACATTCATATCGTTCAACCTTTGGAGACATTTATCCAGATATATGATAAACAGCCTGGCTGACAGAACGCACCCCTGCTTAACGCCGATATTGACGTCAAACCAAGGCGACATTCCATCATCCAGCCGCACACAGGCTCTACAGCCCATGTAACTGGACTGCACAGCCTGTAGCAGTTTACCGTTAATACCATACTCCGGTAAAATGTCCCAAAGTTCCTTTCGTACAACCGTGTCAAATGCTCTCTCCAGATCCACAAAACTGCAGAAAACCCTCTGACCTAGAGCCAGATGCTTCTCCACAATGTTGCGCAGAGAGAACACTTGATCCATGCATCCCCTTCCACTCCTGAAACCTCCTTGTGTCTCACACAGTAAACCATCGGACACCATCCTCATTCTCCTTTCAATAATTTTTCCATACACTTTTGCTGCCAAACTGGTCAAGCTTATGGCTCTGTAATTTGCGCAGTCATAACGTGAACCCTTGTTTTTAAACAAAGGCACGATGACTGCGCTATTCCAGTCCCTGGGAACCATTCCCGAGCTCCAACATAAATTGAGGAGCAACAGGAACGCCTCCCAGACACAAGAGCCACCAAGCTTGATCATCTCGGCAGACACCATATCAATGCCCGCTGCCTTACCATTTTTCAAACTTCTTATCGCCCATTCAACTTCATCCATACTGATGCCATCGGAGGACGCCGTTGTCGAATGTTGATCTACTAAACCACATCCAACACCGGCGCCAACCGTAGCCTCCGCATACATATCGCCAAAATATTCACTCCATCGGCTTAACACGTCTTGTGTTTGTGTAAGAATGTCTCCACCTTTAGACCTTATTTTATTCATTCTGAAGGCTGACCAACCACCCCGAGACTTCTTCACCTCCCTCCAAAAGAGTTTGGTGTTACCCTTGAAGTTTTTAGTCAGCCTATCTTCTGCACTCATACTTGCTCTATCACGTTTCTCTTTCACTAAGGCCTTGGTGTCATTCTTACATTGCCGATATATTTCTTTCTTCTGTTCAGTCATACTGTCATTCAGATTCAAAGAAGAGACATAGTCCAGCCACGCTTTCTTCTTTTGCTCTACGGAAGCTGCCACTTCCGCATCCCACCATGCATCACCATTTGTTTTTCTATGCTTCTTTGAACTTCCACATACTTCTTTCGCTGTATCTACCATACTCTCTTTCAATACTCTCCAGCATTCTTCAATGTCCGATTGCGGCTGGCTTGCCATCGTCAGCCGTTCTCGGACACCCTCTGCATACTTTTCTCTTACACACTCTTCTTGCAACCTTTCAACCTTTATTCTTTCAAGCCCTCCGAAGTGGACACGCTCTCGCCAGTGCCTCCACTTTCTGAACAGACCACTAAATCTCGCAATAACGAGATAGTGGTCCGTGTCGACTGTGGGGCCCCTGTAGGCTCTTGCGTCCAATATTTTGCTTCGGAGGCGACTGTCTACCAAAATTAAATCTATTATGCTTTTCTGTTCATTCCTTCTCCATGTATACATATGGATGTCCTTATGTTGGAAAAATGTGTTTGACACAATAAGGTTTCTCTCCATGCATACATCCGCTATGAGCCTACCTGCGTCGTTCACTCTCTTATCACCAAATGGACCAAGTACGTCCTCATAGTCCGGACGCTTGGTCCCCACCCATCCGTTCAAATCTCCGCATACAATCACGCGTTCACTGGTTTCTGCCATATCCAGAACTTCCCTAACATTGTCCCAAAACTTCTCTAGGTCTGATGCCACCGAGGATCCTACGGGAGCATATGCTACAACCATGAATACCTTGGTGACACCTAGTTTTATACGGACCCAGAGAAGTCTGGGATCATACATTCCGTAATCCTTCACACCTGAGGCCAAGCGAGAGGACAACAGCACTCCTACTCCCATGCTGGCTCGATCGCTCTGTGGTACACCAGACCACAGAGCCATCCCGCCACCAGGAAGATCGCAGGCGTCGCTGCCCCTTCGCTTGGTCTCTGTTACACAGAGCACGTCTAGCTGTTTGTCCGCCATGACGGATATCAGCTCGTGCAACTTACCTTCCACACAACCTCTTACATTCCACGTGCCCACCCGGCACTCCGTTCTCCTCGACTCGCCTAACTGGGCAAGGCGTGATGGGTGGCGGCCCCCATCGCCGCAACTGCCGATGTTCGTACCGACGGGGGCGGGTCGGTACGCGTCGCCTCCGGGGGACGCCCTAACCCGCATTGCGGTACGCATTTCGAGCCGGATTAGCAGTCTAATTAGACTGGCAGGGGACGCGAACGAGCACGCTCCGGACTATGCCCCCCTACCAAATCAGTTTAAATATATTGATATTAAAAGCATATATGATAATGTCATCATCTCGGCTCATTTAAGTTCCACTTCTAGTGCTCATACTTTAGTTCTCTCCTTTTGTGGACTAAAGTGCTCATACTTTAGTCCACAAAAGAAGAGAAATTGACCTAGTAGGTCAATTAACTACTATACCACAAGTTAGACGAAATGTAAGCCTATCTACCTGATAGGGTTATATTTCGAGATTTTCTTTCTCTTACATAGATGGTATATGCATATTATATCTCATAGTGGTTCTTTACGACACCCGTAGGCAAGTAAAGGGTTGATGAATTGTACTTACTCCGTCATCATAAAAATATGCACTAATACAATTAAGAAAATATATTAAATAGATATATTAGCACATTAGCGAATTTTTCCCTGTGGTGACGGTGTAAGAATACTATTCACCACCCCATATCTTACCTGTGGGTGATCGTACGAGACGACTAAGGGATATAAAATGCATATAACATCTATGAAAGAGAAGGAAAACTCGAAACAAAAGCCTATACCAACACGTCTGACCAGCGCGGTATAGTAGGTTAATTTCCCTCCCATTACGGAGGAGCAGCAGTGGGTCATTTATTCGCTGTGATGTTGATTAGCCCATTGGCCCAAAATATCCTGTAAGCTATAAAGAATAAGCGATATTTATTTTAGTGCTCTATAATTCATATATATCTGAAGATTTTTTTCCTGCTCTTATCCCAATTACTTGGGGTTGACGCAATATGTACACCTCTGAAATAAAACTACTTTTACGGATTCTATCGCGTTTGTATTTGATTTATAATTTCCCGACGTTTCGAACACTTTACAGTGATCATGGTCACGGGAGGACTGAGGTGTCTTACGTCCAATATGTCATTGTTATTACAGAAATTTATTTATATCTACCCTATAAGATATTAAATTTTGACCCACATTTTTATACAAAATTAATACAATTCATTGGCAGTACAAAAAGAGAATGATTCTATATATAAAATTTATGTTGTTTATGATTTTTTATTATTAAGGTATTTAATTTATGATAATTATTATTGTGGCAATTTTACAATTTTTACAAAACTAACAAAAACTATTCAGCTACTACCGGATCGGAACGCGGCCACTCTGAGAAAGATCCGGCGAGAAAACTCAGGAGGCATGATACTAATTTTATTATTGAATTTTTGAGTGGCGGCCTACTTTATCTTACTAAAATTTAACTATTATTGTGGGTCAAATCTATACAATAAGTGCTCACAGTGTCTTGCAGTCTTGTGGTGGTTTTCTTAGTTTTATTTTTAATTAAGTGAATGACAGGATCCCAGCTTGATGATAATACCCAGCCATCCTCCCTATTGAAATTTTTATGTTTTTTGATTTCAATAGCCTCGCGAACCATTCTAGGAAGGTATCGGTGTTCTTTTGCGAGGATTTGTGGTTTATCAAACCTGATATAATGGCGGGCGCGGTCCTGACTATGCTCACAGACTGCAGACTTAGTGTGACGGCGGTGTTTCACATCAGCTATGTGTTCCTTGATCCGAGTTCTTACAGATCTCTTTGTTTGGCCTATATAAGAGAGACCACAGTCACAGTCTATTTTATAAACTCCTGCATCCTGTAGAGGGATCTGGCACTTGACAGGTGGTAAGAACTGACTAATCCTCTTCAGTGGCTTAAAATAGGTTTTTATAGAAGCATGTTTTAGGATATAGCCAATCTTGTCAGTGACTCCTTTTACATAAGGTAGGACTGCAGGGAGACGTTCAACTGTTGGTGGTTTCACACGGTCTCCGTGACGGGGGCGAGGAACTTGCAGCTTGTTTGCACGTAGAACCTGCTTGACATGCTGCAGCTCCCCAGCCAGGTGTTCATCGTCACAGATTCCTCGTGCTCTCTGTAACAAAGATTTTGAAACGGTAGCTAACTGTGAAGGGGGGTGGTGAGAATCACCATTCAAGTATTTGTCTGTATGGGTTGTTTTGCGATTTTTTACCACCTGTCAAGTGCCAGATCCCTCTACAGGATGCAGGAGTTTATAAATTAGACTGTGACTGTGGTCTCTCTTATATAGGCCAAACAAAGAGATCTGTAAGAACTCGGATCAAGGAACACATAGCTGATGTGAAACACCGCCGTCACACTAAGTCTGCAGTCTGTGAGCATAGTCAGGACCGCGCCCGCCATTATATCAGGTTTGATAAACCACAAATCCTCGCAAAAGAACACCGATACCTTCCTAGAATGGTTCGCGAGGCTATTGAAATCAAAAAACATAAAAATTTCAATAGGGAGGATGGCTGGGTATTATCATCAAGCTGGGATCCTGTCATTCACTTAATTAAAAATAAAACTAAGAAAACCACCACAAGACTGCAAGACACTGTGAACACTTATTGTATAGATTTGACCCACAATAATAGTTAAATTTTAGTAAGATAAAGTAGGCCGCCACTCAAAAATTCAATAATAAAATTAGTATCATGCCTCCTGAGTTTTCTCGCCGGATCTTTCTCAGAGTGGCCGCGTTCCGATCCGGTAGTAGCTGAATAGTTTTTGTTAGTTTTGTAAAAATTGTAAAATTGCCACAATAATAATTATCATAAATTAAATACCTTAATAATAAAAAATCATAAACAACATAAATTTTATATATAGAATCATTCTCTTTTTGTACTGCCAATGAATTGTATTAATTTTGTATAAAAATGTGGGTCAAAATTTAATATCTTATAGGGTAGATATAAATAAATTTCTGTAATAACAATGACATATTGGACGTAAGACACCTCAGTCCTCCCGTGACCATGATCACTGTAAAGTGTTCGAAACGTCGGGAAATTATAAATCAAATACAAACGCGATAGAATCCGTAAAAGTAGTTTTATTTCAAATGTGTAATACTCGCGTAAACATTAGAAGTCATTATGTACACCTCTCCTTACATATTGCAAAAGTTATCGGTAATAGATTTATGACCGGCCGCCTGCGTGACGTCAACCCTCCTTGTGAATGTAATTGTTGACCCAATGCCATCAGATGATTCAGGCCCAGGGCGATATAAGGCTCTTAGTCGTCTTTTACGACATCCACGAGAAAACTAAGGGTTGGTAGTATTCATAGCCGCTACTAAACAGCGATCGTATATATCTGAAGATAATAAGTTATTTTATATTCCATAGTAGACCGGCCCCCTCAAGAACAGTTGACAACAACAAAGGCTCTCATTGCTGCGGGGGTACGTCTAGGCAAGATCAGTCCAAAATACAAACTAATCGGGCACAATCAGGCCATGACTACAGAATGCCCTGGAGATGGACTAATGGCGGAGATCTCTACCTGGGATCATTATTATAAAGGCATTCCAGACTTTAAGAAGTTGAAATCTACATCTGTTCCTATTGTGACTGAAAATTGATTCATCTTACTACTGATTTTTTTTTATATTCTTAGATAAATTTATTTATTGTATAAAAAATAAAGCTTAAATTTATATCAACTAAATATATTTCATTTTAAATTAGTTTAAGATTATTATATTCGATAGAAAATTTATAATTTATAGAAGAACAGGTGTAACCGACATAGCACGAACAATAAGCACGCTGAAGTTGCAATGGGCAGGCTACATCGCTCGACGAACCGATAACCGTTGGGGAAGAAAGGTTCTCGAGTGGTGACTACGTATCGAACGTCGCAGTGTTGGTAAACCACCAAGCGGACTGACGGCCTGGTGAAGGTTGCTGGAAGTTGTTTGATGCGGGTGGAACAAGACCGCACTTTGTGGCGAAATATGAGGGAGGCCTACGTCCAGCAGTGGCTGACAGAAGGCTGAATGATAATGACAGAAAATTTTATTGAACACTGAAAAATTCTTATAGTAATACTTTATTTATTACGCCACATAATTTATAGTTATACCAGCAAACCTAGCCCACTTTTTTTGTAGAAGTCCATATATTGCAACGCCACCTGGTGGCGAGTTTTATCAATGGGGACAGCACTACATTGGCCTTCTCCGTGAAGAAATACATATACATATCAATTTTTATAATGATCGGTCAAATAATTTCTGAGTTAAGCGATGTCATATATACATACATCCTCTTTAATAGATATATATATATGACGGTACTTCCGTTTATCGTACGTGCTAAGCGGAAACATGTTAACAAAGTATTCACTAATCGCGCCACCTAGCACAAGCTTGTTTAAGAGACGAACAAAACTAAACGACCGACCCCCGTTCGGCAGTCTGAGCCCGCGAGTGGCGCGGTGCACTGGTCGCATATCGTATACTCACTTACGTTAGTTTGGTGGACTTCTCTCATGTTGTCACTTGTGAGAGAGTGGTGTCATGGTTGCTGCGCTTGGCAGGTGGACTGGCGGTAGCGGTAGATGCTGTACGTTCTCCGGAGAAGAGCTGTTGCTCGTTCTCTTAATGAAGCCTTAGGTGATTTGGCTGAGGAATCCACGAGCAGGTAAATGGGTGGCGCTAGTTGTGGTCTTGTCCCGTGGTCGCACGGGCAAGACTATCCTGTGTCATCCATCCATACCATATAGTTCTTTGTACAAAGGCGATTGCCTGGGTCTGTCCTGTGAGCTCACTTAAGGTGTGAGTTGTGATTGGTGTATAGGTCTGAAGGTAATCGTAATTACTTGCAGTACGGTCAATCGCAGCTTTATATCCGCATTTATATTCCTCGTGTCTGATTACTTCTTCTACATATATATATATATATATATATATATATATATATATATATATATATTATTTAATCATGTCTAAAATAAAATTATTTTGGAAGTATTTTTAATTTGTTATTATTTTTTTAATATTTTTTTTTATTGCTTATTGTGGCGAACGAGGAAGTAGCACACCTCATGGTAAGTGTCACTGCCGCCCATGGACCTTTGCAATACCAAGGGTATAGCCAGGCCGCTGCCTACCAATACAAACCCCAAACCCACCCAGTTGTGCCTCTGGCTCTCTCGATCACCAAACGAAGCGCAATAGCACATTGCCATTACTCAGACGTCGATCTTCTGCGTGAGTGTCGTACTATCCCGGACGGACCGGCCCGCGGCTGTAGACGGAGAACTGTCAACAGCGTGGTCCTAGCAATAGCGGAAATGTTTAATTACTGCTGCAAAAAATTGTAGTATCGCTGTTTATTACGGAATCCTATAATAGGTACTGTTTCCTCGTTAGTTTTTCTATATCATATAAGCTATGCGTAATAATAGTAGTGATTCTTCGTCTGGAGAGCTCAGCTCTATATTCTTGTTAAAGACATGCGCGCAAACACACCATGCTTAAGCTTGAAGAAAGAATATCATAGCAGTCCAATTCTTGACTGCACAAACGGCTGAATGGTTAAGAAACCGACCTTCTATGTCAGTGCCGTAGGTTTGATTCCCACGCAGGATAATACTTTGTGCGAGCTACAAAGTGTTGTTCTGAGTCTGGGTATAATTTATCTGCGTTAATTGCATGTTTGTAAAGTACCCCGCAATACAAAGAATATTTCCTTAATGCAAAGTGGTGTCTATAAAAAAATGCTGATAAGAGTTCAAATCAAATACCTAATGTTTTTTGTATCGTAAAATAATTCAGTAGAAGCCAATATAAATAATTAAATATTTAATCATCATCATCATCACAGCCCATAAATATCCTACTGTTCTGTTGGGCTCGGGCCTCCTCCGTAATGGGAGGAAAATTAACCTACTACACCGCGCTGGTCAGACGAGTTGGTATAGGGTTTTTTTTTCGAGTTTTCCTTCTCAAATATTTAATAATGTATGTATATAAGATAAATTGATAACAGCCTTATAAAGATAAAATTGATTTAAAATTGGTTAATAATTCCCCGGCCAAATCAAGATATTGAGTTATTAATTTTCACTGCCTGAAAGCTTAAAATTATCATAGTGTAATATCTGAATAAGGAAATAAACGTATATCGTTATTGACTCATCATTAATAAAGTATTTAAATGCAGTTCTGATCATAAAAGCACTAAAATTTGAGGTCCAATTCTCTAGTTTATAATGCCTCCGATTTGTTATTACTCATCATCATCATCTCAGCTCATATATGTCTCACTGTTGGATTTGAGCCTCCTCCATAATGGGAGGGAAATCGACGTATTTTTCCACGCTGGTCAGATCTGTTGGTATATGCTATTAACTATTATTTAACATATCTTTGGGTGATCGTAAGTGACAACTAAGAGATATAGAACGCATATAACATCTATGCAAGAGAAAGAAGAGAGCAAAGCTCGAAATTGAACCCTATTTTTTTGCGTTGGGCTATGGTCTGGTCACACCTCTCTAAATCTGTCCTTCCTCTCCACGCCGCGCGAGTGGGCCACCTGAATCTGGTTTTGTCGCCAGTGGCCGAAACAAAACTCTACACCAGCACATCTGACCAGTAGGTCAATTTCCCTCCTATTATGGAGGAGGCTCGAGCCCAACAGTAGGACATATATATGTCTCAGCTCATATGAGCTGAGATGATGATGACGATACTAGCACGAAAAATATTCTGTTACTAATAATAGTATGATCAGGAACAAAGAACGTGGTGTCATCATTATTAAGTTTAATAACTAAAATGTTTCCGGTCATTTATTATTATTTTAAACTCAACGAGACTCCATTATTGTACTATGAATAACGTCAAGATTGTTATGAATATTAATCTACATCATACGACAATGTAAGATAAATGACGAACAATGAATCTTTAGTTCATGATTTATCAAGTCTTATAAGTTATAACCGATTTTAATAAACATTTTTGTGTAATTTATTAATTTTAACTTGTAGCTTGATTTTATTGACATTTTATTACATGTAATTTATTAACTTTAATTTGTAGCTTGATTTTATTGACATTTTATTACATGTAATTTATTAACTTTAATTTGTAGCTTGATTTTATTGACATTTTATTACATGTAATTTATTAACTTTAACTTGTAGCTTGATTTATTTGACATTTTATTAGATGTAATTTATTAACTTTTATCTTGTAGCTTGATTCTATTTATTCCTTTTCTGTTATTAGGTTGTAGTTTTCAGAGTAGATACATTATATATTTTTTTTTCTAGAAAGCCCTTCATTAAGGAATTAAACCTTGCATTGTGGGGACTTTACAAACATAATTGACGTACATAAATTAAACCTAGATTAAAAACAACAAATTGTAGATCGCTCAAAGTGTTGTTCTGCATGGGAATCGAAGCCATGAGACTTAGCGTCACAGGTCTCATCTTAACCATTACGCCATCTGTGCATTAAAAGCATTCATTTATTTTTTAGGGTCCGTTGGTGATTTTAGTTTTATCAAAATCTCTCTATACCACTACGTTTCCAATGTATATCGCTTTACAGGCTAAAATCAAAATTGCGTACGCAAGCTTACATTACATACATAAGAAGATAGACAGTTAGCTGATGCACCCATCGAAAGCATAGAGGTGATGATTGTTCTAATGATCTTCATATTATTGAAGTGAAACATCTTTATCGACGTATGAAAGAAAAAATGTAACGTTTTTCAACAGAAAAACAATACAACAAATAAAGATGCCGCGTAACAACGTGGCATCTTTATTTCTAAGTCACACTTTTCCGTTACGCGCCATATTTATTTTGAACTGAAACTTTTTTGTGTCCATGAGGGTAATTTTTTTTAAACATGAAATGCGACACGAGAAATAGGGCATGAGAGAGAGAGAGAGAGAGATAGTACGTAAACAAGATTTAAAAATTAGTTTGGTAAAGTTTCACTTCTGATATGTGTACTTTGTACGCACGCATAATGAAATTCTATTAGATTTAATTTTGAATACCCGTAGTGATTTTCTTTTGGACTTTTGGGTATATAATTGTATACTACTGCACTACAGCTGTTCTACTAAGCGCATATGATGTTCATATAAGGCATTATATGCTGTTGAGAAACGTAAAAATCAGGTAAGGGTCTCTGCAAGATGGTGAGCAGCGAAAACATCCAGAGTAACGTATAATACTTCTGCCAAACATAGAGATACTGGCACATCCCTCATTTATGAGATGCCTGCATCTAATAGCGGGCAGCGAAAAGCTGAATGATGCTACCTAAATGATTTCAATTGATATGAACCGATATAACCACAATAAGGCTCGACCTATCCATCACCCTCTTAAAATTTACTCTTGTCGAAAACCTCCCAGAGGCGACTTTACCAAGAGAATACTTGTATTTATTTGGTGACTCCACAGCCGTTTTTAAGAACATCATCATTCTCCTACTCTTATACCAATTACTTTCGATACAATATGCACTCTTCTTTCATGGCACATATTGTAAAAGTTATTGGCAATAGTTTTATGACCGGCCGCCTGCCAGACGTCAACCCTCAGTGTGACATCAAGACTCAGTGCTGTGTGGTAGCGGCTACAAATACTACCAACCCTTACTTTGCTCGTGGATGTCGTAAAAGACGACTAAGAGCTGTATAACGACCTGGGCCAATTCCATCTGATACCGTTTGATCAACAATTACATTCCCTTTTTTAAGAACCTCACGCATAATTGTTGATAATATGACTCATTGTTGTTGTTTTAAAAAAATGCGCCTACAAGGATGTTATTGTTGAAGATAAAAAAAGGAATTCCCTCCAAATAACGTAATATGTGAGGGTTAACATTTTTTGCACGATATCACATAATCGGTATTTTTTTCTCTATAAATAGACAAAGATAAAAAAAATATATTTATAAAATCCGATTACGAAATGAAAAATGATGTCACAAGCGGGATTCGAACCCGCGCCTATTGGGATTCCGGATTTCCAATCGTGCTGCCACATTTTTCCATCATTTTTCATTTCGTAATCGGATTTTATAAATAATTAAGCATATTAAATGCTAAATTTCAGTAATTTAAAAAAATATATTTAATAAAAAATATTTAAAATAATTCATCATCCTCATCTCAGCTCATATATCTCCCACTGTTTGACCTACTAGACCACGCTGGTGTTGGTATAGGGTTTTGTTTCGAGTTTTCTTTCTCTTGCGTAGATGTTATACATATGCGTTTTATATCCCTTAGTCATCTCTTACGATCACCCACGAGTAAGATAGGGGGTCGTGAATTGTATTCTTATTCCGTCACCACACGGACATCATCATCATCATCTTACTCATAAATAACCCTTCTTGTAAATGTACTGTTGACCACACAACATAAGGTGGAGTTGGCTCAGGTTAAAATAAAGCTTTTAGTCGTTTTCTTAATACATCCAAGAGAATATAAGTGTTGTTAATATTTGTCTTTGAAAGAGATGAAGCCAGAACAGATGTAAGAGTAACAATAGGTAATGATGTACTAGAGAAAGTAGATGAATTTGTATATCTTGGATGTGGATTTAGCCGAGATGGACGGTACCCCACTGATATAGAGCGAAGAGTGAATGCGGGAAATAGAGTGAACGGAGCGTTGGGGCAACTTCTCAGCAGCCACCATCTCAGCCAGAAGGCACGTGTAGCAATACATAACGCAGTGCTTGTCCCAACATTACTGTATGGAAGCGAGAGTTGGGTATGCAGAAAAGAGTATGAAAGTAAAATTAATGCGGTCGAAATGCGATCTCTTCGGAAAATCTGTGGAGTTAGGCTGACCGACCGCATTCGTAACGACGACGTAAGAGAGCGAGTAGGTATGAAAGAGAGTATTGGTGTAAAGATGCGAAAGGGAATGCTCCGATGGTTCGGACATGTGGAAAGAATGCCGAACGAACGTCTGGTTAAGAAGATATACAATGCGAAAGTGGAAGGATGTAGGTACCGAGGGAGACCGAGACTAACCTACCTAGACCAGATCGGTCATGTACTGAAGGAAGGTGGAGTCAAGAGTCTCCGAAACCGGCAAGCGTGTATGAAGAGAATTATGAATGTTGAAGAAGCGAGTGAAGTATGCAGAGATAGAGTTCTCTGGCACTCTGTTCTCTCTGCCTACCCTGCAAGGGATATGGCGTGATGATATGTGTAATATTCGCGGCCGCTACCACACAGCACTTTGCAGATCAAGGAAATAAAATATACATCAAATTAATTTAACTGCGAGTTGGATATTTCAATTGGAATTATAAATTTTTCAGGATAGCGCTACTACACACTGCTTAGCTTAATTGTGGTAGGACCACGCTGTTGACAGTTCTCTGTCCACAACCGCGGGACGGTCCGTCCGGGACAGTACCACACTCTCGCAGAAGATCGACGTCTATGTAATGACAATCTACTATTGTGCTTCGTTCGGTGAGCGAGAGAGCCGGAAGCCCAACTGGGTGGGTTTGGGGTTTGTATTGGTAGGCAGCGGCCTGCTATACTCTTAGTATTGCAAAAGTTCATGGGCGGCAGTGACACTTACCATCAGGTCTGCTGCTTGATCGTTTGCCAACATAAGCAATAAAAAAAAAACACATTATAGTAATGGTCCCACAGCGGAGGTTTATAAAAAGTGTGATTTCCAATGTTTACGCGAGTATTACACATTTGAAATAAAACTATTTTTACGGATTCTATCACGTTTGTATTTGATTTTTAATTTCCCGACGTTTACGGCGATGAACGCTGTAAAATTTTCAGGGTCAGTCCTCTAAAACGACCGCATTAAAAAAAAAAAACAAATACAAACGCGATAGAATATTTAAAAATTGTTTTATTTCAAAAGAAGTGAGATTTTAATAGGGTATATTATTTAATCCATGGTTGTGTGGTAGCAGCTACGAATACTACCAACCCTTACTTTTCTGATGGAAGTCGTAAAAGACGACTAAGAGTCTTATAACGATCTGGGCCAACTCCATCTGATACCGTTTGGTCAACAATTACATTCCCAAGTAGGGTTGGCGTCTGGCAGGCCGCCGGTCATAAAACTATTGCCAATAACTTTTACAATATGTGCTATGAAAGAAGAGTATATATTGTACCGACACCAAGTAATTGGGATGAGAGTAGGAGAATGATGATATTGATTTTTAATCCACGGGTCATTTTACGTCAAAAATCTGTACCTAATGAAGGACAAAAAGTAGGTTCTTTAAGTATTCATTTACTTTGCTATGATTACAATGTAAAAACAAACATGGGTATATCACAATCTATAGAACAAATAAAAATATTTATGAAATAATGTAATGGACTTGACTTCTAAGACTACAATCTTCTTCTTCCGTATATATATAAGAGATTTCCACCTATGTATTGACTCATCACGATATCACTGGAACCTTAAGACCTACAGACTTTAAATTTGGTAGGAATACTCCTTTTGCCAAGTAAAGGTCAGCTAAGAACGGATTTTACGAAATTCTACCTGCAAGGGTTTGCTGGTGTGTAAAATCACATTTTTTAAATATAGCTCTTAGAGACTTGAACATTTCGGTAGGCATATTTGTGTTACGATACTGAGGTAAACCAAGAAGGCTTTTTAAAAATCCCACCCCTAAAGGGGATTACGTACGTGTTAATCCTAAAAGTCAACATTGTTCAATACTAACCCTTACAGAATTAGAATTTGGTGTGGACTTTCATTCTGCCCTGTAAAGGTCAGATGAAGTAGCGTTTTAAGAAATTCCTTCTCCGAAAGGAATTCTATATCGCAAACGTATACTTCACCACTGAACTGACGTAACCGAAGTGAGGGCGGGTCACTAGTATATGTATATAATTTTATTATGTTGGACATATTGTGTAATGGTCTAAATATTGACTTTTGGTGTCAAGTTTAGTGATTAGATACACGAGACTACTGTTTCCGTATTACACAAATAAATGTCCTTAATTTGGGTTTAACCTATATACTATGTATGTTACTTTTAATCTAATCCATCACCTTACCCTAGGCTATGAAGAAATTATAAAAAATCTGATGTTATTTTAAAACTGAATTTTTAAAATTTTCCATATCATTATTTGTGTTTGTACGCTCCATGTGGTGACGTATAAAAAATAAAGACAGATAAAGAATTTAAATAATTCCATCCATCCATCGACCGACCTTCATAATCTCGTCAGTCCACCTAGTGGGGGGTCGTCCTACGCTACGTTACGCTATTTAAATAATTACATAACATTAATGAAAGAAAAACTCGAAAGAAAACTATGTCAACCTGTCTGACCAATGTACTAAGTTTATAAGTGGTAGGACCACGCTGTTGACAATTCTCTGTCTACAGCCGCGGGCCTGTACGTCTGGGGTAGTACCACACTCTCGCAGAAGATCGACGTATGAGTAATGGCAATGTGCTATTTCGCTTCGTTCGGTGAGCGAGAGAGCCGGAAGCTCAACTGGGTGGGTTTGGGGATTGTAATTTTAGGCAGTGGCCTAGCTATACCATGGTATAACAAAGGTCCATGGGCGGCAGTGACACTTCCCATCAGGTGAGCTGCTTGCTCGTTTGCCACTATAAGCAATAAAAAATAATTAATATAGTAAGTCAAATTCCTTCCCATTATGGATGCGTCCTAACCAAATATACGAGATAAAGTATATGAAATATATGAACTGAAAAAAAAAGAACAGTTGGCTGTCGTTTTTAAAATCTTAAAACCTGAACTATAGTTTAAAACGTTAAGTAAATGCAGGTTGACCCTATCGTACAATATTAAACGCTATTCAACAATCTCTTAACTATTAATTACGGACACTTTTCTTCACCGTTTAAATTAGCTTTAATGAATAATTTACCATCACATACTTATAACTTAGAAAGGTCAGAGGTGAGCTCCATAGGCTCAAACTTAAGATTACGATGACGAAATACCGCGAAGTTACTTTATACAACTTTGACCTTGATAGTGTGAGACGTAAGGCCATTTCCTTACATTAAAGAGATTTGCAATTATCTTTATAATAAATGTTTTTGCGAGTTTGTTTATTTACTTATTTAACATGCTTGTGTTACTTAACCAATAGTTTTGATATTTCGCCATGTATAGTGTCAGAGATATAAAAAAGATATAAGCTCTATATCTGCAAAAAAAAGAACTATTGTCGAGTTAAAAAGAATTCTATCTATTTTTTTTAATTCAATATAATGATTTTGCCTAAAAGAGAAATGAAAGATTTGCCTAAAAGATAAATGGTGGAGACATTCTTACACAAACACAAGACGTGTTAAGCCGATGGAGTGAATATTTTGGCGATATGTATGCAGATGCTACGGTTGGCGCCGGTGTCGCATGTGGTCTAGTAGATCAACATTCGGCGACGGCGTCCTCCGATGGCATCAGTATGGATGAAGTTGAATGGGCGATAAGAAATTTGAAAAATGGTAAGGCAGCGGGCATTGATATGGTGTCTGCCGAGATGATCAAGCTTGGTGGCTCCTGTGTCTGGGAGGCGTTCCTGTTGCTCCTCAATTTATGTTGGAGCTCGGGAATGAATCCCGGGGACTGGAACAGCGCAGTCATCGTGCCTTTGTTTAAAAACAAGGGTTCACGTTATGACTGCGCAAATTACAGAGCCGTAAGCTTGACCAGTTTGGCAGCAAAAGTGTATGGTAAAATTATTGAAAGGAGAATGAGGATGGTGTCCGATGGTTTACTGTGTGAGACACAAGGAGGTTTCAGGAGTGGAAGGGGATGCATGGATCAAGTGTTCTCTCTGCGCAACATTGTGGAGAAGCATCTGGCCCTAGGTCAGAGGGTTTTCTGCAGTTTTGTGGATCTGGAGAAAGCATTTGACACGGTTGTACGAAAGGAACTTTGGGACATTTTACCGGAGCATGGTATTAACGGTAAACTGCTGCAGGCTGTGCAATCCAGTTACATGGGCTGTAGAGCCTGTGTGCGGCTGGATGATGAAATGTCGCCTTGGTTTGACGTCAATATCGGCGTTAAGCAGGGCTGCGTTCTATCAGCCAGGCTGTTTATCATATATCTGGATAAATGTCTCCAAAGGTTGAACGATATGAATGTGGTAGTCCAGATGGGTGACTCAGTGGTCTCTGCTCTGCTTTATGCAGATGATGCAGTCCTGCTGGCACAGTCAGCGACTGACCTGCAGACCCTAGTCGACACAATGACAGATGATTGTAAGAAAAGGGGTCTACGCGTGAATGTGAGCAAAACCAAAATAATGGTCTTTGAAAGAGATGAAGCCAGAACAGATGTAAGAGTAACAATAGATAATGATGTACTAGAGCAAGTGGATGAATTTGTATATCTTGGATGTGGATTTAGCCGAGATGGAAGGTACACCACTGATATAGAGCGAAGAGTGAATGCGGGAAATAGAGTGAACGGAGCGTTGGGGCAACTTCTCGGCAGCCACCATCTTAGCCAGAAGGCACGTGTAGCAATACATAACGCAGTGCTTGTCCCAACATTACTGTATGGAAGCGAGAGTTGGGTATGCAGAAAAGAGTATGAAAGTAAAATTAATGCGGTCGAAATGCGATCTCTTCGGAAAATCTGTGAAGTTAAGCTGACCGAACGCATTCGTAAGGACGACGTAAGAGAGCGAGTAGGTATGAAAAAGAGTAGTATTGGTGTAAAGATGCGAAAGGGAATGCTCCGATAGTTCGGACATGTGGAAAGAATGCCGAACGAACGTCTGGTTAAGAAGATATACAATGCGAAAGTGGAAGGATGTAGGTACCGAGGGAGGCCGAGACTAACCTACCTAGACCAGATCGGTCAGGTACTGAAGGAAGGTGGAGTCAAGAGTCTCCGAAACTGGCGAGCGTGTATGAAGAGAATTATGAATGTTGAGGAAGCGAGTGAAGTATGCAGAGATAGAGTTCCCTGGCACTCTGTTCTCTCTGCCTACCCTGCAAGGGATATGGCGTGATGATATGTATGTATGTAGAAATGAATGTAATGACATTCGTTACTATCTTTAAACATTTTTTTAAGTTTCGACATCTTTGAAATGAAATGATATTGATACAAGATTTCTACGCACTCTTAACCAGTTTTAGTTAGACAACTGCAAAAAAATGTTTCCTCCCTGTCAACTATTACTTCAGTTGGTTAAAAACGCATTTGAGCATAGGTTGATTTTGATATATGGATCGTGAACAGTCTGCACCTGCAATAAATGCCTTATTGCATTAAAGTGCGCCGTGGTTTTGTTAAGTAAGCACAAAAGGCAAGAAATAGCCCAAAAGCCGTATCAATAGTGGTAAGATCACGCTGTTGATAGTTTTCTGTCTTCAGCTGCGGGCCGGTGCTTCCGGGGTAGTACCACACTCTTGCAGAAGATCGACGTCTGAGCAATGGCAATGTATTGTTGTGCTCCGTTTGGTGAGCGAGAGAGCGGGAAGCTCAACATACTGTTTGCTCGTTTGCCACCAAAAACAATAATAATAAAAAAAATGTAATTATACCAAATCTTTTAAAAGAAAAAATCTTTATTTCAAATGTATAATACTCGCGTAAACTTCAGAAATCATGTCAATTACCCTAATATTTTGATGAAGACTCGTGCTAAATAGAAAGACTTAAAAGTCACAAAGAAAGAGAGGATTACAGTGCAAAATTTTTGTGTGTCACATCTCTATTTACCCTTTTCTTTTTTTTATTGGGTGGGTTACGGTCGGCGCACTCCTCGCACCACTCCGTCCGGGGAGACAGAGGGACATCTCGCCTTCGTCGTTGGACTGACCACCGGAGCAGCGTGAAGTTGACGTCAGTGGCCGGCCATCTCTATTTACACCTATAAAAACAAAGATACAGTGACATTGCAAGTAATAAATAAATTTAACCTTACTACGACTTATGGAAACATTCCGCGCATATTGTTCTACGCAGTTACAATTGAGTTTCACCGGGGAGCCCCTCGGGGGCGACCTCATACAATATCAGATCTTAAACCAATAAAGGTTATCTATATTATCATTGCCTATGATCAATAACAGTTTGCTTGGGTTTAGTGGATAAAGATGAAGCCACGTTTTATTATTTATTAATAAATAATATATTACACAGCCTATGATTAGAATAGTTTTGTATGATATTTGTTTTAAATAAATATTACATCAATTAAACATTCCATGAATAATGAGCTGGTAATAGAAACATCACGTGTATCTATGTACTAATGACACACGTTTTTTTTTTAATTATTTTTTTTAAAGTCAATAACCCTTCACTAAGGAACCAATCATTGTATTGTGGGAGATTTTATAGACATAATTTAACGAATACAAATTACCCTCAGAATTAAAACAACAATTTGTAAACAGTACAAAGTATTGTCCTGCTTGGGAATCGAATTCGTGATACTTGGCACAATAGGTTATGCATCGCACTATCTTAACCATTAGGTACACAATATGTGTTATCCGTCTAGTGACGGAGTAAGAATACAATTCACCATGCCCTATCTTAACCGTGGGTGATCGTAAGATACGACTAAGAGATATAAAACGCTATATGCGTTTCTCTCTCTGCTCGGGCCTCCTCCGCAATGGGAGGGAAATTAACCTACTATTCTGCGCTGGTCAGACGTGTTGGCATAGGGTATTGTTTCGAATTTTCCTTCTCTTGCATAGATGTTATATGTGTTTTATATTCCTTAGTCGTCTCGTATGATCACCCACGGATAAGATATGGGGTAGTGAAAAGTATTCTTACTCCGTTACCACACGGCAAACTACTTTATATTGAGTAGATCATTATCATAGAGACCATAATTATCATAGCAATGGTCTAGTCCTAGTTCTTATTGATGCTTTGATAAAGTTACAAAGGCTATTGTCCTCATCCGGTACTTTCTTACAGATATTACAAAAGCGATTAAAGTAATTATACAGATAAAACTATTAAAATTAAGCCTGATTTGAATCAATACCACATCGTTATTAGTCGAGTTAGAGGTTGGTATATCCAAGTTGGTATATTATTTTTATTATTGCTCTTGGTGGTAGACGAGCAAACAGCACACCTGATGGTAAGTGTTACTGCCGCCAATGGACCTTTGCAATATCAGAGGTACAGCTAAGCCGCTGCCTACCAATAATCTCAAACCCACCCAGAAATTTGGGCTTCCGGCTCTCTCGCTCACCGAACGAAGCACAGCAGCATACTGCCATTGTTCAGGCGTCGATTTTCTGCGAGAGTGTGGTACTAGCCCGAGCGGACTGGCCCGCGGCTGGAGACAGAACACTGTCAACAGTGTGGTCCTACCACTATTGAATATATCTTTTCATATTCTTATACTTTTATCTAGTGTTGCCTAAATGCAAGATTTTTTTTTTGATCGGACCGGTACAAAGGTAAGGTCGATGTCGATAAATCTCTTTGCCATCATTTACGACATCGACGAGCAATGCAAGGCTCGGTAGTATTCAGTATTCTTAGCCGCCACCAACAATTACATTCCTAAAAGATTATTGAAGCGCTAAACTATGTACCTACTAGTTCCGAATGTTAATTTTTAAATTCCGGACTAACGGATAAATTTCCTTAATTTCAAACACATTTTTTACAGACCCAGGACTAATATATGGTAGACGAAGCGGAATAGTAATTGGAATAATAACAATAGTATTGTACAGATATTAGAAAAAAGTTACACATAATTCATAAACATGCGTAAATCTGGTTGTAATTTGAGTCATCATTTAAAATTTTGTAAAAAGCACGCCGATACAAGTCTAAGATAATAAAAAAAAATCTATAAAAAAAACTGAAATATAGTCATTGATAGAGTTTGGACAGCTAAGAATATCAATTATACGTAACGTTTACTACAAAAAATTTAAATAAATACATAACTACTATGCCAATGCTAATTAAACTATCGGCAAAGATATTTGCAAACCTGTTTTGTATTATTTATTCTAAGCAGCTGTATGTTTGTTATGTTGGCAGCACCATTTTAGGAACCCGTATGTTTGTATTTGGAACCTTTATTGTATTACGACAAATAAAGCGTATCAATTTAACTACTTTTTATAGTATCTTATAAGAAAATAATCGAGAAAAATCTAGAAAAAACAGAAACTCGGTGTTTATGCATTATTTAATCTACAAATGTTATTTTATTTTGTAGGTGCTTTATTTATAGTATTTAATTAACGTATAATACTATACTTGAACTCGGTTAACGACGTAAGAACTAATTAAATCACGGCGGTATTCATTGAATAACTAGTTCTATGCGTCACGTTCGTTTTTTAAATATATTTATTTTAACACTTAAATGATGTTTGTTAATAGTTAGATATTATATTCTTTATTCATAATCACCGATTTCAATTTTATTTATTTTAAAATTACCAGCTGGAACTGAATTGCATTCCGACTTATTTTGTTACAAGGCGGTGTCAAAAAAATTGACGTATTCTAAATATAAATTTTGACACATTGGAAATTGTCATATCATGCGTTCTGCTTGGCGTTTTAGGCCATGTGGTTAATAGTTTTATTTAGTACATCATATCTTATATATCTTGACAATAAAAAATATATTGTATTTTACGAATAAATATTATTTTTAGTGTCTTTTTAATATTCAATGTCAGGCAATAAATATCAAATTTTCAATTACAATTAATTAGTCCGCTTAAAACAATTTAATAATATAAATTATATTTTAATTTTCAAAAAAATCATGATATTTGTTTATTAGTTTACATAACACTATCATTCCGGATCCTTATTTGTTATGACCACATTGATATGTCAATAATATAAACAGGTTACGATATTCCACGCTTTGTATTATTTATTTGCATAAATAAATTATGATTGTGATAACGTCATCACACTTATATTTATAACGTAAAATCCCATTCTAACTTAAGATATCAATGCTTGCCAACTAGTTAGAGCGCATAATACGATTTGTCACTTTATAACGTAGAACACTACTGAATAGCTTAGTATACAGTAGCTTCATGAATCAAATAGGATCTCCAGTCGAAGGATCTTCTAAAAATCATAATCATTATCGTTCTACGTCATTATTTTTTTTAATCGGATTTAGCTCAAATTATGCTCTACTTCCATAAAATATCATATTTATGTTTACTCCCTTTCTATCTATTTCTATTACTTACTTAAACATATAATGAAAACAGCTAGACTGCCTACTTATACAAACCCCAAATCCACCCCAGTTGGGCTTCCGTCTCTCTCGCTGCAAATTAACATTAGCTAGTTAGTTGTAATTGAACATGTCTTTGATAGTGCAGAATTAATAGCAAAAACTGACTTATTGCACTAAATATAATGGTCAAAACTGTACTAAAACCTGTGGTAAAAACTGTCATTGAAACTGTGGTAAAAACTGTCATTATTTTATCGAATACTGCATAAAGACGCTGCAGCGACAAAATCATTCAACCAGCGCAATAGAAACATTTAAACAGCTCAAAAATTCTAATCTTTATAAAGTTACTACATGTTTATATTATTTGGAGAATAATAGCCTGGGATAGCGAATCCCGAGCTTGATAAATTGACAGAGATGTAGCTTTATATCCCCAGAGCCTTACTTGCTAATAAGTTAAATACCAACTTCAACTAGCACTTTTCTCAAAGAATCGGCTTCCAGAAGTAATGTAATTAAATCCAAAATTAATATTAGGCTCATTCTCCCAGATTAGCTATAAGCTGATGTTTATACAAATCTTAGAATCTTATTCATTAGTAATTCAAAACACTAATAGTTTATCAATGTCTTCTTTATTTTATAATTTTATTTCGTAAATTGTTTTTCTTGTAAATCAGTATTATTAATTATAATACAGATGATTTATATTTAAAATTCACGTACCGTATAGATATGTCTTCATTCATTTTTTCTCTTGTATCTTAAAGTGCGTATTATATTCTTGTATAACTGATAAAAAGTACGTTTTATCTCTTGTATTACAAGACTGAATGAATATAGTATTTAACTAGACAAATAGGATAGCTATTACTTATAGATATTTATTGTGTTTAATGACAGATTAAAAATAGAATAAAACCACGATTGCCCTTCGAGCTGATGTTATATTAGATGTAAACAGATAACATCATTCTTAACGAAGCAAATTTAAACATGACATAATTTGTTATTTGAACACTTTAACCAAATTATGTTCATGTGGGGATAGAGTAAGAATACAATTCACCACCCCCTATCTTACTCGTTGATTAAGAGACATCACATGCATATAACGTTCATTCAAGAGAAGGAAAATTTAAAATTAAACTCTATGCCTACGTTGGCAACGTACCTGCACAGGTCATTTTCGCTTCTATTATGTACAAGGTTCGAATCCAGTAGTTAGCCATATATAAGCTAAAATAGTGATTACTGATTATTAAAACTTTTTATTGTAGTATTTATCTATATTATCCGTGTGGTGACGGAGTAAGAATACAATTCACCACCCCCTATCTTACCCATGGGTGATCGTAAGAGACGACTAAGTGATATAAAATGAATATAACATCTATGCAAGAGAAGTAAAACTCGAAACAAAACCCTATACCAACACATCTGATCAGCGCGGTATAGTAGGTTAATTTCCATCCCATTACGGAGGAGGCCCAAGCCCAACAGTGGGACATTTATGGGCTGTGATGATGACGATGATGGTTTATCTAAATATATTTTATATTTGTACACAAAACAGTTTGTAAGAATCACTTTTGAATCGATCATAATAATAGTTAGGTATTACTTACATATTTAAGCAAAATGGACATTGAACAACATAATTAACATAATCGCTACGCTCTCATTCACCGGGCAAAAAGTATTTTTTTTTACCTATTATTACGTCACTGCTGTTAAATCTTACACCAAAAATCAGCAGAACCAACATTAGTTTATTTGACGGTTGTTTCTCAACTTCACCCAGGGGAATCACCTTCGGAAAGGAAATTACTATATATACATCTGTAAAAGGTTCATTGTATAACACATTGACGTGACAAAAACAGCGCGAGAAACGTTTTTGTGAAAAAAAATACGAGATCATTTAAAGTAATAATAAATTTATATATTTTTAAATTGTGTAAAATTAATCAAACTGTTATTTGTGTTTCTTTTTTAATCAAGGTAAGCTATTTATCTTAACAACTGTTTTATTCTTCGTTTTTGAATCAATTAAATGTGTATGTGGGTGTCTTATTTTGTTATTTAGAATTTAATTAAGTTAACGGAATTATATTTAAATATTTTATTGCTTAAAATGTGTTGTGTACCAATTATTTTAGTAAAAAAAATATAATAATATTATAGTATTTTTTTTTATATTATGGCACCCACATGATAGTATTTTATTATCTTAGATTCTATATTTATTTCTGCTATATATTTATAGCTACAAAAATATTAAAATAATAGTAAATATTTTATTACTTGTGTATATATTTATGTATATTATATACGAATTGTATTTTACTAAACATTATATATAACTTGAGTTAAATAGGTATTTTTCCACCTGCCTTGCGCGTCATTTGATAATCGCTTAAAAGTATAGGACTTTTAGAATTAACCTATTAGCGTTCTTATAGCATCAATTCTGAAATAAGGATATTTTTTTCTGAAATAAAGGCAAGAAATACTTTCGATGAAAAAATCATTAGAGACTTAGCTACTATTGTCAAACGGATATCGACAATGCTAAAATTTTTGAATCTGTTTGGTATGAATAACGTATTCTACCAAACCAAAAATTTTTCATTCTTTTTAATATCGGTATATAAAGTTTGGTGTTCATTTAGGATAATTTCTTTAATTTCTTAAATAAAAAAATCAATTTTGAACAAAGGTTGTAGTTCTATTTAGAATTTTGTTTCTTATTCAGTGGTATGCACAGGAGAGAAAGAAACGTGGATATTCTTAATCCATCACAAAATATAGTTATAATAAAAAGTAATAGGTAGTATATGTTCTATTGTAGAAAAAAATGGCATGGTGTTATTATGATAGAAAATTTATTCCTCGCGGTCTAATTCACTTATTATAGACATAAGTCTTGGCTTCGTCTAGGACAGACTCAGGTATTTGTGGACTTCTGCCATCTCACTTACTGATCAGGATTCATCAGTCTTTATCAGGATGGATTTTATATTTCCTGATTTGATTCGTTGCCAACGAGATAACTAACTCGCATAAGGTTATGGCGCCAATCTCCTTTTTCCAAACGGATGCTAGAGTGGGATTTGCAACTTTTGTGACTTAGTGTTTGTTGTACGAAACAAAGCCATCGTGCCATCTTTGCTTGTATGTATCTAGTGATTGTCTATTTTTTGTGCCTAAATTGTGGTAATTAAAACATGTATCTTGATATGTATGTATTACGTGCAAGAGTAGGCTTGTTACCGACAATCCAGTACTGTACTAAACATCGAGGTTTGTTGCTGAGAATATCACCAGAAAATTCACATCCTTATCAAGTTTATAGAAAACCTCAATAATTTCTTTTTCGTTACTGAATCCAGGTTTCTAAAGTAGAATCGCAATAGCATAATCACCTATATCATTCGCCCAACAGCTTCAAAAAGAACATATACCTAAAATAAGTTTTTACCCCAGGACCAAGGTTAAGAATTGAAACTATTTAATAATAGTCTTACTAGTGTCATCAGATATCTCACTATATCTTTAAACGAGCAATTCTTGTATATATATATATATATATATATATGTAATCTGAATCTCGGAAACGGCACCAACGATTTTCTTGAAATTTAGCATACAAGGAGGTCCGGGGGCGATTAATCGATCTAGCTAGGTTTCATTTATAGAAATATTATTTTGTCAGTATATTTCGGCAATAAAAATATAATTTTTCGTTGTACTAAAACTATTAGAATATGAAGATTTTCAAATTTTGACGCTGTCATTAAGAATAGACATTTAGCTCAGTTGAAAAATCGAATTGTCAATCCATATAAACCGAAGCTCGGTTCGGATCCTTACTCTTTCTTATTTACTTTTTGGCCTTATTTTTTATTATTTTATTAATTATTATCTTTTGCCCGCATTTTTATCTGCATAGAAGTCGATAATGTTTTAATAGGATTTTTGTTTGTTTTTTACGTTATTATTTTTATTGTTATTTATAAATGATTATGTATAAATGTTTGTATTCTTATATAGTATAACAATCTTATCCATATGGTGACGGAGTAAGAATACAATTCACCACCCCCTATCTTACCCGTGGGTGATCGTAAGAGACGACTAAGGGATATAAAATGCATATAACATATACGCAAGAGGAGAAAAACTCAAAACAAAACCCTATACCAACACGTCTGACCAGCACTGTATAGTAGGTTAACTTTCCTCCTATTATGAAGGAGGCATGAGCCGAACAGTGGGACGTATATGGGCTGTGATGATGATGATGATAATAATCTTTGTTATAGTGTAAGGAAGGTTTAATAAACATAAAAATCAATTGAAATTTTGTTATATATTATGGACACCAGGCTTTTTCTTAGCAGGACATGTTTTTAATACAACGCGCTCATTGCGACCGAGGCAACGGGAGGGTAGTGTACGGCCTCATAACCCACCGTCTTTTCCATCGAAATTAAGCCGACCACTGGTACCGCTTCTTTAACATCCCCGCCCACCCGCGATTCTACACCTACTACAGTATTTCTTTGTAAACAAAATCTTTTGTTTTCCTTTCGGATGCTAGAGTTACTATGCTACTCTGTGAGCTTACTCTGAAGCATGTCACATACAACTGCCCAAGGGAGAAGCAGCTTTCTCTCAAGTCTACTCCCGCTACCTTAAGAATATGACCTCGAGCTTTGTTTATGGTTATTGCGAAGCAGAATTTAACGACGGCATTTGGAGAATCCTAGGCATAAATACAGACTCTGCTCAAGAACAACCGATCAGTATAGATGACCTGATTACATTACAATGCAATGTTTTTTCTTGTAAACTGGTGGCATTGTATAATTTTGGCGCGCCAGCTCTCAATTTTAAGATGTGAGTTGGGAGACTCCCGGTCTCCCAACTCACATCTTCCTTCCGAGCCTTCAGAGTATTCAGGAACTCGACCGATTGTCGGACTTGGGGTATAAACCCCTAACTTATTCGTAAGTTTATTTTAATATTCGACCCCTTCGAATTATTTAAAATATTTGCAAGTAAATAGTATAAAGAAATAGAAACAACCATAGTAGCACACATAGTTAGGTCATGTCATCTTGCGACCAATCTGATCAGCATTAACATCCTGTCTCCCTATCGTATCTTACTGATTGTTCCTAATATACCTATATATAGCCTTTCCGTCTCAATTTTTATAAGAATGTTGATTAAACCCTGACTAAACAGCGAAAAAATATAGAAAATGACTCTTTACTAATCATTATGCGGTAAAAATACCCTCGCCAGAGTAAAATTAAAATGGGTAATATATCTTATGAGCGATGGATTTCAGTTATACGATGCAATGTGTTATCATGGCTCTCAATTACAATATTCGGCTTAGAAAATTGCTGTCCAATAATTTAAAATTTCAAACTCTACGTTCGTATGACACCTTGTCCTAAAAGTGTATGACCTCTTTATAGCTTAGAAACTTTCAAATGCCGTGTTAATACAGTATTGTGACTTTTGAGACATTACAATTTTAAAGAGTATTTCCATTGTACCAAGCTTTTATGTGAGTTCAACCTCTTCAGGGTTCCGTACCAAAAGGCACCCTATAACTAAGACTTCGCCGTCCGTCCGTCCGTCCATCTGTCTATCACCAGGTTGTATCTCATGAACCATGATAGTTAGACAGCAGTCAGACAGAAATTTTCACAGATGATGCATTTCTGTTGCCGCTATAACGTCAAATACTAAAAAACAAAATATTTAAGGGGTACTTACTCTCCCATACGATAAACGTGATTTTGGCTCCTTTTTGCTCGATACATTTTTTATTTTCTATTTTTGTACTTTTGCCTTTTTAATTTATTTTTTCATTGTTTTAATTATATTTAAATATATCTTCCAAAATACACTAATAAGAAAATACCGAGCAAGGCTTGGTCCTCCAGATATTTCGAATTACCCTATCTATCCATCAGTGGCCGCGTAAGACATAAATTTGATGTGAGCAAGATACATTTTGTGGGTCCCTCTGCTAGTGCAAGAAGACGGATTGTATAAAATGAAAAAAAAAATGAAACCCTTGAGATTAAGAAACTTTTATTCGTGCAAAACCAACACCAAAAAATAAAGATCAACTAAGTACCATTAGTACCAACACCAAAGAACATTTCCAAAAATATTAAGTATGAAACAGAAATTTGAAATTTTAGGCAAAAAAGTTTTTGGCGCGTTCGCGGTTTTTAAGTAATGCATAAATTTTCGGGGTGCGAGGCCCTCTGGGTCGCGAGGCCGTAGGCGGTGGCCCACGTCGCCCACGCCTTACGCCACCACTGCCATCAATCAGACTGTAGATGTCCGTTGTTGAATATAGGCCTGCCCATGAGAATGTCACTTGTTTGCAATGGTTCTCTGTGAGTTTTGCGATGTTATCAGTCCATCTAGTAGGGAGTAGTCGTGGGCTGAATGCTCCATAGAAAAATATATAGATGTAGATAGATTGGCCCTTTGGCGACGGCATAAGAATACAATTAAAAATCATCTAGGGGTCCCACCAAAGGAGCAGGCAAAACTCTTTCCTTTTGCTTTTTTATTGGCAGGCTATGACCTGTACACTCGCCGTCCATTCCATGTGGAGCGACGGAAGGGTGGCACGTGGCCCCATAATCCACCGTATTCCCTCCCCATCGCCATCAGACCGGCCACTGGTATCAACCAGCCAGCCCGGTGGGTTACACTTTCGAGTACAATCCCTCGTCGATGCCCCAGCTTGCTGCCAGGGCGTCGCCCTCGCGGTCAGCCTCTCTGCGAGTGACGGACTATTCTCCGGACCAGTCACCTCTTTCCTAGAAAAAGTACGACATTTCACTGCGATCGTCAAGCCACCTACCAAGCGTGCTATTCTTTCATTTATAGGGGAGACCTACTTCTAGCAGTAGACGTTAATAGGCTGAATAATGAGATGTAGATATTGGAATAATGAAACATAACTTTGTATGTATTAATTGTAGAACTTCTTGGAATAACTAAAGTGCAAAATCCTGGTTACATTAATTATTAATTATATAATATAATTATTTAATAGTGGCAGGACCACACCGTTGACAGTTTTCTGTCTACAACCGCGGGCCAGTCCGTACAAAGTAGTAGCACACTCTCGCAGAAAATCGACGTTTGAGTAATGGCAATTTGCTACTGCGCTTCGTACGGTGAGGGAGAGAGCCGTAGCCCAAATAGGTGGGTTTGGGGTTTGTACTGGTAGGCAGCGGCCTTAAAGGTCCATGGGTGGCAGTAATACTTACCATCAGGTGTACTGCTTGCTCGTTTGCCACCAAAAGCAATAAAAATAACAATAATATCATCATAACAACTTTTGATTTTTTCGCGAGTGTTATCTACAAATAAAATGAAATATTTTTAAGTATTTTATTACGTCAAAATAAAATATCATGATTTTTAGTTACGAACAGTTTTTAGCATTCATGTGCGTTCATAACCTTAGTGTGATCCTAAAAATGTTAGAAATGTAGGGAAAGTAAAATATAAGTATAAATAGAAGCGCTATAAAATTCGTGAAATATTTTTATTTCTTATGATATAAAACTATTTATATCGTATAATTATATCGACGGCGGAAAGCGAAAACGTAGTAGTCCACAAAAACGAAAATGTTCACCAGAGCCAAAAAACAGTTTCACTTTTTTTTCAAAAAATCATAACTAGCGTATTTTTTAACGTAGACCCACGATTTTTGGATATTAGGTTTATTATTTTTTCTAAATATAATTTTTACTCTCAAATCTCATTCTAACAATTATTTATCAAAATTTTGTTGACTACGACATTTTGAACTATTTTTACAGAATGTTAAAACGCTGTAATTGCACTATTGAGTTGTATGGAGCGGGGTCAAATGCATTTTTTAAGGAAAACGAAAACGTGGTAAGCAACATTATTTGAACTAAGGCTGCCCAACTTTGTAAACGTAGTTATTCCATGAAACTAATGTCTTAGAATAGGTGTAAAACTAAAATAATTGCTTATTTGGGGTAAGACAAAATGTATTACACGTAAAGCGATTTAAATTTGACAGAATATTAAAACGTTGAGTTCAATAAATAATACACTACAAATTATATTACAAATGTAAAAAAAAATAAGCTTAAAAAAATAAAGTTAAAAATATATAAGTAATTTACTTAATTACTTTATCTTTAACCATAACAGATGTCATATCTTCTGCTGACTACACACCAACACGGATAACAGGTAGTGGTTGAAGCCCCTCTTGGGTCATCTGGCCATTGCTTGTTCCGTAGCAGTGCCCCTATTGCGAGGCTTTTTCGTCATGTTCGATCAGCTGGCGATCTTTTTGTATACCTCATACATCGTTGGCCATAGGCCTTGGAGGGCAAGTGTGAGGCACTAGCGTTCAGCCTAGATATCGTAAAAGCGTTCAACAGGGTCTGGCATAAGGCCCTTCTGTCGAAGCTACCATCATATAGAATCCTCGAAGAACTTTGTAATTGGATGACCAGCTTTCTGGATAGTCGGAGCATAAAAGTAGTCATCGACGGCTCCTGCTCCGGCCATGATGATGCTGGTGTGCCATAGGTCTCGATGCTCCTCAACGTTGTTTATCCTAAATATCAATGACTTGCTCTCTATAGAGAGTATATGTTATTATGCGGATGACAACACGGGTGAAGAGCATCAGAATGTCCCTCGGAGTATGTTACAGGAAAGACGGGCTCAACTTGGGTCTGAAAATGAGCGCTCTTTGAGGTGAGCCTCGGAACGGGCTGAACGGTACTTAGTCCAGTTCAACCCCACTAAGACACAAGTTTGCGCTTTGACTGCGAAGAAGGTACCGTTTATCATGGCGCTTTAGTTCCAAGGAGTAACTCTCTAAATTGCCGAGAGTATTGGGATCCTCGACGTCGAACTATAGAGCAAAGGCCAGTTTGGTAGTCATTTGGAGTGCAAAGCTAAATTGGCAAGCAAGAAGTTAGACGTGCTAAGCAGAGCTAGGCGGTCCTTCACGCCGAGACAACGTCTTGTGCTATACAAAACACTAGTTCGTCCTCACGTGGTGTATTGCTCTCATCTCTGGGATGGCGCGTCTAAATATCAGCTAGACCCACTTGACTCCCCGCAAAGGCGTGCTGTTCAAATCGTCGGTGATCCCAATCTCACGGACAGATTGGTGTTTACGGGAGCGGTGGAGAGACTTTGGGTCTCTCTTTGTACTATACCGGCTCTTTTACGGTGAGTGCTCTAAAGAAGTGTTTGACCTGGTACCATCGTCACCATTTTACCACCGTACCACTCGTCACCGTAGCAGGGTTCACTCATTTCATCTGAACTTACCCTGTTCCTAGACTGTACGTTTTCAGAAATCATTTCTCCCATGTACGTGCAAGATCTGGAATGAACTACCTACTGCCGTGTTTCCAGAGTGTTATGACATGTCCTTCTTCAATTGAAGTTTAAGAGCATTTTCTTCAAGATAGAGAAGGGCCTGGCTGTACCCTGGTGTTAATAAGGTTCATGTGCAGCAGTATCACTTACCATCAGATGTGCTGCTTGCTTGCTTGCCACCATAGGCAATAAAAAATGTGTCATAAAAATATTAATAGTATTTTTTTTATTATCATAATACACTGACAACATCGTACTCGTACTTTACAACAAAAAAATAAGAATATAAAGTACATACTTTAGTTTTACGTAATTGCACCCACCGTTTGCAATTATAAAATCACTGACATTTACTTCCACCCACTTAGATGCTCGATGCCTACTGAGCAGCAAATAGAGCAACGACGCAATCAACAAACGATGCCACTGCGGCTTAGTTTAAGGGCGGTAAATCGATGAAGTTTAAATCTGCATCACCATTAAAATGGTGTAAAGCTGTGTACTTACTTTAAATAAGATAATCTGAATGTCATAAATTCCAGAGTTCATTGTACAGAAACCTTACCAAGGATAGTAATAGACTCGATTCCTTGTACCACTGACCGTCTAAAACTAAAACGTCGTCAATGAGCAAAAATCTTTTTTTACGGAAAGCGAATTGCTGTAATCGTCATAGTATAAGTTACTACTACTTTTTTCTGTAACGTACAGCGCTTTTGAATGCAGGCATTTAAGTTTAAACCCGTTTTTTTTAAATGTTAATTTCATAACTATTCATCATAGAATTATGTAACCCGGACCATTTGTATCAGTTTTTTTTTCTGATTCGAACAGTGCAATAAAACACTTTTTCATACTTTGTTTTCTACGACGTTTTCGCTTTCCGCCGTCGATATAATCATCATCATCCTACTCTTATCCCAATTACTTGGGTTCGATGCAATATGTACTCTTCTTCCATCGTAGATATAATGTCAACCCTTCTTGAGAATGTAATTGTTGAGCTCGCACGGTGAGAAGAGGCACTTTGCAGGGTGGGTCTATGTTGTTGCGCACCGCCTCTTCTGTCACCCCTAACCGATTTGGCAGGGGTGACTCCATCACCAAAGACAAAGATCGGGTACCGGTGGTCCGCTCGCACGGCGAAGAGAGAGGATTTTACGGTGGGTCTATGGGGTCACGCGCCGCCTTCTCCGTCACCCCGGACCGATTTGGCGGGGCGAGACGCACCCATAGCCCACCAATAAAAAAAAAAAGGGGGTGACTCCATGGCCCACCCCAAAAAAAAGGTGAATATAAAGTTTTTAGTCGTTTTTTACGATATCCACGAGCAGAGTATCGTATACTCATATAATATATTAATATTTATATATTATCATGTTCAGATAATTAAAATTAGTGTAATCATGAATACGCGTAAAATAACTTGTGAGTCTTAGATAATTGGTATAAAAAGTTATATAATTAATACATTCCAATATGTAGAGTATATTCCAAGCTGTGTGGTAGCGGCTACGAATACTACCAACCCTTACTATGCTCGTGAATGTCGTAAAAGATGACTAAGAACCTTATAACAACCTGGGCTAGCTCCATCTGATGCTGTTTGGTCAATAATTACATTCCCAAGGAGCGTTGACGTCTGTGGCAGGCGGCCGGTCATAAAACTATATGACGAGTACATATTGTATCAACCCCAAGTAATTAGGATAAGAGTAGGAGAATGATGACATTCCAATATGTAGTATTGTAATCTAAAACGTACAATGCAATGGTCGTTTATGGTATTAGAAGTTTATATACTCTAGGATGAAAGTAGTGTTGCCCAAATGTAAGACTCGCTGCAAGAGTCTCGCAGTGCTCCCTTAGGCAGCATTTTACGATTCCTTTGACAAAGAAAGTATTGTCAACATTTTGTATTCTTAATACCAGTACACGTAGAAATAATTTGATGTTATTTTAAACAGTCTCATGATAGATAGGTGTGATTATAGCCCAACTCCCGTTAAGTGGTATATACCTAATTATTGATAGTTGTACAGTTAGTGCCATTCATCATCTCAGCTCATATATGTCCCACTGTTGGGCTCGAGCCTCCTCCATAATGGAAGGGTAATTTACCTACTATACCACGCTGATCAGACGTGTTGATATAGGGTTTTGTTTCGAGGTTTCCTTCTCTCGCATCGATGTTATATGCGTTTTATATCCCTTAGTCGTCTCGTACGATCACCCACAGGTAAGATAGGGGGCGGTGAATTGTATTCTTACTCCATCACCACACGGAAGACTGTAAGTTTTTCATTAATTTACGTGGATTTTACATTTATATTAAAACAAGTTATAATTTTTATTCTAAAAGCGAGTTGCAAGACTTGAGAGGCCCGAAAGAGTCTTGCATTTGGGCAACACTATATGAAAGTATAAGAATATGAAAAGATATATCCAATAGTGGTAGGACCACGCTGTTGACAGTTTTCAGACAGTCCGCTCGGGGTAGTACCACACTCTCGCAGAAAATCAACGCCTGAGCAGTGGCAGTATGCTGCTGTGCTTCATACGGTGAGCGAGAGAGCCGGAAGCACAACTTTCTGGGTGGGTTTAGGGTTATTGGTAGACAGCCTAGCTATACCTCTGGTACTGCAAAGGTCCATAGGCGGCAGTTACACTTACCATCAGGTGTGCTGTTTGCTCGTCTGCCACCAAGAGCAATAAAAAAAAATATACAAACTTTGATATACCAACCTCTAACTCGACTAATAACGATGTAGTATTGATTCAAATCAGGCTTAATTTTAATAGTTTTATCTGTATAATTACTTTAATCGCTTTTGTAATATCTGTAAGAGAGTATCGGATGAGGACAATAGCCTTTGTAACTTTTTTTTTTTTTTTTTTACACACCACCCTGCACTAAGGAAATAAACCTTGTATTGCGGGGGACTTTAAAAACATGCAATTAACGCAGACAAATTACACCCAGACTCAGAACAACACTTTGTGGATCACACAAAGTAATGTCCTGTGTGGGAATCGAACCCACGGCACTGGCACGGAAGGTCGGTATCTTAACCACTACGTCATCTGTGCAGTCGTACTTTATCAAATCATCAATAAAAACTAGGACTAGACCATTGCTATGATAATTATGGTCCGTATGATAATGATCTCCCCAATATGAAGTAATTTGCCGTGTGGTGACGGAGTAAGAATACTATTCACCACCCCATATCTTACCCGTAGGTTATCGTAAAAGACGACTAAGGGATATATAACGCATATAACATCTATGCGAGAGAAGGAAAACTCGAAACAATACCCTATACCAGGGGTCAGCAAGCTGCGGCTCGCGAGTCACATGCGGCTCTTTGGATGTGAAGTTGCGGCTCTTTAGTTTTATACGCAAAAAAATATTTTATAAAGAAAACATTTAAAAATGGTTCTGAATTGATAAATGAGGATTAGACACAAATTATTGTTGATAAAAAAAAATTGTGGCTCTTTAAAAACTTTAAAAATTCTAATTTTTGGCTCTTATGACTCAAAATGTTGCTGACCCCTGCCCTATACCAACACGTCTGATCAGCGCGGTATAGTAGGTTAATTTCCCTCCCATTACAGAGGAGGCCCGAGACCAACAGTGGGACATTATGAGCTGTGATGATAATGATGATTATGAAGGTGTCATCAGTATACTTATAACTTTTATTAATTAAAATATATTTTCTGTATTTCTTTAAATAACAATATTTCAGTACAATATATTATGCCAGTATATGTCTTTCCATAGGTTTACATCAATGTCAAACAATTAAATGCTTACTAACTTTATATAGCGACCGTTGATAATGTATATGATAGCCAGAAATAACGTCTTAATAAACGTATTTCTATTCTAATCATTTTCTCTAAAAGGCAAAAAGAATTACATACTTTCGTGTATAAATTTGTATAAAAGTCGAATTTTAAAATTCTTAAGAAGTGTTTCACAAGTAATATAATTCATCATTCATCATCATTCTCCTACTCTTATCCCAATTGCATGGGGTCGATACAATATGTACTCTTCTTTCATAGTACATATTGTAAAAGTTATTGGCAATAGTTTTATAAACGGCCGCCTGCCAGAGGTCAACCCTCTTTAGGAATGTAATTGTTGACCAAACAGCATCAGATGTAGTTGGCTCTTAGTCGTATTTTACGACATCCACGAGCAAAGTAAGGGTTGGTAGTATTCGTAGCCGCTACCACACAGCTAAGCTACAAGTAATATAATTGATTTTAATAATTATGCTGTACCTCAAATATATCTCATTGTAGGGCTCGGGCCTCCTCCATAACGGGAGGGAAATTAACCTGTTATATCACGCTGGTCAGACGTGCTGGTATAGGGTTTAGTTTCGAGTTTTCCTTCTCTTGCGTAGATGTTATATGGGTTTTATAACCCTTTTTAAAATTTATCTATTTTTCTGACGTATAGTAACTTAACATCTATTCTTGAAACAAAAATGTACTGACTGTCTCGTTGTTTAAGTAAGATAAATTACAACTACAGATTGTCCATTTCTCCTTTTGAAACAACTAAATACAATATCATGGGTCGGATGAAATGTATAATTGGGAATTTGAAATAAAAAAATATATATTTTTATTTTTCTGAAACTTTTTTATTAATTATATTGACATTTAATACGAAAAACTTAAAAAAATCAATTAAATATAAACAATTAAAAATTCATAAAATTTGAATAAAAATCACTTGACTGTGAACGCGCCATGATTCATCACCATACTTGTGACGTCATAATGTTAAAGCAATTCAAACATTGCTTATTATTTCCGTATGCTACAATGGGTGGAAACTAGCATTATGACGTCGGCGGGTCTTCGGTACTGGATTTATCATCATCATCATCATCATCCCAGCTCATATATGCCTCACTGTTGGACTCGAGCCTCCTCCACAATGGGAGGGAAATTGACTTACTATACCAAGCTGGTCAGACGTGTTGGTATAGGATTTTATTTCGAGTTTTCTTTCTCACGCATAGATGCTATATGCATTTTATATCCCTTAGTCGTCTCTTACGAGCACCTACGGGTAAGATAGGGGGTGGTAAATTGTATTCTTACTCCGTCACCACACGGATAACGGTCGATACTGATAACAATCGGTACTGGATTTAAAAATTATTTTTTATTTAGATATAACTTTTTAATTATTGCGAAAAAAAAAATAAAAAGATAGTTCTGTTATAAAACTTATATAATTATGATCTTGCCATTAATCACAAAAAAAATTGTCTTTAAAAACCCATTTGCGTTTTCACAAAATTATGTAAGATAAATTAAACCGAGCATTAGGCCCAATACAAAATGATGGTCATATGTTGACCTTAATATTACATAGTTTATTGTTGATATTTAGTACTTAGGTCTCACTTCGAAGAAAATTAGCAATCTTAAGTAAACACTAAGCTATTCCATTAGTAGCTAAGATATATGACGGCATAAAAAATCTAATAAAAATAAAACTATAAAATTATAAGCTCACAGCTCAATAGTATGATTATTATTATATAATAATTATCACGGATATTACATATTTGACCCTTACATGAGCCTCTTAAATGATTAGCATAAACTATGACCGCGGTTTCATATGATTTAAACTTATCATTTATATGTAATACTAGCAGCCTTAAATAAAATATCGGAATGATTGAGCTTATCTCGGTATTTACGTTTTGGTGTTTTTGGATTATTAGATAATAAATAAAAAAAAAGGGAACACCAAAGCTCGAACTGGAGCTGTCTGGATTAAACTGCTGGATTTCCCAACTATTCTATGCCTATTTTCAATGACATCAGCCAAATTTTTGTTGACTGAAAACAATGACAAAACATATTTTCTAAAGATAAACCAGCTACATCGATTTATCATCCCTGAAATCTCCTACATACTAAACATCATGAAAATCGCTGGTGCCGTTACTGAGATTCTGGCAATAAACAAATATATCCTTCTTTTTATGTATTGGCAATCAGCTACTTATACGAGCCATTTTTGCCAGTGTCGAGTTATAATTATCTTCACGTTCTTAATCTCTTCAGGTTAGTCATTGTCTGTCAGTCAGTCGAATTGTCGCCATCAACAGTGCTATGGTGACACTGTTAATGGTATGTTGTAGGAATTTTGATGGAAAACGAAAACGTTGTAAAGCAGTTTTATATGATATTCACTACATCCCAGCTGTTCTGTCACATCATATTACATAAAATACCATAAAAATTATCTAATATAACACGTTAAAACACTAAGATATCGAATATAATACAAGAGCACCACATGACGTTTTAGATTCCCGCCAAAAGTTTAAACAAATATATACACAAAAGTGTTACTAGTTTAAAGATATTAGATAATATAGAATAATAATAGGAAAGTGTAGATCAATAGATTGTAATTCAAAAGACTATTCGAATAAATGCATGTATACATTACTGCAGCAGCCAGCAAAAGAGGCATTGATATTGATGGACGAACGTGTAAAGTTCATCAATTCCTAGTTGGGGCCAAGGCTTGTATAGTACTTTTCTCAAATAATGCGCGGCAATTGAAACTAAGTAAAACTGTATACATGACGAACAACAAACAACATTTTTCACTCACCAAAGGGTTAATTTGTTTTTTTTTTCATTATCAAACAGGTCAATTATCAAACAATTCAAACCAGATCGAAATTTAAATAAAACTCTAATAGTTGCCTTATTGGTTGCGATGTTTTGAAGTAACAAATCGTTCCATTTTTGAAATACACGATAGATATGAATTTACATGTATATTTATTTGGCCGCTAAAACACGACAGATATGAATTTCCATACATTTTTTGCCCGCTGCTGGTCGCGTGTATTTGGTCAGTACATCAATTTCGATTTAACTCGAAGAAGGTTGTCAAAATAATTCTCAAATTGCCCAGCATGTTTGAGAAAAATTCATTACTATCACATGTTTCAGCGATAACGAATAACATCGTGAAGATAAAACTGATTATCTAAACATGATCTCCACAATATAAGAGAAATTTACTTACTATACCATGCTGTCCAGACGAATTGGTATGGTTTTATTTCTAATTTTCTCTCTCATGCATAGATGTTATCTGCATATTATAATATTCTAGTTGGTTTTTACGTTACCCATCATCATCATCAACTTGCTCTTATCCCAATTAATTTGGGGTCGCCGTAAAACGTCTACTCCTTCCATACAACCCAATCAGACGTCATCTCTGTGGTCACACCTTGTCTATCCATGTCATGTTTGACGCAGTTCATCCATTTTTTACCCCTAAAGCCTTCAATATTCATACTTAAAACTTTCCTCACAACATTACTTTCATCCAGTCTCAACACATGTCCATACCATGTCAACCTTTCACTTCTTAACTTTTCCGTCACTGGCGCAACTTTCAAACTTCCTCTTATATGTTCATTTCTTATTTTATCCATTCTCGTCACACCACACATCCATCTCATCATTCGCATCTCTATCTCGCAAACACATTCACATCTCGCAAGGTTTTTACGTTACCCACGGGTAAGATAGAGAATGGCGAACTGGATTTCTATTCCAATTTATCGTGTACGTAAAATTAATGCTATAATTCCAAAATATATTTAAATCTATAAAGTTGTTCAAACAAACAAACGAACTATTATTTTTTTAAGAATTTATAGATAATCAATCTGATAGTGGAATCTATATGTTTATAGTATAGATAAAATATGAGTATTAATTTGAATAATTTTACTTTATTTACAGAATTGTGTTACGCTGTCGAAGTAAATGGTCTAACGAGTATATAAGTGATTATGCTCTCTTATTTATATTTATTTACCTGTGTTTGTGCAATCGCCGCAGTACCTACAATGCCAGCTCATAAAGGTAACAAAATATATATTTATTTTGTTAACTTATAATATTAAATTATGTATGTATATCATCGCTTTACGAAACTTGTTATTTTTTTTTGAGTGCAAAAAAAAAAAGAAAATATCATTTTTAGCTATAACGCCAGTTCATAAAGGTAACAAAATATATATTATTTAGTCAAATTATAATATTAAATTATGTATATATTTTATCGCTTTAGGAAACTAGTTATTTTTTTTTTTTTGAGTGCAAAAAAAGAGAAAAATGTCACTTTTAGCTATAATGCCAGTTCATAAAGGTAATAAAATATATATTTATTTGGTCAAATTATAATATTAAATTATGTATGTATTACATCGCTTTTTGAAACTCGTTATTTTTTTGCGAGTACAAAAAAAAATTGCCTCATTTTTTTAATATAATTATTTATAATACTGGTCCACCTTTTTCTATTTAAAATATTATGTTGTTATCTTTCATAAGATGATATTTAATATTATATTTTACAGTAATAGTTAATTGAGCACATCAAAATTCATGATCATCATCAATCTTTTCTTATCCCAATTACTAGGGTTGAAGCAATACGTAGTATGTTGCCATCGTATATATAACAGATGTTTTCACAATAGTTTTATATAAAGCTCATAAGATATCTATGACCAATAGGATGTAAAAAAAAGAAATGGGTACGTATGTGTATGTACTCGTACTTTTGTACGCGCGTGAGAAGTTTTTGGCATCATTAAAAAATAGTTTTTAATTGCATGCAAATAATTAATTACAATAAAATAATAAAAGAATTAAAAAGGTAGGATAATTTTTTTCACTAATATTTACGAATAGTAAATAATATTAATCATAATATTCAATTAAAATCACTACTGAATATAATTTATTAGAAATTGTATGAAACTAAAACAAGCGCTGTGAATGTAGAAACTAGAAAGAGGTTTTATTTCTATTTTGTTGGTAGCTTTTTTCGAGAGTTTTGTGGCCAACTTCAATCTGTTATACTTTTGTGATACAGTGATGCGCGCGCATCTTATTTGCGGCCAACTTCAACCTGTTACTTTTATGATACAGTGATGTGCGCGCATTTTAAAATTTCACTCACATCATTTTATATAACGCGCTTAAAGAAGTATAATTTCAAAAAGCAAGGTTGGTAGTATTCGTAGCTACTACCAGACAGCAAATATATAATATCTGTTATAATATTTGTTAACTATGATATGCCCATATTAGATTAGATATTATCCGTATGCAATATAAACAAATAGTTATAGGTAAATAAATATTAGATCACCCTTTTCTTGCTATTGTTATTCTTATCAGCAGTTACGAGTATCGTGTTATACTTAATTTTTAAAAATATTTATAACTTGTTACTGAAATTAAATGAGATTTTATTATTACAACGTCGTAATACTTCTCACTATTTCCGTGTGGTGACGGAGTAAGAATACAATTCACCACCCCTTATCTTACCCGTGGGTGATCAGTACGAGACGACTAAGGGATATAAAACGCATATAACATCTATGCGAGAGAAGGAAAACTCGAAACAAAACCCTATACCAACACGTCTGACCAGCGTGGTATATTAGGTCAATTACCCTCCCGTTATGGAAGAGGCTCGAGCCCAACATTGGGACGTATGTGAGGTGAGATGATGATGATGATGAATACTTCTCAGGTCATCATCATCAAAATCTCAGCTCATATATATTCCACTATTGGACTCGAGCCTCCTCCACAATGGGAGAGAAATTGACCTTCTATACCACGCTAGTAAGGCCTGTTGGTATTAGGGTTTCGTTTCTAGTTTTCTTCCTCTTGCATAAACGCATGACGGGTTTTATATCCCTTAGTCGTCTCTTACGATTACACATGGGTAAGATAAGGGAGGGTGAATTATATTCTTACTCCATCACCATACAGAAAATGTATCATGTGGTAACAGGACAATATGTCAAGGTTGTTTCTTTTCCCGTGGCAGTCATAAAAACGAGCAAAGATCATTGAAATGGTATGACCATTTATTATTATTCGTTTCTTCATCATCATCATCATCATCACAGCCCATAAAAGTCCCACTGTTGGGCTCGGGCCTCTTCCGTAATGGCAGGGAAACCAACCTACTATACCGCGCTGGTTAGACGTGCTGGTATAGGGTTTTGTTTCGAGTTTTCCTTCTCTTGCATAGATGCCACATGCGTTTTATATCCCTTAGTCGTCTCGTACGATCACCCACGGGTTAGATATGTAGTGGTGAATAGTATTCTTACTCCGTCACCACTCGGAAAATTCGTTTCTTAGTGAGAGGTATTAAATTAAACAAAAAAAACATTCTTATTCTTATTAAAAAAATATTATTAATTTTAATTTCTATTTTAGATGACGCATTAGAAAATGAGGTACAGCCGTACAACTTTCCATTTGTTACCCGCCAGGAGTGGCAAGCGAGAACTCCTAAAGAGAAGACGCCTCTTCATACTCCCGTTCCATATGTTGTGATCCATCACTCCTACACACCAGCCGCCTGTTATGATAGGGAAGCTTGCTGTGCTGCTATGAGAACAATGCAGAATATGCATATGGATATAAGGGGCTGGTGGGATGTTGGATACAAGTGAGTATCATACTTATTTTTTTCTTCTCAACTCCAGCAACTAAGTCAGATAAAAAAAGAAAAAAAAAATTACAGATTCCAAAACTTAATGAATAATCAAACTAGATAAAATTTACAAACACATACACATAAGATATCGCAAAAGATCTGTAGAGCAAAGCTGATTTTCAGGTGAAATCTTTGGGGCACACATTGTGCGCTTCCTCACAACATACAGCACACACACACATATATATACATACATACACATATACACACATATACATATACACATGTACATACACCTATAATATACAAACACATATACATAGATAGCAAAGTGACAAAAGTACCAAACTTTTGTATAAAGTAAGTATTGCGCCCTCAATCGTAATACAGAATGATTCTTTTTGCGATTCACAAACGTTTGTTCTAAACCTCGGCGTAATTGGCGTTAATTGTATGTTTGTGAAGTCTCCCATAAGGATTTGTTCCTTAATGGTGAGGTGTCTTTATAAGTAAAGTATGTCTTGCTGTTGAATACTTAAGTCTTCAAAATCATCATCATTCTCCTACTCCCATCTCAACCACTTGGGGTCGACGCAATATGTACTCGAACATATTCCAAAAGTTTTTGGCAATAGTTTTATGATCGGCCGCCTGCCTGACATCAAACCTCAGTGGGAATTTAATTGTTGACCAAACGGCTCTAAGTGTGTTGACCGAGGTCGATATAAAGCTCTTAGTCGTATTTTACGACATCCACGAGTAAAGTAAGGGCTGGTAGTATTCGTAGCCGCTATCACACAGCATGCCTTCAAAATGAAAAAAAACCATAGTCTACAATATGGAACAAACAGATCGATATTATTGTCCGTGTAGTGACGGAGTAAGAATACAATGCGCCGCTCCATATCTTAACCCGTGGTTAATCGTAAGAGACGGCTAAGGTAGGTATATAAAACGCATTTAACATCTATGCAAGAGAAGGTAAACTCGAACGAAAACCCTTTTTTTTGCTGTGGACTATGGACGTGGTCGCGCCCCGCCAAATCGGTCCGGGGCGACGGAAGAGGCGGCGCGTAACCCCATAGACCCACCCTGCAAACACCTCTCTTCGCCGTGCGAGCGGGCCACCGGTACCCGATCTTTGTCATCGGTGGCTAACTCGAAAGAAAACCCTATACCAACACGTCTGACCAGCGTGGTATAGTAGGTTAATTTCCCTCCCCTCAAGGAGGAGGCCCGAGCCCAACAGTGGGCCATATAAGGGCTGTGATGATGATGAGATTGATATTGAGTTAGATTATTGCCACTTTTCTTTATTTTACAATAATGATATATTTTTTACTTTATTTCGTGTTTTCTTATAATACCTGTAAAAACGAAACGTGTGATGATGTGATATTGTAATTCAACTCGGTTAGCAAAAAAATCATATAAGCTCAAAGGACTACTGACATTTTTGTTTGTCATCGTTTCGTCATTTAATCATTCGTTATTTACATAAAAGTAATATCGTTTTATCGCGATAATAAATACATGCACGTTATTAGATTACACACGTTATATCCGCAAGTACATGACATAATTTAATCTTAACTTTTTTATCAAAGTTCCAAATTTTATTCCTGATGACGTAAGCAGAAATACCACACCCACATTTTGTCATTTAATTTTCAATATTTGACTGCTCAGATACGCCGACTACACAGTGATTAAGATCCTTTCATGCCCGTGCCCTGGGTTCGATTCCTACGCAGGACAATATTTTGTGTGATCCATAAACTGTGGTTCTATGTCCGGGTGTAACTTGTATGCGTTAATTTATGATTTTAAATTACCCTACAATACAAGGATTATTTCCATAACGCAGATGAATGATACCACCATTAAAAAAAAATCCACCTGGTATTGGGTGAGCTTACAGCTATCTAACGAGCACAGTGAATTATTTCATAAAAAAATTCAGTCAAATTTAATATAGCTTTGTCCGATTCAAAAACTGAAGATGAAAACTTACGATCCGTCATCACATGCTCAAATAACTGGATTGACGAAACAATCAAATTAATCGTTATATATAAGGGGGCATCCATTAATTACGTGCGGCATTTTTGAGGATTTTTGAACCCCCTCCCCCTTGGTGAGATTTCGTAAGATTTTCTCGATCCCCTCCCCTTCCCAAATCTTACGTGAGATTTTTTAAAACTTGTACTTGGGTATAAAAGTGTTGGATTTATTTAAAACAAACACAATTTGCTTAATTATCCTCGTAAACTTTAATTTAACTTAATTTTCACGCAGTTTTACACCACTTTCCGCTAAAAAAAAAAAATTACATGATATTTGAAAAAACCCTTCCCTCTCCCCAAGTGAGTTTTAGTAAGATTCGGCTTGATAATGAATAACTAACGTAATTAATGGGCGCCTCTTAAGTAATATATTTTTTATTACAGTTTCGGAGTCGGTAGCGATGGTGCCGCATACGAAGGACGAGGATGGGCAACTGTCGGCGCACACTCACTTCATTTCAACTTTGTCAGTATCGGCATTTGTTTAATAGGAGATTGGAGATGTAAGTATATAAGCTATTTCTTTTATTACTTGTGAATAGTGATTTCATAATTTTTATACCGACCATGGGTAGCCTCACCCAGTTTGATTTTGTCCTAAGATTGGTCTAAATATCACTGTAAATTGTACAATGTATCCTAGGATTAATTTCATTGTATTTTCATTATTATATTATAACTATTCATAATGTGAATCACGTTATATCAGAAATTCGAAATAAAAGCCTATCTAATCAACGCACTAAGTCTAATGCCCTCCTAATACGAACAAGGCTCGATATATATATATATATATATATATATATATATATATATATATATATATATAATTACATAAACACCATCACGCCATGTCCTTTGCAGGGTAGGCAGAGAGAACAGAGTGCCAGAGCCAACTCTGTCCTTGCATACTTCACTCGCTTCCTCAACATTCATAATTCTCTTCATACACGCTCGCCGATTTCGGAGACTCTTGACTCCACCTTCCTTCAGTACATGACCGATCTGGTCTAGGTAGGTTAGTCTCGGTCTACCCCGGTACCTAATTACATATTAAATTGAAAATATTCGTTTAAAATAGAAAATATCAATGCAATTTTGTTTTTAATGTCGATATTATTCAAACTCAAGTTGTTAGTAGCATGCATACCTACAGTGAAAATTAAAAAAAAAAAACTATTACATATATACATATCATCACGCCATATCTCTTGCAGGATAGGCAGAGAGAACAGAGTGCCAGAGAACTCTATCCTTGCATACTTCCCTCGCTTCCTCAACATTCATAATTCTCTTCATACACGCTCACTGCTTTCGGAGACTCTTGACTCCACCTTCCTTCAGTATGTGACCAATCTGGTCAAGGTAAGTGAGTCTCGGTCTCCCCTGGTACCTAAAAAATTTTTTACATATATATTAAAGATTAAACAATAAAAATTACTAATTTCAGTTAAAGTCCCTCCGACGGAACAACTGAAATCAGCAAAGGCGTTAATAGCGGCCGGTGTGGAACTTGGCTTCGTGCAACCAAACTATAAACTTCTGGGTCACCGTCAAGTCAGAGAAACGGAATGTCCTGGTGATGCCTTGTATCAAGAAATTCAATCATGGGATCACTATTCGCCCTTCCCAAGTAGTGCCAAAGATCTTATTAATGTTATAGAATTATCTGATTCTACAAAGAAACATATCTTAGTAAATGTTACAGCTACATAGAGAAAATGAGGCATAGTAGGAAGTACCTATTAAGTACTAAGAAGTAGTCCACTACTCATTCTATTTCACTCATATATAAACTACTAATCATTTGATTACAATTGTATAATGTTGGTCAGGCGTTTTATACGTCAGAAGATGGGCAAACAATTTTGTTGTAATGAATAAAATGTATACCCGATACGAAACGAAAAATGATGTCACAAGCGGGGTTCGAACCCGCACCTATTGGGAATCCGGCCCAACCGTGCTGCCACTTACACCATCGTGAACTATTTTAGGACATGCAAATTTCGAATCATATTATATCTTACGTCTTCAAGGTGACGTATGCCATCTATCGGACAATGTTTACACATTGTATAGACTAAGATAGCTTGTGACATCATTTTTCGTTTCGTATCGGGTATTTATAAATAATTAAGCATATTAAATGCTAAAAATTTCAGTAATTTGAATAAAATGTATTCTAAATTCTTGTTTATATCGCAATATTTGATATTAAATACTCTGAATTATAACTGTTTGAAATTAAATACTCTAAACTGAATAGAATTTGTCGCTATTCTCTTTTCTTTCAATAGACATAAAAATTTGTAAATATTGAGTGTTTAGTTTAGATTCTAATTATTATTAAGGACCCTAATTAATATTAGGGTATTAAATAAAAATAGCAAAATTATTAGTTTATAAGTTTAAAATGTGTGTTACAGAAGATACGGCATATATGCGTTTTAAAACATGCATCATTAAGTTGAAACACCTGTACCTATTCCTTTCTTACATATAAGTATCATTTAATTATAAATAGTTCTAAATAATTATGTATATTCATTCAAAGTTAACTAGTTTATTCCCTTTTTAATCTTCTTCAATCGTAAAGTAATTATATTAATATTCCTTTAACGTAATGTCTCTACAATGATTATTGGATATCTAATTATACTTTATTTTATAAATATATTAGATCATGTTATGGAATGCAATTATAAATGGTTAAAAAACCATGAATCCTATATTAAGGCTGTGATTATTACATGTTTTATTAATAAAATAGCTTAAAATTTATTTTATTTTATTATAATTACTCTTAATATACTTTTAATCTAAATCTAATACTTTTTGCGTTTACCAAATCATGTTTCTGTGGGTACGTTTTTTAACCGACTTCAAAAAAGGAGGAGGTTCTCAATTCGTCTGTATTTTTTTTATATATTTGTTAACTCATAACTTTCGTCTGGGTAAAGCGATTTTAATTTTAAGATATCTTTAAATAAGGAAACATTTCCAGTGTGATAAGATAGTAGATACGGGCGACCCCAGGGGTCACGGTCGAGACCGTCCAGCATCTCCTGCCAACTCGCGTCCTTGGAAGACCAGATGGCCAGCCGAAAGGCAGTTCGCGCACTGCGGTACGCCTCATACAGCTGGCCCTCCAGATCAGCATCGCGGCGACGCCGCCGGGTGCGGGTGTAGGACCATCGGGCACTAATGTACATACTTTATGTACAATTCACCAAATTTACCTTTTCCGCAAGACCTTATAAGAAAGAGCCTTTGGCTTCATAGGGTTTTAGGGAACCATTATAAAAATGAATATAATTTAAACAATAACAAAAATATGTTTTTATTTAGATAAGCTACATATTGCAATTATTTACGATTAGTTCTTAGTATTTTGCTAAATTAAAAATAACATTATTTTTATAAGTACATTATAAGTACAATAAAAAACAAAACAAGAAAAAACTACAAACACACAGTCTATTTAAAAAAGTAAAAATAGTGTAGCACAATTATTATTATTATTATTATATTCTTATTATAGCAGTTTACGAGTTTGTTCCCTGTGGGTGTCGAAGAGAGATTTTAAATCTCAAGCTATTTATGATTACCATGAAATATTGCTGTTTTCCATTAATTTTATATTCATTTTCTATCATCATCTTCATCATCACAGCCCATATATGTCTCACTGTTGGGCTTGGGCCTCCTCCGTAATAGGAGGGAAGTTAACCTACTATACCGCGCTGATCAGACGTGTTAGTAAGGGTTTACATACATACATACATATCATCACGCCATATCCCTTGCAGGGTAGGCAGAGAGAACAGTGCCAGAGAACTCTATCTCTGCATACTTCACTCGCTTCCTCAACATTCATAATTCTCTTCATACACGCTCGCCGGTTTCGGAGACTCTTGACTCCACCTTCCTTCAGTACATGACCGATCTGGTCTAGGTAGGTTAGTCTCGGTCTCCCTCGGTACCTACATCCTTCCACTTTCGCATTTTAGTAAGGGTTTCGTTTCTAGTTTCCCTTCTCTTGCATATTATATGCGTTTTATATCCCTTAGTCGTCTCTTACGGTCACCCACGGATAAGACAGGGGGTGGTGAATTGTATTCTTACTCCGTCATCACACGGATAATTTTCTATAATTTCTTTATATTGACAAAATGAAAGCGTAATTAATAATTTTATATTAATATTTTATAATGAAGTTTATTTCATTATTTTGACGAAATAAAAGCATAATTAATTTTATATTAATATTCCATAATGTAAGTTATTTCTTTATATTGATGAAGTAGAAGCATAGGTAATTAATTTTATATAATTTACTTTATATCTTTATATTGACGAAGTAAAATCAGATGGTATGACCACTCCTCTCTTCCTCGCATATCTATATGATAAGAAACGATTAAAGAAAGTAAGCAATACAAATAATAATATAATATCCCGGTTATAAATTTGGAATACCACGCACAAGTATGCCCCAGATTTATACAATTAGTCGGGACTTTTTAAATGCCCTCATTATTTTATCTATTATGGCCTAGTTTTTTCAATATACATGATCTGTTTAGATAATCCGGTTTAAGTAATCTATAATAAGAAGAAAAAGAAAATGCTATAGGGATAAATAAAAACATTATTTATTTATTTTAATAACATATATTATTGTTTTAATGATTAAAAAACACTTATTGTAAATATATCCTAACCTGTATAATGTCCTGCCGCCAAAAAAATCTGTATAAAGTACTTTATTTCTTTATGTTGGTGAAGTACAAACATAATTAATTTTATATAATATTTTATAATGTATTTTATTTCTTTATATGGATAAATTGACTGCACAGATGGCGCAATGGTTAAGATACCGACCTTCCGTGCCAGTACCATGGGTTCGATTCCCACGCAGGACAATACTTTGTGCGCTCCACAAGGTATTGTTCTGAGTCTGGGTGTAATTTGTCTGCGTTAATTGCATGTTTGTAAAATCCCCCGCGATACAAGGATTATTTCCTTAGTGCAGGGTGGTGTCATTTAAAAAAAAAAAAAAGTAAAGACATATAATTTTATATAATATTGTATAATGTATTTTATTTCTTTATATTGATGAAGTAAAAACATAATTAATTTTATATAATATTTTATAATGTACTCCCTTTATATTTACGAAGTAAAAGCAGATTATGTACCTACCCTCTCTTTCTCACATATATCGTAAGAGATAACTAAAGGAAGTAAGCAATAAAAATATAATATAATATCCCGGTTATAAACTTGGAATACCATCCAGAAGTATGCCCTAGATTTATACAGTTAGTCGGGACTTTTTAGAAGCCCTCATTATTTTATCTAATAAAAAGGCCTACTATTTTCAATAGGTATACATAATCTGTTTAGATAACCTAGTTTAAGTAAAGTAATGCATAATAAGAGAAATAAAGGAAACGTGATAGAGATAAAGGATTTGCTTATCTTTTATATTTTAATACTATATCATTTTAATTTTAATGATTTCACAGAAATGTATCACAATCGTTTTTATCCTAATCTATAGAAACAACTCAATAATAGCTAAGCTGAATGAAATATAAATTTTAATTTGCCTGTAAAAATATAAATATTCTATTGATAGTGGTATTTTAGACAAAAAAAATAGCATATGCAAGAGAAAGGAAACTCGAAATAAAAACCTATACATCATCATCATCATCATCTCAGCTCATATATATCCCACTGTTGGGCTCGAGCCTCCTCCATAATGGGAGGGAAAATGACCGACTCCGCCACGCTGGTCAGACGTGTTGGTATAGGGTTTTATTTCGAGTTTTCCTTTTCTTGCATAGATGTTATATGCGTTTTATATTCCTTAGTCGTCTCGTACGATCACCCACGGGTAAGATATGGGGTGGTGAAATGTATTCTTTCTCCGTCACTACACGGAAAAAACATAAAAACCTATACTAAAGTAATGTAATAATGTATGTACTTGTATGAGTTCAGATGATAATAAGACGAATAAGTAAACGATATACATAAATACGGTAAACCTTCAGTCTCGTTGAGTATTATAGAAATATGGTGACTCATACCTGTTCTACTTGGTTTATACTTTTTTTTTTATTTTTTTATTGGTGGACTATGGATGCGTCTCGCCCCGCCAAATCGGTCCGTGGTGACGGAAATGCGGCGCGTGACCCCATAGACCCACCGTAAAACTCCTCTCTCTTCGCCGTGTGGGCGGACCACCGGTACCCGATCTTTGTCTTCGGTGGCCCGCCCGGCGGTTTACCCTCGCGGGTTCCTCTCGTCGACGCCCCGAAGTTGGGTGACCGGACAATTCCCCGGTCCGATCACCCGAAGCCTTGGTTAGGGCGGCATCAGGCGCAGGTACTCGCGCCTGCGCCGCCCTGGCCACTGGCGGCGGCCCGGGTAGCGGGAATCCTCCCGGACCCGTTCCGCCGCCTCCTTCCGCGAGATGACAGCCTCGCAGAAGGCGGCGACCACGTCCCAGTTCCTGACGCTGTCGACCATCGCCCTCGCAACAGCTGGCAGCGTCAGGTCGGCACCGATGATAGCGACGAGGTCGCGGCGCTGCCCGTCCCAGCCCGAACATTCCTCGAGCGTATGTTGCGCTGTGTCCTCGTCACTACTGCAATGGTGGCAGGCCGGAGTCCATTCCCTATACACGACCGTGTGCGGGTATTTCCCGAAGGAACCGTGCCCCGTCAACACCTGCACCAGTTGGAAAGTGAGGACCCCGTGCTACCGCTCCATCCATTCCATCAGTACGGGCCGGAGGGCCTCAACGGTAACAACACCGTGTCTAGGCCTCTCCAGCCGCGTAACCCAACGGGCGATGACGTCTCGGCGGGCGTCCTCGCGCCAGGTGGCTATCTCGCTCAACGATGGGGAGCCACCTTCGTCGCGCACTGAGGTAACCCGCCGGTAGAGGTCGGAGAGCATCTCCGCCTCTAGGTCCCACGGGGGTGTCCCGGCCAGTAGGCATGCTGCCTCGGTCGATACCGTGCGGTACCCGCGAATGACTCTGACCGTCATAGCTCTGTGGCCTCCACAGAACAGCCCTGAGCTGGGCCTTCAGAGCCCTCGCCCACACGGGTGCGCCGTACATGGCCATCGAACAGATCACCCCCGCTTACAGCCGTCAGCCCTCAAAACTTGGTCCGCCCACATTCGGCATGAGCCGCGATAGAGCGGACGCTGCGCCGACCAGCCGGGGAGCAATTTGGCGGCAATGCTCCCGAAACCACCATCGCTCGTCGAGCACCAGACCCAAGTACGTCATATGGGCCTGGATACTAATCTGGATGGAGTTGACGACTAACGAGGCGCCGGTTGGCAGCCTTACGCGTGGCCCATGGAATAATAGGGCCTCCGTCTTATTTAAGGCCACCCTGAGCCCCATAGCCTCGATTCGCCTGACCATCTCCTCGGTGCCGAGAGTGGCCAGGCTCGTCGCCTCTTCGAGTTTCCTGCCCCGGGCTGTGACGAGCGTGTCGTCAGCGTAGCACATCACGCTCAGCCCGGGGGGGAGACTCCCTCTCAACGCCCAGTCGTAACCGATGTCCCACAGAGTCGGCCCCAATACCGACCCCTGCGGAACACCGCACGACATGGGCGTCCGCACAATGTCCCCTGCGGGATCCGCGCAGAGAACACTGCGCCCCTGCAAATAGTCTGCCACCAGCCGCCTGAGGTACAGGGGCACTCCATGGAATCGGAGCGCCTCCCTGATGCAGCTGAATGGCAGACTATTGAATGCGTTGGCGATGTCCAACGACACCGCCAACAGTACTCCTTTGCTGGCGACAGCCTCCGCGGCCGTCTGCCTCAGGCGTAGCAGGGCCTCGATGGTCGAACTCCCCCTCCGAAACCCATATTAAGCGTCCGACAGATCGGGCCCCACCTCCTTCAGGTGCCGGACGATGCGGGCAGCGAGGACACGCTCCAGCAGCTTACCCACATCGTCCAGAAGCACGATGGGCCTGTAGGCCGACGGAAAATCCGGGGGCCGTCCTGGCTTTGGCAGGAGAACCAACCTCTCCTCCTTCCAACACCGTCCAGACGTCAGACAGGGAACCGTCCAGACGTCAGACAGGCGTTGAACAGTTGCCTGAGGTGAGGCTCGAAGTACTCGAAGAGCGACGTCAACACCCGGACTGGTATTCTGTCCGGGCCGGGGGCCGTGGTGGCGGAACGAATCCGCGCCACAGTCGCCCCCACTTCCGACTCCGACACAGGCGGAATACTCTCGTCGGCCTCCCGGTCTTGATCTGTCGAAGCCATGACGAGTGTCCCGACTGCCGTGGAAACAGCTCCTCGACCGCCCTATAGAGGAAGTCGGGCTGGAGGGTCTCGGTGAGGGGGGGGGCCTGTGCGCGAAGCTTGTTCAGCGACGCGCGATACGGGCGACCCCAGGGGTCACGGTCGAGACCGTCCAGTATCTCCTGCCAACTCGCACCCTTGGCGGCTCGGATGGCCAGCCGAAAGGCAGTCCGCGCACTGCGGTACGCCTTGTACAGCTGGCCCTCCCGCTCAGCGTCGCAGTGACGCCGCCGGCTGCGAGTGTAGGACCTTCGGGCACTGATACACGCCGCCCGAAGGTCTGCCAGTCTTGGAAGACACCAGCAGATCCCCTGCCTCGGAGGTAGACGCCGCACCCTGGGCATGGCCGCATCGCAGATCTGCGTTAACGCACTGCGGATGCGGACAGCCTCAGCGTCCACTCCGTCCGCTGGGGGTGGTGAGGACAACCACGTGTGAACGATGGCCGCCTCCGCCAATAGGTCCCTATCAAGACGACCCACAGCCCACCGCGGAAACGCGGGAGCTCCGTCCGCCCTGTGACCCCTACTGGGATCCCGGGGGGAGAACTCCATCCGGATGTACCGGTGGTCCGACAGGGTCTCCGCCTCCTCCAGGACACTCCAGTGCCTCACCCGTGGCGTGACAGCGCGGCTAGCGAACGACAAGTCCACTATCAACCCGCCCTGCTGTCGTACACACGTGTTCACTGAGCCCCTGTTAACAACACAGAGGCCCAGTGAAGCCGCCCACTCAACGACTGCCCGCCCGCGTTCATCCGTCATTTGACCACTCCGCCATGGATTGCAGGAGGAGATCCTGCGCACCAGCGGAGTGGTTGGTGTTGGCCTGCAGGAGGTGAATGGATTCTGCAGCCATTAATGGGCCGTATCCATCACCTCCGCCTCGCCAGTGGGCGATCGGGCCGCGTTAGGAGCGGAAGCAGCCATGGTCGAAAGGCCGCCCTGCCCCTTTGGGGCCGAAGCTGGAGGTCTGCATGCCCCAGAGCTCATGCGGTGCTTGGCGGGCTTATTGCCCGCCGCACACGCGGGGCAGTGGGGCGGGGCGGCGCCGGATGCCGCCACATGCCCGGTCTGACCGCAGCGGAAACACAATCTGCCGCAGTCGAAGCAATTGGTGCATGTTGGCCGGGTGTGCCCGACCGCCATGCACTTGAAGCACCTCGCAGGCCGGTGCTCAAGCACGGTTACCCGTGCCGAGCTCCGGCGACGAGGCCGAGGAGCCTGCCTGAGCCCACCAGTTGCTTGACCGACTCCACCGGGCACTGCGCCCAGGCAGCACCTACGCCGCCCGGACCGGGGCGCATGGCGCCAACCCGGACGGTGTCTTTGGGACATCCGGTTTTCGAGGCAATGGCCTCCCCGATGTCTTCCACCGTCACAGAGTCGTCCAGACTCGCGATGCGCATTTCGGCGCACTTGACGGGCCTGGCTATCCTGATGCCACTCTCCTCGGCGAAAAGACCTCTCAGCTTCTCGGCTACGCAGTCGGCCGTCTTGGCGCCCTCGGCCCCAGGGAACTCGAGGATTCGAGCCTCTGTCCGGGCCTTGCGAGTCCTGGCTTCGACGCCTCCAATATCGGAGACGTCCAGCTCCCGCCGGGCCTTCCTCAAGACGGCCTCGTAGCTGAGGCCCTTCTCAGCCGCCTCAGGCAGCACAGTGATCACCACTGCGGCTGTCTTCGGCCACTTGAGCCCCTTGCGCGGCCTCTTCTTCTTACTGTCACCAGCTCCTGCCTTGGGAGCGGAGACCTCAGCGGCGCGCTTGGCCTCCGCTCTCCTCCTTTGGCCGCGACCCCTTCTGTCGCGCTCAGCTACCTGCCAACCCTGTTCGGGTGCGGCAGTCGTGCCAGACGCGGAAGGCCTTGCCGCAGTCTCGCTGGTCGTCACCGGCGGTGTTGTTGCGGGTGACTTCTGCGGTCCGGCAGGAGCCGGCGCCGTCTTCTTCCTCAGGGCAGGTCCCTTCGGAGCGGGGCCGGGGCCTTTGGGCTTAGGTCCAGCCACGGCCGCGGCATAGCTCCCCACGCGGCCACCCTGACAAGGCAGCGGGGCGGGGGCTGATGACGTATGTGGTCGCTTATCTGCGGCAAGAGGCGGCCGGACACGTGGTTCTGGAGGCAGCCTTGCCTCCAAAACGGCGAAGTGCGCATCGACGATTTTGCCCACTGCGTCGATTATGGCGCGCAGGGACTCGTTTGGCAATCCTCCCACCGCAGGCAGCGGGGTCGGCGCCTCCGGTTGAGTCTCCACCGGGGCCCGCTCTGGGACGCTTGGCGACTTCGTCGCCGCGGCGGGAGGCGTCCTCCTCGCTACAGGGACGGGTGTCGGCTCGGTGGCCGTGACGGCTTCAGCCGGCGGCATGCCCTCCGCAGCGGGAGGCGTCCTCCTCGCCGCAGGGACGGGTTTCGCCGCAGCAGCCGTTGTGCGCGCTCTGGTCGACGGCTTTGGCGCAGGCGGCAAGAACTGCACCATTTGGGCCCGTAGGTCGACCATGTCTTTGGCCCACAAGCGGTTTACCCGCTGCACCACCGCCAGCTCGGACCCCAACTGGCGGTTCAGGTCCCGCAGGCCTGAGACCTCGCCACTAAGGCGGGCATTTTCAGCCTGCAGGTCCGAGGGGCCGTCGCTCACGCAGGCAGCAGGCGCTGCCTCACGCCGAGGATTCGTCAACCTTCCTGCTACTGCGGCCCCTCGCCCTCTGCGAGAAGCCGGCACCTTCGGTGGAGGCATGATGGTCACGCTCCCCTCGGAGTCGGCGCCGGAGCTGCCTCCCTTGCTCAGGGGGTGCTTTCGCACCTGCGAGGCGAGGGCCTCCTCCCTGGTCTTCACAGCCGCCGCCGCAGGACGCAGCGATGACCTAGTGGAGGCTTTAGCTTCCGACCCGCTATCTCCTCTGGACGGCCCTGCGGATACACCGCCCTCGTCCATCTTAGTGGCAGATCCGCTGCCCTCGTCTCCGGACGGCTCTGCGACGTCACTGTCGCCCTCGTCCGTAGACGGCTCTGCAGCCATTCTTCACCGTCCTCTTTTTCAGCAGCGGCAGCCTCTCTCCGCGCACGCCGCTCTTCCATTCGCCTCTTGTAGCTAGAAGCCTGCCACCCGGCTCTTCCTGGGCGGCTTCCGCTTCACTTTTTGGGCCTCCACGATTTGTGCTGGGCCCTCGGCGGACGCCTCAAGTCCTGAGGACGAGGCGTCGTTGTCAGTTTTTCTTTGGCTTGATAAGGCCGTGGTGTGAGAATCACAGGGATTCCCGTCAGTTATTAAAGAAGTTTTTAAATTTAAGGTATCCATATGAATCCCACGAGCATGGGAGATACACAACGTCGACCCGGGCAGAGATCCCTTTACCCGGCAAGCCTACATTTACCAACCAGGGGGGCAGCCGGTACCCTGGCTGGAGCGTGCTAACGACAGAACAACCCATCTGCCATGCATCTTCTCGCCGCATGCCAGAAGAAGATAAGATTAAGAATCTGGGTGAATTCCGAATTCGAATGTACATTCGAAATTCTTTACAGAGGTTGTCTTCCTCGCGGTCCGGGCGGTTAAGGCAAGACCCACGCTCCTGAAACTAAGACAAGCAAAGAATCAGGTTTACGATTTGTCGACGGTGGCACATGCCTGAACAGCCCTCAAATGAATGAGTGACTGAGCCCGTCGCGAATTTGCGTCCGGTCACCCTCTACGGATAGAGGACTAGGAGCGAATCAGGGCTTCCCAAACAAGGGGACCCCCCTAGCGCCAGATTTTCGCTACGGGAGACAATCCTACAGAATGATCTGGGGGACTGCCGCCCGCACCCAGGGTACACCACGTGGAGGTTTCTGACATCGTACCCCCTTGGTTTATACCTTGGCGGGAACAGGAACAATCATTTGAAAGTAAAATCTAGGGTACTTGATATCGATGATGACAAAATGCTGTGATTGGATTTGAAATGTACGACTCGAATTTCTTTGGTTCCTCTAGACTTTTGGAGACTATCGCGTTTTAAAACATCTTTGTGATTACTTGAAAGTCTAAGTGTTCTCTCCCTTTTTTTTTTTTTTTTCCTTTGCAGGGTGGACCATGGATGTGGTTGCGCCCCGACAAATCTATCCGGGGCGACAAAAGAGGCGGCGCGCAACCCCATGGACCCACCCTGCAAGCACCTCTCTTTGCCGTATGAGCGGGCCACTGGTACCCGATCTTTGTCTTCGGTGGCCCGCCCGGCGGTATACCCTTGCGGGTTCTTCTCTCATCGACGCCCCGACAGCTTTCGCCATCGGGGCGTCGCCCTCACGCGGTGGCCTCACGTCGGGTGACCGGACAATTCCCCGGTCCGATCACCCGAAGCCTCGGTTAGGGCGGCATCAGGCGCAGATATTCGCGCCTGCGCCGCCCTGGCCGCTGGCGGCGGCCCGGGTCACGGGAATCCTCCCGGACTCGTTCCGCCACCTCCTTCTGCGAGATGACAGCCTCGCAGAAGGCGGCGACCGCGTCCCAATTCCTGACGCTGTCGACCATCGCTCGCGCAATAGCCGGCAGCGTCAGGTCGGCACCGATGACAGCGACGAGGTCACGGCGCTGCCCGTCCCAGCTCGGACACACCTCCAGCGCATGTTGCGCCGTGTCCTCGTCGCTACTGCAATGGTGGCAGGACGGAGTCCACTCCCTCCGCACCACCGTGCGCAGGTACTTGCCGAAGCAACCGTGCCCCGACAAGACCTGCACCAACCGGAAGGAGAGTACTCCGTGCCGCCGCTCCATCCACTCCATCAGTACGGGCCGGAGGGCCTCGACGGTAACAACACCGTGTCTAGGCCTCTCCAGCCGCGTAGCCCAACGGGCGATGACATCTCGGCGGGCGTCCTCGCGCCAGGTGGCTATCTCGTCAGACGATGGGGAGCCACCCTCGTCGCGCACTGAGGTAACCCGCCGGTAGAGTTCGGAGAGCATCTCCGCCTCTAGGTCCCACGGGGGTGTCCCGGCCAATAGGCATGCCGCCTCTGTCAACACCATGCGGTACCCGCGAATGGCTCTGACCGCCATGGCTCTCTGTGGCCTCCACAGAACCGCCCTGAGCTGGGCGTTCAGAGCCCTCGCCCACACGGGTGCGCCGTACATGGCCATTGAGCGGATCACCCCCGCATACCACCGTCGGCCCTCGAAACTGGGTCCGCCCACGTTCGGCATGAGCCGCGAAAGGGCGGACGCCGCGCCGACCAGCTGGGGAGCAATCCTGCGGAAATGCTCTCGGAACCACCAACGCCCGTCGAGCACCAGACCCAAATACTTCATATGGGCCTGGATACTGATGTGGATGGAGTTGACGACTAACGAGGCGCTGATAGGCGGCCTAACGCGGGGCCCATGGAATAGAAGGGCCTCCGTCTTATTTAGAGAGTGTTCTCTCCCTGGAAAAGTCGATACGTGCGCAGACGGTATAAGGTGCCGCTAAAATAATTAAAAGGCTTTGTATTATGTTAACACAATCATTATCAATAGTCATAAGCTTGATGCTCTGGAAACAGTCTTTGCCACCGAATAGTATCATTAAGTGAAGATAAGTCGCAATTTCATTATTATAAATTCCGACTAAATTATTCTATGACTAATATTATCATTTCTCTCTATATTATTATTCTATCACCCATATTAGGCGCTAGTGTTCTGCCTAGATATCGCAAAGGCATTCAACAGGATCTGGCATAGAGCCCCTTCTGTTCAAGCTGCCATATGGAATCCACGAGAGCTCTGTAATTGGATCACCAACTTTCTTTCCAGAAAGCAACCCTCCGGTCGAAGTATAAAAGTAGTCGTCAACGGCTCCTGCTTCGAGACAATGACCCTTAAAGCTAGCGTACCGCAGGGTTCGGCGCTCTCTCCGACGTTATTTATTCTGCATATCGACGACGTACTCTGTACAACACTCAACAACATACAGCACGGGTGAAGAACGATACACCGAACATCAAAATTCCCCTCGGAATATGTTATAGGAAAGACGGGTTCAGCTTGTGTCTAAAGTCGAGCGCTCTCTGGGGGCGAGCTTTGGAATGAGGTGAACGGAAGCTTAGTACAGTTCAATCTCACTAAGACATAAGTTTGCGCGTTCACTGTTAAGAAGAACCAAATTATCATGGCGCCCTAGTTCCAAGAAGTGACTCTATAAATTTCAGAGAGTATTAGGATCCTCGGCGTCGAACTGTCGAACAAAGTGCATTTAGAGGATAAAGCCAAATTAACAAACAGAAAGTTAGGCGTGCTAAGGAAGGTTAGGCGGTGCTCTACGCCAAAAAAACGTCTTGTGCTAAACAAAACTCAAGTTCGTCCTCACATGGAGCACCATGTGAGAACGAACTTGAGTTTTGTTTGAACTGTTCTTATCTCTGAACAGGCACGCCTAATGAACTGATCTTATCTCTAAACAGGCATGCCTAAATAGCGTTCTGTTCGAATTTTCGAAGATCCCAATCACACTGACAAATTGGAGTTTTTGGAGCGGCGGAGAGAATTTGGGTCACTTTTGTGTACTGTACCGGTTCTTTCACGGGGAGTGCTCTCAGAATCTCATCATCTCATCGTTTTACTACCGTATCACTAGACACCGATCATCGACTATATGTTTTCAGCGACCATTTCTCCCACGTACGTGCAAGATCTGGAACTACTATACCACGTTGGCCAGCTGTGTTATCGAATCTGATCTTGCATAGAAGCAAGGGGACAGTGAATTACATTCACACTGCATCACCACATGAAAAACCATATGTATTTACATTTTACAAAATATTGTATATTTTAATAATACAGGATATGGTTTTTATTTAAAAATAGTTTACGTTACGTAGATTAATTTCCACTAAAAGTGTAAAATAAAAATAAATTATTAGATACCTTGACCATGAATAAAAATGACCATGAATAAAAATTATTCACGTTTCTTTTTTTATTACTTTAGAGAAGCAAAGATTTTGGAGATTAGTCTAAACAAATAAAGAGAAATAAAATACAAACGATAAAAGGCTGATAGATAAATGTGCTGAACGGTTGCTAAAAATATTTTCTATATACCCTCAAGTTTCGGATTACTTATACAATAAAAAAGCATACTGTTTATTAATCATTGCGCATAAAATGTCGTCCTTACATGAATCTGTTATATAATATTATCAAATCGATAAATGAATCGGTAGATAAAATTCTTAACATTTTTTTTTCCAGAACAATATGACACGCCATACAATGGTCGATGCTCTAGCGCCTGCGAGTATATAAATGATAATTCTGTATAAAAAAGTTATTCTGTTATAACACTGGGACTGTGAGTGTCATATTTACGATGCTAACTAACGAAGGTGAGAGTTTTTAATATATTTATAATAAATATTTAATTTGTGTGAAATCTAGTATTGTGGCGATTATGTATATATTTAATTTGCTTATTATGATTTAAATGTACTGGTATGAAATTCTCGAATGTCAAGAAAAAATCTTACAAAATACGATAATCTTTTATCATAATTAATTAATCTATGACTAACAGTACTTGCTACCAGTTATTTACTTACTGCATAATTTTAGAGGATGAACGGGTTAAAGTGTATACCACTAAAGGAATCATTGGATACTGTTTTTCTCCTGCCGCTGGAGAGGGGTAAATGTGTACTCTATAAAATATAAAGGTTTAGACGACAGTGAAATAATATATAAGTAGAAAGAAAGGAGTACTGACAAGACGAGACGTCTGGTCCAAAAGTCTTCTGCTAAACCATGACACGTGTAGTCTAGTTATTCTATGCTTTGCGTTTGATCTCGAGTTGACTCGAAAATATAGATAAAGTCTACATGAACCGTACTTTCAGCAACTGACTAAATTGAATTTATAGATAAATGGTATCGATATAACTATCTCTAAACGTCATATATTCTGCCATTTTCTATCACAAGTCTAGAGGAGAATGGATATAAACTTCTTAGTATTTCAACATCTTCTTCATTGCAGAACCCAGTTATCAACGACTTCTTATTAATATAAAAATATTCACGATTTGCCATAACTTGTTGAAAGAAAATATATTTATAAAATCCGATTACGAAATGAAAAATGATGTCACAAGCGGGATTCGAACCCGCGCCTATTGGGATTCCGGCCCAATCGTGCTGCCACTACACCACCGTGACTAATTGTAGGACATGCAAATTTCACTTCGTATTATATTTACGTCTTAAGGTGACGGTATGCTATCTACCCGACAATGTTTACACATTGTTATAGGCTTAATACGTATGATAAATTTGCTAAATTTCAGTAATTTAGAAAATATATTTGTTTTCAGCCGACGCAGTTGACAGTAAGGTTCTGTCATATAATTTCCCCTTCGTCACCCGTTACCAGTGGCAAGCTAGAAGTCCTACAGAGACGGTGAATCTTGTAAATCCTTCACCATATGTTGTAATCCATCATTCCTATCAGCCATCCGCCTGCTACGATAGAGAAGGATGTAGTAAAGCGATGAGAGAAATACAAAATATGCATATGGATGATATGATTTGGGAAGATGTTGGATACAAGTGAGTCGAGCATTTGTTTTATGATGGTGTGATTAAAGAAGAGAAAGTGTTACAAAAACGAGGCGATTGAGTTCCCACTCACTGCGCTGTCCTCCCGGAGAGCACTATTTTAGACGATTCATCCAGGAAGTTGCTTACTTTTGAGACCGTTCTGCTAAATGGGCAAGATTCCGTCTATTTATTGAAGCTGAAGCGGGCAATTGTGGTATCAGCTTAACAACAAAATAGCTTATCATCCAATCACAAAATATGTATCAACCCTTTTGCTTGCTTATTATTATTCACTTCATAAAAGTATAAACTATTCACACGCTAATCAGAGCTAGTTCTAGAATTATGCATTCCTTCCAATTGCCTTTTAATTTCATAATACTTATAAGGAAAATCTACCTTAGAAATAGATTAAGGCCCTAGCGGATCCAGTTAATAGAGTAGCAAGCAATTAAAAAGGTATCTAAGCTAGAGCTATAGCTACTTATTACACTCCTAACAGTTTGTCTCATAATTCCAAACAGAATCTTCTGTCAACTCTATATCTTCACTGGACTTTAAATTCTGATATCTGTCTGCAAGATATCTGGCACTATCTAGTATTATAACCTTCTTGCCTGAAGTCAGTTTTGTGCAATATACCTATAATGGCACGAGAACTGATGATTTTATTCCTCCACAAGTTTGTAGTGGTCCAAAAGATTGCATTCCAAAAACTGCTTTACCGTCTTTGCTTTGAACATTAACAGGATTCCATCTACATGAACAAGGCAACCCCTGTCCGTTCGATGCCAATAAGAGGTGATGAGCTAAAACTGTCGAATTACGAAATGATTCTGGATCTAACCCGTAGCATCCTTCTTCAAGATAATGAAGAAAAAAATAAACTGCAATCAACTGCTAATAATAAAACACTTTGAACTACAAAATGATTTTTGTTAGCCTAGTTCAGGGGTCGGCACCTCTGGAGTCGGAAGAGCCAAAAATTAGAATTTATTAAAGTTTAAAGTTTTAAAGAGCCACAAGTTTTTTTTGGTAATAATAATTTGTGCCTAATGCCTAATACTAAACCATTTTAAAGGTTTTTTTTATAAAATATTTTTTTGCATATAAAACTAAAGAGCGTCAACTTTACATCCAAAGAGCCGCATGTGGCTTGCGAGCCGTAGGTTGCCGACCCCTGGCCTAGTTAACTATGTAGTGATTACCTTGTACTTTAAAACCAATACTTAGCGGTGATTTTCAATCTAAGTATAAAACTGGATTAAATGTCGTAAAAGTGTTCCCTGGGTCTATGATAGCTGAATCTTTCTATAGGATGATTGAAATTCCAGAAATCATGTCATAATGAACCCTGGGTGGAAACAATATAATTATGAATCTTGCTTTAGGGAGTTTTTTCTTCTTTTGATTCAAAAGAGATCGAAAGTTATATAGAAAGACCTAAATATGTACAATTTCATTACTGAAAGTTATAAAGACGAGTCTGCTAACTCGTTACGATCTGAGATGATGAGCCTAGCTTTTGAAAGTAAAGCAGCAGTTATACCGTCGTCGATTATAGAAAAGCCCTCATATCTCCGTAAACAATATATTAAATGCCGCATCTTAAATTTTGTTCATTTGCTTTTTGTAATTTATTATTGTTTTATGTAGTTTCTGTATTGGAAGCGATGGTGTCGTTTATGAAGGACGAGGGTGGACAGTACGAGGAACACATGCTTTATATTTCAACGCTGTCAGCATTGGCATTTGCCTAATAGGAGACTGGCGATGTACGTATCACAAACTGAGTGCTTTTTACATTCATTAGCTGCAACTTGCAAAATAATCCCTTACATGAACTAAATTAAAATCACTAAATGAGTTTTCATTATATATATACATAGATAATTACAAACTACCTATATCTATTTCCGGATTTTGCGTGGCTTTGAAAGAAAGGATTGGGCACTTTTAGCCACGTAAGGTTTACTGAAAAGTTACGCTATCCCAAAAACGCCAAAAGATCCCATCTTTTGGCGTTTTTGGGATAGCGTAACTTTCATCAGGATATTGGAAATGGAAAACAAGTTATTAAACCTGATGACCATGTACCATGTGTCCACTTTTAAGGCAGAGATGAACTGCATAGTGGAGTGTATATTATTTTGCTTTAGTAGTAGTCAAACAATCTGAAAACTCATACTAGAAATACGGTAGCTTTCAATCTAACTTCAATATGATGTATTTATTTAAGTGCTTAGTGTCGTTTTTATACACATATTTAACTTTCTTATTTAATTATAACCGCGATGTCTTTACAGCAAACATAAATGTGAGATTTTTAATCTCAGCTTATATACATGCTACTGCTGAACTCAAGCCTCCTCCATATTAGGAGAGAAACTAATCCACTACACCACGTTTGTCAGACGTATTGGTATAGGGTTTTATTTCGAGTTGTCCTTCCCTTATACATACATATCATCACGCCATATCCCTTGCAGGGTAGGCAGAGAGAACAGAGAGCCAGAGAACTCTATCCTTGCATACTTCACTCGCTTCCTCGACATTCATAGATGTTATATGCATATTTTATCCCTTAGTCGTGTTTAACGATCACCCATGGGTAAGATAAGGGTGGTGAATTGTATTCTTACACCGTCACCACACGGAAAAGTGAGAGATGTTTATTATAAGTTAAATTTTACATACTCCACAATTGGGCACTTTATTACTTTTTATAATCAACAGTATATTTTAATATTTTTATGTTTTCATGTCAACGAACTAATAATACTATGCCTTTTTTCCATATATCTCAAGAGACGATAAAGATCTAAAGAATTTAACATTATTATAAGAGAAAACTTGAAATAAAATTCTATTCCAACCTGTTTGATCAACGTAGTAGGAAATTTAATAATTAAACGATGTAATATACTCAAATTTCACCATGTAATTTTCAATCCCAAGTAATTGATATTAATCAGTTGATATAGATACATCAGGCAGTACAAGTATTAATTTATTAGTCATGATTCAATTCTAGCAAAAGCTGATAATTTAAACTAAAAACATTTTTACAATTTTTTTTCCTCATATGTTCCTTATTCCTATGTTCCTTATGTTCTTCCGTATGCCTATGTTCCTTATGTTCTTCCTTGTGTCTATTTTCCTATGTTCCTTATGCCTATGTTCCTTATGTTCTTCCGTATGCCTATGTTCCTTATGTTCTTCCTTGTGTCTATTTTCCTTATGTTCTTCCGTATGCCTATGTTCCTTATAGAGAATCTATTTAATGTCAGTAAATCAATTCTTTTGAAAACTGATAAATTATTCCAAATCATTTTTACAGAATATTCCTTATATTCAGCAGTCGCATACGCTTTTTATTTAAAAAGAAATGCTTTATATTTTCAGTCACAGCCCCTCCATTGAAGCAACTGAAATCAGCAAAGGCGTTAATAGCAGCCGGTGTGGAACTAGGCTTCGTGAAACCAAACTACAAGCTTCTGGGTCATCGCCAAGTTAGAGATACAGACTGTCCTGGCGATGCTTTGTATCAAGAAATCCAAACATGGGATAATTATTCAACCTTCCCAAATGGTGCTCAAGATCTTATTAATGTTAAAGAATTAGCAGATGCTATCAAGGAATTAATATTAAAAAATCAGACAGTTATAGAGAACTAAAGGGCCAAGGGAGCGCCAGAACAGTGGGGTGCAAAACCCGTTTTAGAAACTTCAATGCGAGTCACAATAAAAACTACGAGGTTAACTTATTATGAAAGTTTACCACTTAATCATTAAATATCGAGTGTAAAGGCAAAAATATGATTTATTTAATCCTTACTAATATTATAAATGCGAAAGTAACTCTGTCTGTGTGTCTGTCTGTTGCTCTTTCACGTCAAAACTACTGAACCGATCTAAATGAAATTTGGTACACAGATAGTTTAGAGCCTGATAAAGGACATAGGCTACTTTTTAATGCAAAAAAATTATTGTAAAGTAGTATGAAAAGTTGTAAGGAAGTATCTTCATTTTTAAAGCCAGAAGCTTGAAACTTATTTTTAGGCTATTGTTTAGATATAAATAAATATGATATTAACATGTTGTAAAATTTACCGTTAAGGGGTAAAATAAAATTAAGGGATGATAAACTTTAGGAAAGCAACCTTTTGCGCGGGCGAAACCGAGGCCTAGTTAATAATAAATAAAATAACACAATAATATGGAAACACGTTTTAATGATAGAGATGATTCTCACAAAAATATTTTCACTATAAATTGTTAACTTACATACATTACAATGATTCAATTGAATTTCTGTTATTTTTTTTTAAATTTATTTCACATTTAATATCTACTATATTATATACCTACATATTTAAAAAAAATGGCGTACAGTCTATGGCATTATAAATGTAGAAGAAAAATGGTATAAAATAACCATATACAGTTTACAGATAGTTCAAGAGTTAGATATGTTAATAGTTGAAATGATCGAGTTAACAGAATAATAAATTAAGTACAATATATTACTTTTCCGTGTGGTGACGGAGTATGAATACAATTCACCACTCCTTATCTTACCCGCGGGTGATCGTAAGAGACGACTAAGGGATATAAAATGTATATAACATCTATGCAAGAGAAGCAAAATACCAACACACGTGATCAGCATAGTATAGTCGGTTAATATCCCTCCTATTTAGAGAGGTATGGATCATATTTTGAGAACTTCTAAATGTTTTTGTTTTTATTTCAAAATAGCATTGTAGCTTTTTTATTAGCCTAAGATAAATAATATAATAAAGAATATCAATTTTATTACTGAGATGTAAATAATGAAGCTTTAGTTTAAATCCTCTCAGCTTATATATGGGCTCGAGACTCCTTCACAATATGAACAAAATTGATCTACTATACCACAATAAACAAACAGGTTGGTACAAGGATTTATTTTGAATATTCCTTCTCTTTTTTTTTTTTTTTTCGGGGGCGGGTTACGGTCGGCACACTCCTCGCACCACTCCGTCCGGGGTGACAGAGGGGCGTAAGCATGCACACCCGTAACCCACCCGTGACGTCGCCTTCGTCGTTGGGCCAACCACCGGAGCAGAGTGACTTGACGTCAGTGGTTGGCCCGACGGAATACCCCTGAGGAGTACCCTCTCCTCGACCGACGTCCCCCCCTCGGGTAGGATGTCGGTCTTTCCTCACGCGGTCGGCCTCTCGGCGGGTGACGGACTAAATCCCCGATCCAGTCACCCGCGGCCTCGGCTAGGGCGGCATCAGGCGCAGGTAATCGCGCCTGCGCCGCCCCAGTCGCCGGCGGCGGCTCGCGTCGTCGAGGAGACGTTCCTCGCGCACGCGCTCCGCCGCCTCCTTCCGCGAGACTACTGCCTCGCAGAAGGATGCGACCGCGTCCCAGTTCCTTCCTTAATATTCCTTCTCTTGCATAGATTTTATATGTATATTCCATCTCTTAGTCGTCTTTTACATTCACTGCAAGAAAGAGGATAGTGAATTGTATCCTCATTCCTTCAGCACACAGAGGGGTAAGAATACGATTTATATTTGCTCTTCTTTCCTGCGGTTGTCTTAAATGACTAAGGAATGTAAACGCATAATATTACTGTAAATAAAAGAAGGCAAGCTCAAAATAAAACCCTATACCATCTGACCAGCGTGGTATGCTTGATCAATTTCCTTCCTATTCTTGAAATAGGCCAATAAGTGGCACGCGATGTATGTTTGATTTGAAATTTTGAATGATTTAAAGTATAATTACAAAACTCGTACGAATAATTATTTCAACTGCCCAAATCGGATAGTGATCTACCAAAGAAAAGAGCTAAACAGTTTTTGTAATTAAATTTGTTGCTTGCCCTAAATAAATAAAAGCAGGGTTAAAGATAAATAAATATGTTTCTTTGAAATCATACTCACTTGACAACGGATGTTAAAATACCTGTTGAAATTAAAAGAATAGGCAATTAAATTTGCCAGTCCTTTTTGCCACACTTTCACACATCAATCTCTAATATTTCTTACTTGTAGACACTAATAAAATAAAATACATGAGAAAGTATTTTTATTAGATCTGGGCGCCTACTCCTTCATTCCGATTGTTCTCTTGAAAATTAAATTATTTACGACCCACTCTAGCTAGCGTCCGACTCTATATGAGCTGAGGTGATGAATTTTATTCTTATTTCATTACCTATCACACAGAAACAACATCGAAAATTTTACTAACACAATTTGAAAATATGTTTATTATTTCGCCCAGTCGATTTCCATTCCATTACTTCCCCCGAAACGAGCAACACAATATTAAAACAATTTATTTAAGTATAATTTTCAAGACAGTGACACATCACCATAATCGACTATCGTTATTGAATTCGATTGATAGGAATTTGAGAATAGGCAAACTACTCCCCGCTTTATCTTTAATACACATTATCTAATACAAATTCAACTCTTCGTCTGCAATCTGATAAGCTATATTTACCTCTGAGCTATAAATACAACAATGAGATCATATAATATTACATTTTAAAAAAATAATCACCAATTTATTAAAAATGAGTCACACTCAATACAATAATCACTAAATAAATATTAACGAATGGAAATTGATGATTTCATCGATTTAAATATTTATCTGCCAAGTGTAATATGTCTTTGAATATTTATATTAGTTAGATAAGTGTAAGTAATCGTTATGTAATAGTTATTACATGTAGATTGTAGCCGTATATAAATAAAAATCTTTTAAACTATTGTATTCTATTAAATTATTCTATTAAATAAAAATATATTCTTTAGTCTATTCTATTTTATTTTTCCTTTCTTATATTAATTAAATAAAGTATAAATTTATATAAAGTGGAAGAAAAGATAATGACTACATTATTTTGCAGCAAATTGCATCGTTTCTTTGGGAAGGGGTCTCTGGTATAGCAGTAAATGATAGTTTTAAAGCTAGTTAAAATTGAATAAAATTTTAATTAAATAATGTGGATTTTTGTTAACAATTAAACATATAATAGGGTGCAAATTATAAGTTTGATAATTAACTATAATTATTTATAAAAAGCTGACAACTATATAGGTATTTATTTATAAAAATCTTATCCTGTTGTATGCACGTAATGTCCATAACGAGTCGAGCCGTTAAACTTATTTCAGATTTAAATTTGAATATATAATTATGTAACATGAAAATGCCGTGTGTCTTTTTTATAGTAGACTTAATTTAAACATTCTCTACATTTGACACTATTTGTGTTCATAACACAGTTCTGTATGTAAAGCTTGGCTTAATTTGGACTTAGGCCTGTTTATAATCTAGTTTTTTTTTTAATTTACGACGTTCATGCCAAGGAAAAGCCTAATACTTTTGACAGTGGATCTACAAAATATAATTGGTTCAATAAGAAATTATAAAACTAAAGACGCCTCATGGCTATGCTATATATTGAATGTATTAAAAATTTACGTGTTTTATGACAAAAATAACACGTAGTTTTTGGAAATTTTCCTTGGTATGAACAATGAGATATTTTTATGCTTACAATAATCACAATAGTTTTGATAGACACCGATCTTAATAACATCACAAAACATTTAAGAAGCCATAATAACGTTAAAATTACTGTATACATATAAATATATGTTTATAAAGACAATATCAGAATATAGAAGCTATACCCAATTTAACAATAGGTAAATAAATAAGTTTAATTCTCACTTACATTAAAATATTTATAAATTAAAAGTATTCTTAATGTTAATAACAAGAATTAATATTTGTATATTTAATAATTCATATTTAAATTAATGGATTATTAAAGAATTTAAATTTATAAATCATTAAATTTAATTTAAATTTATAATAAACCAATGTGGAAGCGCTATTATAATTAAACATTTTGCGATAAATAAATGAAAACATTAGACAATACATGCTTACTTGAGTTAAAATACGGACGAAATACAATAAGCACGTAATGATTAATATTAATTTATAAATAATTGTATGTTAAATTATAACTACAAGTTTAAATACAATTTAAATTTAGCTATTTAGTGATGTCACTTCATGAATGTACGAAAAATAGCTAACAAGATATCAACTTCAATTCAGCTGTGAATCAATGACTCCTTTGAATAAATTTTGAAATAACAAATAACTATAAATATTGAAAAAAGCTCAACAAATTTATTCTGATATTATGTTAGTACTCTACATATAAAATAAATTTTCAAATGAATGTAAGGGATTTTATTACTAAAAACTATTATTATTATATACAATATTATTATTTTTTATATAAAATATTACATATATTTTCGATCATATAAAAAAAAGCTATTACAGTTTGACAATTGTGTTATGTTTAATAAATACAAACTTTTTTTTTAAGTTATAAATTTTGATACACAGTCTTTGTGTTAATAACGGGAATGGGGAGTGAATAACCAAACACTGAGCGCTAGGTTTGAAAAATAACTTTCCATTTTCATTACACTAATTCATTATTTTTGGATATAGACTAATAATAAGAACAGTGATAGACCATTTTGAAATTATGAATATATGTATTTATAAAAACCCGATTACGAGCGAAAAATGACGTCACAAGTGGGATTCGAACCCATACCTATTGGAAATCCATCCCAATTGTGCTGCCACTTACACCACCGTGAACTATTGTAGGACATTCAAATCTCGCTTTGTATTATATTTGCGTTTTTAAGGAGACGTGTGCCATTTACCCGACAATGTTTACACATTGTATGGCCTTAATACTTCAAACTTTGCAGATAGAATTGTATTAAACGTTTTTTCTTTGACGGATTTCAAATCATTTTTCGCTCGTAATAGGGTTTTTATAAATAGTTAAGCATATTAATTGCTAAATGTCAAAATTTGTATATGTATTTAAATTATATACAATGACTAGCTTAACATTAAATATATATATATATATACATATATATATATATATATATATATATATATATATATATATATATATATATATATATATATATATATATATATATATATACATATATATATATACATATATTATGTTTAATGTTGAAATGTTTCCCTATTTGAAAAGAAATTATTCAAAATTTAATGGGTCTTATCATTTTCTTTGAAGTTAACCTTCATTTGAAATAAACGGTATGTTGGGTAACTTTATATATCCACAATATCGCAATGAAAGTCTGAAAGAAGACAGACATTTCAAAGATTACCCGAAATAAATAGATACAAAAACTATAAATATGAGTTTTTATACTATTATTTAATCCGTAAAAAGCTGTTATTTTAACTTTACAAGCAGACACTGCAATTTTATTTATTTGTAGAAACATATTTTATAACATATGACGACTGATAGAAGATTGTGGAAGGCAAGAATGTGTTGTGCCGAACCTACTTGGCGTGGGATGAGGGTAGGCAAATGATGATGATTTGTGAAAACATAAAAATTGTATGAGATTGCGCGCAAGTTTTGTTATTTATTTATTCTGGTAGTTATTACACACACACATACACATATCATCACGCCATATCCCTTGCAGGGTAGGCAGAGAGAACAGAGTGCCAGAGAACTCTATCCTTGCATACTTCACTCGCTTCCTCAACATTCATAATTCTCTTCATACACGCTCGCCGGTTTCGGAGACTCTTGACTCGACCTTCCTTCAGTACATGACCGATCTAGTCTAGGTAGGTGAGTCTCGGTCCCCCAGTACCTACATCCTTCCACTTTCGCATTGTATATCTTCTCAACCAGACGTTCGTTCGGCATTCTTTCCACATGTCCGAACCATCGGAGCATTCTCCTTCGCATATTTACACCAATACTCTCTTTCATACCTACTCGCTCTCTTACATCGTCGTTACGAATGCGGTCGGTCATCCTAACTCCACAGATTTTCCGTAGAGATTGCATTTCGACCGCATTAATTTTACTTTCATACTCTTTTCTGCATACCCAACTCTCGCTTCCATACAGTAATGTTGGGACAAGCACTGCGTTATGTATTGCTACACGTGCATTCTGGCTGAGGTGGTGGCTACCGGGAAGTTGCCCCAACGCTCCGTTCACTCTATTTCCCGTATTCACTCTTCGCTCTATATCAGTGGTGTACCTTCCATCTCGGCTAAATCCACATCCAAGATATACAAATTCATACACTTGCTCTAGTACATCATTACCTATTGTTACTCTTACATCTGTTCTGGCTTCATCTCTTTCAAAGACCATTATTTTGGTTTTGCCCACATTCACGCGTAGACCCCTTTTCTTACAATCTTTTGTCATAGTGTCGACTAGGGTCTGCAGGTCAGTCGCTGACTGTGCCAGCAGGACTACATCATCTGCATAGAGCAGAGCAGTGACCACTGAGTCGCCCATCTGGACTCCCACATTCATATCGTTCAACCTTTGGAGACATTTATCCAGATATATGATAAACAGCCTGGATGACAGAACGCACCCCTGCTTACCGCCGATATTGACGTCAAACTAAGGCAACTTCCATCATCCAGCCGCACACAGGCTCTACAGCCCATGTAACTGGACTGCACAGCCTGTAGCAGTTTACCGTTAATACCATACTCCGGTAAAATGTCCCAAAGTTCCTTTCGTACAACCGTGTCAAATGCTCTCTCCAGATCCACAAAACTGCAGAAAACCCTCTGACCTAGAGCCAGATGCTTCTCCACAATGTTGCGTAGAGAGAACACTTGATCCATGCATCCCCTTCCACTCCTGAAACCTCCTTGTGTTGGTAGTTTTTATATTTGTATATAACTCACATTTTATATTTCTCAAATTCTTGTAGGAAAATAAAATATTTTAATTAACCAATACCAGATAGTTTTCCGTGTGGTGACGGAGTAAGAATACTATTCACCACCTAATATCTTACCCATGGGTGAATGTACGAGACGACTAAGGGATATAAAACGCATATAACATCTATGCGAGAGAAGGGAAACTCGAAACAAAACCCTATACCAACACGGTCCCATTACGGAGGAGGCCCGAGCCCAACAGTGGGACATTTAAGGGCTATGATGATGATAATATTGATGATGAATACCAGATAACTGATATTTATTTTAAAGTTATATTTATATATTAACAATATTTTTTTGTCAAATTGACCCTCCTCTTCCAAATGTCGTTCTATAAAGAACATAGTGAAGTGCTTTAGATCGTTGTGCTATGTTAGTAACTTATATACCACTTTATATATGAAAGTATTTAATTATCGTATCGTAATAAGAAATTTCGGTAAGTTATGGTAATAACATAATTTATCGATAAACATTTGTGTTATTCTCAAAAAACAATTTTTTTTTGGGACTAATCCCACCACACATTCCCACCATTGTAACTCCTGTAAGCCAACTATTCTATCTCCTGTAAGCCAGGATCTACAATGGTCACCATAAATGTCACCGAGGTTTGACTCTCAGGCAGTTCCGGGAGATGATTTTAATTGTCTTGGAACCCGCAACAAATTAAATTAGAAAAGTTAAAGAGGAGAAGTTGGAAAAGACTTCCGTCCCAGGCAAACCGGGCGACAGAAAGTAATATTTTATATTGCTTTCCCAAAAAAATATTGAAATTGCCATTTTTTTTTGTTTTTGTATGTTATTAAGACGGCTATAGACAACATCCAGTTGTTTTAGTCATAAAATTATAATCCGATAAGTAACCAACCCTTATCCACATCAATAATTATTAACCCACAAAATAAACACTTTCCTCTACTTTAAATTTTAGTCTTATAATTAGATAAACAAAGATTAGGGTATTTCCCGCCGAGGAATGAGCTTTTATTTATTTGATTAGATATGGAAATTTGTTGTCAATAATAAATACGTTATCTATACACATATACAGGTTGATACAAATGTAAATAGATTTTTATTTAAATGAAACAATGTAAATACTTCGTATTATTAGTAAAGGATTTGTAGGTAAAAAAATGTGACCTGCTCCTAACAACATACTTATATAGTTTGATAAGCGTTATAAGAGTGCTTGAGATTAGGTATATAACGTTTTATTTAAATGAAAAAAAAATTAAGTGTATATTATTTTCGTCATTAGAGTAGAAAATTATTTAATAATAATAAAATTTCAGAATTTTTGTATAATTATAGAATATATAATAAAAAAAAACAATCTCACTAAGAAATAAAAGTCATTGATATCTTTAGATTTAAATTTTTAAATCATTTAAAATAGCATATGAAAATTTGTATATAAAATAGTTGACATTCTAGGTTAAGAGAGTAAATAAGGACTACTGTGATATCCTTAATGATTAATAGTGACACATATTATAGAAATACAGTTATTATTATTTCAATAAACTTAGGTCTGCACTTTTACTGAAATAATAATTTCTATAATTATTTATAAAAACTTGATTACGAGCGAATAATGACTGATTCGAACCCGTCCGAAATCCGTGCCAATCGTGCTACCACTTACATCACCGTCAACTATTGTAGGACATCCAATTCTCGCATCGTATTATATTTCATATTTAAGGAGACGAGAGATCATTTTTCACTCGTAATCAAGTTTTTATAAATAATCAAGCATATTAAATGCTAAATTTCAGTAATTTCTATAATTACCTTTAGGAAATATCAATATTTTAAACTTTTATTGTAAATTTGATTCATTATATAAGAATTTACATAAAATACATACATATTAGTTTATTAAAATGAATAGTAGCGCGTGCCAATATTGTGCATGCCTGTACTGTAAAAACTATATAGTCATACAGCAAAAAGTTATGATGTCATTAGTTTTATAAAAGGTTAAGGTTATATACTTAGATTAAGTAACCTTTAATATTTAGGTGTTCCCTGTAATGAGTATTGAAACAAATATATGTAGTTTTATAAACTACAAAATATATGACAACTTTAATTTTAAATGTATTTTCATTTATAACTTACTATATCCGGCATGAACGACTGATTATTTATAAAAACTCGATTACGAGCGAAAAATGATTGTCACAAGTGGGATTCGAACCCACGCCTGGCAATCCGTTCCAATCGTGCTGCCACTTACACCACCGTGAACTATTGTAGGACATTCAAATCTCGCATCGTATTATATTTTCGTCTTTAAGGAGACGTGTGCCATCTACCCGATATTGTTTACACATTGTACAGACTTAATACTCAAACTTTGCAGTTAGAATTGTATTAAACAATGACATAGCCCTGTTATTCAAATTACAGAAATTTAGCATTTAATATGCTTGATTATTATTTTTCGCTCGTAATCGGGTTTTTATAAATAATCAAGCATATTAAATGCTAAATTTCAGTAATTTGAATGAACGACTGATTTGAAATGTCAAAGAATAATTCTAATCGATTTTATATGGCTTATATATCCTAAAAGCCCCTCCTAATTTCATTTTAGATTATAACTAGACACTCATGATGATGTGGTTCAACAATTGTCGTTGTTTAGTATTAATATTAAGATAATATTTAAATTGGATATATACCTACATAGATATATGTAGGTACTATTAGGATATCTTGTGATATGAAGAAGGCACAAAGGGAAGTGTGTCGATGAGAATATAACAAATAAATTAAATATATATTTTACACTGGTATATCTAATTTAAAAGGAAATATGATGATTATTGAATTTACTAAGAAAATTTTATGGGCATTTGGGATGTTGATTACTTATTGTGGTAAAAAAGATAAGCAAAAAAAGATAACAAAGAAAAAGAAGAAGAGATAAACAATGTATTTTTTATTTTTATTTTCAACTATTTGAATTTTGAAATTCATTAATTGGACAAGGAGATTAATACAAAACAATATGACGTGCATGCAATCTCCGTACTAATCTGCTTGTGACCCAAATAAATATTATTGTGCTAGAAAAGGATAGTAATTGCCCTAGTTAATAATTTCAAAAGCTTGCAATTTCTTTATGTACAATTTCAAATTTAATAATTTGAAAACGTGATGAATAATTTCATCACGTTTTCATTTTATTTGTAATAACATAATAGGACAATATTTCTCTAAAGGGTCAAATAATCGCCATTAAAGTGTCCCAATTGATGAAAAGCATAAATATATATAAAAATATTATTTCAAATCTGATTTTGTGGAGAGTATTTCATTGGTTTTGAATTAGGTATTCACAATATATTATCATTTTCAACGTATTCGTAAAATATTTTGATATTGAAGATATTTTCATATAACAAAATGTAAATATTTAATTTTATTTACATTAACTAGCCTCAAAATGTGATATCAGAAGATATGACTGCAATGAATAAATATAAGATTTTTGTTCTTCTACATTGAGATGTATGGCAATTTTTAGAAGGGGTGTGATGATATTAAGTATGCAAGATATTATCTATATATGTATTACTAATTATGTCCGCGGCTTCACTCACGTTAATATTTTTATCAATCTAATTGATCGATTGATTGAAATCTACTCTAACTGTACCTAATTTTTTCACAATAAAATTCATCAAATTCTATGCCAGACTATAATCTATCTTTTTGACAAATTTGATCGAAATCAATCCAGACGTTATGTTGTGATTGAATAAAAAACATCCATTCGTCCAAATTTTCGCTTTTATATATACACCGTGGAATCTAATTGGCTGTTTTCCTGAAACGTATGTACTCAGTTAATCATTCTTAACCCCCACATAACTAAAAACATAATACATTGAAAAAAAAGTCTGATAAATAGACGTTCTTGATTTTGTCTGATATGCAACGGTATTGTTCCCAATATGCCTACGACATAGCATTCGAATTAAATCGCAATAATAGGTAAAAAATATTTAGGCATTGTAGCTCGCGTCCCGCACGCACCCATTGCTTTTGATGAGCCCGAGCCGCGCGGCCTTGGTCTATGTTTTAATAGGTCAGTTTGCAATTTTTTGCCAAACGGCTTAGACGTATATCATGTTTATGACAAATCCCGAACGCGAGTGCTAGTAAATGCGAAAAAATTACAAGGCATTACCAGTACTCTGACGTAGAGTGGTTACACATGGTTCGTTTTTATGCGATTGCGAGAGGCAACTTGGCGAAGGCTAGATGCCTGTACACTCAGCCAGAACACCTGGATTCGTTACGAAGATGTGGCATTATAAATCCGCCTGTGCCTAGAACAGCGATAATTGAATCAGCCACGCAACGCCTACTAACCCGCAGGCAGTTTTGAGTGCTTACACATGCTCAGACTAGAGGTATCGTCGGAGAGGTAGGTGTCGCCGACATTCTGCTCGATTAGAAGAAGAAATTCTTGAGAAAATAGAGTCATCGTTTTAAAGTAATTAAAGAAAGTAGGTAACCAAGGTAAGAGCATTGACCGTAGCTTGATACCTACGGTCGATGCTCTCAAACGACCGTAGGTATAACAAAATTATTAGATAAAACATGTTACAGTTATGCAAAAATGATATTTTAAGGAAACGTCCGGGATTGCAAATGACTAGAATTTAAGTTTTTATTTTATTGAATAAGTGCTATATTATGGTTCTATATCATTAACTGAGTATATACGTTTCGGGAAAACAGCCAATTAGATTGCACGGTGTGTATATATATATATATAATGCTTTATATTTGAAATAAAACTACTTTTACGGATTCTATCGCGTTTGTATTTAATTTTTAATTGCCCGACGTTTCGAACACTTTACAGTGATCATGGTCATGACTCATCTCATCATCATGGACTCAGTCCCCTCGTGACCATGATCACTGTGTCACGACGTTTCGAACACTGATCATGCGTCATGACACATGATCAGTGTTCGAAACGTCGGGAAATTAAAAATCAAATACAAACGCGATAGAATCCGTAAAAGTAGTTTTATTTCAAATGTGTAATACTCGCGTAAACATTAGAGGTCATTATATAATGCTTATACTTGTAGTTTTGGCATCTAATGTAGGTACTTCTGTAGCCATGTTCTTTTGAATTTTGACCGTTATTTTAATTCTTCACGAACGATTATATTGTGGAATATTAAATTATATTAATTGAATACATTGACAATATGGTTAACAATCTAATATCCATACATGTATAATATATAGCTAATATTCATTATTTTGTCTACATTAAAAATTTTAAAATATTATTTCTTTATTAATCTATTTAATTGCTACATTCATTTATAGACGTGTATTTTTACTTTTATTTGGCTCTCTGTAATGCAAATTTTAATAGATTTTCTGTGCCATTGTTGGTGAATTAAATGTATAATAATTATAGATAATATTCCATATACTAATAGAAAATATTAAAAAAAAATTAACTCCGTAGCCTTACAATATATGACACTAACAAATAATTCAAATAATTTAAATATTGATATAGAAGAGATTGAAAAAAATAACTAAAATTTCTTATATTTTAGATATTATATGACACAAATTAAGACTTAACATTGTATCATAGAAAGCCAAGCAAAATATCACAATTAATATTTAAGTTTAAAGTGTAAAGTATTTATCTAAGTTGATACTTATTTGTTTTCTATTAAAGTCTGCACTTGAAGAACGAGGTCCCGTGCGAGTGACAAAACAGCAGATGCATCATGCCTCTCAGCCATTTCTGTTCAAAATAGCATAAGATATAATTAAAGTACAGGTCTTCTCAGTGTGCCCGAGGATGTCGTAAAAGGTGACTAAGGGATATAATATGTATATAACAGCTATCCTCATCATCATCATCTGAGCTCTATCTTCCACTGTTGGGCTCGAGCCTCTTCCACAATGGGAGGATAATTAACCTACTATACCACGCTGGTCAGACCTGATGGTATAGGGTTTTGTTTCGAGTTTTCCTTCTTTCACATAGATATTATATGCGTTTTATATCCCTTAGTCGTCTCGTACGATCACCCACGGGTAAGATAGGGGGTGGTGAATTGTATTCTTATTCCGTCACCATACTGAAGTATAACAGCCATGCAAGGTGGTCCAAATTAAATCTTATACCAACCCGTCTGAATAGTGGCAAACGAACAAGTCACACACCTGATGGTAAGAGTTACTGCGCCCATGAACCTGTGCAATACCAGAGGTACCTACAAATAGGCCACTGCCTACCAATCAACATCCACCCAGAAAGGTGGGCTTCTAGCTCTCTCGTTCAATGAAGGAAGCACCTCAGTTTGCCACTGCTCAAACGTCGATTTTCTGCAAGAGTTTAGTACTATCCCGGACGGACCGGCCCGCAGTTGTAGACTGTCAATAGTTTAGCCCTACTACTACTAACAGGTTCATTTCCAACCAACTGTGGAAGAGCTTCGAGCCCAGCAGTGGGATCCATATGAGCTATAAAAGCTGAGATGATAATGAATATTTCCTTTATCATTGTAAGTAAAAACCCGAGTCAAAATTAGATCGAGTTAAGGCTTTTTATCCCCATCGCCCTTGGACCCACCAGTGATACTGATACCTTAATCACAACAAGGCTAGGCCCCCAACCCAGGAATAAAGTTCTTAAACATCTATTATAAGAATCTCAAACTTTAATAGTGGTAGGACCACGCTGTGGACAGTTCTCTATCTAACTCATAACTCATAACTCATTTATTCATAAGGGTTTCTTACATGTCATTGTTACATTTCATAATACATAATTAAATATTATTTAGGTACATCAAATTAAAAATGTCATTTATATTAAAATTAAATAAAAGCCAATGTCAAATAGTAACAATAATGTCAAATAGTACCAATAATAATAAAATGTAAGCAATAGCTGCAAATAAGCATTGTCTACATTTTTATAAATTCGTCATAAGTATAAAATGCCTGCCTGACGAGCCACTGCTTTAGGCAACTACAACCGCGGGCCGGTCCGTCCGGGGTAGTACCACACTCTCGCAGAAGATCAACGTCTAAGTAATAGCAATGTGCTATTGCGCTTCGTTCGGTGAGCGAGAGAACCGTAAGCCCAACTGGGGTGGGTTTGAGGTTTGTATTTGTAGGCAGCGGCCTAGTTATACCCTTGGTATTGCAAAGTTCCATGGGCGGCAGTGACACTTACCATCAGGTGTGCTGTCTACTACTTTGCCACCATAAGCAATAAAAAAAACATACACATACATACATATCATCACGCCATATCCCTTGCAGGGTAGGCAGAGAGAACAGAGTGCCAGAGAACTCTATCTCTGCATACTTCACTCGCTTCCTCAACATTCATAATTCTCTTCATACACGCTCGCCGGTTTCGGAGACTCTTGACTCCACCTTCCTTCAGTACATGACCGATCTGGTCTAGGTAGGTTAGTCTTGGTCTCCCTCGGTACCTACATCCTTCCACTTTCGCATTGTATATCTTCTTAACCAGACGTTCGTTCGGCATTCTTTCCACATGTCCGAACCATCTGAGCATTCCCTTTCGCATCTTTACACCAATACTCTCTTTCATACCTACTCGCTCTCTTACGTCGTCGTTACGAATGCGGTCAGTCAGCCTAACTCCACAGATTTTCCGCAGAGATCGTATTTCGACCGCATTAATTTTACTTTCATACTCTTTTCTGCATACCCAACTCTCGCTTCCATACAGTAATGTTGGGACAAGCACTGCGTTATGTATTGCTACACGTGCCTTCTGGCTGAGGTGGTGGCTGCCGAGAAGTTGCCCCAACGCTCCCGTTCACTCTATTTCCCGCATTCACTCTTCGCTCTATATCAGTGGTGTACCTTCCATTTCGGCTAAATCCACACCCAAGGTATACAAATTCATCCACTTGCTCTAGTATATCATTACCTATTGTTACTCTTACATCTGTTCTGGCTTCGTCTCTTTCAAAGACTATTATTTTGGTTTTGCTCACATTCACGCGTAGACCCCTTTTCTTACAATCTTCTGTCATTGTGTCGACTAGGGTCTGCAGGTCAGTCGCTGACTGTGCCAACAGGACTGCATCATCTGCATATAGCAGAGCAGTGGCCACTGAGTCACCCATCTGGACTCCCACATTCATACCATTCAACCTTTGGAGACATTTATCCAGATATATGATAAACAGCCTGGCTGACAGAACGCACCCCTGCTTAACGCCGATATTGACGTCAAACCAAGGCGACATGCCATCATCCAGCTGCACACAGGCTCTACAGCCCATGTAACTGGACTGCACAACCTGTAGCAGTTTACCGTTAATACCATACTCCGGTAAGATGTCCCAAAGTTCCTTTCGTACAACCGTGTCAAATGCTCTCTCCAGATCCACAAAACTGCAGAAAACCCTCTGACCTAGAGCCAGATGCTTCTCCACAATGTTGCGCAGAGAGAACACTTGATCCATGCATCCCCTTCCACTCCTGAAACCTCCTTGTGTCTCACACAGTAAACCATCGGACACCATCCTCATTCTCCTTTCAATAATTTTACCATACACTTTTGCTGCCAAACTGGTCAAGCTTATGGCTCTGTAATTTGCGCAGTCATAACGTGAACCCTTGTTTTTAAACAAAGGCACGATGACTGCGCTATTCCAGTCCCCGGGAACCATTCCCGAGCTCCAACATAAATTGAGGAGCAACAGGAACGCCTCCCAGACACAGGAGCCACCAAGCTTGATCATCTCGGCAGACACCATATCAATGCCCGCTGCCTTACCATTTTTCAAACTTCTTATCGCCCATTCAGCTTCATCCATACTGATGCCATCGGAGGACGCCGTCGCCGAATGTTGATCTACTAGACCACATGCGACACCGGCACCAACCGTAGCATCCGCATACATATCGCCAAAATATTCACTCCACCGACTTAACACGTCTTGTGTTTGTGTAAGAATGTCTCCACCTTTAGACCTTATTTTATTCATTCTGAAGGCTGACCAATCACCCCGAGACTTCTTCACCTCCCTCCAAAAGAGTTTGGTGTTACCCTCGAAATTTTTAGTCAGCCTATCTTCTGCACTCATACTTGCTCTATCACGTTTCTCTTTCACTAAGGCCTTGGTGTCATTCTTACATTGCCGATATATTTCTTTCTTCTGTTCAGTCATACTATCATTCAGATTCAAAAAAAACATATTGGTGTTTTATAGTCATTGAACAATGGTGTATTAATAGTGGTACACCACGACATAGTATGATAATTGAGTGCCAAAACATTAAAGTAATAAATATAAAAGATATGTAAGCCATACATCATACTGAAAAAATAATTATACTATCACGATTAATAATTATTGCTTATAATGATGCAACAATGACCTAATAAGAATCCTTATCAGATAGAAATTATGTCTGTTTTAGTAATTCGAAAGTTCATTTTCAAAGATAACCTTTTTGGGAACCCCCTACTGATAATATTTATACGATAATGTTACAATGCGATAATAGATAATTATAATACCTACTTATTTATTTGTTACCGCCCATTTTTATGAAATGGGCGGTTACAAATAATGAATATAGATACTTCTTCCTCTACCTATATCCGCCTCATTAATAAACACATTAATCGTATAAAGAATTGTTCTGTGGCATCAAACACGGATACCCTATATCAACACGTCTAACCAGCGTGGTATAGTAGGTCAATTTGCCTACCATCATGGAGGAGGTTAGAGCCCAATATTGGGACATATATGAACTGAGATGATCAAACTCAGAATACCAGGTACGAGAAACCATTAGTATACTAGTAACCACCCCTTTTCATGTGAGTGTAAAAGGTAACTAAGCGACACAGTTAATTATCTTTTAGATAACATAGATTGAAAGAAGGAAAAGTTAAATTGAATTCTAACCCAAGCAGTCTTACTAGTATGGTATAGATCAATTGGCTTCCCATCCATTGTGAAGTAGGACAGTGCTCAATATAAAGTATATGGGTAGACCTTACCATTGAAAAATTTGATAATATCAGTGAAGTCCATGGTGTTAGCGAGAATGACGTCACGATATGTCTCTAGCAAAGCCAGCGCTATAAACAGCACCATGTGCTCTGACGCCACCAGTCTTGATGACCAGATCAACTCCCAAGCTGCGAACACCTGCATAAAGAAAGATGGTAAAAAAAATAAGAATAAATAAGTAAATATTTACAGTAAATAGTAATTTGGCTGTGCCTGTAATTGGAGAACTTTTCTGAGCCTGCGTGTACTTTATGATGATGATGATGATGCGTGATTCAAGATTTTTTTGATATTAAATCAGATGTGGCTCTTCCTTTGGATTCAACTTCAAAAACATATTTAAATTTTGAAATATCAGTATTAGCAGATTTCAATCCAACTAGTAGATACTCACGTCTTGGTAAAGCAATTCCCGCTTAAAATCTAGCAGGAACCAACGGTAGCAGAAGTAGAAATGTGTGTAATCTCCATGCGCATGCATTAACTCATACAGCTCGCAGTCCAAAATCTGGATGAGAGACCTGACAATAAAAACAAAGCTGTTTGTAGGTACTCGTTCTTTTATTTTACATATAAATACCACATATCCATAACATTCATTCCTAACCTCTAACAGATTTTAATGCAATTTGACTAAAGTTCCAGTTGAAAATATAGGACTTTTTAATGACTTTCAGAAGTCACTCAGAAGTCAGTTGGTGGAAGGACCACGCTGTTGACAGTCCCTGCTACAGCCGCGAGCCTGTTCGTTCGGGGTAGTACCACACTCTCGCAGAATTTCAACATCTGAGTAATGGCAATGTGCTATTGCGCTTCGTTCGGTGAGTGAGAGAGCCGGCAGTCCAATGGGATGGGTTTGGAGTTTGTATTGGTAGGCAGCGGCCTAGCTATACCCTTGGTATTGCAAAAGGCTTGGTAGGTGCATGGGCAGCAGTGACACTTAACGTCAGGTGTGCTGCTTGCTCGTTTGCCACCACAAGCAATAAAAAAAAAGACACCCCAGGCAGCCTATCGTAAATTCTTTGTATTTTTTTTATTGTTTTCTCAAACATTTTCCTCAATTTTAGATACATTACCGAGTTAAGCCGATATGTCATATTAAAAAATATTTTTCGTGCCGTGACGGAGTAAAAATACAATTAATTTTCATTTAAATTGCCCCCTATCTCACTCATGGTTGTTGTAAAATACAAGTAAGGTATATGATATGCACGTAGCATCTATGCGAGAGAATGAAAACTTGAAGTAAAACCCTATACTAACACATGATATAATAATACTGATCACCATCATTACCCTGCTCTTATCCCAATTACTTGGTGTCGACGCAATATGTCCTTTTCTTCCACTCAATCTTGTCCGATGTCATCTCTGCGTTCACTCCATTTCTATTCATATCATGCTTCACGCAATCCATCCATCTTTTCTTCGGTCTTCCATTATCCCTAAAGCCTTCAACATTCATACTTAAAACTCTTCTCCCAATATTACATTCATCCCGTCTCATCACATGTCCATACCAAGTCAGACGTTCACTTTTCAACTTTTCCGTCACTGGTGCCACTTTCAAACTTCCTCTTATATACTCATTTCTTACCTTATCCATTCTCGTCAGGCCACACATCCATCTTAACATTCGATCACCGTGATATAAATATATATACATAATAATGTTTTATTATGAGATAGTCGTACATATTATAGTAAATTAGTCAGCCAACTATTAAATTATGGAATTATATTTTGATGTTTATAGAATGGTCTAAATATATTCAGTCCTTTCGATGTCCACTGCAGGATAGAGGCCTTAAAAAATAAAGCGGGACAATGCGAGGTCACATACACTTCAACGAGTTGAGGATCACGTTTGATATATACATAATATATACGCCCTCCTAAAGACCTTGAGGTGGTTTGTATACTATTTAACGTGAAAAAAATGGATCTCCCTTTGTTCTTCTATTTTAAAATAATAATGGATTGTCACCACATATAGCATAGATTATATTTATTATCACTTATATGCATAAAGTTATGAAAGCGAGAAAAAGGTATGTATGACTGTTCTTCGATTCCCGAAGGCGTACAAAAAGGTGATTATTTAAAAGATCAAAACCTTCCATAAAAAGTTTTTATTTAAAAAAACCTTTCTTTTATTTCTTTAATATAAACTCATCGTTAATACAAAATAAAGGTTGGAAAATTATTTGAACGAACCATTATCTATCGTTCAATATGATAGCCGATTTATGCTATCACGTCCAGTCTAATTATCATAATTTACATAGATATGAAAATGACTTATGAATACGATCATAAATCATTGTAATAAATTTACATGCGGCTTATGATAAAAAACCAGTAAATTAGGCCAATCGTATTATCACTATATCAGTCAAGGTTTCTTACACGTAATGGAGTGTGCGTGCACTAAAAGGCGTACGCCGAAATTACGTCGTGTTGGATATCGTTAATCTTATGACAAACTAAGATTACGATCTATCATAACTGTTCGGTATTATATAAGACGAGTAAGCGGTATATGTCACTGTATATTCTCGTTTAGTAATGAGTAAAGTATTTACCCATATAATCACTAAACAAATATTTAATTATATATATGTATGTTACATGTGTTTTGTCCTTTTGTTTCAGCGTAGAAACAGAAACAACGAAATCCACATCAATCCTTACCATAATTAAGTGCTCAAAATTGTTTTCAATTATTTTTTGCTATATACACACGTTTTTCCACTCATTATTTGTCATTGGCAGAATTGTCGACACCGGCACATTGCCATGAAAAAAAAATTGAATTGAATTAAGTAAAGTATTTAGTAGATATGTTATGAAATTCTGTAACCGTAACTAATATTATCGGATATCTGAAATCAAAATCTATTCGAAAGCATAACTAAGTATGAAATAAAAATTTCGATAAATTTTGGATAAGTTCGGGGTCTGTATCAATTGAGTTATTATAGGTTTTCTTGCAACCGGCCAAGCTTACAGATGAATCGAGAGTCTCCCTAAAGAGGTATCACCACACGAGGGAAATGCTAATTCCCTTTCATATTCTTTGATGTCATCTCTACTTATTTTCTCATAGGAGTCAAATACTCAGCTAAGACAATTCTGAAAACAACTCCCAAGTGTGGCGAATGTGTGAGATCCCCACTTCGTGACCAGTATATAACAGCTCACGACCATAAGCTCTCTAGAATCAGAAAAAACAAAAGTCTAATAATATTACTACATGATACTGAAATTCCGTAATGAATAAACTCGAAAGACAAACTATAGGATAATTTTTAACTTTTTTTAATTGTGAAGAAAATTCATGCTCAGCAGTGTAATATATATGCCAAATAATTCATGTCATAGAATTATCGGATATCCTAAATGAATATATCTGAAATTGTAATCGGAACCGAAACAAAGGCTTTAAATAGGAGTCGGTGTCTGTATGAGACTCTGTATGATAGGTTTTCTCAATTAGCCAAATTGATAGATTAAACGACAGTCTTTTCAAACGGGAATAATACAATAATAAATCCCATATTTAGTATTTTTCTTTTACAATTCCCTAAACAATCCAATATCTGTAACCAAAAGTATCCGAAACTTTCGGCAAATTCGAAGTCAACATTCACAAGTTCACATCCGACTGTCGTACCATCGCTAAAGCGATGCTCGACAGCGTCAGGAACTGGGACCTGGTCACCGCCTTCTGTGAGACAGTCGTCTTGCGGAAGGAGGTGATGCGGCTCCGAGAGGAAATCCTCTTCGGTGACACGCTCCGCCACCGGCGCCTAGGGTGGCGTTGGCGCGAGTATCTGCGTATGATGCCGCTCTAGTCGAAGCCGCGGGTAACTGGACCAGCAGTTAGCTGGGGCGTCGACGAGGTATGGTACCCAAAAGGGTAACCCGTCCGGCTGGCCACGGATGGCAAGGAAGCGGTACCAGTGGCCGGCCCAATGGCGATGGAGAGGGAATACGGTGGGTTATGGGGCCACGCGCTGCCCTTCCGTCACCCCGGACGGAACGGCCGGCGTGTGTATGGGCCATAGCCTGCCCAAAAAAAAACAATATGAAATCCATGAAGAATATAAAGAGTGGCCAATTGTATTCTTAGTCGGTCACCACACGGAAAAGCTAATATAAAAGTGTGTAAATGATAAATTTAAGAATAATTTCCATCCTTCCAGCCGTACATCTATCAAACCATCATCCAACGCCCACCGTTAAACGTAGGCATTCCAAAGAATAATGCCATAATAACCTCGTTTGATAGGCGGATTGGTGGTTGTAGCTAGTATTATAAATTTCCCAGGGAAGTGCTCCTGCGGATTCTACTTATAATCCCTCAACTGTTTTTTTTTTATTGGGACTAATCCCACCACACATTCCCACCATTGTAACTCCTGTAAGCCAGGATCCACAATGGTCACTATAAAGGACACCGAGGTTTGACCCTCAGGCAGTCCCGGGAAATGATTTTAATTGTCTTGGAACCCGCAACAAATTTAATTAGAAAAGTTAAAGAGGACCTCAACTGGTTTATACAATGCCCACGATATAGTATGTAATTGTGCTAGTATTTTTAATCCGTCACCACACGTGGAATACCATAACCTACCACAATACCCACCAATTGAGCGGGTCAGGCTTTGAATTTTGGTATTCGGTAACTCACTTGGCAGTTTATTCCAAGTAGATTCACAACACCTGACGCTGCCAGCCATCGCTAAGATGATGCTTGAGAGCGTCAGTAATTGGAATCATTTGGCACCGAGAGAAAGCGTCAGCTAGTATCATCATCATCATTCAGCCTTTTATCATTCAGTGCTGGATGTAAATAACCTTCACGAAGTCGTCGATCCATTTGCTTGGGGCTTCTCTGCAGATGGAGATTCTCTGCACCCCTTGTCACATCGCTACCGAGCCTGATAACACGATGAGAACGCAGAATAGCAAAACTGCCGTAATTGGGGGTGGTTTTTTTATTGATGCTGCTCATAATAGGAGTTAAAGCCGTAATCCACCATCAGTCTAGTTAGCGAACACAGTGAGGTAACAATACGTTTCCCAGCAGAGAGCTGCTGCCCACTCCCCTGGTGGACTTGATTTTTACGACGCCCATGGATAAGTAAGGGTGCTAGTAAAATCTATCAAATATCTTACCGCATATCAGCAAAGTGCGCATCCATTGCTTGTCCAGACGGGAAGTTGTCAGTGGCCCGATTCATGAGGCGGGCGAATAAGGCGTGTGCTGACGCCTCCTCTTTCATCATCACCAGTAACGGAGCAGCCAAATCGCACATACCCTGCATATATCCTGTGTCTAGATGCTCCCACACATATCTGTAAAAGAATAACTTAAAATCATCTTTTTTTACCCGACTGCGCGACGCAAAGTGGTAATGTGTTAACAGTCTATGCATGTATGTTCCTTTGAAGGTATGTATGTTCCTTTTTGTGATTCACACATCAATCGATTCCTCTTCGTCCGGCAAGGGTCACTAAAGACATGACGTTAGTGAAAATTCAATATGGCGACCACTGGACGCCATTTTGTGAAAATGAAAAAAAAAAAAAATAATAATAAAAAGTCAACAAACTATGTCGAGTGGGGTATCGTTGAATAGGTATTTAAACATACACATACATATCATCACGCCATATCCCTTGCAGGGTAGGCAGAGAGAACAGAGTGCCAGAGAACTCTATCTCTGCATACTTCACTCGCTTCCTCAACATTCATAATTCTTTTCATACACGCTCGCCGGTTTCGGAGACTCTTGACTCCACCTTCCTTCAGTACATGACCGATCTGGTCTAGGTAGGTTAGTCTCGGTCTCCCTCGGTACCTACATCCTTCCACTTTCGCATTGTATATCTTCTTAACCAGGCGTTCGTTCGGCATTCTTTCCACATGTCCGAACCATCGGAGCATTCCCTTTCGCATCTTTACACCAATACTCTCTTTCATACCTACTCGCTCTCTTACGTCGTCGTTACGAATGCGGTCGGTCAGCCTAACTCCACAGATTTTCCGCAGAGATCGCATTTCGACCGCATTAATTTTACTATCATACTCTTTTCTGCATACCCAACTCTCGCTTCCATACAGTAATGTTGGGACAAGCACTGCGTTATGTATTGCTACACGTGCCTTCTGGCTGAGGTGGTGGCTGCCGAGAAGTTGCCCCAACGCTCCGTTCACTCTATTTCCCGCATTCACTCATCGCTCTATATCAGTGGTGTACCTTCCATCTCGGCTAAATCCACATCCAAGATATACAAATTCATCCACTTGCTCTAGTACATCATTACCTATTGTTACTCTTAAGGTAACTCTTAGGTATTTAAAAATCAGGATTAATTGAAAAATTAGATTTGCTGTCGAATAATGGATCCCGCCGATTATCCATGTGGTGACGGAGTAAGAATACAATTCACCACCCCCTATCTTACCCGTGGGTGATCGTAGGAGACGACTTTCAGTTTTTTTTATTGTGTACGTAATTTGGTTCACTTTTTACGCAGTCGGGTTTTTTGATTTTTTTAATTATAATTATTTATTTCTAATGAAAAAAGTCCATGTCCTGATGGGTTAAAAATGCAATGTGTCACCCCTTACTTGCCCGTGGAAGTCGTAAAAACCGACCGAGGTTACCTACTTCAGTAACTTGTGCAGCATCATTCTCTTGGAAAAGTTAGGTAGAAACACTAAATGCAATCGCCAAATTATCTGTCAAGTGCGATGATGATAGGTCGATCATTGGAAAGGTCGCTCATTGGAAAGGTTTACGTTCAGCAGTGGACGTCAATTGACTGATGGAGAGATAGACGAAATTTATGTATCTCTATTATGAAAAGAATATAATAAAGATAGAACTTACGTGCACATAATATTCCTTAGTTTGTCGAGATTCTCGTCATTAAAGAAAGGATAGTTTCTGTCGCACCGTTGAACATCTTTTTCAATGCGATGTAGATTTAGCGCAAATGTTTCCACTAACTCGTTCTGTATTAAATTTATAAACGATTATTTTCATTGCCTAATTATTATATTAAGAATGTATACACACACTTTTCGTGTGGTGACGGCGTAAGAATACAAATCACCACCCCATATCTTACACGTGGGTGATCGTAAGAGACGACTAAGGGATATAAAACACATATAATATCAATGCCAGTAAAGGAAAACTCGAAGCAAAACCATATACCAACGCGTCTAACCAGCGTGGTGTAGTAGGTCAATTTCCCTTCAATTATGGACGAGGCTCGAGCCCAACAGTGGGACATATATGAGCTGAGATGATGATGATGATATATGAATTTTTGACAAGATATTAAAATATGCAGTAACATGAATTAGTATCTTCGAGTAACATAGATGTTACTAGAATAAATTTAAGTTTGTTGAGGTTGATTAATTGTTGTTAAAAGTTCTAAGCTCAGAACTATCAATTTACTTTTTATTTCCCATTATATTTTTAAATGTAGCTATTATGTTTTATGTTCATTAAAAATAACAAGATTATTATGAAGCATTCAATTAAAACACTTAAAAAACCTTATTCAACCTAACCTATTGAAGTTACAAAATATTAACATACAAAATAGTAGATTTTAACATAACACTAAGCTGTTGTTTTAGCGAGCTGGCCGTGAATGTCAAGAAATCAAGTACCAGTGATCGGTGCGATGGCAAAAACACAGTGGGTTATAAGGCCGCACACCGCCCTTCCGTCGCTTCGGGTTGACAGCCCTCAGCGCTTACCCACAGTCTGGGTAAAGTTGTCATAGCCATCTGAGGCTAACAACTAAAAGAAAAAACCTTCCGTCGCACCAGACGGAATGGACGAGGTGTGTCTAGGCTATAGCCGACCAAAAGAAAGACGCTGTTGTTTTATAAAGATTAAAATAAATATAATTCAGGCGTTTTGCCTGAATTATAGAAGATACTAGATAATATAGAAGATACTAGATAATATAGAAGATTAGAACAGCATTATATTAATAGTATACTGTTAGATATTAATAGAACAGCAGTACCTAACTTTGTATTGTAAACTTATTATTTTAGAGTTATTATTATACAAATTCAAAATCATTTATTAAACATAAACCCTGCAAGGGCTTATTGTCAGTTTTAACTTTTTAAATTTATCCAATAAACTACCACCGGATCGGATCGAGACCGCTACTGAGAAGATCCGGCAAGAAACTCAGCAGGTTTGTCTAGGATTATTATTTCTATACTGATTTTTATTAAAAAAATAGTACAACACGCTTAGTATAAATTTACTCCAGTATACCTTCGAACCGCATTATAACATAAAATTCAAATACAATGTAAAAAATCATGACTGGATCGGATCCCACAAGCGGCACCCGATCACGAATCACGTTGTCCATAACTTATTCAAAGTTAAATTATGGACAAAGTGATAAGTTTAGTTAATTTTATGCACATAGCGTAGGTACATAAAAAACATGTATTCTACTAAATAATTCTTTATTTATTGCTGGTTTTATTAAATTATTTTCAAGAAATACTATTATGTTAAAACAAAACTTTTTTCGACCAAATTTGAGAAAGAAACTAGGTCTATGTCTGCAGTTTCAGAATAGCTTATTTCTTTGAAAGCTTATAAAACTTACCGAATATACTCCTCCATTGGAACTAGCTGGTGACACGCAGTTAGATCTTGTGTCTGGCGCATGTCGATCGGATGGCTCCAGCGTATCAAAGCTGGCACCCGCCGACTGAGACTCTTCACGAACTACGCCTAAGGGACTGCGAGCTGGACTCACTGTTGCTAACAAAAAGGTATCATTGTAATCGTAAAATATAATTATAATATGATATAAAATCAATAATTTTAAGGAATCTATCGACATAAAAAATACTCTAATTAACAGATTTAGTTAAGATGAATCCAATAAACCCAACCTTGATTGGCTTACATAACAGGCAATCCAGAATTTCGTCGCATACTTTAAAGCTCCATCGTCACAGAAGCTTAGTGGTACTATTGCACATGAGTGGTTCAAATGTAAAATCATACTTTGTGTAATATTATAAAGTACCACACCACACTATAAAATATTATTTATTAAGTACCACACAACACCCATATGCATCTCAGATCTCAACGGCAGGTAACAAAAACTACAAAAAGAGCTAACGGTCTTGAAACGCCTGAAGAGACACACGTAAATTGTAGCTAAGAACTATCTTAATCACAACAACTTTCAAATAAATAAAAAAACACAGTATCATATTCGGACCATTCATTTAAGACCTACGATCCACAGATAGATTCATAGATACCTATGTCAAACTTAAAAAACCCCTCCATTTGCGCCGTGGTTAGTAAAATTAATTTTAATGAAATGGTTTTAAATTATTACTCGTGACCATGAACGCTGTAAAATCTTCAAAACTTCGGGCAATTAAAAATCAAACATTAACGCGATAGAAATCATAAAATTAGTTTTATCTCAAATAAAATAAAGCTCACCACTAGCACCCCCTGAAGCAGGAGATCCTCCAGCGGCTATATCGACCGATGGATTTGTTATAATTACACTCGTATGCTGTGGCTGGGGACTAGGCTGACCTTCATCTATCGAAGATATGAAGTCGCTTCCATTAACGTGAGCACTATCCACGCTGCACAGCAAACCTCTTCCATCTCCTTTCTGAACAATACCTTCAGCTAATCTCTTTATTTCTGCTATACTTTCTCGCCTCATGTCTGGATTTTCAACAACGCTTTTTAAATGTACATCGTCTTCTTCTTCATCTAAGTCTTTAAGACTGTCTACATCTAAACTTTCCGTATTATCACGAGTGTCAGTCTCTCCATTCACTTTAATTTCTTTATCTTTATCAGAATCCATTTCAATATTATCCACTTCATCTATACTGGGTGCCCTAGATAGTAAAGGTTTGTCAGGACGTTTTTGCTCATTCTCACTTGGTTCAGGAGATACAACCGGTGGATTGTCTGATATGACACTGCAGTCGTCTTCGAATACCTGAAACATTATTTATTAAACTAGCGAAAGAAAACAAAAACGAAACTTATCAGGAAAAATAACAAACATGTTTTCGCTAATTAAATATTTTTACGACCGGCCGCCTGTGTGACGTCAAATGTCCTAGAAGGTAATTGATGACTAAATGGCATCAGATGGAATTGGCTCAGGTCGATATAAAGCTCTTAGTCGTCTTTTATGACATCCACGAGCAAATAAGGGTTGGTAGTATGCTTAGCCGCTACCACACGGCCATTAAAATAGAAATATTATTTAAAATAGGAAGTTAGTAAAAATTTATCATCTTCCAAGTTGTATAATGTCGATTATTATTCCAGACAGCTAGCACAAATATTGGACTCTTTACTTTTCATTTTACTCTACGAGATTTTAGGGTGCAAATGATGATGATAATACTTTAACATTGTCTTATCCTCGTTAATACTGTAAAACCTTTTCCGTTAAGGACTTTAGATGTAGTTTCCCAATAATAGATAATTCTATGATTGTTTGTCATAATAACTTTGCCAGTACTACTTATAGATTCAATAGTTTTATTATACGTGCCTCTAGGACTTTCAAAGAAATATCCGCTAAATTTGACTTTAATCTTTTTAATAGCAGTGTCTCTCAACTTAAAAATGTTTTAACTAAGGATTTTTTTTCTGATATATAGTAAGTTTAGATATAACATATAAGTAATTTTGCATACTTTTATACAGATAACTTTTAAGCATATTGCACATTTTAATCTTTTACAATACGTTTATATTTTGTAATTTACCGACTTTTGTCAATTTATTGTTCATTGTATTCTATATGTGAAAACTTTTAATTGGCCTTTCTTATCTAGAGTATACTGTTAAGCATATATTAGCTGTAATATTTCCAAATAAATAAAAATAAATAAATAAAACAAGTAGGAATTAATTTCGATAATATTATATTAACTGGTTAAGAAGATATACAATGCGAAAGAGGAAGGATGTAGGTACCGGGGCGAGACCGAAACTAACCTAACTTGATCAGATTGGTCACGTACTGAAGGAAGGTGGAGTTAAGAGTCTCCGAAACCGGCGTGCGTGTATGAAGAGAATTTTGAATGTTGAGGAAGCGAGTGAAGTATGCAAGGATAGAGTTCTCTGGCACTCTGTTCTCTCTGCCTACCCTGCAAGGGATATGGCGTGATGATATGTATGTATGTATGTGTTATATTAACGCTTTATTCTTGTAATTTAAGACTAGTATTAATTAAATCTTTGAATATTATTGCAACATTTTGTAACTTCGTAACTATATAAAAATTAGGAAAAATTTATCACATGTAATATCACCCTCAGCTCCCAATAACAACATTACATTTTATTATTATTTTAGGATTTAGTTAAATCAAGCACTTTTTAGGATTTTGTTAAATCAAACACTTGAGTCAAAAGCTGTTAAAGGTCTGTTTTATAGGGGCTATTCTTGTACCATGTATCGTAAGAGATGATTAAGGTCCGTAAACAGACAATATACTCAAAAAATCGGGGAAGACTCAGAAGCACTTTGGTGAAGGTATAATTGTAATACACATTACCTAATTTTTGTACTATAGCAAGAAAATGTAATAAAACCTCATTGGCATCATTATTTTCTTGAGGTTTCAGTTTCCCCGAAGCCTCGCTGAGTCGTGCGATAGAAGCAGCAGTAGCCTCCCTGTCCCTCTGTCTCACGATTGCTTCTACACACAACCACTCTGACATCGTAGTCTCGTATTGTCGCCGACATGCTGCATCTTGCTCCACTCGTTCCTCCATTGTAGACGCAAACCTGATAAAATATTGTGATTAATTTCAATATAAGATAGATCTGAACCTTTTAGTAATTAATGTGAGTACTGGTCAGAGTGGGTTTATATTACCATATTGCTGCTAAGAGCCTATTGCTACTACTGCACAGTATTATATTTAAACATAAAATTTAATATTCAAAATACTGGCGTCTGCAAAGAAGAAAGTTCTTTTTTCCTAATTATATGATATAACATAAATATGAGGCCTCAGTGCAAAGCAATTTAGTATAATAGGAATATGATCTATATATTTCAAAACGAAAAAAAATATTCTACCTATGTCTGTTATAGAGTGAAATCCAACCAATATGGCCTAAACTAGTTTCATTAGAAAGGCAATAATGCGACGATGATTTAATACTAAAACATTAGAATCCGATGAGTTCAGATAGGTGGCGCTACGATCGTTTTCGAGACGTTTTATTAATACTTTTTTTTTAAGTTGTACAAAACAGCGTCTATTGTGTCTGCTAGGTTGGTATAAAACTCATAGGAGTTGACAAGTTAGAAATACAATGTGTCACCACACCTAAGTTACTTTTGGAACTAATAGAAATTGGGTGAGGCATGAGCCGAAAGCATAGGCAGCTGTACTGTTCTGGAAAAAGAACACCAGCTACGCACGTCAAAATTTCTGCCAAAATTGATGATTAAGCAGTATTTCCCCCTAGGAAGACTTATGTTTAACAGCGGACGTCGATAAAGTGATGGATGGATGAATAATACATACTCATAATATCCGAGTAGGTATGGCCAGACTTCACGCCTTATGTCATGTTGTACTCCACCATAGTACACAAGGCGATATACTTCATCTTTGTCGACGATTGCACCCCGCTCGTCTGTCATTGATCGCCACCGTTCTTCAGTGAGCCCACCTTCAGCACCTTCTATAATAGAATGCAATAATGATTGTTATATTCTTCGTGTAGAGAACAAATACTACAATAGTGTGACTATTCCTAGACCTAGGTCTAAGGTATCGTAAAATCGATTTTTAAATACCCGATACGAAACGAAAAATGATGTCACAAGCGGGGTTCGAACCCGCACCTATTGGCGCAACCGTGCTGCCACTTACACCATCGTGAACTATTTTAGGACATGCAAATTTCGAATCATATTATATCTTACGTCTTCAAGGTGACGTATGCCATCTATCGGACAATGTTTACACATTGTATAGACTTAATACTTCAAACTTTACAGTTAGAATTGTATTAAACGATGACACAACCTTGTTATTCAAATTACTGAAATTTTTAGCATTTAATATGCTTAATTATTTATAAATACCCGATACGAAACGAAAAATGATGTCACAAGCGGGGTTCGAACCCGCACCTATTGGGAATCCGGCCCAACCGTGCTGCCACTTACACCATCGTGAACTATTTTAGGACATGCAAATTTCGAATCATATTATATCTTACGTCTTCAAGGTGACGTATGCCATCTATCGGACAATGTTTACACATTGTATAGACTTAATACTTCAAACTTTACAGTTAGAATTGTATTAAACGATGACACAACCTTGTTATTCAAATTACTGAAATTTTTAGCATTTAATATGCTTAATTATTTATAAATACCCGATACGAAACGAAAAATGATGTCACAAGCGGGGTTCGAACCCGCACCTATTGGGAGTCCGGCCCAACCGTGCTGCCACTTACACCATCGTGAACTATTTTAGGACATGCAAATTTCGAATCATATTATATCTTACGTCTTCAAGGTGACGTATGCCATCTATCGGACAATGTTTACACATTGTATAGACTTAATACTTCAAACTTTACAGTTAGAATTGTATTAAACGATGACACAACCTTGTTATTCAAATTACTGAAATTTTTAGCATTTAATATGCTTAATTATTTATAAATACCCGATACGAAACGAAAAATGATGTCACAAGCGGGGTTCGAACCCGCACCTATTGGGAATCCGGCCCAACCGTGCTGCCACTTACACCATCGTGAACTATTTTAGGACATGCAAATTTCGAATCCTATTATATCTTACGTCTTCAAGGTGACGTATGCCATCTATCGGACAATGTTTACATGTTTAAGTCTATACAATGTGTAAACATTGTCTAGACATGCATGCTTGCATGTTTAAGTCTATACAATGTGTAAACATTGTCCGATAGATGGCATACGTCACCTTGAAGACGTAAGATATAATATGATTCGAAATTTGCATGTCCTAAAATAGTTCACGATGGTGTAAGTGGCAGCACGGTTGGGCCGGATTCCCAATAGGTGCGGGTTCGAACCCCGCTTGTGACATCATTTTTCGTTTCGTATCGGGTATTTATAAATAATTAAGCATATTAAATGCTAAAAATTTCAGTAATTTGAATAACAAGGTTGTGTCATCGTTTAATACAATTCTAACTGTAAAGTTTGAAGTATTAAGTCTATACAATGTGTAAACATTGTCCGATAGATGGCATACGTCACCTTGAAGACGTAAGATATAATATGATTCGAAATTTGCATGTCCTAAAATAGTTCACGATGGTGTAAGTGGCAGCACGGTTGGGCCGGATTCCCAATAGGTGCGGGTTCGAACCCCGCTTGTGACATCATTTTTCGTTTCGTATCGGGTATTTATAAATAATTAAGCATATTAAATGCTAAAAATTTCAGTAATATGAATAACAAGGTTATGTCATCGTTTAATACAATTCTAACTGTAAAGTTTGAAGTATTAAGTCTATACAATGTGTAAACATTGTCCGATAGATGGCATACGTCACCTTGAAGACGTAAGATATAATATGATTCGAAATTTGCATGTCCTAAAATAGTTCACGATGGTGTAAGTGGCAGCACGGTTGGGCCGGATTCCCAATAGGTGCGGGTTCGAACCCCGCTTGTGACATCATTTTTCGTTTCGTATCGGGTATTTATAAATAATTAAGCATATTAAATGCTAAAAATTTCAGTAATTCGATTTTTAAATCTAATTCGATAGCATCACACAAAAAACCTCAAAATAGAACCTTATACCAATCCTTCTGACTAGAATGGTATAGAAATTTGTTTAATAGAAATTTTAAAATAAAATAAACATATATATGTTAACATCTATGCAAGAGAAGTAAAACTCGTAACAAAACCCTACATAAAACGCATATGCGTTTTATATCCCTTAGTCGTCTCGTACGATCACCCACGGGTAAGATAGGGGGTGGTGAATTTTATTCTTACTTCGTCACCACACGCCCGACTAGAAAAAAAGTATGGTTCAACCAGATCATGTATCTGGACCCGATCAGGATAGAATGAGGCATGCCGGATCCGGCAAACCCTATCAGGACCAGGTCTGGTCTTGATCAGGATAGCCTGATGTTAAATAACATCAAGTATGGTAAGGCATACCGGATCAGGACCAGATCAGGACCAAAGAAGGATAGCCTGATGTGAAATATCATCAAGTATGGTAAGGCATACCGGATCAGGACCAGGTCAAGACCAAATAAGGATAGCCTGATGTGAAATATCATCAAGTATGGTAAGGCATACCGGATCAGGACCAGGTCAGGACCAAATAAGGATAGCCTGATGTGTAATATCATCAAGTATGGTAAGGCATACCGGATCAGGACCCGATCAGGATAGAATGAGGCATGCCGGATCCGGCAAACCCTATCAGGACCAGGTCTGGTCCTGATCAGGATAACCTGATGTGAAATAACATCAAGTATGGTAAGGCATACCGGATCAGAACCAGATTAGAACCAAATAAGCATAGCCTGATGTGAAATATTATCAAATATGGTAAGGCATTCCGGATCAAGACCAGGTCTATACCAAATAAGGACAGCCTGATGTAAAATGTATCTAATCAAGTATATGGGGTAAGGCATGTAGTATATCAGGACCAGAAACAGTCTTCGTAACACAAAAAAAAATATCAATCAAAATTCAAAAAAGTATCATATCATGATTGTCATATTTATGCCACGGTGTAAATTGTATTTGCATCAGAGGAGATTAATCTGAAATCTTTAATTAATCATATGTATTTAATAATATTAATAATGTTTAATTAATAATATAAAAATAATTTATATTTAAAGTAAAAACAAAAATAAATAATAGGTACATTTGAAAACATAGATAGAAATAAATATAATAATATTGTAACAACCATTCTAACATTTAATGTTTTGGGTCATAATAAATTGATGGCGTTAGTAAAATGATGTCATTATCTGAATCGCGGTGTTAAGATTCTCCGAAGCGTAATGACATCGCCTAATATTAAATTAGTTGTCGATCGAATCAGATCAAGACAGATCGATCAGGTCATGAATGAGAAATTCAGACGACAGTTGAAGTCGTTAGCATCTGGTGGTTGCGCCCTAATTGGAACGGCTCACTGGGACTCTCTATGATAAGAATATAGCACTGCATTCGCTCCCTACTATATGACATATTATTTTATATTTTTATCTATTAAACATGTTCTTTAAGATATTCGTGTTTTTTAAAAGGACCGGACTGGGCATACTCGTTTTGGATCAGGCAAGATATATAACAAAATATATATAAGAATATAAATAAATATATATATATATATATATATATCGGAAAATATTTTTCGTATTTTATTAATTTTGTTATAATTTTCACTCAATTATAATACTTATAATAGTAGTAGTAATAGTAGATAGATATTATCAATTATAATAATAAATTATATTGATACCGACGTAAGTAAAAATTCTGAAATGAATTGTCTTGCTTGTTCGAAAAAAGTGGAGATTGGAGAAAAAATTATATGTAATGGATGCAAAATGGGGTTTCACTACAAATGTGGGGATATTACAGCTGCTGCTTTCAAGGAAGGTCATATAAAGTGCACGTTCAAATGTAATTCCTGCATGAACGTCACCAGGAGAATCCGAGTGACGGACGAAACACCCATGCGTGGAGCTGGCTCAGGAATGTTAGCGAAGGAGCTACTGAACCAGTCTTATGAAGAATTTCCTTCTCAGAATAAAGCGGGATCACCGGATTTGGATAATATGGTGCAAAGAATAATGACAAATATGAATAATGTTTTAACTGCTAGAATCAGTGCTTTTGAAGAGAAAATTATGGAAGAATTTAAATCTACAGTGACTATTTTGGCATTAGAAAACACTAAACTAAGACAAGAATTGAAAGAATGTAATATGAAATGTGATTCGTATGAAAAACAAATCACAACATTAACTATACAGCAAGTAGTAAATGATAAGCTCAAACAAACCAAGATGAACCTTGAATCTAAGACGGTGTATACCATAAGCCAAAAGTCATTATTGAGCGACAAAAGTGACATCGTCGTATCAGCCGCGTCTACGTCCGCGGCCGCAGCGCCCACGCTCGAGCCCGCGCGGCCTCCAGGCTCGGTCGACTACGCGGCGGCGGCCAGGAAAACGGTGGAAAACGACAGCGGTGATAATACTTGGATTGAAGTGAAAAGACGGAATCCGATAAAGAAAAGTGGTAGCACGTCAGTTGGGGCTTTAAAGGCAGTTGAACGACGGAAGTATCTGCATGTATGGATGTTAGATAAATGCACGACGGAGGATACCTTAAAGCAGTATCTTCTGAAAATATTAGGTAATGATACTGAAATATTTATTGAAAAATTGAAGCCTAAAAAGGAACGTGTATATGCCTCATTTAAGATTGGCGTTGCAGCGGGTAAGTTTGTGAGACTCTGTGATGCAGATGTATGGCCAGTAAACACAGAACATAGTGAGTGGATTTGGTTTCGCCGTTCAGCCAACCCCAATTCACAGCAAACCCAGTAGATATATTAGTATATTAATTATACCAAATTGTAAGAGGTCTTCGGACAAAAACTAGCCAATTTCTGTCCCTACTGGAATCTTCTGGATCGGATTTGTTTGCCATCACCGAAACAGGCCTTAATGAAAGCATACAAAACGCGGAGTTTGTAGTCCCGGGCTACCAGGTGATGCGGTGCGATCGCGCGGATGGGCGTAAGCATGGTGGCGTGCTTTTAGTAGCCAAACCGCAATTTGAACTACGAAGAGTGACACTGCCAGGTGATATTAATATTGATTGTTTCAAATTCGAATTGGTTTGTGCTAATGTGTGTAAGCGAAATAACTTTTATTTACATGTTGTATAGTATATATTGCTCCACAGTGTGACGAGAATGAGTATATGGTACTGTTTAATATATTAGAAAAAAATTATATTAAGTAGGTATAGGAATAAGGTATTAGTAATAGGTGATTTTAATTTGTATTCTAGTAACAGAAATATTATAAATTATTTTGATTATTTTATGTCATTTTGCGAATACGTTTAGTGCAACGATGTGCCGAACTGTAGTGGTAGGCAGTTGGACCTCGTGTTGTGTTCGCGCGGCGGCACTACGGTGAGCGCTGCGGACGAGGCACTGCAGCCCGTGGACGCATACCACCCGCCGCTGCACGTGCGGCTGGAGCTCGTGCGGGCCACCCCTCCCGTGCTCCTCGCCTCGGTTGATACCACTAAGCCCGCTTCTCCGCTTTCGTATGAACCGATAAACCGAGCGCAATGGAACTTTAATAAGGCCGACTTCCATAGATTATACCAATCGTTAGGTGAAATAGACTGGAGTGATTTATTTTGTTTGAGTGACCCGAATGCTATATTAGATGCACTTTATGGTAGAATATATCAAGTTTTTAACATGTATGTGCCAATGAAGAGATCTAGGTTAAGCAATAGTAGGTACATATACCCAGTGTAGTATACGAGTGAAATTATTAAAGAAATAAAACTTAAATACGCGTTACATAAGACATATAAATCTAGCAAGTCTAGCGAGGACTATGAAGCATTCTCACAATGTAGGGCGAGAGTTAAGGCCAAAACGGCGCGAGCTCATGACGACTACCGGGATCGCGTTCAGTACCACCTAGCCAGTGAACCGCGAGCTTTCTGGAATTTTATTAGGGTTAAGACAGGAAACTCGTCCAGGCGCAAGATCATAAAAGACGGTAGGGTATTATCCGAGTACGAGAGTGCCAGTGAGTTCGCCCGCTATTTCGAGTTTGTATATACACTGGAGTCGGCGCTGCTAAGCATGGCGGCGGCCAGTGGGGACGCAGCGGACGAGCCGGGCGCGCGGGTGGCTTTGACGCCGCTGGCGCCACGCGATGTGCGCTGCGCGCTCGCCCGCTTGCCGCCGAAGCGCTCGGTAGGGCCGGACGGCATCCGCCATTCATCTTTAGGGATTGTGGACCAGTATTGGTGGAGCCTTTACAACATTTATTTAACGTTTGTATTAACACTGCAACGTATCCCGACCGATGGAAACTTACCCGAGTAGTACCGGTGCCGAAAGGAGGGGGAGGGCCTATGCCGACTGATTATAGACCCGTTGCGGTTTTGTGTACACCGGCCAAGGTGTTTGAGACAGCCATCTACGGATGTCTCTACCCGCAGATTAGTGCTCAATTGTCCGACGCGCAGCACAGATTTCGTGCTGGGCCGGGGACAACCAGTAACCTATTCAATCTGATGACGCATCTGGTGCCGGCAGTGGACGCAGGGCTACAGGTTGATGTCACGTACTTTGATTTCCGAAGGGCATTTGACACAGTTGACAATGACTGTCCAAGCTGGCCGGTGTAGGGTGTGCCCCACACACGCTCTCATTCTTTGACTCTTACTTACGTGACAGATGTCAATATGTAGACTGTGATGGACAACTTTCGGATCCCTTCCCACTAGGTCTGGTGTGAGTCAGGGCAGCAATTTAGGGCCCCTGCTGTTTATTCTGATGGTCAATGACCTCCCGAGGGTAGTAGGTAAGTCCATACCTTTATTATTTGCAGAGAACCTAAAATTGGTTATGGAAATAAAGGACAGCTCGGATCACATCATATTACAACAGGACATTAATAGGATCTTAAAATGGAGCCAAGACAATAAGCTGTACTTCAATGTGGCTAAGTGCTCCGTACTATCGTTTAGTCGAGCAGTAGTCCCGAGTCAGTACCATTATGCCTTAGACGGGTTACCGTTAAAGCGCTTCACTGAGGTAAAAGACCTGGGCGTGCAATTCGTGAGCGACCTACAATTTCGGCAGCATATTACAGATGTATGCAAGAAAGCATACCGAAATTTAGGGGTAGTTTTGCGCCAGGCTATTACTTTTACCAACATCGGGGCCTTGAAAGCATTATATGGAGCACTCGTAAAAAGCCACCTGGAGTACAATGCGGTCATTTGGTCTCCACACGAATTAAAATACAAGATAATGTTAGAACGCGTACAAAATAAGTTCCTTAGGTTTTTATTTATGAAACAGTATGGTGTATATCCTGGGTATCCATTGCTGTATCCTTCATTATTTATTCTGGGAATGGTGGGATATTACAGACTCGAAGTGAGAAGAGAAATAGCTCTTGCCACCTACATATTTCATTTAATGCGTGGTAAGATTCACAATCCGTGTATCTTAAGAGAGGTTCAGCTGTGCGTTTCGGACGAATACAGAGGTCGTCGTCGGCGGCCGCCGTTACTGGCGGGGCCCCGCGTGCGCACCAAACTCCTGCAGTGCGCACCGCTCGTGCGGGCGCTGCGTGTGCTCAACACACTGTCCGACCGAATAGATCTGTTTTCGTGTTCACTGAACGTATTCACCAAGGCTACTTATTTCCTCTGCAGTTTAGAGTAACTTGTTTTATTTTATTTCTTTAATTATTTTTTGTTTTCTTTTTTTAGATAGGAAACATAACGTGTAATATAGATTTAAGATAGTTCACTACTCTGTCGCATTGGACTTGCCTGTAATGATAGATGTAAGTTTTATAGTAAATAAATAAATAAATAACGCAGATGATTGATTTGGTTCCGATCAGTAAAATTTCATCCGGAGCCGATCAGGATTGCCTGATCTGGACCCGATCAGTAATGCCTGATCTGGACCCGATCAGGAATTCCTGATCTGGACCCGATCAGGAATTCCTGATCTGGACCCGATGAGGTTTTCCTGATCGGGTCCAGATATATCTTCTGCGTTACATACCTTATCTGGTCCAGATCGGGCATGCCCGGTCCGGTCCTGCTAAGGAAGACGAAAAAATTTCTAGTGGGGCGGATAATAATATTATATTAATATATATTAATATTATATTAAACGGTAATTTTATTATATACTAAGAACATTAACTTGCACAAATGATTCACTATGTAGTATTTCTATTTAGTTTTTTTTTAACTGTAATGATACTAATATATTATTATAATGTTTTTTAAACTATATAGGACTATATAGGTATCATAATAATAAATGAATCTATGTAATGCAAGGTCTTTTAAACCGCACAATTAATGCTTTGACTCGCACAAAAGGCCGTCAACCCATGGGTATACTCAAAATAGGAAGTTAACACATGGGCCACTATACCATCTGATAAGTTAAGAAAGCGATTAATTTACTTACCCCTGGGAACAATATTAGGATGCACAAGTCCACTAAGATGCGTCCGTACTGTGGACAAATGACGACAATAAGCCAGCCACCCGTAGAATGCTCGGGATATAATCTGGCGTCGCATTGTGCTGCACACGAGTTCAATTGATGCTGCCTGTAAAATACATTATAAATCTAATTCTCTCACCACCTAAAGTCATTTTGAAAGATTTCAACTTCCAAAATGACTGAGATAATTTTAGCTCTTGTATATTGAAATAAGGCTCTTGTATTTGGATCAGCGTTTTGGGCGACAAAAACGACGTATAAAAGACGACTGCATATAGCTGAGATACGAATTTTGAGATGGAAGTTTGGTATAACTTTTTTCCAGTGCCAAAAAGTTGCTATATATAGTGCTTAAAGCAATTAGAAATGATTAAAATTAATAAAGTCTGGTCTTCTCTTGCGGAAATGCCTTTATATCCATCAGGTTATCGACAGTCCATTGTTGGACACAAGCCTCCCTCAAGATAGAAAATAGCAAAATCGGCACGTTTAGCAAGCGGGGCGATGACCACAGTTTATGTTATACATATATTCCCCAGTAAAATGCTGCCAGGACAATAGCTAATTCCCTTCATTAAAACTCATCTGATTTTACGACTCCCAATTAAATTTTATTAACATATTGTATTTTTTTAATTCATCAATACACAAGATTTCTTTATTTTTTTTTAAATTCATTTTAATGTACCTTTGCTATGAAGTTCCAAATGACCCACCTGTTCAACTGGATGATGCATTGGCACTGGAGTTAACGGTGGGTGCCCATTAAGTCCAGCTGATGGAGGACAATCCACGGACATGGTTGACGAGTCTGATGATGTTGTGGAGGTAGATGCGAGTCGAGGAGTGCGTGGAGGAGATCGTACTGATCGCTCCAAAAGGGAGTGACGTATAGCTGTAAATATGATTACGTATTTTTTTTAAATATTGACTTGACTCATTTAGTTTTAAGTAACTTTATATTATTATATAATAGAAAGTTACCGTTTAAACCATCGATTTTAGTAGAGCAATATGGCGATGCACCAATCAAGGTTTGCTCTGAGACATTTCGTAGAAAATTAAAGCTCGCTTAAAATGGAGATCGGCAATTCTATTATTAACACTATTTTTACGTATTTTATGCGTTAATATTCGATTTTTAATTTGGCGCCACTTCGAACACTTTTCAGTATTCATGGTCATGGGGTTATTATTCAGTTCTCCCGTGACATTTTCAAATATAGTACTGGCTAAACATCAGAAATCATAACGACGAAGTGTTACAAGTTTAATCTTTCTTGAAAAGCTGACTTTTTTAGAGAGAACGCGATGCTATTCTCACCTCAGGATATTTTAAAAGGCATTTATTACAGGTACCTTGTTCATAATTATCAATTTATTCCTTATGGTCCATTAGACTGAAGCAGTCTATTTATAATCACGTAAGACTTATGTCGTAAGTCATAAGGTTTTTATTTAAAAAAAAACTTTTTAGTATTGAAGGTATCGAAAATTTGACATATGTACATTTGTCATGAACAAAGCCGTTGCGAAAACTCAAAAGGATTCTATAACTGATATTGTTTTTAAACATTTAAATTAGTTATTTATAAAAACATGATTACGAGCGAAAAATGATTGTCACACATGGGATTAGGTATTTATAGATTATATAAAGGACTGTCTTGCGTGATGAAACAATCCGCAACAATTCATCAGAAATCGCTACTTAAATCAATATGCCATCTATACAGTCAAAGTCAAATTCTATGTTAATTTAACTATTAATTATCATCAAATAATTTTTCATTAACACTTATCAAGTTTAAAAGTACCTTCTCTATCTCCGATAGCATTATTTACAATTCGAAATACGTAATCGCCAGCAGCTTCCTCTGACTCAATGTCTCCTGTCTCGGCACTCTCACACAAACTTGGCATGGGTCGCCTTCTCACTCTGCCACGGCCGAACACCTGAATTATAATAATCAAATATTTGCTGTATATGATTATAACTACTTAATTTCGAGTCTTATCAGATTATCAACCGCTCAAAGGGGAATAATCTTTAATCGCAACATTTAACAATGTGTTCGAATCGTATTTATCAGTTTAAGATCCAGCCACAGCTACCAACACAGCTATGCCAATTACAATGCTACGCGACTCGCGACTGAAGCCTTGACGAGATGATTTTGTTAAAATTATAGAGACACTAGTGGTGATTTATTTGTAATAATAATAATAATCTTGCCTTTAGATATCGTAAAAGACGAGTAAGAGATATAATATACCTACGGATTACATCTATGCAAGAAAAGATAAACTTAAAGTAAAATACTATACCAAAATATCTAAAGAGCGTGGGGTAGTAGGTCAATTTCGCTTCTATACAGTAGGACGTGTGGAGCCGGCATGATGGGCTAATGATGAAAAAATTAATAGCTAAAAAAAGAGCGTCGACATCAATGCGACTGGTAATAATGCCAATGACTTTTGCAATATATACGAGTACATATTGCGTCGACCTCAAGTAATTGGGATAAAAGTAAGAGAATGATGATCTATCACAAACTTATCATATATTAATAAATTATTTTAATAAATACCTTGCCTGTACCTCGCTGCGACCATAGCGGTGGATCCAATTGTCCATGTGGTAACAGACCAGTTTCCAAATTACTCAAAAACGAAAGTAAATGTCCTCCTAAAAAAAGAACAAGCTTTAAATAGGTATACCATCTTTATTTCAATTGGCTTTTCATAATCGCACTCATTACAATAGCTCTCACTTGAAATTTGTACAAAATATCATTGTACTACATATTTCACTTACATCTTCTCTGTCCTTAACATATATCATAGTTTACTAATTTATTTTAGCCATGAATACCTACAAAATTGTATGACACAGTGAGATAGGCAGATTACTCAGGCATTTAAAATTATAACGGCTATATAAGTGAAGTTCCTACTAACAGAAGTACAACAGAATCAGATTCAGTCTTTGTGCAATTGAGTTTCTTACCCCAAAAAGAAAAATCTGATTTTGAATTCGTGACCTAGTAATTACCGTAGTTGGATTAAGGGAGTGGCTGATATACTAACTTAAACTAGCTAGCTTTCGTTCTGTAATAGAATATTTATGTATATATTTAGTAAATCAAAATATATTTTGATGGGATCAAGGGCGATGCTAAACAAATTTCAAAAATATAATATCGACATTAACATTGATGGCTGTCCCATATTACAAGCTCAAGAGGCGCGAAATCTCGGAGTGGTATTTGATGGTCAGTTACATTTTGAGTCTCATGTTCTGGACGCTGTACGAAATTGTTTTTATCGTTTGAAGTTGCTCTATCGCATACGTCCCTTCCTGAATGTCGATTTACGTATCATGCTCTGCGAAAGCCTGATCTTATCGAAGTTAAACTATGCTGATACAGTATACGGTCCTTGCCTTCTCGTTAGAACCGAAAAAATGATTCAACGTGTTCAAAATGCATGTGCACGGTTCTGTTATAATATTCCAGGTCGATCGCACGTTACCCCTTATCTGAACAAGGGTAATTTAATGAAAATGGCTGCACGTAGGAAGCTTCACCTAGCTAGTTTGCTGTTTGGTGTAATTCTGTATAAAAAGCCCCATTACCTTTACAGTAAGTTATCATGGTCACGTGAGTTCAATAAAAAACACACAAGAGCATCTTCCTATTTACTAACTACTCCCAGACATAGGACGGCAGCTTTCCGAGGTAGTTTCAAGTTTGCAGCAACTCACTGTTGGAACGATTTATTACCTCCATTCCGAATCAATAAGTCCGTTAAAACTTTCAAAATAAGTTACAAGCAATACTTATTAGCTCAACAAAAGGACACCTCCTGAGGATATCATTATATATACGTAATTGTAGGTGCGTATATTTGTTGATATTAAGAAATATGTGTTAATAGATACACATCTATAATTCCTAATTTTATGATTTTATTGTCGCTTATTTGTAATTTCTATTATCGTCTTTCAATACTAACACTTGATGAGTAACTGGCTCTGCCTTAAATGGATTGCCGTTTTATGTCTTGTGGTTAAGCTGACTATGGGTGTGATTCATTCTAGGAGCTTTATATGTTCTATCCATGTCCTAGTATCTGTTATGTGTATATGTGTATGTATCTGTATGTACATGTGTATGTGTGTGTATGTATGTATATATATTATTTATTTATATGTATAAGTATGTGTGTGTGTGTGTATGTGTATGTATATATATGTGTGTGTATGTATGTATGTGTATGTATATATATATATTTATATTATTTATCTATCCAACAATACTTTATGTAATTTACTGCGTTTTATCAATTAATATTTAATTATTCTTTATTACAATGTTAATTTTGAGAATCAAGTTTGGTCTATGTTACTTGACGTGACTGTCCGTGATCTCATCGTGGTTCTATCTGAAAACCAGCGCTGCACTGTTTCAGTGTAGCCTATGCTGAGATAGGACCTCTTTCGGTCTCTGTTTTGTACTTAAGTGTTATTCTAGTATCTGTTGTAAATTATAGTATTTGTTTTTTTTTTTATTGTTATATTTTGCAATTGTATAGTTTAATATGGTTGTTGACCTTATATTAGACAACTTTATGTAAATTTTGTGTAAGCTTATTACTCCGAGACCGAAATAAATGTATTTTCTTTCTTTCTTTCTTTCATATTTATTTTCTTCGTCGGTTTTCACCAAACATTTTGAGTCAACTACACTACCACTGGACTTTTACGACACTCACGGGAAGGGAAAGCGTGGTAAGTTGTATTTTTACTATAGTGGCAGAGTACTCTAGTAGCACAGAAAGGAAAATACAATTAAGTAAGTATAACATTCGCGATTAAAAAGACAAGCCAAATCCGCCAGGAATTTATGTGGTACAATAGAGCGATTAAATCAAAATATAAACTCGATCCCATTTAATTTTTCACTTTGCTAATAAAACACTTACTGGCGATTTCATACTAAGAACGGTTATACATATATACAACCATGAATTTCTTAAAATTGGCTAATATAGTAGGCGTTATTCTGTATAAATAAAAAAAAATGCTGTAACTCTTGCCACATAGCAGTCTTTATAGTCTAAACTATCCAGACTGACTTGAATATATACAAAGTTCTTAAATTGTAACCCCAACAAATCTACTATGTCCAATAATAATATTAAACCTAACAAGGCTCACTCTTACTCAGAAGCCAAACAGAAAAATTTACCAATATATGTCTACCGTTTAGAAGTGCAGTGATATACACACGCGGATAAGAATTATTAAAAAAGAACTTGATTACATTCATAATAAAAATTAGCAAATAGTTGTATAACACAACGCTTTATATCGGTTTTTACGATCTAGAATATTACCTTTAGGAAAATGAATAGGTGGTCTTTGGACACCATCTTGTCCAACCAATATGAGGGCATCACTGGCTTGAGATCGATGTACATGGACGTAAACTACCTCCCATACGCACACTTGAAGAGACATCGCCCAGTATACGCTGAAATTATGATAAAAAATACATTATATACATTGATATTTGACGAGAATGACAAGAATTTTACATATTTAGGAGATGATTGAATACGTACAAAACACAAAATTTTATTTTAAATAACATTGGTAGAGAGATATTGAGACAGAAAATTAGCAGAAACATCAAATAAGTAATAATAAACAAGTAAATTTTGTAAATTTCGTTAAATCAAACACTCCTATAAGTCAAAATCTATAAAAAAAATATTTATAGACTATTTAAAATGCAGAAATAATTTAAATCTCACAATAAAAGAGTCTTACGGGGCTGCAATGGGGTTCTAGTAATATATAATTCAGAACGTAAATAAGACCGTACATTTAAAAAGTCTTACGAATCCCTTTCAATATATGTAAATGTAATAAATTATGTACAACCATTGCAGTGCTATTGATTTTTTACCTGAAAAGGGTATTACAAAGTTACAGACATTTATGACCGGTCCCAGCTGAGTACCACTTATCCTTAATTTTAACTGTCACAAGGAATCTGAAATGTCCTTTTAAGTTTTAATCAATTTTCTTCAAAACTTTTAACTCAAGTATATAAAAGATTCCTTTTATATATATTAAAAAACAATAATTTTCAATTCAATTAATATCATCAATAAAGACTAATGCTGATTTTTTTTATTACATAAGACTTGGGAATTGAAATATATTTAAGAGTATCGAGTTTTAAAATTAAATCTGAACTACATCGTCAATACATCGTGTGTCTCACCAACGTTTTCGGAGCGTAATACCAGATAGTTATGTGTGGTCAATATTGTATTATTAATTCAGATACGGTGAGTTTTAACTATCATTACAAAACCAATAACTTTAATATACATACATATAATCTATGTCTCTATCTTGAATTATAATAAAACTAGATTCTGCCCGCGGCTTCGTCCGCGTAAAAGGTTACTTTCCTAAAGTTTTTGGAGTTTACTCCTTAAGAATCGATTTTCATATAAGGCGCCCGATATGAGAAAAATTTGAGGAGTAAAGTCTAGTGATCGAATGAACTCGTTACGTTTTTGGTGCGTAACCTATTCTGCGTCTGCCGTAATCTTTCACTTTCTGACGAGAGATAATACTTCACTGAACAGTTTTAATAAATGTAAATAAAAATATATATATTATTTTTAGTCAAATGTGCTTTTTTACGCCTGTTATTACGATTATCAAAATCGTACTTAAGGAGTAAACTCCAGTCGTGCGTCGGAGCTGACACGCACACTTTTTTTTTATCCTCTATTTTTATTTTACCCCTTAAGGATAATATTTTACAAAATTTTAAAGTCATAAATTATATTTGTAAATTATTTTTTCATCACAATCGATTTTTTTTTCTAGCCTATCATTACAAGTAGGACTAGTAGGGTTACTCGTCTTTGTTTTCGGGAGCGGTCCACTTCCACCCTGTATATGTATTATGGGAAAACTTAAAAATATACTAAAATTTAAACACAAACCAAAGACAATAAACAAACCAAAGTGCAATTACTCCTCAATGGTATGATATTTCATACACATCGTCGGTTAAATAGTGACAAAATCAAAAATTTCGAATTTTACAATACACGCAATTTAAAGATTCTTTTTTGAAAAATCAATATGTACGGAGGTTTAATGTAGATTGACACTTGTTTTTGGGAGATTTTACGTTTAACTGATGATGTGTCATTTTCTATTAAAATCTAAACGACAACAAAACCTTTTAACGAATAATATCAATTTTTAAAATATTTGATAAATGTCACTATTCTTTTTAACCGACGACGTGTTAACTTCGCAAAGAAATACTGACTTAATAAAAATTTTTTTACGAAAGATTTCATATTAAGCAGAACATTTAATTATGGACTTTATTACCATATTTCAGACATATAATAAACTATTAAAAAAGATCTATTTTAAATGTCATGTCTTTTTTTAATATATATGTTTTTTCTTCTCCTTCTCAACTCATCTACCTCTCATTGCTGGGCATGATCCTTCTCCATAATGGAAAAAAATGATTTACTATACCACGCTGGTCAAATACCACTATAGGGTTTTATTTCGAGTTTTCCTACTCTATTTTGCAGCGATGTTATCTGCAATGTAAGATTGGTATTTTACGACACACGGAAATTATAGGATTATTAGTGACAAAAAAATGAATAGTCTTGTTCTATTTAAGATCTACCTACCAGTCAATACAGAGTGCTCCAACACAGCGGCTCCTGTATACAGTGCATACCGGCGCCATATTGCACAGAACACAAGCTCTTGGACACGCTGAAGCATGGACTAGGTGATATCTGAGACTACACACATGCACTATCTACAATTACTGGTTCTACCAAGATGAGATTCTCTTGGATAACTTTATTTATACTAACACAGTTTCATATATGATGAGACATATGCTGACAGAATAGCATTAGGGCTGGAATAGGATAGGAACGCGACAAACACAACGCAACAAACTTGAAGATCCGGTAAGAGACTCGTGGGGCTCGTCATTTTTAAGCTCTTTTAGTACTACTGGGAGGGAACGATACGGTGGGTTACTGTATATTTTTTGGAGAAAATAAAAAATAGCTTCTAGCATCTATATACATATATCATGTGCTTTTGAACAATTTTATTAATAGTGCGTGTGTGGTTTCCAAGTAATCGATACCAAGATTCTAGCCACGAGACATAACTCAAGAAATAAATAAAAAATCCTATTGAAACTGCGTTAATATAAAGTTATTATTTAAAAGAATTTTAATCACCTGAAAAATTATATGGGTGTCAACACTTTAAATAAGCACTTAAGAAAAACTGTTTATTGCGCACAATTAAATGACTATGTTATAAATATATGACGTATAATATTGGAAATATCAGTGACAGCTTTAGGTTCGATGACGCCTTAGGCCCAAGTCAATGACACTTTTATCATTATCATTCTCTTGCTCTTATCCTAATTACTTGGGATCAACGCAATATGTACTCGTATTCCTACATATTGTAAAAAGTATTTACAATAGCTTTATGACCGGCCGCCTGCCTAACGTTAACCTTATTTGGAAAAGTAACCCTATTTGCTAATGTGTTGTTGACCAAACGGCATCACGGGGTTTTGGCCCAGAACGACTAAGAGCCTTATATCAAATAAGACTCTTAGTCGTCTTTTGTGATATCCACGAGCAAAGTAAGGGTTGGTAATATTAGTAGCTGCTACAACACAGCGATTAATTAAACCCTTATATATACCTAATAATAAGTTTACGAAAATGTATTTAATATCTAGGATGATGATGAGATATTTAAAATTTTAATCTTACGCGATTAATTATTTTAACAAATAAATTTTATCTTGAAAAATTCTGATACCTTAAAAAATTCGTTTTGTAAATTTTTACGGAAACGAAAATTTTGGCACTCTTATAAATTTAACTTCTTAGGCACGAGCCTTACAGGTCGACCCCTAAATCTGTCACTGAGATAAATTGATTCTTTGAGTAATTATAAAAATCATGCTATAATGCTAAAAAATACGTGATCACGTAATAAGGATCAAATCAAAAGGATATTATCATCTAAATGAAATGTTTTTATACTTTAATAAAAACAGAATTTTATATTTAAAACCATTATTTCTATGAGTATATCGGTATATCATACCACATTTTAAATAAAGCAGATGATTATCTTATAGCAGCTATAAATAAACAAGTTTAAAGCACAAATATACACATAACAATGAATATTTGAAATAAAACTGTATTTTACGGATTCTATGGGGAGGACTCCTCCCATGACCATAAGCTCTGTAAAATGTTCGAAACGTCGGAAAATTAAAAATCAAATACAAACGCGATAGAATCCGTAAAAAAATAATTTTATTTCAAATGTGTATTACTCGCGTAAACATTAGACATCAACAATGAATATAATAAAAAATTACGCTTCCTCTAGCATTACAATAAAATTTATTATTTAATTTTTAATCAATAATATTACTATTTTATACAAGATAGTATCAAAATTATTTATTTAATATGATTTTTCATTTATTTAATCGCAAAATTATCATAATGTGCATAAATATTGAATAGCCTCATCATTATCTCGGCCCATATACCTACATCCCATTGCTGGACTGGAGCCTCCCCCACAATAGGAGAGAAATTGACCTACTATATTAGATTGATCAAACGGGTATACGGGTATATCTAAATCAATATTTATTCTCTTAACTTGCTTTTTTTTCAGGCTATGGTCTAGGCACAACCCGCCCATGTCGTTTGAGGGCGTCGTGCGGCCCCATATCCCACTGCGTTAAGTCCCCATCACCATTAAACCGACCATTGGCCGTCCCGGTGGTTTTTGTAGATTGCTATCAATAACTTTTTTTTTATGAAAGCCCGTAAAAAAATCTTTCACTTTCTTCCTTTTTTTCCCTAAAGTATTAAATTGCCTAACATAATAATTTATTAAGAAGAATTATAATATCATTACTTTTCAGTTAATTAAATTTCATTAATATCGTTTATCATTAAGAAATCTATCGACACTATGACAATCATTGTTTTATATATGAAGTCGTTCTATAGTAGATACAAATTTAAACAGGCACTGACTAGATAATAAAACAAAATACCTTCAGAAGATGATATAAAATCAGCACAATATCATTTTGAATGTAAACAAATAAATGAAGTTTCAACAACATTTTCACAAAAGAATTTCGTTAACGTAAACAATATAGACGTTTCACTTAATAATAGCGCTTATGAATTTATATTGCTATCGGAAATTAAGTTGGAGAAGTAACACTGCTAAATATAGAAGCAATATTACGAGAACCGTAAAGTTTTTTTATTATCTATATAAGTTAGAATGATGAACTCCGGGAAAGAGAAAGGCAGTAAGGGTTCTTTTCAGGGTCAATTTTATGAAGGCACTGGGTTAGGGTGACGGGTTCCCCGCGACTTTAGCAAATAATAGCGTCCAATATTTTATTTCAATATAGTATACCTATTTATTTTATAATGGTTCGGACATGTGGAAAGAGTGCCGAACGAACGTCTGGTTAAGAAGATATACGATGCCAAAGTGGAAGGATGTAGGTACCGGGGGAGACCGAGACTAACCTACCTTGACCAGATTGGTCACGTATTGAAAGAAGGTGGAGTCAAGAGTCTCCGAAACCGGCGAGCGTGTATGAAGAGAATTATGAATGTTGAGGAAGCGAGTGAAGTATGCAAGGATAAAGTTCTCTGACACTCTCTTCTCTCTGCCTACCCTACAAGGGATATGGCGTGATGATATTTATGTAATTTCAAGTTAAAAATAACATGAAAATTAATATTACCGTCAGTGTAATTTTTCTAGTCAGTACAATCTTAAATTTTATTTAAGCAACCCAGTTATTATGGTCTTTTTATAATTACATTAAATGTCTAGAGAGAGCTTACTTAATTAAACAAAGATTATTATTTGTAAATTACACGAAAATTTTAAGAAGGCGGCAAAATGTAATGAGAATTATGAATGAAAAAGTTTTAAGTTTCAAAATAATTGAATTTAACGAAGTCTGTAACTTTTCAGTCTAAATTTTGTACTTATGTTGAATATAATATTAAAACTTAATCATAAACTTGAAAATTATATAAACTTTACCTAATACTAGTGGAAACTTTATTTTTAATAATATCTCAACGATCTAACAATTCACAGACAAATATTTTCATAATATTATTATTATACTTGTATTACAAAAAACTATTTACTACCAAGCCATGCTAATGAAGTATATCTTAAAGTGATTTGATAATCGTAGTTAGTTACCTTTTGTCTATGCCTTCACTCTCTGCATATCCATTCATAAGTTGATTTGGTGTCCACTTGATGACTAAGCCTGCAGCTGTCTGATGCAAACTTAAATATCCAGGCATTACTTCTTCTATGTCCTTCTAAAATGCAATAAGTTGTACATGGCGATATTATTGAATATGTCAGATTATTTATAAAATGTTATTTACGAGCGAAAAATTATTTTTCGTTCGGTCTTTACCAAATGTATCTTCCATTTGTTAAAAATCAGACCATGAAAGAAAAGCCGAAATATAATTGGTCCAAATAAAATATGAGAAGAGAAATCAACCAAATACTCACGCCCTGACAATACTGCATAAGAACAGAAGGAATAGAGTATCTAACATCTAATAAAGTTTGAAACAATAAGGAAAATTCCAACTTCTATAAGATAGGCAATCTCCAGAAAAAGCCCTTGGAATTTGCCACTTTAAATACTAATTGGACACGTATTTTCCTACTAAATAAGACATACTCGCGACAATTTGATTTCGAAAGCGTTATGTAACTAGTACTTTCTTGTCCATAGATGTTGTAAAAGATGACTAAAAAATATAATATGCAGATAATGTATATGCAAGATAAGGGAAAATCGAAATGAAACCAGGTATAGGTACCCATTTCACCTGCGTAATATAGTAGGTAAATTTCCTTCTGATGTAGGAGGTTAGGATCTAGCAGTGAATGATGAATGTAACTATTGTCAGACTGTATCAGAGTGGTAAAATTTACTTCCAACTCATCACTTCAAGATAATAATGGATCGTGGCTATGTATGAATGAATTTGCTAAAGGAATGTTGTCGCATTTTTGTAATATATTTTTGATACGCGATTATCAGGGATTGATAGAGACTTGGATTACTATTGTGACTTTTTTTTGTAAAGATTAATCACAATAAATATATGGATTATATCTTCCTTCTAAGTCTAAAAGTTGGCCTGCAATAAAAAAATAAAGTTTACCATAAAAAAAAAATATGACATGTGACATTCCCTTATAAAGACTGTCACTTAATCAATTGTAAGAAAAATACAATAGTTCTAACAAATTCCTGGTGTTGTGTTCTTTCCACTCTTACAATAGTTTAGGCGATATTTCATAAAAACGGCCATTTTCGATGTTGGCCCTGATGAGTAACCGAAAGTCAGTCAGACAACCATTTCTGATAATTTGACCAGCAATTATGGCTTCTAACTAACCAACTAAGTAATCATAATAATGCTACTTTAAGATAACTCAATATCTGATTATATTTTGTGGTGTTAAAGACAGAAGTTGTTTTCTTGCCTTAAACTATAATTTTCTATTAGTAAAATTTGTTTTCGAACCTGAATATAAGTTGTAATTATAGAATCCCATAGATAGATAATATCTGGTCTAATCTATATACACAATAATAACATTAGTAATAGTAAATATTATTTTATGAATTCATGACCTATGGCGGCGCCATGGTATATAATAATTATGATTTCCTGTTTCTTTATCAGATACAAATCTAAAAGTTACAGATATTCAATACACCTTTTTAAAAAAAAAATTGTTAGGCAATGTATCAGAGGCGCTTAAAATAAAACTTTGTAAAAAAAATAAAATATACATTTGATACTAACCGGTTGAACCCTGACATTATTTTTTCCATACAACAGCGTTGCTGTCGAGTTCTGATGTAAGCTTTCAACGTAGTCCTTCGCACTCGATCCACCTGATTTACCCCCACCTGAATGTAAGAAATCACTTTACATGCTTAACTTAGCACTATGCTTTCAGCGCTAGGTTCAGCGTCCTTGGACATTTTAATAGATCAATACCATCACCGATCACATACAAACTCCTTTCACGATGTTCAAACAATTTTAATAATATATTTGTTTGAGTTGAATATTATTTTGAAAAAGTTTATATCATTTCGCACGTCTTATAAGCGAAGCGTTGAAGTCTTGCTCTACTCTCGATATATGAAAATCAAGCACTTTTCAAACCTAAAAATGATTGTATTTTTCTCACATTGCACTTATAGGATAATATTACAATACATATGTCAAGAAAAAACATTAGTTTAAACCAATTTGATATTTTTAAAAAGCAATTATTTTATTTAAATTAAGAAAATAGTTGATTAAAAAAAATATTTGAGGACGTCGGATAATTTTTTTTTGGATCTGGCAGTATCACGACCGTAAAACTTAATGTATCAAAATATTTTGAACTACATTTTTTTTACCAACACACGGTTCTCCGTGTGTTGGTAAAAAAAATGTAGGAAGGTAAAGAAAAAATCTATATAAAATTCCTTATCAATATATCTGATCAGTGTATCATTGTAAGTCATTATCTCTCCCACTATGAACAAGGCTAATATCTAATAATGTTCGAATATGGACTAAAAACTAAGAGTTCAATATATTAACCTTTCATTTTCACGTGCTGTAACTACTAAGCGATTAAGAGTCATAAGTAAATTGGTATAGGTATGCTCACTACAAAAGATGAAAAAAAAATCATTGCCTGATGTATTTACATTGTAAAATGTAATGTAAACTACAAATACATCTTCATGTAGAAAAATTATCATATGTATAAAAGTTAACAAAGTAACAAGTGATTGACAACAGTCAGTATAAATTTAGAAGACAAAATGCCTGACGACATTTTCCTATATTCGATGTAATTTAATAATAAAATATACGAGTAATAATTTATCAACAGTATCATTCTAAAAACAAATATTTCCTAAAAACCCGCATTATTGATACTGCTACAGACTATATACATACTGAATACAGAAAGTCACCATATTGCCTTATAATCACAAAATTCTCAACCGCCGATATTAAAAGTATCGTTTGTGTAACCCTTACATTTATGTAAGAAATTTACATAGTTACATACATACATACATATCATCACGCCATATCCCTTGCAGGGTAGGCAGAGAGAACAGAGTGCCAGAGAACTCTATCTCTGCATACTTCACTCGCTTCCTCAACATTCATAATTCTCTTCATACACGCTCGCCGGTTTCGGAGACTCTTGACTCCACCTTCCTTCAGTACATGACCGATCTGGTCTAGGTAGGTTAGTCTCGGTCTCCCTCGGTACCTACATCCTTCCACTTTCGCATTGTATATCTTCTTAACCAGGCGTTCGTTCGGCATTCTTTCCACATGTCCGAACCATCGGAGCATTCCCTTTCGCATCTTTACACCAATACTCTCTTTCATACCTACTCGCTCTCTTACGTCGTCGTTACGAATGCGGTCGGTCAGCCTAACTTCACAGATTTTCCGCAGAGATCGCATTTCGACCGCATTAATTTTACTATCATACTCTTTTCTGCATACCCAACTCTCGCTTCCATACAGTAATGTTGGGACAAGCACTGCGTTATGTATTGCTACACATGCCTTCTGGCTGAGGTGGTGGCTGCCGAGAAGTTGCCCCAACGCTCCGTTCACTCTATTTCCCGCATTCACTCTTCGTTCTATATCAGTGGTGTACCTTCCATCTCGGCTAAATCCACATCCGAGATATACAAATTCATCCACTTGCTCTAGTACATCATTACCTATTGTTGCTCTTACATCTGTTCTGGTTTTATCTCTTTCAAAGACCATTATTTTGGTTTTGCTCACATTCACGCGTAGACCCCTTTTCTTACAATCTTCTGTCATTGTGTCGACTAGGGTCTGCAGGTCAGTCGCTGACTGTGCCAGCAGGACTGCATCATCTGCATAAAGCAGAGCAGTGACCACTGAGTCGCCCATCTGGACTCCCACATTCATATCGTTCAACCTTTGGAGACATTTATCCAGATATATGATAAACAGCCTGGCTGACAGAACGCACCCCTGCTTAACGCCGATATTAACGTCAAACCAAGGCGACATTCCATCATCCAGCCGCACACAGGCTCTACAGCCCATATAACTGGACTGCACAGCCTGTAGCAGTTTACCGCTAATACCATACTCCGGTAAAATGTCCCAAAGTTCCTTTCGTACAACCGTGTCAAAAGCTCTCTCCAGATCCACAAAACTGCAGAAAACCCTCTGACCTAGAGCCAGATGCTTCTCCACAATGTTGCGCAGAGAGAACACTTGATCCATGCATCCCCTTCCACTCCTGAAACCTCCTTGTGTCTCACACAGTAAACCATCGGACACCATCCTCATTCTCCTTTCAATAATTTTTCCATATACTTTTGCTGCCAAACTGGTCAAGCTTATGGCTCTGTAATTTGCGCAGTCATAACGTGAACCCTTGTTTTTAAACAAAGGCACGATGACTGCGCTATTCCAGTCCCTGGGAACCATTCCTGAGCTCCAACATAGATTGAAGAGCAACAGGAACGCCTCCCAGACACAAGAGCCACCAAGCTTGATCATCTCGGCAGACACCATATCAATGCCCGCTGCCTTACCATTTTTCAAACTTCTTATCGCCCATTCAACTTCATCCATACTGATGCCATCGGAGGACGCCGTTGTCGAATGTTGATCTACCAAACCACATCCAACACCGGCGCCAACCGTAGCATCCGCATACATATCGCCAAAATATTCACTCCATCGGCTTAACACGTCTTGTGTTTGTGTAAGAATGTCTCCACCTTTAGACCTTATTTTATTCACTCTGAAGGCTGACCAACCACCCCGAGACTTCTTCACCTCCCTCCAAAAGAGTTTGGTGTTACCCTCGAAGTTTTAAGTCAGCCTATCTTCTGCACTCATACTTGCTCTATCCCGTTTCTCTTTCACTAAGGCCTTGGTGTCATTCTTACATTGCCGATATATTTCTTTCTTCTGTTCAGTCATACTGTCATTCAGATTCAAAGAAGAGACATAGTCCAGCCACGCTTTCTTCTTTTGCTCTACGGAAGCTGCCACTTCCGCATCCCACCATGCATCACCATTTGTTATTCTATGCTTCTTTGAACTTCCACATACTTCTTTCGCTGTATCTACCATACTCTCTTTCAATACTCTCCAGCATTCTTCAATGTCCGATTGCGACTGGCTTGCCATCGTCAGCCGTTCTCGGACACCCTCTGCATACTTATCTCTTACACACTCTTCTTGCAACCTTTCAACCCTTATTCTTTGAAGCCCTCCGAAGTGGACACGCTCTCGCCAGTGCCTCCACTTTCTGAACAGACCACTAAATCTCGCAATAACGAGATAGTGGTCCGTGTCGACTGTGGGGCCCCTGTAGGCTCTTGCGTCCAATATTTTGCTTCGGAGGCGACTGTCTACCAAAATTAAATCTATTATGCTTTTCTGTTCATTCCTTCTCCATGTATACATATGGATGTCCTTATGTTGGAAAAATGTGTTTGACACAATAAGGTTTCTCTCCATGCATACATCCGCTATGAGCCTACCTGCGTCGTTCACTCTCTTATCACCAAATGGACCAAGTACGTCCTCATAGTCGGGACGCTTGGTCCCCACCCATCCGTTCAAATCTCCGCATACAATCACGCGTTCACTGGTTTCTGCCATATCCAGAACTTCCCTAACATTGTCCCAAAACTTCTCTAGGTCTGATGCCACCGAGGATCCTACGGGAGCATATGCTACAACCATGAATACCTTGGTGACACCTAGTTTTATACGGACCCAGAGAAGTCTGGGATCATACATTCCGTAATCCTTCACACCTGAGGCCAAGCGAGAAGACAACAGCACTCCTACCCCCATGCTGGCTCAATCGCTCTGTGGTACACCAGACCACAGAGCCATCCCGCCACCAGGAAGATCGCAGGCGTCGCTGCCCCTTCGCTTGGTCTCTGTTATACAGAGCACGTCTAGCTGTTTGTCCGCCATGACGGATATCAGCTCGTGCAACTTACCTTCCACACAACCTCTTACATTCCACGTGCCCACCCGGCACTCCGTTCTCCTCGACTCGCCTAACTGGGCAAGGCGTGATGGGTGGCGGCCCCCATCGCCGCAACTGCCGATGTTCGTACCGACGGGGGCGTGTCGGTACGCGTCGCCTCCGGGGGACGCCCTAACCCGCATTGCGGTACGCATATCGAGCCGGATTAGCAGTCTAATTAGACTGGCAGGGGACGCGAACGAGCACGCTCCGGACTATGCCCCCCTATTTATATTTACATAGTTTACCAAAGAAAATGCGCTAAAGAAAATCCTTGTGAATTTGAAAAGAAATACAATGAAAAACCCTGGCATTTACGACAAAAAATTTCTTCAAAGTCAATTAGATTTTTTTTCTTATAAGAGAGAAAATTCAAGAAGTTTACCTGTATTAGCTGTGCTGCCATCCTCCGATGAAGCGTTCAAACTTCTTTTAAAATTAAGTATTGGTCTTCTGACTGATGGCGGTGTTGTAGTGCCGGCTGACATTCTGTGTCTTTGTACCTGCAAAGAAATATTATTCGTTGCAAAAAAATTAAATGAGATCCGTATTTCTTAATCTCATCATCATCATCATCATCATCACAGCCCATAAATGTCCCACTGTTGAGCTCGGACCTCCTCCGTAATGGGAGGGAAATTAACCTACTATACCACGTTAGTCAGACGTGTTGGTATAGGGTTTTGTTCCGAGTTTTCCTTCTCTCGCATAAATGTTATACGCGTTTTATATCCCTTAGTCGGCTCGTACGATCACCTACGGGTAAGATATGGTGTGGTGAATAGTATTCTTACTCCGTCATCACACGGATAGATTTCTTAATCTTAGATAGATTATAATTTAAAGGTTAGCATTTTTTTTCAATATATCATTAATATTATTGCCGTTAGTTTATCTCTCTCTTTAGATTATAAATAGTCTTTCATTTCTAAAACAACTTGATCGAAAGGGCTCATAACTAAACTCAGCAAATTCATACGCTTCACTACGATAACGCTAAGCACTATAAACTACATTTTCTCTGGCAAATATATTACATTCCTAAGGGAGAAATAATTTTAGCGAAGCCTCAGATGAAATATAATAACTTATATAAAAGTTTATCTGAAGCTGAAAATGTTTTTAAGTAATTTATTTAAAAACATTTACACATATTTGAGCAGTATACCATATTATATTTGTAAAGCAACTTAAACAAGTCCCAATATATTAACATCTATATACACTCATTTGCAAAAAAAACGGGCACCTAAGCAATGAACCATTTCAAATGTTAATATTTCTTTGTTTGATAATTATAGGTAGTTTTATCCACACAATTTGGTAAATTAATAAGAAAATAATCGTTTTCATCAGTATTTCATAAAATTTAGATACAATTTATGGGAAATAATGCTAAACCTCGCTAGTAGTGTATATTCGCTAGTAGTGCATATGCTCATGAAGTAAAAATAAAAAAGTTTTTTTGTTTGTTTTTCTTTAATAAAGTAAAAGCAGATAAATGTTTAGTATCGAGTGTGACCCCCTCTAGCTAAAATCACAGCTTGAATTCGTCTGGGCATGCTAGCGAGTATATCCCGGATACTTGCTTGCGGAATACGTTCCCACTCCGCAGTAATCACATTCTTCAGCTCTCTGATGGTCTGCGGAGCCGGGTGTACTGATCTCACACGCCGTTTCAGAACGTCCCAGACATGCTCTATGGGATTGAGGTCGGGACTTCAAGCTGGCCAATCCAAACGACGAATGCCAACCTCTTGCACATACGCATTAACATCGCGGGATCGGTGGGCGCGAGCATTGTCGTCCATAAAAATCGAGTCTTCACCTAGAGCGGCCAATGCGGGTTGTGCATGAGAAATTAGAACTTCCGTTATGTATCGATGCCCAGTCAGTGAGCCGTTGTTTTCAATGAAGACTAACTCTGTACGATCCATTGAATTAATTCCTGCCCAAAACATAACAGAGCCCCCACCATAAGGTGTGATTTCTTCGAAACATGCCTCTGCAAAGCGTTCTCCTTGTCTTCTTAGCACTCGCCGACGTCGATCTTCACCGAACAGAGATATCCTGGCTTCATCAGAGAACAAAACCCTATTCCAATCGTCTTGAGTCCATGATTCACAATTTCTAGCGAACCTAAGCCTGTGAACTCTGTGCTCACGGAGTAATTTGGGGCCGCGGGCCGGGCGGTGACTGCGTATATTGGCAGCGAGAAGCCTCCTCCTGACCGTCCATAGACTAATATGCACATTTCTTACTTCTTGGAGGTTGTTCTTAAGATCCACATACGAAGATTTGCGATTTCTCAATGCGCGACTCACAAGAAAACGATCATCCCGTGGTTGGGTACATGGTTTTCTTCCAGAACCAGGCCTTCTCTCGACGGAACCAGTCTCCTGATATCGCTGCCAGGTCCTTTGGACTGTCGAGCGACTAACATTTAGCCTCCTAGCCACGAAACATTGGCTGCAACCCTCTTCAAGCAGCGCGATAATTTTGGTAGCTTTTACCACTTTATCTACCATTTTTGATACAGCCAAACAGCATTAAATAAAGCTTTGACAGTTAAGGATATGAAATTAATCGATAAAAATTGAATAAAAGTTATGAAAGTTGATGTTAACTTCTGGAACTTCGCGCCAAAAATGTAGGATAAAAAGGGGTTTTCTGTAAAAATGAACATCAAATGAAAAATTGAATTTAGAACGTACTTTTTTAAATACCACAGCATTTTTAAAACCGGCCAGTAACGTGTACAAACGATTGAAACCTTTTTGGTATTGTATCTTTTTAAATATGAATGAAAATCAAAACCGCCCGTTTTTTTTGCAAATGAGTTTATATAAAAGAAAGTTGTGTTAGTTACAACACTTATAACTCGAGAACGGCTGCACCAATTTTTATGATTTTTATGTTTTTGAGTTTGTTGTCGTCGGGAATAGGATATAGGATATTAAAATATGATATTAAAAAACAAAAAAATAATAATATTAACAATAACAACAAGACATCAATTCTAAACGTTCATTTGTTGATGATGTAACCAATGGCAACTGACAGCTCACGTCATTACGTGGTGTAATGGTTTGTTTGGAAAATACCGCGAAAATTTAAAATTATAATTTAAAAAATCCAAAAGTGCACGCCTCATAATTTTTATATTATTTATCATTTACTATTAGTCAATGTTATAATATGCACGATAAATAAAGCGCCTTAATTATTTCATTGAGCAAGATCTGGTACTAATCTATATATATATATAAAAGAAAGTTGTGTTAGTTACAACACTTATAACTCGAGAACGGCTGAACCAATTTTTATGATTTTCATGTTTTTGAGTTTGTTGTCGTCGGTAATAGGATATATAATATTAAAATATGATATTAATAAACAAAAAAAAAACATTAAACAAACAGTTCTAAACCTTAATTTGTTAATGATGTGACAAAAAGCAACTAACAGCTCACGTAATAGTTTGCTTGGTGAGTTGTGGCGCGAATATGGAAATGTCATGTCCCGCTCATGTATTATATTCATCTCTTTAGTGTTTTGTAGTGTTATATTGAATAATTTCTCTGGTATTTTATGGCATTTGATACAGTTAAATTGAAGTTTAGTGAATATAGTATAATAGTGGTTTATGTGTATTTTCATATTTTGCTAAAATTTCCAATAAAATCATAGATTTGGTTATCAGCGCCCAATTAATGGTAGCGACTTAACTTACTAACGAATAGTGACTATTAAGGCTACGCAATACGGAGAAGTGATAAATAATATATGAAAAATAATTTTCACGTAAGACAAGGCAGTAAGGTCGACTTGACTATAGCCTGCCCATAAGGGCGAAGAAATTAAAAAAAAATGGTGTGCTTAAAAAATACCGCGAAAAGTTGAAATTAAAATTGACCGGTCAGTGTTCGTTTTGTGCCAGAGTTACAAATTTTTACGAATATTGTTAAAATAAATCATATTGTGCCTATATTGTCATCAACAATACAGCGACCAATAAGATCAAATCTTTCCCAACAAAGCCGTAACGCAATTAGAATTCGAAACATTACGAATGTAACCACGTCAGAAAAACAAGAGATTGCACGGGAAGACCGCCGCGTTAATATGGCCCAACTTCGTACTTTTCAATCACAAGAGCAAAGCGAAACCGATCAACAATTAAATAATTTACAACGCTGCATGAAGAAAAATGTCGTATATCACAAGAAACTTCTTCGTCTTGCTGGCAGGTTATTAAAATACTTGATTTTTTAAATTTATATATTAAGTATTCATACTTATTATCCTAATAAAAAAGATAACTTAATGAATTAATCGAAATCTGCTCATTCATTAACTATTAGGCGGAACGAAGTGTGCCGGGTCCGCTAGTATCTTATAAATACTAATCATTTACCAGCCTATTGAATAAAATCCGATTACGAAATGAAAAATGATGTCGCAAGCGGGATTCGAACCCGCGCCTATTGGGATTCCGGCCCAATCGTGCTGCCACTACACTACCGCGACTAATTGTAGGACATACAAATTTCATTTCGTATTGTATTTACGTCTTAAGGTGACGGTATGCTATCTACCCGACAATGTTTACACATTGTTATAGGCTTAACACTTCAAACTTTACAGTTAGAATTGTATTAAACGATGACACAACCTTTGTTATTTAAATTACTGAAATTTAGCATTTAATAGTTTATAAATAAATTCGAATCCCGCTTGCGACATCATTTTTCATTTCGTAATCGGATTTTATAAATAATTAAGCATATTAAATGCTAAATTTCAGTAATTTAAATAAGCCTATTGAATTTTAACAATTGAACATAAACTTCTCCAAGCAGCTCCCAATCAAACGGGTATGGCTCGGATTAAATACATAGTCCACTCAAGATTAATTATGAACTTCTGTAATTATCATCATCATCATCTAAGCCCATATATGTCCCACTGCTGGGCTCGGGCCTCCTCTAAAATGAGAGGGAAATTGACCTACTTTACCACGCTGGTCAGACGTGTTAGTATAAGGTTTTATTTCTAGTTTTCCTTCTGTTACACAGATGCCATATGCATATTATATCCCTGAATCGTCTTTTACTATACCCACGGGCAAGATGGGGTGGTGAATTGTATTCTTACTCCGTCACCACACGGAAAATTTATATAATTGTTAAATAAACACTATCTATACTTACCAATTCGTCAGCTGGAGGATCCGTCCAGAAGCAAGCAGGTGCTTTAGCTTTAGAATATTCAAGAGCACACGGTCCAACTAGCAAAGAGCTAAGAATGCTCCCGTAGTCAGGATCAGCAACCAAAGCGTCTCTTTCGTAATAGCGGTTCGCGTTGCTAACCAGATGCTCGATGATCTTCGCTAACTGACGTTCGAATAAAGCTATCCGTATCCAGAGATACCTGAGGATAAATATATTTTATAAAACTTTTAACGTAAAGTAACTATAGTTATTTCACTGTTATACAGGGTGGAAGTGGACCGCTCCCGAAAACAAAGACAGGGGATTCTACTAGTCCTACTTGTGATGATAGGTTAGAAAAAAAATTGATTGAGATGAAAAATTTTTTATTTTCTCAACGAATTTTAGCTTTTTTTTTTCACATTCCATCGTATTAGGACAGTGCCATGTAACGATAATTCCATAAAAAATACTTAACTTTACTCAGATGAGAAAAGACGCAATCTATTCAAAATTCACGACCATATGTTCCAGAGTATAACGACCTCGCATGGTGAAAAAAAATTTTTTTCTTCCGAATCAATTTTTTTTCTAGCCTATCATCACAAGTAGAACTAGTAGGGACCCCTGTCTTTGTTTTCGGGAGCGGTCCACTTCCACCCTGTATATAAATGATTCAATTTCAACGGTTCGTAGAGTTTAAACAACATATGATTATAGCAATATATAAATCACTATCTCTTCTGCTAATCATACGCAAACGGACTTCATGCGTCTCTTAAGCATAAGGAAGATGAATAATATTTTGAAGACTAACTTTAAGGTTACTCTTAAAATTATTCCTTTTTTCATAAATCATTATTCTTATTTATAGATTATGCTTGATTATTTATAAAAAAACCCGATTAGGAGCGAAAAATGATTGTCGGGTAGATGGCACACGTATCCTTAAAGACGAAAATATAGTACGATGCGAGAATTGAATGCCCTACAATATAGGTCACGGTGGTGTAAGTGACAGCACGATTGGAATGGATTTCCAATAGGTGTGGGTTCGAATCCCACTTGTAACAATAATTTTTTGCTTGTAATCGGATTTTTATAAACTATCGCTCTCTATGTGAAAGTCTACGTTTATTACTACACTAATTATTATGTATTTTAGATAAAAACTTGATTACGAACGAAAAATGATTGTCTCCATATGTATGCATATCCCATATGTGACAATCATTTCTCGCTCGTAATCAAGTTTTTATAAATAATCAAGCATATTAAATGCTAAATTTCAGTAATTTGAATGTATTCTACATTTTTAAATTATATGTTGTCTGACATTTCCCGCACTTTAACTGTCGGGACATGGTCTCGAGGGGATATACCCGTGAGGGTAAACCGCCAGGTGGGCCACTGAAGAAAAAGACTGCGTTCCAGTAACCCACCCACACCACTTCTCCTGTCGCCCCGGATGGATTAGCGGGGCATGTTTACATTTCATCATCATCTCAGCTCATATATGTCCCACTGTTGGGCTCGAGCCTCCTACATAATGGTAGGGAAATTGACCTACTATACCACGCTGGTCAGACGTGTTGGTATAGGGTTTTGTATCGAGTTTTTCTTCTCTCGCATAGATGTTATATGCGTTTTATATCTCTTAGTCGTTTCTTACGATCACCTATGGGTTAGATAAGGAGTGGTGAATTGTTTTCTTACTCCGTCACCACGGATTTTTTTTTATATTTAAGAGGGGTCAATGGCTGGTGCTCCTTGAGAATATGATATTCTCTCGAAGCAATTAAAATAGGAAGATAATTAATAAAAAAAATTAAAGGAAATACCAAGAGAAGTTACGCATTACTTTGATAATATATTAAAAACATTTTTCCTGCTACTCGTAAATAACAATCAAACAATTCTAAGTACAATAACGTACACAGTGTGTGAAGGCTGAAGGTATAAATCTTACATATTTCAAGCGTGAAAGCTTTTGACGTAAAAATATATGAATATTTCCTTTGAAATATGAAAGCTAAAAGTCATTCAAAGCTTTCATCAACAATATGAAACCTCAATTCTAGCGTTAGTAAAATATTTCATTTTACTAACGCTAGAATGAAGTAGTAGAATAAAGATGAATAATAGAAAAAACATTATATTAATACGAGAATATGACGAATTCACACGATATAATAATGGCGTCTTATTTTTTGTTCTTTATGGAGATAGATGATCTTTACTGCGCAATAATAGAAGGGTAATTGACCTATTACACCACGCTGGTCAGACTGTTTCGTATATATTAATGCAATATGTTTTTTTTTTCTTTTGGTGGCAAACAAGCAAGCAGCGCACCTGATGGTAAATGTTACTGCCGCCCATGGACCTTTGCTATACCAGAAGTATAGCTGGGCCGCTGCCTAACAATATAAACCCCAAACCCACCCAGTTGGGTTTCCGGCTCTCTCGCTCACCGAACAAAGCGCAACAGCACATTACCATTGCATAGACCTCGATATTCTGCGAGAGTGCGGTACTACCCCGGAGGGACCGGCCCGCGGCTGTAGACAGATATGCGGCCGAAAAGCGTTTGCATTACGTCTTAAGTATTTCTTATCTTTCTAAACAGCATTAGTGTGATCCTAGTCACCTATTCAATTGGCATTGAGGGATAATACGGCAAATTCTGGAGCCGTACGTCGTCTTTTATTGCCTAAGAAAGTTCGAGTGGGGTGCGAATAGACCACCTTTAAATAAGACAAAATTACTAATTACATTCATTATCATTTGGCTTACTCTTCCAATATTTAAGTTTAAATGTCAAATTAAATGCTAACTAATTTAATTGTATAAATTGTATTATAAAAAATCAAATTTTTATATAACTTATAAAATACAGTTTTATTTACTCTTCAAACTTTTATATCTTCTTAAATCTTAAAAGTATATATAATAACTTTATGAAAATTTGAAAATGATGTCGATTATTACTAAAAATACAATGAAATACAATGCTCGTTATTACATTCTAGTTACGATCTGATATAAAAGGGCAGTAAAGACGGTCGGACAATACGCGTTTATGAGAAGTTAGCTGGTTTATTATTTCCATGTAATAGAGTATATATATGTAAAAGAGTATATATAGTATTAAATTATATTCGCAATTGATAATGCATATCTCATCATCATCATTCTCTTGCTCTTATCCCAACTACTTGGGTTCGACGCAATATGTCCACTTTTTTCATACAGCCCTATCAGACGTCATATCTGTAGTCACTCCATGTTTATCCATATCATGCTTCACGCAGTCCATCGATCTTTTCTTTGGTAGCCTTCAACATACATACTTTTTTTTTGGGTAGGCTATGGTCCGGTCGCGATGGAAGGGCAGCACGTGGCCCCATAACCCACCGTATTCCCTCCCCATCGTCATTGGGCCAGCCACTGGTACTGCTTCCTTGCCATCCGTGGCGAGCCCGGCGGGTTACCCTTCCGAGTACCATTGCCCGGCGGGTTACCCTCTCGAGTACCATCCCCCGTCGTCAACCCAGCTTACTGCCGGGGCGTCGCCCTCACGCGGTCAGCCTCTCTGCGGGTGACGGACTATTCCCCGGTCCAGTCACCCATGGCTTCGGTTAAGGAAGCATCAGGCGCAGATACTCGCGCCTACGCCGTCCCAGACGTTGACGGCGAAGCGTGCCACCGAAGAGGATTTTCTCTCGGAGATACCCTGCCGCCTCCTTCCGCGAGACGACTGTCTCGCAGAAGGCGGCAACTACGTCCCAGTTCCTGACGCAGTCGAGCATCGCCTTTGCGATAGTCGGCAGCGCCAGATCGGCACCGATGATTGCGACAAGTCCACGGTGCTGCTCTGCCCAGGCCACACAGACCTCGAGCGCGTGCTGCGTCGTGTCCTCGTCGCAATCACAGTGGTGGCAGGACGTTGTCTTCTTTCTCCTCACGACCGTGTGCAGGTAATTGCCGAAGCAACCATAACCCAGACAAGACCCGCACCAGTTGGAAGGAAAGGATCCCGCGTTGCCGACCCAACCACTCCATTAACACCGGTCGGAAGGCCTCGATGGTCCGAACACCGAACCAAGGCCTCTCCAGTCGGTTTACCTAACGGGCAATACATGCAAAAACCTCACGGCGGTCGTCGCACCGCCAGACAGCCATCTCACTAAGCGAGACGGTGCCGACCCTGCCTGCGTCGCCGACACCTGCCGGTACAGTCCGGCGAGCATCTCCGTCTCCAAGTCCCATGGGGGTGTGCCGGCCAACAGGCACGCTGCCTCCGTCGTCACCGTGCAATATCCGCGTATGGCCCTATCTGCCATGGCCCTCTGTGGTCGTCACAGGACGGCTCTAAGTCGAACGGTTAGGGATTCCACCCATACGGGTGCGCCGTACAGGGCCATCGACTGGACCACCCACGCGTAAAGCAGTCGGCACGTAGTGCTCGGTCCGCTCACATTCGGCATAAGCCAGGATAAGGCGGACGCCGCGCTGACAAGCCGTGGAGCAAGTCGATGGAAATGCTCCTGGAACCACCATCGCCCGAACACCAGGCGCAACTACTTCATATATTCAACATTCATACTTAAAACCTTCCTTGCAACATTACTTTCATCCCGTCTCATCACATACCAGGTCAAACACTTTTCGTCATTCACTTCTTAACTTATCCGTCACTGGCGCTACTTTCAAACATTCTCTTAATGCATATCTATCTGTATGAATGCAAAACAATGATCGCTTGGAACATTACTTATAATATAATATTTCGATTTAGACCCTTGTCAAGATATTTTTTTCTAGTAAGTACTTTTTAATACGTGGAACAAGTACTAATACAATATTTCTCTTTATTCTTCATGGATTTCATATGATCTTCTGTCTTAAAAGATGATGTCAGATTACAACAAGAGAAGAAATTCGAAATTAAACACCCCATCCGACCTGTCTGACTTGAATATGATGTTGTAGTCCATTTGTCCTCTCATTGTAAAGACGGCTCGTACTTTTTGGGATGTAACTTAAATAAAAATAATTTCACTAGTTACCCTTACTCTTTTTGCCTGGTCCAAATAACAACGTCTATTCTCAATCAGATTAATCTCAATAAATAAGAAAACAACAGTTATTTTCGAAGAAATTTTCTTTAATATTACATAGAGTAACAAATTGCTTAGATTTTGCCAGGATGCCCTATTTGTATTATAATAAATGTACCTACATTCATCAAGGCCAATAGCATTCATTTATTTTATATGGTACCTACAGTTCTACAATCTTTGAATAAATGAGTTCGCTTCGGCTCGCATTTTAGAATATTCAATTCACGTCGGGTTTGTTGCAAAACTTCAAGAAGACAAAGGTGCGGAAAACATTCAAACTAACTAAAAATCAACAATACGATTCCAAATATGAAATCTTTTATTTTACGGATTCTATCGCGTTTGTATTTGAGATTCAATTTCCCGACGACGGTTCGAACACTTAAGTTAGTGTTCAAGGTCACGGGAGGACTCATGAACGCTATAAAGTGTTCAAAACGTCGAGAAATTAAAAATCGAATACAAATACGATAGAATCTACAAAAATAGTTTTATTTCAAATATGTATTACTCGCGTAAATATCAGAAATATTATTGTAATATGATTCTAAATTACACTATCCATAATACCTATATTGAGTTTTTATTTTTTGACAATTTTGGTAATCGATTTAAGAATTAAAACTTATATCACCGTTATACATAATTAATTTGTCGCTTAATCATTTATAAGGCCCATACAAATGTTGCTTAAGTTTCAAAACAAATAGTAATCATTATATACGTCCATACTCGTACATAAAATTGGATCATAAATCAAAAGACATAAATTTAACAAAGATGCGGGTGTTTTATAGATGCTTCTAAGAAAATTGTACCAGGGAAAATTCATGTAATTTTCATCCTTCTTGATACTTTGCTACACTTGTTACTGGAGATTGTCAATCAACTCTATATGCAATTTTCTTTTTCATGTAGAATTTTACATACATACACACATATCATCACGCCATATCCCTTGCAGGGTAGGCACAGAGAACAAAGTGCTAGAGAACTCTATCCTTGCATACTTCACTCACTTCCTCAACCTTCGTAATTCTCTTCATACACGCTCGCCGGTTTCGAAGACTCTTGACTCCACCTTCTTTTAGTACATGACCAATCTGATCCAGGTAGGTCTGGTCCTTCGATGTAGAATTTTAAATGGAATATAATACGTTTATTATGAGAAAAGTAGTAGGATCACACTGTTGACAGTTTTCTGTCTACAGCCGCGGGTCGGTCCGTCCGGGGTAGTACCACACTTTCGCATAATCGACGTCTGAGCAATGGTAATGTGCTATTGTGCTTCTTTCCGTGAGCGAGAGAGTCGGAAGCCCATCTTTCTGGGTGGATTTGGATTTGGGCGGCCTAGCTATACCCTGATATTGCAAAGGTCCATAGCCGCCAGTAACAATTGCCATCAAGTGTGCTGCTTACTTGTTTGCTACTAAAAGCAATATAAAAGAACACTCAGTAAACAAATCATAACTTTAGAAATAATTATGAACATAATACACATCAATATGTTGGCGATTGATAACCAACGCTGGTCTTCCGTTAGCACTGGTGTGTGATGTCAGTGCATCAGATCATTATCATCATTCATATCACCATTCTCCTACTCTTATCCCAATTACTTGGGATCTATACAATATATACTCTTCTTTCATAGTACATATTGTAAAAGTTATTGACAATAGTTTTATGACCGGCCGCCTGCCAGATAAAAAACCTCTTTGGGAATGTAATCGTTGACCAAACGGTATCAGACGGAGTTGGCCCAGGTCGTTATAAGGCTCTTAGTCGTCTTTTACGACATCCACGAGCAAAGTAAGGGTTGGTGGTATTCTTAGCCGCTACCACACAGCTCATCATATTCATTCACATACACAGTATATATAAGTACAGTGCATAACACATAGTATATATTAAAAGTAACAGCAAATAGAGAAGAAATTCAAATAATAATATCAAATTTAGTGGGCAAAAAGAAACTTACAGGTACATTGAAACACACGGTATGAAATTAAATAATAGATACTAAAAATATTAGTTACTGTTAAGGTCGAAAGTTAATGCTGTGCTATAATATTTCTATATATTAATATTTATCAATATTTATTTACTTTTTTCAGAAAGGGTCTGGTCTCAATTATTAAATGCTCAAAACATCGATTCATTTTTTGTAGTTTTATATCATTGCTCTCAATGGAAGGAACGTATTAACTCTATGCCACTAGCTCGGGAATGCCACAGCCGCCACAGGTGTTAGGAACTAACTAATGGAGCTAATTTTTCTTTTTATTTAGAGACCCGCCTTTTCATCTCAAAAAGAATACGCAGAGCTACATCAGTTAGCACTTCGATATTGACTGTTTTAAATTGCGCTTTACATTTAATTTAACACTTTCGCTGAAACTCCGTTTTCCTTATCGCTCAAAATATTTTCTGAATAAAGACATTATGTAAGGGTCTATACAGTTCAACATTCAATTTTATTCAAGACACGTAAACAAGTGATTCAGGTGGAAAATTGTGGGTTTGTTTGTGGGAATGTAAAAGGTAAATATATCATTGGAGAAAACATGGATAATAATATTTTGTAAACAGATTTCCGAGAGAGATATTCTATAGAATTTTTTAGCCTTTAAATAATTTCTTCTTATTTATGTTTAATATTAAATATTTTTGTTATTTCATCTCATCTCAGCTAATATATGTCCCACTGTTGGGCTCGAGTTTCCTTCATAATGGGAGGGTACTTGATTCACTATACCATGCTGGTCAGACGTGTTGGTGTAGGATTTTTGTTTCAAGTTTGCCTTCTTTCGCATAGATGTTATATGCGTTTTACATCCCTTGGTCGTCTCGTACGATCACCCACAAGTAAGATAGGAGGTGGTGAATTGTATTTTTACTCCGTCATCACACGGAAGAATATTTTTGTAGTATTTTTGATTTTTGAAAATAGCAAAAAGATCCTTTTTTTATTTCATTGCTTATGGTGGCAAACGAGCATGCAGCACACCTGATGGTAAGTGTTACTGCCGACCATGGACCTTTGCAATACCAAAGGTATAGCCGGGCCGTTGTCTTCTAATACAAATCCTAAACCCACCCCAGTTGGGCTTCCGGCTTTCTCGCTCACCGAACGAAGCGCAACAGCACATTGCCATTGCTCAGTCGTCGATCTTTTGCGAGAGTATAGTGCTACGGACGGACCGGCCCGCGGTTGTAGACAGAAAACTGTTAACAGCGTGATACACATACATACATATCATCACGCCATATCCCTTGCAGGGTAGGCAGAGAGAACAGAGTGCCAGAGAACTCTATCTCTGCATACTTCACTCGCTTCCTCAACATTCATAATTCTCTTCATACACGCTCGCCGGTTTCGGAGACTCTTGACTCCACCTTCCTTCAGTACATGACCGATCTGGTCTAGGTAGGTTAGTCTCGGTCTCCCTCGGTACCTACATCCTTCCACTTTCGCATTGTATATCTTCTTAACCAGACGTTCGTTCGGCATTCTTTCCACATGTCCGAACCATCGGAGCATGCCCTTTCGCATCTTTACATCAATACTCTCTTTCATACCTACTCGCTCTCTTACGTCGTCGTTACGAATGCGGTCGGTCAGCCTAACTCCACAGATTTTCCGCAGAGATCGCATTTCGACCGCATTAATTTTATTAACAGCGTGGTCCTACCCCTAAAACTCTATATTATCTTATAAAGTTCTCTAAGATGTCCTTAATGACTATACAATCATAGATCTTTTTTATTTTATATATAGTAAAGTTTTGGTCCACAGATTTTTGTCCGTGCCTTTTTATGTTTTGTATTTTAATTATTATATTGATGTTATATAATTCAAAGTTTCTTGAAGTGGCTTTAATACATTTATGATGGTTTATATGTATATTGGCGTGACCTTGATGTTGTGTGACTGCATGTTACCTTGGGGTTATCTACTTTGAGTCATACATCTTAGAAAGATCAGAACAGAAAGAAGATAAAAATCGATAAATAAGTTTATCTTATAAGGGCAAGTAACAATAGGCACGCGTCACTCTGTGCCGCTGCAGTTAAAATATAGAAAGGGTTTCCAAAGCAAATAAATGTGAATAGATAAATATTATACTAAGAATATATTTTTTGATGTATTGTAACTTTTAATTTTTTGTTGAACGATATGAATGTGGGAGTCCAGATGGGCGACTCAGTGGTCACTGCTCTGCTTTATGCAGATGATGCAGTCCTGCTAGCACAGTCAGCGACTGACCTGCAGACCCTAGTCGACACAATGACAGAAGATTGTAAGAAAAGGGGTCTACGCGTGAATGTGAGCAAAACCAAAATAATGGTCTTTGAAAGAGATAAAACCAGAACAGATGTAAGAGTAACAATAGGTAATGATGTACTAGAGCAAGTGGATGAATTTGTATATCTTGGATGTGGATTTAGCCGAGATGGAAGGTACACCACTGATATAGAGCGACGAGTGAATGCGGGAAGTAGAGTGAACGGAGCGTTGGGGCAACTTCTCGGCAGCTACCACCTCAGCCAGAAGGCACGTGTAGCAATACATAACGCAGTGCTTGTCCCAACATTACTATATGGAAGCGAGAGTTGGGTATGCAGAAAAGAGTATGATAGTAAAATTAATGCGGTCGAAATGCGATCTCTGCGGAAAATCTGTGGAGTTAGGCTGACCGACTGCATTCGTAACGACGACGTAAGAGAGCGAGTAGGTATGAAAGAGAGTATTGGTGTAAAGATGCGAAAGGGAATGCTCCGATGGTTCGGACATGTGGAAAGAATGCCGAACGAACGCCTGGTTAAGAAGATATACAATGCGAAAGTGGAAGGATGTAGGTACCGAGGGAGACCGAGACTAACCTACCTAGACCAGATCGGTCATGTACTGAAGGAAGGTGGAGTCAAGAGTCTCCGAAACCGGCGAGCGTGTATGAAGAGAATTATGAATGTTGAGGAAGCGAGTGAAGTATGCAGAGATAGAGTTCTCTGGCACTCTCTTCTCTCTGCCTACCCTGCAAGGGATATGGCGTGATGATATGTATGTATGTTGTAACTTTTATATATATGAAATAATATTGACTGCACAGATGGCGCAGTGGTTAAGATATCGGTCTTCCATGCCAGTGGTGTGGGTTCGATTCCCACGTAGAACAATTCTTTGTGATCCACAAAGTGTTGCTCTGAGTCTGAGTGTAATTTTTCTATGTTAATTGCATGTTTGCGACACAAGAATTATTTATTTGGTGCAGGGTGGTGTCTTCTAAGAAAAAATATAGTTTATATTTTTTCAATACAGATAGATATTATTTCTTCCGTGTGGTGACGGAGTAAGAATACAATTCACCACCCCCTGTCTTACCCGTGGGTAATTGTACGAGACGACTAAGGAATATAAAACGCATATAATATCTATGCAAGAGAAGGAAAACTCGAAACAAAACCCTACACCAACACGTCTGTGACCTGACCCGGGATTAGTCTGGTCGCCCCGAAGCGAGGCCACCGCGTGAGGACGACGCCCCGACGGCGAAAGCTGCCGGGTCGTCGACTCGAGAGGATACTAGCGAGGGTAAACCCCGGTGGCTGACCACCGAAGACAAAGACCGGGTTCTGGTGGGTCGCTCGCACGGCGTGGAGAGTTACTTGTAGGGCGGGTCTATGGGGTCATGCGCCGCTTCTTCTGTCGCCCCGGACAGATTTAGCGGGGCGTGAATACTCCATAGCCCGCCGCCAAAAAAAAATTCCAACACGTCTGACCAGCGTGGTATAGTAGGTTAATGTTCTTTCCATTACAGAGGAGGCCCGAGCCTAACAGTAAGACATATATGGGCTATGATAATGATGATGAGATATTATTTCTACTTCTATTTTATAGCCCATATCTGCATAAAATTAAGGGGATCGAGATAATTATAATGTCATCGTATGGCTTTTATTAGTATTATTTAAGAAATTATAGTCTATGTCTACCCCCAAATTCATTTCTTTTGTTTTCGTTGTCGCACATGACTTTATTCTTGAAGAGCTAAGCACACAATACAATCAAATTTCGCAACGTAAATTGGAGTCAAATTCAATAAAGTTAGAACCAATTACCGTTAACTTGATACAACTTCAGATAGCGCTAATTTGCTGTGGAGAATATGGCAAAAAAAATCTTAAAAAAAAAAACTAAAACAAAATAAAAAAACCTTACCAACGTAATTATTTCTTATGTTTACACGATTACACATTTGAAATAAAACTACTCAGTTATTAAAAAAATGACCCACACTGATACCTGCTACAGTTAGCGGGTAGATATAAATTTCTGTAATCATCATCATCTCCCACTGTTGAGCTAGAGTTTCCTCCATAATTGGATGGAAATTGACCGACTATACCACACTGGTCAGACGTGTTGGTATAGGGTTTTGTTTCGAGTTTTCCTTTTCTTGCATAGATGTTATATGCGTACTAAGGGATATAAAATCCCTTAGTCGGCTTTTACGATCACCCACGGGTAAGAAAGGAGGTGGTGAATTGTATTCTTACTCCGTCACCACACGGAAAACGCGAGTATAACACATATGAAATAAAACTACTCGGTAATTAAAAAATTGACCCACACTGTTATTGTAGCGGGTAGATATAAATTCTGTAATAACGATCACTTATTGGATGTGAGACACTTTAATCCTCCCGTGACTACGATCTCATTGAGGTAATTCGAAACGTCGGGCAAATAAAAATCAAATATAAAGGCGATAGAATCCAAAACAGTAGTTTTATTTCAAAAATTTACCGACACTTAATTGCCTGTCCCAGACTACAAACGCCTACAATCGAAAGTCAATTATTTAAAGTAATGGCACAACGTTATAAATAGTTAAAACTTATTAAGCAGCACGAAAATAGCACAACCAATGTTATCTATTCCATACAATAAGGTTTATTTATAGAATCTTTGAAATTCGACCCATTTAATTTTACTATCACATATTTATATAACACAACATCTAAGGATCCCCAGTAAAAGCAATCAATTCAGTCAGATCCACATAACGAATAGGAACTACGGATAGAATAATAATAATAATAATAATAACAGCCTCCGGGCCAGTCGTTACCTCACCATGAGGCTAACGCAAAACTCGGAGGAACATTATATGGCTCCTTAAGTTCTTTTGATATAAAAAAAAAAAAAAAATGTATCACAAGATTTACAGGCAAGCCAATAAACCGCAGGGCAGCTTGTGGCGAGCTGAATGTGAGTGGCGACACTGCGGTCCTGAATACTCCAGAGAGTCGACCAGGGACTCGTCTCCAGCTGGCCTTCATTGACTGGCTAGAGTGGAAACCGAAGAGTGCCCGAAGGACTCTCAGCTCTGGCTTGCCTTAAACAGCTGGTCAGAGAGGGGTCGCCAGAGCTATATGCTCGGGGGTGGAAGTGTCATTTTCAAGGGCATAATTACGGGGAAACCAAGGGTCTGTTTATCGCAGACTCAATGGTGAAACCGGCGCCGCACCGCTCGACACCCCTAGTCACTTACACCAATGTTGCTCTCTGTTGCCCGTATGACTAGTGTGTCTGTGGCGACTATTTAGGGGGCCCATTCAGTGAGTTGGCGAGTCACCGTCTGCCACCGTTCATCTCTTAACATGGGTTTGAAGGCAGACGACAGTTTATAATTTCATAGATATAAGATGAACCAGTCCACTAAGCACCCACTCCCATATTCATATATTAGATACCATCATCACACAATAGTTTTACACTTAGTGCTGGCATTCCACGTATGTTATGTGCAGACATGGAATGTCATCGGTAGGTGTCCCATCCCAATATTTAGATTAAATTTCTCTAAAGGCCTCTGCGTGTTGGATCCATATCCCCATGTAAGCCTACCAAAGGACCGGGTATCTTCCCTACGGAAGATCCCGTGAATAAATGGAGATACAATAATAATAATATATTTATTTGCTTTGACATGGTACATTACAGTTGATAGAGTATACAAATTATTTATCCAACATGTTCAGCCATTTTTACGGCATGCAAATTAAAAAAATTAAAAAAATTAAATAAATACATTTCGATTTAAATTGAATATTAAATTCATGAAAGTACATTATACAATATTATCTATATGAGTAATTAACTACATGTCAAAAAGGTCCTCTCATACTCCATAACTATTATGCAAGAATATAATTTTGAATATTTAATTGAATGTTGTTATTATTTATCATTTAAGAATTCACCAACCGAATAGAAGCATTTGTCTAGTAACCATTTTTTAAATTTAATTTTGAATAATTTAAGTGTCAATTCTCTATACTCTTTTGGTATTTTATTAAATATATTGACAGCCATTAAGTGGCAATTTTTATAATACAAGGCACTTCTGCACCTAGGAAATATCAGTTTCGTTAAATCTCTAGAACAATATTTAGAGCCTTCACATAATTTAGCGAATAAACTAGAATGTGTTTTGACGAAAATACCTATTTCTAGAATATATAAGGAGGCTAATGTTAGTATTTGCAGCTTTTTAAAGAGAGGCTTGCAAGATTCAAGAGGTCCAGCACCACAAATTGCCCTGACACATTTCTTTTGTGTTATGAAAACCTTATTTATATCAGTGCAATTACCCCAAACTAACAAACCGTATCTCAAAACGGATTAACGAATATAAATTACTTTCATAAAAGGAAATTTAATTGCTGCTGTGTGGTAGCGGCTACGAATACTACCAACACTTACTTTGCTCGTGGATGACGTAAAAGACTACTAAGAGCCTTATAACGACCTGGGCCAACTCCATCTGATGCCGTTTGGTCAACAATTATATTCCCTAAGAGGGTTGACACCTGGCCGGTGGCCGGTCATAAAACTATTGCCAATAACTTTTACAATATGTACTATGAAAGAAGAGTACATATTGTATCGACCCCAAGTAATTGGGATAAGAGTAGGGGAATGATGATGAAAGAGAAATTTAATATTTTTAACATAATTTCGATTTTCCAGACACACGCTGTCAGTTTCGACCGGAGCGATTGAAGCACCGTATTCCCTTCCCATCGCCATTGGGTCGGCCTGAGACCGCTTCCTTGGCATCCGTGGACAACCCGGCGACACATTTATGGTCTAAAAAACAGCGAAGAAAATGTTCAAATTCAAATAACATTTTAAATGTTATGAAGTTTCAAAATAGCTGCCAATTCCTTCGCATTTAACAATTAGCTACAGTTATAATGAAGTTTGTTATGATACATCGTAAACGTGTTCTATAACAAGGCCTTTGTGAGCTCAAATACTTTGAATTATCGATTGTCTCCAACAAACCCTGCCCTACTTACATAATATTTAACATGTGATGTTGTTGTATTTGCTAAAAGCATATCTTGCATACTTGTTACATATATTTTGCTTTGCTGTGTTGGTATTTCAGATAAGGACTCAATATATTTCAAAACTTTGTCATGAAACTGTAAGAATACATTTCGCTACCCCGAGAAAGCTGTAAAAATAGTATTTGTACGGACTTTTGATGACAGATGCGAGCCGTTAATAGAGTACCTAATTAGAGATTCACCTGCAATAAGACTTAAGCATTGTCATCATTCTCCTGCTCCTATTCCATCAAACATATTTTAAAAGTTATTAGCAATAGTTTTATGAGCGGCCGCCTGCCTGTTGTCAACCCTCCTTAGATATGCAATTGTTGACCAGATGGTCTCAGATGCAGTTCGCCCAGGTCGATATAAAGCTCTTAGTCGTCTTTTATGACACTCACGAGCAATGTAAGGGTTGGTAGTATTCGTAGTTGCTACCACACAGCACTTAAGCATCGTGGCGGTAAGATTTAAGCAATGTGACGTACTAAAATCCTAAAGTTACCCTTATTATATAGCGTATAAAACATAATTTTATTTTTACGTGTGGTTAAGAATAGAAATTACGATCAACTGTTACTTGCCTTTGAGAGTTGTAAAATTTGTTGATAGATCACTAGAACTACGCCCAACAGTACTCAATTGGGAATTTTAAATCACCGATTAAGTACCCGATTAAGATCAGAAACCCACCTGCTTGTAATTATAGTACTATTTCCAACAGTATATGTCAATCAAACGATTGGAGTTGGTATACTTTTGAAAAATAAAATAATTTCTACAAATCTAAAACCAAGTTTTAGAGAACAGGGAATTTCGTACTGTTGTTTGCTTCATTGGTCAGGGCTCTGTTCTCTCTGCCTACCCTTTTTTTTTTTTTTTTTTTTTTCCGTGGGCCATGGACGTCGCACCCCGCCAAGTCGGTCCGGGGTGACGGAAGAGGCGGCGCGCAACCCCATTGACCCACCCTGCAAGCACCTCTTCTTCGCCGTGCATGCGGGCCACCGGTACCCGATTTTTGTCTACGGTGGCCCGCTCGGCGGTATGCCCTCTCGGGCTCCTCTCCTGTCGACGCCCCGACAGCTTTCGCCGTCGAGGCGTCGTCCTCACGCGGTGGCCTCACGTCGGGTGACCGGACAATTCCCCAGTCCGATCACCCGAAGCCTCGGTTAGGGCGGCATCAGGCGCAGGTATTCGCACCTGCGCCGCCCCGGCCGCTGACGGCGGCCCGGGTCACGGGAATCCTCCCGGACTCGTTCCGCCGTCTCCTTCTGCGAGATAACAGCCTCGAAGAAGGCGGCGACCGCGTCCCAGTTCCTGACGCTGTCGACCATCGCCCTCGCGACAGCCGGCAGCGTCAGGTCGGCACCGATTACAGCGACGAGGTCACGGCGCTGCCCGTCCCAACTCGGACACACCTCCAGTGTGTGTCTCGCCGTGTCCTCGTCACTGCTGCAATGGTGGCAGGCCGGAGTCCACTCCCTATACGCGACCGTGTGCAGGTACAGACCGAAACACCCGTGCCCTGACAATACCTGCACCAGCCGAAAGGAGAGGACTCCGTGCCGCCGCTCCATCCATTCTCTCTGCCTACCCTGCAAGGGATATGGCGTGATGATATGTATGTATATGTATGTATGTTTGGTCATAAACTACATTGTAGAGACTATATTTTATTTCCATTTTATAATCTACAAATTATAGCTGACCTTCCTACGTAGGATAAAGCTTTCGCATTAAGAGCTTATCCGGCTCGAAGGAGCATTGATCTAAAGAGGCTGTGATGAAAGGTTAATAAATGTAAACTAGACGATCAGTTATGATGACCTTCCTATGTAGGATAAAGCTTTTGCATTGAGAGCTTATCCGGCTCGAATGAGCATTGATCTAGACAGGCCGAGATGAAAGGTTAATAAACGTAAACTAGACGATAACTTTATATATAATATATATATATATTTAATAAAAACCACAAGAAAAAGAAAAGTTGATTATAACCCAATGCCAAATCGTCTGACTAGTATGGTACTTGAAAGTCAACTTCTGTCCCATCAAGACTCCAATTCAATAATTGGACGTGCGTATAAAAGCTGGGAAGATATCTTTTATTTATATCAATTATCAATCAATCTATAGACGTAATTGATATTATTATTAATTGTTGGGCATGGACCTTTCCAAAAAGTGATTATTCCATAATTTGGCAGACATGTAGCGATAGCAAGTAGCCAAAACGCGTGTTACTGCCTCTTCTTTTGGGATCACTCAATCGATTTTTATAATTCCCACGAGATAGTGAGAGATGAGGAGGCAACCACATGAAGAATATTTTTCTTATACATATTTTTGTAATATGTTGCTAACACACCATACCATCATGTGTTTAATTTTTTTTTAATTAGGCTGGTATTATTTTTTATTTTATCGTATTACGTCTTTTTCGTTTGTTTGCTTTGGTTTTCCTTCCAATCAAATTTAATACGTATTTTAATTAAGTACACAAATTAGAAATTACCATTTTATTATGCATGATATGATACCTTCAAAAATTGTGCTGAGACCAGATAGCCTCGTGTTTCTTTTTCATAACATTATTTTTTATAAATTGAAAAATTAGATTTGCTGTTGAATAAAGGATCCCGACTGTTCAGTTGTCATGTTCTATTATTAAAATATATTTCATTTTCTGCAATAATATTTATTTAATAATATATTATGGAATTCTAGACCACCGGGCATCTAAGTGCTTGTTTTTTTCTTTTCAGTTTTTTTATTATGTACGTAGTTTTGGTGTCTTTTTACGCAGTCGGGTATTTTGACTTTTTTAAACATTTTTTTTATTTTACACTTTTTAGTTATAAATACCTAGGTAGCTATAGTTATCTTATTCATTAATAAGTAGGTAATTACCTAACTATATATAGTTTTTCGACTGAAGTTGAGTACTAAATCGTTAGAAATTGGAGATGGGCGACCGCGTCAGACATTAGATACTTTAGGTAGGACTACCTATGGTATACATATTAGACAATATACCTACTAGATACTTCAGTATATGTCCATCCACATCCAGTTGTATGAATTTTTTGTCTTTTCATCGTAAATTTCTACTGTCTAAAAAACCTATATGTGAGAAAGGTTGTTACGAAACTTTAAATCAATATAGATCCTAAACGGCCAGTCAAATCGAAAAATGTTGAGGGAAACCTAAAAATGATTTTTAAATACCTATTTAACGATACCCCACTCGATATAGTTTGTTGACTTAAATTTTTTTAATTTTCACAATATGGCGTCCAGTAGTCGCTATATTGAATTTTCAATAACGTCATATCTTTAGTGACACTCGCCGGATTAAGAGGAATCGATTGACGTGCGAATCATAAAAATCGGGCCATGCGTTTGGTATATATAGTGCTTCAAAGGAACATACAAACATACATACATAAATACATACATACATACATAGACCGTTAAACACAATACCACTCCTTTGCAGTCGGGTAAAAACTGTAACTAAGTAGGCAAGTATAGATAAACTGAATATACCAATTTGCGATATAACACAGCGGAAAACTTCCACTCGTTCTTTCATTGCCATCACGTAATTCGAAGAAATAATTAGGAATATACCTTGACCTAGTTGTAGAATGAGAGATATCTAAGCAATATAACATGTGTTACTTTGGATAATAAAAAGAAAATTGCTATTCGGTGATTGTCGATATACCTAAACAAATATTAGTTAAGCTTTTGAGGTACTTCTCGCTTTATTTGCGCAACTCGTAAAATATATTGAAATAGACTAAAGTTGACACTTTCATTCCATATCGAAAATTCTTTAGTTTCCTCTAACAGCTGTAAAAATTGGTTAAAGGAGCAGTAGTGAGCCAGTAGAGTGCACAGCATCACTGTTCTGGAAAACTCATACCATTTAGGTATTGCTATCACTAATCCGCTTACAAAGCGTAGCAAATTTTAAATTATTACCCCAGGAGTTGTACGTCGTATACGTCCAACAGTGGATGTTAACAAGCCTATGGATAGAACTTAGACAAATTATTTAAAAACTATTGAATTTTTAGCTTTTAACGCAAGTTTATTAAATGGCATCTGAACAATAATGTTTTTAGTAACTTTTATAATAAATAAGACATATATTATATTAATTTTGTAAAATCTTACTTGCACCCAGTGCCTTTGAAACCAAGATCTCTGTACTCTGTCTTACTGTCCACTAAGATATCCTTTTTTTTACTTTTTTTGTGGTGGGCTATAGTGTGGTCATGCCCCGCCAAATCGGTCCGGGGCGACGGAAGAGATGGCGCGCAACCCCATAGACCCACCCTGCAATGCGCCTCTTTTCGCCGTGCGAGCGGGTCACCACTAAGTTATCCTAAGCAATAAAACAAATAACATGCATATTTTTCTCTAGTATCTAACAAGTACATTTATTCTAAACAAATTCATTAAACATCAAAGTCATAAATTAACTGTAGATAAATTGGAGTCGACATAAAATTTTATTTGAAAAAAGTTTTCAAATAAAATTTATTACTAATTTATATTTTTTTACTAATTTGCAAATCAACGGTCGTTATTCGAAGGACGAGCAGTGACAAGTCCAAAGTGACATTACACAAAGACCCGTCAAATGTTTTTTAATTATTCGATTGGCGAATAAATTAATTCGAATAAATGAAATTAGTAAACTCTTCTATTTAATTTTAAAAGTTCAGAAATAGAATTCCATCAAAATTAGTTTCGGTATAAGTACATTTTGTAATTAAAATATTTGCAAGTTGGAACTACATCCGCGTGATTTTCAGTTTATGCACGTAATATGAAAATTATGTATTAATGAATATTATAACTTTTTTATTGGCAACATATTTCAATGAAACAAAACCTAAATATTATTTTAAACTGTGCTCAATTTATTTCTAAGAACTGGACAAATCTATTTCGTATTTATGAAGCGTGTACATATAAACAGATAAAAAAGAAACAAAAACTTTTTGTATTTTTATCGCTACACTTGGTTTCTACTGATTTATTATATCAATATAAAGATTTTCAATAATGTACGATACGAAGCTGATAAATACTTTTATGCTCACATTATGTAACGTCTTTAGAAACACAGCTCTATTCTTTAGCAGTCTTAAGTGGCCTTTTTTGCCACTTCGAACTACACAATCTTGAATTGAAAAGCTTTTATTCAAATTTTAGCACTTCGATAAAATAGAAATGACAAAATTTTATATTCCCTACTATTTTCAAAATCTAAATAGATGTTATTTTATATATTAAATATTCTGCCTTTTTCTGTTTTCTGTAAATATATTTTTCTTGTTAAATAAATTTATCTTAACTTCATTATTTTACAATGTTTTGGCTTCTTTATTCTTTACCGCCCATTTTCAAATCACTGTAATACATTAATTTATTAATGGTAATAGTTGGAGACGGGCCTCCACAGAAAATGTCATAGGTGCCAACCTTGATGGGTGGATTTACAATTTTAACTTCCTAGGATCTTTTTAGTTAATTATCTGCAATCGCACATAAAGATAAGAGTGACGTAATATTGGCGGTATGCTGTGATAGTGATGACAGCTCAAAATCGTCCTCCACGCAACCATGTACCTACAAGTTCTTGAAAAACCAACAATGACTGAATAAGACCTAAATCAAGTTAGGACCGGTCTGAAGCAAGAACCCTCCAGCCAAACCGGGTTCCGGTGGCCCACTCACGCGACGTAGAGACGAACATTGCGAGGCGGGTTTATGGGGTCGCACGCCGCTTCATCTGTACCCGGACGGATTTAGCGAGGTGTGACGAGAACATAGCCCGCTGCAAAAAAAAAAAAGAAGGCATACTACCCAACGCGCGATAATGTATCGACGTTGCTTACAGCTCTAAATCGGTTTTTACAACCCTTGCAAGGATGAAATGATGATGAATTGTATACTTACTCCATCATCTAATGTATATAATTCATTTATAAAGCTTCCATTTATGATATAACACAGCGGTTGCTAGAAAATCGCTCAGAAACTAATAAATGCGTAACGATTATTCATTTAAATTAATGCCATTAATAAAATCCCTCGCCTGTAGCGAAGGATACCAGATCCCGACATTTCCAGCAAAATTAATATGTCCCCGTGCTGTGAAACGACAAGATAATTCTTATTATAATTCTGACGGAAATTATGTAACGCATAATTTGACGGTTAATTTAAATATTTATTTCTTATATACGGGAAGACCCGTGCTAATATTTCTTAGCGTTGTAAAATACGTTTTAATATTTTGGGTTTTTTTTTTGTGAAAATAGGACGTTTAATAGGATTTGCCACGAAAACGTTTAATAGGATTTGCCACCAGATGGCAGATTTTTTATTGAATCTACAGATGGCATAATTGGTTACGATACCGATGTACCGTCCAAAGCCATGGATTCGAAACTCGTGCAGGGCGATTCTTTGTGTAAACGTTTTTCGTTCAAAGCCTGGGTGGAGTTTGTGTCTGTTATTGTATATTTCTAAAGTCCCCCGAAATACAAGGAATGTTTTCATAATGGAAAGTGTTCTCTTAAAAAAAAAACACTTTCTTAATTTTTTTTTCGTTACTTATTACTACCAACATTCAAAGTAAATAAATTATGTCCAGATGGCGTCCAAAATTGTAGGTTTTAAACTGTATTCTCTTATACTGTAACTCATTTTTCGTCAATAGAGAAAAGAATAATCTGCCAAATGACGTATCAAACATTAACATTGACGAAATATATATTTCATAATGACAAAAAGTCACCGGACTTTTGACGGGAATCTGAAGATAACAATTTAGACAATGACAACCTTGAAAGACTAAAAACGTGAAAATATTTATAACTTGACACTGGCACCAATAGCTCGTATATGTAGCTGATTGCCAATATATAAGAAGAAGAAGAAGGGAATCTGAAAACGTCATGTGGTGCTCTTGTATTATATTCGATATCTTAGTGTTTCAACGTGTTATATTAGATAATTTTTATGGCAATTTATGTAATGTAGCGCGACGGAACTTCTGAAATGTAGTGAATATGATATAAAAGTGCTTTACAACGTTTTCGTTTTCCATCAAAATTCCTACAAGATACCATTAACAGTGTGGCCATAGCATTGTTGATGGTGACGATTTGACTTAGACAATGACTAATCTGAGAAGAATAAAAACGTGAAGATAATTATAACTCGACACTGGCACCAATAACTCGTATAAGTAGCTGATTGCCAATACACAAAAGAGAAGAAGAAGAAGAAGAAAAAGTCACCGTAAAAAGGAGTAAAAATATATATAAATAATATATAGAGAAAATATAACTCATAAACTTAATACCTCTGTTTTATTAACTCGTAAAAACACTTTCATATCTTAACCTAAGCTGTTTGATACTCTTCACTGTGGTGACGCAGTAAAAACACCCACCACACCTAACTTACCCGTCGCTATCATAAAGGACGACTAAGGGATTAAATATGCATATAACATTGATGCAAGAGGAGAAGGAGGAGGAAAACTGATAAAACCTTGTACCAACTCTCTCTCAGTCTGATCAGCGTAGTAGGTCAATTTCCCTCACATTATAGAGGAGGCTCAATCCAAAAAGTGGTAAGTATATGAGCTGAAATCATGATATATTCCTCTATTATGGATGACAACTTAACAATGGAAGTAAAGGTAAGTTACATACAACGCTAGTCAAATAAGATGTACTTCGAGCTTACCTCCTCTTGCAGTGTTATCCCTAAAGCCTTCAACATTCTTACTTAAAACTTTTCTCCTAACATTACTTTCATCCCTCCTCATCACATGTCCATACCAAGTCAGGCGTTCACTTTTCAACTTTTCCATCACTGGCGCCACTTTCAAACTGCCTCTTATATGCTCATTTCTTATCTTATCCGTTCTCGTCAGGCCACACATCCATCTTAACATTCGCATGTCTGCTACATGCAGCCGTCTCTCATCCGTCGCTTTTGTAGCCAAACATAATGACCCATACAATACAATTTATCGATGGGTACTGTACGTATTTAAATCGTTTTTAACGATTGGTATGTGTGATATATGTATTGTATTCTTACTCCATAATATTTGGCTTTGTTTCTCAATGTTGGCCTTGTGTCGTCGTGAAATAAAGTCTTTTAACAAGATTATATTTAAATATATTTCATCCATTATGAGTATTTTACGAGGATTTCCTTCTGCTCATATTTTTAAAGAAAAAATATATAAACTGATTATATCTAAAAGAAAATACAGTTTACTAAAGTAATTGCACAGGCTTTCCTCTTACTTTTGTATTTATTCATTAGCCGTACGTCTCATTATTGGCCACCGTCCATTCCACATCGAAAAGGATATTGACGTACTATATGAAACCATATAAACAAAATCAGTTAAATAAGAATAGATACAAACTATTCAGTTTTTCCCCTCTCCTACTTTCGTCACATTGTATTGGAAGTCCGAGTTTCACTTTATTATAATGTCTTTTTGTTTTCGCATCTTTTGTATTTTACTACATTCGCGAGAAATAAGGAATTGTTGACATGTTGTATCCTAAACTCACTGTGTGTTGAGATCACAGATCTGAACAGACAGATGTGAACATTTACTGCCCGTGGGAATCTTAAAAACCACTTGATAGATTACCAGGGGTATAGATAGCACTCTAATGGTAAACTTACCATATCCAACAATGGAAGGATGGATAGATGAAATTATTGCTTATATAAACTGAAATATCAGGATGACCGTGTCTTAATAACAGCGTCAATATTTGCTTTCGTATGCTAAGCTGTCATCCAACGCAAAATTATATTTTTTCTTTGCCTGAAAATATTGACAAATAATAATTTCTACAAATGAAACAATGAAACTTAGCTAGATCGATCAGTCGTCCCCGGAACCCCGGAATATATATATATATATATATATCTCACTATATCTTTAAACGAGCAATTCTTGTATATATATATATATATATATATATATATATATGTAATCTGAATCTCGGAAACGGCTCCAACGATTTTCTTCAAATTTAGCATACAAGGGGTTCCGGGGGCCATTAATCGATCTAGCTAGGTTTCATTTATAGAAAATATTGTTTTGTCAGTTTTTTCGGCAACAAAAAATATAATTTTTCGTTGTATTGAAACTATTAGAATATGAAGGTTTTCAAATTTTGACGCTGTCATTAAGAATTGACATTTAGTTCAGTTGGAAAATTGAGCTCGGTTCGGATCCTTACCTTCTCTTATTTACTTTTTGGCCTTTTTTTATTATTTTATTAATTATTAAATTATCATTTGCCCGCATCTTTGTCTGCGTAGAAGTCGAAAATGGTTCTAATAGGATTTTTGTTTGTTTTTTACGTTATTAATTATTATAATTTATAAATTATTATGTATAAATGTTTGTATAGGTACTTATATAGCACAATAATCTTATCCATCTGGTGACGCAGTAAAAATACAATTCACCACCCCCCATCTTACCCATAAGTGGTGGTAAGAGATGACTAAGAGATTTTATATGCATATTACATCTATGGAAGAGAAGGAAAACTCGAAACAAAACCCTATACCAACACGTCTAACCAGCGCGGTATAGTAGGTTAACTTCCCTCCCATTATGGAGGAGACCTGAGCCCAACAGTGAGACGTATATGGGCTGTGATGATGATGATGCTAACAATCTTTGTTATAGTGTAGGGAAGGTTTAATAAACATGAAATTTTGTTATATATTATGGATGGGTGGCTTTTTTCCTAGCAGGCTATGTTTTGGAAACACCGTGCTCATTACGACCGAAGCGACGGAAGTGTAGTATGCAGCCGCATAACCCACCATCTTTTCTATCGAAATTAGGCCGACCACTGGTACCACTTTTTTTGACATCCACCCGCGATACTACACCTATTACAGTATTTCTTTGTAAACAATATCTTTTGTTTTTCTTTCGGATGCTAGAATTACCAGGTTACTCTGTGAGCTTACTCTGAAGCATGTCAAATACAACTGCCTATAGGAGAAGCAGCTTTCTCTCAAGTCTACTCCCGCTACCTTAAGAATTTGACCACGAGCTTTGTTTATGGTCATTGTGAAGCAGACTTTGATGGCAAACTGCACTCTCTGAAATTCGAAGTAGTAATTTGATGGTATTTGAGGAATCCTAGGAATAAATACAGACTCTGCTCGAGAACCACCGGTCAGTATAGTTGAACCGATTACATTGCAATTGTGTTTATTCTTGCAAACTGGTGGCGCGCCAGCTCTTTTATTTTAAGATGTGAGTTGGGAGACCGGGAGCCTGCACAGTATTCAGGAACTCAACCGGTTGTTGGACTCGGGGTTTATCACTTATTCGAAGGATTTATTTTGATATTCGACCCCTTCGAATGATTTAAAGTATTTAGTAGCAAGTAATTGGTATAAAGAAATCGAAACGACCGTAGTAGCGCACATAGGTAGGTCATGGCGTCTTGAGACCAATCTGATCAGCATTAACATCCTGTTTCCCTATTGTATCTTACTGATTGTTCCTAATATAACTCGGCTTTTCCATCTCAATTTTTACAAATATGTTGATTAAACGTTGGCCAAACAGCGAACCAAAACATAGCAAATGACTATCTCTCTTTCCTAATCATTATGCGGTAAAAATACCCTCTCCAGAGTATAATAAAAACAGGTAATACATCTTATGAGCGATGGATTTCAGTTATTCGGTGCAATGTGTTATCATCTCAATTACATTATTCGGCTTAGAAAATTGCTGTCCAAGAATTTAAAATTTCAAACTCATCGTTCCTATGACGCCGTGTCCTAAAAGTGACCTCTTTATAACTTAGAAACTTTCAAATGCCACATTAATACAGTGTTGTTGTATTGTATTGAGAAACACTCTAATTTTAAAGAGTATTTATATTGTACCAAGTTTTATGTGAGTTCAACCTTTTCAGGGTTCCGTACCCAAAGCGTAAAATGAGACCTTATAACTAAGACTTCGCTGTTCATCCGTCCGTCCATGTCTGTCACTTGGATGTATCTCATGAACCATGATAGTTAAACAGTCAGACAGAAATTTTCACAGATGATGTATTTCTGTTGCCGCTAAACCGACAAATACTAAACAAAATAAAATAAATATTTAAGGGGTGCTCTTATTCAACAAACGCGACTCTGGTTCCTTTTTGCTCGAAATATTTTTTTAGTTTCTATTTTTACTTTTGACTTTTTTTTAATTTATGTTTTCATTATTTTTATTATATTTAAATATATCTTCCAATACACACTAACAAGAAAATACCGAGCAAGGCTCGGTCATCCAGATATTATATATATATATATATATATATATATATATATATATATACAGGAATTGCTCGTTTAAAGATATTAGATATATCTAATACTGCACTGCAAGAACAACGTGTTAGTTATACCAGTCTACTATGCAACGTGTCGCGACAATTGGCATAAAAGATCGGTATTTTAGTAGATCGGATTCGCTTCTCACGCAGAATAATATGTTGTGCGATCCACAAATTGTAGTCCGATTTTGGGTGTAATTTTTATCCGTTAATTATATATTATAAAAAAGTCTGTCTAATCTAAGAAGTGCACTTTGACAGCTGTCTGAGTAAGTTGTCTAGGTATGTGAACCAAATAATCGCTATCGAAAATATCCAATTTTACTGAGAAATCGATATTGATTCTTTATAATTAATAATCGGTTTATTTTTTATTTTTCAAAAAGGTGATGAATAAATTAGTGCTAAATTAGTACTAAACAAATTTAATTATTTCAGCATAGAATCTATTCATCATATTTAGTAGGATTAGTTTAATTAAAAACAAAAACTGGATTTGAAAATGGCTATTTATTAAGAATTACTACTATTACTTGAATTATCAGCGTAGCGAACATTAATAATTATTTCCTCATCAATCAAAGTGTCGAAATGTACATCTCTGTCAAAATCTCTATTCGATTAATTGTATTATTCTAATATTTTTACCGATTTTTTGGATAATCGGGAATTGGAAGTTGTCAAGCACTACTGTATAGAACGTGATGGCGTGACATTGTTAGGTCGTCACTAACAATTACTATTTACCATGTTATTTCTATTTTAAATTAGTTTTACGAGTTTCAACATTAGATTATTGTACAAGAAAGTCACCCGCAATGTTAATTATGTAAATAACTTAATAGTTGTTTATAATTTCAGATTTAGTGTTTACAATCATGTGTATACGTTTGACCGAGATTATTGTGCATTAAAAAATGCAAAACGTCAAAATGCACTTCTTAGATTAGAAATTAGTAAAGTCAATTGTAATACAAGGATTATTACCTTGGTGCAAAATATTGTTTATTAAAAACAACTAGGAGTACGATGAAAAAGTCAATTGTATATAATCATCATATTCTATAAGCGCCCCACTGCCGAGCCCGAGCATACCCCATAATACGGGGGAAATTGCCTCACTAATCCATGCTGATCATATGGTTTGGCATAATTTTCTAATTTTAATTTTCTTTCTCATGTTAATGATATATGCAGATTATAGCCCTTAGTCATCGTTTACGATACCCACGAGCTAAATATTCTTTCTTCGTCACCACACGGAGAATTCATAATTAATATTAAATCAATTTTTAAATATATTTATTCATCTAAAATCAAATTGGAATGAAATCTTCACTGAGAAGAGCCGGTCAAGCTGATATCAGACGGTTCACTCGAGTGATTGTTCACTCGGGTGATGGTTCATTTTTCTTTCATTCTATGTGAACACGGCTAAGAGGGAATGATTTAAAAAAGAACATTCACTACTCATTTCTTTCAATATGTCATCGAATGAAGTCGTGCGTCTTGGATTTACTTTAATTTAATCAATTTTTAGTGGTAATTTTTTTAATGGTAGACCTCGCTGTTGACAGTTTTATGTCTATAGCCGCGGGCCAGTCCATCCTGGGTATAACCACACTCTCGCAGAAAATTGACGCCTGAACAGTGGCAATATGCTGCTGTGCTTCGTTCAGTGAGCAAGAGAACCAGAAGCTCATCTTTTTGGGTGGGTTTGGGATTATTGATAGGCAGCGGTCTATCTATACCTCTGGTGTGGCAAAAGTCAATGGACTGCCGTCCATAACACTTAACATCAGGTGTGCTGCTTGCTCGTTTGCCACCAGAGCACTAAAAAAAAATCAAAGCGTTGACAAAAAAAAGCAAAGAAAACGACGACGGTGATAGGTGCGACCATGGATTGAAAGAAGAAACTTATTAGCAGCATCAAATATATTGTTGAGAGAACGAGCAGTTGAAGATCCTGATTCATATTGTAGTTATCTTTTTAAAGTTCTCCAAAAAAAGCAATGTATTTTGATCGTTCCACTTAAACACCATTTTGCCGCGTGCGACCAGTGCAAAGCACACAAAGAATATCAACATGGGACGTCCTTCGGCTACAGAACTCGAAACAAAATAGCCAAACCCGAATGAACGTTCTCTCAATGTTCAGACTGTTCATTTCTCGTTCATTCGGAGTGCGAGTGAAAGATACCGGATGCCAATATCCAACACTGTTGGATCGGTTCACTAATGAATTCATTCGCCACTGATGTTTCATTTTGTGTTCAGATGCGTCACTTCGAGTGAAAGATGCAAAATGAAAGACAAAAATGAACAAAAAATGACTCGTCTGATATCAGCTTTAAACATTCGTTGCTTAATTTTTCACAAAATCGATTTTCTTTGTTTTGTCTACTATTTATAGCGATAACGGTAATAATAATCAATGGATTACACGTGTCTATAAACCATTAAAAGTGACAATGTAGCTGGTCAATTATATAAAATAGATCCATTTTTTATTTTTTGTGTCACGCTTTAACCCTAACAGCATATGCAGGGGTATAAATAGATACACATTTTGGTACAGATTTTAAAGAATCTATATTAAAGTCTCAGAAAATATTGCTGATAACCAAACACAAAATGCCGAGTTTGGTTTTAGAAAAATACCACGAAAATTGAGCATGTGCAGATAGCATTGCGAAACCCAACTCTCTTTTGGCTGATGTAAAATTCGAAACAAAGTCCGAATAGTTGCTATGACATATTTTTACAACGGAATCAAAGAGGCATATAAAATAAAACATAATCAACTATAATATAATAGTTGTATTACCACACTATTGACAATTATCTGTCTACAGCCGCGGGCCGGTCCGTCCGGGGTAGTACCACACTCTCGCAAGAAGATCGCCTTCTGAGTAATGGCAATGTGCTATTGTGCTTCGTTCGGGGAGTGAGAGAGCCGGAAGCCCAACTGGGTGATATTGGGGATTTTATTGGTAGACAGCGGTCTAAGCTATATATATTGCTGATGGTGGCAAACGAACAAACAGCACACCTTATGGTAAGTGTTACTGCCGCCCATTGACCTTTGCAATACCAATGGTACAGCTAGGCCGCTGCCTACCAATGAAGGTACATTGCCATAGTTCGGACGTCGATTTTCTGCAAGAGCGTGGTACTATACCGGATGGACCGACCCGCGGATGTAGACAATAAACTCTTAACAGTGAGGTACCACAAGAAAATAATAGACACATTAGACAATAATAAACACATAAATCCAATTAATCTATAAATTTCCACTGTTCGACATAAGCCTCACCATCGAGAAGGTTACCACCATAATCACCACACTTAACAGGCGGATTCGCGATCACAAATGGTATTATGAGTTTCCTAATCTCTGATCGAAATTTCAATAGACTGACCTGGATTGTGGCGGTGCTTGAGAAAGCAGTGAACCAGATCCCCTTTTGCACAGTGGAGGTCTAGGAACAGAAGGTCGACGCTCCACCCCTGATGCAGAACGCGTAGCTGGGGCACCTTCTGCAGCCAATACCCTCGCTGATACTAGAGCTGCTTCGGGGCAATGCTGAAAAGAAAACTATATATTAAAATGTTAAATCATTAAATATTTTTATTCATTAAACTGCTGTGTGGTAGCGGTGACGAATACTACCAACCCTTACTTCACTCGTGGATGTCGTAAAAAACGACTAAGAGCATTGTGTCGATCTGGGCCAACTCTACCTGATGCCGTCAGGTCAACAATTACATTCTCAAGGAGAGATGACGTCAGGCAGGCGACCAGTCATAAAACTGTTACCAGTAACTTTTGCAATATGTAGAATGGAAGCACAGTAGAAAGAGAGTTGGGTCGACCCCAAGTAATTGGGATAAGAGTAGGAAAATGATGATGATTCATTAAACTTTAAAAAACATCCTATTTTACCAACTCTTATCGGCTTCAAAAAAGAAGAAGATTCTGAATTATGTATAATAATACTGTTTACATTTTTTATGAATGATCCGGCATATACTCTTTGTTTATAAACGAATTTAGACGAAATCCTTTTTTCGCGTTAAAGAGATATCTGAAGAGTGATACCAATTTACTCGCATTAGCGTTGAACCTTGTCCATTGAAAGTATTCAAATAATAAATATACATATACAAGTATATTGTAAAAATATTGGTAGGTTTCCAAATTCAGAAAACAATAAGTATTTGTTTTTTTTTTTTTTGTTAAATATAGTTAAACCTTGTCTTGAAGCAATGCACTTACCTCGTAATCACCATCAAACAATACAAAATAACACCACTTACCTCTTAGTAAGATAAAGCGATGCATTGTAAGAGGCATGAGGTAGCGGGTTAAGAATAAAATGCCGTCATTCTTTTTTATTCCATGAAAGTTTTAAAAAACCCGTTAAGTCTGGGCTCTAACTTCTTCCTCAGTCTGTAGAAAATTGATCTTTTATGCCATATTTCGAGTTTCGTTTCCCTTTACAGCAAGATAGAGACTGAGACTGAAAACTATATATATATATATATATATATATATATATATATATATATATATATATATATATATATATATATATATATATATATATATATATATATATATATATATATATATATAGTTTTTCAAGAGGGTACCTCTTCAAATAGGTTCAGATTCGATAGTATAATTGATTAGTGAAATAAAAACGTATGTATTTATTTAAAAAGAAAATACATTCTACATTTCAAACATTCCGAGATATACTAAATTTGATGACACTACGTTAGTTATTCATAATTATAAACACACGCCACGCACACAAAGAAACACTCCTGATAAATCGAAGTTAGGTACTCAATTATTTCTTTGTCGGTATTTCGGTAAGCGTTCGGCAAAATTCGTAACCTAAAAAAAATGGAACTAAATGAAAAGGTAAGTTTAATACCTAGTTATAAACAGTACATTCCATTTTTTAAATACACCTTAATAAATAGGAACATTAGTATGTGGTTTTAAATAATAAATTAGTATTTTAATGTATCTGTTTATTATAGCAGTTCTAAGCCCTTTAAATAGTATGAAATAAAATTGGAATCGTAAACTTATTTACTATGTTACATGTGTTGGCAATGTAGGAAGTAGTAGATAGATAGGTGTCCATGACTTCTAACATGAACTTGTGTGCGTTCGATAATTGCTTATTTATGAATGGCCGTGCGTAAAAAAAAAAGTTTGTCCATAAATCATAAATAGTTTTAGATATTTTCAAATGTAAATAATTACGTAATTACTAATGATTTTAAATATTTTATGTTTGTATATAACCTTATTTATATGTAGAATATCATAAAAAAAATTTGGATACTCTTAGAAAAACAATTCTGTATATATATAAGAAAATTGTACGGGACGGGCCTCCCGACAAATGTGTTGTAGTTAGCTGACGTCCCGTTTGGTCGCTGGTTCGGTGGTGAAGTGGACTGTATTCTGTATCTCGCCGGGACCAGGCAATTATTACATACATACATACATATCATCACGCCATATCCCTTGCAGGGTAGGCAGAGAGAACAGAGTGCCAGAGAGCTCTATCTCTGCATACTTCACTCGCTTCCTCAACATTCATAATTCTCTTCATACACGCTCGCCGCTTATTGAAGAAATAAAACTCTTGAATGAAGTAACATATCGACGGCGGAAAGCGAAAACGTCGTGGTTCACAAAGTACGAAAAAATTTTTTATTGCACTGTTCGAATCAGAAAAAATAACTGATTCAAATGGTCCGGGTTACATAATTCTATGATGAATAGTTATGAAATTAACATTTAAAAAAAACGGGTTTAAACTTAAATGCCTGCATTCAAAAACGCTGTACGTTACAGAAAAAAGTAGTAGTAACTTATACTATGTCGACTACAGCAATTCGCTTTCCGTAAAAAAAGATTTTTGCTCATTAACGACGTTTTAGCGGGCAGCACGTTTAAGTTTTTGCTTGCCAATTTGGCTTTCTCCTCCAAATGACTACCAAACTGGCTAATATTCTGTCAAATTTAAATCGCTTTACGTGTAATACATTTTGTCTTACCCCAAATAAGCAATTATTTTAGTTTACACCTATTCTAAGATATTAGTTTCATGGAATAACTTCGTTTACAACATACAGTTTAGTTCAAATAATGTTGATTACCACGTTTTCGTTTTCCTTAAAAAAATGCATTTGACCCCGCTCCATACAACTTAATAATGCAATAATAGCGTTTTAACATTCTGTAAAAATAGTTCAATATGTCGTAGTCAACAAAATTTTGATAAATAATTGTTAGAATGAGATTTGAGAGTAAAAATTATATTTAAAAAAAAAAAATCTAATTTCCAAAAATCGTGGGTCTACGTTAAAAAATACGCTAGTTATGATTTTTTGAAAAAAAAGTGAAACAGTTTTTTGGCTCTGGTGAACATTTTCGTTTTTGTGGACTACGACGTTTTCGCTTTCCGCCGTCGATATGCACATCGGACGAATATTATATATATATATATCTACTGTGTCATTTAGTCGCCTTACACGATTACCCATGAGCAAAAAAGAAGTTAATAAATTATATTCTTAATCCATCATCACAAAGTTCTTAATAACAAGTCACAAATCACTTTTGTAGTTGTTATTAGAATTAGTTTTACATTTTCTTGTACGATTATACTATAAAGTAAACATTAGCAACATTAGAACAATTACTATAGTTATAAATCGTGTAAATCGCATTTCTACATTAAATACCACTTAAATATTTCATCATCATCATCATTTCAGCCTATTGCCGTCCACTGCTGAACGTAGGCCTCCCTCATTTTACGCCACAGAGTGCGGTCCTGTGCCGCCTGTATCCAACGACGCCCAGCAACCTTCACTAGGTCGTCTGTCCACCTAGTGGGGGGGGCGTCCCACACTGCGTCGTCCGGTACGTGGTCGCCACTCTAGAACCTTTCTTCCCCAGCGGTTGTCGGTTCTTCGAGCGATGTGGCCTGCCCATTGCCACTTCAGCATGCTAATTCTTCGTGCTATGTCGGTTACACCCGTTCGTCTGCGGATTTCCGTATTTCGGATTCTATCTCGCAGAGAAATCCCGAGCATAGCCCGCTCCATAGCACGCTGAGCGACTTTGAGCCTGGTTATGAGGCCTACATTTAGGGACCACGTTTCCGTGCCGTAAGTCATCACTGGCAACACACACTGGTTATAGACCTGTGTTTTCAAACACTGAGGTATGTTGGATGAGAAGATCTTCTTAAGTTTCCCGAACGCTGCCCAACCGAGTTCGATTCTTAAATATTTAGTTAAGTTTAATAAGTATTAGTAACACTAATGTTTATTTACTTTAACTTAATATTTAGTTAATATTGATAATCAAACAACCAAATATTGTTTTTCTATTTGCATGTTTAAACGTTCTGTACTTGGTTATTTTAGTACATACATATCATCACGCCATATCCCTTGCAGGGTAGGCACAGAAAGAACAGAGTGCCAGAGAACTCTATCCTTGCATACTTCCGCTTCCTCAACATTCATAATTCCCTTCATACACGCTCGCCGGCTTTGGAGACTCTTGAATCCACCTTCCTTCAGTACGTGACCGATCTGGACTAGGTAGGTTAGTCTTGGTCTCCCCTCTCTCCTACCTACATCCTTCCACTTTCGCGTTATAGTTATCTTAGTGAGGCTTTTTTTTCGAATTTCATAGCTGTGTGGTAGCGGCTACGAATACTGCCAACCCTTACTTAGCTCGTGGATGTCGTAAAAAACGAGTAAAAGACTTATAACAACCTATTTTTTACGGTGGACTATGGATGCGTCTGCCCCGCCAAATCGGTCCGGGGTGACGGAAGAGGCGGCAGGTGACCCAATAAACCCACCGCGCAACTCCTCAGCCGTGCCGTCGCCGCCGTGCGAGCGGGCCACCGGTACCCGATCTTTGTCTTCGGTGGCAGCCTTATAACGACCTGGGCAAACTCCATCTGGTGCCCCTGGTGACGTCTGGCAGGCGGCCGGTCATAAAACTATTGGAATTAACTTTTACAGTATGTACTATGAAAGAAGAGTACATATTGTATCGAGTAATTGGGATAAGAGTAGGAGAATGATGATTTTTTTTAGAGTTTCATAGTTTTATATAGACAATTAACCTACAGCACTCAACACACTCCGCCATCTGTGTCATTAATTTATATTCATTCATCGTCATCCTCTCATTCCACTGTTGCGCTCGAGTCTACTACGTAGTGAGAGAAAAATTTACCTACTACTCTACGCTGGTCAGACAGGGATTGGTATAAGATTTTATTTCTGTGTCTATATATTGATATTTTTTTAATTTATTATACTTCATCATGCATATAAATACAATGGCGAACTTAATGCCACAGGCATTCTCTACCAGTCAAACACAGGTGACGCAGAGATGGTAGAAATTGCATGTGTTAAAAAAGTTTTTTGAAATAAAAAAATAGATTGTCAACTTAAATGAGACATTATCCAAACATATATAGAATTATAGATATATACAAGAATACATAATACATACTAAAAATAAAAATTATATTGCATATTATATTCCCTAGTCATATTTTACGGCACCTACAGATAAAAAGGGGGGTTAACTGTATTATTACCCAGAATATATTCATTAAAGCGAATATAAAACTAAGTAATTGTAAATGAATAAAACATTTTACAACCAACTGAGATATTTATTGACTGAACCTTATTCAAGATATCGCTGAGCATTTCCGAATAAAGGTCAAACCAACGTTTTTATTAAAGCTTCATTTATTATCGACCTTGATCCCTGCAGCGATCCTCAGGGAATATAACACAATATGCCTATTATAACAAGAACTCTCTAAATAACGTTGAAGCTACTACAACATAAGTTATTGGATTGAATTGGACAATATTGAGGATTATTCCTGTAAAAATATATAAATTATTCTGATATTCTCCATATTGTAAAGATGCGAAAGGGAATTCTTCGATGGTTCGGACATGTGGAAAGAATGCCGAACGAATATCTGGTTAAGAAGATATACAATGCGAAAGTGAAAGGGTGTAGGTACCGGGGGAGACCGAGACTAACTTACCTAGACCAGATTGGTCATGTACTGAAGGAAGGTGGAGTCAAGAGTCGCCGAAACCGGCGAGCGTGTATGAAGAGATTTATGAATGTTGAGGAAGCGAGTGCAGTGTGCAAGGATAGAGTTCTCTGACACTCTGTTCTCTCTGCCTACCCTGCAAGGGACATGGTGTGATGGTATTTATGTATGTATGTATGTATTTTCTCCATAATAAATTATTACGTGATACGTGGGTCAATATTTGATAATCGGCCAAAACAGGTCCCCATAGTTATTTTGTAATTTTAATGCAATATTTAAACTTAATAGTATTGTCATAATGTAGTGCAATACTTTGTTTACATATCCAGACACTTTGGTGAGTATATGTTTGGTTTTCATATATTAAAAATAAATAAAAAGTGCTGAAAGTCATATTTCCTGTCGGTGGATTTTTCCATTTTGGTGACATTTTTTAATAATAACATCGTGAATTAAAAGTAAATTATAAAAGCTTGACTAAATTTAGATTGTATACGCATAAATCTATAACTGTTCAATATTTTATTTAAGACAATATGATATTAAACTCAAAAAAATCATAAAATATCTAAGCGAATGGTCACGGCGTCATTAGGCTGCCGAAATTTAAATTTGAATTTACTGTGTTTTATAATATGGTGGACAACTAATGAGCGCATTCTAAATAGACGTGGTGTCCGTGTTTGTGGTTGGTGAGAAGAGAGACGCGGTGTCGGCAGTTGCTACGGCGTTGTGGACTGATTATGACATGTGCGTGCGTATAGTTAATACACTTTGTCATTTACCTGTGAGGCAATTAGGAGGTGAACCGTAAGTAAATGATTCTGCTCTTTGTAATAAACTTTCACGAATTAAGGTATAATTCGTATCACCTAATGATTTTGTAATTATTTTGGTTATTAGAATGTATAAGAAATATTATGTGCTTTTTTGTCATTTTCCTGTGGTCATTTGCCTGTTATTTTCTTGACAGGCAAATGACTCTGTGACAGGAAAATGACGACACAAGGTAAGTAATGTTATTAACTTATTGTAATTTTGTTTTAGTATGCAATAATTATGGCTGTTGTCCCCATCTTCTTGAACCATCATACAAATACTGTTCATCAGTATGCTGCCATAAAGATATTTAAAGATAATATGTCTGAAAATGATGTACTTATTCATGTTGATTTTAGTGAGAAATACGCTACAAAATATTGTTCAGAAGTGCAAGCTTTTCATTTTGGAGGTTCGAGAAGTCAAATATCTTTACAGACAGGTGTTGTATACTGGAAAACAAACAATCAATAAGAGTATCAAAGTTTCTGTACTATTTCCGAGTTCTTAGATCATGATGCTTATGCCATATGGACTCACCCGCACCCTATATTTCATTGGATTTCCACAAATTTAAAATCTATAACAAATTTGCATTTTCTTAGCGATGGGCCCGTTACCCAATATAGGAATAGGTTCATGTTCTTCATTCTTGCAAACAAACTTAAACATTTATATGAAAATTACACTTTCTTGTCATGGAACTATAGTGAGGTTGGGCACGGAAAGGGTGCCCCAGATGGTGTGGGGGCTGTTTGTCAACGCACTGCTGGTCGAATGGTTGCTTTAGGTGAAGACTTAGTCGATATAAAAAAATACAAACGGTTCTAGAAGAAATCTGTCCCAACATTAAGATTATAACAGTGACGCAACAAGATTATGAACATATTTAAATTAAATTGATTGGAAACTCATCTAAGCCTTATTCGGGAACTTTAAAAGTCCATCAAGTCATCGGTAATAAAGATAGCTTAAAATTAACAATGAAATTCTTGAGTTGCTTTTGTGAGAACATGTTTAGCTGCGAACATTATTTGATGGGAACTTTGAGTTATGTGGATAATGTCAATGCTAAAAAGGCTAAACATATTTATACAAGTTCAGAGTCAGAGAATGAACGCGAAATTCAAACACCCAAAGAAAACATCGATCCAAATACTTCAAATATAAATTTTGAAGCTGTTGAAGATCACGCTGCGACAACTAGCTCGTCTAACATTCCAAGAAAAGAAAATGTAACTTATCACAGTGGCGACTATATTCTTGTTAAATGTAGCTCTAAATATACAGATATGTTGCTGTGTGTATGGGAGAAGTAGATGAAGAAGATTAGAGTTAGATTTTTAAAAACCACTGGTAACGATGGTAAACTATTTAAAATTGATAATAATTGCTATGATCTGCCAGTTGAAGATATACTTTTGAAGTTACCTCAACCTTCTTTATTACTCAAAGGAGAACGTATTTTTATCAGTTCGGAAATGCTTTAGATGTATTCGAAAAATAGCTTTGTTGTCGGGTCTTGCTCTTTATCTATAAACTATTTTTAATATTATTTTTGTTATTACTTTTAAAAATGAAAAACATTATTTCTGTTTTTATTACTATTATTAAAGTTGAAATGTTTAAACTAATTATATTATTATAGAATGATACATTCTTCAAGTAAATGTTTAAAAATTCAGTATTTGAATTAGCTATTCATGACTTAAATGAAAGAATATTACTTATTTGTTGATTATTGAATAAAGGTAGCATATAATATAAAAATACAAGGAAAGAAGAGTAGTGATTTATGTGTGTTGATTAATATAGTAAGTTAAAGTTCCTAATGAATCTGGTCATATATGTTACTTACTAAATATAATTGTATGTTCCACAAAACTTTAAGAAAAGCAATTTAATTTTATTTTTCTGTGATACTGATTATTATTCTTTAATTAATAATGAATATAATAATTACTAATATTGGATAATTATTATTTTTCTGATGTTTTAATCTTTTTCCTGCTGTCTGTCGGTCCATTTAATTATCCTGCCAGTAGTGTCATTTTCCTGTTCTGTATATTTGCAAATATTGCTCAAAGATCCCTAAAATCGAATAAAGTGTATCAATTTGGTAGTTATTATATAGATTTAACTTGACTCTATTACTTAAACATCAATTATGTATAAAATACGACAAAAAATACATATTTTTTTTTGTAGTCGTTTTCGACCGATTTTCAAATATTGACCCACGTAAGTGCCAATGGTTATTTGTGAATTGATAATAGGAAGCATTTCACATAAAGTGCATAATGGAAATAAAAAAAGTTCTGAAATGCACACGCATTGGGTCTATTTGTACTTCTAAGTGAAGTAAACAAGTTACCAAAAGTAATGGCCTAGTAGCGGTCCCTCGTCCACATGACGATAGAAGGTTACGTGCTTGGCAGGTTTTACATCGTCCCTTCTGTCACCTCGGGATTGAACGGGGTTTAGTCAAACCATAGTCTGTCTCCAAAAAACAGAAATTAGAACAGTTCAAACTAGATGGTATTAGCAGAATAGCGGCTCAGACATGTTGGGTATGAATACATCGCGTAGCTAACAGGTCGACGGTGGCTTTACATGGAACCATCTTCCAATATAAAATAGCATTAATCTTTCTTTTTTTTATTGCTTGTGGTGGCAGACGAGCAAGCAGCACACCTGATGTTAAGTGTCACCGCCACCCATGGACCTTTGCTATACCAAGAGTATAGCTAGGCCGCTGTCTACCAATACAAAGCCCGAACCCACCCAGTTGGGCTTCCGGCTCTCTCGCTCACCAAACGAAGTGCAATAGCACATTGCCATTACTCAGACGTCGATCTGCTGTGAGGGTGTGGAACTACCCCGGGTGGACCGGCCCGCGTCTGTAGACTGAGAACCGTCAACAGCGTGGTCCTACCAAAATTATATATAATAAGTATTTAAAGAATGAATATACACACTACCTAATTTCAGAAGCTTTTGTTCCTTAAATTACTTATATTGATGCTAAAAGAAATTAACCTAAAAATAGACTGAGGTAATCATAAATTTATCGTACTTGTTATGCCTATGAATATAATTAAATGTCAAGCATTTATTAATTTTATTATTAGAAACATTTTACATAACTTTAATTTTGATTAAAATAGACTTTCTTGTTCGTGGGCGATCGTAAAAGGCGATTAAGGGATATAATATGCACATAATATCTGTGGAAGAGAAGAAAACTCGAAAAAAAAGACCTATACTGACCAGCATGGTATAGTAGGTCAATTTCCCTCCTATTGTGGAATATGCTCGAGGCCAGCAGTGGGACGTATAGGAACTGATGATAATTGAAACCCCATCAAACAAGATCTTATCTGTCAAATTATGATGAGTAGTTTAGAAGAGTAGTTTAAAAATCATATCTTTCATTTGGTTTCGCCGTAGTCGAGGATATAAAAAATACACGTTATAGATAAGCATGTTTAACTAGGATAAACAGCGTCTAAATGAATATTGACAGGAATTTTTAATAATGTATAAAAAAAATAGAACAGTTTACATTTCCTAATTGCCGTAAAAACAACCAACTAGGGCGAAACTATATGAACCAGCGATCCGTTCAATTACTTCAGTAAATAAACCATTATCCGAGTAATGCTTTATTTTTTCAAATAATTACAAATTGAAAAATCCCTGTTAGCTATCTAACATCTTATTATCTCAAATTACTGAAATTTAGCATTTAATATGGTTGATTATTTATAAATTCTAATACAATTCTAACTGCAAAGTTTGAGTATTAAGGCTGTACAATGTGTAAACAATGTCGGGTAGATGGCACACGTCTCCTTAAAGACAAAAATATAATACGATGCGAGAATTGAATGGCCTACAATAGTTTACGGTGGTGTAAGTGGCAGCACGATTGGAACGGATTTCCAATACGCGTAGGTCCGAATCCCACTTGTGACAACCATTTTTCAATCATAATCGAGTTTTTATCTTATTATCTTATACTATTTCATAGTCAATTGTTATACACTTTTAAACCGAACCAGCTTAGCCTTTTTTTTTTTTTTTTTTTGCGGTGGGCTATGGACGTCGCACCCCGCCAAATCGGTCCGGGGTGACGGAAGAGGCGGCGCGCAACCTCATTGACCCACCCTGCAAGCACCTCTTCTTCGCCGTACGAGCGGGCCACCGGTACCCGATCTTTGTCTTCGGTGGCCCGCTCGGCGGTGAACCAGCTTAGCCTGCGATTTAGTTCGCGTGTGTTGGGCAACCACTTTCTTTTTTGTGTCTCTCAACAGTAATACACTTTTCTTTATATGACAGTGTGTATGCAAAATTTCAGATTTAGATTTAAACAACCGTCTGTTAGATTTTAACAACTGTCTCAAACCATCCTCGATCGATATTCATAATTCTAGACAATTATTATATATTTCTCCAATGAAATACAGTTGACTATTCAGTCACCCCTTTTTTTTTGGGGCGAACTATGGAATGGTCACATCTCGCTAATTCCATCCGGGGCGACAGAAGAAGCGGCGCGCGACCCCATAGACCTGCCCTGCCTTTTGCACCTTTCTTGGCCAAGCGAGCGGGCTAACGGAACCCGGTCTTTGTCTGCGGTCGCGTTTAGTTACCCTGAGGTAATCCGTTCCGTTTTACATTATAATTTAGTTACTCGTTTTCTAATGTTGAAAAAGTGAGAATTTGTGGTAATATTTTATTATACACTAGTCTCAAATGTCAGATGTTCCTACATTTTTTGTAGTATTATTGATTTACATCTCCAAGTTCCAAGTGGTAGAATTGCGTGATCGTACTTTGTATTCTAAATGCGTTATCACTTGGTATAAATTACTTAATAAATTTTGGCTAAGTACTTTCAATTAAAAAGTTAAACTATTAAGAAACGTGAAACGAATTTAAGTCCTCTGTCTACAGCCACGGACCGGTCCGTCCAGGGTAGTACCACACTCTCGCAGAAGATCAACGTATGATTAATGGTAATATGCTAATGCGCTTCGTTCGGTGAGCGAGAGTGCCGAAAACCCAACTGGGGTTGGTTTGGGGTGTATAAGGGTAGGCAGCAGCGTAGCCTGCACCTTTAGTATTGCAAAGGTCCATGGGCGGCACTGACACTTACCACCAGGCGTGCTGTTTGCTCGTTTTGCCACCATAAGCAATAAAAAAATACATATAGAAAAGTCACAAATAGATTTAGACTTTAAAAATGACCACGAAAAATAATCCAACAATTAAATACTGCTCAAGACCTTTCATGGCGTATTTTACGCTATTGAAAATCTTAACTATTTCTATCATCATTATTTCAGTGATGAACCTAGCCTCTTGCATAATAGGAAAGAAATTGACGGTCAATACCACGTTGATCAGACGGGTTAGTGCAGGGTTTTATTTCAAGAATTTTTTTCTCTTGGTTAAATGTTATTTGCATATTATATCCCCTTTTCACAACACCCATAGACAAGAAAAGGGGTAGTCAATTCCCACTCCGTCACCACACGGAGAAAACCTATTAAATAACTATTTAACAGTCTCTATTTTTATTCGATTGAGTAACGAGATCAGAGATGTATGATGTTACTCGTAGTTCTAACTAATAGAACCTGAGTCTCCCACACCAGAAGGATAGTGATCCACCCATCCAATCTAATTGAAGTTCACTATTGGACTTAACTTGAGCAGTCTCATTTTAAATGCCATACTTGCATGCTGGCGATCCCATTTAGTATTCATAAATTTCGTAGGTAAAGGCTTCTGACCCTACTCGACTGCCACTATCAAATGTATGATGATAGATTTCATTCTTCATCCGTCACCATTAATCACCTTCACTATGTACGAGGTATAAAATGATCGTGCTTGCTAATCAAAAAGTATTGGACAGATAATAAATGTTTTTTAATTCATTATTTCGAAGGCAGGCACGTACAATCGATGCTCCCAACATTAATCCACTAGACTCACGAAGCAAGCTCTTAAATGTAAAATAATACAGCCGCTTAGGTAGCTAATGAACCACAGGGCTCATTGATATTCTTTCAACGAGGTAACAATTACGTACTAATTACGTAAGCAAAAAGCGATAGATATTGTGGATGCTTCTATGAATAAATTTTCTCACTAGTATTACTAAAATTTTCTATTCTGTAAATTGATAAAATATTATATACAATAGATTATAGTTTTATAATACGCTGATTAAGATCGAAATAGAAATTTGTGTCTATGTATCCTTTTATAGCCACCGATGACAAAGATCGGGTACGGTGGCCCGCTCGCACGGCGAAGAGACGTGTTTGCAAGGTGGGTCTATGGGGTTGCGCGCCGCCTCTTCCGTCGCCCCGAACCGATTTGGCGGGGCGCGACCGCGTCCATAGTACACCACAAAAAAAAAAGATATCCTTTTATAGTAATATTTGTTGTATATTTTACAAGCTTGTGTAATATATGCGCAAAAAATATCTTTTATTACGGCTACATATTAGAAATCTTTTAAATTCTCAGGTTTTGATTAATATAATATGCATTTATTATACATATAAACCTTCCTCTTGAATCACTATGTCTATTCACAAAAATCGCATTAAAATCCGTTGTGTAGTTGAAAAGACTTAGACGTACAGACGAGGGAAGCGAATTTGTTTTATACTATTATATAAATTTGCTAACAAAGTATGAAATTATATAATTTTAATCTATAAATCACCCAAATGATTGAAAGCTATAATTCATGACCCAAACATGAGCTTCGAACTTACATATAATAAGTATGTGCAATAAAAAAACTTGTCGTTTTGAACGCTAAAGCTTAATAACAGTGTAGATTAAGTACATATGACATTAAGCTTTTAAACAATACATGGCAGCTTCGTTACCCAAAATGTTTATAAAAGAGATGGAGAAATGATCAACGGGAGTACCACTGTAAAAGAAGGAATTACTCAAAATAAAAAGCTCTAAGTAGGAAGCCATCCAACCAATGCAATGTAGACTAATCTCCGATCTACTGTAAAAGAGACACATCTTCAAAATTGTGAAGCAAACTGCCAAAGAAGAAGAAAAGTTACATGGACGGTAATATTTAACCCAAGACGCAATACAATTAAACGCACTGAAGTAGAAGCATCTGTAGCACCTATAGTACCTTTGATTTCTAACAATGTTTGCTAGAAAAAGTTTGTTAAGGGTATTCTTAATCCTTGACTTCACAGAACCTCTTGAAATAATAAAGTGAAAACGTGCATAAAATAGGATTAACACTGCCTAAAACCTAATTGTATTACTCTAATATTTATTCAATAACTTAATTAAAATTTATTACCCAAGTATGTTGAAGCACGTATAATCCTCTTAATAAAATCATGAAAAGCACTCACACGAAAACTTAAATTCAATATCAAGCAAAGTTTTATCTTGTTAGAATATTTTTGCATACGACAAAATCTTTTAAGTCCTTGAATACACACTTAAGCAGTTTTGATTGATAGACACTTTGAACCTTTTAATAAAAGCCTTATAGGCTTTGGAATATATTTTAAATGGAATTACTCGCAAAATTACTGTCTTTGTTTTCTTTATTGTTAAGATTTTTTTGTTAAGATTTGTTAAGAATTTGTTATTTATTTATTAATGAAATGTCAAATACAGCTCGTCAGTAGGATTAATACCTTTGTCTTCTGCAAATTTCAAAACCACATACCTTCTTTTTTTTTCATTCGTTAAAACAATCTATTCGATCTTTTGCTACTCTCATAAACCTGTCAGCTTATTTTTTTCTAGGTAGCCGCTTGTTTATAAATACCCCAGGTAGTACATCATCTGGCCACCGAAGACAAAGATCAGGTACCAGTGGCCCGCTCGCACGGCGAAGAGAGGTGCTTGCAGGGTGGGTCTATGGGGTCACGCGCCGCCTCTTCCGTCGCCCCGGATCAATTTGGCGGAACGTAGCCACTTCATAATCCATCGCAAAAAAAAAATGTAGTACATCATCCGCTTATAGTAATGACTACTTTATATCATAATGTGTTATGACGGTGAATTGATTTTTTAATCAGTTACAAGACTGAAAGTTTAGTTATACTAGTAATTTACTAACAATAAAATTTTACTGAATATTTTAGACAACTAAATAATTAACTAAACTGAACTAATTAACATCTTGATCACATTTCATCCACGAATCAGAGTATCACCAACAACCAACTTTTCCTTCCACACAAATATATTCTACTACGACGATATTCAATATTCCGATACGACCTTTCTTCTTAAGGAGAGGAACATTAACTTATTAATTATTATATATATCTGTATATATATATATATCTATATTATATATATATATATATATATATCTGTATATATATATATATCTATATATTATATATATCTATATTAATCTGTAAATATTTTAATTTAAAACTTAGCTTTAATTTAAGATTAAAATAGTAATTTAGTAGTTATTTAAAAGAAATATTAATAAACTGTATATACATTAATCCAAAAAATAAAAGATCGTAAAGTAAAAAAAAAAAAAAAAAAAAAAAAAAAAAAAAAAAAAAAACTTATTATATCGCAATGAGAACGACCAACTGCTAAACCATAGTGTGTAGTATACTTGTGCGCAGACAGATATAATTTATATTCATCCCTTCACTCAGTCTCATGCAACCAAGGATTTCACATGATGCTCCTGATCACAATAGCCTACGAAAGCAATGGCAGTAAGAAATAAATCATCGATCTAAAAATGATTCAGATATTGAAATACTAAACCTCAGAATTAAGTTAAATTAATATAATAAGAACAGAACTCGATCTTGCAACTTATCGGCAGTCTTTAAAATTAATTAAGTTTATTAAGCAATCATTCATCATCATCATTTCAGCGCATATATGTCCCACTGTTGAGCTCGGGCCTCCTCCATAATGGAAGGGAAATTGACCTACTATACCACGCTGGTCAAACGTATTGGTATAGGGTTTTCTTTCGAGTTTTCCTTCTCTTGCATAGATTTTATGTGAATTTTATATTCCATAGTCATCTCTTACGATCACCCACGGGTAAGATAAGGGGTGGTGAATTGTATTCTTACTCCGTCATCACATAAATATAAAGCAATATTATATATTATTTAAAAATGTTCAGATAAGCACAAGAATTAGGTACCATTACTAACTGTGAATAAAATGTAACACAAAAGAGCTCGTTCGATCATTGTTAAGTGAAGCGAAAGGTTCTATCATAGCAAAACTACAAAGGGCTTCCTGAACGATCAAATTCGAAAGGCTTTTGTAATATGTAAAATAACGTTAAATGGATTTTATCGGTGCGGTGATTACAATTATACAGGGTGGAAGTAGACCGCTCCCGAAAACAAAGACAGATGACCCTACTAGTCCTACTTGTAATGATAGGCTAGAAAAAAATCGATTCGGATTAAAATTGTTTTTTTTATCACAACGAATTTTATGTTTTTTTCACATTCCATCGTATTAGGACAGTGCCATGTAACGATAATTTCATAAAAAAAATACGTCACTTTACTCAGATGAGAAAAGATGCAATCTATTCAAAACTCACGATCATGTGTTCAAGAGTTCAACGACCTCAAGTGGTGAAAAATTTTTTTTTTCATCCGAATTGATTTTTTTCTAGCCTATCATTACAAGTAGGACTAGTAGGGTCTCCTGTCTTTGTTTTCGGGAGCGGTCCACTTCCACCCTGTATATTACTCCAGTTCTATTACCCAAATTTTCATCCGATAGCTTATAATCAGAAGCTTACACTACATTTGGGAAGACAACAAAGCAATGCATCTGCTCTATACTTTTTGAGCAGACCAACAATACCGTGTATTATTGGACTAAATTAGTTCTCTCCTAACTAATTGATCTTTAAAAATACTCTGCCTTAAACGAGCTCCCGACACACTTGCACTTGGAATGTCATGTCACTAAGGAGGTCGCCGCTTGCGCTAGCTACGTGTGACTATCTCCCTTCCTCCTATATTGTAGTTGAAAGAAGTATAAATTCACCAACGTCTCAGCTACAAGCGGCTAAGGTGGGTCGCCTGCCAGTAGCATCGCTGCAGTCCAGGACACCGTAAGCAAACTCCTGATAATCATCGCGATCATGATCCTCTGCGCTTGCCGTATGAAGGCCCTATTACGAGTGACGAGATATTCCGACCATATAGGAGCACTATCATCATCATCATCACAGCCCATAAATGTTGGGCTCGGGCCTCCTCCGTAATGGGAGGGAAATTAACCTACTATACCGCGCTGGTCAGACGTGTTGGTATAGGGTTTTGTTTCGAGTTTTCCTTCTCTCGCATAGATGTTATATGTGTTTTATATCCCTTAGCCGTCTTGCACGATCACTCACGGGTAAGATATGGGGTGGTGAATAGTATTCTTACTCCATCACCACACGGAAAACGAAAAGGAGCACTATACAACGACATAAACAGCACAACGATCAAAGGACCCAAGACTGCCAGTGTATAACTGATTTTTGCAGTGCCGCGACTGACTTGGTCCTAAGAATATACTGGACATAACTGACCTCTAATTATGCGAAGTATGTGTGTAGATCTAATATACCAAAATTATATAACGTATTTTAATATATGGCGCCAAATATGAAAAATAAAACAACTTGCTGCTAGTATTTCCACTTAAGTTCTAACCTTGTTGAGCTCGGCAGAGAAAGTTGTTCTCTAATTAAATAATCTAACAAGAATCTCTTAAAAAAATATAACGAAATGAGAAAAATATTTCAATTTGCAAGCAATTCCCGAGGGAAAATAATTTCTAATGATAAGAAAATAAAGAAGTAGTACAGATAATTTATTCAACTAGCGACATCTTGTAGATAGATTGCTAACAGAAAAGTATTTATTTTACTAATATCTTAATTTATTCTTCTACAGCTGCAATCGCAAACCTGCCTGCCAAAAATATTGGTTATACTCTTAGCATTAGCTATCTTTCCAAAGCTAATTTAAATAAAGAACGTGGATAGCTTGATTGAATGAAAATACAATTAAACCTTCTAGAACTTTTCCTTAACTCTGTAACCAACCCTAATAAAAAAAAATAAACCTTACTTTCAAAAACATAGCATTGACTGTACTTTCATATATGCTCCATCATAATGTAAGCTAGTTTCGCTACCAGACGTAACATTTAGCATTTAATGCTCTTCTTTACTTCTTGAATTTTTTGGACATTTTTAAAATCTTTAGATATCATTAGTATCCCTTCTGTAGGCATGGACAATTTTCTTCGCAATATTTTTGTAATCCAATTACTTTCCAATATAGAACAGACTAGTGCTTAACAATGAAATTTTAAAAGGCTAATGAAAAAGAAAATAACAAGAAAACTTTAATAAGGGCGATAGCATACATCAGCTACTTGTATACCTGCTACAAAACCATCAGAACTCCGTAACATTCACGCCCAAGTTGCTTGATTCATATTCATACTAATTTATTCGTGTAACTTTGTATTAAGTGGGTCACTTATATCACTTTGCGGTAATATTCCATCATTATCATATTTTAACACACGAGTTGAGATAACCTTGGTGAAACTTTAACAGGTCATATACATTACGAGTCATACGTCTCCTAGTGCCTACAAATTATGAGATAATTGGGCAGGTATAACATCAAGGGGTTACTTCAGCAAGAAATTCTGCAGGTTAAAATTAAAAGTAGAACGCAAGAAAACATTATAATGAAATAATTCATTAATTGCATTGGTACAGGGTCGTTCTGACTAGTATTCTCGTGAAAAGACCCATGTTCAAGAATAGATGGCCATGGGCTTACAGATATAGAGAAATAGTTTATTTAATCGTATTATTAATATATGACATATCTATCTTTTCTAAGCATAACTATCTATAAATAGTTCATAATAAAATGGTAGCGCAGAACGAGAGTTGAAGAAAAAAGAAACATTTTCACGGTTTTACAATCTTATCTTCTTTTTTTTATAGCTTATGGTGGCAAACGAGCAGGCGGCACACCTGATGGTAAGTGTCACTGCCTTACATGGACCTTTGCTATAAAAAAAGCTATAGCTAGGCCGCTGCCTACCATTACAATCCCCAAATCCACCCAGTTGGGCGTCCGGCTCTCTTGCTCACCGAAGGAAGCGCAATAGCACATTGCCATTACTCAGACATCGATCATCTGCGGGAGTATGGTACTACCCCGAACGGATCGGCCCAGACACAGCTGTAGGCAGCATGGTCCTACCACTATTAAACTTCTTCTCATAAAACAGTGTTCACAACAACTCATAAGACATCCTAATGTTGTTAATGCTCCTTTACAATAGAAGGGAAATTGTTTTACTATGTATCATCATTGAAGTGACAATGGGCAGGCCACATCGCTCGAAGAACCGACAACCGCTGGGGAAGAAAGGTTCTAGAGTGGCGACCACGTACCGGACGACGCAGTGTGGGACGCCCCCCCACTAGGTGGACAGACGACCTAGTGAAGGTTGCTGGGCGTCGTTGGATACAGGCGGCACAGGACCGCACTCTGTGGCGTAAAATGAGGGAGGCCTACGTTCAGCAGTGGACGGCAATAGGCTGAAATGATGATGAATGATGATGATGTATCATCATTCATCATTCTTCTGCTGTTATCCCAATTACGTGAACTGGATACAATATGTACTTTGCTTCCATTGTACATATTGCAAAAAGTTATTGGCAATAGTTTTATGACCGGCCGCCTGCCTGAATGTAATTATGGACCAAACGTCATCAGATGTAGTTGGCCCAGGTCGATATTAAGCTCTTAGTCGTCTTTTACGACATCCACGAGCAAAATAAGGGTTGGTAGTATTCTTAACCGCTACCATACAGCAAAGTGTGTATATGGCTAACTAATATACGTTTCTACTACTATTATTGTTATCCATTTGCCAAAATCAAAAAAAAAAGAATAGGAAAATAAAAAATGTTTATATGTCTTCAAAATTCTATAAAAATAAACGTAATGGGTCACACACCTTTTTAAATACAAACGAGATTCAAAGCATATTCAATATTAAAGAGCTTTCGTATATTTTATAATTCCTTTTATTGTGAACCACAGAGAAAAGGTGTGAGCTTCAACGTAGTTCTGTATAGTGCGGCAGTATGAACGTAAATGGCTCATTTAGTTAAAAGCTGCGTCCATTAATCCGTTATTATTCTTAACTTTATGTCGAGTGTTTGTACGGTCAGCATTAGCAGTCGTTTAATCCTTACTTAATATAAATACGAAAGTAACTCTGTCTGTCGCTCTTTCACGCCAAAACTACTAAACCAATCTAAATGAAATTTGGTACACAGATAAAGGACATAAGCTTTACTATTATTTTTATTAAATTACTACTATACTTTTCATTGCAAAAAAGGGTTGTAAAAGGTGATAAAAAGTTGTAAGGAAGTATCGTCATTTTTAAAGCCAGAAGCTTGAAACTTATTTCTAAGCTATTGATTAGCTATAAATATGACATTAAAATATTGTAAGTAAATACCCTTAAGGGGTAAAATAAAAATAGGGGATGAAAAATTTTAGGGAAGTAACCTTTTACGCGGGCGAAGCTGCGGGCAGAAGCTTGTATAAAATATTCAGGTTAGAAAAATTACATTTAATAATGTAATTATTAAATATACTGTGTGATAGAAGCTACAAATACTAACAATCTTTACTTTGCTTGTGGATGTCTTAAAGACGACTAAGAGCATTGATTTTTATTTTTTGATTATTGTTTGAGCACCTGTGCCAACTCTACCAGATGCCGTTTAGTCAATAATTACATTCCCAAGGAGGGAATGTCAGACAGGCGGTCTGTCATAAAACTTTTGTTAATAACTTTGCAATATACGTGATAGAAGGGCAGTACATATTGTGTCAACCCCGAGTAATTGGAGTAAGGGCAGGATAATGATGAGTTACTTATAGTATTGTGTAGTTACGGCGTTTAATATTGGTAGGACCACGCTGTTGACAGTTCTCGGTCTACAGCCGCGGGCCGGTTCGCCCGGGGTAGTACCACACTCTCGCAGAAGATCAGGCGGCTATGACACTTACCATCAGTTGTGCTGCCAGCTCGTTTGCCACCATAAGCGAATAAAAAAAAACAAGATTAAGAGCTTTACATAGTCTTGAGTCAACTCCATATAATTCCTTCGCCGTTATTATAGGGTTTTATATCGAGATTTGCTTCTTATAGTATTTATTCATTATTTTATTTCAGCTCATATACGTTCCACTGACAGCTTCGAGCCTCCTCCGCAATGGGAGGGAAGTTAACCTATTATAATGCTATGGTGAGACGTATTAGTACTGGCTTTCGTTTCGAGTATTCCTTCTCTTACATTGATGTTTTATGCATTTTATATCCCTTAATCGTCCTTACGATCACCCACGGATAAGACGGGGGTGATAAATTGTATTCTTACTCCGCCACCAAACGGAAAATAGTATTTATTATTGACATAAACTATAAATAAAAAATATCTATATGGACGACAATATTATTATAAATTGTTTGGAAAATTCAAAGGGCACGCCTCATAATTTTTTTATTATTTATCATTTACTATTAGTCAAGGCCATAAATAAAAGAATAAACCTTGAAATGTCGCGCCATTCTCGACGTAGCACAAAACATAGCTTGCAAGCATTGTAAACAATGAACGAACAACAACAAACCCAGTTTTTATAAGGTATACATACACTAAAGACTAAGCAGTTTAGTTTTTTATTAATTGCAATTAAACGACAAAGAATTACGAAGCCATTTCCGAAAGAACAGCGCGTTGCGATTATAAAGCTTTTTTAAAAAAAAACATACTTCTAAACATTAATTTTTACGGTCGTGAGAGTGCCAGATCCATACGGACAGACATCCAGGCGTCCTCGAATATATTTTTAATAAACTTTTTTCTTACTTTAAATAAAATAATTGCTTATTAAAAAACATCAAATACGTTTAAACGAGTGTTTTTTTCTGGACATATGTTTGATAATATTATCCTATAAATGCAGTGTGAGAAAAATACACTCATTTTTAGTTTTGAAAAGTCCTTGATTTTCATATATCGGGAGTAGAGAATCACCTCAACGCTTCGCTTATGAGGCGTGCAATTTAATGATTTTTTTTTTTGCTAACTGTACTGTGGAGTTAAATAGAAAGGTGTGTCAATGTCAGTATTATACAGCGTGTGTACAAACTTTGTTTGTCTGACCATAAAAAATGTTTCATTAGAAGTGTTTGTTACAATGTTATTGTAAATTACTTTTATGTGTAAATAGCCTTATTACTCGATGTATTAAAATTGTTTTTGAATGAATTCCTAACAGCGTGATCTTTATGCTGTTAAGAATTTGACTAAACAGGTGACGTAGTGGTTAAGATATTGACCTTTAATGCCAGTGCCGTAAATTCGATTCTCATACAGGACAATGCTTTGTGCGATCCACAAAGTGTTGTTTTGAGTTTGGGTGTAATTTGTCTGCGTTAATTACATGTTTGTTAATTACTCTACAGTACAAGGAAGTATACGAGAATATATAGTATAAGCATACTAAGGAAATGATTCCTTAGTCTTCAAATATAAGCAAAAAAAAAATATTTATACGAAAATTCAGTGCTTAATCCAGCATGAGGATATATTACGAATATAATTTAAAAATAATAGAAGAATAAAATATATTGTGCTGTGTGGTAGCGGCTATGAATACTACGAGCATATGAGCATAGTAAGGGTTGGTACCCTTACTATGCTCGTGGATGTCGTAAAAGACGACTACGAGCCTTATAACGACTTGGGCCAACTCCATCTGATGCCGTTTAGTCAACAATGATATTCCCAAGGAGAGTTGACGTCTGGCAGGCGGCCGGTCATAAAACTATTGCCAATAGCTTTTGCAATATGTACTATGAAAGAAGAGTACATATTGTATCAACCCCAAGTAATTGGGATAAGAGTAGGAGAATAATGAGAAGAATAAAATATATTCTGTTACAATATTGCATTATACTATTACCAGACTGGCTAAGGTATTTTATGAAGAAAAAAATATTTCCAATAAAAGCGTTTGTAATTTTGGCCAACATTTTCACCGCGTTTGAATAAGACAAAAATCTATAGGTAGACTCGTTATTTAAAATCCTAAAGCCTGTATTAATTATAAAGCCCTGTATTAATTTATTTTAAATAAAATGTAATGATGATGTTATAGAATTTAAAATAAAACATTTTTTACAGATTCTATCGCGTTTGTATTTTATTTTTAATTTCGACGTTTTGAACACTTTACAAGCGTTCAGTGTTCGAAAAGTCGGGATAGTACATACATACATACATATCGTCACGCCATATCCCTTGCAGGGTAGGCAGAGAGAACAGAGTGCCAGAGAACTCTATCTCTGTATACTTCACTCGCTTCCTCAACATTCATAATTCTCTTCATACACGCTCGCCGGTTTCGGAGACTCTTGACTCCACCTTCCTTCAGTACATGACTGATCTGGTCTAGGTAGGTTAGTCTCGATGTCCCTCGGTACCTACATCCTTCCACTTTCGCATTGTATATCTTCTTAACCAGACGTTCGTTCGGCATTCTTTCCACATGTCCGAACCATCGGAGCATTCCCTTTCGCATCTTTACACCAATACTCTCTTTCATACCTACTCGCTCTCTTACGTCGTCGTTACGAATGCGGTCGGTCAGCCTAACTCCACAGATTTTCCGCAGAGATCGCATTTCGACCGCATTAATTTTACTTTCATACTCTTTTCTGCATACCCAACTCTCGCTTCCATACAGTAATGTTGGGACAAGCACTACGTTATGTATGCGTGCCTTCTGGCTGAGGTGGTGGCTGCCGAGAAGTTGCCCCAACGCTCCGTTCACTCTATTTCCCGCATTCACTCTTCGCTCTATATCAGTGTTGTACCTTCTATCTCGGCTAAATCCACATCCAAGATATACAAATTCATCCACTTGCTCTAGTACATCATTACCTATTGTTACTCTTACATCTGTTCTGGCTTCATCTCTTTCAAAGAGCATTATTTTGGTTTTGCTCACATTCACGCGTAGACCCCTTTTCTTACAATCTTCTGTCATTGTGTCGACTAGGGTCTGCAGGTCAGTCGCTGACTGTGCCAGCAGGCCTGCATCATCTGCATAAAGCAGAGCAGTGACCACTGATAGTATAGTGAAGTCGGGATAGAATCCGTAAAAATAGTCTTATTTTAAATGTAGGTATAATACTCGCGTAAAAATCAGCAATCATATTGTATAGCATTCACTAGTAATCAACTGGTTCGTGAATAAGAACTATAATAGCCACAAAGCCAGTTATTAATATAATTTAATGTTTCTCTATGCTTTATCTATCTTTTTTTTCTATTATTAAACATATTCATCTATTCTCTATTGTATTATTAGCCTTTTACTGTCCACTGCTGACAGGGGTCAGACAACGTTATAATGCGCAGTTTAACGCCCTCTGCCTCCAATGCCTACCAGGAAAGGGATATGCCCATTTATAGTTTCGTTTAGTACATCCACCAAATTATTATCAAAAATCAAGTTTTCAATTATCATGTCCCCCTTTATAATATAAAGTCATAATAAACGCCAGATATAATATGCTAAACAATTAAAAAGATCTAGAAGATATTACGTTTGTACCATCTTTAATGTATTGTTCTGCATAGTTGCCAGTATTTTAAAAGTGTATTAATCGGTTTTAGGGTCTGAGTTGCTTTTGGGTTTTTACTTATTGTTAAAAATCTATTCTCCTAACCTTAGAATAATGGCATACAGTTACCGTATATAGGTTCCAAAGCCCAACAAAACAAGGTATCTTTCATGAATGCACAGCGTGAAACCGTACTCCATACTTCAATGGGCATTCCCCTTTGAGAGGACCATCAGTCCAACCGATGGAAGGAAAATCGTACTCGTTCATTGTCGGCACTCGAAAACATTTGGCTCCGAACAGTCGTCTGTTCATGGAACTATGTGGCTTGCGCATTACAATATCAACACGCTAACTTATAAAATTATGTCGATCTACATATTCCGTGTTTCAGACTTTTCTTGTATTGAAATCCCGATTTATCTCCATAGCACGCTATGCGATTTTGAGCTTAGCTGAACGGTTGATATTTAAAGACCTTATTGCGTGTTGTTTTGTGACGTCATCATTACGACTCCGTGGAAGATCAGTGCAGGCTTCTGTCTGCAATATGCTGAGCTGGGTCATTTTATGACGAGCAGTTATTATATGCAGTTAATGGATACTAACATTTTACGTTAATTGTCTTGTTATAACAAAAAAAATCATTCTTTCTTTAACACACATACATATAAATTTGTGTCTGGTAAACTACGGATCATAATAAAATCATCATCATTCTCCTACTCTTATCCCAATTACTTGGGATTGATATAATATGTACAGATGAGTAGTACATATTGTAAAAATTATTGGCATTAGTTTTATGACCTGCCGCCTGCCAGACGCCAACCCTCCCTGGGAATATATTTGTTGACCAAACGGCATCAGAAGGAGTTATAAGGCTCTTAGTCGTCGTTTACGACATCCATGAGCAAAGTAAGGGTTGGTAGTATTCGAAGCCGCTACCACACAGCTTCACCATAATAATCATATAAAATCATAATTCATAAATAAATGTTTCTTTCCTTTACAATGACTTTACCTGCATACTTGTCATATTCAATGTCTTTAATCAATACACATATATATATATATATTTTTAAAGACACCTCCCTGCACTAAGGAAATAATCCTTGTATTGCGGGGGACTTTACAAACATGCATTTAACGCAGACAAATTACACCCAGACTCAGAACAACACTTTGTGGATCGCACAAAGTATTGTCCTGCGTGGGAGTCGAACCGACGGCACTGGCACGGAAGGTCGGTATCTTAACCACTACGCCATCTGTGCAGTCGTGCAGCCTGTATATATATATATATATATATATGTTATCCAGAGGGTGTCACTACCAGTTGTCTGTCCGTCAACTGATTAGTGTCACTATGGGCACGCGATCCCGGACTACTCCAGCTACCGCTGTCATACCCCTACCCTATATCCTATGACAGTAGTATCCGTAACCCGCTTCCCAACATATACATCCACCATACCCTTGTCCTTTCCCCATAAACGATAATTCCTGAGGAGGGTTGACGTCAGGCAGGCGGCCGGTCATAAAAAAACCAATAACCACATCCTGTAACAACATGATCTTAAAAATGAACGATATGAGTGATAATGTTAGGGCGTACCCCCGAAGCGACGCGCAGGCGCAGCACCCGGCACCTGCGGCAAATGGACTAGGGTTGTCGCATCAGGGACGGGTGCGGCGTACGACGCAAGTTCGTGAAGTAAGAATGAGGATGGTAAGCTGGAATATAGGAACGATGACCGGAAGAGGAAGAGAGTTAGTGGATGTATTGGAAAAAAGGCGAATAAATGTAGCATGTGTGCAAGAGACGAGATGGAAGGGTATGAGAGCTAGAGAAATTGGAATGGGTTATAAGTTCTTCTATTCTGGAGGTGATGGAAAGAGAAATGGAGTGGGTATAGTATTAGATAAGGAACTGAAAAAATGTGTGACGGATGTAAAGAGAATAAATGATAGAATCATCATAATTAAATTGGTTATGGAAAATTTAATATTGAACATAATAAGTGTATATGCGCCACAGGTTGGATGCGATGATGTAGCGAAAGGTAAGTTTTGGGAGTATTTTGTTTCAATATTAATGCTTATTCCACAGAGTGAAAACATTTATATAGGTGGTGATTTTAATGGGCATGTAGGAAAGATGAAAGTAGGATATGAGAGAGTGCATGGCGGGTGGGGCTTAGGGAGGCGAAACCCGGAGGGCGAAACCCTACTGCATTTGGCAGTTGCCAATACCTTCTTTGAAAAGCGTGAAGGTCACCTGATAACGTATAAAAGTGCAACCCATAGTACCCAGATTAATTATTTTCTTCTGAGAAGGAATATGTTACACACAATAGTGGACTGCAAAGTTATCCCGGGTGAGCCTTTAACTTCCCAACACCGCCTATTGTTGCTGGAAATTAAAATGACAGTGCATTTAGCTAAGTTCAAACCTAAGCCTCCACCAAGAATTAAGTGGTACATGCTGGAGAAAGAGGATTGTGCTAAAGAATTACGGAAGAGAGTGGTTGATAAAATGATTGAGATGGAAAATAGAATGACAGAAATGACAGTAAATGAATGTTGGAACGAGATGGCTTCGTATGTAAGGGAAGTAGCGAAGAATGTCTTGGGTGAGACAAAAGGTAAAGGATTGATTGATAGGGATATATGGTGGTGGAATGACAGTGTTCAAAAAGTTTTGAAAGAAAAGAAGAATGCTTTTAAAGAATGGAAAAGTGTGAAAGACGATACCCGGTATTGAAAGAGCAGAAAAAAATAGCGTATGTGGAATGTAAAAAAAAAAGGTAAGAAAGGTGTAGCAATCGCTAGAGGTAAGATCCAAGACAGACTATATAAAAGTCTCGATAGTCCCAATGGACAGAAGGAATTATACCGTCTAGCGAAAGCAAGAGAAAGGAAAGCTAAAGATATTATGCATGTTAAATGTATAAAAGATGGTAATGGAAGAGTATTAACGAATGATGAAGAAATAAAAGAGCGGTGGAAGAGTTACTTTGAGAAATTAATGAATGAGGAGAACGTTTGGAGTGATAAATTAATGGATCTACCGACCAATTTAGGTTTGGTAGAGGAAGTAAGCATAGATGAGGTAAAAAAGGCTGTCCAGAGTATGAAAAATGGTAAAGCAGTAGGCCCAGACAGTATACCAGTAGAGGTATGGAAAATTCTGAAACTGGCTGACTTTATTCTTCGGCAAATTGTTGCATGAAGAGTCAATCCCGAATGAATGGTATGCCAGTTCACTGGTCCCCATCTTTAAAAATAAGGGTGATGTACAAGAATGCAGCAACTACCGAGGAATTAAGCTTACATCACATAGCATGAAGATGAGATGAGAAAGTAATAGAGAAAAGAATGAGAGAGGAATGTAAGATAACCCAGAACCAATTTGGTTTTATGCCAGGATTGGGCACCACGGTCGCAATTTTTGTTTTGCGCCAACTCATGGAAAAATACCAATGCGCACATAAAAACCTGCACATGGTATTTATAGACCTAGAGAAGGCGTACGATCGAGTTCCGCGGAAAGTTCTGTGCTGGGCTTTAAAAGAACGCAGAATGCCTGGGAAGTATATAAGGTTAGTGAAAGCTATGTATGCAGGAGCACGCACGCATGGAGGAGCAGGAGCGGTCCGAAGCCGGAGTTACTGACGAGTTCAATGTGGCAGTAGGCTTGCACCAGGGTTCGGCTATAAGCCCTTATCTATTTCTCCTGGTGATGGATGCTCTGACATCGGACATACTGGGGGAAGCACCTTAGTGTATGCTGTTTGCAGATGACATTGTCCTCGTCGGAGAGGAGGCAGCTGAGGTACAGAGCAGACTGGAAAAATGGCAGGAGAAGTTGGAAAGAGTTGGCCTTAGGATCAGCCGCACCAAGACTGAACATTTGTTCTGTGACTTCGGTGGCTCTTTCCAATTCTCTCATATTGCGTTGGGCGGAATATGCCTACCGGTCTGCTCCGATTTTAAGTACTTCCGCCGTCGTTTTGGAGAAGGGAGCCTCCCTTCTCCAAAACGACGGCAATATTGACCGTGAGGTTAGTAATAGAATGAATGCAGGCTGGATGAAATGGCGACAGGTCTCGGGAACAATATGTGACGCGCGGATGACCCTTAAACTTAAGGGGAAAATCTACAAAAGTGTCATTAGCCCCGTCGCTATGTATGGATCTGAATGTTGGGCATTGAAAAAGACGGTTGAGAGAAGATTGCATGCTACTGAGATGCGTATGTTAAGATGGATGTGTGGGGTGACAAGATTGGATAAGATACGAAATGAGTATATTAGAGGAAGTCTGAAAGTGGCAATGAATGTGAAAAGAATAGGAGTGAAAGAGAGCTGCTGATGAAAAACCTGGATATTAATAGAATTGACGTTGGTGCACTTAATAGTATTTTGGCTGAACCTACATCAGAAGCAGCACAACAAATATACCAGTTGGTATCAGCGGCTCTATTTCATTCTCCACCATGACAGTTATTTGAAGATGTTTGTCAGATTAGGGAACGATGAGGCTGACATGCTCTATGAGCCAAAAGCCTCCATAAAAAAAATAGAATTTAAAAAAAAAAAAAAAAAGAAGATTGGATAAGATACGAAATGAGTATATTAGGGGAAGTCTGAAAGTGGCACCAGTGATAGAGAAGATTAGGAGCGCGAGATTGTCTTGGTATGGACATGTAATGAGAATTTTGGAGAAGATTGGTAGATGGACGGAAGAATCGTGGCAGACCCAAAAAGAGATGGATGGATTGTTTGAATGAGGTTATGTGTATGAAAGGTGTAAGTGCAGATAGTCATATTAATATTAACGGCAAAGCGGTTAGCGCAGCCTATATAAAGCGCAGTTACGGAAACTAGAGACGGCATTACACATCGAGCTCTCTAGCGTGCGGGAGCTCTGCTTGTTCGTGTACCGATTACCATTTTATATTTATATCGTTAAAGTGTTAGAATTAGTTTAAGGAGTGCTTATAATTTGCTTATTGGTTGGTTTTATGGAAAATGAAAGTGATTGCGATAAATTATATTTCCGTGTTACACATTAGGAACCATTTAGTTGTTTCCTCTTTATATTAAAAATCCTTCGTCTGCTAATAATATATATATATATATATATATATATATATATATATATATATATATATATATATATATATATATATATATATATCTCATATTATCACGTCCTATCCCTTGCAGGTTAGGCAGAGAGGACAGAGTGCCAGAGAACTTAATTTTAATTAAGACGTCCGCGAGAAAGGGAAGTGATATACTTTATCACTTCCACACTCACATAAAGAAACAGTTAATCAATGTCCCATAAAGTTCTAAGAATTTATTCTTCATTAAACATAGAGTAATTAAAATATGACATAAAATCTGGGAGCTATCGTAAAGTACTACTAAGGAATTAGTTACAGTTCAGTGGCTATTTGAAACCTAATAAAATCTAAATTATCGGATCAGTGTGACATAATAAGTCGATAAGTAAGTAAGACTCGTATATATAATAATCCTATGTATTAATCCATGAAATGATGTACCTATGTGCCTATTTTATTACCAACTTTTCTGTTCCTTTAATCAAAAGCAAAGATTTGTCACACTTTCTTTAATCACATTAACTGTGAAATGAATAATAAGAAAAAAAAGACTATAATTATAAATTAAACATAATATTTATATTTTTGGGCATTAATGAAGAACTAGTGTGATATACATTAGTTTAATATTGGTAGGACCACGCTGTTGACAGTTCACTGTCTACAGCCGCGGGCGGGTCCGGCCGGGGTAGTACCACACTCTCACAGAAGATGAACGTCTGAGTAATGATAATGTGCTATTGCGTTTCGTTCGGTGAGCGAGAGAGCCGGAAGCCCAACTGGGTGGGTTCGGGATTTGTATTGGTAGACAGCGGCCTAGCTATACCCTTGGCATTGCAAAGGTAAGGTGGGCGGCAGTGACACTTACCATCAGGTGTGCTGCTGGATCGTCTGCCACCATAAGCAATAAAAAAAATACATATTTATCCAGCTTATGACAACATAAAATTATAATATAAATAAGACCCCACATATCAAGTCATTGATAAACATCCGCCGGTAATTGAATAGAGTACATTCAATTCATTAGATAGTGACTATTTTTATAGATATATCCATACTATAATAAATTGCTGAAACCTATATTATCACGTAATGGATACGCCATAGATTCGCTCTATCAAACACAGAGTATTATAGTTGAGTATTTCCTATGTAATTAATTAAATGGATAAATTTAATTTAAAGTTTGAAATAAAACGACAAAACTGCCCGTGATCATGAATATTGAAAAATTTCGAAACATCGAGCAATCAATAATTAATTACATACTTTTTGCCTTATCTCAATTATTTGCGATCAAAGCAATATGTCCCACTCTTCTTTTATCGTACATCTTGCAATGGTTTCATGAGTGGCGACCTCTTTGACGTCAAGGTGTAATTGTTGAGCAGACAGTATTAATTAGAGCACATCATCATCATTCTCTTACTCTTATCCCAATTACTTGGGATCGATACAATATGTACTCTTCTTTCATCGTACATATTGTAAAAGTTATTGGCAATAGTTTTATGACCGGCCGCCTGCCAGACGTCAACCCTCCTTGGGAATGTAATTGTTGACCAAACGGCATCAGATAGAGTTGGCCCAGGTTGTTATAAGGCTCTTAATCGTCTTTTACGACATCCGCGAGCAAAGTAAGGGTTTGTAGTATTCGTAACCGCTACCACACAGCAATTAGAGTACATTATTAATTAGAGTACATCTGGAGCGTATATTAAACTCTTAGTCATATTCTACGACATTGTAAGAGTTAGTAGTATTCGTAGCTGTCACCATACAGTATAAAAAAAAAGAAAATGATAAAATTCGTAAAAATAGGTTCAAATATGTATGTAATTGTCACTTAATTTAAAGATCATCTATACAGTATACCATGGAATAGAAATACATATATATTTTCAACTTTAACAAAAAATAAATAGATCGAAACATATATAAAGAAGCAGAAAATATTCATAGAAGATAACGAAAATGGACCTAGAACCATTCTGACTGCCGTATAACAAGCCAATTTATCATTCATTACGGAAGAGATTCATGGTCTATATAGGCTTCAAAAGAAGCACAGTGGAATATAGAAAGGAAGATAAAGAAAGTGACACATTGAAGTAATGCTAGAAGAAAATAGCAGCTGACAGCTACTTTAGGTGAAGAGCGAATCCAATGGTTTAATAAAAACTTCTCACTAATAGCGCAGATTATAAACTGCATTCGATAAATATGAATAATAAGAAGAATAGCTTCAGCAACTACGAATTTAAACTAAGAATAAAAACATATAAAATAAGGAAATAAACAAAATAACTCTTTCTTTATTAATATATAAGAAAGCCCAACTTTCAGTCGCTCGTCCATTTCAACAGTTTATCAAGATTGTCAACCAAAATTGTTCGTAGACTTATTGAATATCTGGGTCATGACGTGTTTACTCGTTCACTCAATATTAGAGATCCCTGGTCTTATGAGATATCCAATATCCCATCTATTTGCGTATTCCTTTTATTAAAACAAAGCTTAATAATATATTCTATGACTAATAAGAATTGTTTCTCTACCTATACAGCGAAAATGATAGATACTTTGGACTTGCCTGCTCCCAATACTTTTTTAACTTGCAATTAAAAACTTTTATTTCATATAATTTTGAAATATTTTATATCAAGAGAGTACCTTAAATAACGAATAAAGAATGTAGATTCCTATAAGATAAGAAAAACTCAAAACAAAACTGGATTCGCTTACGTTAAACCATCTAACTTCATCTAACATCGAACCCTTCCCCTGTTGGATAACGTCAGTATTCAAATAGTAGGGGGTAATATAGGTTAAAGATGAAGTCTTTTAACGTGTGATTTCAACTTAACTGTATATTTCCACAACCCCTTGTGCATGGGTAGTGTTAAAGAAGATCAAGAAGAGCAAGTAACCTTACTCTTCCAGAGGAAAACTTAGATTGAAACTCATAACCCATCTAACCAGCGTGACATAGTAAATATAAAAAAAAAATACAAAACAGTCATGAGGACTGCCGACAGTAGTGAAAACTTAAACCTATGAAAATAATGAATATTATTAATTAAAATAAAACAAAAAGTAGGTACGTATTTCAGCTAATTTCACGACGCTCACACTGTTTACTTCACTGCATAGCAAGAATACCACGCTCATGTGCTTGGGATCTACTAACTCACTCTCTTTATCTCTCCTACTTTCTACCTTTGTGTATCTTTCTCTCTCCCTCTTGCGTTGGAATATTGGACGCTACTCATTGCTAACGCTCGCGCTGGTCTGTAACAGGTATATTACGCGCATGTATTCGAGTGTCATTGCGTTAAACGTTTAACGCAACCTTGTCGCATTAGAAGTTTCACTTCAAAAGTATTAAAATCAATTTTAAATTGAATTAGTCATAGTTAAAAATGTCACGCCACTAATAAATTTCAAATCTAAAAGATTTTTTGATCAACGGTAAATAGGTATTTTAAAAACCTCTTTAAAATCGCTCTTACAAAATAGATCTTCGAGACTATTATTTGCTTTCGCTGTCAAGGTTGTACAACATGTCAAACACGTGGAGATAATAGGAATCTTATTTTGATCTTGTACGGCCTCAGATAAGCTTTTAAGGCAATAGCGCTTTTGTTATATACTCTTTTTTGTTTATAATATGGCTTGTATATTGTACAAAGCGCCGGTACAGAATAGACCGCAGACAAAAGAGTATATTTTTGATTTTTAAAGAATTGTGTTCTCCGGAATTTCACAAAGTTTTTTAAAGTGGTTAAATTCTGACGTTAAACCACCTAACTAGCATGGACCGCTCCTTCCCTTGTTGGATAAAGTCGTGTCCAAATAATAAGGGTAATAAGGGTTGTAGAAGAAATCTCTTACCGTGTTATTATAGCTTAACTGTAGATCATCATCATAATTCTCCTACTCTTATCCCAATTACTTGGGGTCGATACAATATGTACTCTTCTTTCATAGTACATATTTTAAAAGTTATTGGCAATAGTTTTATGATAGGCCGCCTGCCAGACGTCAACACTCCTTGGGAATGTAATTGTTGACCAAAGGGCATCAGCTAGAGTTGGCCCAGGTCGTTATAAGGCTCTTAGTCGTCTTCTACGACATCCACGAGCAAAGTAAGGGTTGGTAGTATTCTTAGCCGCTACCACACAGCTGTAGATTAACTGTAAATAAATATATATAAATAAATATGTATAAATTCTTAAGCGTCTGTGCATTTCCTAGTTAGTTAAACTTGTTGTTAGTTTAGTTGAACTTACATTAAAATATGATTATATCATTATTCTAATATAAGTTCAACTAAACTATTATTTTGTACAATACTAGATAGTAAAGAACGTGTTTTGCACTGTATCTTCTTTAAAATTAATTTTGAAGATACAATAACGAACACCCTAAAGAAATTTCCTAACAATTGTCCAACTAGATTACTTCACAAGGAAATGTATTGCGTCACTACGCAACAGATGACGTCACAGCGGAAATGAGTAGTCCTAATGAAAATTCATCGTAAAATGTCATTGCACCCAAAGTAAATGTGTCGGTCGTTGACCTTATTTACTTACTGTGTTGTTCAACAGGCTGTAATATATCAAGTACCTACATATATGTTTTAATAAAATAAACATTTTCATCAAATTTATGATTACCTAAGAATTAATAGTTATATTGTGGCCAATAAGAAATTAGTTATTTTAGAAGCTAGATTGACGAATTTTTGGAGTTTACTCCTTATTGTAGCAATACATAACGCAGTGCTTGTCCCAACATTACTGTATGGAAGCGAGAGTTGGGTATGCAGAAAAGAGTATGAAAGTAGAATTAATGCGATCGAAATGCGATCTCTTCGGAAAATCTGTAGAGTTAGGCTGACCGACCGCATTCGTAACGACGACGTAAGAGAGCGAGTAGGTATGAAAGAGAGTATTGGTGTAAAGATGCGAAAGGGAATGCTCCGATGGTTCAGACATGTGGAAAGAATGCCGAACGAACGTCTGGTTAAGAAGATATACAATGTGAAAGTGGAAGGATGTAGGTACCGAGGGAGACCGAGACTAAACTACCTAGACCAGATCGGTCAGGTACTGAAGGAAGGTGGAGTCAAGAGTCTCCGAAACCGGCGAGCGTGTATGAAGAGAATTATGAATGTTGAGGAAGCGAGTGAAGTATGCAAAGATAGAGTTCTCTGGCACTCTGTTCTCTCTGCCTACCCTGCAAGGGATATGGCGTGATGATATGTATGTATGTATGTATGTATGTACTCCTTAAGAATCGATTTTCATATAATGCGCCCGGTATGAGAAAAAATTGAGGAGTAAAATCTGATGATCGAATGACCTTGTTACGTTTTTGGTGCGCAACCTATTCTGCGCACCTTTCACTTTCTGACGTGAGATAATACTTCACTGAACAGTTTTAATAAATGTAAATAAAAATATATTCTTTTTAATCAAATGAGCTTCTTTTGCGCCTGTTTTGATAATCGTACTTAAGGAGTAAACTCCAGTCGTGCGTTGGAGCTGAAACACACACTTTTTTTTTGTATTTTGGTTAGATATAAATAAAAATGGCATTACGTTGACAGGTTGCTGTCAATAGCTGTGCGAGGTGCCATGCCTTGCAGCTTAGACGCATAGTTGCTAAATACAAAAATGCTGTCTACTGCAATCAAGTTTATGTTATAATTTTTTATGATATCTCATCTTATATTTTAATTATATATAAATAAGTTAGCTATAAATTTTGTTTTGTTATTTTCTATACTTGCCAATTTTTTCTTACCCCAGTAAAATCACTTATGTTTATGTTTCCTTTGCAAGCATTTCCTAGATTAACATATAGGATACTTTTATCCCGATAATCCCCTTGTGATAATAGTATAACTTTAGAAAAGTAGCTTTTTACGCGGGTGAAGTCGCGGGCAGAAGCTAGTAATACATAAAATACAATAGTAATAGGCCGACGTCTATACTTTATAGATATTGAAGTAAGTTGGCAATCGTAGTTGATGCTATGAGTTACCCGGGCAAGGTCTATTGTGCACTCCCCTAGTGCTTCCTTGATCATTGTTTACAACTCGCACAATTTTTATAATATTATCTAAAATCTTATATAAGATCATAATTAGTTAATTATATTAGTATAGAATGTACCTATACTATAGGACCAACTAGGTAGACTGACGGCACTAAAAATCACAGGAAATCGTTGGATGCAAGTGGCGCAGGGCCGTTCTGAATAGCATTCTCGTACGGAGTCTCCCCATATGTTCAACAGTGAAAGTCTATGGCCTGATGGATGGATACTATAGGAACTTCTACTGCCACGCTTTTATCAGCCTAACAATACCAGTTAACAAAGAGTTTTATTGGGATATTTTCTTTTAAAGTAGATGTTATCTGCTTATATCTTCTAGAAACTTTTTACAACGTGTACTGAAGCGAAAAAGATGATATTTTTTTAAAATATTTTTATGTTATTGTGGTATTTGAATTTTCTAGAAGGTGGAAAATTCCCAGTGCCTACAGCGTGTTCTCTTATGTATTTTCCGCCTCAGTGCCAATACGATATGGAGTAATACGATAGAAATGCTTAGTACCAAATGGTATCATCGACGCATTTACATATTTTCTTAGTTTAGCAAACTTTTTTTTTTAAATTATTACTTAATGCAGGTTTTAGAAACGATTGTTGGAAATATTATTAAGTTATACTGAGAAAGATTCTTGCCGGATCCTTCTCAGTATTGCTGCTTTGCGCCTCGGTGGTAGCTTAATAGATTTGTTATTTTTTTTTTATATTAGTAAATTGTGTAGATTTAGTAGATGGATGATTGACGCCACGTGTCAGAAATGTCACCTTACGCTGGACCGTTCCGTAGTGTACAAGGTCATTTTGTTTTATTTTATAGTAGTGCGTGATTACACATCGCTTGCACACTAACAGAATTTTTGGCTTCACTTTTTTAAACACTTAAAGTACCGAACTATCTTTCTATGTGTTTTTATTCTAAGACATTTTTGTTATGCGTTGGACATTGCCCGCAGCGGTAAGGCGAATAATATTTTTCTGTAGCTCAGCCGAATTGCTTGGCAATCGGGTTGATACACCGCATAGAGGTCTTTGGTTACATGTTACCGATAATACGTTATAACTACAGCTATCCAAAACTCGCAGTACATCCAGTAACTATCACACTTTCTTTTCATCAGCCACGCATTTTGATATGAGCTATTTAGTCCTAAGGTAAAAAGAGGAACCCACTACATATTTCTTTCCTCTTAAGCCTGCCTACAGAGAATCGATATTCTCAGCAAAGCGATCTACGCTACCCGTATACATGTTATACATTTTTATAAACTGTAGGCAGTCAGACTGACTGCCTACAGCTTATTAGAATTATACGTATTTTTTGTCCGTTTTTTGTTTAGCAGATCAAACCGTAAACGTATTAAAGTCTACATTTTAATATAATTGGCGATAATCTGTGACAATTGTATGTCCCATTAAACATTTTTTTTTATTGCTTATGGTGGCAAACGAGCTAGTAGTATACTTGATGGTAAGTGTTACTGCCGCCCACGGACTATTGCAATACCTAGCATATAGCTAGGCTGTTGCCTACCAATACAAGCCCCAAACCCACCTCAGTTGGGCTTTCGGCTCTCTCGCTCACCGAACGAAGCGCAATAGCACATTGCCATTACTCAGACGTCGATTTTCTGCGAGAGTGTGGTACTACTCCGGACAGACCGGCTCGCGGCTGTAGAGAATTGTCCAGAGCGTGGGCCTACCACTATGTAATGAGTTTAGTAAAATAGGACTCAATGATGCAGCGTAAGATAACGACATGAGATCAAAATCTCAATCAAAACCCTATGGTATCATATCGTGCCATCGTGGGGTATTCCCACTCTGGAAGAAGCCCAATAACAGTACTTACATAGGCTTTAAAAGAAGAAACTAAAGACTAAAGAAGAAAGGACTAAAGCTACAGCTGTTAAACTCTTTCTATGCCTCTGTTTTACCTTCATAAAATTTTACTTCGACACCACGTAGTGCTTTAAGTACTGAACTCATGTGCATAGTACAATAGTAAGGGTTCGATACTCAAGTATACAATTCATTTTGAAATTTACAAAATTTGTTATCAGCCTGGGTACAGTTTGTTTCTATTAATCCTTACTTCATTACTAATATTATAAATGCGAAAGTAACTCTGTCTGTCTGTCGCTCTTTCACGCCAAACCTACTGAACCGATCTAAATTAAATTTAATACAGAGATAGTCTAGAGACAAAGGACATAGGGTACTTTATAATGCAAAAAAAAAGTTTGTAAAGGTGATAAAAATTTGTAAGGATATTGTGTCGATATTCGTCATTTTTAAAGCCAGAAACTTAAAACTTATTTTTAGGCTATTGATTAGATATAAATAAATATTCATTACCGTCCCCCACCGACCTAGGATGCGCAGTGGAAGGGAACACCGGGCCAGTGAGGGTAACAAAATGGGTAATAACAGTGGCTTGCGATTACGCAAGGCTATTTAAAGTTCTCTTAAATGTTAGTACAAGAACCGATTATTGTAAAACTTACAAGTAGGTACTGCGAAGATAGCTATAACCTAACCTAACTCAGCGTTCGGTCTGGCCAGACAAATAGAATCTAACTGAGGGGTCACTTAGCTTTATATCCAAAGACGACAGCGGCCTCGTACAACTCATGGACTCGGGCTTGCTACTTGCACACACAACTTAGATGTTCACAAATATATAGTTCTAATCAACTCGCGTATATTAACGGCATACAAAACAAAAGGTGGCGCGCGATATTATAAATACCAAGATTTCACGGCTTTAGTTAACAAAAGATGTAGCAATTACAAAAATATATGCATACGCGACCGTTACTTCCAACGCAAGTTTCGGCCGGCTCCGAGCCAACCGCTAACCAAAGAATTAAGAAGTACCCTACATGGTATTAATTATTAAATTATAATAAAAATGTTTGGTACCGAACAATAAATATGACATTAAAATTTCGTAAAAATATTACTCTTAAGGGGTAAAATAAAAATAGGGGATGAAAAACTTTAGGATACCTTCTACGCAGGCGAAGCCGCGGGCGGCAGCTAATAGTAGGTACATATATTTATATTTATACTATATAATAAAAGGATTTATTTCTTAAACTGTCGTCTTTTAAGATTAAAATCTTTAAGAAAGAACGTAAAGATTTCAAAGTTAATGGAACTTTTATTACATTGGATATTGTATTAACTCTTAACAACTTCGTTGTACAGCAAGATGTTGACAATGGCGTTTGTTTGCTTAGAATTTACGATTTATACGCTCCACAGAAAAACAGTTACTATTGCTTAGGGTCCAATAGAGCGAAATTTATTATTGCGAGGCCAACTATACCGATCATAAAATCCCATTCACGAAAGACTGGGTTATATTGCAGTTTATAGCGTGCGCGTATCTTTTCAATAATATTTATAGACCTTCGACCTTATACTTTTGTATATGAGAAGTTGTACCTTTTTTTTTAAACCATACCTCGCACTAAGAAAATATCTTTATATCGCATGGGATTTCACAAACATACGTAACACGCAGAAATTGCACCCAAATGGAAGACATTACCGAATAGGCCATCGGTGATAAGGACTGGCAAACAGTGGATCGCGCCCACATGGCGTTAGTTGGAAGGTCAAAAGTATATGTAGCAAGTATTGTATAAGTATATTTCCGTGTGGTGACGGAGTAAGAATACAATTCACCACCATATCAATATCTTAACCGTGGGTGATCGTACGAGACGACTAAGGGATATAAAACGCATATAACATCTATGCGAGAGAAGGAAAACTCGAAACAAAACACTATACCAATACGTCTGACCAGCGCGGTATAGTAGGTTAATTTCCCTCCTATTACGGAGGAGGCCCGAGGCCAACAGTGGGACATTTATGGGCTGTGATGATGATGATGATAAAGATTGTATAAGTATCTGATTGACCGCCTAAAAGACTTCTTTTTTTAGTTCAAGGAGTGTCCAGGAAATATCGTTATATCGCTTGGTATTTCACAAACCTTCAATGCATTTATTGTAGGTTTGTAAAATCCCATGTGATAATAGACGATTGCACATTTTAATACATCTTTTTAGAGAGCATAGCGAGCAGGGGTTTAACCCAGACTCTAAAAATATTTTCATTCAACACAAAATTAATTTAATAAGTAATCATGATAAGTCAATTTCAATTCGTCATAATTAATTAATTAATTTAATTAGATGTAAATATTGTGGCAATTTTTGCTTTTTTTTAAGGATCGAACGATCTAGTGCAATTATTAAAACTTAATACGTACTCGCCATCTATCGTACACATTGCAAAAGTTATTGGCAATAACTTTATAGCCGGAATGTAACTGTTGACTAAACGGCTTCAGGTGGGCTTGGCCCAGATCGGATATAAAACTCTTAGACGTATTTTACAACATCGGGCGGGCCACCGAAGACAAAGATCGGGTACCGGTGGCCCGCTCGCATGGCGAAGAGAGGAGTTTGCATGGTGGATCTATTGGATCACGCGCCGTCTCTTCCGTCACCCCGGACTAATTTGGCAGGGCGAGACGCATCCATAGTCCACCGCAATAAATAAAAAAAAAGACGTCTTTTACTATATCTTTGAGCAAAATATGGGTTGGTAATATTCATTGCCGCTACCACACAGCAAATACATATAATTTACTATATAAGTTAAGTTTGGTCTGCACATTATACTCCTCATAATAAAACGGATTATTAGACTGATGTAGTTTAATTCAGGTTTATGTTCAACTCATTTCTATGTCTGGTTGAGACATTACTAAATCACTAAATTGTAAACATTGCTCGCTTAATTTACAAAGCATTGCCTCCAAGTTAATTCTTTTATTGTTTAAATAACATATTACGAAATATAATTTAGATGGTTATGTACACATATGCGAGTATAATATTGTTTGAAAGTCTGTAGAGACAAGGATAGTTTTCCTTGTCTAAACAGACTCGAAAGTAAAAGAAACGACTCATCGATCAATCTTTCCTCCAAAGGATAAACTGCGTTTAAAGATTGAGATTCAATCTATGGGTTGATTTTTAGTACACTTAACTAAGAATCGGCATTATATTTTTTATCTTTAATGCATTTTAGATTAAATCGATTATTAATTTCAACAGTAAGGCACGTAAGCAGGCACCATGGAAGAGAAGGTAAACTCTAAACTAAGCCATAATTAATAGTAAGATATATAATAAATACATGGAAGAAAAAAAAAATCTCCAAATCCTAAGTAACGTTTTTAAAGCATTAATTATATATACATACATATATTCGTTCCCCTGCTAGCGAGCCATTTGTCATGACCGTAAGTAGAGTGAAAATTGCGTAAAAAATTGTAGAGTATATATTTCAAATGCCGCTGTAAAATCTAATAATAAAATATGTATATAAAATGAAACTTGTATGTTACAACATTTATTATTATTTTACAAAAATATAATATAAAATATAATTTAATAGTGGTAGGACCACGCTGTTGACAGTTCTCTGTCTGCAGCCGAGGGCCGGTCCGTCCGGGGTAGTACCACACTCCTGCAGAAGATCGACGTATGAGTAATAGCAATGTGCTATTGCGCTTCGTTGGGTGAGTGAGAGAGCCGGAAGCCCAACTGGGTGACTTTCAGGTTTGTATTGGTAGGTAGCAGCCTAGTTATACCCTTGGTATTGCAAAGATCCATGGGCGGCAGTGACACTTACCATCAGGTGTGCTGCTTGCTCGTTTGCCACCACTAGCAATAATAATAAAAAAATATATTAATTATGAAAACTTCTATTGTTCATGGGTGAACAATATAAAACATTGACCTGGGCAAACTAAATCTGATTCCGTCTGGTCAACAATTACAATCCCAAGAAAGCTTGATGTCAAGCATGTGGCCGGTCATAGAACTATTAGCAAACCTTTTGCAATATATAAAATTGTAGAAAAGTAGATACATATTGGGTAGGTATGCGTCCGATATATCAAAACGAATCTGAAATCGGATTTCAGTCAGAAATCGTATCGTATCGATATTCAACACTATACAAACTGATTTTAGAAAACGTATTTCGGCAGAAACTAAATCAACACATATCAAAACAAAACGACGAAAACGCAAACTAATAATAAATCTAATCATCGCGCAATCGTTTTCTATTGCTAGTTTTGCAAACCAAACCAATATTTGAAAACTTACTAACTATCTCTTTCACTCCGCTAAGCGATCGCTTAGTCAGAATGAGAGAAAGCGAATTTCATTAAAATTCGCCTCCTTTCATTCTAACTAAGCGATCGTTTAGTGCAGTGAAAGAGATGGAGAGAATTGCGGTTTCTAAGAAACTAAGAATGGCAGATTGATACGAAACAGAATTATACGGGACAGGGAATAAGATCTATATCAGAATGCAACTACTTCCATGATAATATTACGCAATACGTTTAAGTTTTGCGTTTGTTAAATAGATTTTTTGAATTATTGGAGAGTTTTGATCCACACTTGACCTTGGTGATACGTGCAGTGTGCGCGTAATGTTCTTTTTGTGTTCTCGTGAACTATATAATTATATAGGTATTTTATGATTCAATACTATACTAACGTATGTTAGTATCGTACATACGATTTGATGATGAATAAGAAATAACTATTAAATGTAAAATGGTAAGAAAAAACCATACTAAAAATGTACATTATATAATATAATCATGAAATCATTGTAAATATGTCGATTTTTAAATACGCCAGAAAGTTTTGTATCACACTCAAAACAAAACGTTTTTGCTAGTCTAGTACTCTAGTTAAGCCTAGATAAAGCATGAAGGAAAATCGTACACCTAAATCCAATCAACAAAGAAACTAAAGAAAAATATTTTGAATGCGTTTGTTCGTTTGCGTTTTTCGTTTGCTACGCTAAAATAACTAAAACCATCGAATATCGATCGAGACTAAGGTAAATCCGCTCCGACAATCGCTCTGGAAATCGATTTCTGAAATCGGTTTTTTAAATCGATTTCAATATCAGAAATCGAATTTGTATCGGTTTGTGTAAAAATCTGAAAACGCCCATCTCTAATATTGGGTCGATCCCAAGAAATTTAGTTAAAATCATAAAGATAATGATAATTCTCGTCATTTTTCTGCTCTTATCCCAATTACTTAGGGTCGACCTAATATGTACTTCTCTTCCTACATATTTCAAAAGTTATTGGCACTAGTTTTATGATCGGCCGCCTGCCTGACGTCAACCCTCCTTTGATATGTAACTATTGATCAAACGGCATCAGGTGGTTTTGGCCCAGGTTAATACTCGTTTAATATATAATAATATAAATCAAATAATTACATATTACCTTTTTGTAGTTACAGATTTAGCATTATATACATATCTATATATATATATATATATATAAGAGATTTCCACCTATGTATTGGCTCATCACGATATCTCTGGGACCATAAGGCCTACAAATCTTAAATTTGGTAGGAATATTTCTTTCGCCGAGTAGAGATCAGCTAAGAACGGATTTTACGAAATTATATCCCTAAGGGGGTGAAAAATCAGGGCAAACTTTGTATGAGACAACGTGATTCCTTGGTCCAATCTAAATCTATTTTAAATTTTGCATAAACATTCTTTAACAGAATTGATGAAAAACGTGATTCATATTTTATTGATATTTATCTCTTAACTGGGTTAAAAAGGGGTGGAAAGTTATTTTAGGGGTGATTTGCTTTAAACTTGATATCAATACTTCTTAGTGATTTTGATTTAAAAGACATTTTATTATGACACATGTTTGAAAACTCAATTCGATTATATTAAAAAAACCGGCCAAGAGCGACTCGGAGTCGCGCACGAAGGGTTCCGTACCATTATCTATAAATGGCAAAATAATCATGTTTGTTATATGGAAGCCCCTCTCAAATTCTCTATTTGTTTTATTTTAATTTAATTATTTATTTCTAAAGTGAATATATTACTAAATATTCTGAACATATTTCAAACGTCTACCTATTTTTGTAATCAATATCGAGCAAAAACGAGCAAAAAGATTACTTTTGTTGTGTGGACTCCCACACACCCTTAAATATTTATTTTATTGTTTTTTAGTATTTGTCCTTGTAGCGGCAAAAGAAATTCATCATCTATGAAAATTTCAACTGTCCAATTATCACAGTTCATGAGAGCAACCTGGTGAGAGACAGACGAAGTAACGGACAGACAGCGAAGTCTTAGTAAGGGTCCTGTTTTATCTTTTGGGTATGGAACTCTAAAAAGGTTGATGTCACATAAACGTTTGGTACAATGCAAATACTTTTTAAAATTGAAATGTCTCGAATATCACCGCACTATATTAGTACGGTGTTTATAGGTCAGCTAAGAACGGATTTTACATAAATTTCACCCGCAAGGGGGTTGCGGGGGTGTAGAAATCACATTTTTTAAATATATCTCTTACAGACTTGAATTTCGGTAGACATATTTTTGTTACAATACACAGGTTAACTAAGAACGCCTTTCTGAAAATTCCACCCCTAAAGCGGATTGCGTAGGTGTTAACCCAAAAAATCTACATTTTCCAATACTGCCCCTACAGACTTGGAATTTAGTGTGGACTTTCTTTCTGCTCTGTAAAGGTCAGATAAAATAGGATTTTAAGAAATTCCTTCTCCGAGAGGAATTCTATGTCGCGAAAGTAGACGTAACCGAAGCGAAGCGAGGGAGGGTCGCTAGTACTACTATAAATAACATATTAAATATGCAACTATGTTAATAATACAAAGTATAATATTAAATAAACTTAAATTAAATTGTTTAACTGTAATTCTAACATTTCACTGAATAAACAGCCCGTATACTTTACACGTCAAAAACAGCAACCATACTTCACATAAATCGATACATTACGCACTTAGTATAACTAAATACAAAGCTACATAACAACGACCAGTGTAAGATGGTCTTGGAAATTCAACAAAATACAAATATACATATTACGTAACCCGGAACAATGTATTCTGATTTAATTAAGAGATAATTAATCGCACAAGTTACGAAGGCAAATTGGTGATCGCAATTTTGATATTATTAAATTTTATTTTAAGTTTTTTAAAGACAAGCTCCTCAAATTTTTCGTCCTCTTCTCAAATGTTTCGTCCATCTGTCGCTTTTTGCTTTTTGCATTACAACCGACCGCAAAGTAATGAAAATCGCTCGACAGATCAGGCAATGTCTATATGGCGGCGCCAATGGCTCACGGCAGCTGATCGTGTAGCATTTATATTCTTAGAGCTAGCCAGTTACTCTATTTTTATACTTCACTCTGCTGCAGTTAGTCGTTTGTCTCCGCTAGATGGCACTACACTTTGAACAACAATTATCGTCACCCCTTGCTTATTCGTGGGTACATACATACATACATATCATCACGCCATATCCCTTGCAGGGTAGGCAGAGAGAACAGAGTGCCAGAGAACTCTATCTCTGCATACTTCACTCGCTTTCTCAACATTCATAATTCTCTTCATACACGCTCGCCGGTTTCGGAGACTCTTGACTCCACCTTCCTTCAGTACATGACCGATCTGGTCTAGGTAGGTTAGTCTCGGTCTACCTCGGTACCTACATCCTTCCACTTTGGCATTGTATATCTTCTTAACCAGACGTTCGTTCGGCATTCTTTCCACATGTCCGAACCATCGGAGCATTCCCTTTCGCATCTTTACACCAATACTCTCTTTCATACCTACTCGCTCTCTTACGTCGTCATTACGAATGCGGTCGGTCAGGCTAACTCCACAGATTTTCCGAAGAGATCGCATTTCGACCGTATTAATTTTACTTTCATACTCTTTTCTGCATACCCAACTCTCGGTTCCATACAGTAATGTCGGGACAAGCACTGCGTTATGTATTGCTACACGTGCCTTCTAGCTGAGGTGGTGGCTGCCGAGAAGTTGCCCCAACGCTCCGTTCACTCTATAGAAAATAGGCTAATTAACTCACAAGGAGAGTAAGCAGCAACTATTTAGCGGAAACCATATAAACTGCTCATTGCGATCGCCAACCCGCCAAGCGAGGCGATTACGGCATTATCCTTTCAAATAAATGAATAAGTGAACGATGAAAGGCTGAATGATAATGCTATATGTTCAGTATTGTACAAAAAAACAATTATAGCTTAAATATTTACACACGTTAATCATCAAAGCTACGATCGAAGTTCAATTTATGATGGTCGCTGTTAGTAGTGTACTTATGTATATATAAACTAGTAGGCCATGCGACGAAGCGAATAGCTTGTTAGTACTTTGCTATTCAATCAATTTGTACTTGTGATATCTATTTGAAGATCTGAAGTAAACTTGAGAAATTTTGAATGACAGATTCATGCTTCATGCTTGAGTAACGTTCACTTTGAATGTTACTCATGCGTGAAGCATGATTTTGTTTATTAATATATATGTATTTACCCCACTCTTAAAGTTGCGAACCTTTATTCGAAGTTTTGCGGCAAATTGAAAATTGAAGTTCTGGATGGTGCTTCATCATAAGTGTAAGATTTCCTTATATCATATTCCACCTTGATCCCATCCCGTATTCCTTCTTTTCTTGAGGTGTACGTTATATTGATTAAACGTGGGAAGGTGGTGGGTCTTCCTTCCTTTCCTCCATTTTCTAATATATACATTTTTTTATTGCTTATGGTGGCAAACGAGCAAGCAGCACACCTGATGGTAAGTGTCACGGCCTCCCATGGACTTTTGCAATATCAAGGGCTAGGCCACTGCCTACCAATATAAACCTCAAACCCACCCATTTGAGCTTCTGGCTCTCTCGCTCACCGAACGAAGTGCAATTGCGCACTGCTATTACTCAGACGTCGATTTTCTGTGAGAGTGTGGTAATATTACCCCGGACAGACCGACCCATATCTGTAAACAGTGAACTGTCAACAACGTGGTCTTATCAAGGGTAAGGGTGCTTGTGATGCGCTATGAATTTCAATCAACACTGACCGTCTGTCCATCCGTTCAAAATCCAAAGTACGCTCTTCGGGTTGACCCTGATCATATTGCCTTACTACAGCTCTAACTGTCCAACCAACATATCGAGAAAAGGATAAAACATCGGATAAAAAGAGCAGTATTCACAGAGTCACAATACAATTCACCATATCCCATCTTACTCGTGGGTGTACGACACCCTGAAAGACTACTGAGGGATATAATATGCATACAACATCAATGTAAGAGAAGGAAAACTTGAAATAAAACTGTATACCGGCTTGTCCCTTCAGCGTGGTATATAGAACTTAATTTCTCTTCTATTTTAGAGTAGGTTTGAGACCAACAGAGTGAAGTATATGAGCTGAATTGATGATGATTATAATGCTCTTCAGATTACCGAGTTGCTTGTCCAATATGTTGTAAGCTAATATATTTCATTACATCAATACAAATTTGAATGTTAATGAATTCTGGTATTTATTAGACATAATATTAGACATAATAAATAATTATTAGACATAATAGATGTGGAAAGAATGCCGCACGAACGTCTGGTTTAGAAGATATACAATGCGAAAGTGGAAGGATGTAGGTACTGGAGGAGACCGAGACTAACCTACTTAGATTGGTCACGTACTGAAGGAAGGTGGAGTCAAAAGTCTCCGAAACCGGCGAGCATGTATGAAGAGAATTATGAATGTTGAGGAAGCGAGTGAAGTATGCAAGGATAGAGTTCTCTGGCACTCTGTTTTCTCTGCCTACCCTGCAAGGGATATGGCGTGATGATATGTATATATGTATAAATTACCTATAGAGTGGGTCTAGGGGGGTCGTGCGGGACGTAAACACACCATAGCCCACCGCCAAAATAAAAATTAATTAAAATAACTTTTCTCATGTATCTAATAATTTTTACATTTAAATTATCTATTCAATGAGTTTCGATAAATAATTTATACCAAAAAGATAATTTCCTTAAGAAAATGTTTGTATAAGATCCATTTATATTATTTTTAGAAACATTAAAGATATTGCGATGCTTTGTAAACAAATTGTAAAAGTTTTCTTTTCGTCTAATCTGATTACGTAGCTTGCGTTAACTAAATAGATATACCTACTTATAAAACCTTTATATTTTATAAAAAATTACCAAAAAAAAACCATACAATCTTACTCAAATTGCATAAATTACAGCTAAAACAAATCTTCCGTGTGGTGACGGAGTAAGAATACAATTCACCACCTCCTTCTTGCCCGTAAGTGATCGTAAGAGACGACTAAGGCATATAAAATGCATATAACATCCATGCAAGAGAAGGAAAACTCGAAACTAAACCAACACGTCTGACCAGCGTGGTATAGTAGGTCAATTTCCCTCTGATTATGGAGGAGGTTCGAACCCAACAGTGGGACCTATATGAGCTGTGATGATGATGATGATGATGAATTACATGGATATTATATTAAATGCATATAACACCTAAACAAGAGAGGATAATTTGAAACGGTACCCTGGTGTTGGTACACAACACATCTGACCAGCGTGGTATAGTAAGTCAACTTCTCTCCCATTGTTGGGGGGCTTGAGCCCAGCAGTGGGACGCGTCTGAGCTGAGATTATGATGATGATGAATTACTTACAAAACCTTACTAAAACACTTACAAAATTTTACTAAAACACTTACAAAATCTTACTAAAACGCTTACAAAATCTTACTAAAACGCTTACAAAATCTTACTAAAACACTTACAAAATCTTACTAAAATTACATAAGGAACAACTAAAACAAATAACTTTCAGTTTTTGTTTTACAAATCGAGTGAAAATAAAAGTTTGTATGTGCTTGTATATAGCGATCTTACGCAATGGGAGTGAAAGAGCGAAGTCGTGTCGCATTTATTTCATGTAAAATCCACCAGTTAAGGATATAATTTCATAGAATACTAAAAGCAAAATGCACTTTTCCGTGTAGGTAATTACTGATCACTTTAAATGAATGACGAAGCGTGGTATTAACATTTCAGCACATATTTTTATTATTGCTTATGGTGGCAAACGAGCAAGCAATACACCTGATGGTAAGTGTTACTGTCGCCCATGGACCTTTGCAATACTAATGGTACAGTTAGGCCATTGCCTACCAATGCCAACCCCGAACCCACTCAGAAAGTTGGGCTGCCGGTTCTCTCGCTCACCGAACGAAACACAAAAGCACATTGCCATCGTTTGGACGTCAACGCTATAGACATAAAACTAACAACAGTGTAGTCCTACCACAAATAAACGCCCAACTATTGGGTCTTACCTCTTCTATAATGAAGGGGGAATTGACTTTCTATACCACGGTACTCAATTGGTTAGATATAGGGTTTTATATAGAGTTTACCTTCATTTCCTTCATACGTATAACATATTATCTGCATATTATAATCCCTTGGTCCTCTATTCCGTGTGGTAATGGAGTAAATATACAATTCAGCACCCCATCTTAACCGTGGGTGATCGTAAAAGACGAGTAAGGGATATAATGCATATAACATCTATGCAACTCTAAACAAAACCCTTTACCAATACGTCTGATCAGCGCAGTATATTAGGTTAATTTCCCTCTCATTACAGAGAAGGCTCGAGTCCGGTAGTGAGACATACATATATGAACTGAAATAATGAAATTATGAGTCGTTTTTTACGACAATCACGAGTAAGAAAGAGGATGGTGAATTGTATGCTTATTTAGTCAAATAGAATCATCATTTTTCATCATTCTTCTACTCTTATCCCAATTACTTGGGGTCGATACAATATGTACTCTTATTTCATAGTACATATTGTAAAAGTTATTGACTTCTAATGTTTACGCGAGTATTACACATTTGAAATAAAACTACTGTTACGGATTCTATCACGTTTGTATTTGATTTATAATTTCCCGACGTTTCGAACACTTTACAGTGATCATGGTCACGGGAGGACTGAGGTGTCTTACGTCCAATATGTCATTGTTATTACAGAAATTTATTTATATCTACCCTATAAGATATTAAATTTTGACCCACATTTTTATACAAAATTAATACAATTCATTGCCAGTACAAAAAGAGAATGATTCTATATATAAACAACATAAAATTTTATCCTCCCGTGACCATGATCACTGTAAAGTGTTCGAAACGTCGGGAAATTATAAATCAAATACAAACGCGATAGAATCCGTAAAAGTAGTTTTATTTCAAATGTAAAAGTTATTGGCAATAGTTTTATAACCGGCCGATGCCAGACGTCAACCCTCATTGGGAATGTAATTGTTGACCAAAGGGCATCAGATGGAGTTGGCCCAGGTCGTGATAAGGTTCTTAGTCGTCTTTTACGACATCTACGAGCAAAATATTGGTAGTATTCGTAGCCACTACCACACAGCATACTAAGTTAAATAGAATATAGAATAGAATTATAGATATTGATTCTATATTTCGATATAATTCAATTCGTATTCATAGTAGTAATCCGAAGAGACACAAGATGTAATCACGAAACTTATTGAGTACCTAATTTCTCAGAATTCGGCAGTTTGTGTTAATGAGTTTCGAACATCTAATGGATAATACTACATGTATAGAAAGCTTTACCATATTATATCAATTATTATTTAATCTATTACTGTATATAATATTAGCAAACCCGTATGTTGGTTTGTTTGTAGAAATCGATATATTGTAATGCTGCCTGGTGGCGAGTTACAATTAATGGGGATAGCATATAAACTTTCTCCATGAAAAAAATACATATACATACCAATTTTCATAATGATCGATCAAATAATTTCTGAGTTTAGCGATGTCATATATACAAACATCCTCTTTTATAGATATCAATTATTCACAAACTGAAATATAAACTCTTAAAAACTTATGTGAACAGTTGTATTTCCGGCAATACTCACGCGTTAGAGTCGATTATGTCGACCCGGGTTTCGAGCATGTCCGATGCTCATCATTATGGAGAGTGCGCAGCTGCGTCTGCGAGCCCCCGACGCGCACTGATTTAATACTAAAACTTATGTGAAGCTTATTTTTAAAGTTCTTTTTTATTGCTTATGGTGGCAAACGATCAAGCCCGTTAGTAAGTGTTACTGCCACCCATGGACCTATGCAATATCAAAGGTACATTGAGGTCGCTGCCTACCAATCAAAACCCACCTAGGAAGTTAGACTCTCTTGCTCACCAAACTAAGCGCAACAGCATATTATTACTGGTAGACGTCAATTCTCTGCAAGAGTATGGTACTACCAGGGACTGGCTCCGGGCTGTTGACAGCTTTCTGACAATTTTATTTACGAATTTTACAGTAGTTATATATTTTTTTTTTATTTTCCCGACGTTTCGAAATCTGCGTACAAAATGTGACAAAATACGAAAAAATTGTTTTTTTTCTTCATCATCTCATCATCTCAACTCATATATCCCACTGTTGGGCTCGAGCCTCCTCTGTAATGGGAGGGAAATTGATCTACTATACCACGCTGGTCAGACGTGTTGGTATAGGGGTAGGGGGTAGTTTTATTTTATATGTGTAATAATTACATTAACGTGAAATTCTATAGATTGCAAAATGTGCCTGAACATACATACATACGTAACACAGATATGAAAACAAAACATATAAATGGGATAGATCTGCTTAGTAGTACTAAGTCGGATAAGTCTAGGAAGTCGCATGAAAAGTATATCATCATCTCAGCTCATATACGAGTATGTCCCGCTAGTAAGCTATAGCCTCCTCAATAATGGAAGGGAAATTGACCTAATATACCATGCTGGTCAGACGTGTTGGAGGGTTTAGTTTCGAGTTTTCCTTCTCTTGCATAGATGTCATATGCGTTTTACATCCCTTAGTCGTCTCTTGCGATCACCAGTAAGTCGTCACCACACGGAAAAATATATGAATGGACAAAATTAAACGACGACGACGTACGAACGACGTTGAACGTAGTATAATTTGTACACATACAGAATTTTTCATCATAATCCATATATGTCCCACTGTTGGGCTCGGGCCTCCTCCGTAATGGGAGGGAAATTTATCTATTATACCGCGCTGGTCAGACGTCTGAGTAATGGCAATGTGCTACTGCGCTTCGTTCGGTGAGTGAGAGAGCCGGAAGCCTAACTGGGTGGGTTTGGGGATTGCAATGGTAGGCAGCGGCCTAGCTATTCCCTTGATATAGAAAAGGTCCAAGGGCAACAGTGACACTTACCATCAGGTGTGCTGCTTGCTCGTTTGCCACCATAAGCAACCAAAGAAAAAAGAAAAAGATTATAAAACTAGAGATGCATACAGTGCTACGCGATGCTATCATTAAATAAATTATATTTTTAATGAATCTATAAATGTACGACATTGTAACTAGTGATAAGAATATTGCACGGAAGTTCTGATTGTTCATTGAAATATAGGGGAAATACATAGTATAAATTAGTAGTTATAATACAAGTCATTTTGTAAAAATAAATCTTTTTATAACTTTAACAGAATGTTAGAGATAACTATGAAAATAAACATACTCGGCTCGAGAGGATTCAGAGTAGGTACTTGGTAAAGATATACGTTATTTTAATTTTAACTCCTGTAAACCAGGATCCACAATAGTTTCCATAAATGATACCGAGGTTTGACCCGCAGGCAGCCCCGGGAGATGATTTTAACTGTCTTCGGACCCGCAACAAATTTAATTAGAAATTTAAAGAGGAGGAGTTGGAAAGAATGATTCCAATATCCCTCCTAGGCAAAGCGGGAGATAAGAAAACAAAATTAACTAGTCAGCCAAAATTACGGGTTGAGAGCCCTCAGCGCTCACCCACAGTCCGGGTAAAGTTGTCATAGCCATCTGAGGCTAACAACTAAGACACACAAAAAAAAAAAAAAAAAAAAAAAAAGTCAGCCAATAAGTAAAGAGTACAGCTACGATAAGCGCAGCAGTACGGCACCACGGATACGGAATAACTTAACGAAACCTAAATGCGAAGTCTTAAGATTGATTGCTAAAGTAGATGTGGCAGAAAGATATCATCATTCTTCTACTCTTATCCCAATTACTTGGGGTCGATACAATATGTACTCTTATTTCATAGTACATATTGTAAAAGTTATTGGCAATAGTTTTATAACCGGCCGCTGCCAGACGTCAACCCTCATTGGGAATGTAATTGTTGACCAAAGGGCATCAGATGGAGTTGGCCCAGGTCGTGATAAGGTTCTTAGTCGTCTTTTACGACATCTACGAGCAAAATATTGGTAGTATTCGTAGCCACTACCACACAGCATACTAAGTTAAATAGAATATAGAATAGAATTATAGATATTGATTCTATATTTCGATATAATTCAATTCGTATTCATAGTAGTAATCCGAAGAGACACAAGATGTAATCACGAAACTTATTGAGTACCTAATTTCTCAGAATTCGGCAGTTTGTGTTAATGAGTTTCGAACATCTAATGGATAATACTACATGTATAGAAAGCTTTACCATATTATATCAATTATTATTTAATCTATTACTGTATATAATATTAGCAAACCCGTATGTTGGTTTGTTTGTAGAAATCGATATATTGTAATGCTGCCTGGTGGCGAGTTACAATTAATGGGGATAGCATATAAACTTTCTCCATGAAAAAAATACATATACATACCAATTTTCATAATGATCGATCAAATAATTTCTGAGTTTAGCGATGTCATATATACAAACATCCTCTTTTATAGATATCAATTATTCACAAACTGAAATATAAACTCTTAAAAACTTATGTGAACAGTTGTATTTCCGGCAATACTCACGCGTTAGAGTCGATTATGTTGACCCGGGTTTCGAGCATGTCCGATGCTCATCATTATGGAGAGTGCGCAGCTGCGTCTGCGAGCCCCCGACGCGCACTGATTTAATACTAAAACTTATGTGAAGCTCAAATTACTGAAATTTTTAGCATTTAATATGCTTAATTATTTATAAATACCCGATACGAAACGAAAAATGATGTCACAAGCGGGGTTCGAACCCGCACCTATTGGGAATCCGGCCCAACCGTGCTACCACTTACACCATTGTGAACTATTTTAGGACATGCAAATTTCGAATCATATTATATCTTACGTCTTCAAGGTGACGTATGCCATCTATCGGACAATGTTTACACATTGTATAGACTTAATACTTCAAACTTTACAGTTAGAATTGTATTAAACGATGACACAACCTTGTTATTCAAATTACTGAAATTTTTTTGCATTTAATATGCTTAATTATTTATAAATACCCGATACGAAACGAAAAATGATGTCACAAGCGGGGTTCGAACCCGCACCTATTGGGAATCCGGCCCAACCGTGCTACCACTTACACCATTGTGAACTATTTTAGGACATGCAAATTTCGAATCATATTATATCTTACGTCTTCAAGGTGACGTATGCCATCTATCGGACAATGTTTACACATTGTATAGACTTAATACTTCAAACTTTACAGATAGAATTGTATTAAACGATGACACAACCTTGTTATTCAAATTACTGAAATTTTTAGCATTTAATATGCTTAATTATTTATAAATACCCGATACGAAACGAAAAATGATGTCACAAGCGGGGTTCGAACCCGCACCTATTGGGAATCCGGCCCAACCGTGCTACCACTTACACCATTGTGAACTATTTTAGGACATGCAAATTTCGAATCATATTATATCTTACGTCTTCAAGGTGACGTATGCCATCTATCGGACAATGTTTACACATTGTATAGACTTAATACTTCAAACTTTACAGTTAGAATTGTATTAAACGATGACACAACCTTGTTATTCAAATTACTGAAATTTTTAGCATTTAATATGCTTAATTATTTATAAATACCCGATACGAAACGAAAAATGATGTCACAAGCGGGGTTCGAACCCGCACCTATTGGGAATCCGGCCCAACCGTGCTACCACTTACACCATTGTGAACTATTTTAGGACATGCAAATTTCGAATCATATTATATCTTACGTCTTCAAGGTGACGTATGCCATCTATCGGACAATGTTTACACATTGTATAGACTTAATACTTCAAACTTTACAGTTAGAATTGTATTAAACGATGACACAACCTTGTTATTCAAATTACTGAAATTTTTAGCATTTAATATGCTTAATTATTTATAAATACCCGATACGAAACGAAAAATGATGTCACAAGCGGGGTTCGAACCCGCACCTATTGGGAATCCGGCCCAACCGTGCTACCACTTACACCATTGTGAACTATTTTAGGACATGCAAATTTCGAATCATATTATATCTTACGTCTTCAAGGTGACGTATGCCATCTATCGGACAATGTTTACACATTGTATAGACTTAATACTTCAAACTTTACAGTTAGAATTGTATTAAACGATGACACAACCTTGTTATTCAAATTACTGAAATTTTTAGCATTTAATATGCTTAATTATTTATAAATACCCGATACGAAACGAAAAATGATGTCACAAGCGGGGTTCGAACCCGCACCTATTGGGAATCTGGCCCAACCGTGCTACCACTTACACCATTGTGAACTATTTTAGGACATGCAAATTTCGAATCATATTATATCTTACGTCTTCAAGGTGACGTATGCCATCTATCGGACAATGTTTACACATTGTATAGACTTAATACTTCAAACTTTACAGTTAGAATTGTATTAAACGATGACACAACCTTGTTATTCAAATTACTGAAATTTTTAGCATTTAATATGCTTAATTATTTATAAATACCCGATACGAAACGAAAAATGATGTCACAAGCGGGGTTCGAACCCGCACCTATTGGGAATCCGGCCCAACCGTGCTACCACTTACACCATTGTGAACTATTTTAGGACATGCAAATTTCGAATCATATTATATCTTACGTCTTCAAGGTGACGTATGCCATCTATCGGACAATGTTTACACATTGTATAGACTTAATACTTCAAACTTTACAGTTAGAATTGTATTAAACGATGACACAACCTTGTTATTCAAATTACTGAAATTTTTAGCATTTAATATGCTTAATTATTTATAAATACCCGATACGAAACGAAAAATGATGTCACAAGCGGGGTTCGAACCCGCACCTATTGGGAATCCGGCCCAACCGTGCTACCACTTACACCATTGTGAACTATTTTAGGACATGCAAATTTCGAATCATATTATATCTTACGTCTTCAAGGTGACGTATGCCATCTATCGGACAATGTTTACACATTGTATAGACTTAATACTTCAAACTTTACAGTTAGAATTGTATTAAACGATGACACAACCTTGTTATTCAAATTACTGAAATTTTTAGCATTTAATATGCTTAATTATTTATAAATACTCGATACGAAACGAAAAATGATGTCACAAGCGGGGTTCGAACCCGCACCTATTGGGAATCCGGCCCAACCGTGCTACCACTTACACCATTGTGAACTATTTTAGGACATGCAAATTTCGAATCATATTATATCTATATCATATATATCATATATATTATAGGTGCGGGTTCGAACCCCGCTTGTGACATCATTTTTCGTTTCGTATCGGGTATTTATAAATAATTAAGCATATTAAATGCTAAAAATTTCAGTAATTTGAATAACAAGGTTGTGTCATCGTTTAATACAATTCTAACTGTAAAGTTTGAAGTATTAAGTCTATACAATGTGTAAACATTGTCCGATAGATGGCATACGTCACCTTGAAGACGTAAGATATAATATGATTCGAAATTTGCTTGTCCTAAAATAGTTCACAATGGTGTAAGTGGTAGCACGGTTGGGCCGGATTCCCAATAGGTGCGGGTTCGAACCCCGCTTGTGACATCATTTTTCGTTTCGTATCGGGTATTTATAAATAATTAAGCATATTAAATGCTAAAAATTTCAGTAATTTGAATAACAAGGTTGTGTCATCGTTTAATACAATTCTAACTGTAAAGTTTGAAGTATTAAGTCTATACAATGTGTAAACATTGTCCGATAGATGGCATACGTCACCTTGAAGACGTAAGATATAATATGATTCGAAATTTGCATGTCCTAAAATAGTTCACAATGGTGTAAGTGGTAGCACGGTTGGGCCGGATTCCCAATAGGTGCGGGTTCGAACCCCGCTTGTGACATCATTTTTCGTTTCGTATCGGGTATTTATAAATAATTAAGCATATTAAATGCTAAAAATTTCAGTAATTTGAATAACAAGGTTGTGTCATCGTTTAATACAATTCTAACTGTAAAGTTTGAAGTATTAAGTCTATACAATGTGTAAACATTGTCCGATAGATGGCATACGTCACCTTGAAGACGTAAGATATAATATGATTCGAAATTTGCATGTCCTAAAATAGTTCACAATGGTGTAAGTGGTAGCACGGTTGGGCCGGATTCCCAATAGGTGCGGGTTCGAACCCCGCTTGTGACATCATTTTTCGTTTCGTATCGGGTATTTATGTGAAGCTTATTTTTAAAGTTCTTTTTTATTGCTTATGGTGGCAAACGATCAAGCCCGTTAGTAAGTGTTACTGCCACCCATGGACCTATGCAATATCAAAGGTACATTGAGGTCGCTGCCTACCAATCAAAACCCACCTAGGAAGTTAGACTCTCTTGCTCACCAAACTAAGCGCAACAGCATATTATTACTGGTAGACGTCAATTCTCTGCAAGAGTATGGTACTACCAGGGACTGGCTCCGGGCTGTTGACAGCTTTCTGACAATTTTATTTACGAATTTTACAGTAGTTATATATTTTTTTTTTATTTTCCCGACGTTTCGAAATCTGCGTACAAAATGTGACAAAATACGAAAAAATTGTTTTTTTTCTTCATCATCTCATCATCTCAACTCATATATCCCACTGTTGGGCTCGAGCCTCCTCTGTAATGGGAGGGAAATTGATCTACTATACCACGCTGGTCAGACGTGTTGGTATAGGGGTAGGGGGTAGTTTTATTTTATATGTGTAATAATTACATTAACGTGAAATTCTATAGATTGCAAAATGTGCCTGAACATACATACATACGTAACACAGATATGAAAACAAAACATATAAATGGGATAGATCTGCTTAGTAGTACTAAGTCGGATAAGTCTAGGAAGTCGCATGAAAAGTATATCATCATCTCAGCTCATATACGAGTATGTCCCGCTAGTAAGCTATAGCCTCCTCAATAATGGAAGGGAAATTGACCTAATATACCATGCTGGTCAGACGTGTTGGAGGGTTTAGTTTCGAGTTTTCCTTCTCTTGCATAGATGTCATATGCGTTTTACATCCCTTAGTCGTCTCTTGCGATCACCAGTAAGTCGTCACCACACGGAAAAATATATGAATGGACAAAATTAAACGACGACGACGTACGAACGACGTTGAACGTAGTATAATTTGTACACATACAGAATTTTTCATCATAATCCATATATGTCCCACTGTTGGGCTCGGGCCTCCTCCGTAATGGGAGGGAAATTTATCTATTATACCGCGCTGGTCAGACGTCTGAGTAATGGCAATGTGCTACTGCGCTTCGTTCGGTGAGTGAGAGAGCCGGAAGCCTAACTGGGTGGGTTTGGGGATTGCAATGGTAGGCAGCGGCCTAGCTATTCCCTTGGTATAGCAAAGGTCCAAGGGCAACAGTGACACTTACCATCAGGTGTGCTGCTTGCTCGTTTGCCACCATAAGCAACCAAAGAAAAAAGAAAAAGATTATAAAACTAGAGATGCATACAGTGCTACGGGATGGTATCATTAAATAAATTATATTTTTAATGAATCTATAAATGTACGACATTGTAACTAGTGATAAGAATATTGCACGGAAGTTCTGATTGTTCATTAAAATATAGGGGAAATACATAGTATAAATTAGTAGTTATAATACAAGTCATTTTGTAAAAATAAATCTTTTTATAACTTTAACAGAATGTTAGAGATAACTATGAAAATAAACATACTCGGCTCGAGAGGATTCAGAGTAGGTAACCAGGATTCACAATAGTTTCCATAAATGATACCGAGGTTTGACCCGCAGGCAGTCCCGGGAGATGATTTTAACTGTCTTGGGACCCGCAACAAATTTAATTAGAAATTTAAAGAGGAGGGGTTGGAAAGAATGATTCCAATATGCAAAGCGGGAGATAAGAAAACAAAATTAACTAGTCAGCCAATAAGTAAAGAGTACAGCTACGATAAGCGCAGCAGTACGGCACCACGGATACGGAATAACTTAACGAGACCTAAATGCGAAGTCTTAAGATTGATTGCTAAAGTATGTATGTAGATGTGGCAGAAAGATATCATCATTCTTCTACTCTTATCCCAATTACTTGAGGTCGATACAATATGTACTCTTTTTTCATAGTACATATTGCAAAAGTTATTGGCAATAATTTTATGACCGGCCACCTGTGCAGACGACAACCCTCCTTGGGAATGTAATTGTTGACCAAACGGCATCAGATGGAGTTGGCCCAGGTCGTTATAAGTGGCAGAAAGATATACGGTTGGTTAATTTTTGCAATAACTTAATTTTATATTCAGTTAAAATTCAGTCAATCCAGGTCGATAACTAAACATTTATCACCGAGAAAGTCCGGTCAAAATTTATTGCTAAACGTCATAATACCTTCATTAATCCTCAGAGTACCCCTTAAAAGGATTTGACAGTGAAATGGGTAGTCTGGGATCTGACGTCAATGTTTAAATAATATTTGAGTAGATTCAACCTTGTGATTAAATTTCATAGTCATGTTCTATATTGATCATTTGTCGTAAAAGACGACTAAGAGCCTTATATTGACCTAGGCTACCTCCATCCGATGCCGTTTGGTCAACAATTACATTCCGAGGGTTGACGTCTGGCAGGCGGCTGGTCATAAAACTATTGCCAATAACTTTTACAATATCATCATCACAGCCCATATATGTGCCACTGTTGGGCTCGGGTCTCCTTCGTAATGGAAGGGAAATTAACCTTCTATACCGCGCTGGTCAGACGTGTTGGTATAGGGTTTTGTTTCGAGTTTTTCTTCTCTCGCATAGATGTTATATGCGTTTTATATCCCTTAGCCGTCTCATACGATCACCCACGGGTAAGATAAGGGGTGGTGAATTGTATTCTTACTCCATCACCACGCAGACAATATGTATGTACTATGACAAAACAGTACATATTGTATCGACCCCAAGTAATTGGGATAAGAGTAGGAGAATGATGTTCTGTATTGATCAAACCCTGAGTTAATATCATAATAGCGGACGCAAGTTTTCCGTATGGTGACGGAGTAAGTGTACTATTCACCACCCCTCATCTTGCCAATAGGTATCATAAAATATGCCTTTTTATTTTTTTTGTTGTATAAAACTAGGTGTCACCAAGGTATTCATGGTTGTAGCATATGCTCCCGTAGGATCCTCGGTGGCATCAGACCTAGAGAAGTTTTGGGATAATGTTAGGGAAGTTCTGGATATGGCAGAAACCAGTGAACGCGTGATTGTATGCGGAGATTTGAACGGATGGGTGGGGACCAAGCGTCCCGACTATGAGGACGTACTTGGTCCATTTGGTGATACGAGAGTGAACGACGCAGGTAGGCTCATAGTGGATGTATGCATGGAGAGAAACCTTATTGTGTCAAACACATTTTTCCAACATAAGGACATCCATATGTATACATGGAGAAGGAATGAACAGAAAAGTATAATAGATTTAATTTTGGTAGACAGTCGCCTCCGAAGCAAAATATTGGACGCAAGAGCCTACAGGGGCCCCACATTCGATACGGACCACTATCTCGTTATTGCGAGATTTAGTGGTCTGTTCAGAAAGTGGAGGCACTGGCGAGAGCGTGTCCACTTCGGAGGGCTTGAAAGAATAAAGGTTGAAAGGTTGCAAGAAGAGTGTGTAAGAGAAAAGTATGCAGAGGGTGTCCGAGAACGGCTGACGATGGCAAGCCAGCCACAATCAGACATTGAAGAATGCTGGAGAGTATTGAAAGAGAGTATGGTAGATACAGCGAAAGAAGTATGTGGAAGTTCAAAGAAGCATAGAAAAACAAATGGTGATGCATGGTGGGATGCGGAAGTGGCAGCTTCCGTAGAGTAAAAGAAGAAATTGTGGCTGGACTATGTCTCTTCTTTGAATCTGAATAACAGTATGACTGAACAGAAGAAAGAAATATATCGGCAATGTAAGAATGACACCAAGGCCTTAGTGAAAGAGAAACGTGATAGAGCAAGTATGAGTGTAGAAGATAGGCTGACTAAAAACTTCGAGGGTAACACCAAACTCTTTTGGAGGGAGGTGAAGAAGTCTCGGGGTGGTTGGTCAGCCTTCAGAATGAATAAAATAAGGTTTAAAGGTGGAGACATTCTTACACAAACACAAGACGTGTTAAGCCGATGGAGTGAATATTTTGGCGATATGTATGCGGATGCTACGGTTGGCGCCGATGTGGCATGTGGTTTATTAGATCAACATTCGACAACGGCGTCTTCCGATCGCATCACTATGGATGAAATTGAATGGGCGATAAGAAGTTTGAAAAATGGTAAGGCAGCGGGCATTGATGTGGTGTCTGCCGAGATGATCAAGCTTGGTGGCTCCTGTGTCCGGGAGGCGTTCCTGTTGCTCCTCAATTTATGTTAGAGCTCGGGAATGGTTCCCGGGGACTGGAATAGCGCAGTCATCGTGCCTTTATTTAAAAACAAGGGTTCACGTTATGACTGCGCAAATTACAGAGCCATAAGCTTGACCAGTTTGGCAGCAAAAGTGTATGGTAAAATTATTAAAAGGAGAATGAGGATGGTGTCCGATGGTTTACTGTGTGAGACACAAGCAGGTTTCAGGAGTGAAAGGGGATCTATCGGATCTAGATGGCATACGTCACCTTGAAGACGTAAGATATAATATGATTCGAAATTTGCATGTCCTAAAATAGTTCACGATGGTGTAAGTGGCAGCACGGTTGGGCCGGCTTCCCAATAGGTGCGGGTTCGAACCCCGCTTGTGACATCATTTTTCGTTTCGTATCGGGTATTTATAAATAATTAAGCATATTAAATGCTAAAAATTTCAGTAATTTGAATAACAAGGTTGTGTCATCGTTTAATACAATTCTAACTGTAAAGTTTGAAGTATTAAGTCTATACAATGTGTAAACATTGTCCGATAGATGGCATACGTCACCTTGAAAACGTAAGATATAATATGATTCGAAATTTGCATGTCCTAAAATAGTTCACGATGGTGTAAGTGGCAGCACGGTTGGGCCGGATTCCCAATAGGTGCGGGTTCGAACCCCGCTTGTGACATCATTTTTCGTTTCGTATCGGGTATTTATAAATAATTAAGCATATTAAATGCTAAAAATTTCAGTAATTTGAATAACAAGGTTGTGTCATCGTTTAATACAATTCTAACTGTAAAGTTTGAAGTATTAAGTCTATACAATGTGTAAACATTGTCCGATAGATGGCATACGTCACCTTGAAGACGCAAGATATAATATGATTCGAAATTTGCATGTCCTAAAATAGTTCACGATGGTGTAAGTGGCAGCACGGTTGGGCCGGATTCCCAATAGGTGCGGGTTCGAACCCCACTTGTGACATCATTTTTCGTTTCGTATCGGGTATTTATAAATAATTAAGCATATTAAATGCTAAAAATTTCAGTAATTTGAATAACAAGGTAGTGTCATCGTTTAATACAATTCTAACTGTAAAGTTTGAAGTATTAAGTCTATACAATGTGTAAACATTGTCCGATAGATGGCATATGTCAATTTGAAGACGTAAGATATAATATGATTCGAAATTTGCATGTCCTAAAATAGTTCACGATGGTGTAAGTGGCAGCACGGTTGGGCCGGATTCCCAATAGGTGCGGGTTCGAACCCCGCTTGTGACATCATTTTTCGTTTCGTATCGGGTATTTATAAATAATTAAGCATATTAAATGCTAAAAATTTCAGTAATTTGGATAAATGTCTCCAAAGATTGAACGATATGAATGTGGGAGTCCAGATGGGTGACTCAGTGGTCTCTGCTCTGCTTTATGCAGATGATGCAGTCCTGCTGGCACAGTCAGCGACTGACCTGCAGACCCTAGTCGACACAATGACAGAAGATTGTAAGAAAAGGGGTCTACGCGTGAATGTGAGCAAAACCAAAATAATGGTCTTTGAAAGAGATGAAGCCAGAGCAGATGTAAGAGTAACAATAGGTAATGATGTACTAGAGCAAGTGGATGAATTTGTATATCTTGGATGTGGATTTAGCCGAGATGGAAGGTACACCACTGATATAGAGCGAAGAGTGAATGCGGGAAATAGAGTGAACGGAGCGTTGGGGTAACTTCTCGGTAGCCACCACCTCAGCCAGAAGTCACGTGTAGCAATACATAACGCAGTGCTTGTCCCAACATTACTGTATGGAAGCGAGAGTCGGGTATGCAGAAAAGAGTATGAAAGTAAAATTAATGCGGTCGAAATGCGATCTCTTCGGAAAATCTATGGAGTTAGGCTGACCGACCGCATTCGTAACGACGACGTAAGAGAGCGAGTAGGTATGAAAGAGAGTATTGGTGTAAAGATGCGAAAGGGAATGCTCCGATGGTTCGGACATGTGGAAAGAATGCCGAACGAACGTCTGGTTAAGAAGATATACAATGCGAAAGTGGAAGGATGTAGGTACCGAGGGAGACCGAGACTAACCTACCTAGACCAGATTGGTCAGGTACTGAAGGAAGGTGGAGTCAAGAGTCTCCGAAACCAGCGAGCGTGTATGAAGAGAATTATGAATGTTGAGGAAGCGAGTGAAGTATGCAGAGATAGAGTTCTCAGGCACTCTGTTCTCTCTGCCTACCCTGCAAGGGATATGGCGTGATGATATGTATGAATGTAATTTTACACGTAGAACAGCAATATTTTTTGTGACTAAAACTTCGCAGCAGTTACACAAATTTCGAAAATCATTGAATGCCCATTCATTTATCTTTTCCAGTTTCTCTGAATTACCACATTTAATTTCTAAATGGAAAAGTTGTGAAGCTTAATTTTGAAGACGTCGAATATTTCCATTTATTAATCAAGTTTAGACAAAGTTAAATAATCTTTACAGCTATGACGTAAATAAAAAAGTAAAAGGAATAACAAAAAGATTTATTATACTAGGCTTTCTATGAACACCGAAGACAAAGACCGATTTGGCGGGGCGTGAGCACATCCAAAGTACACCGTAAAAAAAAAAAGTTTTCTATGAAACTCATTTGTATCACCACACGGCGTTCTATTGTACTTCTTATATCACTGATTGAATTTATCCGTAAAAGTTTATCTCGTACTCAACAAATAATTTCTTTTAATAGTGGATCGCAATCACTAGAATAAACATAAGAAGAAACGTGACCTGGAATACTTTAAGAACATGTCAAATACGTATTTTTTTTATATTTCTTTCTATATTAACCGAAAATAAATAAGGTCATTTGGCCCCAACGGTTGTTGGTAATCATAAAATTAGAAAGTCCTTCATTCTAATTCGGAAGAAAGTCGTACTCTAATCATATTAAGCCAAAAGATAAATGGAAGCAGACTTTTATAATTAGATTATCTGGAAATAATACTAAATCATTCGTTTAGGGACGTAAGTAGAACTGTGTGACTGGATCTCAGGGTCGCAATAATTGGAGCACTACTACCAGAGCGTATTAGTTTCAAATGATTGGACAGAGAAGTCAGTCTGCGTCCCGGGGAGAAGACGATCAAGTTATAGCGATGTTTTCAGACCTCATAACCAAACCCTAACGAGGGTAAGTATCTGCAAAGGAATCGTGCCAGCTACCAATGGATGCGTGAGTCGAATAAACCATCAAATTTTAAGTAACAGCTCGTAGTCCAGAACTTTGCTCAAATCATTACATCACATCTTGTTATTAATAACTAAATATAATATACAATATACTCGTAATTAAACTCCAATCATCATGACCTATATCCTTCTATTGTGAATAATTACGAAAAATATCCCAAGAGTACTTTCCGGGTGGTGACGGAGTAAGAATATAATTCACCAACCCATATCTTACCCGTGGCGTGAAACAAAATCCTATACCAACACGTCTGACCAGCGTGATGTAGTAGGTCAATTTCCCTCCCATTATGGAGGAGGCTCGAACCCAACAGTGGTACATATATGAGCTGAGATGATCCCAAGAGTAAAACAGATGTCTCAGACAAAATTTTATCAGCTACTACCGAAAACTAATAAGTACATAATTATATATCTAAGCTTTTCTTCCTATATGTTTAGAAAAATAACGGAGATAAATTATTATAAAAACCATTTTTGTATCAAATAAGATTAAATTTAATTAGTTTCTAATAAGAATAGGATTTCCAGTGGACAATAAAAGACAATGTATTCCAATCAACGTTCGCATTCCCTTGTGAAAGAAACAAATTTAACTAGACTGAACCGTGGGGAGTTTCATTAAATGAGAGACTGTTCTGGAAACTATTCTAATAGACTGTTTTTCTATTGCTTTATTTACAATACGATTAATATTAGTTGTATGCCCTTTATCCTCGAAACCAAAGATAGTTAAGTGGGAAACCAATAGACTAAAAATCTTAAGTCACTATAGCATGCATCTCAGACTTTTTATAATTATGTTTTTATTAAGCTGTAAATTTTGATTGCATAGATGGTGCACTGCATAGATAGTGCGATCCGTGTGGTGACGGAGTAAAAATACTATTCACCACCCATATCTTACCCGTGGGTGATCGTACGAGACGACTAAGGGATATAAAACGCATATAACATCTATGCGAGAGAAAGAAAACTCGAAACAAAATCCTATACCAACACGTCTGACCAGCGCGATATAGTAGGTTAATTTCTCTCCCATTGCGGAGGAGGCCCGAGCCCAACAGTGGGACATTTATGGGCTTTGATGATGATGATGATTACTTTGCTCGTGGATGTCGTAAAAGACGACTAAGAGCCTTATAACGATCTGGGCCAACTCCATCTGATGCCGTTTGGTCAACAACTACATTCCCAATGAGGGTTAACGTGTGGCAGGCGATCGGTCATAAAACTATTGCCAATAACTTTTACAATTTGTGCTATGAAAGAAAAGTACATATTGTATCGACCCCAAGAAATTGGGATAAGAGTAGGAGAATAATGTTGATGTGTAGGAGCCCCAAGTCCAACAGTGTCGCTTTTATGAGCTGATAATTAAGCCAGCGTTCTATATTAGGCCAATTCCCTCTCATTATGTATAAGACTCACGTCAAACAATAAGAAATATATGAGATATAAGACACCAAGAAATGTATTAATTAAAGTCTCTATACAAATCTTCTATACAATTAACATTGTCACATTCCCCCACATTTAGTTCAATACATTGTTATTTTAACGTTACATAAACTTACATAAAAGTTGTAATAACTCCACAGAGCAGTGTCATGGATATTGTTACAAACATATACTTGTAATTACATACCACACAAAAGTCAGGCTCACCGCAAATGAGGCACGATTTACGCGGTAAAGTTGTTGCTGAATTGTGAATACAATGAAGCTTTACTCTGTTATTTCAAAATATCTTACGTAACATTTGAAATGAAACTATTGTTTTGTTTGTTTTAATTGTGTCTTTTTTTTTAAACTATGTTTTATATAGTTTATAAAACCCGATTACGAAGTGAAAAATGATGTCACAAGCGGGATTTGAACCCGCGCCTATTGGGATTCCGGCCCAATCGTGCTGCCACTACACCACCGTGACTTAATGTAGGACATGCAAATTTCACTTCGTATCATATTTACGTCTTAAGGTGACGGTATGCTATCTACCCGACAATGTTTACACATTGTTATAGGCTTAATACTTCAAACTTTACAGTTAGAATTTATATAGAAATTTTATATAGTTTACAAGTTTTACAACATTCATTGTCACAGATCAGCATATAAAAGTCTATTTATTTTTTCATATGTTTATTAAGTACTTTTCTATGTGGCGATGGAGTACGAATACAGTTTACTACCTTCTTTATTGCCCATGGTTGTCTTAAAATATGATTTAAGGATATATAACAAACAGATAATATTTATTTATTTATTTATCATACACACAGATATCGTTACAGGATTTAACCTAATGCAATAGTGTGGTAACAAAAATAACTTATAATTTTAGCATATTATAAATCAATTATAACATAAATTTTAATTATTTGTGTTACACAAATTTTCTAATAAATTTAATATATAAAGCGATTTTTTTGTGAATTCATTCAGAGTACAGCAGAATATGTCTATTTCCTCCGAAATACAATTTAGAGTGCGAAGTGCACTGAGAGGCCTCAAGCAGTAAGCAACTCGACATTTATGCAAGAGACAGTAAACTCGAAATAAAACCCACCAACCTATCTGACCAACTTGCTATTGTAGTTCAATTTCCCTCCTATTGTGGAGAAGTCTCGAGCCAGTACATATACATATTTGCTGAAACTATAATGATGATATTTAATACTCAAATAAATTTGTGATATAATTTTGCTTGTCTTGTTAAAGAAGAATTCTTTAATTCTGCGTATAGGCTTATAACAAATAGATCGATATACCTACTTTATGAAACATGTCATATTCTATTTAAAAATTATTATAGTATTTAAAAATAAATTAATAAATCAATCAATTTATTAAACATCCCGATAATACGCTCGTGGACCACCCATAACTTAGTTATTTATATGTCCCCCAAACGTACTAAATGTCTGGCCTTTAATTTCCACGTTAGTAAAACCTTTAATAAATGATTATTATAAATCTACGCGAGTATATCGTAATACTAAAAATACCACATAAATACCTAATGCCGTCGTGACGTCACAGCTAACTTTGTCCAGTACTATATTGTTAATAAATGATTTATTAATAAAAAAAAAGTAAAAGTTTAAATTGCTTTTGTTGGCCGACGAGCATGCATTTAATATTAGGCGGTAACTTCTAAACTTAGCAATACGCGGTCAATAGTCAAATCGCTACCTATCATAGGTACAATATTAGAGTGAATATAAAATAAACATCAAAGGAGGAGGGAATTTTCCCCAAACGAAACTCAGTATTAAAATTTTTACTACTCGAACATCTATTTGCTTCCAGAATACGATACAGTAGGTTCGGTACTATGTTAAAGTTGACTCATTTATGACTACAAGAAGAAAACCGTCGAATAAGTGGTGTTCCACTAAAAAGTTGGCTTATTATCACAATGCCACATTGTACGCTTCAGTAAATATTTCCAAAAGTTTACTGTTATAATGATTGTCAAATATGGAGGCGTATCACCACTTACCTTAGCAATTTTATGTAGTAGGGCAGTCGTAGAACTAGTCTTGAAAAGGCCAAGGGCACGACGCCTCAGACCTTGTCCGAGACACGCTTCGACCGCACCACAAAGCGCAGTAACGCCACCACTTTCTTCGTGAACAAATTTACGTGTAACAGCCTAGGAAAAAAAAGTATTATTTATTGATGGCACTCTTTCATCCTAGATATTTCTATGGTCTAATATATTTACATTTATTAGTACCTACTAATTCTTTGCGTCTCCAATGAGCCTGGAATTTCTTTTTTTTTTTACTAAATTTAATAATATTATTTTATTTTTTCTCCATTTGCTGTTATTTTAATATAATATGTACATATATATGCTAGACTGTACTTATATGTATATACAATTGTGCTATGTACCGGTGTACACAACATCAACATTAGTTACTTATAGCCAAAATATTGCTAAGTTAGAACCGGGTTGTGGCAAAAATAGACACAAATGTACCAAACTTTTGTTTCTAACAACGATTTAATAAAGCTTTACAATAAAAAACTAATACTGTGATTTAACTATGGGAGTTAGAAATTGCTTCACTTGTAGACTTTTTTACAGATATTAATAGACCTATAAACTTGTAGTACATTAATTTGTTCTATCATCAATAGTTTTTGATACGCACGCCTATAAAAAGAGCGTATTTATACCTTTAGCGTATTTAGAACATAAAAGCTGCTATTGTGACTTAATTATGATAGATGTGTTCCTTCGCAGTTTTTTTTTATGGATTTCAGTGAAACCTATAAACCGTAATACAATATTTTATCCTATCTTCAACAGTTTTTAAGCGCACACCACAAAAACTCTTTTTGAAACATTTTTTTTTTAAGTTATACTTCTTTGGGCGCATTAGGGAAAAATGATGAGCGTAATTTTTTACAGTGCGCGCGCATACCGGCACAAAAACCGACACCCTGAAGTTAGCTATACTCGTAGTCAACATTTTAGTTTTTTTTTGTGATATTTAAATAAACTTTATTTAACTAGATAATGCATTATAATAAAACTTTCAATGTATTAAATACCTTTTTTCTATTGTTAGTGTCGTTTTTTCTACAAACGTAGAATAAGGCGAAAGATAATATTTTTAAAAGAGATTTTTATCTTGTTACGCCAAAGAAATATAACTTCTAACGCATGTATACAAGGTGGAGACGACCATACGACAATAATTTTAATCTAGTGTATCTGATGACTTGCCCAGCCTGTATACAAACTTTGAATACAATATGTCGTATAGTTTAGCCGCAGCACATTACTTTGTATTATTAACAATTTCCACACTCTGTATAAAAATTAAAATTATTCGTCTATCACTAAGAGATCAATGAGCTCCCGCGGCGCATCGGTATAAACTAATATGAAACTAGTACCTACATATCGCCATGTTTACCAGTTCAAGTCTTCCCCAAACGTAATACAAATCAATGCATATTATACCTTATTCCTAAGTCTTTATAAACCGTGTCATCAGACTTAGATGAGGAATTTAAAACTACCTAATGCGGCTTAATGAAAGAAGACCTCGGTCTCATGTTCAAAACTATTATAATAGGTCTGTAGGTCAGTGTGCCATCGTGATCCTGTGACGTGAATGTGCGTAATTAGACGCTTACTTTGTGTTAGAATAGTATTTCTTTCTCATTTACAATGCCTCGTTATAATTACACAGCTTCGGGTATACAGATATGATTTTAATTTATGGAGAATATCACGGTAATGCAGCTTTAACCATACGTACGTACCGAAAGAGATATGGAAACACACGTGTTTGTACTACCAATGGCCGGACTATTGTGCAAGCTGTCCAGAGGTTACGGGATAATCAATCCTTACTGCCTCATATGGATAGTGCTCCTTCGCGTGTAAGAGTCACCCTAGATGAACAAATTTTAAATTATTTTTCTCGCAAATTTGACAGAGGTTGATAATGTGGAGAACTTAAAAAAAGGAATTGTACGATCTTTCGACAAGTTAAAATACATCGCCGTCAATGGCGACCTGTTAACAAGAGTTCGAAATAATATTTTAAGAAGATATAATTTGTGCGTTCGGGTCCATGGCGCACATATCGAAAATTTAAAAGTTTAACGACCAAGTGAATTATTAAAGTTATCGTGATTATTTTAATAAAAGAATCGAGTGAGAATGAATAATGAATAGCGCCCATAAGTGTATGTATTTACCTACGTTTCGAAGTTGTAACATATGATACCACAAGGTCACTCGCGTGCCGACCACAGGTTAGTGAACTAATATTTACAAACGGTGTTCTATTTTGTTTCAATATTTATGATAAAAAGTTTGTTTGAAAAAATTGTTTTTTAAATATGCATGCGAGGACTTTTTTAATAGTTTCAAAATACTCCTATACACTAGTATTGACGGTGTTTTCATTTATTGTCGTATTGACGTCTCCACTCTGTATAAGTACACACACATTTTTTTTTATAGGCTATGGTCTGTAGGTACACACGCCGTCGGTTCAGTGCGGAGCGATGGAAGGGCGGCACGTGGCCTCAATACCCACCGTATTCTCTCCCCATCGCCATTGGTACCACATCCTTGATATCCGTGGCCAGCTCGGAGAAATTTTGGGTTTTTCTTTTTCAAACCTTGGGTTTTAGTAAATAATAGCTGCTATTGCAATTTAATTATAATAGTTAGATTATAGTAATTCTTTGAAGACATTTTTGTAGATATTAATAAGATTTATAATTCTTTAGTACATTATTTTATTCTATCATCAATAGCTTTTGAATGGCAAACCTATAACAATTTTCATTTTTATACCTTGGTTACAATATTGCATTTTTCTTAAGAATCTCTATGTTTAGCTAAGGAGATTCATCATTCTCCTACTCTTATCTTAATAATTTGGGGTCGATACAGTATGTGTTCTGATTTGTAAAAGTCATCGACAATAGTTTTATGACCGGCCGCCTGCCAGACGTCAACCATCCTTGGGAATGTAATTGTTGACCAAACGGCATCAGATGGAATTGGCCCAGATCGTTATAAGACTCTTAGTCGTCTTTTACGACATCCACGAGCAAAGTAAGGGATGGTAGTATTCTTAGCCGCTACCACAGAACATATTTTTAAAGGAGATTATTATAGTACATATATATATATGTTAATACCTGATATATTAAATTTCTGTTGGTGAAAAAATTATTGAAATTGGTCCAGCAATTTCAGAGTAGGTCGTTACAAACAAACATACAAATGAAAAATCTTTTCTCTTTATAATATTAGTATTGATTGCTCATTGCTCTATGGTGTCCAAAACTTTTTTAATTATAGACAATATTTTCCTTAGTATACAACATTACTAACGAACCTCTTCCATTAACTGTTTGACCTCCTTTTTTACGGCGGCTATGAGGCGGTCCTTTTGTTCAGTAGATGGATCCTGAGTCGTGGCCGCCGGCATCTCTTCCGAGCTTTCAACTAATAACAAACACAAGAATATATCAGTTATAGTTGAAAAAAATGTCTCCTGCAATAAAAATAATAGCACTAGAAAATATTTTCTTAAAGAGATGGATTATATTCATCCGTGTAATAACGAATACGGACAGATCATACATTTTCCTTTTCTATAAGTGTCGTAAGAGGATTAACGAACCTTACTCAGTAGCAGCAATAGAAGGAAAACTAGAAATAAAATCCTATATCAACTTATATGGCCAGCATAGAAAGAGAGCATAATAAAAATTCCCATGAAAGTCGTAATAAATGTTGTGTAGTACATTTTTGGAGTTCCGTTAAGTAAATAATCTAAGGGCAAGAATTAAATATAATTTGTTAAAATGAAAAGATTGACCATGCGGCGACGAGTTAAGAACATATTGTATGTTGCCAACACTAACTTTCCCGTGGAAGTTGTAAAAAAACGAGGACTGCCGACAGAAGTGAAAACTTAAACCTATGAAAAAAAACAAATACAAAAAAATAAAAAATGTGCCCCAGGCATGCATGGGTGTGGCCACCAAAGACAAAGATCGGGTACCGGTGACCCGCTCGCACGGCGAAGAGAGGAGTTGGCGAAGAGAGGAGTTGAGTTGGAGTTGAGTTGGTGGGTCTATGGGGTCATGCGCCGCCTCTTCCGTCACCCAGGACAGAAAAAAGGGCATGCATGGGTGTGACCATACAATAAATACACATATCAAATACATTATATTATACATATATTATATTATTACTTCCTCTCCTACGGTCAACTCTCCCTCCGTCTTACGAATTTTCTCTCCTACGGTCTACTCTCCCTCCGTCTTACGAATTTTCGGTCAGGTCACGTGTCCTGACGCGAGCTTAACATTTTTTTACCCATCCCAAAAAAAGTGCACAACGCCGCTAAAGAAGTTTTCACTTCAAAAACTGACCAAGGGACAACACACTAAGAGAATAGGTAGCAGCACTCTCCTAGGAAACTTATAATATCAAACGTAATGGCCAATCAAATGTGGCGATTAAACCATTACACCCTCTAGTGAAGAGACATGTTCCACAGGGAATGACAATAAGAGATCGTGAATCATAAAAGAGATAATAATCATTGTTATTTACTCGTTACATTCCATCGGCAACATATTTCAATATAATCTGATCAATAATTCAGTATTATTCCGACCGCGCCCTCAATTATTAAGCCTTCGAAAATTTCCCAGAAGTTCGCAAAAAATTAATAGATCTTTCTCAAATTGTATGAAAATTGACCATTATAGGTGTGAAAGTTTATAAAATACTTGTCACTTTACTTAATAGATATATTAAGTTGTTATTTCAATCGGAAGGTTAAACAGAGTTAGAAACACAACCATATTCCAACACATAAATCATCATCATCATCTCAGCCCATATATGTCCCACTGTTGGGCTCGGGCCTCCTCCATAATGGGAGGGCAATTAACCTACTATACCACACTGGTCAGACGTGTTGGTATAGGGTTTTGTTTCGAGTTTTCCTTCTCTCGCGTAGATGTTATATGCGTTTTATATCCCTTAGTCGTCTCGTACGATCACCCACGGGTAAGATAGGGGGTGGTGAATTGTATTCTTACTCCGTCACCACACAGAAAACACATAAATAGTCCCACTAAATAGAAGCTTGCATATTACAGCTAACCTGCTACATCGTTCTCTTTAACTTTATATAGAAAATTAGGGCGAAAAATTCTGCAAAAAATGGAAGAGATTTGGAGAAAACCCTAATCTGTAATAGTGCTTAGCACTATCCACGCTATGGACAGTTTCCTGTCTACAGCCCCGGGCCAGTCCGTCCGGGGTAGTATCACACTGAGCAGAAGATCGACGTTAGTATATGGCAATGTGCTATTGCGCTTCGTTCGGTGACCGAGAGTGCCGGAAGCCCAACTGGGTGGGTTTGGGGTTTGTATTGGAAGGCAGCGGCCTAGCTATATCCTTGGTATTGCAAAGGTCCATGGGTGGCAGTGACACTTACCATCAGGTGCGCTGTCTGCTCGTTTGCCACCATAAGCAATAAAACAAAAATACATATTTTCTCTGTCCCAAAATCAAAGTCAAGTCCTCAAAATCATAGTATATAGGTATACTTATAATATTATAACAAAAAAACTCACAAACATTAATAATAATTGCGTTATGTATAATAATTACTTACTTCTATTCTAACTTATAACTAGTTGCAAGTGCTTGCGTCTACATTTCGCTACGAAACTACACAATAAAGTTTTCATACATCACGGTACTTCACACATCTAGTTACTAAGTTAACAAACAATACTACAATAGCTCGCTCGCTAAGAGTTTAATCAAATAAGCTTTTAGAAACGTCTGTAGGCACTTAATACATTATTTGCGTAGGTGGATAGAACTAAATTTTACGTGGCATGACGAACAAAGAATTTAATTCGCCACTTTCTTTTTTTTATAGAAGATATACATTGCGAAAGTGGAAAGATGTAGGTACCGGGGGAGACCGAGACTAACCTACCTAGACCAGATTCGTCACGTACTGAAGGAAGGTGGAGTCAAGAGTCTCCGAAACCGGCGAGCGTGTATGAAGAGAATTATGAATGTTGAGGAAGCGAGTGAAGTATGCAAGGATAGAGTTCTCTGGCACTGTTCTCTCTGCCTACCCTACAAGGGATATGGTGTGATAATATGTATGTATGTATGTACTTTCTTTTCCTTTACTACATTTATTGTAAAGCATGATTAAAGTCTCTTCAATATCAAAAGAGAGAGAGAGAGAGTCAAGAAAAAGAATATTAACGTTTGACCACTGTGAGCTGTGGTATGTCAATTCGTCTACCAATTTAGATTAGAACCGTGACATACAGATATGGACTGAAAAAACTGGGACGCTATAATCACAATAATTTATATGCAAATTGTCTAAGATTGTTTGTTACTTTCTATGTTTCTTTATAATTAGATACTTATATCAACAAATTATCCCATTAACGCCAAGATGATCAGAATTTTTACTAACTTTTCAACGTGTTCATTTCTTATGTTATCGGACCAGAAAAATAATGCAATACCTCTATTCCTAAGCGAAATTTGATGCTCTTTCAGAATCTGAGCTCAAAATTTCGATTAGACACCAAGAAAAAAAATATGGCCGATTTAAACATGAACGTGAAAATTACGAAAAAAAAATTTTGTATTTTTTTTCACAATGATACCGCAAAGGTATCAACTTTTTACTATGATCAAAGGTTCTCACGGCACTTTAACTATAAGAGGAATTTTTTTTAGAAAAATTCATCAACGCGTTTTTTCAAAATGGTGGCGAGAATGAAAAAAATTTATAAAAATCTTAATCTATCGTTTCCTTAAACTATAAACCTTAGAAAAAAATTTCTAAGAACAAAAATGTCTTAAAATTAGTTAAGGAATAGGTACTCTCAAAGTTTATCAAAAATTATTTTTATGTATTATTGCAAAAAAATATTTTTTTGATTTTCGATCATCATCATCATCACAGCCCATAAATATCCCACTGTGGGGTCGGGCCTCCTCCGTAATGGGAGGGAAATTAACCTACTATACCGCGCTGGTCAGACGTGTTGGTATAGGGTTTTGTTTCGAGTTTTCCTTCTCTCGCATAGATGTTATATGCGTTTTATATCCCTTAGTCGTCTCGTACGATTACCCACGGGCAAGATATGGGGTGGTGAATAGTATTCTTACTCCGTGACCACACGGAAAATTTCGAAAATCAGTCTTTAAAAATTTTGAAAAAAGAAATTGAGTGATTTTTGACTAATTTTAAGACATAGGTATTTGTTCTTAGAATTTCTTTCTAAAGTTTATAGTTTTTAAGAAAACGATGGATTAGGATTTATATAAATTTGTTTCATTCTCGCTGCCATTTTGTAAAAAGGCGTCGAAGAATTTTTCCAAAAAGAATTCCTCTTATAGTTCGAGTGCCATGATCACCTCTAATCATAGTAAAAAGTTGATAACTTTGCGGTATCACTGTGTAAAACAATGGGCAAAAATTTATTTTTCGAAAATATTCACGTTTTTCACGTAAATTTGTTTTTTTTTACTGCATTTGGTGGCAAACGAGTAAGCAGCACACCTGATGGTAAGTGTTACTGCCGCCCATGGACTTTTGCCATACCAGGAGTATAGCTAAGCCGTTGCCTACCAATATAAACCCCAAACCCACCCAGTTGGGCTTCCGGACCCAAATCGGCCATATTTTTTTTCTCGGTGTCTAAATCGAAATTTTGAGCTCAGATTCTGAAATAACATCAAATTTCGCGTAGGAATAGAGATATTGCATTATTTTATTGCACCATTTAAGATTTTTTTTTCTCTAAACCTATAGACGTTACAAAAAAAAATTTTAAGAACAATAAGTCTTAAAATTAGTCAAGGAACACTCCCAAATTTTTTCAATTTTTTTTTAGTTATCTTGATAAATTAGATTTTTTGAAGTTTTCGAAAATCAAAAATTGTCTTTAAAAATTTTGGAAAAAAAGGGAATATACCTTGACTAATTTTAAGACATTTTTGTCTATAGAAATTTTTTTCTAAAGTTTATAGTTTTTAAGAAAACGTAGATTAAGATTTTTATATTTTTTTTTTCATTCTCGCCGCTATTTTAAAAAAACGCGTTGATGAATTTTCTAAAAAAAAATTCCTCTTATAGTTCGAGTACCATGAGCACCTCTGATTATGGTAAAAAGTTGACACCTGTGCGGTATCATTGTGAAAAAAAATGCGAAAAAAATTTTTACCGGCATTTTCACGTGTTTCACGTTTAAATCGGCCATATTTTTTTTCTCAGTGTCTAATCGAAATTTTGAGCTGAGATTCTTAAAGAACATCAAATTTCGCGTAGGAATAGAGGTATTACATTATTTATTGGTCCGATAAATAAACACGTTGAAAAATTAGTAAAAATTCTGATCATCTCGGCGTTAATGGGTTATTTTTCCATTTGTCTATCAACATCCACTGCTAGATACAGGCAGAAAATAATTCCATAATTACCTTCCTTGGCAAACCGGTCGGCAATCACAGTTTGTCTTAAAGTTTTCCAGTAGATTAATGCTGCCGTGGTGACCGTTCAGCTGATTTTTAGGATGCCTACGAGAAAGTAAAGGGTTATAACATTATATTCTTAACCCTTCACCAAACTGGTATTCTTTATCCTAAAAAAAATGATCGTCGCTAGTATACGATATTAGCTACAATTATTTTTTAAACAACCCACTAATTTTTTACTCTCCACTTTTAATAGTGGTAGGACCACGCTGTGGACAGTTCTCTGTCTCTCTGGGTTTGCGATTTGTATTGGTAGGCAGAGGCCTAGCTATACCCTTGGTATTGTAAAGGTCCATGGGTGGCAGTGACACTTACCATCAGGTGTGTTGTCTGCTCGTTTGCCACCATAAGCTATAAAAAAACTGCGGTAATTGTATTTTACAAACATAGAATTAAAGAAGACTAATTACACCCGGATTCGGAACAACAAAGAACGAACAATCCTCTTCTGCGTGAGGATTAAAACTACGACACTCAGATCGATGGTAACTAGACTATTACATCATCTGCTTACTCTTTTTTTTATTACTACAGAAGTGACGTTGCAACTGTAGCAAAACATATTGCATCTATGGAGCGAAAACTAGGTATTCTTGCATCTCGCATCTCATAAAAGACGGCAATAATTTCCTATTCGCCATTGTTCAATAACATGATAGGCTAACATAATGACTTCTAATGTTTACGCGAGTATTACACATTTGAAATAAAACTACTTTTACGGATTCTATCGCGTTTGTATTTGATTTTTAATTACCCGACGTTTCGAACACCTTACAGTGATCATGGTCACGGGAGGACTGATGTGTCTTACGTCCAATATGTCATTGTTATTACAGAAATTTATTCATATCTACCCTATAAGATATTAAATTTTGACCCACATTTTTATACAAAATTAATACAAATTCATTACCAGTACAAAAAGAGAATGATTATATATATATCTATATCTAAAATTTATGTTGTTTATGATTTGTTATTATTCAAGTATTTAATTTATGATAATTATTATTAAAAATTTAATTTATGATAATTATTATAAATTTTAACTATTATTGTGGGTAAATTTTAATTTAATTAATTTTAGTAAGATAAAGTAGGCCGCCACTCAAAAATTCAATAATAAAATTAGTATCATGCCTCCTGAGTTTTCTCGCCGGATCTTTCTCAGTGTGGCCGCGTTCCGATCCGGTGGTTGCTGAATAGTTTTGTTAGTTTTTGTAAAAATTTCCAAAATAATAATTATCATAAATTAAATACTTGAATAATAACAAATCATAAACAACATAAATTTTATATATAGAATCATTCTCTTTTTGTACTGGCAATGAATTTGTATTAATTTCATATAAAAATGTGGGTCAAAATTTAATATCTTATAGGGTAGATATGAATAAATTTCTGTAATAACAATGACATATTGGACGTAAGACACCTCAGTCCTCCCGTGACCATGATCACTGTAAAGTGTTCGAAACGTCGGGAATTTAAAAATCAAATACAAACGCGATAGAATCCGTAAAAGTAGTTTTATTTCAAACATGATAGGCTGTCTGATTCAACTACAATATTAATGTATCATATTGTATCGGCATTTTTTCATGACCTCACAATTTAACCTCACATAATTGCGTGTACGAAGTATACAGTATGCTATCAACATTTATAACAGATGCTATTTATCAAAACACTCTTTTAGCGATAATTACTTTGTAAACAAATGAAGTTACAGCGCTTCTTCCCAAGCTAAGCACTTTATCCTCACAATAGTTTCCAAATAATTAACGGAAGCTATAACTTTTCTTTTAACTATCCCACATTTATGCAATTTATAATGAAATTGATATGCTGTGTGGTAGCGGCTACGAATACTACCAACCCTTACTTTATTCGTGGATGTAGTAAAAGACGACTAAGACCTGGGTCAACTCCATCTGATGCCGTTTGGTCAACAATTACATCACCAAGGAGGGTTGACGTCTGGCAGGCGGCTGGTCATAAAACTATTGACTATAACTTTTAAAATATGTAATATGAAAGAAGATTACATATTGTATCGACCCCAAGTAATTGGGATAGGAATAGGAGAATGATGATCTATGAAAATTATAAAGAATAGTTTCATACGCTTTTGCTATGTATCTTATAGATCCAAGTTTCATGTAAAAAATTGTCAATCCTAAATTATTTCCAGTTATCACAAATATATATAAAAAAATACTCAGATTTTTTTATATTTAAAGCAGTTATATATAGCTAAGTTCATTCGTCTTAATCAAAAGCTGTCAGTTCTCGCTGATCAACATGTCACAAAATATCTTCAAAGAGCAGCAAAAAAGAATTGTTGGAATTTAAAAGATAAGATAATCATCAATTTTTATTTCGAGGACCTCTTACATCTCCTCATACATCTACCTCTTACATCTACAACATTAAGTGAAGGAAATTGATTTTTTTTATACTCTTTACAGGTAATAGGACGTAGGCCAAGCGCCGGGTCTTTTTTTTTTGCAACGTATGGGACCTGGTAATTTTTTTTTGGGAATATGTTCAAGGTGAATGTAAATCCAATCCCTGAATGTAAATCCAAGTAGGCGCGGCGGGGGAGGGTTCACTTCAGCCGCCATTTTGGAAAACACGTTTTATTGAATATCTCGCGAACTGCGTACGTACGACAAAAATTGCAGAGACCATTATTGTAGATAATAATATTTGCCATCTTTTTTATTTGAAACTTTTTTTTGTATAACGCATAGGTTTTTAATTATAGCGAATCAAACTTTTTACAATATGGTTTTTACTAAATATTTATTTAATGGTCAATGATAAATTAAAAATAATGGTAACTGAATTGTAGAGCATGAAATTACCTATAAATTTTATAAAAACTTTTTCTCGTAGCATTTATAGTCTAAGAGCTGCAGCTTAGTAAAACTTGCACCTCGTACATTATCAGTGGCAATATTGCTCGCTGTATACGAAAACCATTTCATAACGCATAAAATGGCATAAAGTGTTCAAAAAAATGTCAATACAGCTGTGCAGCAAATCAATTAAAATTATAAATAATGTGGAGAACAACTAATAATTTGTCGATCTTTATTGTTACTTAAAACGGTATCATCATAAAAGATTGACTATGTAGCAAAAAACAATAGTACATCCCGCTACATCGTAAGAATTGTAATAGTTATTATTTTTATTATTATGTATCTCCAATTGTTATCGAAATCACTAAAATAAAAAGAATTTTACGAATGTTACTTCAAAAAAACGGAAAAAAACATTTGTTTACACAAAAAAAAAGTGGCGCATTATTTTACGGGGCGAGTCTTATTTTTTTCGATGTCGAGGGAAGATACTCATCGTCTCTTGGATCTATCTCTTCTGCCTCCGCCATATCCGAAGGAGACGAATCAAAGGTTGGGTCTTCGGTTGGGATGGCATCTAATATGTCTGGCACGTTGTCACATGTTTGTCCGCTGCAATTGGAGCAAATAATCGAACATTTGAGAACAGCTTTTCGGCATCCGCAGGCAGCTCCGCAATTTTTGGTGCATTTGCACGATATTATTTGCAACAAACTCGACGGTGCAGGAGCCATAGCAATTCGAATTGGTTCAAGCCCTTGTGCAGTTCGCTTCCAACCCCATTTTTCAGCGTCGCGATAAAATCCAAGCCAAGTTTGAACCTGGTGGTACACTCTGAAAGAATGGTAGCGTGCCGTATCTTGAGATAGAAGTGATAAATTCAAACTTGTCTTACTCGCCAATTTCCCGAAGCATCTGTAGCGAAGCGAGTTAATAGAGACTTCCGATTTTGTAAAACGGTTGGGATTTATACCTGAATACTGTTGGAATGTTAAGAGGGAGAAATTCCGAACGACCCGAAATATATACATACTACAACTTATAGGGACATAATTGAATATACAGCATTATAATCTCATTTACAGCGTTATAGCTCTTAAACTATAAATGCTACGAGAAAAAGTTTCTTATAAAATTTATAGGTAATTTCATGCTCTACAATTCAGTTACCATTATTTTTAATTTATCATTGACCATTAAATAAATATTTAGTAAAAACCATATTGTAAAAGGTTTGATTCGCTATAATTAAAAACCTATGTGTTATACAAAAAAGTTTCAAATAAAAAAGATGGCAAATATTATTATCTACAATAATAATCTCTACAATTTTTGTCGTGCGATGCGCGGTTCGCGAGATATTCAATAAAACGTGTTTTCCAAGATGGCGGCTGAAGTGAACCACCCCCCGCCGCGCCAACTTGGATTTACATTCAGGGGACGACCTTGAACATATTCCCAAAAAAAAATACCAGGTCCCGTACGTTGCATTACAAACCTACTTTTTTTGCTACGGCGCTTGGAGTATACGTAATGAGAAGATTATTAAAATGGAGCGAGTCTTTTAATGTCAAAAACATTTTTATTCATAGTAAAAGATGTCTTAACGATAAGGACATTTTTATATTAAGTATTAAATTATTATTCTCTAGTTTTTGTCCATAGCTTCGCTCGCAGATTTTTATTCAGAGAAAAATGTAAGGAAATTCTTTTTGGTGGTTTTAGTTAGCGAGTTATTATCCGAACGATTGCCTATTGGTCATTTTTCTTTTCTTATGTACACTTAAGGACGTACTTTTTCTGGGTAAAGATTAACCTATGTCCTATAATCGGTTGAGCAATTACCCCTGAAAATATAGCAGGAAAACAAGCTCACTATTTATTTTAGCAAAGATTAGTGTCCCGCCCCGACTATGCATGGGTATAGATTGTAATTTTATGTTATCGAGAAATATAGTTGAAGTAATGCGTAACAAAGTTCATTCCCAGTGAGTGAGAGAACCGGCAGCCCCACTGGGGTGGGTTTGGGGTTTGTACTGCTATGCAGTGGCCTAGCTATACTATACCCTTGGTATTGCAAAGGTCCATGGGCGGCAAGTGACACTTACCATTAGGTGTGCTGTTTGCTCGTTTGCCACCATAAGCAATATAAAAAAAAATAAGAAAATCCTGTCAATATTTTCTCATGGGTAATAAATACCTTATCTTACACTAATATTGGTATAACCACCTTAAGCGGAAGGGAAGGGCGTGCAGTATCATGGCCTGTTGTATGTTTACTACCCTATCGCCTTGTGCCAGTGGGTGGCGTGACCCTTTGAAGTACCATTTCATTTTGAGCGGAACGCTCTTCTTCTCTACGAGTGATTGACTAATCTGTGTTCCGATCACCTACTATTCTGGCTAATACCTACTCGTTTGGTAAGCGTGTTATGATTAGCTAATTGCCGTTAACTGGAGGAGGCTCGTGACTTACAGGCAATAATCTCTTATGCTAAACCATATGACTAAAGTGGGACAGAAGGCTCATTCCTCTTCATTATGGATAATGCCTTCACTTAATATTGAAACGTATATATGCTGAATAATCTATAATCTAATGTGTATAACCGCAAATACATATACCTAGATATCCTTCCATAAACGCATCAGGCCCTCCACGTGCACTGTTGAACATAGGCCGCCCCACTAAGGGGGGGAAACGACATAAGCGGATTGCAATTGCGATATATGTTAGTAGTTTCTTAGAAGAGTGCTGCTGCCTATGTTTCCTTAGCCGGTTTTACAACACCTGCGAAAAAATAAAGGATAGCTACAATTTATTATCTTAAACCCATATTTAAATAATTTGGAAAATCTAAAAGTGCACGCCTCATAATTTTTATATTATTTATCATTAGCGAAAGTGGAAGGATGTAGGTACCGAGGGAGACCGAGACTAACCTACCTAGACCAGATCGGTCATGTACTGAAGGAAGGTGGAGTCAAGAGTCTCCGAAACCGGCGAGCGTGTATGAAGAGAATTAAGAATGTTGAGGAAGCGAGTGAAGTATGCAGAGATAGAGTTCTCTGGCACTCTGTTCTCTCTGCCTACCCTGCAAGGGATATGGCGTGATGATATGTATGTATGTATGTATTTATCATTTACTATTAATCAATAACATAAATGAAAATGAAGGAAAAAAAATAATTTTGAAATTTCTTGCCGTTCTCGACGTAGTGCTAAACATAGCTGTATAGGCTGTATGGGATTTCTTTCCTTAGCCTGTCCGAATGGAAGAACAAAAAAATGTAAACGAACCCAATTTTCATAAGGTATACATTATTACTACTTAATCTGTGGTATACATACACTAAAGGCTAAGCAGTTTAGTTTTTTATTAATTGCAACTAAACGACAAAGAATTACCAAGCCATTATCAAAAGAAAACAGCGCGTTGCGATTATATAGCTTTTAATAAAAGAAAAACTTCGATACATTCATTTTTAGGGTCGTGATCCTGTCAGATCGAAAATATTTTATCCGACGTCCCCAAATATATTTTTTAATCAACTATTTTCTTACTTTAAAAAAAATAATTGCTTTTTAAAAATCTATACATATAATAAAAATGTAACGGATCGCTGTCTGTACATGGAAGATATATGAGAAGAAATCTTACTGGGACCTTTATCAACACTAATAGAACCCAAAACAATGATTTTTAAAATTTTTGATTGTTTATCTGTTTGTCTGTGCGTTTGTGCATGCTAATCTCAGAAACGGCTTATCCGATTTAGACACGGTTTTCGCTAATATATCGTGGTAACATTTAGGCTTTATTTCATGTCAATTGGTTTTATAAATAAAAAAGTTACGTCAATTTAAAAAAAATAGAAGAAAAAAACTTTATCTATTCATTTCAAATTACGTACAAATTATCTTTAGTAAAAATAAATAAACAGGTGTTTCAGCATTTGTTAATTTTCACCCTCTGGGGGTGTAAATTAGGCCTGGGAAGCGGGTTGGACGACTCATTAAGTCATTAGCGCCAAGCCGATATTATTGAAGCTGGCAACTTGAAATTTTGACAGTGGTTTCTTTCTATGACGTAAAGATTTACTAAGAAAGGATTTTACGAAATTATACCCCTAAGAGGGTGGAACAGAATGGCAAAGTTTGTATGGGGAGAAAAAAATCTTTATTGATTCTTTTCAAATTACGAGTCGAATCAAATATTCTATGGTAATATCCGGCATTTGTCAATTTTCACCCTCTGGTTGTGTAAATTAGGCCTGTGAAACGGGTTGAACGACTCATTACCGCCAAACCGAAACTATTAAAGCTAGAAACATAAAATTTTGACGCATGTTTCTTTTTATGACATAGAGATTCAATATGAAAGGATTTTTTGAATTCCGCCCCTAAGAGGGTGTAACAAAGTGGCAAAGTGTGTATGGGGAGAAAATTTCTTTATCGATTCTTTTCAAATTACGTACAAATATTCTTCGGTAAAAATAAATATACACGTGTTTCTCTCTCCCTCTCAATCAATCCTGCACCAGTGCCGTCGTGGCGACCAGTGCCGGCGTGAGAGCTCACACGAAACACATAGTAGACGGCAATAGGTTCTTGCGTAAGGGTTTAAGATACAGGTTAAGTTTAGCTTTAAAAATGTTCAGTCTATAACTCAAATAATAAAGCATATCTAACGAGGTCGCAACTCTGCTGGTGAAACAAAACAGTCAAATAAAGGGTGGCGATAATTATATTTTTATCCCATGGTCATACCGTAAATAGTATATTAAAGGCAATATAATTTCTAGAATGAATAGAACTTTGAACAACCTTTTTTCTTTAGTGACCGGCTAAGGTATATAGACACACCGCGCCCAATCTGTTCGAGGTGACGCGTGATCCCATAGCGCGCCGTACACGTACATCTACGTTATGCGGGTGGGCCACCGCAACCGGGTATCATCTCGAGTCGAAGCCCTCATGCAGTGAACCTCAATACAGGTACTCACGCTCGCGCCGCCCAAAGCACCGACGGTAGAGCATGTCAACGTAGAGTGGGTACTTTCTCTCGGACCCACCCTATTGCCTAATTCCGTTAGACAACTAACTTGCAGAAGGCAGCGACCACATCCCAGTGTCTGACGCCATTGATCATCGTCCTAGCGACAAACCTTTAACACCTTGCATTGCTTTTTCTATTTAACTCTGTCAGAGATGACTTCTGCGTGGATGAAGTCGCGGGCGAAAGCTAGTATCAAATACGTTTAAACGAATGTTTTGACGTGACAACGTCTTATAAATTGGTTTGCCGGGTGACACTTCAAGAAACTGCGTTACGCTCCGCTCACGTTATGCGCTCACAATGAGAGCGAGTGAGAGGCACGCGTCCCTTCCACTCGGGCATGGTTAGCCCGCCTAAGAGCGAGAGAGACAGACATAAAAAGTTATGTTGTTAATGTATTGCAAGTTATTGTATGTATATTTGTATATAAATACGTATGTATGTGTAAAGGTAAAAATAAAATTTTGTTAATATGAAATTCAGTGCGAGATTCTTTGTATAAATTAATGTTTTAAATATAATTCTTTGTATAAATAAATGTTTTAAATTGTTACTATTATTTCATCCTTCTTCCTACTATACGAATGAATATTCACATTAAAATTATTTTACCACTCAAAGTCGTTGTCACGTAAAACTTTCGCCCGTATACCGACTTTACAGGCAACCGATTTTATTTTTTTCTTGACTTATGTATGATAAAATTATTCTATAAGTGCAATGTGAGAAAAATACAATCATTTTTAGGTTTGAAAAGTGCTTGATTTTCATATATCGAGAGTAAAGCTAGACCTCAACGCTTCGTTTATAAGGCGTGCAATATTGGCAATACTTGGCAAACTTTGTTTTTGTACACAAGTATATTATTGGCTGAATATACAACATAATGTGTTACATTATGGTTAAAAGAGTATAGATATTTTTAACTTACATGTTTTTTATATACATATATATCACTTGTAAAAACGTTACATTAGAATGCGGGTACGTTGTGAAGTGTGTTGAAATTTGATGAAAAAAATTCTTTAACTGTCATATATAGAGAATTCTGTATAAACAATTAATACTCAAGAAAACGAAATTATGTCTGTAGTAGTTAGCTTGTAATAGGGTCCAGCCATTTTTGTTTTTTTTTTGTGTTAATTTTGTATTTCCCTTTCAAAAAATTTAAATCATTACTTGAAGGGCATCTTACTGGAACCAATATTTAAACATGTATCCAATGATTTTTCTTTTAAATATGTAATTTAAAAAATTACGATTTCGCTGAGTTTCTTGCCGGACCTTCTTATTTTGTGGCCGCTTTCCAACGCGGTGGTAGATTAATTTAACATTATTTTAAAAAAGGCGTATAATTAACAATATATAAATGCCCTCTTATGGAGATTATGCATAATAAATGATTTGACTTTATTTGGTCACCATTCTCCTACTCTTATCCCAACTGCTTGGGGTCGATACAATATGTAATCTTCTTTCAAAGTACATATTGTAAAAGTTATTGGCAATAGTTTTATGACCGGCCGCCTGCCAGACGTCAACCCTCCTTGGGAATGTAATTGTTGACCAAATGGCATCAGATAGAGTTGGCCCAGGTCGTTATGAAGAAAAAAAAATGACTTTGTTTGATATGATACATATATTTTTTTAAATAACGGAGAGTAAATTCTTGTAATTTTATATTCAGTTATGCAAATAAATAATAGAAATAATCTTTCGTTAAAACTAAAAGAAGAAGTTATTTAACTTGTTTAGGGGACATTCATAAATTATGTAAGGCGTTTCGTGTTGACTAAATATTATAACTTCTTATTATAGGCCCTGCCTATATATTCCCCTCCAGGGGGAGGGGGTAGTGAATCTGACATTACGTAAGTTATTAAATTGAAAATCACTAATTTTGGTCAAAACTGTAATAGATTATTAAGATTAATGTTATTGCAGTGAGTTAATGATACTTGTAGAAAGAAGATTGTAATAAAATATATTTTCAGAATAAACGGAATTCTATTTGATCAATAGGGCCTTATCTTACAAAAAATCTTATTAAGGGGCAGGAGGGAGTCGATGCAATCTTATGATGTCTTACAGTAGGAGAGGAGCGGGGCAAATCATTCTTCAAAATCCCTTACGTCATTTATGAACGGCCCCTTACAGATACCAGTGGGTGAAGAGGAATTATTTTCCGTGTAGTGACGTAATAAGTATACAATTCAAATACTTTTTGTTTTTCCGTGAGTATCATATAAAACGACTAATGGACATATACAGTACTCATTAAGTTAGGAGAAGATTTTGTATGAGGTACGAATAATTCATCATCATCATTCTTCTACTCTTATTCCAATTACTTGGGGTCGATACAATATGTACTCTTCTTTCATAGTAGGTACATATTGTAAAAGTTATTGGCAATAGTTTTATGACCGGCCGCCTGCCTGACGTCAACCCACCTTGGGAATGCAATTGTTGACCAAATGGCATCAGATGGAGTTTGCCCAGGTCGTTATAAGGCTTTTAGTCATCTTTTACGACATCCACGAACAAAGTAAGGGTTGTTAGTATTTGTAGCCGCTACCACACAGGCTCGAATAAGGTACGAATAATTATTACACATACAAACATACATATCATCACACCATATCCCTTGTCGGGTAGGCAGAGAGAACAGAGCGCCAGAGAACTCTATCATTGCATACTTCACTCGCTTCCTCAACATTCATAATTCTCTTCATACATGCTCGCCGGTTTCGGAGACTCTTGACTCCACCTTACTACAGTATGTGACCAATCTGGTCTAGGTTGGTTAGTCTCGGTCTGCCCCGGTACCTACATCCTTCCACTTTGGCATTGTATACCTTCTTAACCAGACGTTCGTTCGGCATTCTTTCCACATGTCCGAACAATTACGAATAATTATTTAAAGAATATACCTAATGTAAAAAAGTAATATAAATAATTGGCTAGATATAGATGTATTTACTAAATACTGCAAGATCTTTAGTGTTTTCAACTCAATGATAACGACGTAATGCTCTATAAAAGTATAATGTATTATCACTTACGAACCTGAACACCTGAAGTATATCTACCAACCTATATAGGTAATTAGGTAAAAAGCTTTTAAATAAACTAGCGCAAAACACCTAGCTATTTAATCTCATACTATATTGGCGAATATTTTTTTACATTCATTCAGACTAGTGATGTTAGGGATATCCGTAACCGTAACCGAATCTTTCGGATATACGAAATAAAAAATATCCGAAACCGTTATAAAAGTTTCGGATATACAGGATCGGATTTTATATGAGACAATTGATAACCTCATCACTATCATTATCATCACAGCTCATATATGTCCCACTGTTGGGCTCGGGCCTCCTCCGTAATGGGAGAGAAATTAACCTACTATACCGCGCTGGCCAGACGTGTTGGTATAGGGTTGTGTTTCAAGTTTTCCTTCTCTTGCATAGATGTTATACGCATTTTTCTACCCCTTAGTCGTCTCTTACGATCACCCATGGGTAAGATAGGGGGTGGTGAATTGTATTCTTTCTCCATCACCACACGGATAGAATTGACAACCTAAACCACATTTTTCTAACCTCTTATATACTACCGTAACACTCTCAAATCGTGCTCCTGGTAGTCGTAGCTGAGGATCGTGATTATTGTATACATCCATGCATCAGTCCGTGGACGTCCGATGTTGGATATAAGCCTCACCACAAAAATGCTACTCAGAACGATACTGTGCCACTTGCATCCAATGACTTCCTGCGACTTTCGAAATGTCGTCATTCCACCTCATGGGAGATCCTCCTACGCTGCCCTCTCTAATGTTCGTAGTAATTCATTAATAGAAGTTAAAAATCAATTAATTTGAGATAAATTTGTTTTGTATTAATATGTTAGGTACTTGACATATTTTGCATGATGCCAAAAGTGTGCATGTATACCAAAAAGTATAATTAAATTAGTTCATGTCTGTGTGTGTGTGTGTGCATAAAATGTGGCCATCTGTGAGTTCAAAGAGTTTTAACGCTGCGTGAATCAAAATTAATGATGAATGAATTTAATTTGACCTAACCTAACCTAAAGAAAACTTAACATCCACATGGAAAGCTCCAGCGCTCACTAGGCGGCGAAACCACCCTCATTAGAAACCTATAGCCTAAATGTATGCCATTTAAAACGGCTATAATACGATTATCACCACAGTCCATATTTCCCAATACCTACTCTAAAAATCCAATATCCGTAACCGAAACTATCAGCTAAGTCGAAATAATTTCATATCCGTAATCGAAACCGATATAAATTCATTCTAATATCCGTATCCAGATCTGAAACTTCATGTCCATAACATCCGTAATTCGTCTTTGTCAAACGAATGGTCTGAGAGGTTATGTTAAAAATTGAATGATTAAACCTAGTGAGTTTTACAACTATATAGGAGACCGTATGTGATGAACTCTAAAATATAATGATTCACCACCGCTTTCTTTTCGAAAAACGCATGACGTCGCTCTAACGGTTATAGAAGTTCTTTAAATCTGATCATAATTACTGCTAGAATGCTGGGTGTACCAAGATTTCTATCTACTTCTTTAGCTTGAATAACCGCAAGACAAAAGTAGATAGGTACTATGGAAATATTCATGCAGTCACAAATTGTAAGAATAACTTATGGTGGTAGCACCCATTACTTTTTCGTTAATGTCGTAAAAGACGACTACGGGACGCAGATAAATAACGTCATACCAAGGAAGAAATCTGGCTAACGTAGTATTTTAATAATCCAGTTTCTCTTCGATTATAGACATGTGCCAACCGAACAAGAATAAGTTGAGAAAGAGAAGAAAAAGAATCATTACACTATTTCACTTCACAGACGATGTCGTAACGTCCTCCTATAACGAGTGATGGGGAATCTTTCTTACATATGACAACTCTTTATGGGATCAACTATTCTATCTATTCTGAGACAGTCATATGTATGTTTTTATGACATACCTTGCTACATAATAATTTATCATGGTTAAATTTATCCGTGTAGTGACGGAGTAAGAAAACAATTCACCATCCCCTATCTTACCCGTGAGTGATCGTACGAGACGACTAAGGAATATCAAATGCATATAACATCTATGCAAGAGAAGGACAAACTAGAAACAAAACCCCTTTACCAACACGTCTGACCAGCGCAGTATAGTAGGTTAATTTCCCTCCCATTACAGAGGAGGCCCGACCCAATGGTGGGACATGTATGGGCTGTGATGATGATGATGAAATTTATCAATGGTGTTCTTTAAAAAATCAAAGTACCCTACTACTGACAGTCACAGATTAAACAGGCCTTCGCTACCTTTGTGTGTTCCAAGATATTATTTGTTCACAAATAAGTTAATTCACAAAACTTACAGCTATCAAATATTAACAATTCGTCTAATATTATTTCCAAGTTATAAACTACTCTATCATCCAATGTGTACTTAGGACAGGGCTTATCCATCGTGGATAATGCATTAGCTGTCATCGGTTTTAGCCTAAATGAGTTCAGATACGAGGGATCTTCGTCAATTCAATGTAAACACATCGGGTAGGATTTGCTAATATTATTACAATAACTGTATGGGTCGCTTTCTTGAGCAGATTATGAGTAATGAAATATATTGATTAGTCCCAAAGATGTTAATCTACATCTCCGACTTCGATTCCAATACAACTTTGCTATGAGAATACATATTAGTAGGTATATCAGTTAAGACCGCAGAGGGTCATGGCGGTGAGGGCTATTAGGGGCTACCGTACGGTGTCCTGGACCGCGGCAACGCTGTTGGCGGGCGACCCACCTTGGCCGTTAGTGGCTGAGGCTCTGGCGGAGGCCTACCGAATCCGCGTTGCGGCGCGGGCCGCCGGCGAGCAAGTCTCCGTTAGGAGACTGGGCAGAGCATTGGAAGTGGCCCGAAGGGAAGTCATCCGGCGGTGGAGAGATGAACTGGAGTCCCCCATAGCAGGGTGGGGTACTGTAGAGGCGGTTGCGCCACATCTCCACCGCTGGATCAACAGAAGGCACGGCAGCCTGAGCTTCAGGGTGGTGCAGGTGCTTACCGGACACGGGGTCTTCGGTAAGTACCTGCACAGAATTGGGAGAGAAGAGGCCCCAGGGTGCCATGAGTGTGGCGCGCCAGTGGACGATGCGCGCCACACGTTGGAGGTGTGCCCTGCCTGGGGGCCCCAGCGCCACGTCTTGTCGGTGGTTGTTGGAGGGGACCTGTCGCTGTCAAACGTCATCTCAAAGATGCTCGACAGTGACAGGTGCTGGTCGTTGATGGCCTCCTTTTGTGAGGAGGTTATCTTTAAAAAGGAGGCCGCGGAGCGGGAACGCGAGGCAATTGCGTCCGCAGACTCGCTCCGCCGGCGGCGGCCAGGGAGGAGGAGGCGCCGGGGATCGAATGTCAGTAGACGATCTCTCCGGTACCCCGTAAAAGCGCGGAAGGGGCCGCTGTGGTTTTAGTGGGTATTCCGATCGGGTTTAGCTAGTCGGCGAGTCCCACACTCCCCCTTCGTCAGTCTCCGGCGAGGGGCAGCGCGTAAATGCGTTTCCACAGCGTGAAAAAAAAAAAAAAGGTATATCAGTTAAAATTGTGATGATGACGTCATCATTTATTTTAATGTAATCATAAGATTACATTAAAACAAATGCTGAAATACATTCTTTGTCTGTCGCAGTGTAGGCGTAATATTTAGTTTTACATGTGTTTTTGAAGTGAAACTTCTAATGCGACTTCCAATAAGGTTGCGTTAAACGGTTAACGCAATAGCACTCGAACACATGCGCATAGTATACCTGTTACAGGCCAGCGCGAGCGTTAGCAACGAGTAGCGTCTAATATTCCAACGCAAGAGGGAGAGAGAATGAAAGATACACAAAGGTAGAAAGTAGGAGAGAGAAAGAGAGTGAGTCGGTAGATCCCAAGTACATGCGCGTGCTATTCTTGCTATGCAGCGAAGTGAAATTAGCTGAAATACGTACTTGTTATTCTATTTTAATTTATAATATTCATTATTTTCATAGATTCAAGTTTTCACTTCTGTCAGCAGTGCTCATGACTGCTTTGTGTTTATTTTTTGTTTCTTAATTACATGAAATAAATAATTCTTAATTACATGAAATAAGTTTTTAGTATTTTTGCAGATTGTCAAACGCATTCCTTAAGGACCAAACGAGTGATGTAGCGCCGAGCGATAAGCAATGAGCGATGAACAACATGGCGAAGCTAACAAATAACACGCTAAAAATAACGCTCGTTTTGTATTGTAAAATTTATTAAAATATTGATGAATGGCACTTAATATTTTAATATTTTTTATTAATATAGTAGAACGGGCATGTATTGTTGGGTAAAAATCCTTTTTACTAATGAAATATAGAAATTATATTTCAATCTTCAAAATATTAATAATTTCTAATTTCTATTTCTATTTCGTAACGACGACGTAAGAGAGCGAGTAGGTATGAAAGAGAGTATTGGTGTAAAGATGCGAAAGGGAATGCTCCGATGGTTCGGACATGTGGAAAGAATGCCGAACGAACGTCTGGTTAAGAAGATACAATGCAAAAGTGGAAGGATGTAGGTACCGGGGGAGACCGAGACTAACCTACCTAGACCAGATCGGTCATGTACTGAAGGAAGGTGGAGTCAAGAGTCTCCGAAACCGGCGAGCGTTTATGAAGAGAATTATGAATGTTGAGGAAGCGAGTGAAGTATGCAGACATAGAGTTCTCTGGCACTCTGTTCTCTCTGCCTACCCTGCAAGGGATATGGCGTGATGATATGTATGTATGTATGTATGTTCTATCTATAAAAGATGTTTGTATATATGACATCGCTAAACTCAGAAACTATTTGACCGATCATGATGAAAATTGGTATGTATATGTATTTTTTCACGGAGAAGATTTATATGCTATACCCATTGATGTAACTCGCCACCAGGCAGCTCTGCGATATATCGACTTCTACAAATCAACAGGTTTGGTTTGTATGTAGTGTATATAACCAAAACCATTAAAGAACATAATTAATAAAATATTTCTACTGATTCACAAATTTTCTTATCTTTCTTTGCAGTACGGTGATTTTTTGCCCTAAAACACATAGACGTGGACTACACCCACGTTCCATCCAATATGTTTTACTCCTACGTTATTTGGATAGGGATTTATTATATATAGGTACAAATAGAGGCGGACTCATATCCGCCCAAACGTATGTTGAATTTAAAAGTAATCCTTTCGCTTAATTTATTTTTATAAACTGTAATGATTTCTGATGTTTATGCGAGAATTATAAAATGAAATAAAACTATTTTCTAACGGATTCTATCGTATTTGTATTTGATTTTTAATTTTAAAAGTAATCGAAAGTGCTTCAGAATTGTATGGTTTACAATGAAGGACTGAATAAATACTAGGAGAGTAAGCAGCAGGGTGCTTGTCATGGCACTTTCTTGGGAAATATGAACCAAACCGCGACCGCTAGACCACCTGATAAAACGTGGTGTTTATTTCCAGTATCCGTCATTTTTTTTTCTATGCTAGACTATGGAATGGTCACACCCCGCCAAATCCGTCCGGGGTGAAAGAAGAAGCGGCGCGCGACCCCATAGACCCGTGAGCTATGGAAACCCGGTATTTGTCTTCGGTGTATACATATACACTTTCATACTTTGACTATTGTCGCATCGGCCGCAACCCCGACAAGAGTCAAGCGGTCATGTTCACTCGTCAAAATGTCCACACCTACTCTATCGATAGCATTCCGCCCCTTAAAATCTTTAACAGGCCTGTCACTTGAAGCAGGCAAGCCAAATACATAGGTGTAACCCTTGGCGACCGACTCAGATTCACCCTTCACATAACGCAAGTCCACGCGCGTGCAGCCTTTGTGATGGTACACCTCCATAGTTTATTAAATGCTAGCTCTAAATTAGCCTTGAGCAGCAAGGTCCAATTATGCCTACCGACCATCAGGCAATTTATGAAACAGTGCTCCCGGAGCTACTTTGACTCTGCCATGACACATCTCAACCCACTAGTGGTTGGGGCGGCTTCCTACACGCCCTCTCGTATCTCCAAAATCCGACGTCCGCGGATCCTGATCAACTATGACGACAACATTATCACACTCGCTCAATCAAGAGCTTACACGGCGCGCGAAGCCATTAACATAAATGCCCGCGATTTCGTCCTCGCCGTCGAGGTGCTAAATCACGACGCGCAAAAGTCATAAATTCAAACATGGGTACACCTACTTTGCCACCAACGACGGCCCACCAGAGGTCCGTTCCTCGCAGGGCGAGCCCATGGGCGATGTCGCTTAGCTTATTTTAAACGGGTTGAGAGCCCTTAGCACTCACTCATAGTCCACGTAAATCTGTCACAGCCTTCTGCGGCTAACAGCTAAACACTCACCATAAAAAAAAGTCACATCGGCCGCGCGTGACAGGCGTAAGCGTGTAAATGCGTGCGGCCGCGTTTAAACGCAATGAACCGTTAAGGAAACAATTCCTTAACGGTTATGGGTGTATTTAAACCGATTCGTCATCTGTGCAATCTTGTGACAACGAATTGGTTTAAATATCGACCAACAGTACTAAGTATCATGGATTCGATGCTGACACCGGATAATTCTTAATAGGTTATTTGATAAAAAAAATGACATCAATAATCAGTATTATTTTTTTAACACGCAGCCCTCCTGATGGTAAATGGAGTTGCTGGACAGCAACAATACTACTACTGAGTTGAGTCAACCCATTTATGCTGAAAAAAAACTGTCAAAAGCGTTGCTCTAGCAGTTATTATATACTATTAAAATATTTAATTCGTGTAGAGATGGTAAGAATACAAATCACCACCACATCTTTCCTGTGGCTGTCGCTTACGCATGTAATATATATTACATGCATTCTTGCTTAGTAAGAAATAAAAAACTCAAAATAAAATCCTATACCAACCCGTCCGACCAATGTAGTAATATAAGACAAATTCCCTCCTATTGAGAAGGAAGTTCAGGCCCAAGAGTGAAACGTATGTAGGTTGAGATAATAAACATATAATCCATCCAAAATTATTTAATACATATTTGAAATAAAACTACTTTTACGGATTCTATCGCGTTTGTATCTGATTTTTTTATTTTCCAACGTTTCGAACACTTTACAGCGATCATGGTCACGGGAGCACTAAGGTGCATTACGTCTGAAAAGTCATAGAAATGTATATGCAAATCCTTTGAAACGTCGGGTAGTTAAAAATCAAATACAAACGCGATAGAATCTGTAGAAGTAGTTTAATTTCAAATGCAAACCATTCAATATTAATATATGCTTTAAGTTTTAAATAACCACATACAAATCCTTTTGCAGATAATTTCACTTTCACATATGTAAGTACATAGTATACTACATTTCCTATTTCCAATGGTAAATACTCACATTGTTAGGGCAAAACTGAACTGGAAAAACGTAAGATTAATCGTCTCAAGCCTGCAGGCGACAGCCGACCGAGCAATTTTGTGAGAAACCTACCAAATTGCCTGGAGCCATCAATCATGTTGGTTGCTATCCTTTTACGATTTTGTCGCTCAACATTACTCAAAAGACATTTTTTTTTCTTCACAAGTTATAGATCATAGATGATACTCTTAAAAGTTTTAATGTAATAAATAATATTAAAAATATTAATAAAATTATTTTAGAAATTAATTCTAATGGATAGCAATCTAAATCTAAATATTACTGTGTGGTAGCGGTACGAATACTACGAACTCTTACTTTGCTGGTGGATGTCGTAAAAGACGACTAAGAGCCTTATAACCTTGGTCAACTCCATTTGATGCCGTTTGGTCAACAATTACATTCTCAAGGAGGGTTTACGTCTGGCAGGCGGCCGGTTATAAAACTATTGCCAGTAACTTCTACAATATGTACTATGAAAGAAGATTATTGTATCGACCCCAAGTAATTGAGATAAGAGTAGGAGAATGATGATGAGTATCTAAATACTGCTGTAAGCCGTAATTCCCAACTAATATTAAAAATTGATAATACTTGACAAGAAAAGTAAATATCTAATGGCTGTATGGCAGCGACTACGAATACTATCCCTTACTCTGCCTTCGTTATAATAATATAAGGATAATATAATGAGATAACTCGATATATAATAATCTATATATTCGACCTGGCTCAACTCTATCTGACGTCGTTTGGTCAACAATTACATTCCCAAGAAGGGTTGACGTCAGGCAGGCGGCCGGCCATATCACTCGTCTCATAGTTCCGGTGGCCCGCTCGTACGGCGAAAATTGTCGCATTGTAGGGTGGCTATATGGGGCCGCGCGCCGTTTCTTCCGTCGTCCCGGACCGATATGGCAGAACGTGACTACACCATAGTCCACGGCAAAATAAAAAGAGGCGTCCGGCTATATAACTATTTAAATTTGACAATATGTACAATGGAAAAGGAGTAGACATTGCATCAATCCCATGTAATTAGGATAAGAGAGCAGGATAATGATGATGATGATGATATGAATAGTAAATATACTTTCTATGTAGTGATGGAGTAAGAATACAATTCACCACCTTCTTATCTTATCCGTGGGTGATTGTTAGAGACGACTAAGGGATATAAACCACATATAACATATATACAAGAAAGAAAACAACTCGAAACAAAACCCTATACAAACAAAACTGTCCAGAGTGGTATAATAGGTCAATTTCCCTCCCATTATGGAGACGGCTCAAGCCTAACAGTGGGACATAAAGCTGAGATGAGGATGAGAAGATGATAATTCATCAAACTATCAACGTTCTCTTTTAGGTATATCACGTAGATGTTAACAAAATAATAATCGTAATGCCCACAGGTGGCTTGACAATCAGAATTAATGTTTTAAGTTTTCCAAGGTAGAACTGCCCTGGCCACCGAAGACTAAGATCGGGTACCGGTGGCCCGCTCGCACGGCGAAGAGAGGTGCTTGCAGGGTGGGTCTATGGGGTTGCGTGCCGCCTCTTTCGTCGCCCCGGACCGATTTGGCGGAGCGCGACCACGTCCATGGCCCACCACAAAAAAAAAAAAAAAAAAAAAAAAAAAAAAAAAAAAAAAAACGGTAGAGCTGCCACGAATTTTCTTAGTGAAGCCTCAGTTTGTTCTCACTACTCCCATAGCAGGGTAAAGAGCGGTGTTATTCCTAGGAAATGACTACTAATAAAGCGTGACCACCTATCTAGATAACCTAATGTAATAATGTGTCTATTTAATATACATTTTTGTAGTCAGTCTACCGCAATAGAGCTCTTAATGACAGTTGTGTATATAACACAACCAATCTTGTATCATTCGAAATGAAATAATAAATAGACGTTATATAAATGATTTCCTTTTCATAATTAAATTATATCAATAATCAACATCATTCTCCTGCTCTTATTCCAATTACTTGGGGTCGACGCAATATGTAGGTACGCCGCTTCCTAGATATTGCAGAAGTTATTGACAATAATTTTATGACCGACCGCCTGCCTGGCATCAAACCTCCTTGGGAATGTAATTGTTGACCAAACGGCATCAGGTAGTGTTGGCCCAGGTCGTTATAAAGCTCTTAGTCGTCTTTTACGACATCCACGAGCAAAGTAAGGGTTTGTAGTATTCGTAGCCGCTACCACACAGCTTTAGATAAATTATATCAATAATATCATAATAATATCTTACTCGAACTCGAAGGATGTAGGTACCGAGGGAGACCGAGACTAACCTACCTAGACCAGATCGGTCATGTACTGAAGGAAGGTGGAGGCAAGAGTCTCCAAAACCGGCGAGCGTGTATGAAGAGAATTATGAATGTTGAGGAAGCGAGTGAAGTATGCAGAGATAGAGTTCTCTGGCACTCTGTTCTCTCTGCCTACCCTGCAAGGGATATGGCGTGATGATATGTATGTATGTATGTGTAATATCATACTCAATCAATATTGATGACGATTATACTGTAAAAACTGTGGCAAGTATATTAAGTGATTAGGCAAGACTTAAGACTTTTGGCTTCATAGATAACAATGAGATACCTAATTCAGTTTAATCCTCTTAGTAATATACTAATAACAGTTTTACACCTAGTGCTACATCGAGAATATTGTGATGGTTAAATGACTTTTCAAGACCTTGAAATCGAAGCACGATTTCTCGCCCAGTAATGCTATATTTTAGCTACTCTACTAATAGAGAAGAGTAAATGTAATTAAATTTATAAATAAGTAGGTATTAGAGGACTTATCATACCTCATATTCTCTGCTGCTCTAAATGGAGCCCAATTAACTATTCATCAATGGGGACCGGTAGGGCTTGTAGGAATATTGTTATATGATTTTATATACTAGGCTAAAAATATTAAAGCACAAATTTGAAAATAGCGAATTGCGTTTATCTTGATTTTCCTTTCTTTAGTTAATTTTCCTATAGTTTTTATACACACAACTATTTATTAAAATAATCTGTGAAACTAGACATGTAGCCATACCTTCTCACCCAATATATGAAATTGAAAATTTAGCGTCTAATCCTAAATTCAGATAAAATTTATTTGTTAAAAAGAGTTTAATTATTAGAAGCTAATATAATAATATACTTTTATATTATTAACTAAATAATTGGAAAGAAAATAGATGAATATTTTGTCATACTAATGGATATATTACAAAAATTACTGTACATTATCTTTTAATAACCATAAAAACAAGATAACAAACATTACTCACATGGCCGATTTTCGCCCACACGCAAATCCAGTTATCGCAATATCAAATATACAATACGAATAAGTTATTCAAAGGAATATAATGTTACAAAATAAATCTGTTTTATATATTAGATAATATATTAAAAAATAATAATTTAAATTATAAATATATCAAATGATTATCAGTAGATATATTAATATTTAATTCAAGTTCGGCAAAATCTGTTGATAACATACCTTTATTTTGGGCGGCCATTATATTTTTCTGCCCACGGGGAGTGGCGCATTATTTCTCTTGAAAACTTTCACATTTCACAATGTTCTATTTTATATTATTAACACGACAGCGAGCGTCTCTTGTTTATTATACGTGTTTACTATACAACTGGTGGTCTGGAATAGGTTGTTTTGTGGAAAAATCGATAGGCGCCGCGCGCATTGGTCTGTTACACGCAAGTGATAAATGCCGCGCTAGCGACAACCTACCTCGTAGACTCGTAGCTGTCCAATCCTACATATAGTACACATCTACAACTTGTATAAAACATATCTGTAGATATACCTATATACTAACTTCAAAAGTTTCGTTATCACATAGCCAGCTGTTTTGCTCGACACGGTCTAAACAATTCATAAACTTAATCTAACTTAATTTGTGTATCTACTTTTCATAAAGTAATTTTATACATTATCAGAATTGTATTTCAGAATGTTTTCCATTATTTTGAGAAATTAAATACAATATCTAATATATGTTAAAAAAATCAAATATAACTATTATTATTATCAATATCTGGATGACCGAGCTTAGCTCGATATTTTTATTTGTAAAAATACACACGTTTTGAATATATAGAAATCTATATATTCAAAATTTGGGAAAGGGCACCAGCAATTGCCATGAAATTAAGTATGCGCGAGGTATCGGGGGGTGATAAATCTGTCTAACAATCTAGGTTTCATCTATAATAAATATTGTTTTATCAGTGTTTTCAGCCAATGAAAAAATATGATTAGAATATGCTGGTAAATTTGGCCTTCGTTTTCAACAGTAGAAATAGCTCAGTTAGGAATTCAAGCAATCTATTCGAGAAAACTCCATTTCTATCCTCGGTTTTCTCTTTCTTATTTATTTATCTTTTTTTTAATTTTCATATTATTTTCATTATTTCATCAATTAGTGTTTAATGCCTAAATATATTTTTTTAAAAACATATTTTGCTAATAAACAGCATCGATCTAGACCCGGTTCAGATATTTGTTGTATAATACTTCAACTGCTCAGTGTAAGTGGGTGTGTGTGTAGGCGAAAGATTTGTACGTTAAGATAGATAATATTTACACATATGTAAATGTACTTTAGTTCACTCAGCCCGGCATCTTTCCATTACTACTACTCATTGACAAAGTACATGTAGAGACGAGCAGTGGTTTATTATCGGCAGAAACATATCAATTACCGCGAATATATAAATTATATAGATTACTGAAATTTAGCATTTAATATGCTTGATTATTTATAAAAACCCGATACGAGTGAAAAATTATTGTCACAAGTTGATATTATATATATATATGGAGTATTAAGTCTGTACAATGCGAAAACAATGTCCGGTAGATGGCACACCTCTCCTTAAAGATGAAAATATAATACGATGCGAGAATTGAATGTCCTACAATAGTTCACGGTGGTGTAAGTGGCAGCACGATTGGAACGGATTTCCAATAGGTGTGGGTTCGAAAAACGATATCGTCTTCAACTGTACGCTTTCAACGTTCTATTCTCTCAAACAAGCGCAGGTTCTAGAATTAACTACTTGCTGGGTATTTACCAAGCGTTATAACATGTCCATCATGAAACGAGGTTTAAGAAGAGCGCTTCTCTCAAGGTAGGCTGCAACGTGACTGTACCTTGGTATCCTTGATTGATATTTCTGAGGTCCATAAGGGACAGTTCGCCAAAAGGCAATAAATAAATTAGATGGACTAAGCCTTCCTTGTCAAAAAAATATTAACATTATTGTCTTTGTTTTTAGGGCAGGCTATGGTATGGTCACACCTCGTTCGATCTGTACGGGGCGACAGAAGGAACGGCATGCAGCTCCATAGACCCGCCCTACAATATACGTCTCAACACCGTGTGAGCGGGCCGCCGGTACCCGATCCTTGTCTTCAGTGGCTTCCATATTGCCTAGTTTATCATTGAAATCGTATATTAATATAAAATAAGTTTTCCTAGGCTAGTAAGTGCTTAGTCTAAAATAACTGATGAGACCACAATTAATGCTCGAATAGCTATAACATACTCGTAATAGGCCTTTGTCCCGGTACGGTATCATACAAAATAAATTGTTATCCATTGAAGTACTAAAACATAGCCAAAAAAATGTTTAGTAATCTTATGTAAAATACTAATTAAAGATCTACTAATTATGAAACTAATGTCGATGTTGCTGTACTTAAGGTCTAATATGCTCACACCAGCGGGTTGTGTCATCGTTTAATACAATTCTAACTGCAAAGTTTGAAGTATTAAGCCTATAACAATGTGTAAACATTGTCGGGTAGATGGCATACGTCACCTTAAGACGTAAATATGATACGAAGCGAGATTTGCATGTCCTACAATAGTTCACGGTGGTGTAGTGCCAGCACGATTGGGCCGGAATCCCAATGGGCGCGGGTTCGAATCCCGCTTGTGACATCATTTTTTCGCTTCGTAATCGGGTTTCATAAATAATTAAGCATATTAAATGCTAAATTTTAGTAATTTGACCAGCGGGATTGTTTTATAAAATAAATATATAATATAATTAGGTCTTTGAAAGAGATGAAGCCAGAACAGATGTAAGAGTAACAATAGGTAATGATGTACTAGAGCAAGTGGATGAATTTGTATATCTTGGATGTGGATTTAGCCGAGATGGAAGGTACACCACTGATATAGAGCGAAGAGTGAATGCGGGAAATAGAGTGAACGGAGCGTTGGGGCAACTTCTCGGCAGCCACCACCTCAGCCAGAAGGCACGTGTAGCAATACATAACGCAGTACTTGTCCCAACATTACTGTATGGAAGCGAGAGTTGGGTATGCAGAAAAGAGTATGAAAGTAAAATTAATGCGGTCGAAATGCGATCTCTGCGGAAAATCTGTGAAGTTAGGCTGACCGACCGCATTCGTAACAACAACGTAAGAGAGCGAGTAGGTATGAAAGAGAGTATTGGTGTAAAGATGCGAAAGGGAATGCTCCGATGGTTCGGACATGTGGAAAGAATGCCGAACGAACGTCTGGTTAAGAAGATATACAATGCGAAAGTGGAAGGATGTAGGTACCGGGGGAGACCCAGACTAACCTACCTAGACAAGATCGGTCATGTACTGAAAGAAGGTGGAGTCAAGAGTCTCCGAAACCGGCGAGCGTGTATGAAGAGAATTATGAATGTTGAGGAAGCGAGTGAAGTATGAAAAGATAGAGTTCTCTGGCACTCTGTTCTCTCTGCCTACCCTGCAAGGGATATGGCGTGATGATATGTATGTATGTATGTATATAAACTATTATTAATTATTGAAATTATTATCGACAGTGACAATTGAAAAGGAAATTTTGGCGAGCACTTGTAAGCGCTTGTTGTGTTCATGTATTTATAGTAAATACGATATATTAGTGTTTTTAACATGTATCACAATATTGATAGCAGCATGTGAAGTAATTGCTAGGTTATATAGTGAATATGATATATAAGCGCTAAAAATATGAAGAAACAGACAATTTGTGAAAAAAACAAATGTACCTCGATACTGACAACAATTAATAGCTGATTGTCGATACAACAAAATTTTTAAATTCAGATTATATTCAAAATTTTAGTGTCCTATAGTGTTATATTGATTAATTTTGCTGATATTATGTGTTATTTAAACAGAGAAATTGAAAAGCTGCTGTAAATATGATATAATAGTAGTATATGTATATTTTCATGTTCTGCCAAAATATACAGAGGAAACATGCTTTCGTTATCAGCACCCAAGTAAAAGTAACAACTTGAGTTCATCATTCTCCTACTCTTATCTCAATTACATGGGGTCGATAAAATATGTATTCTTCTTTCATAGTACATATTGTAAAAGTTATTGACAATAGTTTTATGACCGGCCGCCTGCCAGACGTGAACCCTCCTTGAGAATGTAATTGTTAACCAAACGGCATCCCAGGTTGTTATAAGGCCCTTAGTCGTCTTTTACGACATCCACGCACAAAGTAAGGATTGGTAGTATTTGTAGCCACTACCACATAGCTCAACTTAACTTACTGGCAGATTATTGTTATGAAATCTACTTAATATTATTAAGTGAAATATAAGTTATGAAAAAATAACACAACGATTTGGTTTCTTCTTCTTCTTCTTGATGAATGGCTTCTGTTAGCGATTAACCGCAACTTCGCCAATGTCCCGTAAGACTCGTTCGTAGGCCGTCAAACGAAGGAGATTGTACGGTACGAAATAATATGTAAAGGGCCGGTGAGTATGACTCTAAGATTACATGAGAAATACGGTGACAAGTAGTATACTGAAACAAAAAATAATTCTAACTAGAACGATTTGGTTATACTGTTTGCTAAGCTAACAGTGCATTCGACTGAAATACTTTGTCTCCGTAGTCATGAACAATATTATTAAAAAAAAGATTGCCAGTACAAAAAACATGTCACTTTACATTTGATATTGACATTTGCAGTGACATCAATTGACAGAAAATAAACAAAACCTTTGCACTAAAGGGAAATAAATCTTTACAAATAAAATAAATCGAAATATTAAAAAATGCGTGAAGCAAAAATGAGTTCACATCTTTCTGGCGGTAGACTAAACGTAGCTTTAGTCCAGGAAACTATGAGAGCAGAATTATTAAATTTATTACAACTTTGCAAAGGACCTAAGGTATGATTTTTCCTTAATACTAACTTTAAAAATTAAAATTATTATTATTTATATTTAAAATCCAGTATCCATTTATACCTGAAATAAAGTATAGTGAATAACATTCCATTTGCAGATTTATGGTACCGATAATTCTTACCGTGGTCCTTATCACAAATAATTCAGTTTCCTGATTATTATAACAATATCATGTAGGTATTTATTACGTATATGGTTTAATAGAAATACTTTGTTATGATGTTACAGTTTTATTGTTATTTTTGACTAATTATTTACAAATTGTGCAATGGAATAGTTGATTATTAAGTTTTTATTTTTTTTTATGCTAAGACTGTAAGTATTGCATATACTATAATGAGATATTTCTTTTAAGAAGGGTCGCCATATTTAGATTTTTTTTCAAACAGCCATCTGCTGTTACCATAGAAGATATGTATCATAAGTCAATATATCATCAATCAGCCTATTGCCGACCATTGCTGGATGTCTCCTTCATACTTATATGAGGAGATAGTGCTGTAATTCCCACACTTAGCAGGCGAAATGGCAATTGCAGTGAGCTTTTATACATTTCCTAGTAGAGAGCCGCTGCCCCTCTCCTGGTGAGCCCTCAACTGTTTCATACTACTCCCACAGGCAAGTAAGGGGTGGAGACAATTGTATTCTTATCGCATCGCCATATGTGAATAGTCACTATATGCCTCTGTGAGATTTTGATTTTGAGCTGGATGATACCACATCCTGAGTTTATTTGCCTGCTAATGTTTAATAAATACATTTAAGTCTAATTAATATGTTCTGTGGTGACGGAGTAAGAATACAATTCACCAACATATCATACCCGTGGGTGATTGTAAGAGATGACTAAGGGATATAAAATGCATATAACTTTTATGCAAGAGAAGGAAAACTCGAAACAAAACCCTATACCAACATGTCTGACCAGCACGGTATAGTAGGTTTATTTCCCCTTACATTACGGAGGAGGCCCGAGCCCAACAGTGGTACAAATATGGGCTGTGATGATGATGAATATGTTCTGTCTATTCCTAAAAATACTGTCTTGACAACCTTCACTGTAGTTTCCTTATATTCATAATTTTATTAACAAAAATTAGCTTATTTACTATTTTAGGTTACAATATGGGATGAATGGCTGGCCGGTCCAGTGGGTCAAGTTGCTCAATACTCACTCTTAACAGACCATGAAGTTACTGATATGTTTCAATTGAAGCCTGGCACTCTGCCAACAGTATCAGTTAAACATATAGTATTCATATGTAGACCACAATTAAAGTTAATGGATTTAGTGGCTGACTATGTTCAGTCTTTGAGGTAAGTTGCTTATTAATTTTTTATATCATCATCTCATCTCAGCTCATACACATCCCACTGTTGGGCTCGAGCCTCCTCCATAATGGGAGGGAAATTGACCTACTATACCACACTGGTCAGACGTTTTGGTATAGGAGTCTGTTTCGAGGTTTCCTTCTCTCGCATAGATGTTATATGCATTTTATATCCCTTAGTCATCTCATGAGATCACCCACAGGTGAGATAGGGGGTGGTGAATTGTATTTTTACTCTGTCACCACATGGACAAAATTTTTATATAACTAGTGTTAATGTACTGCACAAAATAGTGTTTTTAGAGATAATAATACAGCTTCTGTTTTACAGAAGGCTCCACACCTATATTTTCTCTCTTGCCATAGGAAAGACAGTTGTAGCATATAATGATAATATATTTTATTCCTTTTTTTAATTGGATCAATATTTCTAAGAGAGTATACTTGTTAATACAAACTATACCTTTATAATAGTCGAACAGACAGACAGTGTCATGTTTATAATAGTGACTTACCATGCCAAGTGTCGTGGATTTGATTACCATGCAGGATAATAGTTTGTGTGATCCACAACTAGTTGTTAGTCTGGATATAAGTTGTGTCAGTTAATTGCATATTTCTCCGTGTGGTGACGGAGTAAGAATACAATTCACTATCCCATATCTTACCCGTGGGTGATCATACGAGACTACTAAGGGATATAAAACGCATATAACATCTATGCATGAGAAGGAAAACTCGAAACAAAACCCTTTACCTATTGGTAAAGGTCGTGGTAGTCTGACCAGTGTGGTGTAGTAGGTCAATTTCCGTCCCATTATGGAGGAGACTCAAGCCCGACAGTGGGACATATATGAGCTGAGATGAATTGCATATTTGTTGAGTCCCTCACAATATGAGAATTGTTTCATTATTGCAAGGTGTTGTCGTTTAAACAAAAAGGAGAAAGCTCCTAATATTGCCTAGATTGAGAACTACTAACATTCAAAGCTTAACTAAAAAAAATAAAATTAAACCCATGACAAAGGACATTAAAGGACACATTCTATTTTTTATCAACACAGTGCCAACATATCTGCCATTGTATGTAGTCATGAACATTTTAATTTTTTTATTAAAAGTATTTTTCATGTTTCAGAAGCAAACAAAGCATTCCGGTGGAGTTTCATCTATTTTTTGTTCCACGGAAAAGCGAACTATGTAAAGTAAAATTAACTAACAGAGGGGTACTGGCGAACCTTACAATACAGGAATTCAAATGTGATATCTTCCCGTTTGATAGTGATGTCATGTCACTGGAACTGCAGAATGACTTCAGGTAGTAACCAAATTTAAAACTCGTAATAAATATTTTTTTTCAAATTACTGAAATTTAACATGCTTGATTATTTATAAAAACATAATTGCAAGCGAAAATGGAATATCATATCCCATGTCTGATATTCATTTTTCACTTGTAATGAAGTGTTTATAAATATATTTTTATTAAAAAGCATGTCTTTATCATTCTGCTCTTATAAGAACTATTTGGAGTCTACACAATGTGTCTCTTCTTCTATTATCCATGTGAATAAAGTTTTGTCTATAGTTTTATGACCAGCCACCTGCCTTGCAACAATCTTCCTTAGGAAATTATTGACCGGAAGGCTTCAGGCAGACATGACCAAAGTTAATGAAAAACTCTTAGAGGATTTCAGCGACACCTATCAGCAATGAACAAAAAGTTTGCTAAAATTTGTGTACCATATAGTCATTTTTATTAAAGACCTCCATCCATCAGCCCATAAACATCCACTGTGGGACATAGACATCGTCACGAGAATGCCACTCAAAGGCGTCACGTGTATCCAACGGTTGCCTGTGACATACCTAGTGGGGGATCTCATTAAAGACCTTAAGGACCTCAAGTAGGTGTTTTTGACGGGAACGGGAAAATGTCATATAGTAGTCATATATTATTATTTTTGTATTTGAGGGTATTTGAATACTAAACGAAGGTAAAATTTTGTGTAATGTAATTTACAACTGTAGTAAATAAAAAAGAACATTACACACATTTCCATGTTATGCGCGGCAAATTGACCAAAACGGTGCTGCTTTTACACGACAATGCACCCGTGCACAAGGCACAAGATGCAATGGCTTTTTTTTTTTTTTTTTTTTTATTGGTGGGCTATGGGTGCGTCTCGCCCCGCCAAATCGGTCCGGGGTGACGGAGAAGGCGGCGCGTGATCCCATAGACCCACCGTAAAATCCTCTCTCTTCGCCGTGCGAGCGGACCACCGGTACCCGATCTTTGTCTTCGGTGGTCCGCTCGGCGGTTTACCCTCGCGGGTTCCTCTCGTCGACGCCCCGACAGATTTCGCCGTCGGGGCGTCGCCCTCACGCGGTGGCCTCGCGTCGGGTGACCGGACAATTCCCCGGTCCGATCACCCGAGGCCTGGGTTAGGGCGGCATCAGGCGCAGGTATTCGCGCCTGCGCCGCCCCGGCCGCTGGCGGCGGCCCGGGTCGCGGGAGTCCTCCCTGACTCGTTCCGCCGCCTCCTTCCGCGAGATGACAGCCTCGCAGAAGGCGGCGACCGCGTCCCAATTCCTGACGCTGTCGACCATCGCCCTTGCGACAGCCGGCAGTGACAGGTCGGCACCGATAATAGCGACGAGGTCGCGGCGCTGCCCGTCCCAGCCCGAGCATTCCTCGAGCGTATGTTGCGCCGTGTCCTCGTCACTACTGCAATGATGGCAGCCCGGAGTCCACTCCCTGTACACGACCGTGTGCAGGTATTTCCCGAAGCACCCGTCAACACCTGCACCAGTCGGAAGGTGAGGACCCCGTGCCGCCGCTCCATCCATTTCATCAATACGGGCCGGAAGGCTTCGACGGTCACGATACCGTGTCTAGGCCTCTCCAGCCGCGTAACCCAACGGGCGATGACGTCTCGGCGGGCGTCCTCGCGCCAGGTGGCTATCTCGCTCAAGATGCAATGGCTGCCAGACGAAAAGTGGGCTTCCAAATGTTGGAACATCCTCCCTACAGTCCAGACTTAGCTCCCAGCGATAATTATTTATTTCCGAAATTGAAAAAAGAAATCCGTGGGAAGAAATTTTCGTCTGATGATGAGATGAAGAACGCAATTTCAGCCTATTTCGACGACAAAGAGAAATCATTTTTTTTATTGTATTTATAAATTAATTGAACGATCTGGAGAAATGTATCAGGGTTAAGGGAGAATATATTGAGAAAGAAAAATAATTTTGATTATTACTTTACCTTTTTTAGCCCCCCCTTCCACGAACTTATTTACCTCCCCTCGTAGTATATTACATCCCTCATTATCGTCTATACTACAAACTAATAATTATTTTTTTAAAGACCACCCTTCACTAAGGAAATAATCCTTGTATTGCGGGGAACTTTGCAAACATGCAATTAACGCAGACACGTTACATCCAGGCTCAGAACTACACTTCGTGGATCGCACAAAGTATAGTCTTACGTAGGAATCGAACCAACGCACAGGCACGGAAGGTCGATATCTTAACCACTACGCTATCATGTGCAGTCAAAAAATTAATTGTCATTTCTAAATTTTCTTAAGATTGAACTAAAATAAAAATAAAATGTTTCAGAGAGAATTATTTGGAAGGTGACCCAACCTGTGTTTATAATGCTGCCCAAGCTTTACGTACCATACAACAATTATATGGTATCATACCACGAGTATTCGGGAAAGGTCTCGCCGCTAAACAGGTTAGATGTTTGATTTTTATACTAAATCAGCTGACCCAACAAACGATGTTCTATAAACCTAAAAGAAATAAATGTATTATTCTTCGAAATCGCAGCATCACTTACTGGGTCCAATTGTTTATCTAACATATTCTTGAATCCATCTAAACAAAAATAGAAGATTTCATCAAAATCAATCCAAATGTATAAGAGGAGTTCAGTCATATACAAAAGACCGACCGGGTTGAGAGCCCTCAGCGCTCCGCCCATAGTCCGGTTAAGCTGTCAAAGCCCTCTCGGCTAACAGCGATCGCAGTGGAAAGAGTTTAGTGGGTATTCTAGTCACGGGGCTAGCGAGTCCCACACTCCTCGTTTGTTTTTCCGACAGGCGGGGGTTAGTGCGCAAATAGCATTCTTGAACCACTGCGTTACCAAAAAAAAAAAAAAAAAAAAAAAATACAAAAGACCAAAAGAAATAAGTACAAAACAATCATATATATGAAGATTTGACTATATGAAGTTATAATATACACTAAAAAAAGATGAAGTTACTTTCATCAGAAAGTATATACCTGCAGTTACTTTGAACTTTACAATATCCATCGATTCGCCCGGCAACGCTGACCACTGTGGGGATATGTTCCTCTTCGTAATAGGATAATACATGAATGGATGATGGTATCTTCAGATGGTTATTCTTGTTCAGGTTATATTTTATGTTCATTAATTTTAAGTTTGAAAAGCCCTATACGATATAAGGTTTTATTCCATAGCACAGGATCATTATGATCATCGTCATCTCAGCTCGTATATGTCCTGCTCCTAGGTTCGACTCTCCTCTAAAATGAGAGAGAAATTGACCTACCAATGCATGCTGGTTAGTAGACATGTGTAAGTAATGCGAGTGATGCATCACACGTAATATTACCCGACCGCGTACTATCATATTACACATTGCGCGACTAAACATGACATGACATTAAACATCACACATCACATTAAGCATGACGCCGAACACTCGTGTACTGTTCTGTATTTCTGCAATGTTCGGTAATTTGGTAATGGTTATCTATCTCTCAAACGCGCCGTGTGTCTTTTCGGGAGAGTGAGAGGGATAGAACGACTGGACCGCGCTGCGCCTGCGGTCGATAAATATTTATTTTGAGCTCTATTTTTAGAACATTAAGGCTTATATTAAATGAAATGTCATGTGTGATGTTTGAAGTGATGGTAAAATGTAATTTTACTCGGCACGAAATGTAATGCCATATAACATCACTTCGCGAAGTACTGTTTCGCGCATGTCCACTGGTTAGATGGGATTTTTGCTTCTCATGCAGTGATGTTATTCGCCTTCGCTCCTTAGTCGAATTTTACAGGATACGCGATGTTTATTAAATAAACGAAGCCATACAATTACTTATACCAGATTTTTTTTATATAGGTTTGGGATCTGCTCTGTCGTTTAAACAAAGAGGAGCAAGGCACAGCTCCGAAGGGTTCGGCTACGTCATGCATCGACCAGCTTCTTCTGTTGGACCGCGCTGTTGATTTTACAAGCGTGATGACCACACAACTCACCTACGAAGGACTTATAGGTAACTCAATCCACACAACTATCAATATATCGGCGTCCATTGTTCCACCTCCGTGGGGAGGGATAAAATAATGTCATAATCACTACGTTTGACAAATGGTTTGGCTATACTAGTTGATATTAGAAGTTTCCTAGCCCATCCTGTTTTTACGACGCCTCGACAACTTAAAATAGAATATGGTAACTTATATTTAGCTCATGAATTAAATAATTATTTTCTACTTCTATGCCTAGGTATATTACAAAAGATGGTCAACAGCAATAAGCTTGTATTGTGTAGATGTAAGCGACATATAGCCATTTGACCATGGCGCCACGCTGTCTACTAGTCTTTTCTGGCACTTCTAGTTATTTTTGAACGAACGTCTAGTTAAGAAGATATACAATGCGAAAGTGGAAGGATGTAGGTACCGGGGGAGACCGAGACTAACCTACCTAGACCAGATTGGTCACGTACTGAAGGAAGGTGGAGTCAAGAGTCTCCGATACCGGCGAGCGTGTATAAAGAGAATTATGAATGTTGAGAAAGCAAGTGAAGTATGCAAGGATAGAGTTCTCTGGCACTCTGTTCTCTCTGCCTACCCTGCAAGGGATATGGCGTGATGATATGTATGTATGCAGTTATTTTTGGCAATGTATATTATTTCTATACCTCATTCGATTGTCTGGATTGGCTGCATGGAAACGTAGTGCCCCATTGCGCATACGCTGCGTTTTTTGTTTGGAACACTGGGACGGCGAGCATTAGCCTTCGGTGTTCAACTTATATTCGAACTTCGCCTGCTCTCTTTAGCCCTTTTGGAATTATTATTCTTACTTAATCACCATAACGAATGTAGTTTAAAACGTTTGAAATTGGAAAACAATTTCTTTATGAAGGAAGTTTCAGATATACTATAAAGTTACATTCCTTCCCAACAAGAATAATGTACTTTCATATTTAAAATGGCATTATGTGTACAGATGAAATCTTCGGCATAAAGAACTCAGCGGCTACATTCCCGGGCCACAAGTTTGTGAGTGCCGAAGATGCAAACCCCGAGGTAACTGCGCGAGAAAAGAAGCGTATCATACTCAACTCCAGTGAGGAGCTATTCGCTGATATAAGAGATTGTCACTTCGCAACGGTTAGTATACATTTTGTGGTTCCATCCATCTATCAGCTCATCAAGTTACACTGCTGGACGTGAACCTTCCATGAGAGTGCCACTTAAAATGGTCGCAACCGTGGGTCACAATAGTCTAGAGTAAACGAAATGAGCCCCAACAGTGAGGCATATATGGCCTGTGATGATGATGATGATGAGATGAGTCAAAAGACGCTGATCTGTTCAAATCTAACAAATAATCTATAAATCTGTTTAAATCGATCACAGCACCACCTACTAAGGCCAATTGCCAATCTAAACCACTCTTCAGCTCTTCAGCTGAATATACTAAATTCCATCAATATCAGTCCAGCTCTTTAGGAGGAACTCAATCACATACGCAAGTGCAATTGTATACATAAAAAATAATGTAGGAACATCAAACATTTAATATCATTATTTTCAGGTTGGAGCAGCGCTGTCGAAAAAAGCTCGTATTATAAAGATGCAAGAAGACGAACGCCACAAGTGCGTCTCCATGCAAGAAATCAAACAATATGTATACAGAATGCCCCAGTTGTTAGCCAACAAACAATCTATAGCTACACACATTGCCATTGCTGAGTATATCAACGAGGTAAATATTCAACCCTGTGTTTATATAGTAAACTAGCTTCTGCCCACGGCTTCGCCCGCGTAAAAGGTTACTTTTCTAAAGTTTTTCATCCCCTATTTTTATTGTACCCCTTAAGGGTAAATTTTTATATGTTAATGTCATATTTATTGATATCTAATCAATAGCCTAAAACTAAGTTTCAAGCTTCTGGCTTTAAAAATGACGATATTTCCTTACAACTTTCCATCCCCTTTTACAATCCCTTTTTTGCATTAAAAAGTAGCCTATGTCCTTTGTCAGGCTCTAGACTATCTGTGTACCAAATTTCATTTAGATCGTTTCAGTAGTTTTGGCGTGAAAGAGCAACAGACGGACAGACAGAGTTACTTTCGCATTTATAATATTAGTATTTATAATATTAGTAAGGATTTTAATTTTTTTTTTGAGACAGGCTGTGGTATAACCACACCCTGCCCGACCTGACGGAAGGGACTGATCCGAGAAGGAACTGAAGGTCATGAATACTATAAACCTTTACATTGCTCGTGGTCGTCGTAAAAGCTGACTAAGAGTTAAACATCGACCTGGGTCAACTTACATCTGTTGACGTCCAGGCTGGTCATAATTGCTACAACTGACATTATGTATGATGGTGAAAGAATACATATTGCGTTGACCCCAACTGAACCCAAGTGTTTGGTATAAAAGCAGGATGATGATAAGCCATCGTCACACACAAATATAAAAGTTTTATTTGTTTTTGATGTCTAAATCTAGTATTATACACGACAATCGCTTACGAAAATAGATTCAATTCTTCGCATTGAAAATTAGCCTCTCCAATAACCTTACAATAACGATTAGTCCGGTTTAACGAGTTGCCTTGATTGACATTTTTTTACAGACTAAAGACAGTTTTGAGTTTCAAGACACGATACAATGTGAGGAGGGATTCCTAAATTGCATCGATAACGATAAAATCTGTCCCTTCATAGAGGATCTCATCGCTCAGAAAGCACCCCTCACTAAGGTAATCTTGACTTGAATTTATACAATTAAAATACTAAATGATTTGACCTTTCCGTGTGGTGACGGAGTCCGAGAGAGAGAGATGGAGAGGAGAGACCCGTGGGTGATCGTAAGGCGACTAAGAGATATAAAAATGCATATAACATCTATACAAGAGAAAGAAAATTCGAAACAAAACCCTATACTAACACGTCTGACCAGCGTGGTAGGTCATTTTCCCTCCCATCACGTAGGAGGCTTGAGCTCAATAGTGGGACATGTATGAGCTGAGATGATGATGAAATGATTTTTTAATTATTGCAGTTGCGTGAATAAAATTGTCCAGCTCTTTCACATCTACATTAATTCTTATAATATTTATTTGATTTTTTTGTCTTATAAGTGATAACTCGATGTTTTTATTGTTTTTTTTTTTTGTATTTAAGTTGTTTAAAGAAAATAGTTGAGTTGCTTCACATTTATTTTCAATAATATTACAATTTATCAATGCTTTGAATTATAACGAAACACTCGACGATGATCGTACGATCATTGTCGAGTACTACTAAAACATGTGCATAACATATGACAACGGAGATGTTTTCGATATTTTTTTTCTGTATTTAATGTGCAATAGAAGGTGAAGAATCACCTTCTCTTGCACGTGGGAGTTGTAAAAGGTGATAAGAGATATAATATGCAAGTAGCAACGATGCAAAAGAAGTGAATCTGGAAATAAAACCCTAAACCAACGTGACTGACTAGCGTAAAGATCAATTTACCTCCCGCTGTAGGGGACACTCGAGCCCAATACTAGATGTACAAAGGAAGTAAGTACATTAGAAAAGGAGAGCAGTACACTTCGGACTTCCCACCTTTGTACATAAAAGACACAAGTTGACATTATATTCTTATTACGTCACCTAGCGACAAATCACTTGCACAGCACTTAACTTTAATTTATATCGCCAGGTTCTTCGCTTAATCTGCCTGCAATGTGTAACAGGGTCTGGGCTCAAACCCAAAGTTCTTGAGTTCTACAAACGGGAACTAGTACAAGTATATGGACTGAATACGTGGCTCACTCTTTGCAATTTAGAGAAGTGTGGGCTGTTGAGACCACAGCAGGGTGCTAGGCAGTATGCTGTACTCAGAAAGGTAATTATATATTTTATACTAGTCGACTGGGCACTCTTCGTTTCGCATAAGAGTCAATGAATGAGCAGATTTCGATTAATTCAAAATTATTAAGTTATTTTCTTTATTTATGATAATAAATTTAAAAAATCAAGTATTTTAATAACGTGCCAGCAAGACGAAGAAGTACCTTGTATTATACGACATTTTTCTTCGTGCGCATTCAAAATTATCTAATTGTTGATCTCTGAGATTTGCTCGACGATTTCGCATTATCAACCGAGCCGTTTCACGGGCTGCTTCGCTTTGCTCTTGTGGTTGAGAAACACGAAGTCGGGCCATATTAACGCGGTGATATTACCGTGCAATATCTTGTTCTTCTGCCGTGGTTACATGCGTGATATTTCGAGTTCCAATTGCATTAAGGCTTTTTCGGGAAAGATTTGATCTATTGGTCGCGCCATTGTTGTTGACAATATTGACACAATATGATTTATTATAACAATATTCGTAAAAATTCGTAACATTCGCACAAAACGAACATTAACCGGTCATGAACGTTTAGAACTGATGTTTTTTTAATGATAGTTTTTTTGTTTATTAATATCATGTTTTAATAGCCTATGTCCTATTTCCGACGACAATAAACTCAAAAACATAGAAATCATAAAAATTGGTAGCTGGCTTGCAGACGCTGCAGCAGGGAAGCCACTGTTTTATATATATATATATATATATATATATATATAAATATATATAACTTGTATTCTTACTTCGTCACCACATCGATTATTTAATATTGCCATGTGTCATAGGCCCTGCACCTCACCATGGACGAGTCGGAGATGAGTGAAGAGGAGAAGGGATATATGAGCAGCAAATACACACCACTATCAGTAAGACTGAGTGAACACATAGCTAAGAACAAGGGTTGGACTGGTATGTATATTTCTTTTTTCACGGAGAAGGTTCATATATGCGGTTATTTTTTCACGGAAAAAGTTCATATAAGGTTTTTATTTATTGACGTAATAAATAAAAACCTTATATGATCTTTTTAGGACCACACTGTTGACAGTTCTCTGTCTATAGTCGCGGGCCAGTCCGTCCGGGCTAGTATTACGTTCTCGCATAAAATCGACGCGTGAAGAGTGGCAATGTGCTGCTGAGCTTCGTTCGACGAGCTAGAAAGCCGGCAGTCCATTTTTCTGGTTGGGTTTTGGATTATTAGTAGGCAGCAGCCTAGCTGTAACCGTGATATTGCAGAGATCCATGGGCGGCAGTAACACTTAACATCACATGTACTGCTTGCTCGTTTGCCACCAAGAGCAATGAAAAAAAATACTATCCCCATTGATGTAACTCGCCACCAGGCGGCGCTGCGATATATCGACTTCTACAAACAAACTAACGGGTTGGGTTTGCTAGTATTATATAAATTAACATCTGGCAAAATTGAAAGAAAAATGACTAAACATATATTTTTTTATGTTCGTGTCACCAACTGACTCCGCCATGTAATCGTCAGCTGACTTTTAACCGTAATAATATTGGGTTATGGAACGTACCCATAGCAGCTTGCTGCGGTATTTTCTAAGTCTATGACATATCTATCTTTAAGAGAAGTTTAAGAGGAGCTGTTTTCTGACGATAAGCGAATTAGCACGTGCCCCTAATTGCGCCATCTCTATTGTTGCGGTGAATAAGCGGCAGCATGCACTTACCATCAGATGGACTGCTTGCTCATGTCATGCTTGCCAAACGGCAATAAAAAACATGATAAAAGACCTTTAATAATAAAAATATATCATATTAACGTCATCCTGCTATTATCTCAGTTCCTTGGAGTCGGCGCAGATATACTCTTATTCCATAGTACATAATTACAAAAGTTTTGACAATACTTTATGACCAGCCGCCTGCCTGATGTCAACCCAGCTTGGAAATGTAATCATCAGGGGCGGCTCTAGCACATGTAGCGCCCGGGTGCAATCAATCACCTGGCACCCTTTTGTATCAAAATGCATAAACAAAATGGAATAGGTTGATAGTTACAACACGTTCGACTAAACTCCGAATCTCGCTGGAATGCAATGTCGCATGCTTAGTCTCGTTGTTTTGACACGAAACTAGGTAAACGCGATCGGATTATGAAGTTACAGTGAGCATGGCGACCAAAACAACCTGCGCAAACCTGTCAAATAACGCACCCATTACGTTTATAAATGATTAGGGACTGGTTGCGTACGGTGCACTCGCTCCGTGCAGAGCGTTACAGTGGAGGCTCTATGTTTCCCGACCGGCTCTCGGCGCCCCCTAACACCCGGCGCCCGGGTGCACCGCACCCTCTGCACTATAGGTAAAGCCGCCTCTAGTAATCGTTTACCAGCTGGCATAAAATGGAGTTGACCCGAATCGATGTAAAACTTTTAGTCGTTTTTTACAATACAAACAAAGTAAGGGTTAGTAATATATCTAGTCGCCGCCACACAGTAATAAAAATATAGTAGAGCATGAAATAGGTACAGAATTCAATTAGGTATCGCGTAGCACGATACGGCATACATAATGGGTCATGTCATGCAAGCTAATTGAACGAGATTGGGGGCTTATGTTAATGTGTGTTATCATATAACTAAATGTATAAATTAGGTAAGTATAGATACGAATGATGATTCATATCCAGCTGTTCATTATTTAGCATAATTCTTATAAGCGTCTAGTTTAGATTTTGCGTTTTATATCACTTGTTTCATTCATTATACTCCATCTTTAACCATCATCTTCTCAGTCCACATGTGTCCACTGTTGGGCTCGGGCCTCCTCAATAATGGGAGGGATAATTGGTCTACTATAGGTACCGCGCTATGTGCATATTATGTCCCTTAATCGTCTTTTACGATACCCACGGGTACGGGTAAAAGAGGGGGTGATGAATTGTATTCTTACTCCATCACGACACGGTAGGCATCATCTTTAATAATGTATAATAATAATCTAATTTCATTTATTTATTTATTATTATTTTTTAAGAGAAAACACCCTACAATTAAGACAATAATTATTGTATTGTATAGCAGATTACTTTACAAACATATAATTATCGTTCAAATATTCTATTTAATCCGGTTTTTTTTTTCATTTGTCAAAATGGTCTCTTCAGCATGAGAATCGAAACTCGCAACACTTGGCTTCGGGTTGAGCCCTCAGCGGTCACCCACAGGTCAGGTAAAGTTGTCATAGCCATCTGATGCTAACAACTATGACTCAAAAAAAAAACACTTGGCTCGGTAAATCGATATCTATGGCCATATGTGCAGTCGAACTATAAAACTATACCGACCATATTTTGATTCATTGTATTTCATATCATAAAATACACTGGCTATTTTATGTAAATGAGTTATCAAGTTTATCTCGTCAAGGGCGTTGTTACATTGTAATATAACCGTCATTGTTTAAATCTGTTTTTAATAGAACAATGATATTTTTATAAATATATTTGTACAATGTATACAGAAGAAAAAATAAATGAAATATATACCTTTTTGGCGGCAAGCTATAGAGTGGCCATGTCTCGTTAAATCCGTCCGAAACGACAGAAGAAACGGCGCGCGACCCCATAGACCCGCCCTACTTGTACCAATCTATGTAATGCGAGGGGACACCGGTACCCGGACCTTGTATTCGGTGGCCCACCCGGAATATATGAATGTGTGTGGTGAATTTCGCTACTAATATGAAGGAGTATATTGTATACACAACTGCACAGGTTCATCGTCTAAGTAGTGATCTTCCATGTCTAGTCTAGCAATTCGAATCCCGTTGTACTTATATTTTTGCAAGAGTAACAACTGCTCCGAATCGTAAATGTACATTATGTTCGTAAATTAATCAACCTATTTTGTACACCCATAGGTATTATGATGATGCGTTCAGAACTAGCCATATACGATTGATAGTGGTAGAACCACGCTGCTGACAGTTTTCTGTCTACAGCCGCGGGCCGGTCCGTCCGGGGTAGTACCACACTCTCGCAGAAGATCGACGTCTGAGTAATGGCAATGTGCTATTGCGCTTCGTTCGGTGAGCGAGACAGCCGGAAGTCCAACTGGGTGGATTTGGGAATTTTATTGGTAGGCAGCGGCCTAAGCGATAACCTTATTGCAAAGGTCCATGGGCGGCAGTGACATTTACCATCAGATGTTCTGCTTGCTCGTTTGCCACCATACGCAATAAAAAAAAACGAGCGTCTGCCAATCACGAGTTCATAGCTTTTAATCCTGGTTTAGGTTAATTTACTACAGTAGAATTTATTTACTAGCAGACAATCTTAATGGATTAAGTCTGAAACTATGTTGGCTAGATGGCACTAACCTCAACAGCAATAATTTCAATAACTGGGGACGACAGTTACATGACGAAACTGAATGTGTTAGGTATATCGTTGCCACCTTTGGCCATAAACAATATTTCTCACTTTTGGGTTTATATGCGTGATACTAGAAAATAAATTAAGTAACTTAACATGTTATTTACAGGTATTCAAGACGTCCTTGGAACACTCCCAGGCCCAACAGTCGACGAATTACAAACGTTGCAACCCCGAATGGCTAGACGCAATTCAATCTCGAGCGAGAATTCATCCTCCATGGAGAATCCTCGGGTTATCCTAGTATTTTTTATTGGAGGATGCACTTATCAAGAAATATCTGCGTTAAGAACTATGAGTCAACAAGAAGATTCAAATGTCGAGTTTGTTATATTGACCACAAAACTGATCAATGGAACAACGTTCTTGGAATCTTTGATGGAATATGATTAGATTTGAAGTGTAATATTATATAAACTCAACATCAAATACGTTTATTTATTATATATACCTAGGTATTAAAAATTGGCCACCGAAGACAAAGATCGGGTACCGGTGGCCCGCTCGCACGGCGAAGAGAGGCGCTTTCCAAGGTGGGTCTATGGGGTTGCGCGCCGCCTCTTCCGTCGCCCCGGACCGATTTAACGGGGCGTGGCCACTCCATAACCCACCGTAAAAAAAAAGCATTAAAACTTATTTGCGAAGTTTACGCGTATATTACGCATTTGAAATATAACTACTTTTACGGATTCTATCACGTTTGTATTTGATTTTTAATTACCCGATGTTTCGAACACTGCAGCGTTCATGGTCACGGGAGGACTAAAGTGTTCCACGTCTAAATAACTGATACTGTAGCGGATAGATATAAATTTCTGTAATAACGATGACTATCCAATAGTCGTAAGACACTTTAGTGCTCCGCGACCACAATTACTATCACTGTCACTCACAAACACGATAGAATCCGTAAAAGTAGTTTTATTTATTTGCAAAGCATATCAGCACCACACATGGGTTTTAAAACCATATTTGTTAGACATCTGTTTCAACCGCTGTACTAATTCAGCTAACGTGGTCAGTTGTGTGTTTAATACATTGCTTTGATAGATAGCAAGGTCAAAAATCTCTGAAGATGAGAAAGAAAATACCACAATTTTTTTACTACAATCTTTTGTTACTATTCAACATAAGATTTACTTAGGTGTATGTAATTGTAATAAATTATATTTCCACTTTGTTTTTATGGCTTTAGTGGTTTACGGTGGCCACGAATTTGCTAATTGTATATTATTATAGTGCATCAAAAAAAAATACGTAATATAAACCAAATAAATGTCTAAAATTGTAACGTTCTTTCATTGTAATAATATAAAAATATAACTGTAACATAATAAATATATACATCTCGCAAAAATTAAAGGAACAAAAAAATTTTCGAAATTTTTGGGCAATTTTCAACAGGCTGTATTGCAATGAAAATTGTCGTACAGAAAATAAAAAACATAGCTTTTCTAGCTTGAAGACTCTAGTTTACGAATTTTTTAGTTAAAAATTTTTTAGAGCACCGGTAATCATGCGATTCTTGGATAAAGCACAAAGAAAAAAATTTCTAAATTTTTTACATTTTTTTTTCGCTCTACGGACATGGAAATTTTTTTTCTACCTAGACTAATGCATAAGTCGTATAGCCTGTTTATTCAGCTTCAATTTGCTTTTTGCAAGAGTCAGATACGACCATTTGTCTTCGAGATATCGAATTTTGAATGCAAAAGGATCCTTTTTCACTCAACTGCCGATATCTCTGAAACTACTGGTCGCCCAGCAAGCGGACAGGGGGTTTCGTTTTCTCCAGAAAATTTCCGATAAAAAAGTCTATCATGGTTGGTTGGAAAAATTTTTTTTCCACCTGAAATGTTAACGTAAAAAAAGAGCAAAAAAATGCCATTTTCCCTTTTTTTGGTTAATCGACTGTATTTTCGACAATATTAGGAGAAATGCGTAGGTTAGAAGAAAATTTTACTGTCTAATGTACCCCAAAGGCCCCCCTAAATCGGTAGATCGATCGGTTCAGCGGTTTCCCTGGACCGACCCCCTGTCCGCTCGCTTGGCGACCAGTAGTTTCAGAGATATCGGCAGTTGAGTGAAAAAGGATCCTTTTGCATTCAAAATTCGATATCTCGAAGACAAATGGTCGTATCTGACTCTTGCAAAAAGCAAATTGAAGCTGAATAAACAGGCTATACGACCTATGCATTAGTCTAGGTCGAAAAAATTTTTCCATGTCCGTAGAGCGAAAAAAAAAATGTAAAAAATTTAGAAATTTTTTTCTTTGTGCTTTATTCAAGAATCGCATGATTAACGGTTCTCTAAAAAATTTTTAACCAAAAAATTCGCAAACTAGAGTCTTCAAGCTTGAAAAGCTATGTTTTTTTATTTTCTGTACGACCATTTTTCATTGAAATACAGCCTGTTGAAAATTGCCAAAAAATTTCGAAAATTTTTTTGTTCCTTTAATTTTTGCGAGAAGTGTATATATACGCATACATAATTAATAGTACCATTTTACAGATTCAATCAAATTCGTAGGTCATTTGATCAAAAATACTAAACAATCATTTGACCTAAGCTCATTTGCTGACACGGTTAGGGCTCTGATCTCAATGGAGCAGCATCTATGCGTTGCTGACCATCGCTCAAAGCAAAGATTAAATTAACTTTACCCTGAGTGCTAAGCAGCGTTAATGAAAATGTATTCCAAATTATACTTTAGATGTATTCTTGTGTTCAATTTAATAAACTGTTGCTTTGAATCTAACTACCAAACAAATTAAAAGAAAAGGATCTAAGGATCTAACCCACACTATGGCCGAAAATGAATTATGTATACCAAAATACTTTTTTAGTTAAATATTACGAAAACAATGCAAGTAAAATGTCAACTCATTATTTCAAATTACTGAAATTTAGCATTTAATATGCTTGATTATTTATAAAAACCGAATACGAGCGAAAAATGTCACAAGTGGGATTCGAACCCTTACCTATTGGAAATCCGTCCCAATCGTTCTGCCGCTTACACCACCATGCACTATTGTAGGACATTCAATTCTCGTATCGTATTATATTTACGTCTTTTAAGGAGACGTGTGCCATCTACCAATGACAATGTTTACCCATTGTACTTCAAACTTTGCAATTAGAATTGTATTAAACGATGACACAACCCTGTTATTCAAATTTTCATTCATTCTGATATTTAGCATTTAATATGCTTGATTATTTATAAAAACCGAATACGACTCATTATTTATAATGACCATGTTACTAACCTAAATGTATGGTGGGTCATTAATTTATTTTTACTGACATTAAATTAATTGCCAAGCTTACATCGTTATTGAGAAAATGAAGTTTACCAAAATATTTCAAATCACATACTATTTGGTAATCGTTATTCTAAAAATATCCTTTAGTTAGTGGAAAATCAAAATGGAACACTATCTCAACTTAAAACTTGAATATCTCGAAACTATTTCTGTGTGGCATGGATCCTTTCTGTTTAACTAATTCCAATTTAATATTTTATAGTTGCACCAATGACATATTTATCTAAGTAACGACTTCTCATACCAAGGGCCAGAAGTTCAATCCATGTGCATAACATTCTTTGTGCTATTAGCAAATGATTGTTTTAAGTCTGGTTTCTGTGTCTGTTAATTGAATATTTTAAAGAGCTCCTATTTATTTTTTAATGTAGGGTCTTTAAAAGTAGCCTTTAGGTGCAGTCTTTAAAAATTAAATTTGAACATCCCTATCAAGGGTAATGACGCCATAAAAATATTCTATCCCTCTGCTCTGCTTCTTATATGATAACCCTAACCCTGATATCCCCACGCGTTTATGCCTAATTCCTGCTGTTATTGATTATCAATCCCTTTTAGTACATCCCCTCCAAAATTATAAAAATTAACTATTACTTATTATTATAGTTGTGAAACTCCAAATACTTTATGTATTTTATTTACTGCATATAAAAACAGTTCTATGTGACATCACATAAAATCTGTCATCAGACAAAGTTGAGAACGCAATGCATGTGGCTAACATACTATCCAGTACTCTACTTTGTTAAGATAGTGAAAATATCAGCTCATATTCTAAAAATATTTTTACATAAGTTACCTATATATTATACTAAATTGTGGAATAGAAAAATATCACCATATGTGGGTTTCACCTGCATCACTAACACAAATTCCACCCATGCATCAACCTATCAATGTCCACAGTTAAAAATAGGCTGCTTAGCCAAAAGGCATTGTATACACATTCATCTATATTTATTGATCATTAAAAATGTTGTAAAAATTCCAAAATAAATGTATAGGTATTTTCTTTTTTTTTTTTGTTGTAATATTGTGGTTTATAAAACATTAGCAACAATTAAGACCCCTTATGCTTAAGATGGAATTTCGAGAAATCTATATGATAAGCATATATAGTTATTTTGTTTATTACTGTATTTAATAAAAGCAAATTAATTTAAATAATTGTTTAATTGCCATGACTCAGTGATATCATGAATATGGAATAAAATTAAACGGTGAACCATAAATCTTGGTTTATTAAAATTTCATATTCATAACTTGCATATAATATAATATAACTTCAATTTGATCAGTTTCTCTTTAAATAAACTTACAAAAATCCTGCATGCTTACCATCTATATATTACAACTTTAAAGCTTTCAGCATAATAAAAGTAATGTTGCCACACCAACATACATTGTGTGTAATCTAATGACTATTCTCATAAATATTCATTGCTTGTGTATTTTGTAATGTTGGACTTCTTCGGTGGTGCTATATAAACACCAAATTTTTTAGCCAGACCCACCAACTTCTCATTATCATATCCAACTTCCTCCTTGTAACATCTGAGCATTAAAGGCATCACTGTGTCTAATATAAATTTAAAATTCTTCTGAGCATAACTAGAATCATTACCTAAAGAAAGCATAAGGCGGGAATTGAAGACAGCATAAATACACTCATCTAATACTTGCATTATATCTTTAGTGACAAGCTTGAGTCCAACTTTTTGTATTGTAATAACAGACTGCGCAAACCATATTGTACTACTTGATAAGTCCACCCATGTTTCATTTATTATGTATTTAGCTAAAATAAGGCCCAAATTTTCCATCTGTGATAAAAACTTATTGACTCCAGCTTTAGTATGCATATTCACAGGTGTCCATTTATCTTCAGATACTTTAGTTTTCATGCTATCAACAGTTTTTTCTTTGTATTCTCGTAAAGCTTTTGCTATTGGTGTTCTTAGGCAGCTGTTCATTTGAAATCGTAAATCTAAACCAAAATCACAGAACAGTGTACATTGATCTCGCAAACTCTGTACACAATCTAATATTGACTCTAGAGCACATTGCGGAGTGAAAACCTGCTTTATAATTTGACTCATTAACATCCTGAGTTGCATACTAGCCCAAACTATAAAAGCACTAACTTTATTTTTAGGAAATAACATTATAAACTCTGTTAAGGCATCACTTAATGAGCAAAAAAATACTTCACCCACTTGCTTTACATAACTATTAATAGATCCTTCTAATTGGACACCTTTGACATGAACCTTTACTGTGTGACTACATATAGCTAGAAATAGTTCGCATGCTTGACTGGTCATATTAAATTTATTGAGTATATGTACAGGTTGCCTCGATGACTGTAAACCTCCTCTTGGATTCCAATTGTGAGAAACATCTAATTCCTTTAATAATATTTCAATCAAAGCTTTTTGTTTAAGTTCAATTCTTTTTATTATATCAGTCCTCTGTGTATGGCTTTTAAATTCCTCTGTGTTTAAAGTATTTTGTGCTGATACCATCAATTCATAAGTTTTTTGGAAATGTCTTTCAACAATAAGAACATCCAGTTCTTCTGTTACATCAGCCAGCCATTCTGGTAAAGGAGAAACTTGTGGAGATGGTAATTCTTCAACAGATAAACTGGGAGACTCTAAGAGTTCAGCCTTAGGTTTGTCCTGACTATCTTTCTTTTTTTGTTTTGAATTTTCATTTTCTACGTAAATCTTTTTAGCTATATCAAACTTGTCAAGCCAATCCTTCTTAATAGCAAAACTATTACACTGAAACACTCTTGTATCTGGAAAAGCTAGAACTTTAAAGGCCTGTTTGACACTTCCCAAGTCACGTACATTCACCACAGCCAAAGTACTAATGGGATAGCTACATTGAAACTTATATCTATTAGGACCTCGACGGTTGGAAATCCATGAAGTCAACATAAGGCAATCATTAAATAAATACACATGCATTCTCTGTAATGCTGTATTTTCTTCGGCGTCTATCTCTAATAAATCACCTTCGTGAAGCAAAGTTCGTTCTGGAACATCTAATAAATTCATGCAGCCTTCTACTTTTTCAGCTATGAGGTTAAGTTTGTTTTTACGCTGTTCTTCTACTCGCTCTGCTTCTATATCATGATTATCTAGTGATTCGCGAGATATAGCGTTTTCGTTACCTAAAATTGACGCGTGGGATAACGTAGTAAGCACTGTACGCTGCTCACTCAGCAAGTGGGAGAGCTTGTACATTTCTGCCTCTAGGTGGGATATCTCTGTTGCAGTCTCAATAAACTGCATGTAATTCTCATAAACATTTTTCTTGAGGGCACTTGCGGTCTCTTCGGCTAATCCTTGTATCTTTTCCTTCTGTTGTTGGAGCTCCTCCCCTCCGACACAGGACCTTGCTAACTCCTTCACATAGCGCTCAGGCACGAAGTCTGGCACAGCGAAATTTTCCATATTGATGTCGGACATTGTTTATCATAGATTATTTACAATTTCTACAAATATTTATCAGTTAAAAACACTGGCTCACTCATCATTCGATAATCGAACGACAGGACGTATCTGATCTGTATCAACCCATCAAATTCAAATGTCAAATTAACATTAAATAACGCGTTCAGTTATTTTAATTTCTGGCGTGTGGTACTTTTACATACACAGCAGCCTTTCACGTTTTGTTATTCAATTTTTGTTGTTAGGTCTTTTACCTTATGCTGAACTCATTTAAATTTTAATCTCTGCCTTTTTAATAAAAATATTCTTTCTTTGATATTTTCATAGTTTTTTTTTTATATTCTCACGTATTTCAATATTTGAAGTACGTATGTAAGGCAATGTCACTTAAGTTTTATCAAGTTAAAAGCCCTCAACGTTCAACCATAAGCCAGCAAAAGTTGTGGAAAAATAACTTAAGTTTGCCACAAAAAAAGAATCCGTCTAAGGCTAACTTTATCTTGATCAGGGCCATAAAAGAATATAGGTTTATATTATAGAAACTCGATACACGTATCTGTTTCATTGTAAGAAACTGAGCTTTGGACCAATGCCGTGTCGTGTATGAATGCGTCGATATTCTCATTGTACTTTAACGATGGTGCTTGAAAAGATATGAAGTGTTTATAATTATAAATCTTTTTACAGCTTGACGGACGGCAGCTTAAGATATGCTTGCCAGTTTTCTATATAAACTAATTTTTAAAAAGACTTCCTAGTAATTATTTAAAATATCTCAATAATTTAAACTCATCGCGAGAATAAACAGATCACGTATAACTTAGTAAAGTCTTATACCATTAAATTAAACAACTTTCATACGAAGTGCTGCCATCTATAGTTTCGGCTATAGTGAACAGCAGAGGCACCTTCTTATATATAGATAGCGCCTGATTTATATGATTTAAAATATAAAAAACATCAAAAATATAAAAAACACATCAAAAATAAAAAATAATCACAAAATTGTAGGCAAGCTAAAAATCCACTCATGGCGAACTGAGTATTAGTGGTTACAGTGCAGTCTGGAAAGACCCAAGGTCATGAGACAGATCTTCTTGTTTAGCTCACCTTCATTGACTAGCTGGAGTGGCAACCCAAAGGTATTTCTTTTGTGTGTCTTAGTTGTTAGCCTCAGAGTCAGATGACTATGACAACTTTGCCCGGACTGTGGGTGAGCGCTGAGGGCTCTCAACCCGTTCCCAAAGGTATTTAAATTCTGGCTTCCTTTAAACGACCAGTTATAGTAGGGCGGTCACTAAAGCTCTGTCCTCAGAGGTAGAAATACCATTTTCAATACCACAATTAAGGGAAAACCTATAGCAGGTTCCAATATAGGTACTTAATTGAAACATTTTTTTTCATCTTCTTTTTCCGTGTGGTGATGAAATAAGAATACAATTTACCACTCCAATTTTTGGTTGTGGGTAATAGATCACTAAAGGTAAAATATTATAACATTTACCTATGCAACAAAAGAAAACTCGAAATAAAAGCCTAAGTCGAACCGTCTGTACTAACGTGATATAATAGGTAGACGCTATAATAAAGGATATAAGCTTTTTATTGTTCTTCTTTTTCCGTGTTATTGTAAGTTAGTTTATTGTAAGTCACCACTCTATTTCTTGTCCTTGGGTAATTAAAGTATATAATATGCTTTTAACATTTCTGTACAGAAGTGAAACTCGATATAAAACCTACACTAACCCGTGTAATCAGCGCTGTGTAGTATATAATACATGGACATCCTTTGGTACAAAAATGTAAAAATGTAACAAAAATCAATTTAGAAGGTTTTGAAATTAGGTACACTTTTCATATATGAGTTGGGACGATATTGCAACAACTGCTTTGAATTGAATTCCCAATTCTCATTTATGTTCCTAACTCTATAAACACACACACACACACACACAATTTAAACATTCAACAGTCTCGTGTACGCCGTGATGTCACTATGAAGGCTATCGTGGCGAACTCGCATAAATATTCTATCGATCCATGAGTCATCTATAAGCCTATTGAAATTCATTACTGAATACGACAATAGTAACAAAGGAGATAATTCCATAACTACATCAGTTGGTGTTATAAGTTTGCCACTAGAACTATTTTTTGTTGGCAAGATATGGTCTGGACCCACCCCGTTCATTACGTCTGGGAGGACGAACGGTCGGCGTGCCCCATAACACTCCTTGTTCCTTCGGCATCGCATTGGACCGACCACTGATACTGCTTCGTTAATATCCGTGGCCAGCCCGGCTGCCACTAAAGTTAACTATAGCTCATATAGTAACTATACTATTCTCCTGGTTGATTGATCCCTTAGCCAGTTCTTATAAATCCTACGGTCAAGTAAGAGATGGTGAGATATTGGATTCTTAACCTGTCATGTCTAAAGAATCTACGACTAACTGTTTGTTTGGAATAGGTTTTCGTGAGCATCCATAAATTATAGCATTATTAAGATACTCCTACTTTTTTATCACAATTAATCAAATTTCACGTAGTGAGTCTTTTTAACACGCATTACCTACTGTGAAACGTCCTAACGAGTCTACCAAAGATGCACCATAACGCGCCTGTCTGTAAATAGGGCAATGCCAACGTATCCCAATGTATTTATAACTTTCTTACTCTCACCCATCCATATTTTTTACTTCATGCTATTATGTTTTACAAATTCAGTTTTTTTAATAGATAAAAAATAAAGGCGGCAGGCACGTGTATACATAACGTAGTGCTTGTCCCAACATTACTATATGGAAGCGAGAGTTGGGTATGCCGAAAAGAGCATGAAAGTAAAATTAATGCGGTCGAAATGCGATCTCTACGGAAAATCTGTGGAGTTACCACAGACCAGGCTGACCGACCGCATTCGTAACGACGACGTAAGAGAGCGAGTAGGTATGAAAGAGAGTATTGGTGTAAAGATGCGAAAAGGAATGCTCCGATGATTCGGACATGTGGAAAGAATGCCGAACGAACGTCTGGTTAAGAAGATATACAATGCGAAAGTCGAAGGATGTAGGTACCGGGGGAGACCGAGACTAACCTACCTAGACCAGATCGGTCACGTACTGAAGGAAGGTGGAGTCAAGAGTCTCCGAAACCGGCGAGCGTGTATGAAGAGAATTATGAATATTGAGGAAGCGAGCGAAGAATGTAAGGATAGAGTTCTCTGGTACTCTGTTCTCTCTGCCTACCCTGCAAGGAATATAGCTTGACGATATGTATGTATGTATGTAAAAAATAAAAGCCAATATAATAACGACACATTTATTTCATATGGCAGTTGTTTATTAAATAAAAACGATAATTTAAATTTTAACTTGATCAATCCCGATACAGATTAATTATAGAGCAATTTTATTATAATTACAATAAAACAGAGTTACTTATAAAAAAACAAACAGTAAAAAAACCTTGTTCAAACTTTCAATTCAAGTAGTTTAAGTCGATCCTAGTTAGAATTAGCTTCATCTCTTGTTTCATTAAAATGCAAAAATGAGCTACACATATAAATGACTTACTAAAAATTAAATTGAAAGTGAAAACCAATAATTATTATAAATTTAATAACAGTGAAAAAAGAGTCACGACACTTTTTAACATTCCAAATTATTTTTTTATTTTATTCTGTAATTATCAATTTTACGTTATTAGTGGCATTTACAAGCATTACTTTGATTTCGTCACTTTCTTCGATTGTACTTTATTCTTTCTCATCAGGAGCATCTCCTGCCGCTGTGAGTGGATCATCAATATCAATTTCAGTTTGATCTAAATCTTCAGCGGTAAAGTTGCCATTACGCTTGTATCTGTAGTAACGTCCGGTGGCGACGACAGATTGTGTATCGTAGCAGTTGATTAGCGCGTCCCCGAGACGACCTGATTAAAAGAAAAGTGCTTAAAACTCACAGTTTACATAGGTAACGTCTTACTTTTTTATCACAATTAATCAAATTTCACGCAGTGTGTCTTTTTGACCCACATTACCTACTGTGAAACGTCGTAACGAGTCTACCAAAGATGCAACATAACGCGCCTGTCTATAAATAGAGCAATGTCAACGTATAACAATGTATTTATAACTTTCTTACTCTCACCCATCCATATTTTTTACTTCATGCTATTATGTTTAACAAATTCAGTTTTTTTAATAGGTAAAAAAATAAAAGCTAGTATAATAACGACACATTTATTTCACATGGCAGTTGTTTTATTAAATAAAAACGATAATTAAAATTTTAACTTGATCAATCCCGATACAGATTAATTATAGAGCAATTTTATTATAATTTCAATGAAACAGAGTTACTTATAAAAAAAACAAGCAATAAAAAAACCTTGTTCAAACTTTCAATTCAAGTAGTTTAAGTCGATCCGATTAGTTAGAATTAGCTTCATCTCTTGTTTCATTAAAATGCAAAAGTGAGCTACACATATAAATGACTTACTCAAAATCAAATTGAAAGTGAAAACCAATAACTATTATAAATTTAATAACAGTGAAAAAAGAGGCACGACACTTTTTAACATTCCAAATTATTTTTTTATTTTATTCTTTATCAATTTTACGTTATTAGTGGCATTTACACGCATTAGTTTGATTTCGTCACTTTATACGAGTGTACTTTATTCTTTCTTATCATCATCATCATCTTTCTTATCAGCATCTCCTTCCTCTGGGAGTTGATCAATAATTTCAGTTTTAGGTTCATCTTCAGCGGTAAAGTTGCCATTACGCTTGTATCTGTAGTAACGTCCGGTGGCGACGACAGATTGTGTATCGTAGCAGTTAATTAGCGCATCACCGAGACGACCTGATTAAAAAAAAGTGCTTAAAACTCACAGTTTACATAAGTAATAACGTCTTCCCACGCTGAATGCCATGGTTTCGATTCCAAAGTATTTTTCTTTTATTGCCATTTCAATAATTTCAAATTAAGTTTTTCTACAATCAATAAATCATTGTTTTAAATTTGGATGTTGTCACCGTTTGTATTATAAGTCTCCTAATAATACGTATAATAATTCCTTCGTAGGAGGAGTTTTTATGGAAACCTTTTTCTTCTTAATACATTTGGAATAAGATTGCAATTATTAGATATAAATACATATTAGTTACCATTAGGACAGGTGCAGACGCCAAGATGTCTACGAGACATGCATACAGCACCGGAACCGCACTGGGTGTGACCGAGGCAAGGGTCGACGCAGCGGTATCCCACGCACGCAAGCTGATCAGGGCACTGTGAGTCCAGCTCACATTCACCCTATAAATAATACACAATCACATTATGTCGCAGCATAAACAATACTGGAAACAAAAATTAGTTGGATGCGGGATGTCTAGCACATGTAACTTATCAGTCATTTCAACAATAAGGTAATAATATTTTAAGACAATTACATGTTCTTTATATCAGCATTATCACATTAGATCTACATATATATCCCCAAACTAATATAAAGCGTGAGCATCCTTCAGCCTATTCATGGATAGTCCACAGTCATACATAGGACTGTTAGTTGTTGTTGGTGTTAGAATATTGCTGTCCATTCTCTTGGTGTTCCCTTAGCTTGTTTCGATGACATTAACCGACAAGTAAAGGAGTAGTGACAGATATTCTCGAACCATTACCACGCGAGAAAATTGTTATCTTCTTTAAATTATCCATTCAGTACTAGAATAAAATAAGTAAATATAGTATACTTACACGTTCGCATGAAATTAGAGCGTTGCCTATATATCCAGAAGGGCAGGTACAGACGGGACGTTCAGCGCCAGTGCGGTCGTGTCCAGGGGTACATTTAGCATTAGCACCGCATGGGTTTGGCTCGCAAAGGTCACCTATATAAATCAATAATAAATACTATTTAGGTCCAAATATATACCCCTGTGGTACTCCAACGTCATTTATTTACTAAGATCTACGCTACTGTAAGTAATATAAATACTGTCTATTATAAACCTATAGATATTACGATTATCTCTCCCTATTATACTTTTATTGGGTGGCTAGTATTCAATCTGGTGTTAAAGTTGTTCAAGAAATTTAAAGGCTTGTAAATGACTATGAAAAACGACTACTGCTTCGTAGCACCAATTTTTCATCGGTTTAACGAGATGCTTTATTAATATATCAGCGTAATATAACAGTTCGGTTATATATCACCATATGGTTACCCTGACAATTAACGAACCAAATCGAACTTTAAGCAAGTTCGATTTGGTTCGTCTAAATAACACTTAAAATAATCACAACCAGCTGCAGTCATATAATATTATATTATACAAAAAGAGTTTCAATCGCACCCCATATTCAACGTACATTTACGATATAAAAAAAAAATCTCACGTTTAGGGAGAACCATTATCTGCTGCCAATTTAGAATGAGTTTATAGTTATATCAATTTTATGGAGCCTTATTTAGTGCAAGATAAGCCATCTTAGTTTTATCGCAGCAGCTTGAGTTCCTAGTATCATGACTGCTAAGAAAACATGTATCGTCAGTAACTTAGTTTGTCGTGAAAGTTTTAAAAACTGACTAAAGGAACACCATGGAGTGTACAACAGAATTTTCTTGTGAAATTAATAATACCAAACACGTTTGCCAAGCTGACGTTGAGAAGCTGATGAATGGAATGGAAGAAGTCACCGATACTACTAAAATATATGATCATAACAGTATCAAAATCAATTTGAGCAGGTTCATAAATAATAAAAATAATGAAATACTCACGGGCTTCGAAAGGTCTGCAATAACTGAAGGGGTCACCAGTCATGTTTCTGGGGCAGGAGCAGACAGGAGTCAGACCACGCAGATTACAGTCGGCATTTACACCGCAGGCATTGATGCAAGGGTCTACACAGGCATTGTATATGCAGGCAGGTTTATAGCTGGGACATTCGCCGTCCGAAGTGCACTCAGCGGTACAAATTTTGTAGGCATCGCCGAGGTAGCCCTATATGGATAAAAGAAATGTAAGTTTTTTTTTTATTTTCATTCATTCATCTCAGCTCATATAAGACCCATAAATGTGCTCGAGTATCCACATTGAAAAGTAAAGACCTACAATACTACGATGGTCAGACAAGTTGCTATAAGGTTTTATTTCGAGTATTCCTTCTCTTGGATAGATATTATACGCATCTTATATTTCAGGCCGTCTTTTAACTACGGGCTAGATAAAGGATGGTGAATTGTATTCTTACTCCATTACCTAACAGACGCTAAATCTACAAACGCCAAATTTAAGAAGTGTAAACCACAAATCATCGAATGAAGTTTTTACTTTATATTAAAATCAGGATGATGATAAAAACTAACCCGAGGACACTTGCAGATGGCACGGTGAGCGGCAACGGTCTCGCAGTCAGCGTTGATACCACAGTCGCTGCATGGACTGACACACTTGAAGTCGCGGCAGGACTGAGTAGCTCCGCACTCACCGTCCGATTCGCACTCGTGAGTACATCCACTCAGAGGACTACCCTATAGAATCAAAAAATATTGTTTTTTTTTAGCCGAAGGTAACTTCAAGCTGTATCTTACAAATGTAACAAAATGTTGTCTTGTTTTAAAACAAATTATAATTTAAAGACGAGATCTTGCACTAAAGAAATAATCCTTGTATTCTGTGAGACTTTACGAACATATAATTAACAGACACAAATTAAACCTAGAGTTAGTACAACAATTTATGGATCAGTCTCCTGATAATGTCTTGGCCAGATATTACGTCTCTTACATAAAAGTAAGTCGTGGTGAAGCACTTTTCCTACAATATGAAATATAGACACCAGTGCAAGTCCACGGATGGTAGCCAAATATGAAAAAATATAGTGTTTTCAATAATTAAACAATGTATATACCTTGAATCCAGGAAGGCAAGTGCAGACAGCTTGGCTATTAGAAACATGGCACTTAGTGTTGATACCACAAGGAGATGGGTGGCAGGCTTCCTCTGCAAATAAAATACTTCCGTTAAATCCCAGACTAAATTAAAAAATCTTTTAAGCATAAGAACGAAACAGCATTCATAAATGACAAAATCCCAACAGATGTGAAGGGCCTGAGCTGGGCACTTCAAACTGAATCATAACTCATTTACAATTCGTAATACATTTTTGTATTCTTACATTATAGAGATACAAGCCTATTAACATTTACCAAACGCAGCGCCAAAATTCGAGCTTACTTCGATAATGCCTGAAAGCTCGAAATTTAAAAAAAATCGAAAATTCTAGCAGCACTTGCTCAAGTCAGTATTTGAGCCTAGGACATCACGATCAGTAGTCACATTGCTAAGCCCCTGACAAGACAGTAAAATATTTAAAGTAGTTTTTTAATTTACCTGGATCCGCAATTCTGCAAGAACTGAAAGGATTTCCAGTGTAGCCTGGGGGACAGCTACATACGGGGACATGGTTTCGGACCTGGGAACGTACAAATAACAATTATTATAAAATATTAAACGATTTCTAAAAAATGATCCGGATTTTCTAAAAAATACATTGTAAGCTGTTAGCTATCGCCTAGAGGAAAGTACCGTACAGCTGTGATGTATGTTTGCCCGTACGTATTAATAATATATGTCTAAAAGTATTATAAAAAAAAACTACCTAAGTACGAGTGTAACTTAGGTTTCTTTTTTTTAGCGGCGGACTATGATTTTGCCACGCCCCGCTAATCCGTCCGGGGCGACAGAAGAAGTGGCACGCAACCCCATAGACCCGCCCTACATGTACCTATCTACGCCGAGCGAGCAGGCCACCGGAACCCGGTCTTTGTCTTCGGTGGCCCGCCCGGCGGTTTACCCTCACGGGTATCCTCTCGAGTCGACGCCCCGTCATCTCGACCCGTCAGAGCGTCGTCCTCACGCGATGGTCTCACTCCAGGCGACCGGACTAATCCCCGATCCGGTCACCCGATGCCTCGGCTAGGGCGGCATCAGGCGGAGGAACTCGCGCCTGCGCCGCCCAAGGCGCCGGCGGCGGTGCGTGTCGCCGTAGAGGACGAGTGTAACTTACTAACAAACGATTCCGTTTATACATGTTAACATAAGGTACTTTTTAAATATTTTCTTAGAAGATAACACTAGTTATTAAAATCTTACTTCGCAATTGGCATTGGCACCGCATGTACCGACGCAAGGATCCACGCAGTGTTGATTCACGCAGGTTAAGTGGCTGCGACACTCACTATTATCTGTAAAACAAAAAGTATTTAAAAGAGAGAGATACGACCTAGGCAACATTTAAAAGCCAGCATTGAAGATTATTAAAAAAAAAATTAAAAAGAATATATAATAGAGAGATACGACTTAGCTTTAAAGATGCAACCCTTAAAATCTAAAACTGAGCATTATTAAAAAGGAAATTAAAAATAGCATACCTATATTGAATATTTCAGTTACATTAAAATAAATATAATTCTAAGAACTTCTAATAGGCAAGAAATTTCAATTCAATTAATGTTTCCTTAAAAAAAGCTTGTAAAACGGCTCTTGCATCAGATTATTATATTGTCCTACGAGTTAAACAATGACAGATTGCTTTTACACATTGAAACAATCAAATCTTGCAGGCAAGATGGCTAATGGATATATCATTGATATATTACCCACTCTTATATATACTTACTTATGTTAAAATGTTAACTATATGATGGAATATATTTTGGCATTTTTGACAGGTTTCAGTGAGATCCCGAGCCGTCCTAAGTGGCAAAAGAGCGGTATAAACCCCCCCAGTATGACCATCGGGACTTAATCCTTGCCTTCGATGACTTGCCCCGTATATAATTTGCTTTACAAGTGATTTTACTATCTATAAAGGTTTCGACTAAGCAAGACATATTCGAATGCACTATATGCCATAAGAAGTAATTTATATAGGTACTCACCTATACACTCGATTTTAATGCACTGTGTCAGCGCATCTCCAGAGTAGCCTGGCAAGCAAGCACAAAGTGGCCTAACATCACCATGAATGCAGTGAGCTCCAACACCACATGTATGAGGTCCACATGTCACCAGGTTGTCGGAGATCGTGCGTCCATGTTCGTAAAGATTACTTCCTGGGTAGGCGCGAGCATATTGATTGTAATAGCGCTGCGCTGAAAGACAAAGGTAAAAATATAAATTCATAGCATTCATAATGTTATGTATAACTGATAATAGGTATGTACCTATTATCAGTTTACGTATATTGTTGGTATATTATTTCGTCCTTATACCAACAGTCGGCTAAGCATAAATAAGTAATGGGAGCATCGTCATCTACCGGGCATAATTCCGGATTTCTTACATGCTGTTAAAAAATGTCTGAGAAAAACCCAGTAAACTCGCCTCTCTTTCAGCATTATCTAGCAACCTTTTTCTGCTTTATACAAGATTCGTAACCAGAATCTATTGATAAACAATTCATGCCTATGTCACCGGACCAACGAATCTATTGAATAATAAATCACAACAAATAAAATTATTAATGCATCAATTATACCAAATCATTTATTATTCGAAGAACAACATGTTTTATATGTATGTAGATTAACATATACAATAATAACATACGCATCTACTTAATTAAAATACAAAACATGAGATTTCATGGCAAAAACAGATCACCTACGCTTAATCAGTCGAGTTCGAGATCACAAGTTGCAAAATAAAAAACCTTAGACCATCGCAACGAGCCTTATGTTGCGCCTACACGGGACCTGGTGTCCTTGTTATCATAAGTACATATGTAGGTACTAAGCGGATCTTACCTACTTCATAATTGTTATTTACATTAATATGATAAAGTATAATTAGCGATAGCCAAGGTAAGTCCAAAAATCGACAATATTGAGGTACTCAAAGTGAATTGGAATCGTAGTTTTGAGTTCCCGAAATTAACCAAAGCGTGCAACATTTTTTAGAACTATGGGCTTTTTAATAGTTTTATACGTATTTATCCTGTCGCCTTAAAGAGTAGCTATCGATCTCTCTCCGAGACTGATGTTTCAGAACCTGACTGAATAAAAATTGCACTGCAAATTGATGGATTGATATGCTTTAGAGGAATGCAACTAAACATTATGGAGAAAATTCAGAAAAAAAAGGGTTTTTGTTATAATATTTTATCAATTACGAGTGAAGACTATCCTATTAATAAATATATCGACATTCATTAGTATCGGCTAGAACAAAATATGGCATGCACAGAGCTCTCATATTTAATGAATTCAATTATTACAAACATCAAATCAGTAATTGCGCCATCCAAAAATAATGCATTCGTGGTGCATGCACTCTTTGTCTATTATAAACCGCCTGTAAAAATATCCTAGTGCTATTTTTTGTGTGGTCACTTTCAGTTGATATAACTTTTCTCTTTGGTGGTCACTAACCCTTAACTCGCCCGTAAGTGTTGTAAGAGATAAATAAAGATATTAAGCAAATAAAATTACCATGAAAGATGGAAAAATTAAAACCAATCCTAACACCAAGTCTTCTAGGTAATGTGGCACAGCACACTAATTTCCCTTCCATTGTAAATTTGGACTAAGTTCACATTCAATAGTCGTGCATAATATTCACTGAAACTTGTTACAGTTTTTTATATGGCTTTGTTTTAACGTTAGTGTCAACTATGAAACTAGACATGTTAAATACCCGTTACTTCTTTGCAATACTGACTATTTATCGTTAAAGATCATAACTTAGCTTTTTCTATCTAAAAAATATTGCTTTAAAACACCCTACCGTGATAATAACTAACATCTACAGCGACAAAAATTGTAGTACTTAGTATATTTTTCAAACTTAATAATGTATCTAAAATAGAAGGCTTAGTAAAAATTATATCTACGATGCGACTAACATTTAGAAAATAGTTAAAAGTGGCGAATGATAAGGAGTGTTCCGCGTAGTCAAACGATGCGTAAACCCACCTTAAAAGCTTTGATGATTATCATCTAATAATCTTATAATCAAATTAGAGTATATCCTATTAGTGTAAATGTCAAGTGAATCAGCGTTAGCTGTCGAAGAGGATTTAAAATTAATTAAATAGGTATCATAATTTGAATAGATTTTGCGTTGTTTGTCGAAAATTAGTTGTCAAGGATAATCGACTAATTACAGCCCACGCTATTTAAAATATTTATTTGTTAGTATAGTACCATATGGTTTAAGACTCTGTCTACGAGAGTGTCCAAGTCCGGGTGATTATGGAGTCTCTTCATTAGGAAATTGTAATTGGTAAATATCAAGGAATCTGTGGTTCGTACTACAGCTTATTTTATAACAAGTCAGCGGTATATACATGATAGCAAAATTAATATTTAAATTTGTCTATTAAACTTTCAAAATTTAGCCAAATGCGGCATCACAAGATGGTAAACTTTACATTAAATTATGATTTAGATAGGGATCAAAAGAGTATAGAATAATATTTTATTGGTCCATACATACATACATATCATCACGCCATATCCCTTGCAGGGTAGGCAGAGAGAACAGAGTGCCAGAGAACTCTATCTCTGCATACTTCACTCGCTTCCTCAACATTCATAGTTCTCTTCATACACGCTCGCCGGTTTCAGAGACTCTTGACTCCACCTTCCTTCAGTACATGACCGATCTGGTCTAGGTAGGTTAGTCTCGGTCTCCCTCGGTACCTACATCCTTCCACTTTCGCATTGTATATCTTCTTAACCAGGCGTTCGTTCGGCATTCTTTCCACATGTCCGAACCATCGGAGCATTCCCTTTCGCATCTTTACACCAATACTCTCTTTCATACCTACTCGCTCTCTTACGTCGTCGTTACGAATGCGGTCGGTCAGCCTAACTCCACAGATTTTCCGCAGAGATCGCATTTCGACCGCATTAATTTTACTATCATATTCTTTTCTGCATACCCAACTCTCGCTTCCATACAGTAATGTTGGGACAAGCACTGCGTTATGTATTACTACACGTGCCTTCTGGCTGAGGTGGTGGCTGCCGAGAAGTTGCCCCAACGCTCCGTTCACTCTATTTCCCGCATTCACTCTTCGCTCTATATCAGTGGTACCTTCCATCTCGGCTAAATCCACATCCAAGATATACAAATTCATCCACTTGCTCTAGTACATCATTACCTGTTGTTACTCTTACATCTGATCTGGTTTTATCTCTTTCAAAGACCATTATTTTGGTTTTGCTCACTTTCACGCGTAGACCCCTTTTCTTACAATCTTCTGTCATTGTGTCGACTAGGGTCTGCAGGTCAGTCGCTGACTGTGCCAGCAGGACTGCATCATCTGCATAAAGCAGAGCAGTGACCACTGAGTCGCCCATCTGGACTCCCACATTCATATCGTTCAACCTTTGGAGACATTTATCCAGATATATGATAAACAGCCTGGCTGACAGAACGCACCCCTGCTTAACGCCGATATTGACGTCAAATCAAGGCGACATTCCATCATCCAGCCGCACACAGGCTCTACAGCCCATGTAACTGGACTGCACAGCCTGTAGCAGTTTACCGCTAATACCATACTCCGGTAAAATGTCCCAAAGTTCCTTTCGTACAACCGTGTCAAATGCTCTCTCCAGATCCACAAAACTGCAGAAAACCCTCTGACCTAGAGCCAGATGCTTCTCCACAATGCTGCGCAGAGAGAACACTTGATCCATGCATCCCCTTCCACTCCTGAAACCTCCTTGTGTCTCACACAGTAAACCATCGGACACCATCCTCATTCTCCTTTCAATAATTTTACCATACACTTTTGCTGCCAAACTGGTCAAGCCTATGGCTCTGTAATTTGCGCGGTCATAACGCGAACCCTTGTTTTTAAACAAAGGCACGATGACTGCGCTATTCCAGTCCCTGGGAACCATTCCCGAGCTCCAACATAAATTGAGGAGCAACAGGAACGCCTCCCAGACACAAGAGCCACCAAGCTTGATCATCTCGGCAGACACCATATCAATGCCCGCTGCCTTACCATTTTTCAAACTTCTTATCGCCCATTCAACTTCATCCATACTGATGCCATCGGAGGACGCCGCTGTCGAATGATGATCTACTAAATCACATCCAACACCGGCGCCAACCGTAGCATCCGCATACATATCGCCAAAATATTCACTCCATCGGCTTAACACGTCTTGTGTTTGTATAAGAATGTCTCCACCTTTAGACCTTATTTTATTCATTCTGAAGGTTGACCAACCACCCCGAGACTTCTTCACCTCCCTCCAAAAGAGTTTGGTGTTACCCTCGAAGTTTTTAGTCAGCCTATCTTCTGCACTCATACTTGCTCTATCACGTTTCTCTTTCACTAAGGCCTTGGTGTCATTCTTACATTGCCGATATATTTCTTTCTTCTGTTCAGTCATACTGTCATTCAGATTCAAAGAAGAGACATAGTCCAGCCACGCTTTCTTCTTTTGCTCTACGGAAGCTGCCACTTCCGCATCCCACCATGCATCACCATTTGTTTTTCTATGCTTCTTTGAACTTCCACATACTTCTTTCGCTGTATCTACCATACTCTCTTTCAATACTCTCCAGCATTCTTCAATGTCCGATTGCGGCTGGCTTGCCATCGTCAGCCGTTCTCAGTTTATTGGTCCAAGCCCACTAATTATCGTTAAATCCAATCCATTATATCATATGGAATCTTATATGTTTTCTCCTACGACCCGTTGACCATATAAAGTTTTCCGAGCGTATACTACACTTAAGAAGCTGAAGCCTATATGGATATAATAATATATTCAATGAAAAAGCAAATCCCGCAGCAATCATAAGGGCATCCTGGCGATGCCCTTATGATTGCCCTTATTTTACAGTTAACAACGCAGAACAAAAGTAATACCATATATTACATGCCATTACATATAATCAAAACCACCATAACTCGTTTTTAAAGCCTAATAACTGCCTACCTAAATTATTTGATTTTATTGAAACTGCTAAGTTGTGAGTAGGAATGAAACTTTACTGAACAAACTGCAATTTGCATTTATAGAAGCTCGATAAAAAAGCAAAAATAATTATATACTAACTAATGACTATCAACAAATATTATGTAACTTACCATCGACATTGCTTATGGCTAAAAGCACCAACGGCGCTAACAGCAAAATATTTTGACCCATCTGTAAAGAAATACATACAATTTTATCTAAGAAAGTGATAAGAAGTAGTTTTGTAAGTGTTGCATGAAAACTTATCAATCATAAGGTAAAATTAAACTAAAAATATTGATAGCAAATATTTTATTTATTTAGAGTGATGGATTCTTATTATTTTTAGCTTCTTTATTTTTAGATTCTTAGGACATCTTAGAAGATAAAAAAGTCAAGCCGAGGATGTGATGATACAAATAAGTTCAATAGTTTTGGGTTTGTGGATGGCACAAGACGAAAATATGGGAAAAAGAAAACACGTACTGGTGTGTTACACTATTATGGCAATAGTAGTTATACTAGTATGTTAATACTATTAGACATCTTTAAGGCTGAAATGTTCTAATACTAGAAACATTTTAAGCATTTCTCATAATTTGCTTTGTTCACCTTTTTCCTTATTAGAATACATACATGCTTGCTACCTTAAATGTAAGGAAGAGACCTTCTGTGACGCAGTCTCACGAAGGTAGATAACAGCATGGATAAAAGTGAGAACCTCTATGACATCACGTCCACTACCGCTTGGGGCAGAGTAGGAACGCCTGATGCCGCTCTAGTTGCAACCGCGGGTGAAATAAAGAACTAATTGATGAATTGTGTTTCACAGTTATTCTTTAACAAATATCTTATTATTTATTTTATCTTGTATCTAAAAGTGAACTGGTTTTATCTACTACATAAACTTCAGCAACAATATTTAATATTTTATATTTCTAACATGACGAAAAAAATGGGAACGTTTTTCAACACTGTGATTATTCATAAACACGAAATACTTTGAAGCATTTTTTTCATAATTTTGCACTTATAAATTATAATTGATTTATAAATAAATGCATATCGAAAGTATGTGTGCTCATCCCTTTGATTACAACAAAAAATGCATAAAATATCATACCGTAATCTTAAATCTTGCTAAATAATTAAAAGAATAAAACAAAAACTGTAATTATTGATAAATTCACGGCGTTAACCCACCGCCTATAAACCTACGTTAAAATATGCCAAACTAAGGTTAGTGACGCCCACATTGCGTTATTAAGTTTTGATAAAATCCTGTTCTGTATAGCGAACCCAAAACCTGAACAATTACCCAAAATTACTCTTTTTTTCTGCCGCAGGCTTGGTCTGGTCACATCACGCTAAATCTGTCCGGGGCAACAGAAGAAGCGGCGTGCGACCCCATAGACCCACCCTGCAATGTACTTCTCGGCACCGTGTCAGTGGGCCACCGGAACCCGGTCTTTGGCGTTGGTGGCACCGAAAATTAGCCTATCAGTAAAATCAAGTAACAACGGAACAGGATTCGATTCGATACAACCGATCAAGCCAAGACTTAATAAAAACCGTCGCATTTTTTTTGTGTCTTTCTTTTAGCTGTTAGCCGCAGATGGCCGATTAACCCGGACTATAGAGTGAGCGCTGAGGGCTCTCAACCCGGAGACTTTGCATACTAATACCTATTTATATATATTATAACATATAAGAGTAAGTTTAAAAGTTGCGCGAGTGACGGATAAGCTAAGGAGTAGGTACAACGCTTGACGTTGTCTGGACATGTGATGAGACGAAATGAAAGATGTGAGGAAAGTTTTAAGTATGAAGTTTAAGTATATTGAAGACTGTAGGGGTAAGGGAAGACCGAATAAAAGATAATGGTCTACGTGAAACATGACATGAATAGACAAGGAGTGACCACAGAGATGATGTCTGATAGGGTTATATGGAAGAAGAAGACATATTGCGTCGACCCCAAATAAATTGGAATAGGAGCAAGATGATAATGATGCATGCAAAACCTATTTCATAACCAGTCAATTTTATTTTAAGCAGTTATTTAACTTAACCGTCAATTAATTCACAAGATTTCCTCATCGAACACAATTGTGTCCACTGCGAACAAAAGGCGCATTCTCATGAATGAATTACAGCCTCATTGAAGGCAGACCACTGAGTCATTCGGTAAACATAAACGGCTGACCCCCACATTTTTACTGTATAAGGCATAATGAGTTGATTACGTAAACATTGTTAAGTCCAAATTGTGACTAGATTTTTTCGCAGTAACGATGATTACATTATAATAAAATTATAGTATAAAAAACGTGTATAAAATGAATATTTATGTAAATATTTCTATGCGTCTGCCTCAAGTAATTGGGATAAGAGCAAAATTATGATGATGGTAATAAATGTTTCTATGCTCTCTTAAATCATACATCCTATTATGGTGAAGATTTTATAGCGATATAAGTTATCATCTTCCTGTTCTTATCTCAACTGCTTGGGGACCACTCAATATATACTCGTTTTTCGTAGTCCTTATTGCAGTTTTGGCATTAGTGTTAATAACGGCTGCGTGCCTTACGGCATCCCTCCTTGAACATTATAACCTTCATGAAAGTCTCTGTAAAACTACTCTTATAGATAAAAATCTTCACCGAAGACAAGAGCTTAATACCGGATGTCAGGCGATAAAGAGCTACAATACGCCAGGTTATGTGGTGGCACACTGTCCGTTCCACGAGTGGTTTGGGCTGGGTGCGACTGCACCGCAAGGTATCCCAAAAAGGCCACCGAAGACAAAGATCGGGTACCGGTGGGCCGCTCGCACGGCGAAGAGAGGTGTTTGCATGGTGGGTCTATGGGGTTTCACGTCGCCTCTTCCGTCACCCCGGACCGATTTGGCGAGGCGCGACAATCTCCATATTCCACCAAAAAAAAGGGTATCCAAAAAAAAATAGATAAATATTTTTACTATTACCTACTACTACTATTTACGTACGTACTATTTACGTTACATAAAATGCATGATTCAATTATTTAATAATTACATAAATATTATAAAAACTGATCCATAACGTGAAATACTAAATAAGTTAATATTTGTAACTTAATCAACAACAAGAAGCTCAAAAAATTTCAATGAAACAAAACAACAAACTGACCGAACCGAACCGAACTAGAAGAAAATATCACCGTTTCAATTAGAAAAACAACTATAGTTTGACGTCAATATAATGATAACTGGATAAGTAATTAGATTCAATCGACTCCCAATTCTTGGGGCAATTCATAAAAGATTTTCTTTCTTTTATACATCGCCTCAATAAGAATGAAAACTAATACTTTTTTAAAATTCTATTTTCAAATTTTAAATAATTAAAATTTCTATTAGACGTTTAATTAATTAACAATTGAATTAGAAATTGTTCATAACGCGTTTGCTTACTAAATATCACAAACCATCTGATTTCAAACAAATTTCAAAAGAAAAAACGATCCTTCTTGATCACTTATTTTCTCACTTCACAAGTAAAATAAAATTTATATAAGTTTATTATAATTATTTTTAAATTTAAACTAAAATTGTTGCACTGTGAATAATTTTCGCGCCACAGGCCACAGAGTAACACTTACGTCAACTCGTGTTTCGTCTCGTAAGAAGAATAACAATCTGTGTGACATAGACAGTCTCCCAATCCTTATACTGCCTATAACGCCTACGCCAATTTTTAAATATTTTCTATCCCTGTCTTTTTATTAACTCATCATATTACTTATAGGTTAATTTTCAAATATATTACATATCAGAAAATAAAACCAAAATAGCCCAGCATAATTTATAACTGTCTATCTACGTAATCTAACAGATGCTTAAAGTTGATAGACGCAATAAGTATTTGCCTCGACATTGAAAATTATTGTTTAATTATGAATAATAATTAAACAAAGCATCACAAACATATATATGTTCTTACATCTTATTTTAGCTATTGTAATGCGCATAAAATTTTATGTAAAGTAAATGAAAATTAAATGCAGTAGTTGGTAAGCGGATAACTTAAGTATGTAAATTCCTCTTATCAGTTTTTAGTAATGAAGTATTTAGTATTTTACATTTTCTAGATATTTTAAATCCTTTATCATAGTCCCACTGTTATTTATATCTTAGAATAAGAGTTTTGTGGTGACCACATTAATCCTATTGAAATTCATCCATTTTTTTCGAATTTCATCGGCTTTCTTTTTAATTTTAATATTATTTCAAACATGTAGAGCATGTGTGGAACATCAGATCAAATTAAAATTCATGCATCCCTTAGCCTATCGACGTCTGCTGATGGATATAGGTCTCCCCACAGGAATACCACAAAGGTCCTGTGAGGTACGTATTCAACTGATGTCTTTTTAAATCAATGTAGCGCCTAAAGTTTCCGAATAAGTTTGTTAACCATTTTTTTATTCCTTTACTCCTACGCAGTGGATACGTGCCTTCTCGGGAGGGTGTTTTGTTGTTGCTACTATTAACCAAAACAAGAAAACTAACCTTTTTTTCTTATTTAGTTATTCCTACATTATGTTTTGCTTCATACACAAAACCTTGTGGTGACGAAATACGAGTAGGTACAATTTTTCTACTTGGGTGTCGTGAAAGACGACTACGTCATATAATATACATACATATGGCATCTAAATTAAAGAGAAGCAAAACTCGAAATAAAATCTTATATCAATCCTGCCTGACCAACGTGATATAGTAGGTAATAGTCATAGTCGCTCCTATTTTGGAGAAGATTACTATACTAATTGGAAGACTCAAGACAATACTCCTATATTACCCATACACAAAATAAATTTGTAAACTTAGAAACAGTCTTTCTTATTTTTAACGATAACATTTTTGTGCATGTAAATTCTATCCCTTTTATTGAAGACAAGCTTTGATATGGTCACATCTCGCCCGATTTGTTCGCGGCGATGAAAAGAACGGCATGCAACCCCATAACGTGCCAAATACGTACCTCTCTTATGCTACCTGTACTCGGTCCTTGTCATCAGTGTCCTATCCGACAGGTCACCCTTTTGGATAGGTATCCATCAGAAGGTTCTGATGTCGTTGCCCCGGCAACAACCAAAGATATTTTCGGAGCGTCTCTCGCTCACGGTCAGCCTCTTCTTAGGTTACGGACTAATTCCTGATTCAGTCATCCGTTGCCTCGACTAGGGCGGCATCCGTCGCAGATATCAATTCAATCAATATTGTCGTAAATTGAATAACTTTGATCAAGTGTTGTTTCAACAAACAATCCTAAAGATCATTTGTCTAAAGTTATGTGACTATTCTCATAGCGCTGTGCAATTTCAATATGTTTTGAGTCTAATTGACAAGTGTATAAAAAATAAAACTACGATTAAAAAAACCGACTTCAAAAACTGAAAAGTACATAATAACTTAAAATACTATCATTTGTATGTGCTATATATTGATAGGTTTGAAATCGGTGCCAAGCCTTAAACAAAATTATTAACAGCTTACTTAGTGTAATGAAATTCCTACACTAAAGATACCGACACCGGCAGCGACTTCAAACCTATCAATAGATAGCACATACAAATGATAGTATTTTAAGTTATTCTGTACTTTTCAATTTTTGAAGTTGGTTTTTTTAATCGTAGTTTTATTTTTTATTGTTTACTTTTTAGTGTTACAGACACACATAGGTTGTTCTATTATTAGCGAGGCTTGAGTTACTCGTTCATTTGCCGCACACATACTTAATGCTAATTTTAGACTTATATTATGGTTTTCTCATGGGTACCATTGTTAGAACTAGACCAAATTAAAATGGGACCAAACGGGAAGCACCAGCTTTCAAATAAAAAATGAATCATTAAAATCGCTTAGCCTAGTCGAAGGTTATGAGGTAACAAACATAAAAAAAAAATACAGACGAATTGAGAACCTCCTCCTTTTTTGAAGTCGGTTAAACATATAATACCTACATAATATGACATAAGTTTATTTTTACAATTATATCACCTTTCACGTACAGTTCTAGCCGATGTCCTTCTAAATGTATATTTAAACCAGCTATATGTACATTCAAAAGCACTTCAGTTATGCTTTCGAGTCGCCTTGATTTATATAATATCACTAGGGCGAAATAAGTTCTTAACTGCATAACACTAAATTGTTCAAAGATTGCTTAACAGATGTGAGAGATCACAGAAAGCTTTTTACAATGAGTACAAAACAACTAAAGTTAAACAGCTGATCGAGATCGTTTTTTCCTGTTGCCTTATATAGTATCTTTGAACTTCGCGGTACGTAATTATAACTTAACGAACTACACATGATGTCATTTCCTTTATTTCAATTATGACGTTCTAGTGCCTTACACTTACTTAAGTGTAAGTAATATGAACTTTCATATTTACCAATAAAGAGTATTAATGACTGAATCAATAGTAAAGATGTTATGAAGTTCCGTAACTGTAACTGAAACTATCGGCAATCCGAAACTAAAAAAAAATCCAAAACCGTAACCAAATCTGATATAAAAAAAATCGAATAATTTTGGGTCGTAAAATTTGTGTTTCTATGAGATACATTACGACACAAGGTTTAGCCAGCGTTGCACACAAAAATATTTTTCTACAACATTACAAATCCTTGAAATTCTCGGCATTTTTCTACTAAGATATGCAAATATTAGGTATATATATAAACTTACTTCTTGATTCAGTGCATATATTGACGAAAACCACATTAAAATCAATTGCGTACTTCAGATCTAAGACAATCTTCAGATCTACGTCTACAGACGGCGAGAAGCGACATTGTTTTATATTATGTAAAAAAGATCCAATCAAAATATGAATGTGAAAATGGGAGACAAGTTTAATGTTATTAATTGGTGTTGTTGTCTATTTTACCGACAAAAGATTTGAGAGTTAAGTGGGTGCCAACTTGCCAAGTTCATATAGACAATCCTGAAGTTGACTTATTAGAAGAACGTATAATGTGCCACTGATGGCAAAGTTTAAGAGTAAACACCTGATTCTATAGATATTTATTTTGAGTCTGGATGTTATTTGTTCTCATATGTACTCGTACATTATATACTTGCATTATAAATTCAAGAATGCCGAACGAACGTCTGGTTAAGAAGATATACAATGCGAAAGTGGAAGGATGTGGGTACCGGGGGAGACCGAGACTCACCTACCTAGACCAGATTGGTCACGTACTGAAGGAAGGTGGAGTCAAGAGTCTTCGAAAGCGGCGAGCGTGTATGAAGAGAATTATGAATGATGAGGAAGCGAGTGAAGTATGCAAGGATAAAGTTCTCTGGCACTCTGTTCTCTCTGCCTACCCTGCAAGGGATATGGCGTGATGATATATATGTATGTATAAATTCATTATAATACATAGTTTTTATGACGTATTATATATGTATATACGGAAAATTTAGGATGAAAACTTTAAAAAATATGCGTAAGACATTCCTATTATTTTTGAACAGGTTTTAAAAAAATATTTAGTCGAATTCTAAGAAATGGCGCCTATTTATTTGATGATTCAAATAAACGATTTAAATAAAATTCTGACGATCGTTACGTCAAAAATGTATGTTTTACAGTATGTTTATCGAAGAAGGAAAATTTAGAGGGTATAAAAAATAACACCGAGAAATACAAGAATAGATCAGACGCCATAAATGGCTATGTGTTATTTTTTCACACAACAAAATGTTTTATATAACATTTTTGTGTATGCCCACAGCGTTATTCATAGACCTGGTGGATTAACACACGATAATTTTTATTGCGATAAAAAATATCGTGTGTTATTCCTGTATATCAATTACAAATATGTATCTAATATAAGTGAGCAAAGCTGTGGCTACCACTACTAGTATTATATTTCACGCCCACGCACTTAGCTTAGTAACAAAACAAATTTAAGTAGGTACAATATGGTTTTTCCATAATAGGCGATTTTAGCGAACAGGTATTATGAAATTGACTCAATTATCAGCTATATCAGAAAGCTTTTTCATATTAAATACCAAATTTAACATAACATTTTGGCAACTAACTAAAGCACGGACATGCATAATTTCAAACTGACTCAGTTTCCACCCACGTAATTACGTAATATCAACCGGCATTAGATACCTATTCTTTCCGTATTGTTGAAGAATATAATGGTACATAGAACTAACAACTAAGAGCACTAACACATTCCTTATCGTGACCGTTAGAGACGACTAAGGGATATAAAACGCATAGGTATAACATCTATGCAACAGATGGTAAACTGGAAACAGAAACCTATACCACCTCTGCCTAACGTGGTATAGTAGGTCAATTTCCATCCCATTATAGAGAAGGCTCGAGCCCAACAGTGGCACATATATGAGCTGTGATGATGATGATGCTGATAAATAGATGAGTTAAGATACGCAAGTAGATAACAATACCTACAGCAGCAAGCCAGAGTTTAGGCAGATATTCATCATCATCATCATCATTTCAGCTCATATATGTCCCATTGTTGAGCACGAGCCTCCTTTACAATGAGAGGGGAATTGACCTGCTTATACCACGCTGGTCAGACGTCTTGGTATAGGGTTTTGTTTCGAGTTTTCCTTCTCTTGCATAGCTGTTATATGCATTTTATATCCCTTAGTCGTCTCGTACGATCACCCGCAGGCAAGATAGGGGGTATTAGGTACTGTATTCTTACTCCATCACCACATGGAAAATAGGCAGATATTGAAAACTCGAAATAAATCTTTATATTAACCTTTCTGACTTGCAGTACGCTTATAGTAGATCAATTTCTCTCCCATTTTTTAAAAGGCCTAATAGTGACATGAGGCTCAAAAAGGTAGAACTAGTACTATTGCATTATCATTATATCTTTCTTTTCATCTTAGTATAATAAATCCATTATAGAAATGTAGCAAGACCTTGAATGCTTCCTTCTGTGTCAATACCCAGTAAAAGGTTTCTTCCGCGGGGTATAAACATAAAAAGGACCTCTAACTCTTGATGACAATACTATTGATAATTAATTTGCGAATTTAATTTATGCATACACAAAAATGGAACGGTTTTTTTACTCCCACAAGGTTTTGTAGTTCACATCTAAGAGATGAAATCGGAGCAGAAAATTATACCTATTGTTTTACTTACTCTGTCATTGTATAGAAGATAAAAAGAACCTTAATATATGTGGCTCTTTCATACAGGTATTTAGCTTTGTGTGCTTCAGGAAGATTCCAAAGGTAGTTTGGATAGCTCAGGTAGGAGCACAGGGTAGGGCCACCGAAGTCAAAGATCGGGTACCAGTGGCCCGCTCGCACGGCGAAGAGAGGTGTTTGCAGGGTGGGTCCACGGGGTTGCGTGCCGCCTCTTCCGTCGCCCCGGGCCGATTTGAAAAAAAAAACAAAAAAAAAAGATAGGAGCACAGGGTTTGATGTTCAAAAAACTTTTGGAGAACTTTATTCACAATGTATTATTTAATCAGCCACCAAAATCGGACAAAAAGACTGTTGTTCAAATATTTTAAAAATCTTATAGGTATTTTGCTGGAGAATATGAGTATAGCAGCCATAAACACCAACTGCGATCGCCAAGCCGGATGCCAAGAGTAACAGGTATGGTAATATACCACTATGTGGGGGAGTCCTATTTCCAACAATGTACGTCTGTAGACTGAAAGACGGTGATGATATACCAAGGTTTACGAAGGTTTCCATGGATACCACCAATGTTTGAATGTCATGAGGACGGAATATCATTTTAAATATACAGATTCTGTTAAATACACTAATGAAAAGATTGTGCTGTGTGGTAGCGGCTACGAAAACATACTACTGACTCTTATTTTACTGGTGGCTGTCGTAAAAGACGACTAAGAGTTTTTCATCGACCTGGGCCATCTAATGTGGTGTGTTCAACAATTACATTCCCAAGGAGGGTTGACGTTAGACATGCGACCGGTTATAAAAAAATTGCCAAAACGTTTACAATATGGTACAATCGAAGAAGAGTACATATTGAATCGACCCCGAATAATTAGGATAGGATAATGATAACAGTTTCCGTGTGGTGACTGAGTAAGAGTACAATTCACCATCATCTATCTTATCCGTGGGTGATCGTAAAAGACAACTAAGGGATATAATATGCATATAACATAGCAAGAGAATCAAAACTCGAAATAAAACCCTATACCTACACGTCTGATCCGCGTGGTGTAGTAGGTCAATTTCCCTCCTAGTGTGGAGGGTAGGCTCGAGCCTAACAATGGGACATATATGAGCTGAGATAATGATGATGACAGTAATTGAAAGACAGAAGACTGAAATGTCTAATTAGTCAAAAAAGAAGAGGATATACAAATACGATAATAGTTGAATCAGTAAAGCGTCAGAAATACATGGAATCGTTTATAGCGTTTTTATGCAAGCCTTGACATATCAATATGGTATACTTATTCATGTAATCAGTATCAGTTTTCCTCCTACAGTGACGTAAAACATACCGCTTTCGTAAATAAACATAATGAGTGAAGGAAATCTTAAAAATAAAACCCATTTTTTTTTGGTGTGGGTTACGGTCGGCGCGCTTCTCGCACCACTCCGTCCGGGGTGACAGGGGGGCGTAAGCACGCATACCCGTAACCCACCCGTGAACCTCGCCTTCGTCGTTGGACCGGCCACCGGAGCAGCGTGAACTTGTCGTCAGTGGCCGGCCCAACGGAAGCAAAAAAAAAAATCGCAATCAATTTGGTACACTAGATCTAATTGCCCTGATCTGGAGTTAATAAGCCAATAGTAAGATTCAAATAGGCTAAGCATACAAATTAGTGTTGCCCAAATGTAAGACTTTTGGTAGTCTCGCAAGTCTTGCAACTCTCGCTGTTAGAATAACACAGTCACTCGTTTTGATAGAAATGAAAAATCCACATAGAAATGAAAAATCCAACTAAATTAATGAAATTCCATTCATCTAGTGGCACTATCTGTATAACTATCAATAACTAGGTACATACCACTTAACGGTAGTGGGGCTATAATCACACCTATCTATCATGAGACTATTTAAAATAAAATCAAGTAATTTCCTTATGTACTGGTATTAAGAATACAAAATGTTAACAATCCTTTCGCAAAGGAATCATAAAATGCTGTCTAAGAGAGCACTGCAGGACTCTTGCAGAGAGTCTTGGTCTTGTATTTGGGCAACACTAATACAAATACGTTCCACTATTGAGCTTGTGCCTCCGAAATAGAAGGAAAGTTGACCTATTATACCACGCTGGTACTCAGGCTAAAATTTTATTTCTCTTGCATAGATGTTATCAAGAAATCATATCCCTTAGTCGTCTTTTACGACATCCAGAGGCAAGAAAGGGCGTGGAGGCCACAGAGAGCCATGGCGGTCAGAGCCATTCGCGGGTAACGCACGGTGTCGACAGAGGCAGCGTGCCTGTTGGCCGGGACACCCCCGTGGGACCTAGAGGCGGAGATGCTCTCCGACCTCTACCGGCGGGTTATCACAGCGCGCGAGGAAGGTGGCTCCCCATCGTTGAGCGAGATAGCCACCTGGCGCGTGGATGCCCGCCGAGACGTCATCACCCGTTGGGCTACGCGGCTGGAGAGGCCTAGGCACGGTGTGGAGACCGTTGAGGCCCTCCGGCCCGTATTGATAGAGTGGATGGAGCGGCGGCACGGAGTCCTCACCTTTCGGCTGGTGCAGGTATTGACGGGGCACGGGTGCTTCGGTTTGTACCTGCACAGGGTCGTGTATAAGGAGTGGACTCCGGCCTGCCACCACTGCAGGAGTGACGAGGACACGGCGCAACACACGCTGGAGGTGTGTCTGGGATGGGAGCGGCAGCGCCGTGACCTCGTCGCTGTTATCGGTGCCGACCTGACGCTGCCGGCCGTCGCGAGGGCGATGGTCGACAGCATCAGGAACTGGGACGCGGTCGCCGCCTTCTGCGAGGCTGTCATCTCGCAGAAGGAAGCGGCGGAACGAGTCAGGGAGGATTCCCGCGACCCGGGCCGCCGCCAGCGGCCGGGGCGGCGCAGGCGCGAATACATGCGCCTGATGCCGCCCTAACCGAGGCTTCGGGTGATCGGACCGGGGAATTGTCCGGTCACCCGACGTGAGGCCACCGCGTGAGGCCGACGCCCCGACGGCGAAATCTGTCGGGGCGTCGACGAGAGGAACCCGCGAGGGTGAACCGCCGGGCGGGCCACCGAAGTTAAAAATCGGGTCCCGGTGACCCGCTCGCACGGCGAAGAGAGAGGAGTTTTACGGTGGGTCTATGGGGTCACGCGCCGCCTTCTCCGTCACCCCGGACCGATTTGGCGGGGCGAGACGAATTATCAAGACACGGAAGGTATTTCACTCACTTCCCAGAGGAATATAAGAATATGTTTACGCTCTATATACTTACTATACATGCTGTTTCACTATACATATTTACACGCTAACATAAATTCTTGTAATAGCATTAGGTAACGACCTTATAAGGATATGGGTTTCTACGAATTTTATAAATTAAAATATTATTATGGAGTTTGATTTGTTTGATGGTGGATATATACCATAATAGGCATAAAAAAGAAACCCATAAAAATACCAAGCATTGTTTTGTTACTACATCATTTTAAATTTTACGAACTTTTGTATATAGGTTGCCCCTTATAATTATTTATTTAATTACAATGAAAATATAAAATGTTATTAGCTTCATCATCTTAGCTCATATACGTCCCACTACTGGACACAAGCTTGGTCCATAATAGGAGGGCAATTAAGCTAATATACATCATACTTTTCTGGATCTCTCTAATTTTACAATATTGGCGAAAGGTTTATACTACGGGAGCGGTGTTGTTTAAGTCGATTACGACCCTACGAATACGCGTAACCGTAGAGAATTCATGGACTGTGATGATTGTGAATGAAGCGATCGAGGTATGCCACAATTGCAGTTTGTGGCTATATCTCTACTTACCTCTCTGCGGTACAGGCGTGAGACTGTATAATCTGTATATGTTAGTAAATTCTCTACTAATAGGTACTTCGACGTATTTCTAGTTTTATATAATAGTGAAAATAGATAAATTTCACTTAATATTTGATAGTTTAAAAAAGCTAGATAATAATTTGCCCAACCTCTTAATTATTGTTTACATACATACATACATACATATCATCACGCCATATCCCTTGCAGGGTAGGCAGAGAGGACAGAGTGCCAGAGAACTCTATCCTTGCATACTTCACTCGCTTCATCAACATTCATAATTCTCTTCATACACGCTCGCCGGTTTCGGAGACTCTTGACTCCACCTTCCTTCAGTACATGACCGATCTGGTCTAGGTAGGTGAGTGTCGGTCTCCCCCGGTACCTACATCCTTCCACTTTCGCATTGTATATCTTCTTAAGCTGGTCAAGCTTATGGCTCTGTAATTTGCACAGTCATAACGTGAACCCTTGTTTTCAAACAAAGGCACGATGACTGCGCTATTCCAGTCCCTGGGAATTAAAATTATTGTTTTGAGTATGAGTATAATTTTTGTCAGTTGATTGCATGTTTTTTTTTTATTTTGGCGGCGGGCTATGGAGCGGTCACGGCCCACTAATGCGTCCGGGCCGACAGAAGAAGCGGCGCGCAACCCCATAGACCCGATCTACATGTACCTCTACGCCGAGCAAGCGGGCCACCGGAACCCGGTCTTTGTCTTCGGTGAGTTAATGCATGTTTGCGAAGTCCTTTGCAATACAAAATGTATTCCTTAGTTCTGGATGTTGTCTTTTATAAAACACCCACAAGAGATAAAAAAAGGTCTAACCTAATGACCATATGTTAGCATAGATTGTTGAAATGACCACTAATAATCGAATGCTGCCTTTTCTATTTAAATGAAGATGAATATAAAATTGTTGTTTTTTTACAGGGTTCTCTAACAATAAGTTACAGTAAGATCTCTATTCATCAGTCTATTGACGTTAACTACTACTCAGAGGCCTACTCAAGGTAAACAAGTAAACATCATCATTTGAACGTTGGCGGTAATAATCCCTCATTGAGTTTAGTCATATGAAATGTAACTATAGCCATGTGGTGACAGATTCCCGTAAAACATATTCATGATTTTTTTTATTGCTAATGGTGGCAAATGAGTAAGCATAACACCCGATGGCAAGTGTCACTGCCGCCCTTGGACCTTTGCAATACCAAGTGCATAGCTAGGCCGCTGCCTATCAATATAAACCCCAAACCCATCTAATTGGGGTTCCGGCTCTCTCGCTCACCGAACAAAGTACAATAGCACATTGCCATTACTCAGACGTCGATCTCCTGCGAGAGTGTGGTACCTACTACCCCCGACGGACCGGCCTGCGGCTGTAGACAGAGACCTATCAACAGCGTGGTCCTACCACTAAATATTTTATTTATATTATTTGTAATCACCTATTACTTTCCCGTGGGAGTCGTAATTCTGGCTGAGGAATTACCAGGTGAGTGAACAAAAGCACTGTAGGTACTGGCAAACTTCTGTGATCCCGCTTGCCAAACGTTAAGTATCAAGGCAATCTTGAGTACGATCTTAAGTAAGAAAAGTATTATAAAATTAATGAAATAATAATATTATCAAATGGGTATTTGTAATACAAATCCAGGGGCGGCTTTACCTATAGTGCAGAGGGTGCGGTGCACCCGGGCGCCGGGTGTTAGAGGGCGCCGAGAGCCGCTCGGGACACATAGAGCCTCCACTGTAGCGCTCCGCACGGAGCGGGCACATCGGACGCAGCGAGTACCTAACCATCTATAAACGTAGTGGGTGCGTTATTTGACTGGTTTGAGTAGATTGCTTTGTCGCCATGCTCACTGTAACTTCATAATCCAATCGCGTTTACCTGGTTTCTTGACAAAACAACGAGACTAAGCATGCTACAACGTATTCCAGCGAGGTTCGGAGTTTAGTCGAACGTGTTGTAACTATAACTAACCTAACTATACCTATTCCATTTTGTTCACGCATTTTGATACAAGAGGGCGCCAGGTTATTGATTGCACCCGGGCGCTACATCTGCTAGAGCCGCCCCTGTACAAATCTTTGTCTCTTCCATACTTCTTAGTCCATTCATCATCATATGGACAAAATATACAAGTACGTACATTAAAAAATAATCAATAAAATGAAATAGGATTTTGCGATAATAAACAAACATCATAAATTATTATTTATATCTACTTAACTATTAAATATTTATTGACATTGAAATAATATTTTTGAAAACCCATATTCCATTTTATGACAGTATACAAGTATCTATTTTATGATAAATGATCTGATAATAAATAAAAGATTCGGATTACCATGAAAATAAACCATTTCTCATTAACGCGGACGTTACGTGGGACAGCCCACGTAAAAATTTGCATTTTAAAATACTAATTTGCATACCTATTCCATCGCTTAAGTATGGAATCAAACCTTATTTGGTAACCTTAATACGTTTCATCTTTTTGTTTTGGTTATTGATGTTTTATTTTTATTTTATACAATGACTATTGTTATTTTTATTAGCAATGTATATTAGGCCAATGGACTAATATCGAGCATAAGCTAATTGAAAGTGTCAAGTTCGAATCCAAATCAAAAGACTCAAAAACTTTTAAAATCAATTATCTATTATAATTTTTAGTCATCACATTTGTGTTCAAAATTAAATATTTTGAATGCCTAAGATAGTGATGAAGAAGCAAGTATACTTCTTATTTTTAACTTAAAAGGATAAGTATATGGTTAAACGCCCTGCAAAGAAGTATCGTCCCTGTTAGGATCAGTATTCTTTAGTCCTGTATATGGTTAAAAGCTATAACCCCGCAAAGAAATATCATTTCAGCAAGAACCAGATTTCAGCAATAGTGGTAGGACCACAGTGTGGACAGTTCTGTGTCTACAGCCGCGGGTCGGTCCGTTCGGGGTAGTACCACACTCTCACAGAAGATCGATATCTGAGTAATGGCAATGTGCTATTGCGCTTCGTTCGGTGAGCGAGAGAGCCGAAAGCCCAACTGGGTGGGTTTGGGGTTTGTATTGGTACGCAGCGGCTTAGCTATACCCGTGGTATTGTAAAGGTCCATGGGTGGCAGTGACACTTACCATCAGGTGTGCTGTCGGCTCGTTTGCCACCATAAGCAATAAAAAAAACCACAGGTTTCCCTAGAGTTACATTTGTTTTCGTAATTAGATCTTCAAAATACCCAATATCAATAATCAATTTATTCAACTATTGAAGGTACTGTTTTCGATTCTGACTAGAAGAAGAACTTAATTAGTTTCATCATATAACTTTGAAATTAAATATGTATTCGAAGTAAAGTCCTACACTAGAATAAAAGAGTCTAGAGAGAAACTAAACTAGAAAAATAAAGCTCTGCGAAAACCTAACATAAACCTATCGGAATCTTTTACGGGGCGAGTATTATATATATACGGTAAGCAAAAACTTGTTAGTAAGTACCACACGATAGACCATAAAGGATTTCCACTACATTATCTAGAGACGAGTATCAACTGTCTTATGTTTGAAATTTTATGCTGATAAGCGTTCATGGTTTCAGCGCTGTTTTAGTTTAAAAAAATAAATAATACAACAGTGAAACAGCACTACAGTTGACATCTCAGACTGCCTTTACATCTAAACTCTTGATCTACTCATGTAGATTTTGGATATCCATTATAGACATCAACAGTTAAAATTAATCAGTGAGTGAGGAGTGGCCAGGGAAAGCTGCTACTTAACTAGGTAAAAGAAGGCAAATAATAAAAGCGACAGAGGCATCTAATGAACGTCATTCGGTTCAAGCCACGTTCAAACTATCTGTACGCATTTGCTTAGGACATCTTATGTCTGCTAAAGGTATCTTTAGCTGCCATTGAATTAGAATAAAAGTGATTAAGTTTATGCTGCAATACAATGCTGTTGATCTGTTGAACCAATGGCAAAAGTCACCTAAGGGAAAATACAAACATAAGTAGGATATTTTTGTCGGCAGCTGTGGTCTGGACACGTGCCGTCTGTTCCTTCCAGGGTGACGAAAGGGCGGCGCGTGGTCCTTTTTTTTTTTTTTGTGGTGGGCCATGGACGTCGCACCCCGCCAAATCGGTCCGGGGTGACGGAAGAGGCGGCGCGCAACCCCATTGACCCACCCTGCAAGCACCTCTTCTTCGCCGTGCGAGCGGGCCACCGGTACCCGATCTTTGTCTTCGGTGGCCCGCTCGGCGGTATGCCCTCTCGGGCTCCTCTCCTGTCGACGCCCCGACAGATTTCGCCGTCGAGGCGTCGTCCTCACGCGGTGGCCTCGCGTCGGGTGACCGGACAATTCCCCGGTCCGATCACCCGAAGCCTCGGTTAGGGCGGCATCAGGCGCAGGTATTCGCGCCTGCGCCGCCCCGGCCGCGGGCGGCGGCCCGGGTCACGGGAATCCTCCCGGGCCCGTTCCGCCGCCTCCTTCTGCGAGATGGCAGCCTCGCAGAAGGCGGCGACCGCGTCCCAATTCCTGACGCTGTCGACCATCGCCCTCGCGACAGCCGGCAGCGTCAGGTCGGCACCGATAATAGCGACGAGGTCGCGGCGCTGCCCGTCCCAGCCCGAGCATTCCTCGAGCGTATGTTGCGCCGTGTCCTCGTCACTACTGCAATGATGGCAGCCCGGAGTCCATTCCCTGTACACGACCGTGTGCAGGTATTTCCCGGAACTCCCGTGCCCCGTTAACACCTGCACCAGTCGGAAGGTGAGGACCCCGTGCCGCCGCTCCATCCATTCCATCAGTACGGGCCGGAGGGCCTCGACGGTAGTGACACCGTGTCTAGGCCTCTCCAGCCGCGTAGCCCAACGGGCTATGACTTCTCGGCGGGCGTCCTCGCGCCAGGTGGCTATCTCGTTAAACGATGGGGAGCCACCCTCTTCGCGCATTGAGGTAACCCGCCGGTAGAGGTCGGAGAGCATCTCCGCCTCTAGGTCCCACGGGGGTGTCCCGGCCAATAGGCACGCCGCCTCTGTCGACACCGTGCGGTACCCGCGAATGGCTCTGACCGCCATGGCTCGCTGTGGCCTCCACAGAACCGCCCTGAGCTGGGCGTTCAGAGCCCTCGCCCACACGGGTGCGCCGTACATGGCCATTGAGCGGATCACCCCCGCATACAGCCGTCGGCCCTCGAAACTGGGTCCGCCCACATTCGGCATTAGCCGAGAAAGGGCGGACGCCGCGCCGACCAGCCGGGGAGCAATTTGGCGAAAATGCTCCCGGAACCACCATCGCCCGTCGAGCACCAGACCCAAGTACCTCATATGGGCCTGGATACTGATGTGGATGGAGTTGACGACTAACGAGGCGCCAATGGGCAGCCTCACACGGGGCCCATGGAATAGTAGGGCCTCCGTCTTGTTTAGGGCCACCCTGAGCCCCAGCGCCTCGATTCGCCTGACCATCTCCTCGGTGCCGAGAGTGGCCAGGCTCGCCGCCTCTTCGAATGTCCTGCACCGGGCTGTGACGAGCGTGTCGTCAGCATAGCAAATAACGCTCAGCCTGGGGGGGAGACTCCCTCTCAACGCCCAGTCGTACCCGATGTCCCACAGAGTCGGCCCCAGAACCGACCCCTGCGGAACACCGCACGACAATTGCGGCGCGTGGTCCTATAACTCAACGTATTCCCTCCTCAATGCCATTGCGCCGATAATTGCGAGGAGTTCATGGCGCTGCTCTGCTCAGGCCGCACAGACCTCAAGCGTACGCTGTGCCGTATCTTTATCGTAACCATAGTGGTGGCAGGTGTGTGTATTCTCCCTCCGTGGATAACTATGATGAGGATAATTGACATATGCTCGATCACCGATGGTACTGTTTGTATATAACATGTAAGCTGGCCGACCAACGATAGAATAGATTTCTTGGTTTTATACGAATAATTAAAGCGCAGAGTTGGAAAATAATGCCTTTAGGCTAACCACCAATGTAAGATCATGTAAGTTAGCCGTCGATGAAATAACTTGCAGTGATGTACAGTAAAAGTTAGCAGGATTGAAAGATAAGCCTCTGCCAGCGATATAGTCTTCCTTAATGGTTTATGATTTTTTCCTCAGCAAACGCATCGGACAATATCCAGGGACGCAAATATCAGAGTATCCAGGAACGAATGCGATCACGGGACAGCCAGATGTGATGATAAATGACAACTCATTGACAGGTGGCGATTCCTAGACTGTGGTCTAAAAACATTGATATATTCGTTGGTGTATTATGCTAGGGCCGCACCTGCGTGTATCGTCCCGAAGTAATGTGTGGCGAAGCTTCGTACGTTTTGTACACTAGAATGTTATCGCGATAATACTGTGGTCATATTAGCGTCCTCGGTATTTTACACGAAGTACCGTGCAATAATTAAAGATGGCCGAAATTGTCAAGCGTTTAACTATGGATGACGAGTTGCTTTACTTTTACAGCTATATTATGCTAATAATTACATAATGATTTTTTAGGATCCCTTCATGGGTTCAGCTTCATAATGGTGTAAAAATTGTAACACCATTTCATCGCTCCACTCTATATTTATTGATGAACTGGAGATCCTCGAACGCGTCTAAACACATCGAAAATTTCCACCGTAATGAAAAACGCTAGTCTGACCACAGAGCGTGATATATTGGCGCGCTAAAACCCTTTGACTTATCGCCACAAAAGCGATAACGCACACGAAGCTCGAATGTTCGCGACGATAACCAATAATGACCGGTCACACCTGCGTGTATCGTCTCATTGCACGAAGCTTCGTGACGATACACGCAGGTGCGGCCCTAGCATTAGTTTATATGAGGGGTATAAAGGCAAAACCGCCTCAGTCCAAAATTTCACTTTTTTAACTAGTCATACCAAATTTTAGTACTTAAGAAGTACAATATTATGTTTTGAACAATAAAGTGCTAATTCATCTCAGTCAATAGTAAAATGCATTTTAAAAGTAGCGATTATATGCAAAACCGCTTCGATCCAAAATTTGTTAGAAGCAAATCCGTCTCTGTCACAATCAACCAATCAGAAGCCGCGAATTCAAAACTTTTAAAAATGGCGAATCAATACTTTTCATACAAAACCGATTACAGACAGTGTATGTTTATATTGTATTTTCTTAGTTATTCCTATAGTAATGGAAGAAAATATTCAACCTGCTCGTGCAGGATGAGCTAGAAAACGTAATAGAAATAAACAACAGTGGCGGCGAGTGCAGGAAAAGGCAGAAAGGTAACAAATAATCCACCAGTATTTTGCACGTTATAGTAGCGTCAGCAGACGTTCTTTATAATTTTCTTTTGCAATATTTTTTTTCTCATTAATATGCTACTTTTAATGCTTCCGGTAATGGTTATTTTCACTTGCTTAAGGTACTCTGCAAAAGATCTACCGCAATCGCCTACATGTAAATATAACAACGCAATTTACAAACGCAAAAGCGTTACTTTGGCTGATGCTAAAAAGTTTCATGATGCTTTCTATTCCAATAAGATTAAACAAGCTCAAGATACCTTTTTGTTGAAATTTTGTCCTGTTTTTGATATTCAGCGCCTACCTAGCGTCGACCTAGAACCGATATGCAGGCTACTCGTCAAGCAAATTATTCTAGCAAATCAAAAAACAAAATTGCAATAAATTGATTCACGTTTGTCAATCAACATTTTTGTGAATATTGCAAATACTGCGCAATAGAATCCGTCGAGTAGCAGAAATCTACAAAAAAGCTGGTGGTTTTGTTAAAGAGAATAGAGGTGGAAATTGTACATCGCACAAAAATATACATAAACTGCAGGCTGTTAAGAACTTTATAGAATCTTATAAGTGCATGGAGTCTTATTATTATCGATCTACTACAGAGAGGAAATAAAAAAATATTAAAAAAGACAAAATAAATGATGTAAGAAAGTTGCTGGAGAAACACTACGGGCTACAATGGGAAAGTCATTAGGAACTGGGATACTACAAAAATATTTTAATTAATGTTGTAGATAATTTGGATCAAGGAGATGAGCCTATTTGCGATATACCAACAGCTGAGTCAAATATTATGATTTAGAATAAGTCTTTGTATAATTAAATAATTAAGAAAAACTATTGACGTTTCTATTCAAAAGTTCATGGTATTCTTTTATGAGATTAAGACTTAAAAATCTTCATATATTATTAAAAAAGTTTTTTTTTTGCTAACAGTATCTAATGTCGTTTTTATGTCTGACAAGTTGTCAAATTTAATAGTAAGTTGCAAATTCGCTTCGATCCAAAGCAATTAAAAGCAAACCTGCTTCAGTCCAATGTAATGCAAAAACACTTTAGTCCTGAAGTATTTCTTAAATAATAAACAAATTAAGTAGTTTTGATTTATTGAAATCCATCTTTTTTCAGTTACAATATCTAATGAATGTAACAATATGAAAATTTTACAAGAATCTCTATTATTTACGACACAGTTAAAAAACATAAAAATCTTGATTTCGATGTTTTGTGACTGAAGCGTCTTTGCTTTTATACCCCTCAATGGTATATTCAGTTGTGATATCTTATCTGTGGTAGAAGTTTAGTATGTTTATAATACATAAAACCTGTTAATAAGTTATAGGTAATTATGTAAATGTAATTATGAAAATTTTGTGCAATAAATTATATATAACATATTTTGCTGGTTTGGTGTTTTTCTTACAATAGCAATAATTAAATATAATTTAATTTAACTTTAGTAAGACAAAGTAAGCCACGTTATGAAAGTCAAATCTATCTCAATAAGATCGCGCTAAAAGTGACTGGACCGTGGAATAGTCCGTCACCCGCAGCAAGGCTGACCGCCTAAGGGCGACGCCCCAGCAGCAGGCCGAGGCGTTGACGGAGGAAAGGTAACCCACCGGCCTGGCCTGGCCACGGATGTTAAGGAAGCGATACCAGTGACCGGCCCTATAGCGATAGGGGGGGGGAAAACGGTGGGTTATGGGCCCACGCGCCGCTCTTCCTTGGCCTAGACGGAACGGCCGGAGTGTGACCAGACCACAGCCTACAAAAAAAAATATGACCGCGTTCCATTCCGGTGGTAACTTATTAGATTTGTTAGTTTTAAATTAAGAACTTGTCATAATAAATATAATAATTATCAACAAATTAATGTTAACAACTTAACAATAACTGACAAATCAATATTGTGACGATTTTATGATATTCCATTTCACTTTATAAAAATGTGTGTTGTCAATGATGTAGAAAATTATATATCAGAGAGATAGGTGCTTCTAAAGGGGATAGCTATTATATTATAAAAAGAAAGAGATAGATATTATAGCTGTGTGGTAGCGGCTAAGAATACTACCAACCCTTACTTTGCTCTTGGACGTTGCAAAAGACGACTAAGAGCCTTATAATGACCTAGGCCAACTCCATCTGATGCCATTTGGTCAACAATTACATTCCCAAGGAGAGCTGACGTCTGGCAGGTGGCCGGTCATAAAACTATTGCCAATAACTTTTACAATATGTACTATGAAAGAAGAGTAGGTACATATTTTATCGACCCCAAGTAATTGGGATAAGAGTAGGAGAATGATGAGAGATAGATTATCGATTATCGTAACGAAGTACCTACTGTTAATAATAAGTTTGATTATAATAACTTACTTAAATATAATAATACAGCTATATTGGTGAAAATATAAGTAAATTAATACATTAGAGGAAGTTTGAAAGTTGCTCCAGTGACGGCAAAGTTAAGGAGTGAACGGCTGACATGGTATGGACATGTGAAGAGGCGGGATGAAAGTAATGTTGTGAGAAAAGTTTTAGGTATGAATGTTGAAGGCTTAAGGGGTAAAGGAAGACCAAAGAAAAGATGGATGGACTGCGTGAGGCATGACATGGATAGTCTAGGAGTGACGGCAGAGATGACGTCTGATAGGATCGTATGGAAAAAGATGACATATTGCGTCGACCCCAAGTGATTGGGATAAGAGCAAGATGATGATGATTGGTGAAGATATTAATTTTTACTAAATAGTGAACAGTGTATTTTATTATTATCTTTGCTAAATTATACTTTATATATATATAATTATTTTCTTAATATAGTATATTTAGAAGTATAACGAATACAATAAACAAATCTACTTGGCGTTTATAGATTACTCAAAGGCATTCGACAGCCTCAGGCACCAATACATATGGCGGAGCCTTAAACAACAAGGGGTCCAGAGCAACTACATAGAAATACTTAAGAGTATATACAAATTTAGCAAGGCTAGTATTAAACTAGAATCAACAGGAGAATCATTCCCTATCAAAAAGGGCGTACGCCAAGGCGACCCTCTCTCCCCTACGCTATTTAATGCCGTACTCGAACATATCTTTAGACAGCTAAACTGGAACCACTTCTGAACTGAACACGGTCTGAACATCAGTGGAGCTCGCCTAAACCACCTAAGATTTGCCGATGATCTGGTGCTTCTTGAAGAGAATCCAGCAGCAATAGAACAAATGATGCAGTTCCTAGCAAATATAAGTAGAGAAGTTGGTCTGGAAATCAATGTCAGTAAAACAAAATTGATATCAAACTCAAGGGAAATAGACGTTATGGTAGATGGCAACAAGATCGAATATGTCAAAGAATATATTTACTTAGGACAGATAATATCCCCTTCAGATGAAATGACAAAGGAAATCAACAGGCGAATAGCCCAAGGATGGAGAAAATACACTGAAGGAAATAGTGAAAAGTAAGGATCTAGGCAATCACATAAAAAAAAAAACATTCGAGACCTGTATTCTACCAGATCTTACTTATGCCTGTGAAACTTGGTCAACAACACTTCACCACAGGGAAAGGCTAACGAAATGTCAACGTGCCATGGAAAGAAGCATGCTAGGGTTAAAAATCAAAGACAGAGTCAGGAACGTAGACATGAGAACAAGAACGAAACTTACAGACATTCTTACCCGGATAGACGTCCAAAAATGGAGATGGGCTGGACATCTGCTACGTCACCCCATTAATAAATGGAGCAAGCAAATCACCCTCTGGCAACCAAGAGACGGCAAAAGAGGTAGGGGTCGTCTAGTCAGGAGATGGGAAGATGACTTGAAACAGACAGCAGGACTATTCTGGTTGAGAGTAGCAAGGGACAGGATCCATTGAAAAGAATTGGAGGAGGCCTATGCCAAAAGGCACACCGAACTTAGGGACCTCTTGTAACCTTATGTTTAGGAATAAAAGGTTATTATTATTATTGTTATTATTATTATAGAATTATTTTCTTAGTATAATACTAATGAATTTGTATTAAAAGGTGTGGGAATTAAATAAATAGTGGCAACCGTAGCGTGTGAATATAAATCTCTGTAACGATAATAAAAATTACTTATTGGACCTGATGCACCTTAATCCTCCAGTAATTATGTACGCTGTCGAGAAATTAAAAATCAAATACATAGGTACGCAATAAAAGCCGTAAAAATTGTTATATTTCAAACAGTTTTTTTTTGGTGTTTGTCTTTTAGCTGTTAGCCGCAGATGGCTGTCACAGCTTAACCCGGACTATGGGTGAGCGCCGAGGAACCCGGTAAAAATTTTAAGCGACAACGCCCGATGGCTGTTCCTGTGGAGAACGGACTTCGGCTCGGGGCATCGCTGGTAGCAAAGTGGGCGTGCCCACGTTTGAATTATTGACTATTTCGCGTCGCATCTTCCTTCCCCGGCGACGGAGGCAGAAGCGCGGATATTTATGTGTTATGGCCGCGCGGGCCGTGTATGCTCTTTCTTGAGCGATCGTTATCGAATCGTCAGCATCGGTCAGTATTTCAAACAGAGCTACACTGTTTATTTGTAACAAGGAATTACTCAAGTAAACTCCGCAAGTGTTAAAACTTCCGGTTTTACTTGAGACTTAAGTACCTAGAACGTTTCAAATAAAGCCATTTATTAAATTTACATTTTAATATGCTTTAAAGTCCCAAGTAACTTATACTTATGACCGCACAGTAATATAAAATATTTATAATTATATTTCAGAAAACTTTTAACCTAACATCAAAATTCGAATACATTCCAACTTACTACTAGCGATGAGACGAATGGTTTTTTTTTCAATTCGAATCAATCGAATTAAAATTATTATTGATTCGAATCACAATTCGAATTGATTCGAATCGTCACGTGGGAGTCGTCAAATCGCGCGATGAATTCGCGAAAGCATTACAGTCGAATTCGTACTCGTATGTCGAGTCATCCGCCTGTTAAGCCGAGTTGGCGAGTTATAACTCGTTTACATTATTATTCATTTTAAATGATTTATACTGTTTGTTGTATTACCAATATTTATAACTGCAGGAGCATAGTTTACACGAAACTGTTTCCATCTTCATTTTTATTAAAAAACTCCCAGATCAAACTTTTATTTCCTCTAGACGACGCGACGGACGGTTTGCAAATGTAATAGGTACGTTAAACGAATCGAATTGTATCCAACCAATTCGTGATTCTTAGAACATTTCATGTATTTTCGTATTTTCTCACTCGTAGAATTCATTCGTTAGATTATTCGACTCCGTATTAGAACGACAGAGCGAATCAACGAATGTCCAATTAAGCCGAGTCGACTGATCGCTGCGCCGCGCCGCAGCGATCGCCCGCGCTGCGAGTAGGTACGACACGAGTTAACGAATTGATTCGGTTTCGGTCAAAAGCGATTCGAATGAACGAGTCAATAGTCTTATTCGAGTTATTCGAATTAAATGATTCGAATTACCCATCGTTACTTACTACATACTTAATCTGTGATTCCAACTATATAGAAAAAAAACTAACCAGCTGACTACAAGCTTTTCGTTAATTGGTTATTATAACATAGTGACCATAGAGAAAAGTAATAATTCGACGGCAGGTTGCACAGGGGACTTTTGACGGGAATTTGAAAACGTCATGTGGTGCTCTTGTATTGTATTCGATATCTTAGTGTTTTAACGTGTTATATTAGATAATTTTGATGTTTTCCATCAAAGTTCCCACAAGATACCATTAACAGTGTGGCCATTGCACTGTTAATGGTGACAATTTGACTTAGACAACGACTGACTTGAAAGACTAAAAACGGGTAAATATTTATAACTTGACACTGGCACCAATAGCTCGTATATGTAGCTGATTGCCAATACATAAAAAGAAGAAGAAGAAGAAGAGACTGCACAGTTAGACAGCACACCATCCCTTCAACCCCAGATGGTTCAAGTGGTGTGTGACCGGACCATATGTCTGGGAAAAAAGCGCCTGTCAGTCGTTTTAACGCAGTACTAATACAAAATAAGCTATATATTTATATACAGGATAGAAGAGGACCGCTCCCGAAAACAAAGACAGGTAACCCTACTAGTTCTACTTGTAATGATAAGCTAGAAAAAAAATCGATTCGGATGAAAAAATTTTTCACCATGCGAGGTCGTTATACTCTCGAACATATTATCGTGAGTTTTGAAGAGATTGCGTCTTTTCTCATCTGAGTAAAGTTACGTATTTTTTATCGAATTATCGTTACATGGCACTGTCCTAATACGATGGAATGTGAAAGAAACTTAAAATACTTTGTGAAAAAAAATTTTTTTTTCATCCGAATCGCTTATTTTCTAGCCTATCATTACAAGTAGGACTAGTAGGGTTACCTGTCTTTGTTTTCGGGAGCGGTCCCCTTCCATCCTGTATAAGATAATATTAATTAAATTATATATTAATTAAATAAGATATTTTTTTTACATAACTTATTACACAAATTATTTCTACTCCTTATTTTATTTATTAGATAATTAATTAATACTTTTTTTTTATCTCTAACATTAATTTACGCATTGTAATATATTCCTAAATGTTGTGCACATCTGTAATTGATATAAACACTAGTTTTAAGGCACTAGAATGACCTTAGCATATGTTAGTGTTTATGTCGTAGATGAGCCTTATATAAATAAATAAATAACTAATCATAAAGAGTAATTTCTAAAAAACAAAATTATGGGCACAGGCTTTCTACACCTGAAATAAATAATTGGCTCACAATATCACGCCAGTGGCCAGGTAGGTTGGTCTAGGGTTTTTATTGAATATATGATGTATGTAGTAGTACTTTATAGACTGTAACTTCGTTGTTGCAATAACGGCGGCAGTCCGAAATTTACGAACGTTTGTTGACACTTACTGAGAGTTTTGGCGCGAATGTGGAAATGTCATGTCACGCTCTTGTATTATATTCATTTTTTTAGTGTTTTGTAGTGTTATATTGAATAATTTTGCTGGTATTTTATGCAATATGGTACAGTTAAAGTGCTGAAGTGTAGTGAATATGGTATAATAGTGGTTTTCGTGTATTTTCATATTTTGCCAAAATTCCCAAAGAAAACCATTGATTAGGTTATCAGCACCCGATTAATGGTAACGACTTGACTTACTGACAGACAATGACTATTAAAGCTACATAATATGAAGAAATGATGAACATATATGAAAAATAATTAAATAAGACTTGGCTGTATGGGCTTTGAGCCCTTTGCCTGTCCGAATGGACGAACAGAACCAAAAAAATGACACTTACTGACAATTGACATTAGGTTTTCAATCAAAATGGATTGACAGGGAGTATATCGTAATAGGAATTAAATCATTATCGTAAATAAACATCATAGTCAAACTAGTCCACATCCGTTCGTTTAGCCAAATATGTCCACTAGTAAATTAGATGCTGTATACAGAAGTATACTTTTAACAAAATTCTTTACCAAAGGTTGGGGGAAGCCAGAGAATCTACGAAGGTCAGTTATAAGAACTTTGTAACGCGTGTAGCTGTTGTGTAACCTGAAATTACCCGGCAACATAAAATACCACTTGTAATTCGTTTCGTGATTATTAATTAAGATGATATAATTTATAGGTTATTTGAATTCAGAAAAGTAGTTTCAAATAGGGACGAGTGTTTCAAATTAATAGAAAGAGACTATCCTGTTACGATCACCAAGGTATGTTTTCATGATCATTAAAACACAAATATATTTCATAATGTGCTAGGTAATCTCTAAATAGTCCTGGAAACTAAGCAAAAAAAAATTAACTGAACTTTTTGTTTTTTTTTTAATTTGACATTTTTAAGTTATAAGTGCAGACTGTGAGACCATTATATGTAAAAGTGACTTTATGATTATGTAACAATACCAGGCATTTACCATTGAACTCTTGAAAGACAAACTTTATTAAAATATGATTAATCTTTAAGTTAAATTTTTAGGATCAAAAACTAAATGACTGTAGACTTTTGGAGGGTTATTTTATCACACCATTGGAGCGGTACCTGCCAGGAATAGTTCCAGAAATTGCCAAAAAAGCACATTTTCAAGCCTTATTACCGCTGCACTGGCCGGAACCAGGATGCAAACCTGTTTGTTTACATTTAGCTGGTACTGGAGATCATGTGAGTAAATTAAAGTTATTGTTTTATCACTAAAATGTTTTAAAGGTATACATACATATCATCACGCCATATCCCTTGCAGCGTAGGCAGACAGAACAGAGTGCTAGAGAACTCTATCCTTACATACTTCACTCGCTTCCTCAACTTTCATAATTCTCATGCTCGCCGGTTTCGGAGACTCTTGGACTCCACCTTCCTTGAGTACATGATCAATCTGGTCTAGATAGGTTAGTCTCGGTCTCCCCCGGTACCTACATCCTTCCACTTTTGCATTGTATATCTTCTTGACCAGGCGTTCATCCCTTTCGTTTTTTTTTAAAGGTATTGAGAAGGTAAATTCAAAATAAAACTATTTCAACCCCTGTGACCACCATAACATGGTAGGCTAATACCATTGTGGAGGATGTTGAATTCATGAGACGTAGGTAGTTCTTTTTTGCTATAGTCCTGTCACATTCCACCTAGAATGCCTGGGGCAGCATGCAACCCCATAACCTGCTATACAGAACCTCATTCGGCCCAAACAGTTCTTGTGTAGTTAATAATTTTTATATTAATTGGAAACCTGAAAATATTTTAGGTGTTAAACATTGTTATTATCCAATATCCTCAAAAGCTATTCCACTTTCTATTCATTGTCATCATTATCATCATCTCAGGTCATATACTCTGTGAGACTAGAACCTGATCTTCAGTAAAAGGGCAAATGACCTACTATACCGCACTGGTCAAATGGATTGGCATAGAAATATCTCTTGTATTATGTTGTTTATGTATTATTTTGTTAGTAGAGTTCTCTGGCACTCTGTTCTCTCTGCCTACCCTGCAAGGGATATGGCGTGATGATATGTATGTATGTATTATTTTGTTATTTTGTTAATTTTATTAATTTCATATTTTAGTAACCATTTTGACATTTTAGTTATAACTTATAATATCATGTTACTTATACATATATTTCTACTCTGTGTATTAAAATATAAGGTATTTTTGTAAGTTCCCTCAAGGAATCAATTAAGCCACCGATGACAAGGACTGAGTACCGGTGGCCTGCTCACTTGACGGTAAACAGGTATGCACATATGGCATAATCTGACCCCAAAACAAAAGATGGCATGAATTATAAAATTATGCAAATGTATTTTGCAATTTGTTAGTAATTTTTGTGTGCGAAAGTAATATATAAACAGTTGACTTGTGTAAACATATTTATTATATGTATGGATAAATAGTTCTTATCTATGTTAGGGTATCAAAGATAAGCCGAACCTAAGCCCTAAATATATCATAACAGTTACTGATTACTTTATCAAACCATTATGACGTTAAAAAATATCTAAAATATTCACTGATTAGAAGAATCATGAGTTTATCTCATCTATTTTTTAATAAGTTCCATCCATAGGCCAATACCACTCCAATTGTAGAATCGTTTATAAGGCTTTTTTTGTCAGGCTATGGTTTGGACATACGTCGTCCATTCTGTCCGAGGCCACGGAAGGGTGGCGCGTGTCCCCATAACCCGCTCTATTCCCTCCCCATCGCCGTTAGGCCGGCCACTCGTACCGCTTCCTTGACATCCGTGGCCAGCCCCGCACTGCTTCTATGCCTAACTGCAGGATGACATTTTGTAACATAAAAATAATTTACCTGGTTTGTTAAATTTTGTAAAAAAATAATAGTTATTAGACCTAGCAGCGAAGTAACCGGATACACAATTTGGTACCTAAAAATTAAGAAATAAGTCGTTTCAAATTATAGTGATGTTCACGCAGTCGCGATAGAGATTTGAGATATTTGAGGAGAGTGGAATAAGTAGCTGCTGTACACAGTAAGCGGAATTGAAACATGCATCTTGGGAACCCACAACTTACGCGATTGAACTTAGAAAAATAAAACATAGTGTAATGAAAAAAACATAAAATAAAATGAATGAAAGGAAGTTTTAATTTTCCCCTGTTCAAAATCACTACAGCGGAAGTGACTGTAAAATAACCATAATTGTACCGTTGTCAAGCTATACAGCCAAACGTATTACAGTCCGACCAAAATTCACTAAACATAAAAGATATAAAATCTTCAGTGGCTATTTAAAAAGATCTTTTCTCCACTTTTAGAGTAACCAACTTTAAGAGCGAAAATTGTTGGATCATATATCCGTCATCTTATAAACGTCCACTTAGAATGAGACCTCACTGCGAAAGGCCATGCTTGACAGGCGGGTTAGCGTTTGCAGTTCAGAAGATTGCTGCTCAATTTTCTGGTGTTCCCTTAGCCGATTTTAAAGAATCCCAAGGGCAAGTAAGGAAGTGGCGGCACAATGCATTCTTAATTCATTACTATATAGAGCATATGTATTGTAGGTAAAAGTAAAAATAGTTGCTATAAATGCTCTTTAAAAAGTAATTCGCATTGGCTACTTATTATTGCAATGGTTGCCAAAAGCCAATAACAGACTGTTAAATTTGCTTCGTGCGTAATATATTGTCGTCATCATCATCATCATTCAGCTTTTTGTCATCCACTGCTGGACGTAGGCCTCCCTCATATTTCGTTACAAAGTGCGGTCTTGTGCTACCCGCATCCAACGACTCCCAGCAACCTTCACCAGGTCGTCGGTCCACCTGGTGGGGGGCGACCAACACTACGACGTCCGATATATTGTAATGACGCCAAATACATTTGAAAATCAAGTTAGTTGACGTCAGCTAGTTCAACCATTAAACGTAACCACTTAAACTTAAAGAAGTAAGTTCACTTCCTTCATCTCTGCCTAGAGAAAAAGGCATGTTGAAACGATCCTTTAAAAATATTTTAAAATTAGCAAACCCAACCCGTTAATTTTTTTGTAAAAGTCGATATATCGCAGCGCCACCATGAGTTACATCAATGCGGATAGCATATAAATCTTCTCCGTGAAAAAATACATATACATACCAATTTTCATAATGATCGGTCAAATAGTTTCTTGAGTTTAGCGATGTCATACAAATAAACATCCTCTTTTTATATAGATTAGAACAGAGTCATAACAACTATACTTCCTCTCAGATTATATGCGACCATTTGTGATACCTACATTTTGCTTTTTAATTTAATATCGCACCCTCGCCAGATGGCTAGGCACATGAGATATAAGTTTTATTTTGGTTAGTAAATAATTTAGCTCAGGCGTTGACCTTCTCTTTTCCTATTTAGCATTCAATTTCTGACGTTTCCTGGTCAAATTACAAAACAATATGCGAACTATAGGTATCTGGTGTACAATCATAAAGACCAATATGTAGTATTTTAGTATGGTAGCCGAAGAATTACAATTTCTTCGCACTGTTAAGATCCCCAGGGGTTAAGTATAACTGATTCCATGCCTAATTTTTTTTTTTTTTTTTTTTTTTTTGGGGACAGGCTTTGGTTCGATCACACCTCGCCCAAATCGCGTGAGATGGCAATAAGAACGGCATGCAACCCCATACTCTACCATACAAAACCTCCATATTCCCACATGGTTGGGCCACCGGTACCAAGTCCTTGTCTTCGTTGGCTCATGTCTAAAATTTAACATAGAAAAAAAAGCAACAGCCCGGGTGAGATTCTAATTGACTGGGCCACGAGTTATGCAATCTGACTGAGGCTATGAACACTACCATCCCTATATTGCTTGTAGGTGTTGTAAAAGATTATAAAATCTTCATCGATATGGATGTTTGAAGCCATTCACATCATTGAAGATCATTCTAATGCATTATGGTCAATGTTTGCTTTTTCAAGAAAGTTTGACATCAAAAAGGCTTCTCGTACGTAACACTTAATTAAATATCTGTTGTACACTATGAACTGTTTCTCCTCCTGTAGTAGTAAAAAAGACATGACGTGCCAGCCCCGTATAAATCGGGAGGAGGACAGAAGGGTATTGAAAACAGGCTTGCTTCATATTCAATGAGTTATGCGCTTATTATGATACGTTTTCCATGTCTAGCCATCTTGCTTGTGGCTGTTATATAAATAAGGCATATAATATGCATATAATATGTATATTATATGTATGGAAGAAGAAAAAACACAAAATAAAATCTATACCAACACGTCTGATCAACGTTGTATTGTAGCACAATTTCCCTCCTTTTGTGGAGGCTTGAGTCCGGTACGTATATGGGTCCAGATAATAGGTAATAATACTACGTAGTGGTGGCAAGAGACTTAAATGTATTTCCCTTTTTTCCTGGTGTGATGTTTTATGTCTCTCAAACGTCTTTTACGATACGCGCGCAAGGAAAAGGTGACGCCACATTTTTTTTAAAGACAATAATAACCTAAAGAAATAATCCTTGTATTCTGAGGGAATTTAGAAATATATAAGTAACGGACACAAATTACACCAAGACTCAGAACAACAATTTATGGAGTGAATTGTGCTTTCTTTATTATTATTTTTTTAAATTTGAATGACGTAGGTACCGGGGGAGATCGAGACTCACCTACCTAGACCAGATTGGTCACGTACTGAAGGAAGATGGAGTTAAGAGTCTCCAAAACCGGCGAGCGTGTATGAAGAGAATTATGAATGTTGAGGAAGCGAGTGAAGTATGCAAGGATAGAGTTCTCTGGCACTCTGTTCTCTCTGCCTACCCTGCAAGGGATATGGCGTGATGATGTGTATGTAATTGTGCTTTCCTGTGTGGGAAACAGTAGGTCAATATCTTAACTATTACGCCGTATGTGCAGTCCTTGTATTCTTATTTCGTTTCTAATCGAGCATACACTATATTTATTCAAATATATTTTTTTGATTTTAGTACTTTTGGAGAAGGCGAAATCTAATGGTAAAGCCACTGTTAAAAGAAGCTGGACTCGGTGGTATTATCCTTGAGAACCCATTCTATGGTCTTCGGAAACCTACTGACCAGGTGTAAGTATTTTTAAGCGAAATTTAATTGTGGTAGGACCACACTCTTGACAGTTCTTTGTCTACAGCCGCGGGCCGATCCGTCCGGGGCAGTACCACACTCTCGCAGAAAATCGACGGCTGAGTAGTAGCAATATGCTTCTATTCTTCTTTCGGTGATCGAGAGAGCCGGCAGCTCAAGTTTTAGGTGGGTTTGGGGTTTTTTATTGGTAAGCAGTGGCCTAGCTGTAGCCCTGGTATTGCAAACGTCCTTGGGCGACAGTACCACTTACCATCAGGTGTGCTGCTTGTTCGTTTGCCAGCCACCAAGAGCGATAAAAAAAAGTGAATAATTTTTCTTCGATACTTTCTCATTAATGAGCTTGTATTTATTTCTTTAAAATTCTAAATTATAATTTGACTACAATAGATTTGTTACATGACAGCCATGAATGACAACTTAACGTGCTCTCCAAGGCACGGAGGTCAAATATCTTCGACAACATATTTTATTATAAAGTAAGTGCAATTAATGTGCCACAAACTTATCTGAGCCGGTGACAGCGTCGCTGTTATCGCATTTAGTGTTGCCAGTAGATTCTATTTGCAATAAAATCGGTAAATACTTCTCCATGTGGTAACGGATTTATAAAAAACTAGTCAACACTACACAATTTCCTGTGGAAGACACAAAAAATGGAATTACAGAATTTTCTCGCGTGAGCTTACGGATGGGAAGTAAGTAAATGTGATACAATCATCAACGCTTATGAACACATGTTATTATGCTTAATAGAGAAGAAACATAAATGTAGTTTTTATAAATACTTATATTTTAACACAATCATCACAGTGTCAGTTAATAACAATCAAGCACATTCATTACAATTAAATTTACATAAATAGATTATTATTTGTATAAATATATAATAATTCTATTCAAAATATAATTACACTCTAAGAACAAATCAATTCATTATATTTAACACATAACAAACTATATTTAATGTTTATTAATAGTGTTCTTTTTCTTTCAAAAACTAACAACACTAACATATGGCTGCTGTTACTCGCTCATACGATTTTTCAAAAGGTGTTAATGATGCCTGAATATGTTTTTCTTCCTTCACATAACTTAAAACTTGTAATATAACATTTATTACATCGCTTTTCGCATTTTAAAACCACAAAAAAATAAATAAACAAAGAGTAAACAACCAACAACTAAAATATCACCATATTGGGAGGACGATTGACTTTTGATGACATTTCAAAATGGCGTCATTAATTCATCAATTTGCCACCGTGTCAGATAAGTTTGTGGGACTATACCATGAATAATATAAACTAAAATCAAACTATTTGACAGGTACTGCAAATTGCCAGTGCCAAAAAAAAATCTGTACTTTTTTTTAAAACTCCCACACTAAGCAAGGAAATGTTTGAAACTTTTCTTAACTTAATCTGAAGCTATAACTAAAAAAAATTGTTAACATTATGTGGAATTTCATCTCTATTGGTTATGTAATTGGAGGGAATAAAAGCTTTTATTTGGGTATATAGATACTTACATGTTTAATTTCAAATCATTATTCTTCAATGATATTATTTTTTATTACACTCCTTGATTATAACCCTGGAAAGGTAAAAGTAATGACATATTGTCAGTTTGTCAGTCCATCAATAGACAATAGATTCTTAGTTAACATTGCTAGATTTTTTTTTTAAATATTTTCGTTATTAATACAGTGCTATCGGCTCGGATCATCTCTCAACTAACCTGAATAATGAAAATTTCACAGTCGTTCATCGTTACACAATGTATCGGATATATTCGTGATGGGTGGCTGCCTGATCTTGGAGTCTCTTGTGCTGTTTCATTGGTGCGAACGTAATGGATTAGGACCATTGGGTGTCACTGGTTTATCTATGGGTGGCCATGTAAGTGTAGAAATGTTTTTTTATCTATAAAGCCTTAGTTTGCTTGTAGTGTTGTCTAAATGCAGAACCAAGACTTGCAGCAAGAGTCTCATAAGTTTTGCAAATTTCGCTGTTAAAATAACACAAGAGTCATTTGTTTTTAAGCACATGCTATAGAAATGAAAAATCCAACTAAATCAATGAAATTCCATTCATTAGCTGCGCAACTATGAATAATTAGGTACATACCACTTACCGGGAGGGCGGCTATAATCACATCTATCTATTACGAGACTGTTTAAAATAATATCAAATTATTCCTCCATGTACTGGTATTATGAATACAAAGTGTTCACAACTGTTTCTTTGCCAAAGGAGTCGTAAAACTGTCTAAGGGAGCACTGCGAGACTCTTGCTGCAAGTCTTGGTCTTGCATTTGGGCAATACTATTTTCATGGTGCTAAAATCCATTTATCAATATCAAAGTTCAGTATTTTGCTATTCGTATCACGTATACAATCTTCGTTTTTATCTCTAAATACTTTCTTTAAAACGTATACTTTATGTAATACTTTCTTTAAAAATCTTAATAATAGAAATTATTGGAACGAAGTTCCTTATCGCGCGTTGTGAAAGGGGGCTAGACGGAAAAAATTCTTACGAAAAGTTGTCACGACACTTTTTGCTATAGTAAGCTATTGTAAGATGTGCGGCGTCGCTCGTCGGCTCTCTTATAGAAAGCAAGCCAGATATTTTCATTTCTATTTCGCATTGAACAGTGTGGTGTCGCGACGATTTTTTTTATAGATAGAGTGATTCAAGAGGAAGGTTTATATGTATAATATATGCATAATGTACAAGAGAAACACTGATAATTTTAGAGGTTTCTAATGTGATGTCGTAAATAAACACATTATTTTGCGCTTACATTGCAAACGCTGGCTGAACCCTACGAAATAGATCAAAATAAAGTACTACAGTATTATACAGCTTAAAAAGGCCTACAAAAAAGTCCGCGATGGTATATATCTATCTCTTAAGGATAACATACTATATCCATTTTAATACTTTAAAAAATGTTCTATTATAAAACGGTAATTGAAAAGCTATTTACACAAATACTGTATTAATCCTTATCATTTTAAATACATTAGTTGGCTTGAGCATTTCATGAAGATATTTTTTTTCCTTCAGACCATGCAAATTAAATCAATACCTTAAGAGATATAGCAAAATCAAAATAATGCGCAACGAAATTATTTTCGCCCGTGACCGGGCCGCGTGGCCGACTCGCGTTCGAGCTCGGGGCCGAAAAGTTTTGGTAGTCTAGTGGAATTGTATATCCTATTATTAATATTATAAACGTGAAATTTTGTAATAATGTATGGATGTGAACATGTTTGTTGCTCTTTCACGTAAAAACTACTGAATGGATATTGATGAAATTTATAGTAATATAGCTTGCACATCAGAATAACACATAGGCTATAATTTATAAAGATATTTTGCAATTTGGCTAAAATATAACGATAAAAATCGCTTAAGGCAGAAAAAAATTATATAATTAAAATAGAACTTCGTTCCATCCGGGTGTCCCTTGACACCTCCGGTTTTATTTTTAATTTAATAAATATAATTCATGTTTGTATGTTTGTCGTGGTTGCATTTCTAACCCATTCATCCGACTGTAATGTATCATTGTTATAACTTCTATACACAAGCCCGTTAAGATTTCTATGACAAAATAATGGTAATTAAGAATAGAAATGTGCATACATTATAAATATTGTGCGCAAGAAATAGCTTCATATTACATAGTATTATAATTTTGAAGCTATCAGATCATTGTACGGGCATTTCCGCATTCGCTTGAAAAATTATTTTTTATCCTAAAAGTCCCTTTTTTTTTAAATAAACATATATTATTAAAATGAGTTTATTTATTTTTTTGTATAACGTCAGTCGTCAATTCTAAAGAGATATATTATTCATATTCACTCCATTCCACGATCTGTGCTGTAGGCATTATTATGCCTACAGCACGATGCCTATGCAACGATTATTATATTAAAAAAAATATATATTTTTTTTTAATATAATAATCGTTGAGTAGACAATAACAATAGAACTAATCTGACATTAGTCCGCTTTTTTTTAATTTTCTGCTACTAGTGTAACCTAGCTGCGCTATGAAATTAGCATTAGAAATAACATTACATTTTAAATTTTTGGAACAGATGGCGTCACTAGCAGCTACGAATTGGCCAAAGCCACTAGTTTTAGTGCCTTGCCTATCTTGGTCAACAGCATCCGCAGTTTTTTTACAGGTAACCTATACAACGTTCAAATTGTTAGCGATGAAAGGTCTTACGAAAAGATTATTAGTGAAAGCCCATTATTAGTGATGAGGCTCTCTACGAAGAGTGAATAACGCAACAATCGTTGCTACTTTCCTGGTCTTTCTTAGTCAGATTTTACTACAGAAAAGTCTGTGCCTTGTATTATTTATTCGTCACCACATAAAGTATAAATAGTCACTTTTCTTAAACAACCCAAATGCACTAAAGAATAAATCGTGTTACAGGGGACTTTACAAACGTAAAAATTCAACATAAAAAAATTAACATAAATTACACCCAGAATGTTTGGGTTATCTCGTCCTTAACGGTGACCCCGGTTGTTGTTATATTCATCATCATTCTCCTACTCTTATCCCAATTACTTGGGATCGATACAATATGTACTCTTCTTTCATAGTACATATTGTAGAAGTTATTGGCAATAGTTTTATGACCGGCCGCCTGCCAGACGTCAACTCTCCTTGGAAATGTAATTGTTGACCAATCGGCATCAGATGAAGTTGGTCCAGGTCGTTATAGGCTCTTAGTCGTCTTTTACGACATCCACGACATATTTTCAAATTTAAATAGTTATATGGCCGGACGCCCTTTTTTTTTGCGGTTGCCTATGATGTAGTCAGGCCCCGCCCTATCGGTCCTCGGCGACGGAAAAGACGGCGCGCGGCCCCATACACCCACCCTATAATGCGCCTTTCTTCGCCGTGCGAGCGGGCCACCAAAACTATGAGACGAGTAATATGGCCGGCCGTCTACCTGACGTCAACCCTTCTTGGGAATGTAATTGTTGACCACACGACGACAGATAGAGTTGAGCCAGGTCGATTATATAGATTATATATCGAGTTATCTCGTTATATTATTATAACGAAGGCAAAGTAAGGGTTGATAGTATTCGTAGCTGCTACCACACAGCAACCTGGTTGTTGTTATATTATTGTAGGTAAATAGTTCATATCAAACCACTACAGAGTTTAAAAGGTTTACTGGTAGATCTGCGTTAGCTATCTGAGTCGCAACTTTCGTTACGTTCATTAATGATACTGTGCACGTTTTTGCTTCACGGAAGATTACTGTACTTATAGTATAGCGCACGTAAACCAAAGTCGTTGTGTGAGCAATATTGGCTCGTACTCAGAGCCAAAACAAAAATTTATGGATTACACAAAATATTATCCTTATTACGTCTGGTTAAGAAGATATACAATGCGAAAGTGGAAGGATGTAGGTACCGAGGGAGACCGATACTAACCTACCTAGACCAGATCGGTCATGTACTGAAGGAAGGTGGAGGCAAGAGTCTCCGAAACCGGTGAGCGTGTATGAAGAGAATTATGAATGTTGAGGAAGCGAGTGAAGTATGCAGAGATAGAGTTCTCTGGCACTCTGTTCTCTCTGCCTACCCTGCCAGGGATATGGCGTGATGATATGTATGTATGTATGTATTATCCTGCATGTCAATCGAGTCCACGAATCTGGCGCAGTAGATGTGAGGTAAAAGGAAGTATTTTTTTATTAATTGATTAACGTATTCCAGGGTGTAATGTCTCAATCAATAAACTGGGACTTGCTAGAAGACCAATATCTCTCAGACGGACAGTACCGTGAAAAACTATCCAAAATGGTAACTATTATCGATGAAGCATTCCTAGCAGGCAAAAAATTTGCACGTACATACTCAGAGAGTGTAGAAACGAATACAGAAACAAAAAAAATAAATAGTGAAAAAAGTAAAAAAATAGACGTAAGTGTAAAAGAAAATGTTGCCAACTTAAAAAATAATGTAGATATAGCAAAAAATGATGTTCTTAAAGAAGAACCAGATCTCGTAGATGTTAGTAAAAAAGTTTTATGTGATAATAAAATACCTAAAACAGTCGTCAACTCTGAAACTTTAGCTCAAATACAGAAATTGAACACTGAATTGAAACGTTTGCTAGAAGAGAACAAGATAAGCGGGGCGTTATACAACAAATTGATGTCTAACGAAAAATTCGTGTTGGACCCACAAGATATTGAATACATCAATATTTTGACGGAACAAACAATCAAAGAGACTCTATTGAAAATTAAAGCAGGCAAGTAATTAGTCACCAATTGATATTTTACGTAAACTACAGTGAAATCTCGTTAACTCGAAGGTCTAGAGAAGTGAAATAAATTACAGGTTTTGATTGAACAAGTATTTCAAGATACAAAGGATTTTATTGTTAAAATTTCGACTTAGAAAGGCTCTATTTTTAAATAGCTTAGAAATTTTGCAATGAATGAGTTCATTCATTGCAAATTGTATATATTTTTATTTGAGTTTTTACGATAATTAACAATATTGATGAAAATAATGAATATCGTTAAATATTGTTGTCATTGTAACTAATAACATGAAGAATTATTGGCAATTGATGATTTGTTTTTTATCTAGTTATACTGTAAATATCGAAAGATTTATATTTTTGTATTAACCCTTATTATCTTGTGTTATTCTAATGTCTGTTCCACGGAGACTATACCAAGGACCTTTTTTGAAAGGTAGGTAATACCATTTTCTTACTTTCTACTCCAATAGGATGCAATCAGATCCTATTCTTAATGGTTATTATTTTTTAATTAAATTCATATATGGATTTAAATTTCTTAATCCATATAACACCTTATCACAATTAATTATTCTGTAGACTAGCAAACCCAGCCTGTTGGTTTGTTTGTAGAAGTCGATATAACGTAGCACCCCCTGGTGGCTAACTACATCAAGGGAGATAGCATGTAAATCTTCCTCTTAAAAAAATACATATACAAATTACTGAAATTTTTAGCATTTAATATGCTTAATTATTTATAAATACCCGATTACGAAACGAAAAATGATGTCACAAGCGGCTATCGGGTATTTATAAAAAATACATATACATACTAATTTTTATAATGATCGGTCAAATAGTTTCTGAGTTTAGCGATGTCATATATACAAACATACAACAATTATTCTGTATAAACTTTTATTATTCTGTAGATTTAATGTGAGTATCAATGTAATAAAATGTTACGCTAAGTTCATTAATCTTCTCCCCTGAGCTGCACAATACCACTTACTAGGCACGGAATAGTTATCGATTCCTTTTTGGTACTGAATACTTTTTCTTGCATACAATTTACTCGATATAGTAATTTTGTTTAGTTAGTGTCGTCTAATTTATTATAATTTTAAGTAATGTTGATACCTAAAGATGAACCTAGTTTTTTTTTCGTTTTGATATCGTGTCAAACTAAATCCATTCCACTCATATTTTCGATATAACGCGAATTTCTTTAGAGGAATAAACGAAACGATTACAAAATCATTTAGTTAGTCCACCGAAAAATCTATCTAATTTTGTTTTCAACATCGGCAGCTAGTTCTTAATCGATCTTAATATATTATTAACATTTTTTAGAATTCATTAATAGATTTAGAGATGTTTGAAAACTTGTTTTTATATACATCTAAGTATATAAGTATAACATATCATACTTTTTCCAGCCAACCTCAAAGATGTAACAAATAAACAAATAAATTCAACTGAGGACTGCTTAATAGAAAAAACACAACCTACAAATATGATGGAACAAAGAATAACGCCGGAAAATCCAGTAAAAGAACCATTAAAATCAGTAGAAAATTGTGTAAAAAATGAGAAAAAGTCTGAAAAACATTGGAACATTTCAGAATTCACATCAGATTTATTGGTTAATTTACCTTTCATTGGTCGGTCGAGTGTGAAAAAGATAGATATAAACAAAATACATTGGAGGGACAGAGAAGCGTTACAATTTATGAGAGGGATTATGGATGAATGCACGCATCTCAGCAATTTCTCCATGCCATATGATACTTCTCTTATTATAGGTAAGTTTATTTTGTCCCTTAATTGTGTGATGATGACGTAAGAACACAATGATTTATGACGAAAGCAGATAACATCACTGCAATCGATGGCAAACTTGAAATAAAATCCTATGGAAACTCGTCTGGCCAGCGTGGTGTAAGTAGCCTCATCTCGAAGAGGCACTTGATTTTTGGTCAGCTCATATACACCCCAAAGTTTTGGGGCATATATGGCCTGAGAAGTAGATAATATAGCAGTAATTTTATATGTTAATTTGATATTATGTATATCTATAGATGTATGGTTACGGATATAAATAAAATGTAATGGAAATAGGTCGTCTATTTATAGCATATTCCAAAACTATTGGGCACCCTAAAATTTACTCACTAGTTCGTGATTAAGTTGAAAAATAAAACTAATTTGTTTGACAAATTACTGTAATAATATAGTTTTAGGGGTAGGATCACGCTGTTGACTGTTTGCTGTCGGTCCGTCCGCGGCAGTACCACACTCGCGGAAAATCGACGCCCGAGCAGTGGCAATTTACTGCTGTGCTTCGTTCGGTGAGTGAGAGAGTCGGAAGCCCAACCTTCCGGGTGGGTTAGGGATTTTCATTTCGTCTATGGGCGGCAGTAACACTTACCATCAGGTGTGCTGATTGCTCGTTTGTCACCAGCAGCAATAAATAAATAAAAAAATACAAGAATTACTAATATTTTGCTAGCCCACTATTTATTGTGATCACAGCAACAATTCTTCGGGGCTTAAAGATGTTCGATAGGGATCAGATTTAAGGATTGATCGCGCCGTTCTCAAGAGTCAATACTGTTGTTTCTAAATTAGTGTATAGTGGTTACTGATTTATGACAAGAAGCATTGACATGTTGGAATTTAGTTTGGGTAGTCGAAAATGCAAATAAGCAAAGGTAACATTTCGAGCATATTTCAGTACTTTTTACTATTCATATGGCCTTCGTAAACGAACATTTCACCGACACATGATTCTGTTCGCCCTCCCTTGTTTTTCATATTATGTGTATAAGTAATTTTATAAAAAACTAGCTTCTGCCCGCGACTTACATATAATAGTTACCCAAGTATACACAATTTATACCCAGCTATCGTCACTGCGAAGCGTTTTTCGGCGTGGCCTGAGTTACAGAACACGTGATGTCTAACAGTGCCTACTCTAGATCTTTGCTAGCTATGATGCTGTATTACTCTATACACCAACAGCGGTTGTCTTCGTCATGCGATCATTAAAGATGACACCGTAAGATACCCCACATCTTCCCCGTTCTTGTGGCATTTTTACTTACATTTCTGTTGACACAACTTTATGTATATTTCAGCGGTGTGCGCCAAACATGATGCGTATGTGCCTCGAGACGACGTGGGAACGTTGGAGGAGATATGGCCTGGCGCGGAAGTACGCTACGTGGATGCTGGCCACATCTCCGCTTACATACTCCACCAGTCACTTTTCAGGTAATACATATAACATTCTTAGATTTAATAATATTGCAAGTCTGCATACTGTAAGTAAAAATAACTCTAAAATTTTATATAGTCCAAAGCGAAAGTATCCGCAATTTTTTAATAATAATAAGTCAAAATAACAAGGCATAGACAACTCGTTCATATTTTATATTTATTTATGATTATGCGCGTATAAATGGTCTTTCTATTTAAATTAGCAATTTGTGAATGCAAGGATTGGTAAAATAATAAATATTTTATTATGTTTGTGAGATACCACGTTACGTTCTTTATTTCGTGTAGTGACGAAATAAGAATATATAATAATTCACCCTATCTTGACTATGAGTGTCATAAAAGACTAAAGGATATAAATAAGCATATAACATCTATGCAAGAAAGATAAATATGAAATATAACCCTACACCAACTTGTCTGATCAGTATGGATAGGTCATTTTCCCTCCTATTATAGAGGTGGCTTAAGCCCAACAGTGGGGCATATATGAGATGAAAGGATGATGATGGTAACGAAGGTCATTCCACTCTCAATGATAAAAAGAAAATAAAAAAATGTCTGATTTTGACAAGCAATTATTGATACCAAATATTGATGCTGTGCAATTAAAGTTGTTAATTTTGATTCATTGTAAATATGCCATCGCCTTCGGTAGAGCGATGGCTTTTCTCCATAGTTTCGGAAAATTTTGACAATTTTGGCAAAACATAAATAAAGCATTCACCATCATTCTCCTGCTCTTATCCAAATTACTTGGGGTCGACGCAATATGTACTCCTCTTCCTACATATTGTAAGAGTTCATCATCATCAACCTGCTCTTATCCCAATTTATTTGGGGTCGACGCAATATGTCTTCTTCTTCCATACAACTCTATCAGACGTCATCTCTGTGATGTACGGTGTATGAATACATATTGTAAGAGTTATTGGCAATAATTTTATGACCGGCCGCCTGCCTGACGTCAACCCTCCTTGGGTATGTAATTGTTGACCAAATGGCATCAGGTGGTGTTGGCCCAGGTCGAAATAAGGCTCTTAGTCGTCTTTTACGACATCCACGAGCAAAGTAAGGATTGGTAGTATTCGTAGCCGCTACCACACAGCACTAAAACAAAACATAAATAAAGCATTGTTATTTTATATTCACTAAACTTTAGCACTTTCCATTGCATTACATAAAATGCCACCAAAATTATATATATTATAATTCGTTATAATAATAAAGCTACTGTCTTATTTGGTACATAGAGTTTACAGGTTACCGCCAGAAAACCCTTTACAATATTTAAATATTTCTTCTCCACAGATCCTGTATTAAGGAAGCCTTTGAAAGATCAAAAAAGAGATGGAAAGACGATAAACACATCGACTGACGATTATTTAGTACTATTGCAATGTTTATATTTCGCATTCGTGCGGCTGTATATTTGCCGTATGAATGGAAACTGTGTTCAAAATATATACAAATGTTATTATTAGACATTTTAGTTATTGAAATTAGTCAAATGCAGCGTATATTTTCTGTTACTGTTTAATATTATTTTATTTATAATCTTTGTTATATTTTCTAATAACTCGCCAGTGATGTTGATAATAATTATTATATATTGTTATATACCTATTAACTTCTTATTAGAAGTGTTTAAATATGCTCTGAAATAAATTGTTTTAGCTCAATTTTATGGAGTTGTGTGTCCATTTATCAGTAAAGTACAAATATATTTCTTTTTCGAGTGCATATTTTAGAATTAATTTCCAGAACCGCAATGTTTTTTAGAGTTATTTATTATAGATTTTCCTCAATGTATATAAGATAATATTAATCTCTATTGAGATTGTAAAAGTAACATGATATTTTTATAAATAAACATTTTATATTCATATGTATGTATTTCATTGGTTTTAATTTTGAAGACTTGCTTCGATTACTTGGGCAATACTACCACGCAATATGTACTCCTCCATCGTTCATATTGTAAAAGTTATTGGCAATAATTTTATGACCGGCCGCCTGCCAGACGTCAACCCTCCTTGGGCACGTAATTATTGACCAAATGGCATCAGGTGGAGTTGGCCCAGATCTATATGAAGCTGTCAATCGTCTTTTACAGACTTGACCGTTGCCAATCGTTGTGAACTTTAACGACAATATCCCGATGACCCAGTCGTAGTCTCCGAAAAAGTAACTGAATTGGTCACCTAAGTCATTGTATCGATTCCGATGGCGTATTCAATAGATGGACAATGGAAGCTCTACAGGTTATAATGCACTAAACCGCTGTTTTGGAATCCTCGACTGTTAAAGCCAGTGTAACCGTACCATAACCGATCGAAAGAAAAAACAGGACAATAAAAAAACTCTTATTTACAACAAAACTTTTATTCTTAATCATTCAATAGCAATCACACTAATTTATAATTTCTTGTACAAAACAAAATATAAAAGAAAACAAAAATAATAGTTGTGTTACAATCATACAAACAATACTTATAAACAAATTTATAAAATTGAAATGAAAATAGTCTTCTTAAAATTATTTCAATCACGACAACTAAAGTCTTCGTAAACATTAGCCATAATCACAGATATAAACTATAATATTGAAATGAGATATAATAATGTCCTAATCACAGATCAAATAACGGTGGTTGATGTCAATTCTATTCGTGTGGTGACGGAGTAGGAATACAATTCACCACCCCCTATCTTACTCATGGGTGATCATAAGAGACGACTAAGGGATATAAAACGCATATAACATCTATGCTAGAGAAGGAAAGCTCGAAACAAAACCCTATACGAATACGTCTGCCCAGCGTGGTATAGTAGGTCAATTTCCCTCATTATGGAGGAGACTCGAGCACAATAGTGGGACATATATGAGTTGTGATGATGATGAATGTCAATCCGTTGACATTAGCAGCCGTGAATGTAATACTTTCTATTGATTCATCTTCATAGCCGTCTACATAGGATAATCCTAAATATATAATGCACTAGTATTTCTTAGTAATATGTCACTGATATCCAGTTCTATGTGTTAAGGTCATGAAGTGGTTATAACTTTAAAAATCTAGAATCATGTAGTCAGCTATATGAGTTATTTAAATAAAACTTATATTTCTAAATAAAAACAGATATAAACGGGGCATTTTGTTCAATATATCTTAAAGGCCGAAGAGATTGTAAAATTTAGGATTCTAAAAAGCGTGTATTTTTATTTAAACTAAAATTATAGATAGTTTACAAAATTACTATGTTAAAAGACAGCGATTGTTTTTTTTTTACTAAATATTATTTAGATATTAACGAATAATTTGTAATTATCTTTAATTATCAATGTACCATGTCTATAAACCATTATTAAACGTGTGTGTGTGAAAGAAAATCTCAATAAAAAGTCACGAAAAAGAAACAAAAAGTGATGAATACCCTCAAAAATCATAATTACATTTCTTTAACTTATTCGACTATAACTCAAAAAATAATATAAAAACTTAATATAAAACACACATGCCACGTGAACCTAGCGGCGGTCACCTTAAGAGGAAACTGAAAACACGTATCGCCAAAATCCTTGAATGTTTTATAGTTGCTGCCAAAAACGTAGGGCGAATAAAAAGGGATTGTATCCATATTACCTACCCTACCATAGATATTTTTATAAACTACGAGTGGTTATACAGTAGGAGCGGGTTAAAATTGCAGATACAGAAATTATTATCGGTATATCTCTGCTTGGGCACCAACATGCACGTTCTTGTAAAAAAAAATTAAGAACTTTTAATCACATTCTTAATTTCTGCGTAGAATCCAATATTATAACAATTATGAAAGTACCAATTTTATATTATTTAAGACTACCTAAATAAATTTAGTGATACAAGTTAATCAGTCAAGAAAATAATAATATTACATGAATTCGATTTGCATCATATTGAAACACAAACAACAATTTAAAATGAATTTAGTGAATAAACCAATAAGACAAAATTTATGTCTTAAATATTTCAATAAACAAGTTAAAGGCAATTCTAATTTAAATTATAACATAAATATGTAGCTACTACTCCAAGTAATGCCACTAGGAATAAAAACTCAGTAAAGTAAATGAAATGACAATAACAATTTTAAAGAGTTACTAATCTAATTAATAATATAAAAAAAAACTAACAAACTCGACCACTTACAAGAATTAAGTCTTAATTTTTTTTTTATTGTTAACATGCAAAACTAGAAAAATAAAATCATTTACGACCTTGACGAGCAAAAATAAGTTGAAAATTCTAATGTATTTATCTGAATATTATGCGTGGTGACGGAGTAAGAATACAATGCACCACCTCCTTACTTACCCATGGGTGACTTTAAAAGATGACTAAGACAAGCAGATAACATCATTGCGAGAAAGGGAAAACTCAAAGTCAAACCCTATACTAACACGACCGACCAGCGCGGTGTAATAGGTCAATTTACCTCCTATCGCGAAGGAGGGCAGCAGTGCTAGGTATATGTGCTAATATCATGATTATCCGAAGAAGCATATAAGCACTTGTATACAGCAAAACAAATACAGTCTGTTGACAAATATCGCGCATATCTACTTCAAGTAAATCTTATATTTATCCTATATAACTAATATATGGTTAATATATAACTAATTCTGCAATATTCGATATTTATTGCACTGGCATGTTTATTACCCACAATCTTGTTATATTTCCTACAGTAACAACATACATATAGATTTTAAAATAACTTACTTGATAGCCTGTAAGTTTAATAGATTAAACTAATTGAACTTGAAAGGCAAGTTGTCAATGGTTTGTTAATTGTCCTAAAATATCTAAACAATGAATTAGTGCTTGAAATTAAAGCCATTTGGGTGTAATATTGATGATATTCTAAATTACTGAGATTTAGCATATGATATTGCTAGGCTATTTATAAATTATAAATAAATTTGAATGATACATTTTTTTATTTAAAAATATACTTTTTAATTATATTTAATTTCTTATCGAACGCAAATAATTTGTGGCTATTATTAAACGATTTTTTGAACACTGCAAACTGAACTTCGTTTACGAATAGAGACTTTCTATTCTTCTATTTACAACTTCATGAATTATAGTAACGTGTACGCCCTACAAACGGGAATATGTAAATCATCATGTGTATCAGCTAATATTAGTAAGTACTTTGTGCAAATAAGATTTAAACAATCATGTACGAAATAGATCTGCAGAGCTAGTATGTAGAGCATAATGATGGGATAGTTGCGCGTCCAGCTGAAGTTACGCTTACGTAGCATAGCGGCTGTCAATCTATGGACCATTAAAGAAGCTAGATGTTTCTTAGCTTCTGTTACAACTCCACTGCTACAATTTAACAAATGAACAGATAGTATTATCTCAAAGTCTTCAGAGAGATCAATAGTCTTCCTTTGCAAAATGAGAATGCTTTAATCTAATAATCAAGTTTGACAGCCACTCGCGTTATCGTATCACGCAAAATCGGCCGTCGCACTCCCTCACATCATTTATCACACTGCTGTTAACATTAGTATTATACAGGGTGGAAGTGGACCGCTCCCGAAAACAAAGACAGGGGCCCCTACTAGTCCTACTTGTAATAGGCTACAAAAAGAAACGATTCGGATGAAAAAAAAATGATTTTCACCACGCGAGGTCGTTGAACTCTTGAACATATATCGTGAGTTTTGAATAGATTGCGTCTTTTCTCATCTGAGTAAAGTGACGTATTTTTATGGAATTGTCGTTACATGGCACTGTCCTAATATGATGGAATGTGAAAAAAAAACTTAAAGATTTTTTTCATCCGAATCGATTTTTTTTTTCTAGCCTATCATTACAAGTAGGACTAGTAGGGTTACCTGTCTTTGTTTTCGGGAGCGGTCCACTTCCACCCTGTATGTTAATAATAATAACACTTTTTGCAAACAGGACTTCAACATTTATTTACGAACAAAACGGATACCTGTAATAGTAGTACCTGTAATAGTACTTCTTATAATTAGGGACTTATTAATCATTTATTTACGCGTTGGTATTAATTAATTTTAGGAATTTCCTGTAAATAGAGTATAAATATTAACGAATTGAATCTGCCAATAATAGTACTTCCTGTACTATTATTGGCAGATTAAATGTTAGTTAATAATAAGAAGTTTCTGTTAATGGAGTTTAAACATTTATTTACGACTGGTTAATACTAAGTCTTTGTCAAATAGATATATGGTATTAGTATACAATTATTTGTTAACATTAAAACTGATTCGAGCGGATAAAGTACATGACGATGACAATATTTTCATCCCAACTTAATAATAGTGGATCATTGCAAAAATCAACAGCAGTGCTTTACGTGTTTATAAGTATACAACTTACATAAAAATATTACCAGCATTATAATATTATGTACAATTTCTTCGATTATAGAATCACTTCTTACTAAGTAGAAGTGATCGAAAATCACTATTACTGAGTGGTCGCTTCTCATTGTCATTAGCGTTGCTGCTGTTACCATTGCTGTTGCCGTTCGCTGTTTGAGTGCTGTTAATTGAAGATGGTGCTCGAGTAACTCCGCTCGTTGAAGGTTTTTGAAGTACGCTCGGAATGAAGCTGCTTAATTGAGTTCGTCGCCTTGAATAACAAAAGAAATCTATATATGAGCCCATTCAAACCAAAGTGATATAAGTTATATTACTGCGATTTGGAAATATTTTGAATTAATAATTTCGCTTAGGGCTTAGGAAACTATTTTAAATAATGTCAAACTATTTTAAATTGTATATATCTTGTAATTGTATGATATTCGTAATCGACAGTTAATCAACTGTACAATTAGTGGCTAATGGCGACGAGGAAGGAAAACGATGTGTTATGGGGCCACGAGCCTTCCATCACCCCGGACGGCATGGACAACGTGTGGTCAGACCATAGCCTGCCAAAAAAAAACAGGTCGTCTGGTTAACCACAATAGGGAATATGCACGTGACTCCAAAATGAACAAAAAATTTTTTTTTTGCAATCTTTATTGCTTAAAAAACATACCTATACAATTATTTTTGAAATTCATCATTATTTAATAGTGAAATTTAATTATCAAAAATCGGCTTTTTTGAAATTCGCTCGCAAATTTCTAAAACGCAACGCGATTGGTTGTTCGCAACCAATCGCGTTGCGTTTTAGAAATTTGTCGTCTTGACGTGACGTCATCGTACACTCAAGTCTTCTGGTATCAAGGCGTTTCTATAGTGGCTATTTTCTATCGTTACCCAGTTATTTCATGAGTTATTAGTTTTCTGTGTTCAAGTATTAATCCTTGTGAATGAGAGAATTAACAAACGTCACTTTTTGTCCCTGTTCTAATGCCATTATTTTGTATTGCATATAATTCTCTGTATCTGAAACCCAATAGAATAATGAATAATAAATAATTTCAAACTTTTTTCTTACTCTAATAAGTTACATGTTTTAATTCATAGGTATCATAGATGACTAAACATATATTACCTTTAGACCCATGTACCTATTACATATTGAGAATATATCTTTAAGAACTTTACGTAAACTAGGTAGTGTACGTCAAAGTTTGTTAACAAAACAAGTACCTATGTGCATGTAATTAATGAAAAATGATTGTTTATGTACTTCATCACTTCTCTAATGTGTTTACTTACGTTAAAATGATCTTCAAAACAGTATAAACTGCTCAAACGCAACGCATTGTCTTTTCTCATCGCCTTGCATCATTTTTTTCTTATTTATTACATTTCTCGGCATAAGGAAATATACTTTGTTAGGTACAGTTTTGATAATATTTTGGCACATAGGAACGACACAATATTTATAATACGGTTTTCTGTTCTTTTCCATGGTAATAAGTTGGCTTTACACTCCCTTTTCTAATTTTCAATAACTTCGTGAACCAACCATTTCGTTAATGACATCCAACATGTGTGTGTATTCTGACGTCACAGAAGCGCGCCATAATAGCCGCGTTTTTATCGCCCAAAAATGATAGTGATTTTAATAATTTTTTTTTAACTTAATGGTTTATATTTTGGATGTGTTGTATTTATTTTTGGTAATGTAATAACTAGTAGAACCGTTTAAAAAAATAAAATAATATCATGCATATTCCCCATTGTTTTATTATATCAAAAACTAACAGGTCACGTGAGGAAATAAATCCTTGTGGCTGTCTCCTTAAACTATAACCGCGCCATTTTCAGTCACAAGTGCGCTTTATGCTAGTGGGTTATGCTAGACGGGTTAAGATAGGTTTTATTTCAAAATATAGCTAAACTCATAGTAAATATTTATGATCGTAGAAATAATTTACTTACAAATAAAACAAATCCAGATCTCTCGGCATGGATGTTCAAATCTTAATTTACTATTGCACTACGCTTCGGTAATACAAGCATAAGAAAACACGAGATATATTTTGTGTAAATACTTACATGCCTCCACTCCCGTCCCTTTTAAGCTGACCCAGGGCAGGTACGTTAGAGTCACCCAACGGTGTTGCCCTTGGCGGTGGAGCACTTAGAGCAACGTCCAGCTTGCGCTCATCTAATAACATTCCGTGAGTCTGTGCGATTGCTTCAGCAGCTGAAGATTCGTCCTCGTACTCCACGTATGCCAGACCTTTCGGCTTGCCGTCTCTGGAAGACAATTTTATTAGATTTTAGAGTAGTAATTAATTATTTGGATATCGCGAAAATAATCACATACACATATATCTACAAAGATTTTCCGCATGTGACTTCACAAACATACATTTAATCATCATCATTTCAGCTCATATACGTCCCACTGCTGGACTCGAGCCTCGTCCACAATAAGAGAGTAATTGACCTACTATACCACGCTAGTCAGACGGGTTGATATAGGGTTTTATTTTTTTTTTTGAGTTTTCCGTCTCTTGCGTATATGCATATTATATTCCCTAATCGTCTTTTCAGTTCACTTCGTTCTCTCTTAACTACAGATGTCGTAAAAAAAACGACTACTACTACACCCAATTTTGTTCAAGCGTGGTATTTTTGAAGATAACTGCCCTCCAAACAGTTCACGTAGAATGTTACTATTCTACATTCTATAACATATTCTCCATGTGACTGATGATAGGCTGAGAATAAAATATGTCATCGCCCCTTATTTGTTGGTGGGAGTCGTAAAAACCAACTAAGTAATCACTAGAATAATAGGCAATATTTTCTGGAAATCTTAGTGCCATCACTAAACCGTTTGCCACGCATGGCGATTATGGACACTATAGAGCTTTGAATAGACCTATGTCTGACAATGGACGGCTATAAGATGATAAATGGACAACCATATAAATATATATACATATATTCATAACAAAACATTATTTGGGCGTGGACTAAGAATACAATGTCAAGTAAAGAGAAGGCGTACTTACTCCCTTCTCCTCGTATAATAAAAATCGATTAAATGCCACAAGAAGATAGCATCGCTACAAGTGGAAAACTTGAAAACATTTCTATAACAACTAATATAAATGAAACATATTCTTGTTCATGAACAAAAAAATATTCTTATATCTATGGTCAAATACAAAACTTACTTGTGCGTCACTACACGTATATCCTTCACCTTGCCATACTTGTCAAATATTGCCCCGAGCGCATTCTTATTACACTTCGTGAAGGGTAGATTCTTCACAAATAGTTTGTTCTTTTCCGCCTCTGTGGAGTATTTGAATGTTGGCTTGCTCTTTTTCGCTGAGTATCTTGAGAAGAACATCGGACGGCCATCGAGAGTGGTCCTGTCGTGTTTAAGGGCTTCATCCACCGCTTCCTGTATTGTATTGTAATACTTATATTTTCATGGTAAATATATTTCCCACCACCCTTCCTAGCATTCGTAAAAACTTTCTGACAGATTACCATAAAGCATGGGAAGCAGCACTCTCCCGAGTAATTTATAACACCAACTACGATTGCTAACTCGCTTGCCAAAAGTGACGATTATGGCATCTTCCTTCCTTGGGGAGTGCTTCGTTTTATAATGGACGTCTATCGGTAGGCGATGTTTTCAGCCTCACGTTTATTACAGTAAAGAAAATAAGAATACAAGTCACCATAAAAGAGTAAATTTCAGCATGTAATTTTTAAATTCCATAAAAATAACGGCCGAGCCTATTGATGTCGCATGTCTTCTGCTTTATGGTTTCAACTTTCACACAGCATAATTCTCAGCGCGATTAACAATTGTCCTAAGTTCTGGCTGTCGTAAACGTATGTATAAGTATGTAGTCACAAATGACTTTAATTTTTTTCTTCAAAGTAATACACAGAAAAGAAATGCGAAAATGTTAATTGGTTCGAATATACAATACAATCTCTATAACTCGAACCTCGTTAAGTCGTAATTCACAATAAGTCGAAAAAATGCCTCTTCTTTAGCTGAATCTCTAAATACGTGCTATATCATATTATTTAAACGTTATAACTTAAACAAAATGTTATTGGCCTGCGAGTTATTGACAATACATACTCTCAACTTCTCTATAGTGAAAAATAAGTAGCTAAACTTTTGAAATAAATATTTTCATTCGAAAAAACCAGCTGACTATCTTGAGTCTCAACGTTTAATTACGTATGTTTATCAAAAGGTATAAACATGCCATTTCTACGTTAGCCTTTTTTGTACGTGATAAATTTTCTACTACTGATCTAAGGATCTTCTAGTAATATATTAATAATGTAAAATACTTGCTGTTGTTTTATATTGGCAGTAACAGATGGAGCCACCGAAAGCCTTGATACCCTTTCTGACACGTAGCGAGATTATACTGCCATACTGCGACAACTTGTCCCTTAGATTCTGTTCATTCACTCTGAAAAGTTATACTGTTTATTTACGTACAAGAGTAGTATACATATATGAATTTACGTGGTGACGGGTCATCATCACACTGCAGTTGGGATAATCCCAATTCCTTGAGGTCAACGTACCATGCATTCTTTTGCCATGGTTACATATTGCAAAAAAATTGGCAATAGTTTTATGGCCGGTCATCTGTCTGATGTCAACCCTCCTTGGGAATGTAATCAACCTTAAGACATCTAATAAAGTCGACCAAGGTCCATACAAAGGTCTCAGTCGTCTTTTACGATATCCAGTAGCAATATAAGTGTTGTAATGTATAGCCGCAATTAAATAGGCCGGAGATGATAGCCAGTTTTTGGTTGCAAGGCATACAACGTAAGAGTGATAACTATAAAAATGTGCCTTCCACGGAAATTTAATACACTACCAATCCACTTAAAAAGCGGAGCACGGCAACTTATGAGGCTCCTGTACGGTTGTCATATGATACATGTCTAGATGGACAAATGACCCGAGCTCGCAGCAAAAAAGGGCGGAAAATGAGAGAGAACTGGTAAATGATTATTATGGTACGAAGTAACGTAGCTGAGTACTTGTTATTCCGCGGTATATTAGCTGTGCTATTTATCATCAATTAAATTGTTCTCTCATCTGCAGTAATTCTAACTAATATTACAAAATATAAAGTGATGTGTTTATTATTATTACACTTTCACATCTCAACTACTAAACCGACCATTATGAAATTTTGAAAATTTATTTGTCAGGCATACAGAAAACGGTATAGATTACCTTACTGGATGTAAGGTAATGTATACAAATCAAATACAATTATTCCCTACAGATAAAGATTTTTCTGTCTGCCTTTTAATTTGTTCATCAATCACGCCATAAATGTTGTACCAAAGCGAAGGAAATTTTGTACGATAATAGTTTATATCCTACAATAACATATTGGATCATTATAACCATGAAACATTGAACAAAAAAATCACCGTAAAAGAAATCGCTGGCACTGAAATATAAATCATACGAATACTTACTTAAATTCCAAATTGCTAACGAACAGTGTGCAAGCATCCCTAGTGCCGAGACGGTGTGGACTAGTTGAATCATCTGTACGCTGACGCTTTAATATTTCAACACCTGGAAATTTATTTTAATATTAAACAAAAATACCTAACGTATTACATCTTTGTAACGGTAGGGGGGGTTTTATCACAAATGATTAAGATATCCGCCCTTTTTTTTGGCGGCGGGCTACGGTACGTCACGCCCCGGTAATCCGTCTATGGCACCAGAAAAGCGGCGCACGACCCCGTAGACACGCCCTACAATATACGCAAAACATATCCGCCTAAAGTTCATTTCAAAATCAATATACACAAATTATTTTATACACAAACTACAAACTATCCGAGTAGTGACGGAGTAAGAATACAATTCACCACCCCCTATCTTCCCCGTGGGTGATCGTACGAGACGACTAAGGTATATAAAACGCATGTAACATCGATGCAAGAGAAGGAAAACTCGAAACAAAAACCTATACCAACACGTCTGACCAGCGCGGTATAGTAGGTTAATTTCCCTCCCATTACGGAGGAGGTCCGATCCCAACATTGGGACATATATGGGCTGTAATGATGATGATGATGAAACACAAATTATTAAACCAGTTGCACGTAACAATCTATCTTGCATGTAAATTATAAAAAGACCTTTGACTCCACAGAAGGCATCGAGGTTGAAATATCGACCTGCTGTGCCAAGTATTGTGCTTTTATATATAATCACCCAAATCAGTTAAAAAAAGAAACTAATAGAAACTAGAAAATTATTAACTTTTCATTTGAATATCGCTTAAACAAAATTTATAATACTACCTTCATCCTCATCGTCTTCATGTGATCTTTTAACCCCTGCAACCTCCTGATCAACTTCCATCTTATCCTCTTTCATTCTCTTAACGTTAGCCTCACTATTACTGGTATCCGACTTCCTTTTACCCTTATATTCTTTAACCTCTAAAGGTTTGTCTTTCTTTGGTTTCTTATTCACCTGTTTCTTTCCTTTTTGCTTTTTACCAGTCATTGTTTCCTTCATCATCTGATACTGTTTACGCCATTCTGCTACTTTTGCCTAAAATAAAATATTTTCTCGCATTTCAATACCTATCAACCTATTGACGTTTGTACAATAATCGATAATAAATAAAGCACATCGGTCCTTAGAAAGAGACATTCGGTTAATTTCGACTTCGTTGAGCATTTTCTTTATTTATTCACTACCTGTGTGAAATTTATCAGTCATTATACAGATGCGAGAAATGCGAGAGAGTGCTGTTGCGTCCAGTTAAAATTATATGTATAGAGTGGTTAAAACCGCATCAATTTAGAAAAAAAAGCTTGTAGAATGTATTTTATTTAATAACAAGAAGTCATAAGTGTTTTAACAGCTCCCAATAGATAATAGACTGTTAACCGATAAAAGTATCGAATAATGTCAGATAGGGTCGATGTCTGTATGATACATTACGACAGGTTTGCCTTCAACTATCCAAACTGACAACCTAAACTTAAGCCTATCCAAAGGGTAATTGATAAGATAATAATCATCACACATTAATATTTGCCTAAAAATACTATATCTGTAACTACCTGAACTGTCGGATAATCCGAAACAATTTCATAATCGTTTCCAAAATCGATATTAAAATATTCTAATATCCGTATCCATATCCGAAACTTCATATCCGCAACATATTTAGTTATAAGTATCCCAGTAGAATAACAGTACTAGCAGCCCACTTAGCTAATACTCGTATTTTATATCGAAAACATCCCTAGTTATAAATATCCCAGTAGAATACTGCCACCCACTCCGCTGACATACCCTGAGCCGTTTTCTACGACTATTATGACAAAGGTTGGGGACGTAACCTGTCATTACACGTAATAAAGTATAAGCCAGCCCATCTAATATTTTTCTAATATCAATAAGCATGTGGGATGTGATCCAGCCATATTCCATTGCATTATAGTTTGAAAAATTTAAGTCTTCGAAAAGCATAACACTAAAGCTACTAGTACTTACCTACTATAAATGTTGTACACGAATTTACATAAAGTATAGTAATTAAAAAAAAATACAAGCTCACTGTGTTTCTTGCCGTCAGTTCTCAGTGGCGGCCGTGTCCGGATTCGGTGGTAGATTATCGACGTAAATTGTAAAAGTTCCTTAAGGTAACGGCGTACGGGATGGTACCCGAAAGGTTAACCCGCGGGGCTGGCCACGGATGTCAAGGAAGCGGTACGAGTGGTCGGCCCAATGACGATGGGGAGAGAATACGGTGGATTATGGGGCCACGCGCCGCACTTCCGTCAACCCGTTGAGAATGGACGGCGTATCGGGCCTTCCAAAAAAAAGGTAACGGTTTAAGAAAAAAAATCAATACCCATTATGGCCGTAGCTAGCGTATACGACTAATGCTAGGGCAGCATCTGCGTGTATCGTCACGAAGCTTCGTGCAATGAGACGATACACGCAGATGTGACCGATCATTATCGGCTATCGTCGCGAACATTCGGGCTTTGTGTGCGTTATCGCTTGGGTGGCGATAAGTCAAACAGTTTTAGCGCGCTAATATATCGCGATCTGTGGTCAGACTAGCGTTTTTCATTTCGGCGGCAATTTTCGTTGTGTTTAGACGCGTTCGAGGATCTCCAGGTAATCAATAAATATGGAGTGGAGTGATGAAATGGTGTTAGAATTTTTACACCATTATAAAGCGGAACCCATGAAGGGATTCAAAAAAATCATTATGTAATTATTAGTATAATATAGCTGTAATAGTAAAGTAATTCGTCATCCATAGTTAAATGCATGAAAATGATTTCGGCCATCTTTAATTATTGCACTGTGAGGCACAATGAGGTTTCAGGAGTGGAAGGGGGATGCATGGATCAAGTGTTCTCTCTGCGCAACATTGTGGAGAAGCATCTGGCTCTAGGTCAGAGGTTTTTCTGCAGTTTTGTGGATCTGGAGAGAACATTTGACACGGTTGTACGAAAGAAACTTTGGGACATTTTACCGGCGTATGGTATTAACGGTAAACTGCTGCAAGTTGTGCAGTCCAGTTACATGGGCTGTAGAGCCTGTGTGCGGCTGGATAATGGAATGTCTACACATGAATGTGAGCAAAACCAAAATAACGGTCTTTGAAAGAGATGAAGCCAGAACAGATATAAGATTAACAATAGGTAATGATGTACTAGAGCAAGTGGATGAATTTGTATATCTTGGATGTGGATTTAGCCGAGATGGAAGTTACACCACTGATATAGAGCGAAGAGTAAATGGTGGCAATAGAGTGAACGGAGCGTTGGGACAACTTCTCAGTAGCCACCACCTCAGCCAGAAGGCACGTGCAATACATAACGCAGTGCTTTTCCCAACTATATGGAAGCGAGAGTTGGGTATGCAGAAAAGAGCATGAAAGTAAAATCAATGCGGTCGAAATGCGATCTCTACGGAAAATCGGTGGAGTTAGGCTGACCGACCGCATTCGCAACGACGACATAAGAGAGCGAGTAGGTATGAAAGAGAGTATATTGTATTGTAAAGATGCGAAAGGGAATGCTCCGATGGTTCGGACAGACAACAGGAGACAAGAGTCTCCGAAACCGGCGAGCGTGTATGAAGAGAATTATGAATGTTGAGGAAGCGAGTGAAGTATGCAAGTATAGAGTTCTCTGGCACTCTGTTCTCTCTGCCTACCCTGCAAGGGATATGGTGTGATGATATCTATATATATATATAAGAGATTTCCACCTATGTATTGACTCATCACGATATCCCTGGAACCATAAGGCCTACAAACCTCAAATTTGGTAGGAATATTTCTTTCGCCGAGTAGAAGTCAGCTAAGAACGCATTTTACGAAATTATATCCCTAAGGGGGTGGAAAAGCAGAGCAAAGTTTGTATGGGACAACGTGATTTCTTGGTTCAATCTATTTCAAATTTTGCATAAACATTCTTTAACAGAATTGATGAAAGATGTGATTCATATTTTATTGAGATTTATCTCCTAACCCAGTTAAAAAGGGGTGGAAAGTTATTTTAGGGTTAATTTGCTTTAAAGTTGATATCAATACTTTTTTGATTTAAAAGACATTTTATTTTGACACATGTTTGAAAAATCAATTCGATTATATTCAAAAAACCGGCTAAAAGCGACTCGGAGTCGCGCACGAAGGGTTCCGTACCATTATCTATAAATGGCAAAATAATCATGTTTGTTGTACGGGAGCTTAAATTCTCTGTTTGTTTTATTTTAATTTTATTATTTATTTCTAAAGGGAATATATTACTAAATATTCTGTGAATATTTCAAACGTCTACCTATTTTTGTTATCAATATCGAGCAAAAACGAGCAAAAAGATTACCTTTGTTGTGTTGGAGCCCCCTTAAATATTTATGTTATTGTTTTTTAGTATTTGTCGTTGTAGCGGCAAAAGAAATTCATCATCTGTGAAAATTTCAACTGTCCAACTATCACGGTTCATGAGAGCAACCTGGTGACAGACAGGCGAAGCAACGGATGGACAGTAAAGTCTTAGTAATAGGGTCCTGTTTTATCTTTTGGGTATGGAACTCTTAAAATGTTGATGTCACATAAACGCTCTTCTTCTTCTCTTTGTGTATTGGCAATCAGCTACTTATACGAGCTATTGGTGCCAGTGTCAAGTTATAATTATTTTTACGTTTTTAGTCTTTCAGGTTAGTCATTGTCTAAGTCAAATTGTCACCATCATCAACAGTGCTATGGCTACACTGTTAATGGTATCTTGTGGGAATTTTGATGGAAAACGAAAACGTTGTAAAGCCCTTTTATATGATATTCACTACATCCCAGTAGTTACGCGGCATCATCATCACATCATCATCACAGCCCATATATCATCCATGCACTCTTAAAGTACTTAACCGATTTGAATCAAATTTGTATAATATGTGTAGTTGATCCAACTTAAAAGATAGGATAGCTTCCATCTCAATTTATAGTCACAATATTATTTTATTGCAAATTTTTTTTCTAATATTTGACAGTCACAATTATCTGTTATCTCCAAACGATTCTAACAGATGGCGGTATCTGTTGACGGGATCGAGTAAGTATTTAATAGATGGCGCTACGTTAAACGTACAAACGTTTCATATAAGCTACAATTTATTAGCATAACCACCAAGGGTTACTGAGACTACCTTAGCCACAGCAACGCGTGGCCGGGTCTGCTAGTGTATGTATATATGTATGTTAATTATTGCACGATACTTCGTGTAAAATACCGAAGTCGCTAAGGTGACCACAGTTTTATCGCGATAACTTTCTAGTGTACAAAACGTATGAAGCTTCGCCACACATTTCTTCTCGACGATACACGCAGGTGCGGCCCTAGCATAAGGAATATAATATGCATATTATTATAGATGTTTCTATAAACGCAAGAAAAGGAAAATTCTAAATAAAACTCTGCAATACCAAATTGTTTGACCAGCGTAGTATGGTGAGTCAATTTCTCCCCTATTATGGAAGGAGGCTCGAACCCAACAGTAAAACTTATGTAAGCCGAGATAAATTGTAAAATTTACAATACATACATCACATAATTCCAAGCATTCTCTAAGCGTTTGCAATTGTCCATAGTCTCTTTCGAAGTTAGTCCAAATCCTCGCTATAGAGGGTGGATAATCCTCCACAGAACGCAACGCCCTTCGCATAAGGTCGCGTAGTTTGTTGTCAGACAATTTTGGTGTGCGCGTGGATTCTAATTCAAGTAAAGATTCCCAATATTTTGACATTGTTTTATTGTCGCCATATTCTGTAAAAGAAAAATGTGAGTCCTATAATTATCTAACTTTATAATAATAAATACATTAATATAACATTAATATTCTCAATAAATCTTACTGAATATCTCTTCAAAAATTTCTTTGCCCTGTTTCGGCTCGTTCATACGTTTGTATTCCAAACGGGCCCAGTAAAGTGGTACTTCACAATCATTGGCTTCATGTCCCCATACCTGATGAAATATATAATATTATTAATTTAAAACTTAATAGTTTAAATTTAATTTATTTAAAGTGTTAAATTGTTAATTAAAGCTAATGCTTCGTCGTGTTCATTAAATTCAATAAAATGCACTTTTAACGAAAAATAGAATTTTACAATATCATTAACAATTCTCTTAAGACTTTCAACAATCTAATACCTCGGCGAGAGAATCCCACGCCAATCGGAAGTTACGCCGAAGTTTCTCAATTTCATCATTGTTGTCGAACGACGTCCGTCGTCGCACGTACTCCAAATAACTGAGCCATACAGACTCTGCGTCCTTGTAAGACTCCGTGACTTTAGTCAACGCGTGCTCGAATATGTCCTTGACCTATGTAAATTAATAATGTATAAAATATATCAGTTATAGTTAATACAAATCAGTTTGTTTTCTATTGGTAGGTCCTCACGACTGACTCTTCTGTCTACACAATAGACCAAGGGAGTATCATACTATAGCAGAAAATCTACTTCTGAGTAGTAACTACCCTTCATCCGTTTTCGAAAGAGGCGGAGACCCAAACCTCTCCTTGCGGTAAACAGCTATTTAACTGTGTGTCTAGTATTACAGAACTTACACTAACAAACCGGAGATGGTTTTAAAGGTTTGCCGGGACTATGGGCGAGCACTGACAGCTCTCAATCCAGAAAATCTTTAAACGACTTCGCCCAAGGACTCCTTTGGGGAATGGACTTCGGCTTAGGGCGTCGCTGACGACAGTGGACGTGCCCATACAATTAATTTATTGACACGGCCCTGTCGCCGACCCCTACGGCGGGGGCGCTACCGCGGATATTTATACATGTAATATAAATACAAATCTTGAAGTATTTACTTCTACTATTTATTTGTTGAGTCCTGGCAGTCAAAGTAGCTCTGAGAGCACCGTTTCATGTATTGCCTGATGGTCGGCAATTCGATGTCGTTGTGGAGATCGACATTAACATTAAACCACACGCAACCTGTCATGAATTATTTTGAAGCGTTTGTAACCTGCATAACCTGTGACGCGAAGTATCTGTGCATTAGCTATTCTAGCAATTTTATATCATTTTATATTCTAGTAATTTCTATAGTAGGTGAAAAGAGTAGTGATGCCACGTCTATTTATTGATTGATTGATTTGATTGCTTGATGGTCGAAGTTTTATGTGGTTATTTCCTTCAAGGGCATCGATGTTATTTACATATTGTAATATTTATATACATCGCTCAGTCGTCCTTTACAACACTCACCAGTAAAAAAATGCATGGCGACTTATATTCTTACTTCGTCACATGAAATTATGCATGTATAAACAAATTTTTAATAAATAAATTAATAAATACCTCGTCAAAGCTCTTGCCCTCATGCTCGGCCTGCTGTAAACTGAGCACCCAGAACATAGCTTTACGTGGACAGCGGCGGGTAGCCGCTTGGAGGACGCGTGCATACGTACGCCGCGAGCATTCGACGCGAGTGTCGTGCGCCCACGCGGTAAGCAGATCATACCCGACCGTGCTCGTACGACAATCGTGAGACCCACGATCATACAATGCCTGTAAGAAATAACAACATCTAACATCTTTATCACCCTGTTCTTCTTCCAATTATATGGTCTTGACGCAATATGCACTCTACATCCATAGTAGGTATATATTGTAAATAGTTATTGGTTAATTTTACCACTGGCCTTCCTGACGTCAATCTTCCTCGGGAAATTGTTATGCAGAGGATATCAATTGGAGTTAGCGATGTAAAGCTCTTATTCATAAAAACTTGAACACGAGCGAAAAATGAATGTCACACGTGGGACTCGAACCCACGTATTGGAAATTTCCAGTGAGTATAAAATACATATAACATCTATGTAAGAGAAGGAAAACTCGAAACAAAACTATATAACAACACGCAGCGTGGTAAAGTAGGTCACATTCCCTCCCATTATGGAGGAGGCTCGAGCCCAACAGTAGACATATATGAGCTGAGATGATGATGATGAATCAAGTTTTTATAAATAGCTGAGCCTGTTAAATAATAAATTTCAATAATTTAAAGCTATTATTCGTTTACTGGTTGTCAACCCACGTACAATGAAAGGGTTGATAGTATAACGTAGTCGCATCGCGGCGGTAGTATACGAATTCAAGGACCCGTTTCTTTAGCCGCTTTGTATGAAGTAAATGATTAAAGATATGTTATATATTTAAGAGAACCCATCCATACTAAACGACCTATTCAAAAGCGGGAAGGAATCTTCAAAAATACCACGCTAGTTCACATAGGCAGGTAGAGGGATGGGGGAAGGAGGTTAATCGTCATGTATTCGCGCTACATTCATTCTACATCAAACTCAAGCAGCATCCTTTTGCATCCTGCTTGCAATAAATATTAGTAACTTTATGATGTAATCGTATCTGAAAACTAGTTTTTTGGCGTATACTACGGATAACAACAGGACAGTCACCAAGGTGGGGAGGGGATAGAAAATTGTAAAAAAAATGGGTTAAGAAGTATACTCATCACCGGGCGGGCCACCGAAGACAAATACGAGTACCAGTGGCCCGCTCGCACGACGAAGAGAGGCGCTTTGCAGGAGGGGTCTATGGGGTCGCGCGCCGCCTCTTCCCCAAAACCGATTTGGCGGGGCATGACCACCTTCATAATCCACCGCAAAGAAAAAGTATATTCATACTACTACGTTCACATATATATCATCATCTAATTTCATATGTCCCACTGTTAGGCTCGAGCCTCCTTGGAAGTGAAATTGACCTATTATACCACGCTGGTTAGACATGTTAGTACAGAGTTTTGTTTCGAGTTTTCCTTCTTTTACATAGATTATATATGCGTTTTATATCCTTTAGTCATATCTGACGATCACCGACGGGTAAGATAGGGGGCAGTGAAGTCTATTCTTACTCCCGTCACCACACGGACGCGTTATATATCATCCACATGAATATAATAATTTAATAAAAAAAACCTGTCGAGACTCACCCTCATCATTCCAATACTGTCACAATCTGGATACTGCTGAGACAAAGCCTTTACAGTTTTTATATACTCTTGGTATATCTCACCCCTCTCTTCCAAACTATTATAACAAAATAAAAATATAATGTCAGTTTAATGATTTCTAATGTTTACGCGAATATTACACACATAAAAATACATAGAAGATATACAATGCGAAAGTGGAAGGATGTAGGTACCGAGGGAGACCAAGACTAACCTACCTAGACCAGATCGGTCAGGTACTGAAGGAAGGTGGAGTCAAGAGTCTCCGAAACCGGCGAGCGTGTATGAAGAGAATTATGAATGTTGAGGAAGCGAGTGAAGTATGCAGAGATAGAGTTCTCTGGCACTCTGTTCTCTCTGCTTACCCTGCAAGGGATATGGCGTGATGATATGTATGTATGTATGTATGTAAAAATACATACAGCGGAACATATAACCTCCTCTTTATTGAAATCAGTTAAAAGTAAAGCTATTTTTTGTGATTTTTGCCCAGTGTTTCAAACAATTTTCAGCGTTCTTCGTCACGGGAGGATTAAGGTCTTTCACGTCCAACAAGTCATCGTTATTACAGAGATTTTTATCTAGCCGCTACAGAAGTAGTTATTAAAAAAAGGAAATGATGATAAAAAATATGTATATTGTTCTTGATCCATCCATCCATCAGCCCATAGACATCCACTGTTGGACATAGGCCTCTCCAAGCGAATGCAACTCAAAACGGTCCTATGCCCGCTATTATAAAACATTAAATTTATGGTAATTATTATATTATAACAATTTATCATTTTCTACATTATTTCACTAATTCTAAATAAATACTTTATTAACACAATATTACGCATCCCAGCAAGGTAGCGAGTAAAATGAGTACCAGATTAGAAATGATAGTCACACATGGGATGTGTGACAATCATTTTTCGCTCGTAATCAAGTTTTTATAAATAATCAAGCAAATTAAATGCTAAATTTCAGTAATTTAACTTACGTTATTGTTAACAATTTATCCTCAAATACCGTTATTTTTTCTAAATATTCCATGGCGGCATCGTGTTTTGATTTTGCCTGAAATAGAACGACAATTTTTATAATACATATTACATCTATGGACACATTTTGTATGCTGTGCGGCATTTTATCATCATCATCATTCTCCTACTGTTATCCCAATTACTTGGGGTCGATACAATATGTACTCTTCTTTCATAGTACATATTGTAAAAGTAATTGGCAATAGTTTTATGACCCGCCTGCCAGACGTCAACCCTCCTTGGGAATATAATTGTTGACCAAACGGCATCAGATGGATATGGCCCAGGTCATCATAAGGCTCTTAGTCGTCTTTCACAACATCTACGAGCAAAGTAAGGGTTGGTAGTATTCGTAGCCGCTACCACACAGCTAGCTTTATCATAAAATATAAAATAACTTTACACACCTCATCGAGATATTTATCTTTGTCGCTATCGAAGTTAGCTTTTAAGAATTCTTCAAACTGAATAAATGAATCTTCATCCCTTAAGAAGGGTCTCGATAATATTTCCATAAAACACCACAGTACACGTTGCTTTTGTTCTTCATATTCAGAAATACCCTCCCTATAATTTAAAAAAGAAAAATCAAATTACACTACAAGAATTATCCCTAGTGGCAAAACGTAAGGCAAAGTTACACGTCTTCTTTAAACATGTGAAAATACAAAAGGCAAAAAGCAGCAGTGGAGGTTATGGAGAAATTACTTTATAATTTCTCCATAACCTCCAATCCTCCATTGGTGGATAAATGAATCATTTCCTTGGCCTCACAAAGTCGATGATTTTCGTTGTGTTGACAAAGTAAAAACACAAATCACCAATTTCTTGCCTGTGGATGTCGTAAAAGACAACTAAGGGATATAATACGCATATAACATCTACAAGAGAAGAAAAACTCTAAATAAATCCATGTAGCAAAACGTCTGACCAGCGTAGTATATTAGGTCAATTACCCTCCAATGTGGCTGAGGATCGAACAGCGGTTAGACACAAGTTTTCCTCGTATAAGAAGGAACCACGCCGGAGTCATGCCATGCTAACGAGACAAATTAACACGATTTTAGTTAGAAATTACCCTTCTCCTACAGTGATGCTACCTGCTTATGCCACATAATAATCTGATTCACATAAACAAGAAAGAAAGAAAGAAGAAAAAAAAAGGTAATTAATTTAGTTCCTACACATGAATTAGGTACGTTGTGAGACCAAGAGTTGAATTGGCACCCTTGAAATACTGTATATTGATACATTATTGGCCACATTAGATCTGGATTACCTTTCAGTTTCTTCAATTGTCAGCCTCATAGTGTCCAGCTCAGATTTCTCCAGTTCAAGTTTAGCGCTCCAGAATATCTTGCCCGAAAGTGGATCGGAACCAGCCCAATGCAGCACTTCTTCAATATTAGCACGAGCAAACTTGGTGTCGCCTGTGCTTATTGACCAAGTACACCACTCCGTCAGGATCGGGATTGCTGAAAAATGCTAATTATACAACATCCTTCCATCCACCAGGCTATCGTCCACTGTTGGACATAGATCAAGTGGGATAAAGGAAAAATCACCGAGTTTGGCCGGAAATATATTTTTAAATATGATCATTCAACAACCCATTGATAGGTGAAAATAGTAGCTCTACCTTCAATTTTGAGGTCTTAGATTATTAGAAAACGCAGGCCAAAAATGTGCCGTATGATGAAAATACGGCTCCCTACTTGGTGAAACTAAAACTTTGGCAGAATATAGCTGCAGAAACTACCAGTGGTGAAGTAAGGTCTTTGAGGACCCGGTGCAGCAGTACAACATCTTGTCAACCAGCCAACCACCCGCCTTTTTCTACACTTTGTACCATCGTACAAAGTGGAGGAAAAGACAGGTGGTTAATGGTATAATGATGGTGATATAGCTTTGATATTGACATAAGGACATCACCTGATATATACAGGAATCATTAATATGCAACAATATCATCGCAAAGTATTAGGTCTTTTTTTTTCCTTGCAAGGTGGACCATGGATGTGGTCGCGCCCCGTCAAATCGGTCCGGGGCGACAGAAGAGGCGGCGCGCAACCCCATGGACCCCCCTGCAAGCTCCTCACTTCGCCGTGCAAGCGGGCCACCGGTACCCGATCTTTGTCTTCGGTGGCCCACCGCAAAGTATTAGGTCTAAGATTTCCAAATAGTTTTTGAATAGCCCATAATATTGAGAAATAGTTTAAAATCCGAAAGCTTTCCAAGCTGGGACCCAGGGCTGATCACCTTTGCCGCCACCCTATTAGTTTACTACTGAGTTTTACACCTTTGTCTATTCCTTCTGGCATAATGAAATAGAATTTAAAAAAAAAATATTTAAAAAACTACCAAGTCCATGTTCTATTCGAAATTATTTTAATTGTTCAGGAATATATTTATACTCATTTTAAGTAGTAACATAACATATATAATTCAAATTACCTTTGGTGTATTTATAAAGCAGTCAATGGATATAATGGTCAATATGTTTGACCATTATATCAGATGGTCAGAAATGACATAATGGTCAATATATTTGACATTATTATATATACATAACATTATATATATATATATATATATATATATATATATATATATATATATATATATATATATATATATATATATATATATATATATATGTATGTATTGATCATTTCTGACCATTACAATATGTATAATTTTTGACCATTATATCGTTTTCACCAATGATTAAGTTTTCGATATTACCTAAGGAAATATAACTTAATATCAATTATTGTATTAGACTAAAATTTAGAGCTTGTTAAAGGACAGGCAAAATTGTTTAAATTATTCATACTCACAATAACAATCTAGGATTGCCTGCCCAAATAGTTTGGACAAATTATTGCGTGATTCTGCAGAATGTGCCAGGGTCCCCTCAGTCTGTAATCGCATTAACCAATGTTCAGGCCGTAATACAGTCATCTGTTGAAGTCGATCGAATGCTGCCCGCCAACGGCCCAGCTCAGAAAGATTCCTAAAGAATAGACGTATTACATATAATATGCATAATAAATCATCTGTTCTCTCTGCCTACCCTGCAAGGGATATGGCGTGATGATATGTATGTATGTATGCATAATAAAATCTCTAATATCTGCATTCTCCTTGTGGTGACGGAATAAGAATACGTATCATTACCCACGGTCTTGCCCGTGGGTGTCGTAAAGATGACTGAAGGATGTAATATGCATAAAATATCTAATAAAACCCTATATCAAACCGTCTGATAAAGGTAGTATACAGGTCAATTTTTTTTTAAGTTTTTCCAAAGTTACTTCTATTGTGGAGGAGACTCTCGAACCCAGCAGTGGGACGCATGGGAACTGAGATGGTGATGACGAATTACTGCAATTTCATCATCACAGCCCATAAATGTCCCATTGTTGGGCTCAGGCCTCCTCCGTAATGGGAGGGAAATTAACCTACTATACCGCGCTGGTCAGACGTGTTGGTATAGGGTTTCGTTTCGAGTCTTCCTTCTCTCGCATAGATGTTATATGCGTTTTATATCCCTTAGTCGTCCCGTACGATTACCCACGGGCAAGACATAGGGTGGTGAATAGTATTCTTACTCCGTCACCACACGGATTTACTGCAATTTAATAAACAAATTTTATTTATAGCCAACCACTAAACTCCATGTATAAAATACGCTTCCCTGTTAGTGTATAGTTGTTTTGCCCATCCTAAGGTATTAGACATTTTAGATTATTCTATTAATAATATACGTGAAACCCATATCTTATGTAAATCGAATATTGTCGTGAGAGTAAGAACTTCGACCGTGGGCATCACAAATAACTTTACTAAAAAAAAAGAAATCTCGAATTAAGCCCTGTGCCAACCCATTTGATTAAGTGTTGTATTTTAATTTCACTTACAAGGCCGCCTGAACCTGACAGCTAGGCATATTTGAATATGAGAAGAAGAAATATGTAACATTTCTTCTTCATATTTAAGTGATTTTATAGTAGTCAGATATAGCTACGATAGCTATATTTGTGAGTTAAATATCTGGGGTCACTAATTCATCAAATAGAGAATGTAATATTTGGGAACATCTCTAGATATGTCTCGAGTTGCATTGAATTATTAAACCTATTAAACGTCTAATGATGCATTTGAAAAAGACAAAATAATTACGTCTGTACAAATATATAATATTGAATGTAATTATTTTTGTCTGTTTGCAATCTAATAATAACAGTCTACATCAATATATTTGTAACTCATTTTTTTAAAAAATCATTTTTTATGAGTAACATTTAGCTATAAGTATTTAGAATTCTGAAATTTCTGAATTAACTATTATCTATAATGACCCAGACTTCATACACGTGCATGACCAAAGCCCTTATTAACAATGTACAGATGTTAACAGAGAATTCACCCAACAAGAAGTGACGCCAAATTTGCTATGAGAATATTTTGTCTCGTTACACATTTGGTATTCGTCGTTACAAGTACCAAACCCTGTAAAATATCATATAAAGGGTGTATTATGCATTTGTGTAGTCATAAATACTTGCTTCATCTTCTTCTTAACTCTGCTTATGTACATCACATTTCTGGACTGAAACTCCCTCCAAAATGATCAGGAAATTAACCTAATATATCACATTGGTCAGATGTGTTGGTATAGGGTTTTATTTCGAGTTTTCCTTTGTTTTGTAAATGTTATATGCATAGTATATCTCTTAGTCGTCTTTATGACACTCAGAAGCAGAATAGAGAGTGGTGAATTGTATTTTTACTCTGTCACCACACGGACGATAGGCTTGCCTACTCGCCAACAGACACCTTTGTTACCACAGTATTATTAAAATAGTGATATTGTAATCTCATATATTATTTACTCTAGCTTGTTTTTCCTTAGTCAGTCCACAAGATCTTGCCTATTCATTTATCAAAATCCATAATTTACCTCTCTTTGTAAAGCTTATCGTGTTGGCTAATGACGAAAAATAGACCCACGCTCTTAGAATAATAATAACATATACGTTATTATTATAAGCCCACGCTCTAAAACTGCTTCTGTTATGTTTGAGATATCAATAGCACACTGCAGAATTCTGTATGGATCGACTAGTTGTATTTTATTGCACAAATAGGACAGATATATAAATTAAAAGTATCAAACCTACAAATGTAACTAAGGTAGAAACACTCTTAGGGTGAATATATGCTATTTAAATTTTGTGTGTCCCTAAAAAAACAGCTTAGCTGTTTATTTTGAAATTAATTATTTTACTACCTACATAAAATTGTGTGTGTATTTGTAATAATAAGGCTGACCCTTGGATAGTTCATTTTATTAGATTTTTATCTGAGGAAAATGTGTTATTAGGTGAATCAGACACTATTGGCAGAGTAATGACAAATTAAAGCAGGGAAAACACATTATACATTATTAGTTAAGAAAGGTAAATTTTATGGATATATAGTGTATGGTGTGTATATATACACATATATTTATGTGATAACATGTATTTTTAATATCATAGTCTTGTTAATGTATTCAATACCCAATTAAAAGAACAATAGAATTAAATTCTATTTATGAAATTACTTTTATGTCTCATCCCAATGTTAATCATAGTATCTGTTATAAAAATGATAGTACAGATTCTGAGACATCTGAATAATTAAATGCTTATAATAATCAAATCTTTACATTGAAAATGTCTTTAAATAAAGCTTGAAAATAAAATAAAATATATACCCAACTTTGCCTACAAAAAATATTAAAATACTAGCTAATAAAAACCTATACAAACAAAAATATAATATAACATTTTTAAAATGTTCTTTTTTAAATAAAAAAATTATAACAATATTACGTATTTATAAAATAACTAAATTTGCATTACCCATTTGAATAAAACTAATAATTATTATCAACAAATAATAAAGAATTGATTATTCATTAAGCTCGGACACTTCATCTCTATTAAAAGAGGACCATTGTAAAGAGCAACAATATTATTTAATTATTATTTGAAGACTATGAAGATAAAATCTCAGCTCATATATGTCCCCACTGTTGGGCTCGAGCCTCCTCCATAATGGAAGGGTAATTGATCTACTACACCACGCTGGTCAGATGTGTTGGTAAAGGGTTTTGTTTCGAGTTTTCCTTCTCTCACATAGATATTAAGGCGTTTTATATCACTTAGTCCTCTCGTAGGATCACCCACGGGTAAGATAGGCTAGATAGGTGGTGAATTGTATTCTTATTCCGTCACCACACGGAAATATAAAAAATCTATATTCGAAGTATATAATCTATATTCTTCAAAATTTTAACATTAGCAGTTTAGGGTATTGACAAAATGTTTAATGAGGGATGGTTATGTTCCATTGCATTCTTTGGTAAATACTCTTTTCAATTTTTACCACTACTATATTTTAAAAGAGCAGAACAATAAATTGTTTTCAATGTAGACAATATCTACCAAACACAAGCTGTGTTGACAGATAATTTCTACACACAACATTGTAGCTTCAAATAATTTCTTACCATATTGTAATACAGTTCCTTGCAGTTAAGACATGCTGGCAAGGTAATTATGGCTGGTAGTACCTACTATTAATTTGTACCTTTTCCTAATAATATCTATGGATTTGATCTATTAATGGAGCATTTTTAACTAATTGCTAAATAGAATGGTTTGGTAGTGTAATATTTCAGGTTTTATTGCATCTTCCAGTCTATTTTCGTTGCATGGTTAACTTGGTATTACATAAGCCATGACAGAGGAGTATGTGTATGTTGGTAAATTAAATAAGTTGAAATATTGTGGTAAATATTAAATTACTTTCCAAATGATGATAGATAAAAATACAATTCACCACATCCTATCGTACCTGTGAGTATCGTGAAAGATGACTAAGACATATTACATGTATATAACATCTATTCAAGATAAGAAAAACTCGAAATAAAATCCTAACCCAACACATCTGTCCAATCTTTTACAGTAGATCAATGTCTCTCCCATTGCGAAGGAGTCTCGAGCTGAGCAGATGAATGGTAAATATTAGCAAAATAGAACTTCATCATTCCTCTGAGGTGAATTTATTTCCCCTGGATTGGGAAGTATCAGAGAACAATTTCTTTTTTTAAATGCTTTAGTGTTTAGTTAGGCATTTCATTATAGCAAAAACAATGTGAGCAAGTTAATAGAAAATAAGCTCAGTGCTGTAATGGGGTAGGTAGGCCAAGGGAGTATGAATTTATAATAATTTTTGACTATTTTTGCCCAAAATATAATGCTATTGTTATTATTGACTTTGTGATTCAAATACAAGACTACTATTTCTAGTTAAAACAACCAGGAACTATAGTGTATTAAGTTTAACAGAGAGAAATTCATACGACAGTTGAGATTCAAATAGCGTATATTCACCCATAACATACACAAAGATACATTTTGAAAACAAATCACAAATTACCAAAAACAAGTAATTATTTGAATGTAATGGGTTTAATATTCTAATTAACTATGAATAACTATGTTTCTTATTATAATATAAAAAAAACAGTTGTTCTAAATTTGGATAGATATTATTCCAATTTACACAATGTATGTGATGATCAAAAGTTTAAAAAAATGTGATGGTTGTTACATATTATGAATTTTGTTTTGAATTATGAAACTAAAAAGAAAAAATATTGTAGTCTAATTAAAAAGTGATGTTCTAATAAATAAATAAAAATACCATAAAGCTTGAATCAGTTCAAGATGCTTCTCATAATTGAGTGGATCTATATTAACTCTATGCTCCAACTCAGTTGCCTTCTTCTCCAATAATGCATCATCATCGTCATCCTGTAAATTTTGACATGTGAAATTCTATCATCAAAAGACAGCGTCCCATCATTTACAACAAAATTATTAAACCAATGTTGTCAAGCACTAGCATAAGCATTTTAGGTAAATATACTAAAAACATAAATATACTTATACTGTATAAAAAATACGAAACAATAAAATATAAGCAGAAAAAATGTGTCTCGCAAAGTACTTCATTGCAACCACTACATTTCGTAAAATGAATGACAAATATTTAGGAGGCCGTTTCTTTTTGCCTGTTGGTTGACATTGATCAGCTTATATTCATGCTGTGAATTTATTGCACCTTGGATTGCTTTTTCATTGGTGAAGCAAAGATATATGATAGATAATAGTTACTTTCAACAGGTTCACTCATTAAAAGAGTAACAATAAAAACTATAATTACCCCCAGTAAGATATAATGGTAAAATAAATCACATCATAGTCGATTCAGAATAAGGATGATTAATCAGAACATTGTACTAGAGTAATATAGATTTTACCTATATTGATTCAAGGGTAGTAGGTTTGGATTTTATTATATATTAAATAAATTTTGAGATTTCATAGCACATTGGCTCATACGAATAAAATGTACCCGTCTCATAAAAAAGTTATATTTCAATACCCTACAAGGTAAATAGGGAGGTGCAGTATATTGATTTAAAGCAAAGGAAATTTAACAATTAATGGAAGTTATTTTCGATCGTAATAACTTTACTTTAAGGTTTCATGGCCACAATATAAAAAAACGAAATATGTTTTAGAAGAACATTAACGTAAAAAGAAAACATTAGCAATCTGCCAAATAACTAAAAAGGCAACCATACATCAGAATAATCGAATTCGGGTTCTGGATCATCTTCCTCCACCACTACTTCTATCTCATTTTCTTCTGTAGAGTCATTTCTAAGATCGTCTTCAACAACAGCCATATTCACAATATTGTAAACACTTAAGCGATTTTATTTAGCCTGCTGTTTGATAACAAGATTTTGCAAACGATTGCAGACGAATGACGACGATTGAAAATCACAGATAAAATAAGATCAAAGCATTTATTCGTCTTAGTGATGTGCGCTAGAGAGTGTTAATAGAACATATTTTTGCTCTTTGAAGAATTGAATGAATGAAATTTCAAATGAGTTTTCGTGGGGTGTGTATACTATAGTCTGTCTAATCTAAGAAGTGCACTTGGACAGCTGTCCGAGTAAGTTGTCTAGGTATGTGAACCAAATAATCGCTATCGAAAATATCCGATTTTACTGAGAAATTGATATTAATTCTTTATAATTAATAATCGGTTTAATTTTTATTTTTCAAAATGGTGATGAATAAATTAAGTGCTAAATTAGTACTAAACAAATTTAATTATTTCAGCATAGAATCTATTCATCATATTTAGTAGGATTAGGTTAATTAAAAACAAAACCTGGATTTGAAAATAGCTATTTATTAAGTATTACTACTATTACTTGAATTATCAGCGTCGCGAACATTAATAATTATTTCCTCATCAATCAAAGTGTCGAAATGTACATCTCTGTCAAAATATCTATTCGATTAATTGTATTATTCTAATATTTTTACCGATTATATGGATATTCGTGAATTGGAAGTTGTCAAGCACTATTGTATAGAACGTGATGACGTGACATTGTTAGGTCGTGAATAACAATTACTATTTATCATGTTATTTTTATTTTAAATTATTTTTACGAGTTTCAACATTAGATTAATGGTCTTTGAAGGAGATGAAGCCAGAACAGATGTAAGAGTAACAATAGGTAATGATGTACTGGAGCAAGTGGATGAATTTGTATATCTTGGATGTGGATTTAGCCGAGATGGAAGGTACACCACTGATATAGAGCGAAGAGTGAATGTGGGAAATAGAGTGAACGAAGCGTTGAGGCAACTTCTCGGTAGCCACTACCTCAGCCAGAAGGCACGTCAAAGAGTAAAGTTATTAAATTGAAAAAGAGTGGCAACTCGATGATAAAATATGCATGTATGGAAAGTGCTGCCACCCAGAGTTTAGGCGGTGAACTAAAGTTGAAGTAATATATATACATATCTACATGTGTATGTGTAATTACATAGAATTTTCTTTTACTATGAAAGCTACCCTGAAATATAAAAAAAACATATCAGCTGATAATTAAACAATAATAATATCAGCCTAACATTGAAACTTGAGATAATTTTCAGAAAAATATCAATAACCGAAAATAGATCGATGACAATAAGTACCTACGCTAGGAACAAAAAATAACAATTCTCAGTTGTCAAACGTTTGACAGACAGGACAAAATGGCAGCAGTTAAGTTTGTACAACCAATCTGTAGGCGGCGCGACGGTCAGTAAAAATAAGTAATGTTTTAAGTGTGCCCCCCCAGAGGCACGTGTAGCAATACATAACGCAGTGCTTGTCCCAACATTACTGTATGGAAGCGAGAGTTGGGTATGCAGAAAAGAATATGAAAGTAAAATTAATGCGGTCGAAATGCGATCTCTACGGAAAATCTGTGGAGTTAGGCTGACCGATCGCATTCGTAACGACGACGTAAGCGAGTGAGTAGGTATGAAAGAGAGTATTGGTGTAAAGATGCGAAAGAGAATGCTCCGATGGTTCGGACATGTGGAAAGAATGCCGAACGAACGTCTGGTTAAGAAGATATACAATGCGAAAGTGAAAGGATGTAGGTACCAGGGGAGACCGAGACTAACCTACCTAGACCAGATCGGTCATGTACTGAAGGAAGGTGGAGTCAAGAGTCTCCGAAACCGCCGAGCGTGTATGAAGAGGATTATGAATGTTGAGGAAGCAAGTGAAGTATGCAGGGATAGAGTTCTCTGGCACTCTGTTCTCTCTGCCTAACCTGCAAGGGACATGGCGTGATGATATGTATGTATGTATTATTGTACAAGAAAGTCACCCGCAATGTTAATTATGTAAATAACTTAATAGTTGTTTAAAATTTCAGATTTAGTGTTTACAATCATGTGTATACGTTTGACCGAGGTTATTGTGTATTAAAAAATGCGAAACGTCAAAATGCACTTCTTATATTAGATGAACTATAGATTACTTTGATAGACTTTTACATAATACAATATAGGGAAAATACGAAAGTATATTGATTATAAAATAGATAGTACTCTATGTTTTCATGTTCTACTATTCCCACAACACTTTCAAAATTTTTTATATATTGCCTGGATCGTATAGTAATTTTGCAACAGTATGAATTAAGGTCCAAGCAAAATTCAGATGCAACTTATCAATCAACCTTTACTGCGAAATTGTTAAGTTTCATCCATGTCCAACTCAGCAGTCAAGTTCGTAATTTATCTTACTCTATATTCGTAAAGCTCATGTCATGGAGACTAAAGTAAAAGGAAAACCATCTGTCTATATGAAAAGTGTCCGTCGAAATGTATTAAATAAGGGTGCCGCCACATTAGCGTCATGGTAAATTTGAAAGGAAGCGGAAAAGGAAACCAATAAATCAATAAGCTTACTATTCACAATTTACGAAATAAAATCACTCTAGGTGTACGTTTTCTTGTAATAATTATTGAAGGTTATAAATGATATTAATTTTTTTAACTCGGCATACTTCAGTTCATCTACAATTGCTATCTTCATACCATACGTTTTACTAGTAGTTTGAAAACAACTAAGGCTTTCCAGAAACAATACAAACAAATAATAATTGACAAATAAAAACTAGAAATACCTTAATAATAACTTAACTTTTGGTGCACAAATACCAATGAACGGGTGGCGCGTTTCACTCTTACAGTATTCTGTTGTGTACGCGCATCTACCCACATTGCATTTTATTATCCAACACTATTGTTATTATTTATTGACACATTGTGTTGCGAGGATATTTATAAACATCTATTTTATTTTATTTTTAAATTATTTTTTCGGTAACCATAATACTACTTAATAACTTGTATATATGTAACCTACCTATGTGTGTATGTATATATACAGATGCATACAGTGTATGTATATGTGTAGATATGGATGTATGTATGTGTGTGTATGTGTATATGTGTGTGTATGTGTATATGTGTATGTGTGTGTATTTTATATTTATGTGTACGTCTCATATTTAATAGAATAACGTAATTTTATTATTCTTGTATCCCGCAAAGCCCATATATTAACGCATAGCATCGGTGAGACATTAATTTGACATAAGTGACTTCATTGTTGGATCTGTCAGAATATCAGCGCTTGGGCAATTGTGTTGCCTCAGCAACAGCTGAGACAGTTACCATATTCTGGCCTCACGCATATGCACATTATTTTATTATAAACGTTAAACGTAAGCAAAAATGTGAGGTTACAGAATAAAACAGTTTTCTTTCTTTCTTTCTTTCTTTGCTACACCAGCGCGATTGTGGAAGGTTTTTGAACTGTTATTTATAGCATGCACTTGGACACTTTTTCAACTTTTCTCCCATATAAGATTGTTCTCCTTATACTCTAGTCTCCATGGCTCATACGCTCACCCAGAAATAGGGATGGTCGATATTAAAAAAAAAACGATGTCAACATCAGCATTAACATGCCGGGCACACAAAAAAAATGTACATTTCACCGGACTCACCTATGGACTTGTATTTCGACACGCTGAATCGTAGTATCCTTTAATCTGTGCGCTGAATCCGAATTTGAAGTCAGTTTGAACTGTATACCTTCAAAATCTTAAGTACATACATACATACATATCATCACGCCATATCCCTTGCAGGGTAGGCAGAGAGAACAGAGTGCCAGAGAACTCTATCTCTGCATACTTCACTCGCTTCCTCAACATTCATAATTCTCTTCATACACGCTCGCCGGTTTCGGAGACTCTTGACTCCGCCTTCCTTCAGTACATGACCGATCTGGTCTAGGTAGGTTAGTCTCGGTCTCCCCGGTACCTACATCCTTCCACTTTCGTATTGTATATCTTCTTAACCAGACGTTCGTTCGGCATTCTTTCCACATGTCCGAGCCATCGGAGCATTCCCTTTCGCATCTTTACACCAATACTCTCTTTCATACCTACTCGCTCTGTTACGTCGTCGTTACGAATGCGGTCGGTCAGCCTAACTCCACAGATTTTCCGCAGAGATCGCATTTCGACCGCATTAATTTTACTTTCATACTCTTTTCTGCATACCCAACTCTCGCTTCCATACAGTAATGTTGGGACAAGCACTGCGTTATGTATTGCTACACGTGCCTTCTGGCTGAGGTGGTGGCTGCCGAGAAGTTGCCCCAACGCTCCGTTCACTCTATTTCCCGCATTCACTCTTCGCTCTATATCAGTGGTGTACATTCCATCTCGGCTAAATCCACATCCAAGATATACAAATTCATCCACTTGCTCTAATACATCATTACCTATTGTTACTCTTACATCTGTTCTGGCTTCGTCTCTTTCAAAGACCATTATTTTGGTTTTGCTCACATTCACGCGTAGACCCCTTTTCTTACAATCTTACTTACAATCTTCTGTCATTGTGTCGACTAGGGTCTGCAGGTCAGTCGCTGACGGTGCCAGCAGGACTGCATCATCTGCATATAGCAGAGTAGTGACCACTGAGTCGCCCATCTGGACTCCCACATTCATATCGTTCAACCTTTGGAGACATTTATCCAGATATATGATAAACAGTCGAGGAGAGCAGAGTGCCAGGTGGGCACGTGGAATGTAAGAAGTTGTGTGGAAGGTAAGTTGCACGAGCTGATAACCGTCATGGCGGACAAACAGCTAGACGTGCTCTGTGTAACAGAGACCAAGCGAAGGGGCAGCGACGCCTGCGATCTTCCTGGTGGCGGGATGTCTCTGTGGTCTGGTGTACCACAGAGCGATCGAGCCAGCATGGGGGTAGGAGTGCTGTTGTCCTCTCGCTTGGCCTCAGGTGTGAAGGATTACGGAATGTATGATCCCAGACTTCTTTGGGTCCGTATAAAACTAGGTGTCACCAAGGTATTCATGGTTGTAGCATATGCTCCCGTAGGATCCTCGGTGGCATCAGACCTAGAGAAGTTTTGGGACAATGTTAGGGAAGTTCTGGATATGGCAGAAACCAGTGAACGCGTGATTGTATGCGGAGATTTGAACGGATGGGTGGGGACCAAGCGTCCCGACTATGAGGACGTACTTGGTCCATTTGGTGATAAGAGAGTGAACGACGCAGGTAGGCTCATAGCGGATGTATGCATGGAGAGAAACCTTATTGTGTCAAACACATTTTTCCAACATAAGGACATCCATATGTATACATGGAGAAGGAATGAACAGAAAAGTATAATAGATTTAATTTTGGTAGACAGTCGCCTCCGAAGCAAAATATTGGACGCAAGAGCCTACAGGGGCCCCACAGTCGATACGGACCACTATCTCGTTATTGCGAGATTTAGTGGTCTGTTCAGAAAGTGGAGGCACTGGCGAGAGCGTGTCCACTTCGGAGGGCTTGAAAGAATAAAGGTTGAAAGGTTGCAAGAAGAGTGTGTAAGAGAAAAGTATGCAGAGGGTGTCCGAGAACGGCTGACGATGGCAAGCCAGCCGCAATCGGACATTGAAGAATACTGGAGAGTATTGAAAGAGAGTATGGTAGATACAGCGAAAGAAGTATGTGGAAGTTCAAAGAAGCATAGAAAAACAAATGGTGATGCATGGTGGGATGCGGAAGTGGCAGCTTCCGTAGAGCAAAACAAGAAAGGGTGGCTGGACTATGTCTCTTCTTTGAATCTGAATGACAGTATGACTGAACAGAAGAAAGAAATATATCGGCAATGTAAGAATGACACCAAGGCCTTAGTGAAAGAGAAACGTGATAGAGCAAGTATGAGTGCAGAAGATAGGCTGACTAAAAACTTCGAGGGTAACACCAAACTCTTTTGGAGGGAGGTGAAGAGGTCTCGGGGTGGTTGGTCAGCCTTCAGAATGAATAAAATAAGGTCTAAAGTTGGAGATATTCTTACACAAACACAAGACGTGTTAAGCCGATGGAGTGAATATTTTGGCGATATGTATGCGGATACTACGGTCGGCGCCGGTGTTGCATGTGGTTTAGTAGATCAACATTCGACAACGGCGTCCTCCGATGGCATCAGTATGGATGAAGTTGAATGGGCGATAAGAAGTTTGAAAAATGGTAAGGCAGCGGGCATTGATATGGTGTCTGTCTATGCATCCCCTTCCACTTCTGAAACCTCCTTGTGTCTCACACAGTAAACCATCGGACACCATCCTCATTCTCCTTTCAATAATTTTACCATACACTTTTGCTGCCAAACTGGTCAAGCTTAGGGCTCTGTAATTTGCGCAGTAATAACGTGAACCTTTGTTTTTAAACAAAGGCATGATAACTGCGCTATTCCAGTCCCCGGGAACCATTCCCGAGCTCCAACATAAATTGAGGAGCAACAGGAACGCCTCCCAGACACAGGAGACACTAAGCTTGATCATCTCGGCAGACACCATATCAATGCCCGCTGCCTTACCATTTTTCAAACTTCTTATCGCCCATGCAACTTCATCCATACTGATGCCATCGGAGGACGCCGTTGTCGAATGTTGATCTACTAAACCACATGCGACACCGGCGCCAACCGTAGCATCCGCATACATATCGCCAAAATATTCACTCCATCGGCTTAACACGTCTTGTGTTTGTGTAAGAATGTCTCCACCTTTAGACCTTATTTTATTCATTCTGAAGGCTGACCAACCACCCCGAGACTTCTTCACCTCCCTCCAAAAAAGTTTGGTGTAACCCTCGAAGTTTTTAGTCAGCCTATCTTCTGCACTCATACTTGCTCTATCACCTTTCTCTTTCACTAAGGCCTTGGTGTCATTCTTACATTGCCGATATATTTCTTTCTTCTGTTCAGTCATACTGTCATTCAGATTCAAAGAAGAGACATAGTCCAGCCACGCTTTCTTCTTTTGCTCTACGGAAGCTGCCACTTCCGCATCCCACCATGCATCAACATTTGTTTTTCTATTCTTCTTTGTACTTCCACATACTTCTTTCGCTGTATCTACCATACTCTCTTTCAATACTCTCCAGCATTCTTCAATGTCCGATTGCGGCTGGCTTGCCATCGATCTTAAGTAATAAAATCTTAAGTAAATTGCGAAAAACCAAAAAATATGCAAAAGATCACGAAAAACCGAAATTGAATTGAACAGAGACGAAAAATTCTTTATGGATTCAGATTGAGTTCGATTTTATGTTTTTTGTTCCACTGAATCTTAATCTAAATTTTTTTGTCCCATTCATATTTTAAAATAAAAAGTTTCAAAAAAACCAAAAAAAAATATGGGAAAATTGCAGTTATAAATACGATAAAAATCTATGAAACACGATTGTTTAATGACTTGGTACATTTTCATGGATGGAATTGGATCTTTTTTTCTATACAGGGTGTAAGGGGACCGCTCCCGAAAACAAAGACAGGTAACCCTACTAGTCCTACTTGTAATGATAGGCTAGAAAAAAAATCGATTCGGATGAAAAATTTTTTTTTTCACCACGCGAGGTCGTGGAACTCTTGAACATATGATCGTGAGTTTTGAATAGATTGCGTCTTTTCTCATCTGAGTATAGTTACGCATTTTTTATCGAGTTATCATTACATGGCACTGTCCTAATACGATGGAAAGTGAAAAAAACTTAAAAATATTTGTGAAAAAAAAAATTTTTTTTCATCCTGATCGATTTTTTTTCTAGCCTATCATTACAAGTAGGACTAGTAGAGTCAGCTGTCTTTGTTTTCGGGAGCGGTCCCCTTACACCCTGTATAGTGGTACAGTCTGACTAATTAAAATCAAAATGCTACAGTGGTAGCTTGGATAAGTGCTCTCAAAGCTCGGTCTTAATTTAGCAATTTCTGCACTCCAATGATCTACGCCTCTATGCTGACACTATCCCATTTATGGCTGATTTGTTTTATACGCTTACATGTAAAAGTAACCAAGTGATTTACTAAAATAATGCACGTAAAACACATATTTAGTAAAATTTCATACACCACCACTTGCTCTATGGTGTTTATAAATAGTCGAGGGATCAATCAGATTCTCTTGGGAATAAAGGGCTGGCTGAGATGATCATTTTTAAATAAAATAAAAACACTTAGGTTAATTGTTCATATTATAAAAAATATGGTTATATTTTTTTTATTGCTTATGATGGCAAAACGCGTAATCAGCACACCTGATAGTAAATGTTACTGCCGCCCTTGCAATACCAAGAGTATAGCTAGGGCGCTGCCTACCAATACAAACCCCAAACCCACCCCACCCCATTGGACTACCAGCTCTATCGCTCACCGAACGAAGAGCAATAGCACATTGCCATTACTCAGACATCGATCTTCTGCGAGAGTGTGGTCTATGGTACAACCCCGGACGGACCTGCCCGTTGCTGTAGACATAACTGTCAACAGCGTGGTCCTGCCACGCCGTTGACAGTAAAGGGTTAGCTGAGATGATCATTTTAAATTAAATAAAAAAACTCGTAGGTTAATTGTTCATATTTATTATAAAAAAATATGGTTACATTTCTATCTTTTACAATCATAATAATTGATAGGTTTCTTCATGACCAAACAATTCGCACACATTATCTGCTCTAAACAACTTCTAATATTTTGGAACTTTGGCACCAACTAATTAATTTTTTAAGATTAATATTCGAACATTCCATTAAATTAGCTCGCAATAATCACATAATACCATTTTAGTGTACAAAATAAATGCACCAATGTGGGAATAATTTCTACATATAATTGAGATACTAAGAATTTTAAGTACCTATAAAAGTTTGGTAATTAACTAAACACACATTTAAATTAGCACTTCAGCCTTCTATTCGATACGATAATTGCAATATCTTAAAATAGGAAAATATTGTGTGTAAAATATAAAAAAGTAAAATGAGAATACAAGAGACGATTATTTGATTAGACTTAATACATTTGTCAAGTTTTAGTTAACAAGCCTAAATATCATTACTCATATTAGAATATACATATATAATTCCGAATGGAAATAATTACTATGTGAAAAATAAAAAAAAAGGTCTGATAAAATCTATTAATATAGCAATGAAATGGCACAGAGTATAAATGCATTTCAGATCTATAGTGAGGCCATTACAAACAACCTTACATTTTAATGGGGTAATTTATAGGAAGATCATTGAATATTTTTTATAATTATATGCAATCAATTAATTATACGTCTGCTGTGTCACGATGACATTTATCTCGTCTTACAAAAGCAGTTCAGTTAACTTATCCAGTATCTACTATTCATTCGTACAATTAAAAGGTTAAAAAATATATTTACTGGAATATTTTTTACTAAAAATTATTATAAATAATTACTAATTAAAATAGTAAGAGAACAGCATGTAGCGAGCGGTAGGCTACCTACTCGACATAACCTACATACTGTGTAGGTACTACCTAGACGTTGGTACATTTTGAAATAGCAGTCCGGCAGAATAAAGTAATTACGTTAGCCAATCATTATCATGCGGAATGCCGCATGATTTCTTTTGTTTAAAATGTAAACATTAAAACCAGATTGTTACAAAATATTAACTTTAATTTATTTTATTTTGTTATTTTTTTATCACAATTACTATTGAACAATTAAATATGTTAAATTTGTTTCTTTGGTCGGATACTTTTATGGCACTTCTTTTGTAAGACGATATAAATGTCATGGTGTATAACGATTGAAATAAGTCCAAATTATTATATAATAATTAAGAAGACGTATAATCAATTAAAAACAATTCACAATCTAAAAATCATGTCCACACATTACTCACCTTATATCTATTACCTAGTTTCTTAAACGATTAATTATTTTGCCATAAACTAAATTAGTTTACTGCTATCTTCTACTATAAATAACTTAAGAAAAGCCATTCATTGTTACAATCGTAAAGAGCCAATATTTTCAATTGATATTCGAGATCTTGATTGTGGTTTCCTATTTGACGATCTCGCCATAAATAATACTCACATTCAACAAAACTACGTGTTGTTTAAAATACAAAATAAAAATATTTGAACTAAAACTGCCAATTTTTATTTATTTCAATATCTCACTAGTTTAGAAAAAGATAGCAATAACTTTAGCAGAATTCTTAATTTGTATTGTTCTAAAAGATCGCTAATATATTTCGTTATATATAATCTATCCAAAATAGTATCAAGTATTGAGATTTTAGTGTATTAGTGAAAACTAGGCGTTTTAACATCTACCTATAATGTAGAATACTATTAAAACTAGGCATTACAAGATTTAGTCAACATTAATAGTCAATTCATTTCGGTCTGCCTCAAATATGTTAAGTGGAAACATGGACAATGTGAGATTCAATAAAATATTTCATATCCAACATTATTACTAGATCAAGCTAGTCTTTCAGTAAACATTATATGTATTTTTCAATTAAAATCAAAATAAGTATTAGTAAATGCATAAAAATGAATATACATATTGAGAAATGAATAACCATTCTCTTAGACATCATCCTAATGGAACGTGATCACACGATAATCGCGCATGTAAGCGATGCGACCATTTTTTTTTTTTTTTTTTTTAAAAACACCTCCCTGCACTAAGGAAAATAATCCTTGTATCGCGGGGGACTTTACAAACATGCAATTAACGCAGACAAATTACACCCAGACTCAGAACAATACTTTGTGGATCGCACAAAGTATTGTCCTGCGTAGGAATCGAACCCACGGCACTGGCACGGAAGGTCGGTATCTTAACCACTACGCCATCTGTGCATTGTGTGGTTATAAGATAACAAAAACTGAGCGTCCTAATAGGAATACGAAAATAACCAAGCAAGTTGTTTATGCAATCTTAGTATACTCATTTTGCATAGAATCGCCGCTAAACATGGAAGCCGGTAACATACCGTTCTTACTATTGGGCATAACGATACGATGCGATTATTGTGCAAATTTCAATTAGGACAACTATTTTACATCAATTTGTTTGATCGCCGATTCGTCCGACTAATATTTGCGCCAACTTGCGATTCGCATTCCATTAGGACGATACTTAAGAGCATTAATTACTACATCAAGAGATCCTATTAATTTACTACAGTCTTAATATCAAAATCAATTTTTCATTTGATTCTATGAAAGCAATAAAAATTAAACATGAAATATTTTATAAATCTAAGCATTAATTTTTCGTTCACTTATCACTATAGAGAGATATAACATTTCTAATAACTATAAGATAGTGATATATTCTATAATAATATCGCCCTATTATTAAATAATAATATATGAAATGAAAAATAATATTTGAGTATGAAAATAATACTTAATTCTGTAATGTTCATAATAATATATAAAATTTAATTATTGATATTAAATTAAATTATTATTAATAATAAATTGTTAATTATTGAGTTCATTGACAAATTTCTAAAACATTCGCATGCTATTAGAATATAGCATGTGTCCTTATGCTTCTTTATTTGCATAAAATAAATAACGTAAATAATTTTAACATATTTCTAAGCTGTTGCATGAAATTGTGCTGGGATTTATATCTGCGTAATGCGCGAGAGACAAATATATAAAATGAAGCTAATCTTTCTTTTGTTATCAGAACATGTAAAACACGTGACATTGTCAATTTTGCTTGTTAAACTTAGAGGGCGCTCATTAATTACGCGAGGCATTTTTGAAGATTTTTTTGAACCTCCCTCTCGCCTTGGTGAGATGCCGTAAGATTTTTGTCGACTCCCTTTCCCCCCTTCCCCAATCTCACATGAGATTGTACAAAACTTGTACTTGGTTATAAAGGTTTTTTACTTTCATTATTTAACTTAACTTAAAAAAGAATTACTTGATGTTTGCCAAGATCCCTCCTCTCCCCCAAGCTAGATTTAGTAAGATCCCCCCCCCCCTTGAATACTTCGCGTAATGAATGGACGCCCCCTTAAAAAAAAACAAATATTAAAACATTTTATCGGTAACATTAATAAATAATAATAAATAGAATTTATATGTTTCAACAATCATTATCAGATATATATGAATATGAACATCACAGGTGTACGACATTGGCGTCTAATTAGATGTAACGCAATACGGAATGACGCGTAGAATAGAGTTGACGACGTCACATGTTGCCGGCAGCTGGACAGCCGTACCAATGTCCAACTGTTGGAAATATCTCAATTAATACATACATATAAATTATTCATACACCATCATCATCATCACAGCCTACCACTAAGAAATTAACCTACTATACCGCGCTGGTCAGACGTGTTGGTATAGGGTTTTGTTTCGAGTTTTCCTTCTCTCGCATAGATGTTATATGCATTTTATATCCCTTAGTCGCCTCGTACGATCACCCACGGGTAAGATATGGGGTGGTGATTAGTATTCTTACTCCGTCACCACACGGAAATTTCATTCATATATAGATTTTCTTATTGTCAACCCATATAGCCATATATGGATTCACCCACATTCAAATTAAATTATTATGTATAAACCCAGACTGGGTACTCGTACGTTATTAATTTAAATATTTTATTTTAGATTAATCCAAAAAACCACCACCAAATCGGAACGCGACCGCGGCTGAGAAGATTCAGCGCTCGATCATGAGGTAACTAATAGAGCAGCCATCGTTCTCCTCAACCACCTTTGAAGGAAGGGAGATCTCCATATGGCTACCACATGCAGACCCTTCAGTAAGCACGACCAACACTATTTACATAGTAAGAAAAAACAGTTTTCCTACTATGAAAATAGTATTGGTTACGCTTACTGAAGGGTGTAACTATACCACTAAACCCCTTAGCGGATAAAGGCGCTCTTTATTAACATTACCTTTCACTTGAACTAACAAAGTAGTAATATTTTGTAAATCGATTGATCTAATTCCTAATAGTTGTATAGATATTAAGGCGCGATTTACCAACCCTTATTAATATGATATGACAGCACGAGTGACTGTCAATCTTAATTTTTAGATTGACAAGCACCTTCGCTCCACATGCTACGATAGCACGATCAAAACCTGCCATTTTCTTTAGCTACCTGTTATGTCAACTCAGCATCATGTTCTCATAGGTAGATAAACAGCATGTAAGATCATGCAGATGTTATGGGTTAAAGCTTGCCATTAAACGGGTCTTTGCATGATCTATCACAAATATAAAAACGTTAGAATTAAAAAATAAGACTAATACCCTCTAAGATAGAGCATGCAGGCCTTTATCCCTTTGCCTATATGAATGATTTTTTTTGTCATTTATGGCTTGATTACTAAGATCTTTAAGCCAAATCTTTGTTAATAAATTAACTTCATTTAAAGTCATCGTCCGTCACTATGTAGGGCACTGTTATATCATATTCACTACACCTCAGTACTTCTTGCGCATCAGATTACATAAAATACCATCAAAATTACTTAATATAACACGTTAAAACATAGAGATATTGAATATTATACAATTTCCATTCCCTGGAAGGGATATGGCGTGATTGTATGTATGTATGTAGCACCACATAACACTTTTCCTTTCCCGCTAAAACTCTATGTGAATGAACAAATCGAATGAAATAAAAATATCTACGTTCAATTTTACCTGTGGGATGTGTGTACACTATGCAGTGGTTGTAGTACTAGTAGTGGTGGCCGCCTGTAACTGCATCTGGCGTTGCATCTGTTCCAACATCTCCTGCATACGACGCAGTTCCGCTTCCTAATACAAAACATATTAAATAATTGTGCTAATATTTACTAGTCAAACGTAAAATATATAAGCTAACTTGTGCTACAGTATTTATTTAATTTTGATAAACAAAACGTTTGTTATTTACTTGGGCCAAATTTAGTAATTGAAATTTTACCCTCTTTCTATTGACAGATTGGTCTGATATTTGGTACAAAACTTTAGTTTCGATGACAGTACAATTTTATACAATCAATATTATTATAAATCCAAGATGGAAAAAGCGGCATTTTATCCAAATACAAAAAAGAATCGTTGGAGCCGTTCCCATGAGAGACATTCTTGTCTCCTTATATAAGCTTCAAGTTATTAAATTGTCATACAAATTATAGAGGAGAGGTGTGGTGGAAAAGAATATGTATCTAATATATATCCTTATGCGAGGTGACAGAGTAAGAAGATAATTCATCACCCTATCTTGCCCTATCTTTGCTTGTGGGTATTAAAAATATATATTAAGACATATAATATTATGCATACAACATCTATGCAAGAGAGAGATAACCCGTAATAAAGAAAAAATAGGTCATTTTTCCTTCTATTGTGGAGGAGGTTTAAGGCCTGTAGTGGGACGTATATGAACTGATGATGGTGATTAACCTTCTGTCCATGAGGTGACGAGTTTAGAATAGAATTTATCTCTATTTTTTACTTTTCTAAGGAACTTGTAAAGATTGGTTAAAGTATCATTAGGAGAATAGACAGCAGCAAACTCGCCTGGAAAACTTATAGCACTAACTGCGATCGCCACCTCGCCTGCTAAGCTTGGCGATTATGGTACTATTCGTCTTTGAAGACACTTTCCAGAAAAGGATATTGATCAAAGATTACCTTTTCACGTAGAACGCGTTCACGATCACCAGAATCTTCAGATCCATTTGTTAGTCCGTTAGAATCAGACTCACTCAATCCACTCTCGGTTGATCTGAATACAAACGATAGAATAAGCAAAATAAAAGTGGCTAATTAAGGTATTTTTTTTATTGGTATCGACTTTAAATAATGCTCATTTCTTTATAAAAAACTTGATTACAAGTTTTATTTTTTATAAACTAACCCATATTAACTACAATGGCATGTAACAACTTACGTGTGACGTTTGGGCACTTGTCCGTTGCGCGCCAAACGCTCGGAGCGATAATTTTCATAATGCACCTCCTGAGTGACTTCTTGGAGATCTTGCATGTGAGTACTAACAAACAGAACACAATAATTTAATGATTGCTTATATTTATGCAAGAAGCATTACATATATGAAATAATTTTCAATGGCAATGATATTGCACCAATAATTTGAAGTTAATACTCCAGCGGATAAATGTAAATCTCTGTGTTTTACAGATTTCCGTGTGGCGACGGAGTAAGAATACAATTCTCCATCCCCTATCTTGTATCGTAAAAGACGTTAGATACTATATACATATAATATCTAAGTAAGTGAGGGACAATTCGAAATAAAACCCCATACCAAAAGGTGGTCCTGCGTGGTATAGATAGAAGGCCAATTTCCCTTCCTATAGTCTCAATCTTCATACTACAAGTATCATTAACTCACTGCAATAACATTGATCTTATTATTCCATTACAGTTTTGACCAAAACTAGTAATTTTCAATTTAATAATTTACGTAATGTCAGGTTGAGTAATGCCTATAGTAAGAAGTTATAATATTCAGTCAACAAACGTCTTACGTAATTTATGAATGGCACCTAAGCACTGATTCAGAATAACAATTTTTACATATATCGTAGAAAATATGATATAACATTGCGTGGGAATCAAACCTGCGACTAACCTCGGAGAAGATACTCGCTAATAAAACTACTGTCATAGTTATATTTATCGATTAATAGATATTTAGGCTACGATATTTTTTTTACTACTTACATGAGCATAGTCCTGAGCTTGATGAAGTCACAGTGTTGTGGATTCTCGACTTCGACTACGCCCCATGGATACAGTCTACCCCGTACGCGACGTCCACGAACCTCCAGTAACTGGCCAGCCCCGCATACCGCAAACGGCACGGCTGCTTTCAATTGACGTACCTACCATAAATAAAAATACTGCACTATTTGGACAAACAAATATAAAAACAAGCCAACAGGATGATACCCGATACGAAACGAAAAATGATGTCACAAGCGGGGTTCGAACCCGCACCTATTGGGAATCCGGCCCAACCGTGCTGCCACTTACACCATCGTGAACTATTTTAGGACATGCAAATTTCGATTCATATTATATCTTACGTCTTCAAGGTGACGTATGCCATCTATCGGACAATGTTTACACATTGTATAGACTTAATACTTCAAACTTTACAGTTAGAATTGTATTAAACGATGACACAACCTTGTTATTCAAATTACTGAAATTTTTTTAGCATTTAATATGCTTAATTATTTATAAATACCCGATACGAAACGAAAGGCCGAGGATGCCAGAGTGCACGAGGGCCCCAGGATGTCACGAGTGTGGCACGCCAGTAGATAATGCGCGTCACACTTTGGAGGTATGCCCCGCCTGGGGGCTCCAGCGCCACGTCCTGACATCTGTCGTTGGGGGAGACCTGTCGCTGTCGAGCATCTTTGAGGTGCTGGGAGACGATGGCCTCCTTCTGTGAGGCTGTCATGGAGAGAAAGGAGGCTGCGGAGCGGGAACGCGAGAGCCTTGCGCCCGCTGAATCGCTCCGCCGTCGGCAGCTGGGTAGGGGGAGGCGCCGTTATGCGCATCGGTGTGGTTTTAGTGGATATTCCGGTCGGACTAGCCGGCCGGCGAGTCCCACACTCCTTCCCGTCACGACATCGGCGGGAAGGGGTTAGCGCGTAAAGGCGTTTCCACAGCGTCAAAAAAAAAAAAAAGAATTAACGTACCTACGTCTCCTTATCCCTTGACTTAGCTATCTAGATGTACCTCATTATTCTTTTGCAGATTGTATATGAACCCTGAGCACAATGATAGCAGACATGATTGTGACAGAAAATTACTTGCAAAAGGTTGAACCGATCTGTTTTTACCGTTTGGCAGGCTAACTTCTAAAAACACTCCGAACCATTCTAAGGAAAGTGGGCGTGCGGTCTATCAACATTGGGCGTAGGCCACTGGTACCGATTCTTTGAGATCTGTGAGAGGCCCGAAAGTTAAGCCGATCTACTACAACTAATATATATATACTACAACTAATATATAATATACTACAATATAATATACTACAACTAATATATAATATACTACAATATAATATACTACAACTAATATATAATATACTACAATATAATATACTACAACTAATATATAATAGGGTGCTACATAATGACGTAGTTACCTGCTCCTTGTAATCCTCATCTTCGTCGCTATCGCAGTCCGGTAGCGGGTAAATTTTGATGCCTTCCCGTTCTATTTCTTCCATTACCTAAGCAGAAATATGTAATAAATAATACATCATAATTTACATCATTAACAGTGACAGTGTCCTCTACCACTACACAAGACACATTTTAATAATAATTAAATCATCATCATCACAGCCCATAAAGTCCCATTGTTGGGCTCGGGCCTCCTCCGTAATGGGAGGGAAATTAACCTACTATACCACGATGGTCAGACGTGTTGGTATAGGGTTTTGCTTCGAGGTTTCCTTCTCTCGCATAGATGTTATCATACCTATGCGTTTTATATCCCTTAGTCGTCTCGTACGATCACCCACGGGTAAGATATGGAGTGGTGAATAGTTCTTACTCCGTCACCACACGGAGAAACGGAATTAAATACAGACCAATTATTACAGCAAGTAAATATAATGTAAGTAATAATGAAACACATAGATATGTAGTAGATGTATATAAATACGATATTGTATTCAGTTGAGACAGAATATTTGTATTTATTTTAAAAATTCTCGCCAATATATACTGTACTGACATACTGCGGCAGTGTCATGCATTTCGATTTCCACGCACGATAATACTTTGTGATATCCCCAAATTATTATTCTGAGACTGCAACTAATTTACGTCCATTTATTGTATATCTGTAAACTCTTTCGCAACACAAGCATTATTTTCTTAGCGCTTATTGTTGTCTTTAAGAAAATAAAAAAGAAAACAAACATTGAGTTCCATACTCGTTGCGGTCTAATAGATGAACTATATGATGATATGGTTTACTAACAAGAAAAAAAAATTAAACTCGACCACATGTTAAAGAATTATACGGCCATATGTTCAAAAAAATATGATTCGTATATAAATCTCGTAACAAGATACTTTACTAACAAAAATATTCGAAATACCACAACCTCATAAAGAATTATCGTAAAAATTTTGCAATAATTTCTCAAAATTTACATTGTGTTAGCAAATCAGCTAAAATGTCTTTTAAAAACAAATCACATCCTAAATAGGTACTAAGGCAAGTCAATATTTGTTACTCCGCTATACAAATAGTACAAAATAAATACGTACCCTTGATTTGAGTCTCTGCACCTCTTCCTTCGTGAGACAATCGGCTTTAGCAATCACAGGGACAATGTTCACTTTATTGTGCAGCTGTTTCATAAACTCTATGTCTAATGGCTTCAAACTAAAAAATAATAAAGGTAATATTGATAAGAAGACAAAAATGTTGTATTAATGTACTGGTTACATTAATAAATTAGTTTTTTTTTTAAGTACACATACATTGATTGATCTACTAATAAAGACAATAAAATTTACATTCAAAATAATATCGACACAATATATTTAATATTGTGATTTAGGATTTTTTTTAAAGAATGCCACCATTTTTTTTGGCGTCGGGCTACGGACTGTCACGCCCCGCTAAACCGTCCGGAGCGACAGGAGAAGCGGCGCACGACCCTGTAGACTAAGGCGGCCAACTTTATAATAAGGCAATGCGGGACACCCACCACTATCCACAACCAGATTGAGGATTTGTTGGTATTGTTGATGGTGTACTTAAGTTAGAAACAAACAACACTAATTACTGAACCATTTATTCTTAGTCATATTTTTCACATGAGGAGCATTTTTTTACTAGTTCTGGTTTTTGGTTCTACTTTTAGTGACAATTTTTCGAGTGACTATACGCTATTCATTATGGAAAATACTCGTTTATAAGAGCGTTTGTTCCTGGCAAACAAAGAAGGTACTGGACTGGACCCAGGCAATTCTGGAATGGTATTCCGCTGTCTTTGAAATTTTTGAACACTATCCATTGTTGTGCCGTATTGCTATTCATCTCCTCCCATCTATTTAGGACATCGTTATTTCAAGCGTTGGGGCGTCGGGGATCGAATGTCAGTAGACGATCTCTCCGGCGTCCCGTAAAAGCGCGGAAGGGGGCCGCTGTGGTTTTAGTGGGTATTCCGGTGGAACAGCCAACCGGCGAGTCCCACACTCCCTCCCGTCTTGACACCAGCGGTCGGGGGGGGAATCAACGCGTAAACACGTTTCCACAGCGTCAAAAAAAAAAAAACTTATTTAACTTATTTCGTCGATCAAACTATCTTCTTTTAAAGTCATAGCAGATACACCGGCTATTTGAAGTTAAGGCTTTTTTATCTCTGTCTCACTAGCAATTGTCGCGCGAAACAAATAGCAATCAGACTCACACTCACGTAAGCATATACCGCACACGGCACGACACAAGGACGGCATGCGCACAAAGCCGTACACACGTTGGACGATACGCTGCGGCTGCGGCGCCTCGTCGTTCGTATGTTCAATGTGGAATACTTTTACGCGAGCGTGACGTTGGGAATGCAAGACATGCAGGACGCCTTAGTCGATTTGCGGGACAATTTTATTAAATATTGCAAGGCGGGATTACAACTGTCATTACGAGACGGTCCCGCAGAATGCGGGACGGTTGGCCGCCTTACTGTAGTCCCACCCTACAACGTAACTCTCAACGCTGTGCGGGTGGGTCACTGGAAATGATGCCACCATAGCAATTCGCTTTGGTATAACAAATTCACAACCAAAAATCAAAGCGTAACTAACAAATAAATGCCCATTCGCATTTATAATACTTATTTAAGGGTGTAGATCGGGAAAATCACCGAAAAGAGTGTTACGATTTTTCATATTTAACCTATTTACATATGATTGATATCAATGATAATTTGTATATATTACAATCAAAGATCAATAAGTATGTTCATGCTTATATTAAACTCTTAAACCTAATGGTTGTTATATAATAAACGTCAACAAACGCACAAAATTGAGTAAAAATGCAAAAACATGACTTCGTATTTTAAAGATTTAAGCCCATAAATCAACACAAATTGATAAAAAGAAACACTTTTTGAACACTGAAGAAACCAATAAGTATAGCTGTATACTTCTTTTTATACCTTTACAAACAAAGACTTCCTCTTTTAAAGCCCTAAAATCTAGATATATTTTAAGGTAAATTTTTCATACACAAATGTATGGGATAAAGCGTTCGTTTCATTCGTGCAATGTCGGTGGTCACTAACGGCAGTTCCTTTCTGTAAGTGAACGCGACACCACGCTTGTCGGCTGCAGACAGCAGAATTACGTATTGTGAATTTGTGTTTTTTGTAAAAAACTGTAAGTATAACATTTTTATAATTAATTTATTTTCAGTTAGTAGAAAGTATCGATATAATGAATGTCTGAAAGAAAACCATGATGGAACTAGATATAAATCGTAAAAAATACAATATCTACACTAATAGGTATTATAAAGAGGAAAGATTTGGATTTTTGTATGAAACGAATAAACTCAAAAAGTACTGGACCGATAATTCTTTTATCATTCGAAAGCTACATTATCACTGAGTAACATAGGCTATTTTTTTCGCAGGACTGATTGAATTTGAGTGTCATGCCAGGGAAAAGAAAGTTTTGTACGCATTATAAAAATATGAAAGCCAAAAGATCTCGGAATAAAATGTAAGTTCCTCCCTACTTATTTATTATCGCATTTGAACAGGGTACATTACAAAGCTAATACAATATGTCATATGATTTAGATCGCCCGATTCAGACATATACCTACAATAACATGTAAATATTGGTTTGTATTATCTATATCTATACTGATAAATAAAATTGAAGTATCTGTATGTAATATCAAAATAATAGGATTTTTAAAAAAAAAAAGGCGATACGGAGTTCGCCGGGTCGGCTAGTATTGTCTAAATATCAAATTGTGGAAGTAGGTAGGCGACAGTGCAACTTTGTCGACATACCTATACCGCCAAACAGACGCGAGGCGCCTAGCGTCTGGCTTAGGGTTGTACAAAATAAATAAAAAGTGGATAATATTGATGAATAATATTTCCAGTATTGAAAATAAAGAAAACCTTGGGGCCGAGACTCTGAGCAACAATGCTACGCGCTGTATAGAGGTAAGTTGTTATATGTAATTCTTGTAGACTTGTTACATAAATAAACAAACTACTTAGTTAGTGATGGGCGAAGACAAAATCTCAATACCTACCTATAGATTTTTCTTGCAATATTTATTATTTTCATCGAGAGACAAACACCTTAGTACCGAAATACTTCTCAATTACTTTCTCAAAAGAAAATTTATTTTCAAATAGGTGACGTCATAAAAAAACAATACCTAATGCGTAAAGAAATTATAATTTCTATTCATCAGGAACCTAATATTGTATTAATTCTTTTGCATTTTTTTAAATTTTTAATTATTTTTTATAAAAAAAATCAAGCCATTATCTTTCTTTACAGGAACTAGTTATTGAAAACGACCAAGAAGGAAAGGTGGATGAAATGGAAGTTGGGCGTAGAGTTGTAGACGTTTCTTTTTTTTTTAAAGCTCTTCAGGCCATAGGGGACCACGGTCCAATGGATTGTAAGTTAAGTTACGTCAGTATAATAGGTGAAGTAAAAGTTGGTCTGGACTCAAAACTCATCATGAAATGTAGTATCTGTAGTATGAAATTTACTGTGTGTTTGATTGAAAAGAAAGAAGATAGAATGGAAGTGAATCATCAAATTGTATCTGGTATCATATCATCTGGTGGGAGCTACTATCAGTTAAAAACATTAACTGCCGCAGTAGCCCTACCAATCATGTCACCTTCATTATACAATGAAATTAATAATACGGTTTGCGATTGGTAGGAAAAGACAGCAGCACATTCCATGGCAGAAGCTGTCAAGGAAGAAGCGGAGTACGCAGTGTCTATAGGTAGTGTTGATAAAAATGGTACACCATTAATATCTGTTGCTGTTGACGGTTGTTGGAGCAAGAGATCTTATGGTAAGAATTTTTCCGCCTTGTCCGGCGCAGCTGCGATAATTGGCATTAAAACTAATAAAGTATTGTTTTTTGGAGTTAAAAATAAATACTGCGTAGTTTGTGCACGAGCCGCAAAGAACGACAGTCAGCCCTCGGAACACCGTTGTTTCAAGAATTATTCGGGATCATCTACCGGTATGGAATCGACCATAATAGTTGGGGGGTTTAAACGTTCCATTGTTGATCACGGTGTAATTTATAATAAATTTGTAGCAGACGGCGATTCCAGTACTTATAAAAAAATATTAGATTCGCGACCGTACGGTAATTTAACAGTAGAGAAAATTGAATGCAAAAATCATCTTTTACGAAACTACTGCAATAGCTTGGAGAAACTGTCGAAAGACACTAAGTATCCTTGCGAATTGCGGAAATTCCTAAAAGAAAGGTATTTGCGTTTAAGAACGGGTGTAAAATCGTAACGGGTGTGTAATCGTAGAATCCGTTTAATTGCTAAACCTAAATTAAGATTGAAAAAGAGCCACAGCGCTGTATCGAAAGATGCTCACTATGGACCAAACTGCGAAAAACCTGATCTGAGTCCAGAATTATATGAGAAAGCCAAGTCATCTTTTTTAGCCGATTTAAAGTTGTCTTGTGCTGAAAGAGAGGAGCTTGAAAGGTCGACCCATTTGCAAAGAAGTAGTTCTGAGTGGATGAGTACAAGGAGAAAATTACTAACCTCATCATCGTTCGGGGAAGTTTGTAAAAAACGAGAGAGCACAAGTTGTGCTGTTCTTGTTCGTAAAATCGTTTATGGTAGTAATATCTCCAGTTTGCCTGCTGTACGGTACGGTATCGAAAACGAAGAAACCGCAATTAAACAGTTAGAAATTCAAGAGAATATTAGTATACAAGGTTGCGGTTTGTTCGTCGACGATCAATATGAATTTCTTGGTACTACACCAGATGGCATTTATGCAAACAGTTTAATTGAAATTAAGTGCCCACATTCTTTAGCTGGCATGACTCTTGATGAAGCAATGGCCAAACATACCTTTTGGGTTAAGGACAAGGCTTCCAAGGGTTATGTCATAAATAAAAATCATAACTGGTATTTCCAAATTCAGGGACAGGTACATATTACTAAAAGAAACGTTTGCATGCTTGGCATCTGGTTTGGTGCTACTGTACCTATGAAAGTTTATATTATAGAAAAGGACGACAAATTTTGGGAGGAGAAAATGGAAATGAAATTAGTTAGGTTTTATTACGATTGCCTACTTCCAGAATTAGTTGATCCTCGGCAGTCACGAAGCATGCCCATTCGTGACGCGCCCAGTATCATAGAGGCTATGAAAGAGAGGAAAGAAAGAGCTTTACGTGTTTTGAAAGAGAAGAACGCCTAATGATTTTGAAAGATACAGGTAACTTAACTACCCAGCCAGTCGATTCACGTAAACACGCCAGTCCAAAAGTCGTTTTAACTTAGGAACTTAGAAATCGCCTTTTGGTTTTCTGTTTTAAACGCACTTACTTATCTAGTCTTGGATTGTCATAAATCTTCCAATAGCTCAATTACTATACAATTTCTGAGTTACCTGATGTAAAGAATCATAAAAATTGGTTCAAAAATACAGCGAATTGAGAATTCTCATTTTTTTTAAGTGGGTTAAAAGGGCTAAATTTGCAAAAAACGAAGTGACGTCACTGCGCTACGGTTTTTATTACTTACGTGAATCGGGCAGCTGGTAACGTTTTCATTCTGATAGGTTTTGTGATAGCCATTGATTTTATCATCAAATTAGCAGAAATCAGAACTTGATCCGTAATCGAATGAAAAAACATTAGAATTTTGAACTCATATTTCGTTATTGTTTAATTACATACTTTTAATTAGTATATTAATAATTTACAAACTTCTGTTAAAATTAGTAAATAAATGAATTATTTACTAATTTTTGTACAACCCTAGCACGCTTTTGAGATAGCGAGTAATGGCGACTCATATTTGTTATTGTGTAGTAAATAAATCATTTTTATACTTGTGTTTCATTTATTGACATTTTTTTTAAAACCCTAGGATTTTTTTTAGATATCGACGAGGTGATCGTAAACAAAAAGTAAGTATTTGAGTTTACGCAATAGGCACATTTCCTTGCGTAGAGATAAACACACTTCCTACTGAATTTGCAATTATTTTATTGAATGAATATTTTACGAATTAGAATAAATTTTGGTAGTGAAATTACAAATAAATACATAGTTGGAATTTTAGGTAAGTAGAATACAAAAATGTCAGTCCGGACCTGCTCTTGATTGTATATTATATTATAAACTAGTAACCCGCCCTCGCTATCTTCGGCAATATTCACTTAAATTACATACTATAAAAAGCATATTGATCTATAATAAATGCACAATTTATTTAAGGTACTTAATTGGATAAGGATTAATGCTGTATTGTATAAAATCACTTAGTAAATAATCATTTTTTAGTAGAGGATAAAAAATGGTTATGGTGGGTTATCCCTAAGAGATAGACATATGCCATCGTGGACTTTTTTGTTGAACTTTTTAAGATGGATAATACTGTAGTACATTATTTTGGTCTATCTCGTAGGGTTCAGCCAACGTTTGCAATATAAGCGCAAAAAAACGTGCTTATTTACGACATCACATTAGAAACCTCTAAAGCGTTTCTCTACTATATTATGCATGTATTATACATATAAACCTTCCTTAAGAATCATTCTATTTATTAAAAAAAACTGCATCAAAATCCGTTGCGTAGTTTTAAAGACTAAGCATACATAGGGACAGACAGACGGCGGATAGCGACTTTGTTTTATACTATGTAATGTAATGATAGAAAAACATAAAAATTGTGTCTCAACTACTCTTATTAATCTATTAAAAAGAATCAACAGCTAGTTTCCAAAAAATCAACGTTATTGTTATGCTGTAAATATTCAAGTTCAATAACAATTTCTCAACGTGGAACGTTTGTTGCAAAACATTTTGAAAATCGCGCTCTCTAGGTCATTCATCCGCCCCGTCGGATGTTACATTAAACTTTGGCGCTGCGGTCGCTCGAAATCGAGATCTCAGGCCAACAATCTACACCCTTAACATTTTTTACGTATATTAAAGAAATTATACATTTTCATTTCTACCGGTAAATTTGGTAACTAAGTAGTAGTTAGTACCAATTAAGTGCGTATTATTAGGCATAAATAATAAAAAAAAATAACAAAATAAAAGCCCAACTTCATAATGGAGTTAACGTCAACTAAATACGTATTGATGAGAACTTAAAAACTACTGATCAAATCTTCAAATTAAATAGGACCGCATGGGAATTCATCATCATCATCTCAGCTCATATATGTCCCACTGCTGGGCTCGAGCCTCCTCCGTAATGGAAGGAAAATTGACCTACTATACCCCGCGCTGGTCAGACCTGTTGGTATAGTTTTGTTTAAAATTTTCCTTCTCTTGTATAGATGTTATCTGCGTTTTATATCCCTTAGTCGTCTCGTACGATCACCCACGGGTAAGATATGGAGTGATGAATAGTATTCTTACTTCGTCACTACACGGAAAAGCCTCTTCCATAATGGGAGGGAAATTTACCTACTGTACCACGCCGGTCAGACGTGTTGGTATAGGGTTTTGTTTAAAATTTTCCTTCTCGTCCATAGATGTTATATGCATTTTACATCCCTTAGTCGTTTCTTACGATCACCCGCGGGTAAGACAGGGCGGCGCGGCGGTGAATTGTATTGTTACTCCGTGACCACACAAAGAGACCACATGGGAAGTACCAGTTATCAATTAAAAAAGAATCATTAAAATCGGTTCACCTAGAAAAATGTTCTAAGATAAGCACATATAAAACAGTTTAAAACCGCCTGCTTTTTTTGAATTAGGTTAAAAATAACTTGAAACAATCCAAGTTGCAAGTGATATTAACTTTCCAGTGACGACAGAATTTATTTATAGTCCACTCGCATTACGATAAAAGTGAGTCATACATATGGCCGTTGCTCTCGCCACGTACGAATGAGCTCATTGTTATACAGAATCTAATCAGATGTGGCTCACTCACTTCATTTCAAGGGAGATCAACATACATGCATATTCAACTAGTTATAAATAACGCAATGTTTTTTATTCACAAGCAATGTATCAATAGAATCTGTCTATCATTAGATGGGCAACTCTTGTATATTTCTTTTTTTTTTATATATTGAGGACTTCGGAAACGGCTCCAACGATTTCCATGAAATTAAGTATGAAGATTTCGAGGCCGATAAATCGATCTAGCTCGTTTCATTTATAGAAAATATCGTTTCGTTAGTGTTTTCGACCAATGAGAAAATATAATTTAAATATGAAGGTAAAATTAGCCATGTTATTAAGAATAGAAATAGTTCAGTTGGATAATCGAGCAGTCCCGGCTCGATCTCGGCTTTGCCTTTTGTTTTTCTTTTTTTAATTACTTTGTAGTGTTCCGTACCCAAAGGGTAAAACGGGACACCATTACTAAGCCTCCGCTGTATCTCCATCTGTCTGTCACCGGGCTGTATCTCATAAACCGTGATTGAAATTTTCACAGAAGATGGATTTCTGTTATCGCTATAACAAGAAATACAAAAAAAAAACAATGAAATAAACATTTGAGGAGGCTCCCATACAACAAACTCGATTTCTTTGCTCATTTTTGTTCGATATTGATATAGTTCAAAAACTGGCGTTTTTATAGATATTTTTATAATACGGAAAGGTTCGTGCGCGACCGATTCGCACTTGGTCGGTTTTAATATTTAAATATATTCGCCGGAAAAAAAACACAGTTTATAAAAAATACCGTGCTAGGCTCGCTCATCCAGATATTTGTATGACATGCAAATATTACAATACCTACATATCGAAAATACATACATACATACATACATATCATCACGCCATATCCCTTGCAGGGTAGGCAGAGAGAACAGAGTGCCAGAGAACTCTATCTCTGCATACTTCACTCGCTTCCTCAACATTCATAATTCTCTTCATACACGCTCGCCGGTTTCGGAGACTCTTGACTTCAAGGTGAAGTTCAGTACATGACCGATCTGGTCTAAGTAGGTTAGTCTCGGTCTCCCTCGATACCTACATCCTTCCACTTTCGCATTGTATATCTTCTTAACCAGGCGTTCGTTCGGCATTCTTTCCACATGTCCGAACCATCGGAGCATTCCCTTTCGCATCTTTACACCAATACTCTCTTTCATACCTACTCGCTCTCTTATGTCGTCGTTACGAATGCGGTCGGTCAGCCTAACTCCACAGATTTTCCGCAGAGATCGCATTTCGACCGCATTAATTTTACTATCATACTCTTTTCTGCATACCCAACTCTCGCTTCCATACAGTAATGTTGGGACAAGCACTGCGTTATGTATTGCTACACGTGCCTTCTGGCTGAGGTGGTGGCTGCCGAAAAGTTGCCCCAACGCTCCGTTCACTCTATTTCCCGCATTCACTCTTCGCTCTATATCAGTGGTGTACCTTCCATCTCGGCTAAATCCACATCCAAGATATACAAATTCATCCACTTGCTCTAGTACATCATTACCTATTGTTACTCTTACATCTGTTCTGGTTTTATCTCTTTCAAAGACCATTATTTTGGTTTTGCTCACATTCACGCGTAGACCCCTTTTCTTACAATCTTCTGTCATTGTGTCGACTAGGGTCTGCAGGTCAGTCGCTGACTGTGCCAGCAGGACTGCATCATCTGCATAAAGCAGAGCAGTGACCACTGAGTCGCCCATCTGGACTCCCACATTCATATCGTTCAACCTTTGAAGACATTTATCCAGATATATGATAAACAGCCTGGCTGACAGAACGCACCCCTGCTTAACGCCGATATTGACGTCAAACCAAGGCGACATTCCATCATCCAGCCGCACACAGGCTCTACAGCCCATGTAACTGGACTGCACAGCCTGTAGCAGTTTACCGTTAATACCATACTCCGGTAAAATGTCCCAAAGTTCCTTTCGTACAACCGTGTCAAATGCTCTCTCCAGATCCACAAAACTGCAGAAAACCCTCTGACCTAGAGCCAGATGCTTCTCCACAATGTTGCGCAGAGAGAACACTTGATCCATGCATCCCCTTCCACTCCTGAAACCTCCTTGTGTCTCACACAGTAAACCATCGGACACCATCCTCATTCTCCTTTCAATAACTTTTCCATACACTTTTGCTGCCAAACTGGTCAAGCTTATGGCTCTGTAATTTGCGCAGTCATAACGTGAACCCTTGTTTTTAAACAAAGGCACGATGACTGCGCTATTCCAGTCCCTGGGAACCATTCCCGAGCTCCAACATAAATTGAGGAGCAACAGGAACGCCTCCCAGACACAAGAGCCACCGAGCTTGATCATCTCGGCAGACACCATATCAATGCCCGCTGCCTTACCATTTTTCAAACTTCTTATCGCCCATTCAACTTCATCCATACTGATGCCATCGGAGGACGCCGTTGTCGAATGTTGATCTACTAAACCATATCCAACACCGGCGCCAACCGTAGCATCCGCATACATATCGCCAAAATATTCACTCCATCGGCTTAACACGTCTTGTGTTTGTGTAAGAATGTCTCCACCTTCAGACCTTATTTTATTCATTCTGAAGGCTGACCAACCACCCCGAGACTTCTTCACCTTCCTCCAAAAGAGTTTGGTGTTACCCTCGAAGTTTTTAGTCAGCCTATCTTCTGCACTCATACTTGCTCTATCACGTTTCTCTTTCACTAAGGCCTTGGTGTCATTCTTACATTGCCGATATATTTCTTTCTTCTGTTCAGTCATACTGTCATTCAGATTCAAAGAAGAGACATAGTCCAGCCACGCTTTCTTCTTTTGCTCTACGGAAGCTGCCACTTCCGCATCCCACCATGCATCACCATTTGTTTTTCTATGCTTCTTTGAACTTCCACATACTTCTTTCGCTGTATCTACCATACTCTCTTTCAATACTCTCCAGCATTCTTCAATGTCCGATTGCGGCTGGCTTGCCATCGTCAACCGTTCTCGGACACCCTCTGCATACTTTTCTCTTACACACTCTTCTTGCAACCTTTCAACCTTTATTCTTTCAAGCCCTCCGAAGTGGACACGCTCTCGCCAGTGCCTCCACTTTCTGAACAGACCACTAAATCTCGCAATAACGAGATAGTGGTCCGTGTCGACTGTGGGGCCCCTGTAGGCTCTTGCGTCCAATATTTTGCTTCGGAGGCGACTGTCTACCAAAATTAAATCTATTATGCTTTTCTGTTCATTCCTTCTCCATGTATACATATGGATGTCCTTATGTTGGAAAAATGTGTTTGACACAATAAGGTTTCTCTCCATGCATACATCCGCTATGAGCCTACCTGCGTCGTTCACTCTCTTATCACCAAATGGACCAAGTACGTCCTCATAGTCGGGACGCTTGGTCCCCACCCATCCGTTCAAATCTCCGCATACAATCACGCGTTCACTGGTTTCTGCCATATCCAGAACTTCCCTAACATTATCCCAAAACTTCTCTAGGTCTGATGCCACCGAGGATCCTACGGGAGCATATGCTACAACCATGAATACCTTGGTGACACCTAGTTTTATACGGACCCAGAGAAGTCTGGGATCATACATTCCGTAATCCTTCACACCTGAGGCCAAGCGAGAGGACAACAGCACTCCTACCCCCATGCTGGCTCGATCGCTCTGTGGTACACCAGACCACAGAGCCATCCCGCCACCAGGAAGATCGCAGGCGTCGCTGCCCCTTCGCTTGGTCTCTGTTACACAGAGCACGTCTAGCTGTTTGTCCGCCATGACGGATATTAGCTCGTGCAACTTACCTTCCACACAACCTCTTACATTCCACGTGCCCACCCGGCACTCCGTTCTCCTCGACTCGCCTAACTGGGCAAGGCGTGATGGGTGGCGGCCCCCATCGCCGCAAATAAAATAATAAAAACACTACGTTACCCATGTCCAAATGGAGATATGAAGTAAAAGCAGCAGTGAATGCGATTATCAACGATGTTGCGGCGATTGAGACCGCTCTCGTCTCGCAAAAATCTCTCGAATTGTTCATCGATGTATTGTATAATTGACTGTAAACAAACAGAAAACTATCGCATAATCTGGTTTCATTAAATTTAAAATTCATCGTCTTTTCTATTATTTAATGGGATTCTCAGGTCAGATTATATTCCGTGAACCCAGGGCGACGGGAGTGAGGAGACAGGAATAATGCAATATTTAATCATTGTTTGGATTGAACTTCTAGTATGGGAAGAAACAATAACAGCATGGATAACTAGTGTAAGTCGCTATTCGCCTATTGGATAGGACAATGGCACTGTCTTGACTTCGGTGACCGCTCTTTTGGGTATCTACTTCTCGCCTTGAGGGGCAGAAAATCAAATCACTCTAACCTTACACTTGTTATATGGAGGACGACATAACATCAGTGGGTATACATTAGTTGAATATGAACAAGTGAGCAGGCTTATCATTTATATTAAAAAAAAAAAAAAAAAAAAAAGAATAAGATAGGATTTTATCATTCATTATATATTTTATATTATATATATAGGATATATATTTTCAATGAAATTAGGCCTGTCTTATAAAGGAACATAGGAAATGAGTCATCCTCAAATTATCCAATTTGTAAAAATAGGTCACAAGCATGGGTACCTTCCTTAACACCTTGTGTAAATGACATTGCTTTAGATGTTTTAATTAAGGATCATTGCCATCCATGACCCTTAACTTTTAGGAATGAACATTATACATTCTATATTGAAGTGAAAACTTCTTTAGTGGAATAGTGCACTTTTTTGGGATGGGTACAAAATGTTAAACAGGAATTAATTCGCATTCAATTTAATTCGCATCAGGAAACGTGATCTGATCGAAAATTCGTAAGATGGAGGGAGAGTAGACCATAGGAGAGGAAATACGTAAGACGAAGGGAGAGTAGACTGTAGAAGCTGAGATACCATAAACCTACTATCAGTTTCAGAGATTGGCGATGATAATGCTGGGAATGATGATGATTTTTCTGAGATATAAACTTTTTAATGTAAAATAATAGTAATAGTTCTGAATTGTTAATTTTTTTATGTAAAAAGATTGATTTGTGTATTTATAAACATGGAATTTACTTACACGGAAGCAGTCAGTGTTGTCAATTGCATCTCCATATCCAGGAGTATCGACAACAGTCAATCGAAGTTTAACCCCTCGCTCCTCTATCTCTACAGTTGATGCATCCAACTTAACAGTTTGATTAGTTTTCTCTGTAAATACACCATAACCATCAAACATGCTTTTCCCATAAGGTGACAGAAAAAAATACAATTCATCATTCCCTATCTCGCCTGAGGGGGTCTTAAAAATGATTAAGGTATATAAAATTATGTAAAATTCATGCAAGAGAAGGAAAACTTGAAATAAAACTATACTAACCCATCTGAGCCGTAGTGTGGCATAGTATGTCGATCACCTCCTATTATAGAAGAGGCTCAAATCCAGCAGTGGGAGTGACAGTATATGAGCTCAGATGGTGTCGCTAAATAAAGTATTTTCCTTAAATGGGATTCGAACCCATGACACCCGGCATGGTAGATCAGTACTTTAAACACTACACCAACTATGCAGTTAGTCAAAAATACAACATTGTCTCTCTTATCTAAATTACTTAGACATTTTAAACTTCCTTACATATCATACACAGCTTATCATATTCAACATAGAAATGCTATCATAGTTATAAGTGTATTTGTGTATTTACTGAACAAAAGGACACTTGTTTAGTGTAAAATTTATAGAATTTACAAGTAGCACAAATATATTGCTACTTGCTTTTCCGTGTGGTGATGGAGTAAGAATACTATTCACCACCCCATATCTTACCCGGGGGTGATCATACGAGACGACTAAGGAATATAAAACGCATATAACATCTATGCGAGAGAAGGGAAACTCGAAACAAAACCCTATACCAACACGTCTGACTAGCGCGGTATAGTAGGTTAATTTCCCTCCCATTACGGAGGAGGCTCGAGCCCAGCAGTGATACATTTATGATCTATGATGATGATGATATTGCTACTGACAAAGAAATTTTGTCAAATATGAAATTATTTTACCTATAGCATCTGGTATTACTCGTTCAGGATACAAGTCAGTCAGGAATAAAGAATTGACTAATGTTGACTTGCCAAGTCCACTCTCCCCTACTACCATAAGAGTGAACTCAAAACCCTTCTTCACAGATTTGCGGTGCACTTGATTCGGCAGATTGGCAAACCCAACATATCCGGGTGTCTCCAAATTTGAAAACTGTAAGAAAATCACTTTTAATATTGTTATATTTACATCAAATTAATATACTTCATAATAAAATTTTTGAAGTTAACTAAGCTTGCAAATATTTATTAGTATTTGTACCACTTCACTAATGTTTCACCATTTTGTAATCATCATTCTCCTACTCTTATCCCAATTACTTGGGGACAATACAATATGTACTCTTGCTTCATAGTACATATTATAAAAAGTTATTGGCAATAGTATTATGATGTGCTGCCTGCCAAACATCATCCCTCCTTGGGAATGTAATTGTTGACCAAACAGCATCAGATAGAGTTGGCCCAGGACGTTATAAGGCTTTTAGTCGTCTTTTACGACATCCAGCTGCCACACAGCTTTCACCATTTTGTAATATAAAAACAATATTATTAACACAAATTTGTAATAATTTAAATTTCTCAAGGTATTCCATTGATAAAGAAAGTTTAGACTTAAAAAACTATTCTATACACAAATATAAAAAAAAACATTAAAATATACTATGGTTTTAAAAATTATCCTGTTTATCTCAATAAACTATTAGATTCTATATGTAAAACAAAATGACCAGGAACATAAGGATTTGTGTTACTGATACAAAAATATTCATAGCATGTTATATGAGTTAGCATAATTTCAGACTTTCATAGGTGACCATAGAAACCCAGTAGACCTCATTAATGACAGAACATATAAAAACAGGTTAACTTATACAATTGCATTGTTAGTTAAATTTAAATAATTGAAATATAAAAAAAAATGTATTAAAAAGGGTAATCAAAAAAAGTTAACCACAACAGATTATTTTAAAAACATCTTAATGAAATATACTTAAATATAATGATACTAATTAAGCAACCATAAATGGTATATTACCATATTCCATTAGCGATAACTGCACTTGATAAGACGAGACTCATACAAAATTTAGCATTGAGCTCAAATAACGGTGTCTCGAATAAAATGTAATTCTAAAAATGTATCAAATCATACATTAAATATTCTGAGAGCATGCAAATGCTGACATACTTCCGTAGCACAATTGAAGTATACTATTTACAAAAGGATGTTGACGATACAGGGGAAAACAAGAAAACATTTATAACAAATTTAATTTCACTAAATTCTCAGAATATTTTATATATATTTAATAGTTTAATACTTACGTTTTTATTTGCTGTTTCACTGGACATTTTATTGCCTTTGAATTTAAATTATATATTGCTCCTACTTTCCTCTTACAATTCACCGTAGTTTGCTGGAGTTATTTGATTGATTTTAATGTAATCTAATAACAAATAATAGGTGTGTCACTGTGTCATCTGTCATCCATATGCGTTAGGTATGCATCCGATATATCAAAACGAATCTGAAATCGGATTTCAGTCAGAAATCGTATCGTATCGATATTCAACACTATACAAACTGATTTTAGAAAACGTATTTCGGCAGAAACTAAATCAACACATATCAAAACAAAACGACGAAAACGCAAACTAATAATAAATCTAATCATCGCGCAATCGTTTTCTATTGCTAGTTTTGCAAACCAAACCAATATTTGAAAACTTACTAACTATCTCTTTCACTCCGCTAAGCGATCGCTTAGTCAGAATGAGAAAAAGCGAATTTCATTAAAATTCGCCTCCTTTCATTCTAACTAAGCGATCGTTTAGTGCATTGAAAGAGATGAAGCGAATTGTCATCTGTTTTGGAATTTGGCGGTTTCTAAGAAACTCAGAATGGCAGATGGAAACGAAACAGAATTACAAGAGTCAGGGAATAAGATCTATATTAGAATGCAACTACTTCCATGATAATATTACACAATACTTAATGATAGTAGTTTAAGTTTTGTGTTTGTTAAATAGATTTTTGAATTATGGGAGAGTTTTTGCACACTTGACCTTGGTGACACGTGCGGTGTGCGCGTAATGTTATTTTTGTGATCTCGTGAACTATATAATTAGATAGGTATTTTACGATTCAATACTATACTAACGTATGTTAGTATCATACATACGATTTGATGATAAATAAGAAATAACTATTTAATGTAAAAAGGTAAGATTTTCGCTTCGTAATCGGGATTAATAAAAAAAAACCATACAAAAAAATGTACATTATATAATCTAATCATGAAATCATTGTAAATATGACGATTTTTAAATACGCAAGAAAGTTTTGTATCATATCCAAAACAAAACATTTTTGCTAGTCTAGTACTCTAGTTAAGCCTAGATAAAGCATGAAGGAAAATCGTACACCTAAATCCAATCAACAAAGAAATTATAGAAAAATTATTTGAATGCGTTCGTTCGATTGCGCTTTTCGTTTGCTACGCTAAAATAACTAAAAACATCGAATATCGATCGAAACTAAAGTAAACCCGCTCCGTCAACCGCTCTGGAAATCGATTTCTGAAATCGGTTTTTAAAATCGATTTAAATATCAGAAATCGAATTTGTATCGGTTTGCGTAAAAATCTGAAAACGCCCATCTCTAATATGCCTTTGTCAGTCATTAACGTTATTGCAACGGAGGGACTAAAGAGTAGAAGTAAAGAATAGTGACTAATGTCACACTATGTACTATGTTGACATTGACACGGTCAGTTACCCCGTTGACAGATAGGATGTACTATAATTGCAATTACCGTAGTAATATTTAAGTAGTAAGACTTGATTTTCTTCTTCTTCTTAATGAATGGCCTCTGTGAGTGATTAACCACAACTTCGCCAATGTCAAGTAAAATAAATTTATAAAAAATTATAATAGATTTATATTTTAGTCGTCAGTCATGTCGGTTCATTGTCTTAGTCTTTTTTGGGCTTGATTTTTCACACTATATTAATTCAGGAGGTGTTTTTATTTGTATCTATAACTAAGCATTTGGAACAGATAGATATGATTTATTTATTTTATTAATATAAAATGTTACCACTATTATAACGCACAGGGGCTCAATATGTTTGCTTTTACCAAAACTTTTTTAGTGTACGAAATGTATATTTCTTAGTTTTGACATAATTCTTAGAAATATTTTTTTATACAACTAATTATTTAGGTTTGACGTCAAATATAAAAATAAATATTTTATAATCTGTGGCCAGAAGAGTTTTTTTTTTCCTGTTTGTTTAGCTAAGCAAAAGAAAAAGCTATACGGCTATATCTTATGTATTATAATTTATTTTTAAAACAGCATTCACCAGTTTCTTTAACACTCACAGCTTGTTCAACATATTTGCCATCAGAAAGTTATCATTATTCTTAATAGAGTACTGGCTTACTCTATTAAATAGGTCTTCTTCTACTTTTGGGATAAAAAGCACATGTTATTACACTTAGCAGTCTCTATATTATATTGCAAAAAAATATAACAAAATTATTTAATAAAATAAATTGAAACACCAGAATATTGTATATTATTTAATATTATTGTGCCCGTGAGGAACACGCATCGCCGCCAGCGTCTTGAGCGGCGCAGGCGCGAGTACCTCCGCCTGATGCCGCCCTAGCCGAGGCAGCGGGTGACCGGACCGGGGATTAGTCTGGTCGCCTTCTGTCGCCCCGGACGGATTTAACGGGGCGTAACCACTCCATAGCCCGCCGCCAAAACAAAAAGTTAACATAATTATTAAAACATTAATACCAGACAAATAATGCCAATGAGAAAAATATAAAAAAGTGATATTTCATCGCTATCTTTTAGCTACTGTCGGATATGGACATGTATGTATGTAGGTACTATTGCGAGATACTTATCAAGGGAATTGAATCAATGATGAACTCAGATCTTCGAATATTATTGGAGACCATCAATTCACCAGTCTAATGACATCCACACCTGAACTCTTCTAGAAGGTGGGATAATGTTATAATCGGTAAGCTTGGTAGGGAGGTTGATGATCGTACATGTTGAGTTTCTAATATGTAGTAGTGTTGCTCACTCCGCACTTTCACGCGAGTATCTTGTAGTATTATAGTTTCGTTTTTTAGAGTATTGGACTAAATAATTTTGTCATAGTACAACTGTTATCCTTTGCAGTCCAGCTAAATACTATAATTTGGATTGTTTCAAATAACAATTTGAGTACTTAATGTACTCATTCCATAACATACCTGCTATACACATTACAACAGCAGTAGGCTCGTAACTTCATTAAATGAAATGTTTGGGTTCTAGATGGTTTGAAAACTAGTTTTCAAGACTTAGAAAAGATTTATTTATTAAGATTAAACTTTTTAAAAGAACTAAATACTAGGTATTATTGTCATGATTGTAAATAGTTAAATACACAGCCTGTCTGCTGAACCTGCGTATGCGGGGAGGCACGTGAGTGTTACGTGTGACTTGAACTTGAGTCAAACAGATATCAAGTAATTAGCTTTCAGTCTAAATAAGTCTTCGAAATTTCATTTATTATGATAGTTTAATTTATAAGAGTAACAAATAGAAGATAACCAAATGCACCAGTACAGTGAAAATAAAATATTAAAAGGGTACTAAACGGGTTTTAAAGAAAATATTAAAATACGTTTTGGTAACATTTATTATAAGCACTATTAAATATAATAATATTACAATATCGTGCTATAATCTAGATACATATAGAATAAAAAGCAAATTTAAGTGTTTTAAATACAAAGTAGTTAAGAGAAGTACCTACTTACATATTATCAATTAATACTTTGACAGGACAAATTATTTTAAAAAAGGAGACTTAGTAGGTATACGTCAAAACAAGTGTCACATTTAGCTAACAATTGGTAAAATGCTGTTTTAATAACAGAATTTATTATCATATTTATTATTATTTAGCATCTTTGTCATGTACTTGAAACTGTTAATACCCACGTAATAGGTAAATGATATTCCACATCTCCACCACAGGCACTATTTAACCCAAATACCAGACGCATATTCATATCCCTCACATAAACTAACATTTAACTAGTGATGCAAAAAAATTATATTATAACGGTACTAGGTGTATAAAATAATTTTAGCAGAAACAAAATCGTATGAAAAGTTTTTATATTTTTATGCAATTTTTAAAGAAATTATTCAAAATTAAATAGTGATAAATTATTTTTTATCAGACAATTTATGGCCACATGTACATAATACAATCTAGTAGATGAATAGTCATGATAAATTTATTATTGACATATTCTTGTTAGCGTCATTTGGCAACTAAGAACATTACAGTGGGTGGGCCATTGAAGGCGTAAGAATTTACCTTACCTATCAGAGTTGTATGCTTTTGTCTACTTGTTCTATTTTTTAGCATTTTTAGATTTAGATATCTCCACGTTTAAAGAGTTATTATTCCATTGAATGCTCAGAAATTGTATCTTCAATATGGAACCATAATCCAATATCCTACCCCAATACCGATTGGCACAGCTCATAACACATCGTTGTCATTTGGTGGACAATGCAAATTTTAGCGACATTTCTAGAATCCTGTCTCGAATGTAGGAAACGGAACCTCATCACTAAGTCGCCGTTGTTCATTCGTTTGGCAGTGGAATGTATCTAATGAACCATCATCAATAGATGGTGAAATTTTTATCGTTATAAAAACATAGTTTTTGGCTTTCTTAAATTTGTATATAGTAATAGTACAAAACTCTTTGTGAGTCCAACGTGTACTGCGTTGTTTTTGACACTTGTCTTGCCGAGGTACAAGTAGGTTACACATCGCTGTAATTTTCACAATTATGTTTAATAATAATTAAAATATATATGTTTAGATTTAAAAACTAATTGTTATTGCAATCCTATTAAAGGATTAATACTAAGTACAATAAAATAATTTCTAGTTTGACAATCTAAAATATTATAATAACAAAACGACCATTCTGCATACGAAAAAGTTTTAAAAGATTAATTAAAATTCTACTTTAATTTTAATAATAATTACGCTTAAAATCGTGAAAATAAGCTTTAAAGTTTTCCTATAAGATACAATCGTGAGAAAAGTTAATAATTAATTAAAAAAATACTAATGCAAAGGCACTTGAGGCAATTAAATGTTATTATTACTACTTACTACATTACATTTTGCTTTAATTATAAACATTAATATGTTATGAAAATAATAATTAGGTTTTTAGTAAGTTTTAGTTAATTATTACTTTCTCTTTACATCAATCGGATATTAAAGTAAATAGAGTTTAAAACTTAAATTTAAGATGACTTCATGGTTAAAAAAATTGATTATTTGAAATAGTGTCCAAATTGAATTATTTACGCTATTAATTGCCTATTTTAGATTATAGTTATAAAATTAAATTCCATTGAATTTAGGCAAGGTTTCATTAATATTGTTTTGCATATTTTTTTAAATATAAATAAGTCAAAAGGACAGAACTTTATAATAGCCCATCGATACGAAAATCAGTGCTTAGCACGGCTGCGTTAGATAGACACGAATCTTTAATTATAAAATTACAGACATCAATACCTACTGGGTTTTATGAAGTTCGTCATTGCATTCAATTTGACTAATATAAAAATTTGTTCAATGAATAATAATTATTTAAAATTACTTATGTCTAATGCATTATTTTTTTTATACTTCACTACATCGTGCGTTTGAATGAAAAAGATTTTTATGTAAGCTGTAAAACAGAAAGAATATCTTACTTCTATCGTATTCGTAAATCGTTACGATAGACGTCAGGTTTTTTCGTTACACCTCACGCGAGATCTTCTTTTTTTAAAAAAGATTCGTTATTTAAATCGAAAATAGTTCAATCAATCGTTTCGAAAAATTCTGAATATCGTTTACATTCTAAAATACATATACATATAAGAATTAAGTTACGATTATAAATCATAAGTTCAAATCAAATGACAATAAAGAATAAATGTACAGACGGCCGCGCTGAAGTGCGGCTTGCGTAGCATTACTACCTGTTAATATTCCTTAAGCGTTGATTAGATTAGAATCGCCACTGAACTATTGTCATTTGACTACAAGCACGTTAATTTCTGCCTCTCATCTGAACTTAACTGTTAAATATAAACTAATAATAACATAAACTTTTTTAAATAATTAACATTACATGATTAAAACATGATAATACAGATTTATTATCACAACAATGAATAGTGACGTAAGCAAGTTCACTAGGACTTCTGTCTAAGACGAAGCATGGTATCCTGTCCCATATCATATGTCCAATCATTCTTTAGTATATTAAAGGAACTCACTAACGCACTATTTTCACAACTTATTTTTTCGGATTTATAATTCTTAACATTTTTTACTATAACAATTCTTTATCATCATATCATATCTCAATTTTCAATAAATAACATATGCGTATACTTTGAAAAGAAATCTACATTTAATTATTTATTGAGAACATAGTTCTGTGTACTTCATTTCAAATAGGTCATCAATCTAAACGTGGGTACGCCCACTTTGTTACCAGCGACGCCCCAAGCCGAGATCCGTTCCCCACAGGGGGGCCCTTGGGCGATGGCGCTTAGTTTACTTTAATCGGGTTGAGAGCCCACAGCGTTCACCCATAGTTCACGTAAAGCTGTCAAAGCCATCTGCGGCTAACAGCTAAACACACACAAAAAAAAAACAAGTAATAGGCACCCACAATGTGGTAAATGGCAACACACTCTGGTTATAAAAAAAATGTTATATTAAAAATAGAACAATTTGCCCACTTTAATTTGAAAACAAAATATAGTACTTTAAGTAGGTAATTATTTATGAAATTGGTAAAGTTGTTTTTGTGTTTTCTACACTGGAAATAAAACTACAAACAAGCCTCACAAAATAAAATAAAAATACACATGTTTATAGTGTTACATAAAAATAGTTTGAAAATATGTTGAAGTTGATGTAATTAAATTTACTCGTATTTTGAGGCAACTTATAAAATTATTTTTTAGACTCAATATTATGAAGTTATATTTTTGAATATGATTATATTTCCACATGATAGATTATATATAGCTTTTTAAATAGTGAAATTCATCTATTAATAGATTCGCACTTTGATATAGGCAGCAGATGCATTGTCCTATAACATAATTAGATTTCAGTGTCACCAGATGACAATATAGTGGGCAAAATATTAAAAAATATACAGCCAGGCAATATTTGTTTAGTTGGGGGTATATACTGATATCGTTTTCCTATAATATTTTAATGTTGTTATTAAAATATTTAGACAGTATTTATTTGAGTTTTCAATGTTTATCAATGCCATCTTGCTTTCAATATTGTTAAATAAAATAAAAACATTTTATAATTAAGATATTGAAGTACACAATATTGTTTATGGGCTATTTAAACAGAATTAATAAATGAGGTATTGTATTGTATCGTCAGCGTCTAAGAGTAGGGTGTGCGGGGATTCACGTTTATCATCTCAGTCGTGCTGAAATACAAAATAATATCATATAAATAACAGAATATAAGAATAATATGCTGCTATGTTGCTATATTGCGGCGCGCACGATGTACCTCTTCACGCCATACGAGTGGGACCCGGAACCCGGTCTTTGTCTTCGGTGGATCATCGATAGCTCTCTAAGGTGTATTACAATGAAATTGAGGCTATTGTTAGGATGGAGAAATCATTAATACTCTTTGAAGGGCAATTTTGGTGAAAATAAGACCAAACTCCCACCATCAAAAATCTACAAAAATAGCGGTAAAGGCACTTAGTGCCATTTTGGCGGTGTCTGTTCTTGTAATACTGGAAACCTAAGCAAAGCTTCGTCATCTTCAACCGCAATTCTACTTGCCACTAAATGCTTAAGAGATATTCAAGCACTAACTCTTTAAGGAAATCCATACTGCGTATTCGTTACTGCCTTAGTTCTATACTATATCTAAATAAGATTTAATATACCATATTGTTAAATAATTCTAATTTAATTTCTAATTATGTCCATGTTGAATTTATAAAAATTAAAACTAAATATGTATTACACAATTCTACGCGAAACAGTAAAATGATCTGGCCTTTAATAATATAACTGAACAGAAACTAAATCAACACATATCAAAACAAAACGACGAAAACGCAAACTAATAATAAATCTAATCATCGCGCAATCGTTTTCTATTGCTAGTTTTGCAAACCAAACCAATATTTGAAAACTTACTAACTATCTCTTTCACTCCGCTAAGCGATCGCTTAGTCAGAATGAGAAAAAGCGAATTTCATTAAAATTCGCCTCCTTTCATTCTAACTAAGCGATCGTTTAGTGCATTGAAAGAGATGAAGCGAATTGTCATCTGTTTTGGAATTTGGCGGTTTCTAAGAAACTCAGAATGGCAGATGGAAACGAAACAGAATTACAAGAGTCAGGGAATAAGATCTATATTAGAATGCAACTACTTCCATGATAATATTACACAATACTTAATGATAGTAGTTTAAGTTTTGTGTTTGTTAAATAGATTTTTGAATTATGGGAGAGTTTTTGCACACTTGACCTTGGTGACACGTGCGGTGTGCGCGTAATGTTATTTTTGTGATCTCGTGAACTATATAATTAGATAGGTATTTTACGATTCAATACTATACTAACGTATGTTAGTATCATACATACGATTTGATGATAAATAAGAAATAACTATTTAATGTAAAAAGGTAAGATTTTCGCTTCGTAATCGGGATTAATAAAAAAAAACCATACAAAAAAATGTACATTATATAATCTAATCATGAAATCATTGTAAATATGACGATTTTTAAATACGCAAGAAAGTTTTGTATCATATCCAAAACAAAACATTTTTGCTAGTCTAGTACTCTAGTTAAGCCTAGATAAAGCATGAAGGAAAATCGTACACCTAAATCCAATCAACAAAGAAATTATAGAAAAATTATTTGAATGCGTTCGTTCGATTGCGCTTTTCGTTTGCTACGCTAAAATAACTAAAAACATCGAATATCGATCGAAACTAAAGTAAACCCGCTCCGTCAACCGCTCTGGAAATCGATTTCTGAAATCGGTTTTTAAAATCGATTTAAATATCAGAAATCGAATTTGTATCGGTTTGCGTAAAAATCTGAAAACGCCCATCTCTAATATGCCTTTGTCAGTCATTAACGTTATTGCAACGGAGGGACTAAAGAGTAGAAGTAAAGAATAGTGACTAATGTCACACTATGTACTATGTTGACATTGACACGGTCAGTTACCCCGTTGACAGATAGGATGTACTATAATTGCAATTACCGTAGTAATATTTAAGTAGTAAGACTTGATTTTCTTCTTCTTCTTAATGAATGGCCTCTGTGAGTGATTAACCACAACTTCGCCAATGTCAAGTAAAATAAATTTATAAAAAATTATAATAGATTTATATTTTAGTCGTCAGTCATGTCGGTTCATTGTCTTAGTCTTTTTTGGGCTTGATTTTTCACACTATATTAATTCAGGAGGTGTTTTTATTTGTATCTATAACTAAGCATTTGGAACAGATAGATATGATTTATTTATTTTATTAATATAAAATGTTACCACTATTATAACGCACAGGGGCTCAATATGTTTGCTTTTACCAAAACTTTTTTAGTGTACGAAATGTATATTTCTTAGTTTTGACATAATTCTTAGAAATATTTTTTTATACAACTAATTATTTAGGTTTGACGTCAAATATAAAAATAAATATTTTATAATCTGTGGCCAGAAGAGTTTTTTTTTTCCTGTTTGTTTAGCTAAGCAAAAGAAAAAGCTATACGGCTATATCTTATGTATTATAATTTATTTTTAAAACAGCATTCACCAGTTTCTTTAACACTCACAGCTTGTTCAACATATTTGCCATCAGAAAGTTATCATTATTCTTAATAGAGTACTGGCTTACTCTATTAAATAGGTCTTCTTCTACTTTTGGGATAAAAAGCACATGTTATTACACTTAGCAGTCTCTATATTATATTGCAAAAAAATATAACAAAATTATTTAATAAAATAAATTGAAACACCAGAATATTGTATATTATTTAATATTATTGTGCCCGTGAGGAACACGCATCGCCGCCAGCGTCTTGAGCGGCGCAGGCGCGAGTACCTCCGCCTGATGCCGCCCTAGCCGAGGCAGCGGGTGACCGGACCGGGGATTAGTCTGGTCGCCTTCTGTCGCCCCGGACGGATTTAACGGGGCGTAACCACTCCATAGCCCGCCGCCAAAACAAAAAGTTAACATAATTATTAAAACATTAATACCAGACAAATAATGCCAATGAGAAAAATATAAAAAAGTGATATTTCATCGCTATCTTTTAGCTACTGTCGGATATGGACATGTATGTATGTAGGTACTATTGCGAGATACTTATCAAGGGAATTGAATCAATGATGAACTCAGATCTTCGAATATTATTGGAGACCATCAATTCACCAGTCTAATGACATCCACACCTGAACTCTTCTAGAAGGTGGGATAATGTTATAATCGGTAAGCTTGGTAGGGAGGTTGATGATCGTACATGTTGAGTTTCTAATATGTAGTAGTGTTGCTCACTCCGCACTTTCACGCGAGTATCTTGTAGTATTATAGTTTCGTTTTTTAGAGTATTGGACTAAATAATTTTGTCATAGTACAACTGTTATCCTTTGCAGTCCAGCTAAATACTATAATTTGGATTGTTTCAAATAACAATTTGAGTACTTAATGTACTCATTCCATAACATACCTGCTATACACATTACAACAGCAGTAGGCTCGTAACTTCATTAAATGAAATGTTTGGGTTCTAGATGGTTTGAAAACTAGTTTTCAAGACTTAGAAAAGATTTATTTATTAAGATTAAACTTTTTAAAAGAACTAAATACTAGGTATTATTGTCATGATTGTAAATAGTTAAATACACAGCCTGTCTGCTGAACCTGCGTATGCGGGGAGGCACGTGAGTGTTACGTGTGACTTGAACTTGAGTCAAACAGATATCAAGTAATTAGCTTTCAGTCTAAATAAGTCTTCGAAATTTCATTTATTATGATAGTTTAATTTATAAGAGTAACAAATAGAAGATAACCAAATGCACCAGTACAGTGAAAATAAAATATTAAAAGGGTACTAAACGGGTTTTAAAGAAAATATTAAAATACGTTTTGGTAACATTTATTATAAGCACTATTAAATATAATAATATTACAATATCGTGCTATAATCTAGATACATATAGAATAAAAAGCAAATTTAAGTGTTTTAAATACAAAGTAGTTAAGAGAAGTACCTACTTACATATTATCAATTAATACTTTGACAGGACAAATTATTTTAAAAAAGGAGACTTAGTAGGTATACGTCAAAACAAGTGTCACATTTAGCTAACAATTGGTAAAATGCTGTTTTAATAACAGAATTTATTATCATATTTATTATTATTTAGCATCTTTGTCATGTACTTGAAACTGTTAATACCCACGTAATAGGTAAATGATATTCCACATCTCCACCACAGGCACTATTTAACCCAAATACCAGACGCATATTCATATCCCTCACATAAACTAACATTTAACTAGTGATGCAAAAAAATTATATTATAACGGTACTAGGTGTATAAAATAATTTTAGCAGAAACAAAATCGTATGAAAAGTTTTTATATTTTTATGCAATTTTTAAAGAAATTATTCAAAATTAAATAGTGATAAATTATTTTTTATCAGACAATTTATGGCCACATGTACACAAAACAATCTAGTAGATGAATAGTCATGATAAATTTATTATTGACATATTCTTGTTAGCGTCATTTGGCAACTAAGAACATTACAGTGGGTGGGCCATTGAAGGCGTAAGAATTGAATTTACCTTACCTATCAGAGTTGTATGCTTTTGTCTACTTGTTCTATTTTTTAGCATTTTTAGATTTAGATATCTCCACGTTTAAAGAGTTATTATTCCATTGAATGCTCAGAAATTGTATCTTCAATATGGAACCATAATCCAATATCCTACCCCAATATCGATTGGCACAGCTCATAACACATCGTTGTCATTTGGTGGACAATGCAAATTTTAGCGACATTTCTAGAATCCTGTCTCGAATGTAGGAAACGGAACCTCATCACTAAGTCGCCGTTGTTCATTCGTTTGGCAGTGGAATGTATCTAATGAACCATCATCAATAGATAGTGAAATTTTTATCGTTATAAAAACATAGTTTTTGGCTTTCTTAAATATGTATATAGTAATAGTAAAAAACTCTTTGTGAGTCCAACGTGTACTGCGTTGTTTTTGACACTTGTCTTGCCGAGGTACAAGTAGGTACACATCGTTGTAATTTTCACAATTATATTTAATAATAATTAAAATATATATGTTTAGATTTAAAAACTAATTGTTATTGCAATCCTATTAAAGGATTAATACTAAGTACAATAAAATAATTTCTAGCTTGACAATCTAAAATATTATAATAACAAAACGCCCATTCTGCATACGAAAAAGTTTTAAAAGATTAATTAAAATTCTACTTTAATTTTAATAATAATTACGCTTAAAATCGTGAAAATAAGCTTTAAAGTTTTCCTATAAGATACAATCGTGAGAAAAGTTAATAATTAATTCAAAAAATACTAATGCAAAGGCACTTGAGGCAATTAAATGTTATTATTACTACTTACTACATTACATTTTGCTTTAATTATAAACATTAATATGTTATGAAAATAATAATTAGGTTTTTAGTAAGTTTTAGTTAATTATTACTTTCTCTTTACATCAATCGGATATTAAAGTAAATAGAGTTTAAAACTTAAATTTAAGATGACTTCATGGTTAAAAAATATTGATTATTTGAAATAGTGTCCAAATTGAATTATTTACGCTATTAATTGCCTATTTTAGATTATAGTTATAAAATTAAATTCCATTGAATTTAGGCAAGGTTTCATTAATATTGTTTTGCATATTTTTTTAAATATAAATAAGTCAAAAGGACAGAACTTTATAATAGCCCATCGATACGAAAATCAGTGCTTAGCACGGCTGCGTTAGATAGACACGAATCTTTAATTATAAAATTACAGACATCAATACCTACTGGCTTTTATGATGTTCGTCATTGCATTCAATTTGACTAATATAAAAATTTGTTCAATGTATAATAATTATTTAAAATTACTTATGTATAATGCATTATTTTTTTTATACTTCACTACATCGTGCATTTGAATGTAAAGGATTTTTATGTAAGGTGTAAAACAGAAAGAATTTTGCGCTTCTTTCGTATTCGTAAATCGTTAAGATAGAAGATGTCAGGTTTTTTCGTTACACCTCACGCGAGATCTTCTTTTTTTAAAAAAGATTCGTTATTTAAATCGAAAATAGTTCAATCAAGGACCGTTTCGAAAAATTTTGAATATCGTTTTCATTCTAAAATACATATAATAATTAAGTTACGATTATAAATCATAAGTTCAAATCAAATGACAATAAAGAATAAATGTACAGACGGCCGCGTTGAACTGCGGCTTGCGTAGCATTAGGACCTGTTAATATTCCTTAAGCGTTGATTAGATTAGAATCGCCACTGAACAATTCAGTGGCGATTCTAATCTAATCAAGTCGCAAATTAACGTGCTTGTAGTCATTTGACTACAAGCACGTTAATTTCTGCCTCTCATCTGAACTTAATTGTTAAATATAAACTAATAACAACATAAACTTTTTTAAATAATTAACATTACATGATTAAAACATGATAATACAGATTTATTATCACAATAATGAATAGTGACGTAAGCAAGTTCACTAGGACTGCTATCTAAGACGAAGCACGATATCCCATCTCATATCATTCCTCGATCATCCTTTAATATATTAAAGGAACTCACTATCGCACTATTTTCACAACTTATTCTTTCGGATTTATAATTCTTAACATTTATTACTATAATTCAATAAATAACATATGCATATACTTTGAAAAGAAATCTGCATTTAATTAATTATTTATTGAGAACATAGTTCTGTGTACTTCATTTCAAATAATAGGTACCCACAATTTGGTAAAAGGCAACACTGTGGTTATAAAAAAAATGTTACATTAAAAATAGAACACAAATATTTATTTTCTTTTGCCCACATTAATTTGAAAACTGGATATAGTACCTTAAGTAACTATTTCAAAGTTTAAAGCCTAATGAATTAAAAGATTTGTCGTTTGACTTTTACTTAAAATATCCAATTTAAGTTCAAATTTGTAAAGTAATATTTGTGTTTTTTATGTTTTAAACGTATTGTTTACACTGTATTAAAACTAAACACAAGCCTCAACAAGTTTAAAAATAACCATACATATATATTGTTACATAATAAAAAGCGTGTAAAAATACTTTAAAATATGTTGAAGTTGATGTAATTAAATTTACTCGTATTTTGAGTCAACTTATAAAATTATTTTTTAGACTCAATATTATTAAGGTATATTTTTGAATATGATTATATTTCCACATGATAGATTATATATAGCTTTTTAAATATTGAAAATCATATATTAATAGATTCGCACTTTGATATAGGCAGCAGATCCATTGTATAGGACAATGGATCTGCTGCCTATATCAAACATAATTAAATTTCAGTGTCACCAGATGACAATATAGGGGGCAAAATATTAAAAAAATATACAGCCAGGCAATATTTATTTAGTTGCGGGTATATAATGATATCGTTTTTCTATAATATTTTAATGTTGTTATTAAAATATTTAGACTATTTATTTGAGTTTTCAATGTTTATCAATGCCATCTTGCTTTCAATATTGTTAAATGAAAAAAAAAAAACATTTTATAATTAAGATATTGAAGTACACAATATTGTTTATGGGCTATTTAAACAGAATTAATAAATGAGGTATTGTATTGTATCGTCAGCGTCTAAGAGTAGGGTGTGCGGGGATTCACGTTTATCATCTCGGTCGTGCTGAAATACAAAATAATATCATATAAATAACAGAATATAAGAATAATATGCTGCTATGTTGCTATATTGCGGCGCGCACGATGTACCTCTTCACGCCATACGAGTGGGACCCGGAACCCGGTCTTTGTCTTCGGTGGATCATCGATAGCTCTCTAAGGTGTATTACAATGAAATTGAGGCTATTGTTAGGATGGAGAAATCATTAATACTCTTTGAAGGGCAATTTTGGTGAAAATAAGACTAAACTCCCACCATCAAAAATCTACAAAAATAGCGGTAAAGGCACTTAGTGCCATTTTGGCGGTGTCTGTTCTTGTAATACTGGAAACCTAAGCAAAGCTTCGTCATCTTCAACCGCAATTCTACTTGCCACTAAATGCTTAAGAGATATTCAAGCACTAACTCTTTAAGGAAATCCATACTGCGTATTCGTTACTGCCTTAGTTCTATACTATATCTAAATAAGATTTAATATACCATATTGTTAAATAATTCTAATTTAATTTCTAATTATGTCCATGTTGAATTTATAAAAATTAAAACTAAATATGTATAACACAATTCTACGCGAAACAGTAAAATGATCTGGCCTTTAATAATATAACAAAATATTTTCTTTTGATTAATAATAGTTCTCTTACTATTAAAAGAACTATTACTATTTTTTTTTTTTTTTTTTATAAAGGCCCTTTGATACATTTTTCATTTTTCACTGTGACTTGATTTATACACGGTGACATTTATGTCGTCTTACAAAAGCAGTTAACGTATCCAGTATCTACTATTCATTCGTACAATTAAAAGGTTAAAAAAAATATTTGCTGGAATATTTATTACTAATAATTATTATAAATAATTACTAATTAAAATAGTAATAGAACAGCATGTAGCGAGCGGTAGGCTACCTACTCGACATAACCTACATACTGTGTAGGTACTACCTAGGCGTAGGTACGTTTTGGAATAGCAGTCCACGTGGACTTCGTAGCTGTGATTGGCTAACGTCATGCGGAATGCCGTATGATTTCTTTTGTTTAAAATGTAAACATTATAACCAGGTTATTACAAAATATTAACTTTAATTTATTTTAATTTGTTATTTTTTAACACTACCAATATTGAACAATTAAATATGTTAAATATGTTTCTTTGGTCGGATACTTTTATGGCACTTCTTTTGTAAGACGATATAAATGTCACGGTGTATATACAGCACCTTTATGGCTATATATTATTACTAATTCTACCAACCCTTACCACTACTGTGGCCCCTGTAAGCCTCAATTCACAGATGCTGTATATACTTTCAAATCATCTTTTATGGTGGACACCGATTTGTTATTGCAAGTACGTTGAGACTTATAAATATGTATGTACAAATAGATAATGTCTTATTTAAAATAAAATATTATGTTTTGTAATAGACAATGGACGGCTAAATAAAGCATATTATATTGTACAAAGAAATATTAAAGGTGTAGAACTTACGAGGATATATTGCCATTGTGGGATACAGGAGGTTCTTCTAGGAAAAAGGATTGGGATGTAGGATGAGCCGATCTAACAATACAGCATAACATACATATTAATTACATATCATCATCATCATCATCACAGCCCATAAATGTCCCACTGTTGGGCTCGGGCCTTCTCCGTCATGGGAGGGTAATTAACCTACTGTACCGTGCTGGTCAGACGTGTTGGTATAGGGTTTTGTTTCGAGTTTTCCTTCTCTCGCATAGATGTTATATGCGTTTTATACCCCTTAGTCGTCTCATACCCACGGTTAAGATATGGGGTGGTGATTAGTATTCTTACTCCGTCACCACACGGAATTACATATACACACATATTACTGACTAAAATTTCTCTTTTTTTTTTTAAATCACCCTGCACTAAGGAAATATTTTTTGTATTATAAGGGACTTACAAACGTATAATTAACAGACAGAAATTCACTCAGACTCAGAAAAATCACCTTCTGGGCCCCATGAATTATTATCTAATAGAATTCGCGGCAATAGCACGATAGGTCGATATGTCAACCACTACGCCTTCACAGTACATAGGTTAAAATAATAAGTATATTAATAACTAGAGATTCTTTGATATTTGAATATATCAAACGCCATCGGCGCTCTTTATAGAGGGTCGGCTGCATGTTATACGAGTCTTCATCATCATCATCATCTCAGCTCATATACGTCCCACCGTTGGGCTCGAGCATCCTCCATAAAACGAGGGAAATTGACCTACTATACCACGCTGGTCAGATGTGTTGGTATAGGGCCCTATAGGCTTGCGTAGATATTATATGCGTTTCATATCCCTTAGTCGTCTCTTAAGATCACCCACGGGTAAGATAGGGGGTGATGAATTGTATTCTTACTCCGTCACTACACGGATATAGGTTAAACGAGTACCTAAGTATAATAAATACGCGAGGCACGTACTACTAGTTTAACCAAATTGGATACAGCAATATCAAGTTTAATAACAAAGTGTTGCCTAGCAACCAAATGGAAAGAGATAACAACCGAATTTGTCTTGTTTCACTATATTTTTTTTGTCTACAAAAAAGTCTGTGTCGCCCTTACCCTCTTTTTAAATTTGTGCAAAACTACAGTTTACTTGTAGTTATTCGTGTATTGTTAGATAACCATTGTCAATATGCTATATAACAAATATTTCGAATCTGACCAGTTCTATATAGGATATCCATCCCTTTTCAGCATAATAATCTCAGTACACATTGAACTAATCTTTCAAAATGATTAAATTGTTCATCTAAAATTTAGTTTTTTCATTTATTAGTAGGGCTATTAAATAATATTTCTTAATCTCGGCTTTCACAAATGAGACTATAGTATACAAATTTTGTGTCTGATTCCAGTAAAATGTGTTCTTTTGGCTTAAGTACAGTATGTAATGGCATGTAAACGGGAAAAATAGATTACCTCTTGGAGCATTTCACATGTATAACGAGAAGTATGATGCCAAGCAACAGGCACAGTGTACCAACCACCACATATGCCACCCCTAAGAAGGGATTCTTGCCACCGAGCAGAGACGTTGTGGAAATTACGAATGACTTCTTGCCCTCAAAGTCTATCACCGGATAATCTGTAATTTAAAAGTATGTTACAAATGTTTTCGTGTAGATGGAAAGTTTTTGGTACAAAAGTCCGAGATATCCAGAGTCCAGGTTAATATAGAATCAAGTTAGTCAAGGCAGGTTTATTTTTAATTACCATTCAACAACCCCTCTCTCGTTCGTGGGTATCGTAAAAGACTATAAAAGGATATGGTAAATAGATAACATCGATGTAAGAGAAGGAAAACTTGACATGACTAGCACAGTATAGTAGGTCGTTTTTCCACCCATTGTGGAGCAGACTGGAGCCCAACAATGGGCCTTATGTGGGCTGAGATGATTTAATATCAAGGATGTTGATAAACAAGCCATAGGAGATTGTTTCTCTCTGCCTACCCTGCAAGGGATATGGCGTGATGATATGTATGCATGTAGGACATTGTTGTTTTTTTTTTATTGTTTTTATTGTATTCTAATGATAACCACAGTGTCGACAGTTTTCTGTCTACAGCTGCGGACCGGTTCGTCTGTATTAGTTCCACACTCTAGCACAGAATTGATGTCTGAATAGTTACAATATGCTATTGTGCTTAGTTCAGTGAGCACAAGAGCCAGTCTGAGTGGGTTTTGCTTGGTAGGCAGTGGCCTAACTATATCTATGGTATTACAAAGGTCCACCAGCAGCAGTAACATATAGCATCAGGTGTTTTACTTGCTCATTTACCACCATAGGTAATAGAAAAACTTTCGGCAATATTAAATACTCACTATAGTTGACTATGAGTGTGTAAGGTCCTTTAAGAAGTCCGTTCCTGAAGCCATACACATCGTGATTAACTCGCCGGTATAATTTGCGGAATGTTGGCAGCGCCGCCGTACGCATCCATACTATCAAATCTTCATTCTGTAAATAGTTTTTTTTTGTAATTTTTAATAACAATTAAAACATACAACAACCGGAGGAGGTTGCCCGTAGGTTTCCTGAATGAAAATTAGTTAATATACAAATTCGCTTACATCAATTACTGTGTTAAAAAAACAGATGGTTGTCTGTAAACGCGGTTTACGGACGATAATATTACGTGAAAACGTCATAAGAAAACATTGATTTGAGGAACCCTCAAGGCCGGGGCCCGAAGCGGATCAAACCCAGCTGCTCCCATTAGTCCGGCATTGGCGAGACGACGATGATTTGTAAATAAATAACTATACAATTACCAAGAAACCATTGTTCTCTGGATTTTCAGGATCCAACTCCCAAACATTGACTCGCCAATTCATCGGTTTCGTGTAGTTAGCAAAAGCTGAAAAGGTTTAATTGTTTTATGTTTATAATTTATATAACATTTTATCTACAAAGAAATTAGCCACGTTTAGCTATATAACTTTTTATTATCGTATGAATGGAAACCTTTCTTATTTAGTGTTACTTATGTGAATGAATAATAAATAATTTTGCTTTCTTTTGGTTAAAATTTACTAAAAATAAACAGGGTTCGAGGATATATATCAATGGATATATATCCGATATATATCGGATATATATCAAGCTGGGGTCCACGATATATATCAATTTCTTTTTTATAAATATCCCAAAACAAAAAGGGTTTTAAAAAAATATATATTATTAAAAAAAAATTTTTACGTTTTTTACTGTTTTACTAACTAAATCTAGATGGCGTGGGAAGTGGTAAGTTCTAATCGATAGATGGCAACAATTGTTTTTTGTTGATTTTGCCTAATATAAAAGATGTTATATTTTTTAGTAGAATTTATCTTATCTAGAAGAAGATTTTATGTTTTGATTTATTCAACTGATTTTAAATAAATAACTCAATAAATAGAACATACAGATATAGTCATATGACCCTCTCCCATGGGCGTAGAAAATACCCACTAATATAAAAATATATCTCACTAAAAATACATACCAGTTTCAAGAACCCCTGGTGGGTTGTTGAATTTGATCTTTTTATCAGAACTCCAGGCTATACCAGTGCGATTGACCGGAACATTTTGTTGCAAGTCCTGAGAGTATACTGTCAGCGTATCTGATAAAATTATATTCAAATCAAAACATTTATTATGTATGATCCCCATAAAGACAAGCTGTGTGGTAGTGGCTACGAATACCACCAACCACTACTTTGCTCGTGGATGTCGTAAAAGAAGATTAAGAGCCTTATAACGACTTGGGCCAATTCCATTTGGTCAACAATTATGTACATTACCAAGGAGGGTTGACGTCTGGCAGGCGGCCGGTCATAAAACTATTGCCAATAACTTTTAGAATATGTACTATGAAAGAAGAGTACTTATTGCATCGACCCCAAGTAATTGGGATAAGTGTAGGAGAATGATAAATAATGATGATTCCATAAAACCACTTATATATTGTCAATTTAACATTTTATTTGAAACTAGCATCTAGTAATAAGCTTGCAAATTATGTGCAATGTTTAAAATTGCCACAGCAATTGCTAACCCGCCTGTGATTCATAGCAAGCTTTTATGCATTACTTTCACTATGGGGGCTTATGTCCAGCAATGAACATTCATAATATTAAATAGATAAATTTTATGTGTGGTGACAGAGTAAGAATTTCAAAGAAGAAAGAAAATTTTATTTAGTTACTCATTTAATACATAACTATACTTATAACTAAACTAACTATACTTTATGGAATAGCTATTTCTTTCAAGTGTGACTTACCATTGAATAATGAATTGGCTATGGCACCACAAGGAGCTATAGGAGTCGACACACCATCCCTATCAGCATATGCAAATGGTTGACAGTCACCTGATGGTGTCGGAGACAGATGACCTAACAGCTGATTGTCATCCCTATAAGTAATATGAAATGAAAATAATTAGTAACTCCGCACATGAAATTTGTTTTAGTAAAATCTCTCGTAATACAAGAATTATTTTCTTAGTCCAGTGCGTAAAAAGAACAAAAAAAAAAAATTAAAAAGAAAAATCTCTATCAACATTTGGACAATATCATTACAAGCTATTAACCCTAACTTCTAAAAACCCTATAGTCTATACAATTCCATCTTGCCTGGTCATTAAAAATTTTTTGAATAGAACATTTAAAAATACACTCATGCTAAGGAAGAGGCTTATCCTCAGCATTATGATGTCTATGAGCTAAGAAAAGAGATAATATTCTGAATGAAATTAAAAATGCCACATGTATATGTACAGGGGCGGCTCTAGCACATATAGCGCCCGCGTGCAAGCAATCACATGGTGCCCTCTTGTATCAAAATACGTGAACAAAATGGAATAGGTTGATTGTTACAACATGTTCGCCTAAATTTCAAATCTCGCTGGAATGCGTTGTTCCACGCTTAGTCTCGTTCTTTTGACGCAAAACCAGGTAAACGCGATCGGATTATGAAGGTACAGTGAGCATGCCGATAAAGCTACCTACCCAAACCTGTTAAATAATGCACCCACTACGTTTATATGGATGTACGTTAATGAGGATGGTGTCCGATGGTTTACTGTGTGAGACACGAGGAGGTTTCAGGAGTGGAAGGGGATGCATGGATCAAGTGTTCTCTCTGCGCAACATTGTGGAGAAGCATCTGGCTCTAGCTCAGAGGGTTTTCTGCAGTTTTGTGGATCTGGAGAGAGCATTTTGAGCAACACGGTTGTACGAAAGGAACTTTGGGACATTTTACCGGAGTATGGTATTAACGGTAAACTGCTACAGGCTGTGCAGTCCAGTTACATGGGCTGTAGAGCCTGTGTGCGGCTGGATGATGGAATGTCACCTTGGTTTGACGTCAATATCGGCGTTAAGCAGGGGTGCGTTCTGTCAGCCAGGCTGTTTATCATATATCTGGATTAATGTCTCCAAAGGTTGAACGATATGAATGTGGGAGTCCAGATGGGCGACTCAGTGGTCACTGCTCTGCTTTATGTAGATGATGCAATCCTGCTGGCACAGTCAGCGACTGACCTGCAGACCTTAGTCGACACAATGACAGAAGATTGTAAGAAAAGGGGTCTACGCGTGAATGTGAGCAAAACCAAAATAACGGTCTTTGAAAGAGATGAAGCCAGAACAGATGTAAGAGTAACAATAGGTAATGATATACTAGAGCAAGTGGATGAATTTGTATATCTTGGATGTGGATTTAGCAGAGATGGAAGGTACACCACTGATATAGAGCGAAGAGTGAATGTGGGAAATAGAGTGAACGGAGCGTTGGGGCAACTTCTCGGCAGCCACCACCTCAGCCAGAAGGCACGTGTAGCAATACATAACGCAGTGCTTGTCCCAACATTACTGTATGGAAGCGAGAGTTGGGTATGCAGAATAGAGTATGAAAGTAAAATTAATGCGGTCGAAATGCGATCTCTGCGGAAAATCTGTGGAGTGAGGCTGACCGACCGCATTCGTAACGACGACGTAAGAGAGCGAGTAGGTATGAAAGAGAGTATTGGTGTAAAGATGCGAAAGGGAATGCTCCGATGGTTCGGACATGAGGAAAGAATGCCGAACGAACGTCTGGTTAAGAAGATATATGAATGTTGAGGAAGCGAGTGAAGTATGCAGAGATAGAGTTCTCTGGCACTCTGTTCTCTCTGCCTACCCTGCAAGGTATATGGCGTGATGATATGTATGTATGTACTACGTTTATAAATGGTTAGGCACATGCTGCGTACGTTGCGCCTGCTCCGTGCGGAGCGTTACAGTGGAGGCTCTATGTGTCCCGAGTGGCTCTCGGCGCCCAGGTGCACCGCGCCCTCTGCACTATAGGTAAGCCGACCCTGTGTGGACTTGCTACCAGATAGCAATATGTCACAGTTTATTTATCACTTATACATATTGTCATATTCTGTCTTTACCCATATATCCTCCTCACAGCCCATATATGTCTCACTGTTGGGCTCGGGCCTCCTCCGTAATGGGAGGAAGATTAATCTACTATGGTCAGACGTGTTGGTACAGGATTTTGTTTCGAGTTTTCCTTCTCTTGCATAGATATATATATATGCGTTTTATATCCCTTAGTCCTCTCTTACGATCACCCACGAGTAAGATAAGGTATTTTTACTCCATCACCACACGGATAATATATATGCCACTGTAAAACACAAGGATACTTTTACAATGAGAGGAACGTCTACTACACTATGCATGTCTGACTGTTCTGATTTCGATATAACTTTTCTTTCTAAGATAAAAAAAAATCTTATAAATACATTACCTAGATTTAACATATCTTCGGTGATTCTGATAATAGTTACTTAATCCATAATAGAAATATACATCTTTTTGGAAGCCTTCAGACAAATTGAAATGCAATCGACAAGAACAGGGCTCCATAAAGTTTTGCTTGATATAATCTGCACATGTAATATTCTCATCTTCTTTCATACAATATGTGTAATCTATTACATGTTCTTTGACCTGAAAATTTTGAAATATAGATCTTTTGAAATGATTTTGAAAACACATAAAACGGTGAAATCAGCTGTAAATGTGACAGAGTGTGACTTGAAACTCAACAGTATGAGTTAACGTTTAATGTAACATATTGTGTGTAGGTGTAATAAATATTCAGTTCCTACAGAAAACAGTATTTTGTGGTATCTACAATTAGTGGTTTTGAGTCTAATGTGTCCATTAATTGTGTGTTTAAAATCATCAAATCAACATAGGAATTCATTTTTAATCTGATTTTAATCAATTATCAAATAGGATGTAAGATAACAAATTCTATCTGTTTAAATAGTTACATGAGTTTCGTACACAATCTCTAACACATAATGATTTAAATATGGAACATTCAATATTTTGAATTTAGAATACTTCAAGTGCTACAAGTAGTACATACAAGGGTGGAAATTGTATAAGATGCACATATTGAATAGTTAATAGTGTTACAATGTCAACAAATTTATTATCATTTTCCCTGCACAATATTTCAATACTATCCCTACTTCTGGTGGATAAATAAAGCAATCAATCAGTAAATTGGATATGGTTTTGCCAACTCCACATACCACAAGGTGAGTCAATATTTTTATTCATCAATAATTTTAAGGTAGTATTTAACATTGTTATACTGATGAGTATCTTTCCCTAAACAATTATTTAAATTATGCATTGTTTATGTTGCATTTACTTAGTGACATTTAAGACAATCAATAATTGGCTTTTATATTCAATCAATATACATACCTCGTCAGAAAAATAGAGCAGACCTATTCCAACTGGTATGAATGCTATTCCAATAACGAAAAAGGTTGGCAAAACCGTTCCAGCAGTGAGAATAGGCTGCCAAGCAGGCAGTCGCTGTTGCTTGAATGCGGATTCTACAACAAATTCAGGTTTCCTCATTAATCGATAAGTACAAAGTAATTTTAAAGAAAAAAAGTATGATATATTACCCGCAGGACGCCTAGATTTTACATTATGATCCGATGTATCACTAGAAGTCGCCATTTTTTGGCATAAACAAATAACTGTTCGATTTTATTGTAAACAACAGCCTACTTATTCAGTATTATTAAAAATTTACGTTTACCATTTTGATATAGATCATTACCATTAGAGATGGGCAATTTTTATCGAAATTGGTGACATATTGGTAAGGTTGGCGATATGAGATCGATTAATGGAAGAGTCGATTTTTTGGGCCGAAAATAGATTTTTTAAATCGATATGTAGTATTCAACCGATTCAGTGAATCGATATTTCACCCTTGAAAGTCGACATCCGATATTTTCCTGCTTTTTTTGTAAAACCATAAAATTATTTATTATGACTAAGTTGAACCAAGGACCTTTGCAATTCCAAGAGTATAGCTTACGCCATTGCCTACCAATAAAATCACCAAACCCACCTAGTTGGCCTTCCGGCTCTCTCGCTCACCGAATGAAGCGCAATAGCACATTGCCATTACTCAGACGTGAATCTTCGGCGAGAGTGTGGCCCCCCGGAGTGTGATTACCCCGGATGGAACGCCCCGCAGCTGTAGACAGAAAACTGTCAACTACTGGTAGGACCACGCTGGTCCTACCACTATTGAAAGTTATATAAATTATATAGTTTATTAATATTTTTTATTTTATAATCAGTTTTACTCATCTTGTAATGTATGGTAACCTTTCTAATTAGTTTTTAAAATTACTTGCTTGTAAAGAAAATATTTCCACAATATTTAGCATACAACATTAATTAATATCTTAATCATTAAATAAAACAACATATTAATAGAATAAAAATATGTACAATGAACATTTATAGATTAGTAGCTCTTGCTCGCGAGTATTTCTGCATAGATATCATCTTTGACAAAAGTAGGTAAATAGAAAAAGCAATGCAGGGTGTTCAACGTAGATTGGTTCTTGAATAACCTACTTTTGTATTTCTATTCATTCTATAAGTTATACTGTCCTTATGTTTCACTAGACAATGAGCTAACAACGCTACACCTTATTTGATCGTAGGAGCCGATTTCACCAACACAGTGGTCAGCAGCTCTCTTTTGGAAAACGTAAAATACCTCACTGCTATTGCTAACCCGCTCGCTAGGGGTAGTGATGTGCCACTCGTCTCATCTGTGGGATAGGCTTATGTCCAACTCGAGAGGATCGAATACCCTGAACTAAATAAATCCCTGACATTACTGATAAGAGATCGTTTATTATTGTAACTTTCCTCATCATATTAAAAATAACGATTTTTAGAAATAGATCTTTTCAATATATTTTTTTTGTGAATCGATTTATTAGGTTGCAAATCGAATCGATATAAAAATCGATGTTTTTCGGCAAGAATCGCCATCCCTACATATTAATCAAAGAGTAAAATTATATTAACTGAAAAAGAGTGGCAACTCGATGGTAAAATATGCATGTATGGAAAGTGCTGCTACCTAGAGCTAAGGCGGTGAACTAAAGTTGAAGTAATATACATATATACCTACGTATCTACATATTGTGTGTATGTAATTATATAGGATTTTTCTTTACTATGAAACCTACCCTGAAATATAAAAATAACATATTAGCCGTTAACGAAACGGCAATAGTATAAACTTAATAATGAAAATTGAGATAATTTCCAGAACGAACATTAATAACCGAAAATAGATTATTGACAATAAGTACATACGCTAGGAACAAAAAATAACAATTCTCAGTTGTCAAACTTTTGACAATTACAACAAAATGGCAGCTATGTTTGTACAAACAATCTGTAGGCGGCGCGACGATCAGTAAAAATAAGTAATGTTTTAACTGTGCCCCCCCAGAAAATAATAAACTAATTATCCAAATTCATAAATACTAGAAACAAACATATAAAGAAATAAGACCGGGCATATTTATTAACTACTAGCTTCTGCCCGCGGCTTCGCCCGCGTAAAAGGTTACTTTTCTAAAGTCTTTGACCCCCTATTTTTCTTTTTGACCGTTGGTAATACAGTGCAATGGTATTACAATACTCAGGGTTGGAACTTCATTACTGGACTGCTAGATGGCGTTGAAGAAGGTAGATTTTGAGATTTTTTGACAAACAATTTTTTTATTTTTCATATAAAAATTTTGATTTTTTTTTAATAAAAGGTATCCTATGTTACTTTTAATACCTCCAAGAATATGTGTACAATGTTTCATGATGATCGGTTGAGTAGTTTTAGCGTGAAAGCGTAACAAACAAACTTAGATTCACATTTATATATTAGTAGGGAGTAGGGATGTGTCATAAAGTTTATTGTTAAAAGTGCTCTTCCATCCAACCCACGACTTGAGTCGGCGCTCACTTCATAGGATCAGGCGGGATGACATGACAAAGGGTTTTTGCAAGAGATAATGATTGTGAATCTTATCTTCATTATTTTAGCATACAAATATCTTTGAAGTAGTTGCAAGCAGACTGAGCATACCTCGGGATGCCTTGGCATCCCACAGCGTCACCTGAGTGGGATACCTAGGTAATCGGCCAACTTTGGCATACCTCGGTAAGCTTTGGGATGCTATGGAATGCTTTAGGATCTCTTGGCACGCACATACAGACGCGAGGTAAAAGTCAACACTCAGTCAAAATTAACATAGACAAATTGCATCCAGACTTAGACCAATAGTTTGTGGATCGCACAAAGTATTGTTCTGCGTGGGAATCGAACCCATTACACTGGCACAGTGGATAGTTATCTTAACAATTTCGCCCTCTATGCAGCCAAGAGTATAAGACTGTAATAAGAAATCTCTTGAACTAGTAAAATAAATTAGGTACTAGAAAAGTAAATTAAAATGGAATTAAAGAACTAACTATGTACTACTTGTCTCTTTAACCTTGGTATTTTTAGTTTAATCACCTGATATTCTTTGTGTCATTTATTTATCTATAATTGTATGTATATGTGTATCTATTGTAATAATTCATGTATATATATATATATATATACAGGGTGTCCCAAAATTCAACGATAAGCTGGCACCAGCAGGTGGACCTACATATGACTACTCGAGAACAGAAAAGAAAAAAATTCTACCTTGATTTTTTTTTTCATTACGACAAAAAAACCAAAATCTTTAAAAATGGACATCCTTTATTATATTATTAAGTGCTATTGCTACAGTTTTACAAGTAATTCTGTGATTTTTTTTGTATTGGCAAGGTAAGTAGCACTACTATCGATCACAACCATTAAAAATTCCAGAATATCTATAGTTTTTACACAAAAATCAATCAAAACTATGTTTTTTTCATAAATTATGTAAGATTTTGACTTTCAGCTCACTTTCACTCATCATAGTGAAAAAAAAAAGTATGGACGCTACTGTGGCAAATAGTATTAAAAATTGGCGCATCTAACTACAATTCTAAAATGGTATAACATTCTAGACAAATTAGCCACAAAAATATACTTAGGTGTACTATTTCAAAATAACAACCATATTTCGAAAATTGTTAGTGTTGATAGTAATCACTTTTACTATGTAGCCAAAATGTTTTTGTAGCAAGTTCTCAGAATTTTAATGAGACATGTGCGTAGTCCATAAGTCCATAAAATAAGTTGGACAGAGATAGAGAGATTATACGTTAGAGGGAGATAGATAGATGCTAATTGTTTAGTAACATTAATGCAGGTGGAGAAGTAATTAATGTCCTCAGCAGCACAGCAAGTCAGTATGCTCTACTTCTTTGTTTACTGCACACCGTTCTGTTTTAATTAAAGTGGCTCTGGTACTGACGACTTTTGGATTGAATTAAGTGACCTGGAAATTGACCTGACTTGGCATTATTTTAGACTGTGATTTTGTGTTTTTTTTAAAGAAGTTTTGCCTTATTTTCAAGTGTTTAGCATTCATCATGCCGCTACCATACACAGCGTTAGAATACGCTAATATGCACCTAATTTATGGAGAATGCCGATGCAATGCCAACGCTGCTAGCAGATTATATCGAGCAAGGTACCCTAATCTTCAAAGGTATCCGGATTATCGCGTATTTATTAACGTGTATCAAGCTTTTTCGGAGGGTTGTATACCATCTGACAGGCGAAACGCTGGAAAACCTAGATCGGAACACGATGAAGAAGTTCTCAATGAAATAGAAAACGATTCAACTACCTCTGTACGTGCTGTACAAGCAGCAACGGGAATCCCAAAAAGTACTGCACATAGAATTTTAAAACGTCACGTCGTCGTGATGAAACAACCTGCAAGAAAGATGGATATTTAAATCTTCACAATCTTCATAGCTGGAACAATGAAAATCTGCACCTGGTGAGAGAAGACAATCTCAATACCAATTTAAGGTTAACCTATGGACTGGCATAATAAATGGCAAAGTGATAGGGCCCTTTGAGTTACAAGGAAACATAGATGGCAATAGTTATTTAAACTTCTTACAAAATGAGTTGCCAGGATTATTAGAAGATGTGCCCTTAAGTGATTTGCAAACCATGTGGTTTCAAAACGATGGTTGCCCAGCTCACTATGCCCGTCCTGTGCGAGAGTACTTAGACCAAGAGTACCCAGGGCGTTGGATCGGGCGACTTGGTCCTATCTTGTGGCCACCCCGTTCACCCGATCTAAATCCCCTGGACTTTTTCTATTGGGGTTGTCTAAAGGACAGAGTCTGCACAAAACCGATTGCAACCTTGGACGAGCTTCGCCATAAAATAATTCAGACTGTGGATCTACGGACTACGCATATGTCTCATTCAAATTCTGGGAACTTGCTACAAAAACATTTTGGCTACTTAGTAAAAGTGATTACTATCAACACTAACAATTTTCGAAATATGGTTGTTATTTTGAAATAGTACACCTAAGTATATTTTTGTGGCTAGTTTGCCTTGAATGTTATACCATTTTAGAATTGTAGTTAGTTGCGCCAATTTTTAATACTATTTGCCACAGTAGTGTCCATACTTTTTTTTTTCACTATGATGAGTGAAAGTGAGCTGAAAGTCAAAATCTTACATAATTTATGAAAAAAACATAGTTTTGATTGATTTTTGTGTAAAAACTATAGATATTCTGGAATTTTTAATGGTTGTGATCGATAGTAGGGCTACTTACCTTGCCAATACAAAAAAAATCACAGAATTACTTGTAAAACTGTAGCAATAGCACTTAATAATATAATAAAGGATGTCCATTTTTAAAGATTTTGGTTTTTTTGTCGTAATGAAAAAAAAAATCAAGGTAGAATTTTTTTCTTTTCTGTTCTCGAGTAGTCATATGTAGGTCCACCTGCTGGTGCCAGCTTATCGTTGAATTTTGGGACACCCTGTATATATATATATATATATATAATGGCCTCTTCTAGGATGGCATTAGGCACAGGTACTCGCTCATGCGCCACCCCATGACGCCGCGGTCGCAGTGTGTCACCGAAGAGGATTTCCTCTCGTATAGACCCTTCCGCCTTTTTCCGCAGAAGTCCCAGTTCCTGAGGAAGTCGAGCATCGTGTTAGCGAGATAGACAGGCTCAGGTTGGCACTGATGATTATGATGAATTTTGATGGCCATTATAATGCTCGTGATGCAAAGAGGGTGATAGTCTAGTGAAAATGATATAATAGTGCTTTATGTGTTTTTCCTTATTCCATGAAAGACCATTGAAGTGTGAACATCACGCTATTGAAGGTGATTTATTGATGGACAATGGCTTCAATTTAGTGATCTCTAGATAAATACACTAGACTGCACAGATGGCGTAGTGGTTAAGATAACTACCAATATAAACCCCAAACTCACCCAGTTGTGCTCCCGACTCTCTCGCTCACCAAACGAAGCGCAATAGCACATTGCCATTACTCAGACGTCGATCTTCTGCGATAGTGTGGTACTACACCGGATGGACCGGCCTGCGGCTGTAGACAGAAAGCTGTCATCAGCGCGGTCCTACCACTACCAGAGTTTGATTCCTATGCAGAACATACTTTGATCCGCAAAGTGTTGCTCTGAGTTTGGGTATAATTTGTCTGCGTTAATTATGTGTTTGTAAAGTCCTCCGCTATACAAGGATTATTTCTTTAAGACAGGGTGGCCACGTTTAATAAAAAAAAAATTGGGATAAAGGTCTTTGTAACCATGTCACAAATTGCTTAAAATTACTGTACGATGAGTAATTACTTATAGGGAGGAATAAATTAAAACATTCTGTAATAATAACGTCAAAATATAATAAACACAAAATAACAAAGCAGGTTTATTCGATTTATATTGTATAATTCCAAAAATAATAGATTTATTATTTTTATATTTAAAGTAAGATTATTTTATAAGTCTAAAAGTAAGTATTAATTTTTTTAATGTTTTGATAGTTGAATTTATTTGGAATGAGTAGGTATATAAATTCATAATTTTTGGGATTTAAAAGATCTTTTTATTATAAAAGTTCTTGTACCCGTGTGGCGAATCAATAAGAATACAATGGTCACAACTTTCTCATCCGTAGATTTGTAAAAATCCATGTAAGCAAATAGTCGCACTGCAAGACGAGGAAAATTAGCAATTAAACCATATACTAAACCTTTTAGCTAGCGCGTATGGTAGATTAATTTCCGTCATCTGGAGGAGGCCCTTGTCTAATAGTAGGACGTATATAGATTGACAAAAAAAGAAGAAAAAGATCATGGACACTTACTCTAATAACCTCGAAATAAATGAATAGGAAATAACTGTCTGATAGTATACTTTATGCAAATGGAAAATAACACTTGTACTTCGCATGTAAAATTTAAATAGCACTGATGGCTAACCATACACTAGCTAAGTTTTTTATTATTACTTATGTTTTATACAAATATAATTAGATACTCTATTGCATTTTAGGGTTATATATTTATACCTGTATTTCTAAATTTTCACTAAATAAATAATGTATGTAGGGCACATTTTGTGTGTTTTGTGGAAAAAGAGTATAAGCATATGAAAATTACCCTCACATTTGATGAAGAGATCTTCACCTTATTTTTATTGTTCTTCATCTAAAATAGCCATACAATTAATCCCATATTCCTAAGTCATATAGTAATGGTTAGTATCCTATAGTAACGGTAATGTTAGGTAGGATGGAGTACAACAAGTTTGGGTACTATTGGTCTAAATAATTCTTTTTTATGTTTTTTTTTTCAGATGCCTCTCGAAAATCTGCCTATGAGAGTTATCATTGTTCTTGCGGCAGCAGTTGTTTTGCTGATCACAGGGACTGCCCTCCTCTGCACTTACAAAACAGTAAAGGTTTCATTTTTTTATTGAAATAGTCATAGTTTATTTATGTAGTAATGAATTCCTTGAAATCTATTTATGTACTAAATACTTAAGTAACTATTGGACATTTTAAGGTGTTACAATATGAAAGTTTTTTATGGGGATAAAAATATGGAGATCAGCTTTATAATATATTCATATTAATAGTGGTGAGACCATGCTGTGGACAGTTTTCTGTCTACAGCCGCAGGCCGGTCCGCCCGGGATAGTACCAATGTCAACATCTGAGTAATGGCAATGTGCTATTGTGTTTCGTTCGGTGAGCGAGAGAGCCGGAAATCCAAATGGGGTGGATTTGGGGTATGTATTGGTAAGCAGCAGCCTATACCCTTGGTATTACAAAGGTCCATTGGCGGCAGTGACACTTACCATCGGGTGTGCTGTCTGCTCGTTTGCCATAAGCAATAAAAAAAAGTCTATTACAGCTGATAATAATATTGTAAAGCATGAAAAATTAAAAAGTAATTTGTTCTAGTTTGTATTGAATATTTGATGACACCATAAATCTATACATATGCATACCTTTGTTCCCTACTGTTTTGATCTATATAAGGCATGTCAGGATATGAAGTTTTGGATCTGATTAGAATAACATTATACCAGATTCGAATACTGTTACGTACATACAATTATTTTGAATTATTCAACAGCTACAGATAGTTGTGGTAATGGATTTATTATGAATTGTAAATTAAAAACACTAAATGTAGTTAATCACCATGTGTTGTGGTTGATCAGCACTGCGTATTGCACCTTTTTGATTCTCCAAATCTTAGCTTACATTTAGGGTGTTTATTTTGGCTGGTTGAAAGAAAACCTGTCCTAATTCATCACATACAGACTTTGATCCTCTTTGAAATGATTGAAAACATTTATTACATTGCGAGAGAGCCGGAAGGCCAACTGGGTGGGTTCGAGGATTGTAATGGTGAGCAGCGGCCTAGCTATAGCCAAGGTCCATGGGCGGCAGTGACACTTACCATCAGGTGTGCTGCTTGCTCGTTTGCCACCAAAAACAATAAAAAAAAATTATATTAGTTTTGAACATACATCCATAATCTATTTCAATAAATCAATAATACAAGTACTAATAGATAATTAATGATATTATAATTATTAAATTATTATTACTTTTATTTTCATTTCCATCAGAATATTGGACAAGTTTTGTAATTACTGTGTGGGGATGGTATAAAAATACAATTGTCACCATTCCCATACTTGCTTGTGAGTCTTTAAATATCGACTGAGTATTCACCAGGAGAGTGGGCAGCTATTCTCTTATGGAAAATGTATAACACTTAGTGCTGTTGCCAATCTGCCTGCTAAGTGTGTTGTTTACGACACTCTCCCCTCCTATTAATGTAAGAACTAAGCTACATCCAGCAGTAGAAGGAAAAAGGTTGCATGATGATGAAGTTTATTTAATGCAGACTATGATTCTTATTAACTATGTATGGGGTTAACAATCAAGTCGGGCATACATACATACTTACATATCATCACGCCATATCCCTGGCAGGGTAGGCAGGGAGAACAGAGTGCCAGCGAACTCTATACTTGCATACTTCACTCGCTTCCTCAACATTCATAATTCTCTTCATTCACGCTCGCCGGTTTCGGAAACTCTTGACTCCACCTTCCTTCAGTACGTGACCAATCTGGTCTAGGTAGGTGAGTCTCGGTCTCCCCCGGTACCTACATCCTTCCACTTTCGCATTGTATATCTTCTTAACCAGACGTTCGTTAGTTAGTTCGTTAGTCAGGCATTGAAAGGATAAACAGATTTTCACTGATTGGTTTGACGTTGAAAAGGTTGTGACAGGCATATGTAACTTCAATGTGTTTGCTTAAGCTGTTCATGGATAACTGTTTGCAAGTCAAGAAACATAATAATTGTGGTTTAAGGATGAATGAGTTAGTTATCAAATGTGTAAGCCGATGATCTAGTATTATTTGCATCCTTATGCTCCTGAAAATCTGCAAGGAGTTTGTACTAATGATTTTGCAAAGAAAAGGCATTGAGCAAATTGTATGTAAGACAGCAGAAATACTTTTTAAAAGTATGAATGTATTATGCAAATTTGTATTTTAAAAATGATGAGAGAGGGAAAGGAGTAAAAGAATTTTTAGAGATGGTAAAAATTATGTTGATGTTGAGAGAAGAGTAAATGGTGGGGGCAAAGTGAATAGATTAGTACACGTCTTGGTGAGCGGCACGAATGCGTCCAAAAAGGTACGAATAGTATTAGATAAAGGGATATTAGTGTCTACCCTTATGTATAACAATAAAAGCTGGCAAACTAAACGTAAGCCGCTCCAAAGGGGTATAATACGATTACGGTGGTAATCACACTTCGTTTCTCTAAAAATCCAATATTGGTAATTGAAACTATACGAAACTATCGGATAAACCGAAATAATTTAAAAAATCCGGAACCGAAATCGGTGTATCGTTATTCTAATATCCATATCCAAATCCGTAACTTCATAGACTTAGCGTCGTCACTAACAATTATAAAGTAATTTTTCTTTTTCAGCAAATTTATCAGCAAGAACGTGAAGATTATACAAATTGCCAGAACTTACTTGAAATTCCATGTAAAGAACAGCCAATTGGACCAGATATATGTGTTTGTATGATACAATTTCATATAAAAACATTAATGGTGGGGTCAGTTGGTTTGTATTATGAATTGGAAACGTATAGCCAGACCAATAGTGACTACATAACATCCAAGTAAGTCATCTATATTAAATTATCTAGCTATGTAAAAATCTCACTTCGGATAGTTTGTTTATTTAGAATCTAAATACATAGGCATCAGCTTATCGACATCATAGGCTTACACATCATAATCATCGTCCTATTTTTATCCCAATTACTTGAGGGTCGACCCAATATGTTGTCTTCTTCCACACGACCCTATCAGATTTTATCACCGCATTTACTCCAGTTCTATCCATGTCATGCTCTTTCTTAGTCTACCCTCTTATACCTAAAGCTATTAACATTCATATTTAAAACTTTCGTCACAATATTACTTTGATCCTAACTTATCACATGTCTACACTTCGTAAGGCGTTAAAATTCTCAACTTCAAATATTCTAAAAAAAAAATCTTGTTTACGAGCGAAAAATGATTGTCACATATAGGATTCGAACCCACACCTATTGGAGATCCGTTCCAATCGTGCTACCACTTACACCAACGTGAACTGTTGTATGATATTCAATTTTCGCATCGTATTATATTTTATAAGTAATCAAGCATATTAAATGCTAAATTTCAGTAATTTCAAACTTTCTCTTATATATTCATTCTTTATTTTGTCCATTCTCGTCACGCCGCACATCAGTCTTAACATTTGCATCTATTCTACATGCAGATATCTCTCATCCATCGCTTTTCAGGCCCAACATGCTGACCTATACAATAAGCATTCCTTATTTTAAGGTTTTATGGATTTCACTCTTCAGTTTTAGGGATACATGAGAATCGCATATTGTACTACTGTTATAATCATCACCATTTCATGCATCCCGCATCAATTCTGTGCCTCACCTCAACTAAGTCGCCATTGCTTTGGATAATTCAACTGAGGTATTGAAAATTAGAGCATACAGGTATAGGTACTCCGTCTAGACATATGGTTTTAAAATTGGAGTATATCGAAATCGTCGAAATCATAGGCCTACCCAAAGGAGAATAATGCCATAATCGCCACGCATGGTAACCTGGTTGGCGATTGCATTTGCTGTTATAAGTTACCCAAGAGAGTGCTGCTGCTCATTCTGCTACTCATTCTAATGCCATAATCACAAAATTTGTTAGGAGGGTTGGCGATCGCATTTGGTTTTATGAGTTGCGTTGGAGAGAGCTGTAGAATAGATTTCAGCAGATACGTGATATTGACTTTAAACGCTTGCGTATTTGTGGTCTGCTGAAAGCGCTCACGCTGCTCTCCTTCATCCTGGACGGCTGGATAGAGGTTGTTCCTACCATAGAGTGCGAAAGATCTTTCGTTTGACGATATAGATAATATAGTGGTTAAAATATTGGCCCACAGTGCCTGTGTCGTAGGTTACTTTATGGATCATCATTCTCCTACTCTTATCCCAATTACTTGGGGTCGATACAATATGTTCTCTTCTTTCATAGGACATATTGTAAAAGTTATTAGCAATAGTTTTATGACCGGCCGCCTGCCAGACGTCAACCCTCCTTGGGAATGTAATTGTTGACCAAACGGCATTAGATGGAGTTGGCCCAGGTCGTTATAAGGTTACTTTATGGATCATAAGTACAAATTGTTGTGCCGAGTATGGATGTTGTTGGCGTTCGTTGATTGCACGTTTGTAAAATGCCTCTGCAATAGCAGGATTATTTCTTTAGCGCGGAGTGTTGCCTTTATTAAAAAAATATTGCTGTTTTAAACTGAGCTTCTTTTGTTGTTTTTCCTGTTATTTTGATGTCTTATGTGTTATAAGTGTTATTATAATAGCATGTAATAAAAGTGAATATTTTTATATAAATATTGTCCATTTCCTTAGGGAAATCGTGTTGAATTACAATTTACTAGGCCACTTGTCATCATAATTTAATATATAGAGTTTTATATGGTTATCGTTATATTATAACGTTATCAGGCGGAAAATGGTGTGAAATACGTATATATTTAGTGATATGTCTGTCCTGTCAAACTCCTTTTTTTTTTAAATTATACTGCAACAGAATATGAATTTTTCATAATTGTTTCGTTTGCTTCATTGGAGAGCAGTGTATAAAAAAGTAATTTATCACACATACATAAAAAAAATCTATTGTTGACGAGTCGAGATTGTATGAAAAACAATAGAGAAATTTTTGGAGTATATACAACACCTATAGGTTTATTTTAGTTGTGCTATACATGTGCACCATTATAAACGACTGCAATCGAAATATTAGTAGTGCATGTCTGAGGTGATCTTGTTTTATAAAATTCAATGACTGTGCAGTGATTGTATGGCATATAAAAGTAAAGATGCTTATTACATAATACATACAATTAGGGATTGCAATCCCGAAAACGTGATCCGTTAAACCGGCGAATCCGGCGTTATTAAACGTTTACCGGATCCTGAACCAGTATATAGGATCCGGAGACTGGATCTGGTGTAAGCAATTCTTGGCAAAATAATAGGCATATTACACGAGTAGACACTTTAAATGCTTTGCGCGTGGTGTTTATGCGTGCTAGTTGTTCGTCGCCAAGTCGTCCCAGCCCACTACGCTGCGCCAGTACCGCGCAGCTCCCCTGCTTCCTGCATTCATATATATCCGTATAATCCACATATTTATTAAGTTACTTACTAAACTAATCGATCTACCTGTGAAAATGAAATCTAGGAAGACTGAGCTACTCGTTACATAGTTAAAATTTTACTAGTTACACTACTAGATGTTATTTGTTTGTTCGTTGTCTAATCTTAACATTGGTTGGAAATAAAATAGACATATATTTTTTATTTTTTATAAACTAACCTATATTAACTACAATGGCACTTGATTAACTTACTAACAGCTTATTTCGAGCAAAAATGATTTGATCAATCCGGCCGGACTGAAAATAACGCCGGATTGCAATCACTACATACAATCTACCTGCTAATGAATATAGATTTGTTCCATAATGGGAGAGAGAGAGTAAGTAGTCAATGAACGTATACTAACTGGGTTGACATTTCAACATTATTACAGTTGACTCTCTAAAACTCGTTATTTGCATGAGAAGTATTTATAGTACATATTTGCACTATATAACTCGAAATTCCAAAAAATACAAGTAATAAACGCTGTAAATTGTACTTAGTTAAATTTAATGACGTATGCCTTGGAATTCTGTGAACCTGAACTTGATACGTGTGTAAAGACTGAATCATCATCATCATCATCACAGCTCATAAATGTCCCACTGTTGGGCTCAGGCCTCCTCCGTAATGGGAGAGAAATTAACCTACTATACCGCGCTGGTCAGACGTGTTGGTATAGGGTTTTGTTTCGAGTTTTCCTTCTCTCGCATAGATGTTATATGCGTTTTATATCCCTTAGTCGCCTCATACGATCACCCACGGGTAAGATATGGGTTGGTGAATAGTATTCTTACTTCTAAAAAAAGACTGAATACATTTATTAAACTTTCTTAACCACTTAGAAATTGTGATTAAGTCAACATTTGCCTTTGTATCTCGAAGTATTGCTTAAGTCGAAACGTTAACTTTTTTTTTGCGTTTCCCTTGACATTAGAACTATCAATATCCCACTGTATCTCTGATCACTGTATTATTCTTAAATAGAGAACTGCTTTACTAGGAATTGTTTATTTGACAGATATTTATTTAAGGAAAACTAGACATGACCATTAATGGTTTTTATTATATTTTCCCACAGCGTTAATGGCAATTAATTTGGGACTTTAAGTATCCATAATATACAATTAATATCGCAAATGTATCAGAAAGTTACATAAAAATGTCGATGGCTTAAATTATCGGATTACCTTTGAGCTACATTTATTACTCTAATTATAGTTCATCTAATCTAAGAAGTGCATTTTGACGTTTTGCATTTTTTAATACACAATAACCTCGGTCAAACGTATACACATGATTGTAAACACTAAATCTGAAATTTTAAACAACTATTAAGTGATTTACATAGTTAACATTGCGGGTGACTTTCTTGTACAATAATCTAATGTTGAAACTCGTAAAAATCATTTAAAATAAAAATAACATGGTAAATAGTAATTGTCATTGACGACCTAACAATGTCACGTCATCACGTTCTATACAATAGTGCTTGACAACTTCCAATTCACAAATATCCAAATAATCGGTAAAAATATTAGAATAATACAATTAATCGAATAGAGATTTTAACAAAGATGTACAAATAAAAAAAAAAAAAAAAAAAAAAAACATTTCGACACTTTGATTGATGAGAAAATAATTATTAATGTTCGCGACGCTGATAATTCAAGTAATAGTAGTAATTCTTAATAAATAGCCATTTTCAAATCCAGTTTTTGTTTTTATTTAACCTAATCCTACTAAATATGACGAATAGATTCTATGCTGAAATAATTAAATTTGATTAGTACTAATTTATCACTTAATTTATTCATCACCTTTTTGAAAAATAAAAAATAAACCGATTATTATTTATAAAGATTCAATATCGATTTCTCAGTAAAATCGGATGTTTTCGATAGCGATTATTTGGTTCACATACCTAGACAACTTACTCAGACAGCTGTCAAAGTGCACTTCTTAGATTAGACAGACTATAGTCTGATTACTATATAGTAAATATATTTAGTTTTTTAAAGTAGAATATCGCATATGTATTAATTATTAATTTATCCTATCGTAATTATCATCATCATCCTCCTCTTTTATCCTAATTACTAGGTAGACATGCGTAAAACATTACTTTGAAATGTCATATCACATCATATTACATTACGCAGAACGTAATATTACTTTATGATATTACAAATGTGATACATATCACACGAGTTCGGTTCGCATAATATTGTGATCCGAATTTTGTAAATTAATATTTATTATTTTATGATATTTATCACATGTTACCTACATGTGTTAATATTAAATTTTTACCCAATTTGCGTAACATGATTAATGTGTAAAATAGTCGATTGATTTCTCTTCATACTTTTCCAGGCTTAGAACTGACAATCTTCATATACTACTTACTTTATACTTTTTATTTTGCTTTGTTTTGATAAATTGTAGGTTCAAGGTTATACAATAATGTTAACGGACATAAGCGCGATCATGGTATAGGTACATATACATACCCAGTCATTCTTCAATAGTGAGTGAGAGAGGTAGATTTAAGATCTCTTATTTCGTACAATACAATAATCCGTTGAGGAATTAGCTAGCAAGTCAAGCAAGCATCATTACGCGAAATTCGGGCTAGAGCTAAGAGTGCATAGCATAACGATCGAGTAATGTATTGCGTAATGCCTCGGTGTGTCGCGTAATGTTTAATGTGATATTACCCGCCCGAGTAATATTACGTTTTGATATCAAGCGCATTACTTACACATGTCTATTACTATACTTCGTGCGCTGTAGCATGGTGCGGGTGACAGTTATGGCGAGTTTCGTTTCACTCTTGAAAGTTGCCGCGATTTATAATTATGATCTATTAATTCAGCTGTACCACATCGGTAATATATTAAATCACTAATAACTGTAGTAATAAAGGTATACCTTCCAAATTAAACCCAACTAGAATGTTCTAGCCTACAAATCAAATGAAATTGAAAGAAAAAATAATCAAAGTGGTATGCGTATAACGTAACACCAAAGACGTATTTAGTGATGGGATGTACTACTACGAAGAATTGTCGATTAAAAAATAAATAAAAAACAATTTGTGCGCTCAATTTTTTATTGTTAAAAAGTATACAATTATTACATATTTACTTCAATTTTTCATTCAATTTTAATCCTCTTCTAAACTCATATCAGAGTCAGGAACATCGGAATTGTCACTTTCATCATCCGTATCTGTGACGGATATTATTAAAGATGTCTCAATTATGTTATCAATACGGACGTCACGATCCCAATCAGACATAATGTCCCTTTTCGTTTTATTCACCACCTTCGACCAGTCCTTAGGTTGAACGTTACTGATTGCCTATTGTAACAGGGTCAACATCTTATTTGCCGTAAATGGCGGTGTAGTATTATTTCTTGCGGCGTGACCTACATAAACATAAATGGACTTATGAAAAAAAATATTTAGTTTTTAATCAATAAATTAATTTCAAATATCTAATGCAAAATTTACTCTTGAATATGTCTAATCTGATACCTGGTAATGTTTTTAAATTACATGCTTCGTTCAGAAAGCTGTTACTTTTTCAAAGTATCAAAACGAGAATTGAAATTAAAAACATACCTTTTATTTGGGCCCAAATTAGCTCAATAGCGTTATATTGACAATGGTAGGGTGGTAGTCGCAGGACCTGGTGACCTTTTTCTTTTGAGTGGTGGCTTATGACGCCGTACTAGAGTAATAAGCTCCGTCTTTAGCATACTCATATCTGCTGTAACTCCGTTTTCACTCAGCCACTTCACCAACTCGCTTTTGCGGTTTGATTGTGTTGGAGGTTTATTAAGTTGTACCGAATGGTAGGGTGCGTTATCCATTATTATGGTCATAGGCTCTTTTAAGTTTTCTAAGAGGCCTATGAACCAAACTTTAAATTTTTCGTAGTTCATCTCCTCGTGATACTCCGTAGTTTTTTTCGATTTAAAAGCCAGTAAACAATTAGGGACAAATCCACTTGCTGTACCTGCATGGCAAATAATGAGGCGTTCGCCTTTGCCCTCCGGGACTTTGGTACATGACTGTGCCGTATCGTCGGTCCAAATTTTACCCACTGTGTGGTTAGCGTTTAGCCACGTTTCATCCAAAAACACAACTTTACTCCAATCAACTATGTTTTTAGCCTTCCTTAAAAAAGTACACCTTGCAAGGGCAATATCAGTCCTTTCCATAATAATTTTTCTTTTGTTAACTTTTTTGTAAACAAAGCCAATATCCTTTATAACATTCCGCAACGAAGTAATACCTCCTTTGAACAGTTCAGCTTCTTTCAATGATTTTAGAAGCTTAAGCAACGTGGGTAGCTCCATTCTTCTATAATAATCATAAATGTGATTTCTAATAGCGTCCTTAGCAAATTCATCCAAATCTGTGATTGGCTTCACCTTGGTCCGCTTTTTGTTCGGTGTAGATAATTTATTTTCAGACGTCCCTTCTTGACCAATTTTCTCGCGTGTTATACGCGAAACAGTATTGCGGCCAATATCAAGAGCTTCGGCTACTCGTTCTACAATTCGATTCAGTGGTAACAACGGTCCATTATTTTGTTGTTCTCTTTCAAAGTAGTTTCGGAGGCGAACAACAAACTCTCTAGCTTGACTACCCAAAACAGTTTTTTTCGTATGCTTAGGCATGGTTATAACCAACAAATATAACAACAAACTTTAACAAATAAAACAACAAACTATAACAAATAACAATTTAACGAAAACAAACTGATGAAAAATGGATAATACGTGTCACATACAAGGCGGTAGCACTCGTACTGACAGCATCGCACGGGTAAACAAAATGGCCGACTCGGCGATGCGCCACGGAATAAAAATATGCCACGAAAAAATATGAAATACCAGTTGTGTTGAATGCGTTTACGAAACTTTTTAAAATTTTTGAACTATTAAATTAATTGAATAATTTGTATGAATATATTTTTTCCTATATATAATTTTCGTGACAATAATAAACAGAACAACATTTATTTATGCTACGAGTATAATTAGTGATAAAAATTTAATTGCGAATCGTCACATCCCTAGTCACCTGGTATTGACATGTGTCACCCGCACCATGCTACAGCGCACGAAGTATAGGGACTGACACAATATGTACTATAGTACTATAGTAGGTACTCTTCTTCCATCGTACATATTGTAATAGTTATTGACAGTAGTTCTATGATCGGCCGCCTGTGTGACGTCAAGCTTGCTTAATATAATTACATACAAGTTTTGACACAGGTTTAAAATAATGGCCAATACGTTTCACCATCGTTAAAGCACTTTAAATATATATCAGTTACTTAGCAACGGTATTTTTATGCTTACACTCTCGAGTAATACGCGTAAGACGAATACATGCATAGAGAATTGTTTTTTTTTTCCAATGAAAACATTAATTTTATGGTTATTACTCACTTCGTCATAAGAGGGAAAGTCGTTCAAAGTAGCTATTCAAATATTATGCAGATTCAAATATAAACGATATTTCATAACGAGAACATCTCTAAGAGATAATATAGATAGAGGATATTAGCACACGATTAGTAACTGTGTGCTGCGTGTGAGTTTTGTCGTTAACATGACGCGCTCTACAGTGTGCGCGTAAGCATGCCATTTGTATGAAGAAATTTACAGCGCCACTAGCGGCGAGTTTTTGAAACTACATTTCTTCATACAAATGGCATGCTTACGCGCACGCTGTCGAGCGCGTCATGTTAACGACAAAACTCACACTCAGCACACTGTTTGAAACGCCCTAAAAATGCAAATCCTAACCCGTGGTTTATTGATATCCCTACCTAAATTAGCAGGATTGTTTTTTTATTTTGAGACTAATCCCACCACACAATCCCACCATTGGAACTCCTGTAAGCTAGGATCCACAATGGTCACCATAAATGACATCCTAAGTTTCACCCTCAGGCAGTCCTGGGAGATAGTTTTAATTATTTTGGGACCCGCAACAAACAGTTATTTATATAGATAGGTATTAGTTTTATATAACAAAAAAACACTTCATTTTAAAATTAATTAATGTGTTAAAAATTTCCAGGGATGATAGTCAACTCATGGGCAATCTTTCAGCGACACCGGCAGCGACCTGTGGAAATTATTCATATTTGGCAACACCCGATGTACAGAAGAAACCGATTGCACCATGTGGAGCTATAGCTGATTCAATGTTTGCTGGTAACAGAATAGAATTTCTTTTAATATTTTTTTTTACAATACACATTAGAGAAATCATACAACGCCTGGCCGTCTACGGATGTCGAGGAATCGGCACTAATGGTCGGTCACACGCCGCCCTTCCATTGCCTTGGGCTCGGAATTGGCGGGGTGGATCCAGACATTTACAAAAACGAATAAAAACCTCGACTGGATTGGTAACTAAACGGACTGTGAACAGTCATTTGTGAATTGCACAAATATTCTCTTGCTTAGAAATCGAATTTACTAATATTTAGATTGTCATGCTATTGCGCGGCTAGACCAAATCCACGGTATCAGAATTGGCCATGTTTGCTTCCTTTTTGGACTGAGACAAATTTGTCGCTGGCAACTAGTTATGTCCAGCGTAAGGGTTTTTTTTGTTGTTTTAGTTTTTTTTTAATTTTATCAACTCAGCTCGTATACGTCCCATTGCTTGACTCGAGTCTTCTCCAAAATAGGAGTGAAATTGAGCTACTATATCAATTTGATGTGACGGATTGGTATAGGGTTTTGTTTCGTGTTTTCCTTTTCTTGCGTGGATGTTTAACACCACCCACGGGCAAGAAAGTAAATGGTGAAATGGATTTCTTTTTCTTGCTTAAATGTTATTTTCATATATATTCCTTAGTCGATGTTTACTCCATCCACGGGCGAGAAAGGTAATGGTGAAATGTATTTTTATACCGTCTCCATATGGAAAGAAATAATGAATATTATTAAAAAAAAAACAAGTTACATCCATGGTAAATATATTAAAAAGTTATTAAATGTATGTATTATATATAGATCAATTCATATTGAAGAACGGAACCGAAGAAGTACCATGCATTAAAACTGGCTTAGATGGAATTACGGACGACGACAGAAAGTTGTACCACAACCCTTCAGGTGATCTGAAACAAGGTTAGTGAAAAATCAATTAATGTTTTATTTAGTGTTGTCCAAATGTAAGACTAAGACTTGCTGCAAGAGTCGCAGTGCTCCCTTAGACAGCATGTTACGATTCCTTTGGCAAAGAAAGAATTGTCAACATTTTATGTTCTGATTACCAGTACACAGGGAAATAATTTGATGTTATTTTAAACATTCTCATGATGATGAACACACACACACTATTGCTATTCTAATTATAGCATTGTCATCTTTTCAGCGTTTCAAAATTTCGCTAAACCTAAAAGTTGGCGACAAAATGTGTGGGAGCTAGACACTAAGAATTCGAGCAACAATGGTTTTCAGGTATTTATTTATTTACTACGTTTTTTATTTAGACGAAGGTGATAACTGAATTTAGTGACCACAACAGATTGCTTAGGGGCAGTTCATTAATCACGTGAGGTTTGAAAGGGGGGGGGGGGGGGGGGGGGGTTTGACAAAAATCAAATTTGCTAAAAAAAAGATCACATGATTAATGGACGTTCCCTTAGGGAATATACTCGTACTACGTGACTCATTTTTACAATTGAGTCGTATAGAATCGAAAGTATCAATCTATCAAATTTCAAAATTAAGATTTTGATTCACTTAAAAAATTAAAATAACTAATATGGCGACTGCGAATACTATCAACTCTTACGTTGTTCGTGGGTGTCGTAAAAGACAGCTAAGAGCCTTTTATACACCTGGGTCAACTCCACCTGATGCCGTTTGGTCAACAATTACATTACCAAGGAGGGTTGATGTCAGGCAGGCGGCCGGTCATAAAATTATTGCCAATAACTTTTACAATATGTACTATGAAAGAAGAGTACATATTGTATCGTCCCCAAGTAATGGGGATTAGAGTAGGAGAATGATGGTGGGTGAGCGTAAAAGACGAAAGAATGATAAGTGGAAGTAAAAATCTATACCTACCTGTCTGCCGGTCATAAAACTAATTCCAATAACTTGTACGATGGAAGAGGAGTACATATTGCGCCGACCACAAGTAATTGGGACAAGAATAGAGATGATAAAATGTTATTAATTCTGAGGGATTCTTCGACTGGTCTAAAACTATTGCCAAAAACGTTTGAAATATCTAGGAAGAGGACATTGCATATTACGTTGTACATATTGCGTTGATTCTGACTAATTGGGATACGAGCAGAAGAACGGCGAGACAATTCAATATAAAAATCGAGCAATCATTTGCTACGTATGAAATTATTTAATTATCAAAATTAATTCAGTGTTCAGATAGGTTTTGATTCTATACGACTCAATTTTTACCCCTTCCTCCCTAGGTGATCACGCGTACTATATACACCGAGAGCCTCCCCTCGCATTGTAGTTTCCACGTAGTAATACATTAATATAGTTTTGAAGCATTTATTCAAATTGGTCTTTAAGGCTTGCTTTAGAGAAGAGTGGTATATATATACAGATAAATATTTTTAGTTGTTAAAAAAAAGCAACAACCTGCTCTAAGTACATAGATAACCCTTGTATTGCGGGGGACTGTATAATCATATAATTAACACAAACAAATTACACACAGACCCAGCGCAGTAGTTTGTTCATCCCACAAACTATTGTATTGTGTGGGAATCGAACGGACGACTAGCATGGACAACCTAACTGCGACCAAACGCGGTATTTTTGAAGTAAATAAAATAAGTGACAGTATAATTACGCACTTCTACTGCGTAGAGGTCTGATCTGAGATACGAACTCCATAGCATATATTTGTATAAGAAAAACTCTTAATATTTATTTTTACAGAACGAAGCATTTATTGCATGGATGAAGACAGATTTGAAGCGTAAACCAGTCTGTCGTATAAACCAGACAGATGGATTTAAAGATGGTCTTCCCGCCGGTAACTACTCTGTGCGAATAAATTATTGTAAGTATTGACATGTGATATCTGTATTTTTTTATTGCTTGATGATGATCTTTAATGAAATGTTAAAAATATGACCCACTGTTCCCTCCTCTTTTGAGGGTATCGTAAAAAAATATTACGAAATATGACCAGTATATACCTAATCTTACCATATATACTCTAACAAAGAATGAAATATGGCGCTGGGCCCTAAGGCGGGGCATACCTCCAGAGTGTGAATCGTATCGTCTACTGGCGCGTCACACTCGTGACATCCTGGAGCCCCTTCTTGTCCAAGTCTGTGCAGGTACTCACCGAAGACCCCGAGTCCGGTAAGCACCTACAAGGATTGTTTCCTTAGTGTAGGGTGTCCAGGGTGTCTTTTATAAAAAATAAACATTCTAATAATATAATATTAAACAAAATAACCTAAAAAAGGGGGACAGTGACTACTAGTGTGATGTAATTTAAAATTTTTATCGTTATTTATCTGCGAACAGTAGGCGATAGTGGCATATTTATGTAAGAGTATTTAGACAGAAAACGCATGTAAGAAAATATGTGTTCACTTTGAACCAGGTAATAGCGAAATCTACAGAATACAAAGAATGCGAAAGACCTAGACACAAAAAAAATACACATCAACTTTAGCCTCTGTATGTATTTAGTGTCGCTTTTCGTTTCATCTATTTCAATTTAAAGCATCATGGTGATGCTATAGAGAATTTTATTTCACAGCGAATTTTTGAAGTTATACTTCTTTAGGTGCGTTATGAAAAAATGATGAGAGTGAAATTTTAAGATGCACACGCATCACTGTAACACATAAGTAACAGATTGAAGTTGGCCGCTAAACCGCTCATTAAGTCTTGAAAAAAGCTACCAACAAAATAGAAATAGAACCTCTCTCTAGTTTCTACATTCACAACACGTGTTTTAGTTTCATGCAAGTGCGAATTATATATGTTCTAATAAATTATATTCAGTAGTGATTTAAATTGAATATTTTGATTAATGTTATTTACTATTCGTAAATACCTGTAAAAAAAAATATCCTATCCTTTTCTAGTCCTGTTAATATTTGATTGTAATTAATTAATTGCGTGCAATTAAAAAAAAAACATTTTTTTAATGATGCCAAAGAAATATAACTTTTCACGCGCGTACATAAGTATACGCACCCATTTCTTTTTTACTCCGTCACTGGGATTGATGTATTTATGTAATTTCTTTTTTATTTTCAGTGCATCCTTTTGAGGCTTACTCCGGTCCGAGAACAATAATAATTGCTTCCACGACATACGTCCCATATTATAGTATTGCTAAGCTAGTCATAGGCATCATATGTCTTATCGGTGCATGTGCTTTAGGTGGCATTGCATATGTGGTAAGATTGAATTTTGTTATTGGGTAACCTTGTTAGATAAAGATAATGTTTATAAATTTGGATTTAATGATTAATCTCAAGAAATACTCGAATATAAAAAAAAAAATCATTGATAATTAAATCTTACTAAGTCTGCTTTTATTTCATAGGTGTATTTTAATTACATAGGCGTTTTTGAGGATTTTTGATATCCCGTCCCCTAATCTCACATAAGATCTTTCAAAATTTTTATTTTGAATATAGAATTAATTAAAAAAGAAAACCAAATATATTTTATTATTCTTATTGAGGTTAATAAAAAGTTATACTGGAGGTTGTTTAGATTGATTTTGATTCAATTTTTCCATTATATTTTGCCCGAAAAAAAATGTGACATTTGTTGCAACTCTCTCTCACGTGGAATTTAGTCAGATTCGACTGGACTCCCTGCTCCTCTACTCCCTTTACGTAATTAATGGGTCCTTCATATTAGTAAAAGATTTTTAAATACATCTTTGATTACTATTGCGTACCTTAATTTCACAAAAAGTACAGTCATTCCTCCACGAAGGTGGATAAAGGAGAACGTACAAAAGACTGATTTATCTATCAGTCTTTTTTAACCTATTATAGAACATTAGTTTATAGATTCTCATTATATATATATTCTGTATAAAACAACTATCTGACCTACATAGGTTATTAGGCATCGAGATCTGATCCTATATATTACGATTATAAGTAAAAAGTTAAATTGCATATAACCAAATGTTTATTTTTCGGCGAATATTATGATACCTAACGTGTATGCGTTATATATTCTATACTATAAGAAATAACTCCCAGTGATCTCCCAAAAGAATATTACATGTTAGAGAAATTTGTTCAATCTCACGAGGTTTTAATTCTTACAAATTGAATATAAAATTTAATTTTAGTATAAATATTGTGGAGAGTAGAGTTAATGATCTCTGTATATGTAAAATATTCAATATATTGAGTAAATAATATATTTAGTAGTTAACTCGTGGTCTCCCCCTGCCTCGCCCTCAATTTGAATGGTAACCGAAGCTAAACTGTTTCAAAATATATATCTTACAGTGTGAACAGCAATCGCGGAATGTAGTATATAGCTCAAGATGTGATATACAGGATATATCAGAGAATGGAGCAGCTGGTCAGAAGGGTGGTAGGTAATGATGGTAGGAACCCATAACAAAAATTTGAAGGGAAAATTTCAAGGTCATTGACTCGTCAGCTGTTTGTAAAGGTGACGTTTGTTATACTGTAGCAAACGTAATCATTGATTTATTTAGGTACTAATGAATATTTAAGAAAGTATGAGTATGTAGCAGACTATTTATCATTTACTTGGTACATTTCATTCAGTTTTAAAGAAAAAGCGATGACAAAATTGAAAACTTTAAATGCTTGTAATTTATTAACGAATCGACCCTTCAAATTTTTGTTATGGGTTCCTAGCATCATTACCTACCATCCGTCTGACCAGCTGCTCCATTCTCTGATACATCCTGTATATTACATCCCATAGTCGAAAGCCGGCTTTAGAACAGTAAAATATATAAATCGAATTGAGAAGCTTCTTTTTTGAGTCGATTAAAAATCTAAAAATTATTTAAGTGTGGGTCCGGCCTCCTTTAAGAGATTTTCCGTTCGTAAATAAGCATATTTAAGATCATTTTTATAAAGAAAATAAAATAAACGCCAAAGAGACGTCTCTTATATGGGGACTACTTAAAATGCTTTAATTTTTAACGTTATTGTTATATTATATATTTATTATTTTATTTTCTAATGTCGATAACAGTTCAAATGGGTAATTCAAACTTTTCGATATACTTACACCTACTCTCCTATCTATTTAAGTAATTTAGATTGTCGTGACTGTCTACCAGACGATATTATACCTGTTTCAATCTCTTCTGTTATTTGTATGTAAGCACTGTTATTTGAATAACGGTGAAATGCTTAAAAGCCTTGTTGTACGGGAAAATGGAACATACAGTTATATTGTGTCGTATTGCTGATTGCCACGCTGGATTTTTTGTTGCATTCTTGCTTGAACAGATTTCATTTCTTTGAACAAAAACAACTGAATAGCACGCGATTATGTTCTTAGTGTTGAGACATATCTAGATAGACTGACGAAAATATATCTTGGAATAAGGTAAGTATTTAATAAGTATTTAATTTTCAGGTAAAACTACGCTATTAAGTATATCAACATTATGGATTCGTTGAATCTGCTGCAAGCTTCTAAATGTGTTTTGATTAAAAGTCAAGTGAGGCTCAAAGAACGTAAAACAACAGTTGTCATATGATCGTATGTAGAAAATGTTATATATGATGTACAACCATCTATTTTTAATAAGAAACAGACTGTGTCTGTATATTCTAAAATTTATAGATATATTTTTATCAAATATGTCACGAAGAGCATGAAAAGTTGTGAGTGGTATTTATTAGTGAGGAGCTCTAATTACTAAAAGTCAGAGATATAAATATATTAAAAACTTTCTTTACTAACGCATGTGCCATGTGCTTCTATAATGCTATGTATGTTTTTAATAGCGACTAATAACTAGCTGTGAGCCAAAAGACAAGTCACTTCTTAGGTATACTTTTTCAAATAGGTGTTAATATTTTGTTCTTTAAAATGCATTTTAACTATTTAATTGAAAGCTTCATGTGTTTAAATAACATTGTGTGACTTTTTTTTTGTTTAGTCGGTATTAACAATTTGATTTGTTAGTAATCGTATATATTTCAGTCATTGCTATCTTAATCTTGGTTCAAAAATCTTCCACGTTCTCGAGCATCTACAATGGGAGGGAAATGTCCTACAAAACCACGCTCGTCAAACGGATTGGTATATTTTTTTCGAATTTTTCTTTTCTTGAATAGATGTTATCTGAATATTGTATCACTTTGACGTCTTTTATTACAACCACGGGCAAGAAAGAGGTTGGTGAAATGTATTTCTGCCCGATCACCACACGGAATGTATTCCTGTATAATTATTATGTTAGTTGTTTAAAAAAATATTTATATTATATTTTATTAACTCTTACAAAAATACAAAATAGTATCGAATTATCACTATAATTATGCATTGTCTTCGTCTCTAAATAGTATCAAGTACAATGTTCATAATAATGTTGAAAAATTGAAAACTCATGTAACATATGTTATTATTTTTATTTGTGTAATTAAAAAAGATTGTTATTTAAAGAATTATAAATGACACATATATGTTAGACAAGAACCTGCTTGGATAATCCCTCGCTCCATTTTAGCACGCTCGCGTGTCATTATAAATTCAAATTGCATGACCAAGTTGACCTGTAACATTTTTTTAATAAACCTTCTTTTTAACAATGTTATCCTTAATAGTTAATAACACATCGTAATGATATCAAAATATAATATTCAGTTCTTTGATTTGTAAAGAAAATATTTGCTTAAACACCGAGTTAAGATCGCAATAAGTGTAAAGACACTAATAGCGAGACGAGACGAGACTTGTCATCTCAGTTGTAGGGACTTTTATATAACCAATTATATACCTAGCCGGTTTGAGGAATGCGGTTTTTAGTTAGATACCAAAGACAATGTAATACTAATTCATTAATGTTTGAACTTTAATTAATTTCGAGGGAGTTTTGGCGGGAATATGGAAATATCATGTAACGTCCTTGGATTATATTCAATTCTTTAGTGTTATATTGAATAATTTTGCCGATATTTTATGTTATATATAACACAGATAGTGTTGAAATGTTGCGAGTATGGTATAATAGTGGTTTACGTGTATTTTTATGGTTATCAGCGCTTAATTAATGGTAACGATTTGACTCGCTGACGGACAATGACTGTTAATAGGCTACTCAATGTCATGAAATATTATAAGAAGATTATATAACACTTGGCTGTATGGGCTTTGTTCCCATTGCTTGTCCGAACGAATGAACAGAACCAAAAAATATTAATTTATAACTATGTATGCTATTTTTCTATCCGTGTGGTGGAGTAAAGATATAATTACCATCTTCCCTTTCTCTTTCTCGTGAGTGATGGTTAATGAGGAAGACGAGAAATAAACAAGCAGATAAAATTGCACGAGGAGAACTTGAAAGAACTCTATACTAACTCGTTGGAAGTATAATAGATCTAAAAACGACCTCTAATAAAATATTTTTATGATAAATAACTGAAAACTTAACTATGTAGTTAGGAATGGTTGTGTTTTCAATTTTATTAAGTCAAATTTTAAGACAACATATAAATTTTATGAGTCAATCGTGCAATATAATATACATCAATATTTTTTATTACAGTCCCATTATGAAATAATAGTATTTTTTCAGAACGCTTTTGTAAAAAATCTCCATACATAGTCCATGATACGTAACAAATCTGTATTGGGGCACTTACACGCATTCGAATGTGCATTGCAACAACACAATTGGGTCTGGCAAGATCTACCACCCACCTTTAACTAAGATACTAAGTAAGATAAAACACAAATTCTCTTTACTGTGATTCCCTACCTCTGACTCTTCCGAATAATCCAAAGTACCATTGTATCCTTTACCCTACATATTTAACTTGTACTTAAGTTACTTTTTGTTAGCTATTTAAGCAGAAATGTTGTGCCTTATTTTTTTAGCGTCAAGCTTTATAATAAACTTTTTAAAGATGTATATTCTTAATGTATTTAATTTCTTCTATAATATTATAAAATATATAAGGGAAATGAAAGTGTTTTTCTTTTGTACCCTATTACCCACGCTTGATGATTATAGCCATAGCTCGTGGTAAGCTTAAAGGTTCATGTTGCAGAGGTCTTTACGAAATACAATTAATGTACATACTATTTATTCAGAAGCAATTTGTGATTTTTTTTCCTCTATGGTCAACAAGACCACGACATTTTTCGCTTCTTAATCGGATTTTATAAATAATTAAGCATATTAAATGCTAAATTTCAGTAATTTGAATAACAAGGTTGTGTCATCGTTTAATACAATTCTAACGACAAAGTTTGAAGTATTAAGCCTATAACAATGTGTAAACATTGTCGGGTAGATGGCATACGTCACCTTAAAGACGTAAATATGATACAAAGCGAAATTTGCATGTACTACAATAGTTCACGGTGGTGTAGTGGCAGCACGATTGGGCCGGAATCCCAATAGGCGCGGGTTCGAATCCCGCTTGTAACATCATTTTTCGCTTCGTAATCGGGTTTTATAAAAAAAAAAAAAAAAAAAGGCCACGACACTTAGCGCAGGCAGTTTATATGTAAATTATTAAACGTCTGTACAGTGTACGATTAATTTTGTCTAGGAGTATGAAAATGGAGTCAGATATTCGAACTAGTAACACCGATGGTAAGTGATATTGTCGCTCATGGACCTTAGCAATACCAGAGGCAACGAGGTCGTTATCTACCGTAAAGAAAGATCTTAAACCTGGTTTAAAGGACATGTAGCGTTCGTTCAGTACTGTTGCAGGTAGTTTATCTTGCACGTGCTTAGGCGAATGACCTCTGGAAACGTACAGTTGTGGGCGATAACGTTTTCAAGTGAAATTAATGAACCCTGTCATGGCGTCGAGTGGTAGCAAGTGAAACAGTTTCTCAGAGCACCTCGTGAAAGAGCTGATAGAAAGTGTTATTGTGTTTTGTCGCTAAAATGTCGAATAACAACCGCGAAGTGTGTAGATGGTAAAGGTAGTATGCTAAAACCTACCTGTACTTTTGAGAAGGTTGATACTTAACTGCGAGGCGTTTATCAGCTATAAAGAACAAGAAAAAGTGCGTCCTCTATTACCCAGATTAGATAGTAGCGTAATTAACTAATTTAATTTGAATATCAAGTTTTATCTCTTATAAACAACCCGATTCAAATAATCGGTCGTGGTCAAATCGATCAGAAAATGTACGTTCATATTAGTCTCCGAAACTAATTTTAATTTTATCTAATGGATATGTATGGTGACTGGATCTCCGTATGGTGACTGGATCTCCGTATGGTGACTGGATCTCCGTATGGTGACTGGATCTCCGTATGGTGACTGGATCTCCGTATGGTGACTGGATCTCCGTATGGTGACTGGATCTCCGTATGGTGACTGGATCTCCGTATGATGACTGGATCTCCGTATGATGACTGGATCTCCGTATGGTGACTGGATCATAAAGATCCAAACTCGGAATAATCATTTATAAACTGCACATAAAATTATTATGCATTAAAATCGAACCTACGAAACTCGACGGACGATCGCTGCTTGAACAGTTACACCCGTTCAGAAGTTTTGGCGGTAATACATACACGTTCATCCATCAAACTATCGACATCCGCTCTCCTCCGGCCTCCATGCTAAGAGAGGATAACACCATAACATTTCTTAGATGGGTTGACGATTGCATTCAGTATTAAGAGTGTTGAAGAAAGACGCTGCTGCCTATATCCCTATTAATTTATTATCCGATTTTTACGACTGCCACCTTAAAGTAATGAAATATTCTTAACTCGAAACCATATTATCATCATCTTCACAATAAGAGGGAAATTAACCTACTATATCGCGCTGGTCAGGCGAGTTGGTATAGGGTCTTCTTTCGAGTTTTCTTTCTCTTACTCTATCAGTAGTAGATGTTATCTGCACATTGTATCTTTTAGTCGTTTTTACGACATCCAAGAAAGGAGGGGTGGCGAATTGTATTTTTATTTCGTCGTCACACAGAAAACTGAAAATCTGCTCGTTCGCAATTAGCTGAATCTATTTTTTTGCCGTGGGCCATGGAGTGGTCACGCTTCGCCAAATCGGTCCGAGGCGACGGAAGAGGGGGCGCGCGACTCCATAGACCCACCCTGCAAAGCACCTCTCTTCGCCGTGCGAGCGGGCCCCCGAACTCTATCTTTGTCTTCGGTGGCGAATTAGCTGAATCCATAAGAGCCAGGAAAACGATAGTGTAGTTTTTGCTTACTAAAGTTTATTAATCATCCATAATAAATATAACAGCTAACTCTGTTTTATCAAATAAGTACTAAATACTAATCATAAGCGTGATAATGGCAATCTACAAGCTGTACTACGCTAAATATTATAATTATATAGGTATATACGCTTATCGATCATGATAAGCTTAATATTGGTGATTAAAATGAACTGACTACCTCGTTGATTAGTGGCGTAGATACGACACATGCCTATCGTAGACAAGAATTCGATACCGGTAGTCAGTCCAATTGCCGATTGGGTGGTAATAGGGTAGCTTAGGGGCTAAATGTCGCTCCTTACGGTCTAGGCAGTTCTTAACGTCCTAATCGGTTCTTTGATAGAGCAATGAGTCTGAATCTGTGTTGAGTAGACTTGCAGTTATGAGGAGGGTCTAATATTAAATGGTATGTTAGGTTTATAAAAACTTGATTATGAGCGAAAAATGATTGTCACACATAGCGTCCCATGTGTGACAATCATTTTTAGCTCGTAATCAAGTTTTTATAAATAATCACGCATGTTAAATGATAAATTTCAGTAATTTGGTATGATAGTGTATCACTGTATCTTATTAACCTTTTCAGAGGTACAAGTTCTGAGTATTACTATTAGTAGTAGTATTACTAGTAGTACATATATTAGAAAATAAGCTAATAGTTAACCATATAGACTATAGTCCAAGTCTATAATAGCACAAAGTCACCAGAGAATTTTTAAAACATATCAAACACATGGTCCTACAGACGAGCACTTGCTTTAGGTTAATTCAATTCATGAAGTTAGAATATTTAAAATAATTGAATTTGATAACACTTATAAGCTAAGCGATCTATCTACGGCCACGCTCCATAAAATATTTCTACGGCCATCTGCATAAATAAAACCCTTTTTTACATTAAATGATAAAAAAATAAGATTGATGCAGCACTCCCTTTACGTGTATCCATTCTTAGAAAGATTGTTTCATTCAAATTACTGAAATTTAGCATTTAATATGCCTAATTATTTATAAAAACCTGATTACGAAGCGAAATATGATGTCACAAGTGGGATTCGAACCCACACAAATCCGTCTCAATCGTGCTGCCACTTACACCACCGTGAACTATTGTAGGACATTCAAATCTCGCTTCGTATTATATTTACGTCTTTATCGTCGATTGTGGTATAGGAATACCACTCTTGTTAGATGGGTATACCATACAGATGCAAGAAAGATTGCTTGTTATCACTCTTCGTAGCATAGTTTCTTACGTTGTCTTCGACTAAATTTTATAGAATCTCTGATGATTCTTTAAAATGTTATCGATATAGAATTTGTTACGTTTATTCACCTATTCAATTCTATAGAATTATTCATATTATTTATTCGCCTATTCAAATAAATTCGTAAATTGATGCGTTGCCACGCTATATAGCCCTAATACAATATTACAATATTAACTGTGCACATAATCTTGAAGGACTTACTTAATCTTATAATCGTTTTAAATATTGGTATTAATTGATATGAACAAAATTTTGCGATAGTAGTTTCACTTGTTGAAGTGAACGCTGAGACAATGGTAGTGTGGTATTTATTTCTCGTGTTGGGCGCTGTGGTCGCCCAAGACAGTGGTTTGTTTGAATTGAATATAGTGCATTACAATGATTTTCACGCTCAGTAAGTATTTGCAATAAATGTTTAGAGAATTAGGTATCATGTTGATTAAAGCCGGCTTCTGACTATGGGATTTAATATATCACATCTTTAAGCTATATATTACACATCCCGCGATTGGTGTTCTCACTTTAAGATATATGTTTTGGAACAGTTTAGCTTCGGTAACCATACAAACTGAGGGCGAGGCAGGGGGAGGCGCGGTGTCCGAAGACGTGAGATAAAATATACTTCTTCAAAATATCGCTTATTTGGTCGAAAAAATATTTATAGTTCGAGATGTAATAGGTATATATTATAGCACAGTGTGAACTGTCTCGTACAAAATGTATGACGAGCGATAAAATATTATATCTCAAAATGTAATATATATTATATTATATCCCGTGGTCAAAAGCCGGCTTTATTCACATAAAAATACGACTGCTATCCGTGAAATTACGTTTATCTGGTTGATGTATTATCGTTCGAGGCCCCTGTACCATTTCTCAAATCTTCTTTGACATGATCAGAATTTTTAGTAGTTAATATTATTAAAATAAGGCAATTGCTAATTTTCGTGTGGTTTATTTATTATTTATTCTTAGTTTGTTTATTTTTTTTGTCTTCTAAGTTAAGAAGCCTATTTTGGAGGTTCGCTATACGCGCGGTGAAGGGTAATACGACATGTTCTGAGGCCGCTACTGCCCTTCTGTTGCCCCAGATTGTTTGATTGGGATGTGACCAGACCATGGCCTGTTGAAAATGAGGGTGCCGGTTTAATAATACAAAATGCCTAAGCCTTTTCTTCTCCCAAGTATATCGTAATAAACGATTTAAAGAGTATCATTATGATAAATTTTATGGGTTAGTTTAGTTAATTCATGCTTAGCCGTATGACTCATTTTCTTAATTTTATTATTTTTTTCATCATATTGTTTTTTTATTTTTCAAAGGCCCTAGGGCTATAAGCATAGTCCGAGAGGGTATATCGCCGGGCGGGCCACCGAAGACAAAGATCGGGTATACCGGTGGTCCGCTCGCACGGCGAAGAGAGGTGTTTGCAGGGTAGGTCCATGGGGTTGCGCGCCGCCTCTTCCGTCGTCCCGGGCCGATTTGCCGGGGCGCGACCACATCCATGGTCCCACTTTGCGAGAAAAAAAAAAAAAAAAAAAAAAAAAGGGCTATAAGCATAGTGAATTTGCCCTTGAAAGATATTGGCACGATACTATGAGGATTTTTAGGTACTAATAAGATAATAAGATCCTGAAAGTTTCAGATCCCTAACCCAATTGGTATTCGGGAAAAAGCAAACTATGTAATAATCAGAAAAAATGATAATTCTCGGAAACGCGTGAATCGATTAATTTGAATTTTGGATATATTTTGGGGGCTGATAGTACCTTATAGGAAAAAAATTAAGAGCTATTTCGGTTGATAAGAACCACAATAAAAATGACATTTTTGTTTTAATTTTGATTTTTAACTATGATACGAGGTTGGTACATTTATAAAACTATTTTTTTGGATTCCTCATCAATTTTTCTATGGAATTATGAATTTTTAAGATTTTTAAAAAAGGTACGCCATATTACAAAAAAATAAAAACCATTTTTTATACAAAAATTCTATTTATTTGTATGTTTTAAGCTCAAGCCTCGATGTTGTCACTTATATACATTTCTTATATTAGTTCGCCTCCTTTCATTCTAACTAAGCGATCGTTTAGTGTAGTGAAAGAGATGAAGCGAATTGTCATCACTTTTGGATTTTAACGGTTTCTAAGAAACTATGAATGGAAGATTGAAACGAAACAGAATTACAAGGGAGCAGGGAATAAGATCTATATCAGAATGCAACTACTTCCATGATAATATTACGCAATACTTAATGATAGTTTAAGTTTTGTGTTTGTAAAATAGATTTTTTTAATTATTGGAGAGTTTTAATGCACACTTGACCTTGGTGACACGTGCGGTGTGCGTGTAATGTTATTTTTGTGCTCTCGTGAACTATATAATAAGATAGGTATTTTATGATTCAATACTATACTAAATTAGTATAACGTATATTAGTATCATACATACGATTTGATGATAAATAAGAAATAACTATTAAATGTAAAATGGCAAGAAAAAACCATACGAAAAAAAATGTACATTATATTGTGTTTATGTGGATACGTGTAATGAGTCATATATTAAATAAAACAACCAGATAATTTATTTTCAATTACATTATAATTATTTGACCTAGATAAATTGCATAGGTAGGCACCACAATATAATACAATCATGAAATCGTTGTTAATATGACAATTTTTAAATACGCCAGAAAGTTTTGAATCATGTCCAAAACAAAACATTTTTGCTAGTCTAGTACTCTAGTTAAGCCTAGATAAAGCATGAAGGAAAATTGTACACCTAAATCCAATCAACAAAGAAATTAAAGAAAATATTTTGAATACGAACGTTCGTTTGCGTTTTTCGTTTGCTAGGCTAAAATAACTAAAACCATCGAATATCGATCGAAACTAAGTAAATCCGCTCCGCCAACCGCTCTGGAAATCGATTTCTGAAATCGGTTTTTGAAATCGATTTCAATATCAGAAATCGAATTTGTATCGGTTTGCTTAAAAATCTGAAAACGCCCATCTCTAAACAGAACATATATAAGCCACAAAACCGAGGCTTAAGCGTAAAACACATAAATAAATTGAATTTTTGTATAAAAATGGTTTTTAATTTTTTTTGTAATATGGCGTACCTTTTTTAAAAATCTTAAAAATTCATAATTCCATAGAAAAATGGATGAGGAATCCAAAAAAAATAGTTTTATAAATGTACCAAACTCGTATCATAGTTAAAAATCAAAATTAAAACAAAAATATCATTTTTATTGTGGTTCTTATCAACCGATATAGCTCTTAATTTTTTTCCTAGAAGGTACTATCAGCCCCCAAAACATATCCAAAATTCAAATTAATCGATTCACGCGTTGCATATTCATTTTTTCTGATTATTACATAGTTTGCTTTTTCCCGAATACCAATTGGGTTAGGGATCTGAAACTATCAGGATCTTATTATCTTATTAGTACCTAAAAATCCTCACAGTATTGTCCCAATATCTTTCAAGGGCAAATTCACTATGCTTATACCCCTAGGGCCTTTTTTGTTAGTTATTTTTTTTTAAAGACATTATCCTTCGCTAAGGAAATAATCTTTGTATTGCGGGGGACTTTACAAACATGCAATTAACGCAGACAAATTATACCCAGACCCAGAACAGCACTTTGTGGATCGCACAAGGTATTGTCCTGCGTAGAAATCAAACCCTTGGCACTGGCACGGGAGGTCGGTTCTTAACTACTACGCCATATGTGCAGTCAGAAATATTGATTATATTTTATAAAGTAGAAAAGTAATGGACATCCTATACTTTCCCACGGTGAGTCCCACACAGATCTAGAAAAGAAGGAATACTCCCATATTCCTACGATCAAGATGGAATAGCATATAAAGATGTTTTCACGCCTACTTTTATATTACCAGCAGTCTCCAGAACTTCAACTTGAAAATTGGAGTAGAATTTAAAATTTTGATTCGTCACGTGTTTCACCTCTCGCCCTCATTCCGAATAAAACCTCGAGAGTCTTATGTAGAATAAAACGTCGTGAACTTTATATCTTCCCGTATGGTGATGGGATAAGAATACAATTGTCGCCACCCCTAACATGCCCGTGGGTATTTCCACGGACACGTTAGGGGTGTAAAAATCGGCAAAGTATCTCACCAGGAGTGTGGAAAAGCAGCTATCTCCTGGGAAACTTAATAACATCTACTGCTATAGCCAACCTGCTTCCAAGCGTGGCTGTTATGGTATTTTTCCCCCCAAACAATATGGATGCTAAAATAGCCATGCCCCACCCCCGCTAGTCATGGTGAGGCCATGGTTATGTTCAACAGAGGACGTCTTCAGTCTAATGGAGTTTATGTATTTATTATTGGAAGTGACAATGGTTGTTGTGTTTGCGGAACAAATAAAATACATTAAAATGTAAATGACTCAACTTTATGAAAAGGTAAATTAAACCCGAGGCCGTATTCAAATCTGGATGTTTTGGTCAGCAGCCGTTTAAATTTTATATACTAATAAGATGTAATTCATTATAAATATTTTTTTAATCATTATTCAGCTTCGACGAAGTGAGTCCACAAGGGACAGTATGTAACCCGGCGGAAGCACCCTGTGTGGGTGGCTACGCTCGGTTATATACCGCTATCATGGAAGCATATGAGGCGGAGCCAGATTCTTTATTGCTCAACGGAGGAGATACCTTCCAAGGTACCATTTGGTACAATTTTCTGCGATGGAACGTCAGCCAACACTTCATGAATCTATTGCCACATGATGCTCATGTGAGTATTACCAAAGATTTTTACATTGCTATAATATTGATCAATCTGATGATGAGGGAATATGAATACATTATTTATTAGAACCCACTTCCTCGTATCTATGGTAATAGGTTAGCAAAAGATATAATATACAAATCAAGTTATTGAGGAACATCTCTATAGAAAACCGATCCAATCAGCATATAGTATATACAGGGTGGAAGTGGACCGCTCCCAAAAACAAAGATAGGTGACCCTACTAGTTCTACTTGTAATGATAGGCTAGAAAAAAACCGATTCGGATGAAAAAAAAATTTCTTTTCACAACGAATTTTAAGTTTTTTTCACATTCCATCGTATTACGACAGTGCCATATATAACGATAATTCCATAAAAAAATACGTAACTATACTCAGATGACAAAAGACGCAATCTATTCAAAACTCACGATCATATGTTCAAGAGTTCAACGACCTCGCGTGATGAAAAAAAAATTTTTTTTTCATCCAAATCGCCATTTTTTCTAGCCTATCATTACAAGTAGGACTAGTAGGGTTACCTGTCTTTCGGGAGCGGTCCCCTTCCACCCTGAATTGTAGGAAAATAATAATAGTTTTGTGCTGCTTGTTCGTTTGCCACCATCAGCAATAAAAAAAAAAGTAGTAGGTAATAGTAGTAAGCCGGTTTGTCCGGAAGAGTAAACACTTTCTCAGAAAATCGACGCCTCAATAGAAGCAATTGCTATTACGCTCTGTTCGGTAAACGGCGAAGCCGGTAATACTGGTTAAAGTCCGTGTAACTATACTTCCTGCGAGAATCGTAAAAGGGGAGCACTACTACAAGGAGTGGTCAGTAACACTTCCTTGGCAACTAATAACACTAACTGCGGACGCTAACTCGCTTGCCAAGAGTGGCAATTATTTCTATATCCCATCTTTGCAGTGGACATCGATAGGCTGTTGGATCGATTGCTTTAATTAGGTAGTAATGAGATATTGATGATAATATTCACAGTTTAAATAACAAATTCAAATTTTATTATAATTTTATGCAATTCTATTCAATTATTTTGTCCGCACAGATGGCGTAGTGATTGAGACTCCGACCTACCGTGCTAGTATCATTCCTTCGGTTCGATTCCTTCGCAGGATTACAAAGTATTGACTTTGTGCGATCCACGAAGTATTGTTCTGAGTCTGGGTGTAATATGACTCTGCCAAATTATATATTTGTAAAGTCCCCCGCAATACATTAGAATAGATATTTTTTTAGTGTAAGGCGTCTTTAAAAATGAATACAATTTTATTAAATTTATTCTAATTATATTATAAGTTTATCGTTATAATATCATACGTTGTGTGAATGTAAAATCATATCTAAACAAAACTCTGTATCTCTTATCTAGTATCAACGATATGATTTAATTAATATCGAATTAATGATGTATTTGAAGATCAAGGAATAAAATAATATCATTTTATTAGCATGAAATGAAGTAGTGACATTCAAGCGCATGGACCGACGATTGTCAAAGACTTGTATAGACCTTCCTTTTCAGACAAGATATACTCGTAATGAAGAGTGATGTAACAAGTACAATTTTTCACTTAAACGGCTGCCCCGTTTTTGAACTACCAAAACTAAGCAAAAATAGAACTCCAACAAAAAACAAATCCATTCACTTTTTTTTTAAACACCAACCTGCTTTGAGCAAATAATCCTTGTATTGCGGGGGACTTTACAAACATGCAATTAACGCAGACAAATTATACCCAGACTCAGAACAACGCTTTGTGGATCGCACAAGGTATTGTCCTGCGTAGTATTGAACCCACGGCACTGGCACGGAAGGTCGGTATCTTAATCTCTACGAAGACTAACTGTACAGTCGACTAACTGTCGATTATTAATATCATACAATTACAAGATATATACAATTCAAAATAGTTTGATATTATTTAAAATAGTTTGCTAAACCCTAAGCAAAATGATAATAAATAGGCTGTACTATGGGTGTAGTAAAGATAAGAAAAAGGGTGAAAGAAGAAGAAATAGGGTATAATCCAAACTCATTGCAATGGGTCAAGAATACAATGTGTCACATCCCTGTACTTATACGTGGAAATCGTAATTAAAAAAAATATTAAAACAGCCCCAGGAGAATAGGCAGCAGTTCTTTCCTGGGAAAATAACACCAGTTGTGATCGCCAAATCGCCTGCCAAGAATGACAATTATCACATTTTCTTTACAATAGGAGGTAAATTCATCATCATCATCATCATCATCACAGCCCATAAATGTTCCACTGTTGGGCTCGGGCCTGTTCCGTAATGAGAGGGAAATTAACCTACTAATACCGCGCTGGTCAGACGTGTTGGTATAGGGTTTTGGTTCGAGTTTTCCTACTCGCATATATGTTATATGCGTTTTATATCCCTAAGTCGTCTCCTACGATCACCCACGGGTAAGATATGGATGGGGTGGTGAATAGTATTCTTACTCCGTCACCACACTGAAAAAAAGGAGGTAAATTAATCTATTGTAATATACTGTTGAGGCTGCAGCCTATGCCATAGCTCTTCTTTCCTTCTCTTGCAATAATATTATTTCCTAAACGTTTTTTACTAAACCTGTTTGAAATGAAGGTATGGTGAATTATATCTTTACTTCTGCAACATATCTAAATTGTTAATTGCTAATTTATCCATTAACGAGCAGATATAATTCAACGCGCTGTTTAAAAAACAAAAATAACATCGTGGCATTGTTGTCTTTATGATTGCATAAATATATGTACATTACAATGTTTTACCATTCCTTTACTTCCCCATGGGTTTCGTAACAACTGGCTAGAGGAGCGTTAGGAGAGTTGGCAGCAGCATCAGCTGGGAAAATTAGAACACCGTCTACGATTGCCAAGTAGTCTGCCAAGCGTGACGATTATGGCAAATTAGAACACCGACTACGATTGCCAAGTAGTCCGCCAATCGTGATGACTATGGGAAATTAGAACACCGACTACGATTGTCAAGTAGTCCGCCAATCGTGACGATTATGGCAAATTAGGACACAGACTACGTTTGCCAAGTAGTCCGCCAATCGTGACGATTATGGAAAATTAGAACACCGACTACGACTGCCAAGTAGTCTGCCATGCGTAACGATCGTGCCATTATTATATCCTTTTGTTCGGATGCCTATGTACAACACTGTAAATAGGCTGATTGATAGGAATTCTTCTTATGATTGAATTTTCATAACTTATGGAAAATTAATTCATCTAGGTCTTGGGTAATCACGAATTCGACCACGGCGTGGAAGGCCTGGTGCCTTATTTGGAACGATTAAATTCCACAATGCTTGGTGCCAACGTGAACACCACCTATGAACCCACCATGACTCCTTACATCAAGAATCATATAATTGTAGAGCGACATGGAAGACGTATTGGTATTATTGGCGTGTTGCTACGACAGGTACCTTATTGTTTTATTCAATTACATACATTATTTATTCAATTAATTTATACAAAAAAAAACGGTATTATCTGCTTTCCGGCTGCACGTAATTATACAATGTCTTTTATTTAAATAAAATTACTGACCAATGAAATTATTCATATTAGCATTTTAAAGTAGAGATTTGCTGTGTGGTAGCGGCTACGAATACTACAAACTCTTAAATAGTTTGTGGGAGTCATGAAAGACGACTAAGAGCATCGACCTGGTTCAACTGCTTTATTTAGAGGCTATCCGGTCATGTTACATCTAATTCATCTGGTTAGTCTTCTAGCGGTTTAGATAGGCTGGTATGCCGCGGTACGTAAACGCCTCACATGTTTTGTCTAGCGAACGACCAATCCACCATCGAACCGCTCCGCAGTCGCACGCACGCAACCACCGAACTATTGGTCACGAAATAGAGGCCCAATGACGCCGCAGAAAAGCACGCTGTGGCAGCTGCCATACCAAGGCCCGCAAATTGTTTAGGAATACCTCGAAATCTGCCATGCTTCTATTGAAGATTTTGATATTACATTTTTTGACATTCCTCGTTACTGTATATTTTTTGTTTGGACTTGGATGTTATATCTGTAGGTGTCCACCTAGTGGTGAGCGTAAAGGCCTTCCAGCAAAACCACTAATGTAGTTTTTTATGATTGTCTTTCATTTTAGCTTCTGATTACTTCTTTGTGCGAATTAGTGAAGAGCGCGCGGGTTTTAACACAATACATTTAAGTCTTGGATTAGGAATCCTGTGCAATAGTCCACAAAAGCCAAAAGCACCCCGCAGGGTACACACCTTGTCTTAACGCGTTGCTAGGAGCAAAATAAGTATTCCTAAATTATAAGAAATAACCCGCAACCCACAGTACTCTCAAACTTTTATATATGCTGGATAGATAAGAAATGTAATGTTGTCAGCTTTTCATAATTTTATGTAAAATTTAACACAACATAAAAAATGATTTGCAAATTTAAAATTGCTCAAATTATAGTTCTCCGCACCCATTGGTCAAGTTATAATGGAGGACGAACTGGAAGCGATTAACCGAGAAGCTGCAATCTTAACCGAAGATGGAGTCGATATTATTATTGTTTTGTCACATGTTGGATACGACACCGATATGTAAGTATCAATGAAATATATATTTTTTTTCATTGCTGATAGTGGCAAACGAGCAAGCAGCATCACTGATGGTAAATGTTACTGCCGCCCATGATAGGTACTTTGCAATACCAGAGTCCAGCTAAGCCTTTGCCTACCAATGAAAGCCCCAAAGCCATCCAGAAAGTTGAGCAATTTATCATCAAACATCTATATTAAATGGTTTCTGATGTTTCACCACTTCAGCTCATATATGGCCGACTGTTGGGCTCGAGTCTCCTCCATAGTGGGAGGGAAATTGACCTACCTACTACTACCTACCTATACCACGCTGGTCAGACGTATTGGTATAGGGTTTTGTTTCGAGTTTTACTTCTCTCGTATAAGATGTTATGTGTGATTTATATTCTTTAGTCGTCTCTTACGATCATCCACTGGTAAGATAGGGGGTGGTGAATTGTATTCGTACTCCGTCACCACACGGAATATGATATTTCTGATGTTTATGTGAGTAATATACATTTGAAATAAAACTACTTTAACGGATTCTATCGCGTTTCTACATTTGAAATAAAACTACTTTATCGAATCTTGGTAGCTTAATAGTTTGTTAGATTTTTAAACCAGTAAATTGCCACAATATAATAATTATCATGAACTAAATGTTTAATAACAACTGATCATAAACAATGTATTTTTGTATATATTTAGAATCATTTTCTTTTTGCACTAGCAATGAATTTGTATTAAAATGTGAGTCAAACTTTAATAACTGATACTGTAGCGGGTAGATATAAATTTCTGTAATAACGATGACTTATTGGACCTGAGATACCTTAATCCTCCCGTGACCATGATCACTGTAAAGTGTTCGAAACGTCGGGAAATTAAAAATCAAATACAAACGCGATAGAATTCATAAAAGTAGTTTTATTTCAAATTTAAATTAAATTTCAAAAATCCTTTTAGGGACATATTCTTATGGATTATGTAAAAAAAAAAGGATTTTTCGAATTTCTAAACCAGAATACCCTGATGAGTTTGCTTCTCTTGTAGTTGTAGTAATACTATCTTCTTATGACGCTCAGTCTTGTCGTACGATATAAGTTAGTTAGTCAACAACAGGGCTTAAAACGGCTAACAGTAGGTATAACAACATCATTGCATACTTAAATTTAGATGCACTTCCTTCCATAATACAAATGCAGGGTAACATCATTTCATCTCAGCCCATATATGTCCCACTGTTGGGCTCGAGCCTCCTCCATAATGGAAGGGTAATTGATCTACTATACCACGCTGGTCAGACGTGTTGGTATAGGGTTTTGTTTCAAGTTTTCTTTCTCTCGCATAGATGTTATATGCGTTTTATATCCCTTAGTCGTCTTGTACGATCACCCACCCACAGGTAAGATAGGGGGTGATGAATTGTATTCTAACTTTGTCACCACACGGAAAGTTTACAGGGCAACGTTTGGCTCAAATAATAGACTGCGTTCCACTTATTATTAGGTCCACTATTTATCATTCTACAGCGCGTATATTTCCAGCTATTGGACATGGATCTAGTCCATCATCATTCGCCTACTGTTATCCCAATTACTTGAGGTCGATACAATATATACTCTTCTTTCATAGTAGATATTGTAAAAGTTATTGGCAATAGCTTTAAGACCGTCCGCTTGGCAGACGTCAACTCTCCTTGAGAATGTAATTGTAAATAACCAAACGGCATCAGATACAGTTGGCCCAGGTCGTTATAAGGCGTAAGTGTTCGTAGTATTCGTAGCCGCTACCACTCACCACATGGATTTATTCAGAAAATTGGGCTGCTATTTATTTACAGGTTGGCATAAGTTGGGAGTTGTAATGTCATTCCACAACTAAAAGGAAATATTTACTATTTATTTGTTCACTGCAGGTCGTTGGCGGCACGTGTTTCACCAACGGTTGACATTATAGTTGGTGCACATTCACACACTTTATTATACAATGGTGAAACACCCAACGGTGACACACCTCGCGGTGATTATCCTACTGTAGTCGAGCAAGCTAATGGACATCGTGTAAGTATACATTTTAATTTAATGCATAGTGTATCATCCATATGATTGACCGATCAAATCTACTGTGAGTGGTCACTTAAATTAATGTTCTAGGATGACCTCCAACGTAACAACGTTGTGAAATACTAAATATATACATCTCCTCAGATCAGGGAGTGGGTTATAGCATTCTCCGTAAGATCATAGAAGATCTCTAGACGGGTAGATCTTTCTAACAGTGGACGTTAATACTGGAAGTATATACTAGATTTAATGCATTATTTTTATTCAAAATTAATTCAGTCCATGCCGGTATATGGAATCCCACAAATGTACTGTTATTTTTTTTGTGTTAACCATAAATTATTGTTCTGAATGTTGTGATTTATGCGTTTTTTTTAGTGTGATCATCATCATCACAGCCCACTGCTGGGCTCAGGCCTCTTCCGCAATGGAAGGGAAATTAACTTACTATACCGCGCTGGTCAACTTGTTGGTATAGGGCTTTGTTTCGAGTTTTCCTTTTCTGGCATAGATGTTATATGATATGAAGTACTTGGGCCTGGTGCTGGACGGGCGATGGGCGTTTCGGGAGCATTTCCGCTGAATTGCTCCCCGGCTGGTCGGCGGGGCGTTCGCCCTATCACGGCTCATGCCGAACGTGGGTGGACCCAGCTTTGAGGGCCGACGGCTGTATGCGGGGGTGATCCGCTCAATGGCCATGTACGGCGTACCCGTGTGGGCGAGGTCTCTGACCATCCAGCTCAGAGATTTTCTGTGCCGTCCACAGAGAGCCATGACGGTCAGAGCCATCCGCGGATACCGCACGGTGTTGACCGAGGCGGCATGCGTGCTGGCCGGGACACCCTCGTGGGACATAGAGGCGGAGATGCTCTCCGATCTCTACCGGCGGGTGACTTCAGTGTGCGACGAGGGTGGCTCCCCATCGCTTAGCGAGATAGCCACCTGGCGCATCGTCCGTTGGGTTACGCGGCTGGAGAGGCCTAGGCACGGTGTTCTTACCGTTGAGGCCCTCCGGCTCGTATTGATGGAGTGGATGGAGCGGCGGCACGGAGTCCTCTCTTTCCGGCTGGTGCAGGTGTTGTCGGGGCACGGCTGCTTCGGCAAATACCTGCACAAGATCGTACGGAGGGAGTCGACTCTGTCCTGCCACCAGTGCGGTAGTGACGAGGACACGGCGCAACACATGCTGGAGGTCTGCGTGACCTGGGCCCGGCAACGCTGTGACCTCGTCGCTGTCATCGGTGCCGACCTGACGCTGCAGGCTGTCGTGAAAGCGATGGTCGACAGCGTCAGGAACTGGTACGTGGTCGCCGCCTTCTGCGAGGCTGTCATCTCGCAGAAGTAGGCCGCGGAACGAGTCTGGGAGGATTCCCTTGACTCGGGCCGCTGCCAGTGGCCGGGGCGGCGCAGGCGCGAATATCTGCGCCTGATGCCGCCCTAACCGAGGCTTCGGGTGATCGGACCGGGGAATTGTCCGGTCACCCGACGTGAGACCACCGCGTGAGGGCGACGCCCCGACGGCGAAAGCTGTCGGGGCATCGACACGAGAGGAACCCGCAAGGGTATACCGCCGGGCTGGCCACCGAAGACAATGATCGGGTACCGGTGGCCCGCTCGTACGGCGAAGAGAGGTGTTTGCAGGGCGGGTCCATGGGGTTGCGCGCCGCCTCTTCTGTCGCCCCGGATCGATTTGCCGGGGCGCGACCACATCCATGGTCCACCTTAGGAGGAAAAAAAATAGATGTTATATGCGTTTTATATCCCTTAGTCGTATCTTACGATCACCCACGGGTAAGATGAATTATATTCTTACTCCGACACCACACGGATGTTTTAATGTAGTGTGATAATACTGGTGAAAATTGCATCGCTATAATATCGTTCTGGCCGCATAGCGCAGCGATTGTTTGCATCTTCTTCGTCTACTATATGTCCAATCTCTTAAGGACAAGTTTTCTCCACAATGAGATACAAAAAAAATCAGAAACTTTAGCATATGGTTCGATTGTTTCAAGTTTTTCTTCCCTGTGGTTGTTTGTTTGTTTCCCTTATACATCATTTACAATACAATCTGGATGTGTTTCACAGTGTGTAGAATATTGTTGCCAAATTATAAGTAGGCAGATAGTTTGTATTCATTACCAGTTCTTCTATTGACATTTATATTTTTGTATCATAAATGACACTATGTTTTAAGATAGATCTCTATATAATGCAATCCCTATAAAATGCATTACATAGTTAATAATTAAACTTTAAAAAAATATATAAACTGACTTCAAAATAAGATCAGCCAAAAACTATACTTACTTAAAACACTAAAAACCAAAAAATAAGATGAACTATTTAATTCAAATGAGAATATTTTAAATGAACCTATACAATATTAATGTTCTTACCAATCAAGCTACATATACCTATGTATTTACATATTATAATATTTATTTACAAACTTATTATACATAATATGACAATTCTTGTCTAATTCTAATTATGTATTAATTTTTATAAAATATATTTCTAGCATACATTGTATGTATGCTAGAAATCCACTAACACGATTTGAAGTCGGTCCAAGCTTAAATTAACAAAAAACAATAAGCTTAATGATATACAACAGACAATGAAACATAGAACCTCCTCTTTTTTTGAAGTCGGTTAAAAACTGCATTTAATTCTATGCGATATTCTCTATGTGACGACGAACGACGATAACGTCTACGAAAAATTCTCTGGCTCTTATAACGACTCTATATTAGTTCTCTTAAATATCTATAATGTACAAGTATTATATGTATAAACAATAAATACTTAACTAATTATCTTCAGATCCCAGTGGTGCAAGCATCATGCTACACTCGATACCTAGGCAATATCAAATTCTTCATTAACGATGAAGGAAAAGTTGAGAGATGGGAAGGAACACCAGTATACTTGGGCACTTCTATAGTGCAAGGTAAAATATTATAATTATTAAAGTGATCGTTAATCTACTATTATAAGCGTACGACTAAATCCTGGAGTAATTCTGGATTATGTAAAATAGCACGTTTTTATGCTGAATGCACTGACTTTCGAGGACTTTATTACAAAGCTTAATGACTACAGACGAGGCAGTATGGCTTTCAAGCTTTAGCCTATCCTGTAAACGAAGAATTAAAAAATAATTACAAATCTTAACATTAACAAGTTTTCTAAGTTTAAGTGGAATTAAGTGCGATTAATGGCAGTATAGTCTTGTCTACTATTCTTAAGACGTATAAAAAATTATGTGACAGATTGTGTGTGCTACGCATCTGATTAATAAATAAAAAAATATATGCAAAGGCTGATTCTATGTTGCATCTCTGTATGTTGCCTAAATATATAAATAAAATTATATATATTTGATGTTCACACGAGTACTACACATTTGAAATAACACTATTTTTAAAATTTTTTTTGGTAGACTATGGTCTAGACACACGCTGCCCGTTCCGTCCAGGGTGACGGAGGCGGAGGGGCATCGCGTGGCCCCATAACCCACTGTATTCCCCCATCGCTATTGCCCCAGCCCCATCGCCACATCGCCGGCTACTGGGACCGCTTCTTTGACATCCGTGGCCATTTTAACACCATAAAACGATTTTATTGCATTTGTATTTGACTTTTAATTTGGCGAAGTTTCGAATACTTCATAGTGTTTATGATGACAGGAGGACTACGGTGTCTCACGCCCAACAAGTCATTGTTATTACAGGGACTTTTTATTTACTGTAGTTTATGGACGATAGTTACAATAACATTTTATTTTTTGTCCCAGACCCTAGAATTATGGAGGAGTTGGCTCCATGGCGCGAGGAAGTGGATGCCATTGGTAAAGAGGTATTGGGCACATCGATAATTACACTTAACCGTTCATGGTGTACTAGAAGCGAGTGTAACCTCGGTAGTTGGGCTTGCGACGGCTTCTTAGAAGAGGTAAGTGCATGAAATAAATTAATAATGTGGAAGATAGCAGCTGAATAAGCAATCAAGCTTTATGGCTGGAGTGCCACTCATGGACTCAGGTTAATAACAGAGCTATAGCTAAATCGCTGTCTACTATACTATAGGTGCAAATTGGAGGGAATTCAGATTCAATTAATAATCTTTATTTATAAACCCCGCGGGGCCATTTACTACTATAAGTGTCCGGTGATAAGTTTTGCACATCAACCCTTTCTTTTGGCAGGTTGTGGTCTGGACACCCGCCGTCCATTCCGCCCGGGGCGACGGAAGACCGGCGCATGACCCCATAACCCACCGTATTCCCTCCCCATCGTAAATCGGGAAACGTAGCGACGGCGTTTAGAATCGGAACTGCTCGAGATTCCTCTGTTAAAGTAAAAATAACGGATACATGGTCATGTCAATTAGAATTTTACAATGTAACTAGAGTCAACAGATATCTTTTTCGAATATTAAGTTTATATCTGTAAATATTTCACTTCAAAAATTGCGCATTGCTTTAAATACCAACTTCTGGAGCCGAGTGTCATGACTTCAATCTCCACGTAAGATATTTTTTTCTGAGATTTGGTTTTATTTGTGTCTGTTAATTCTATATTTGTAAAATCTCTCGCATTACATTTTTTTCTTCAGCGCGAGGCAATGTAATCCTTGTGGTGACAGAGTAAGAATACAATTCACCACCTTCAGCATTGCCGTGGGTGATCGTAATAAGACCATTGGGTCGGCCACTAGTACCGAATCCGTGACGTCCGTGGCATTGTCTCTATCGTGCACTCCCTGTGTGATGACGCACGAATCACTGACAGTAGAGTATTTTTTCAGAGCTGTTTAAAAAGATTTACTACTTTTTGTTTTTAGATAAAATACAACTATTCTACAAGCTTTTTTTTATATGAGGCATATTAACATATTGTCAATTTTACATTTTGTTTGAAATTATTCTAATAATATGCCACCGAATCGGAACGCGACCTCAAGATCCGGCAATAAACTCATTTTTCTTGTCATTTATTAAGTTACTTATTTTTAATGAAATTATAAGTATACATATTTGTAAATACCCGATACGAAACGAAAAATGATGTCACAAGCGGGGTTCGAACCCGCACCTATTGGGAATCCGGCCCAACCGTGCTGCCACTTACACCATCGTGAACTATTTTAGGACATGCAAATTTCGAATCATATTATATCTTACGTCTTCAAGGTGACGTATGCCATCTATCGGACAATGTTTACACATTGTATAGACTTAATACTTCAAACTTTACAGTTAGAATTGTATTAAACGATGACACAACCTTGTTATTCAAATTACTGAAATTTTTAGCATTTAATATGCTTAATTATTTATAAATACCCGATACGAAACGAAAAATGATGTCACAAGCGGGGTTCGAACCCGCACCTATTGGGAATCCGGCCCAACCGTGCTGCCACTTACACCATCGTGAACTATTTTAGGACATGCAAATTTCGAATCATATTATATCTTACGTCTTCAAGGTGACGTATGCCATCTATCGGACAATGTTTACACATTGTATAGACTTAATACTTCAAACTTTACAGTTAGAATTGTATTAAACGATGACACAACCTTGTTATTCAAATTACTGAAATTTTTAGCATTTAATATGCTTAATTATTTATAAATACCCGATACGAAACGAAAAATGATGTCACAAGCGGGGTTCGAACCCGCACCTATTGGGAATCCGGCCCAACCGTGCTGCCACTTACACCATCGTGAACTATTTTAGGACATGCAAATTTCGAATCATATTATATCTTACGTCTTCAAGGTGACGTATGCCATCTATCGGACAATGTTTACACATTGTATAGACTTAATACTTCAAACTTTACAGTTAGAATTGTATTAAACGATGACACAACCTTGTTATTCAAATTACTGAAATTTTTAGCATTTAATATGCTTAATTATTTATAAATACCCGATACGAAACGAAAAATGATGTCACAAGCGGGGTTCGAACCCCGCTTGTGACATCATTTTTCGTTTCGTATCGGGTATTTATAAATAATTAAGCATATTAAATGCTAAAAATTTCAGTAATTTGTATACATATTTAATTGTGGTAGGACCGCATTATTGATAGTTTTCTATCTACAGCCGCGGGCAGGCCCGACCGGGGTGGTACCACACTCTCGCAGAATATCGACGTATGAGCAGTGGCCTTTGCTGCTGTGCTTCGTTCGGTTAGCGAGAGAGCCGGAGCTTAATTTTCCGGGTGTGTTTTCGTGTGGTGGGTTCTGGTGATGCTTGAAATTTACGGTGGTAAGGTCTTGGTTGAGGCATTGGGCGTGAGGGGCTGATATGGGGTACAGGGAGACACGGTGGGAACGGTCACTGCCGGCCACCTGCCGGTCAGCAGGGGACCCGAGACCAGGACTATCCCTCCTGGGAGGCTGTCCCGCCAACCGGCGAAAATCCCGCTGCGGAGTCGTCGTGCCAGAGTGGGAAACCGGAGTGGAGCCCGACGACTACGGGCGTGGAGGCACCGGGGGCCCTTCCGTGCTTCGTGTCAGCTCCTCACAAAACCCACCCTCCAACCATATACTATGGCCCGCACCTTTTTTTTGGCATCACCGAACCCCATTCCACGAAAGTGTACTCCCTTCCTCTTCTTATACCCAAAACCCGCAATGAAAAGGAAATTCAAAAAGAGAAGGTTTTTACGGCGGTCCCTCTATCCACATTTGACGTAGACTTTTGCAACATTAGGGGTTTACACAGCAATCTTGACGCCGTTCACCAACACTTCGAGATGGCACGGCCTGCCTTGCTCTTTTTAACGGAGACGCAGATAAGTGCCACGGATGATATTTACACACATACATACATATCATCACGCCATATCCCTTGCAGGGTAGGCAGAGAGAACAGAGTGCTAGAGAACTCTATCCTTGCATACTTCACTCGCTTCCTCAACATTCTTAATTCTCTTCATACACGCTCACCGGTTTCAGAGACTCTTGACTCCACCTTCCTTCAGTACATGACCGATCTGGTCTAGGTAGGTGAGTCTCGGTCTCCCCCGGTACCTATATCCTTCCACTTTCGCATTGTATATCTTCTTAACCAGACGTTCGTTCGGCATTCTTTCCACATGTCCAAACCATCGGAGCATTCCCTTTCGCATCTTTATACCAATACTCTCTTTCATACCTACTCGCTCTCTTACGTCGTCGTTACGAATGCGGTCGGTCAGCCTTACTCCACAGATTTTCCGTAGAGATCGCATTTCGACCGTATTAATTTTACTTTCATACTTTTTTCTGCATACCCAACTCTCGCTTCCATACAGTAATGTTGGGACAAGCACTGCGTTATGTATACACGTGCCTTCTGGCTGAGGTGGTGGCTACTGAGAAGTTGCCCCAACGCTCCGTTCACTCTATTTCCCGCATTCACTCTTCGCTCTATATCAGTGGTGTACCTTCCATCTCGGCTAAATCCACATCCAAGATATACAAATTCATCCACTTGCTCTAGTACCGACATCATTACCTATTGTTACTCTTACATCTGTTCTGGCTTTATCTTTTTCAAAGACCATTATTTTGGTTTTGCTCACATTCACGCGTAGACCCCTTTTCTTACAATCTTCTGTCATTGTGTCGACTAGGGTCTGCAGGTCAGTCGCTGACTGTGCCAGCAGTACTGCATCATCTGCATAGAGCAGAGCAGTGACCACTGAGTCGCCCATCTGGACTCCCACATTCATATCGTTCAACCTTTGGAGACATTTATCCAGATATAAATATGATAAACAGCGTGGCTGACAGAACGCACCCCTGCTTAACGCCGATATTGACGTCAAACCAAGGCGACATTCCATCATGCTCATCATCATCCAGCTGCACACAGGCTCTGCAGCCAATGTAACTGGACTGCACAGCCTGTAGCAGTTTACCTTTAATATCATACTCCGGTAAAATGTTCAAAAGTTCCTTTCGTACAATCGTATCAAATTCTCTCTCCAGATCCACAAAACTGCGGAAAACCCTCTGACCTAGAGCCAGATGCTTCTCCACAATGTTGCGCAGAGAGAACACTTGATACATGCATCCCCTTCCACTCCTGAAACCTCCTTGTGTCTCACACAGTAAACCACCGGACACCATCCTCATTCTCCTTTCAATAATTTTACCGTACACTTTTGCTGCCAAACTGGTCAAGCTTATGGCTCTGTAATTTGCGCAGTCATAACGCGAATCCTTGTTTTTAAACAAAGGCACGATGACTGCGCTATTCCAGTCCCTGGGAACCATTCCCGAGCTCCAACATAAATTGAGGAGCAACAGGAACGCCTCCCAGACACAGGAGCCACCAAGCTTGATCATCTCGGCAGACACCATATCAATGCCCGCTGCCTTACCATTTTTCAAACTTCTTATCGTCCATTCAACTTCATCCATACTGATGGCATCGGAGGACGCCGGTGCCGAATGTTGATCTACTAAACCACATGCGACACTGGCGGCAACTCGAGTATCCGCATACATATCGCCAAAATATCCACTCCATCGGCTTAACACGTCTTGTGTTTGTGTAAGAATGTCTGCACCTTTAGACCTTATTTTATTCATTCTGAAGGCTGACCAACCACACCGAGACTTCTTCAACTCCCTCCAAAAGAGTTTGGTGTTATCCTCGAAGTTTTTAGTCAGCCTATCTTCTGCACTCATATTTGCTCTATCACGTTTCTCTTTCACTAAGGCCTTGGTGTCATTCTTACATTGCTGATATATTTCTTTCTTCTGTACAGTCATACCGTCATTCAGATTCAAAGAAGAGACATAGTCCAGCCACGCTTTCTTCTTTTGCTCTACGGAAGCTGCCACTTCCGCATCCCACCATGCTTCACCATTCGTTTTTCTATTCTTCTTTGAACTTCCACATACTTCTTTCGCTGTATCTACCATACTCTCTTTCAATATTCTCCAGCATTCTTCAATGTCCGATTGCTGCTGGCTTGCCATCGTCAGCCGTTCTCGGCCACCCTCTGCATACTTTTCTCTTACACACTCTTCTTGCTACCTTTCAACCTTTATTCTTTCAAGCCCTCCGAAGTGGACACGCTCTCGCCAGTGCCTCCACTTTCTGAACAGACCACTAAATCTCGCAATAACGAGATAGTGGTCCGTATCGACTGTGGGGCCCATGTAGGCTCTTGCGTCCAATATTTTGCTTCGGAGGCGACTGTCTACCAAAATTAAATCTATTATACTTTTCTGTTCATTTCTTCTCCATGTATACCTACATATGGATGTCCTTATGTTGGAAAAATGTGTTTGACACATTTGACGCATGACGGATATCAGTTCGTGCAACTTAACTTCCACACAACCTCTTACATTCCACGTGCCCACCCCGCACTCTGCTCTCCTCGACTCGCCTGACTGGGCAAAGCGTGATGGGTGGCGGCCCCCATCGCCACAACTGCTGATGTTCGTACCGACGGGGGCGGGTCGGTACGCGTCGCCTCCGGCGGACGCCGTAACCCGCACTGCGGCACGCATTCGAACCGGATTAGCAATCTAACTAGACTGGCAGGGGACGCGACGAGCACACTCCGGACTATGCCCCCAATTTCGATGATATTTCGTACCTGAACTACCCAAGCTACGAGTTGGAGCAATCCTTCCACCGTAAAGCTGGGGTGTGCGTGTTCATCCGGGATGACATCTGTTGTCGCCACCTTAGGGACCTTGAGCATGGTTACTTGTCAATTTTATGGTTACGCGTAGACTATAGATGGTATACCCGCATCTACGCGTGCCTCTACAGGTCCCATGGCAGTGATTCAGGGTCAACTCAGTTATTCGAGAACGTTCAATGAGTGATTGACGAAATATTGGAGCAGTGTCCATCAGCGGAGGTGGTGGTTCTTGGAGACTTCAATGCTCATCATAAAGAGTGGTTGGGGTCCTGAACCACTGACCTCTTGGGTAGGCATCTCTTCAATATGGTCTCGGCCTATGGTCTCTCACAACTGGTAACACAACCCACCCGTGTTCCAGACATTGAGAGCCATGAGGCCTCCCTATGGATCTTCTGCTGACTACACACCAGCATGGATACCGGGTAGTGGTCGAAGCTCCTCTTGGGTCATCTGACTACTGCTTGATCCGTAGCAAAGCCCCTATTGCGAGGCCTAATCGCTCTAAAGCGACTGGGACTCGCAGAGTCTGGCAATATAAGTCAGCAGATTGGGATAGGCTTCGCGAGTTCTACGCATCCTACCCATGGAAGCGGCTTTGCTTCGCCTCTAGGGACCCTAACATTTGTGCGGATTGCGTTACTGATACGGTTATTACGGGGATGGAATTATTCATCCCCAACACCAAAATACTGGTCGGTGGGCGCAGCCAGCCTTGGTTTAATAAAATCTGCAGGACGGTTGCACGGCAAAAGCAGTCTGCATACTAGGCCTGGAATAGGGCCCAAAAATGTCGGGACCCAAATGTCAAACAGGAAAAGCAAAAATTTAATTCCGCTTCTACATCTAGTAAGAAGGCTATTGCCAGAGCCAAGGCGGAACATGTTGCCAGAATTGGCGACCGATTGGAGAGCTATCCCTCCGGGAGTCGTGCATTCTGGTCGCTCGCCAAAGCTGCCCAAGGCAACTTCTGCCAGTCCAATCTCCCACCACTGAAGAAAAATGATGGCAGTCTAGTCCACAGTGCAAAGGAGAAGGCCGATCTTTTGGGTCAATTCTTTGTCTGTAACTCGACTTTGGACGCTGGAGCCGCCACACCACCTATCATCTCGCAGTGTGAAAGCTCTCTGCCTAAAATCCGCATTACGCAGCGAGCGGTCAGGCGGGAGCTACGGCTAATAGACGTACATAAGTCGAGCGGGCCGGATGGCATCCCTGCAGTGGTCCTGAAAACGTGCGCCCCCGAGTTGACCCCATCCTCACGCGCTTATACCAACTTTCCTACGATACTAGTAGATTTCCATCTTCGTGGAAGGTAGCCCATGTCCACCCGATCCCGAAAAAGGGAGACCGGTTGGACTCGTCGAATTACAGGACGATTGCGATTACATCCTTGCTCTCCAAGATAATGGCGAAAATAATTAACCGTCAGCTTCTGCAGTACCTTGAGGATCATCAGCTGATCAGTGACCGCCAATATGGCTTTCGTCATGGCCGGTCGGCTAATGATCTACTTGTGTACCTCACACACCGTTGGGCGGAAGCCTTGGAGAGCAAGGGTGAGATGCTAGCGTTCAGCCTGGATATCGTGAAGGCGTTCGACAGGGTCTGGCACGGGGCCCTTCTATCGAAGCTACCATCATATGGAATCCCCGAGGGACTCTGTAACTGGATCACCAGCGTTTTGGATAGTCGGAGCATAAAAGTAGTCGTCAACGGCTCCTGCTCCGAGACTATGACAATTAATGCTGGTGGACCACAAGGCTCGGTGCTCTCCCCGACGTTGTTTATTCTGCATATCAACGACATGCTCTCTATAGAGAGTATTCGTTGCTATGCGGATGACAGCACGGGTGACGAGCGATACACTGAGCATCAGAATGTCCCTCGAAGTATGTTACAGGAAAGACGGGCTCAACTTGTGTCTGAAGTCGAGCACTCTCTGGAGCGGGCCTCGAAATGGGGTGAACGAAATTAAGTCCAGCTCAATCCCACTAAGACACAAAATTGCGCGTTCACTGCAAAAAAGGACCCGTTTGTCATGGCGCCTCAGTTCCAAGGAGTAACTCTCCAAATTTCCAAGAGTATTGGGATCCTCGGCGTCGAACTATCAAGCAAAGTCCAGTTTGGGAGTCATTTGGAGGACAAAGCCAAATTGGCAAGCAAAAAGTTGGGCGTGCTGAGCAGGGTTAGGCGGTACTTCACGCCGAGACAACGTCTTGTGCTATATAAAGCACAAGTTCGTCCTCACGTGGAGTACTGCTCTCATCTCTGGGCAGGCGCGCCTAAATATCAGCTAGACCCATTTGACTCCCTACAAAGGCGTGCTGTTAGAATCGTCGGTGATCCCAATCTCACGGACAGACTAGAGTCGCTGGAGCGGCGGAGAGACTTTGGGTCACTCTGTGTACTCTATCGGCTCTTTCACGGGGAGTGCTCTGAGGAACTGTTTGACTTGGTACCACCGTCACCGTTTTACCACCGTACCACTCGACACCGTAGCAGGGTTCATTCATTTCACCTGGAAACGATACGGTCCTCGACTGTACGTTTTCAGCGATCATTTCTCCCATGTACGTGCAAGATCTGGAATGAACTACCTGCTGCTGTGTTTCCCAAGCGCTATGACATGTCCTTCTTCAAATGAGGTTTAAAAAGAGTTCTTTCTTCACGGTAGGCAGTGGCCTGGCTGTACCCTTGATGTTGCTGGGTCCATGTGCAACAGCATTACTTACCATCAGGTGTGCTGTTTGCTCGTTTGTCACCGTTTGAAATTAAAAAAAATACAACATGTTTAGCAAAATTATTGTTACGGATTCTATCGCGTTTGTATTTGATTTTTAATTTCCCGACGTTCCGAACACGTTACAGTGAAAATGTGGGTCAAAACTTAATATCTTATAGGTAGGTAGTAATCTTATAGTGGGTAGATATAAATTTCTGTAATAACAATGACATATAGGACGCAAAACACCTTAGTCCTCCCATGACCATGATCACTGTAAAGTGTTCGAAACGTCGGGAAATTAAAAATCAAATAGAAACGCGATAGAATCCGTAAAAGTAGTTTTATTTCAAATGTGTAATACTCGTGTATACATTAGAAATCACTATGTTTAACAAATATTACCTACCATACGATGTCCTTCGAATCAGGATACTTTGTTAATTTTTTAAATATAATAATACAACAAGAAAATAGTATCCCACAAGTGGCAAGCAATCACGAGTTACCTACTAAAGTCGCCATCACTCCGCTAGTTACAAGTTATAATTTATATTAATTTAGAGATGTTGAGCATTATAATTGTTTGTTTACAGTTGATGTTAACTAAGACTGGTACGGGATGGACCGATGTACACGTCTGCCTGATCAATTCTGGTGGACTCCGAATACAAATCGATCCTGGAAGTATGTGTATTTTTTATATTGCTTTTGGTGGCAAACGGGCATGCAGCACACCTGATGCTAAGTGTTACTGCCGTCCATAGACCTTTGCAATACCAAGGGTACAGCTAGGCCGCTGCCTAGCAATGAAAATTCCATGCCACCCAGAAAATTGGGCTTCCGGCTCTCTTGCTCACCGAACGAAGCACAGTATCACATTGCTACTGCTCAGGCGTCGATTTTCTGCGAGAGTGTGGCACTATCCCGGACGGGCTGGCCCGCGCCTGTAGACAGAAAAATGTCAACAATGTGATCCTAAAACTATCAAATATATGTATATATGTGCCTACATTATGTAGGTTCTACTTCTAATGTCAGAAAAATCTTCACTGATTAAATTCCCTATATTAACTACACAGACAGCAGTAGTTGAAATATGTAACTATCTACTGCGTTAAATTCGCTCGATAACTACCCAGAAAAATTCTGCATCGCAAAAGGTAGCGATGGCGTTCCAGTTTCTGACCTTGTCGAGTATCGTTCTAGCGACTGTCGTCAACGTCAGATCGGCACCGATGAGTTGACGATGCTACTCTACCCTGACCACACAGAACTCTCGCGTATATTCTGGCGTATCACGTCACAATAGCAATGGTGGCGGGACGATAGTCTCTTCCTCTTTGCCCCCGTGTGCAAATACTTGCCGAAGCAACCATGCCTCGCCTTAATGAGACAAATCTTGATTTGTACTAGTCGGAAAGACAGGACCTCGTACTGCCATCTGATCCGCTTCATCATAACCGGTCGAAAGGCCTCTAACACTGAACTGAGGCTTCTCCAACCGGACTGCCCAACGGGTGAGTGTTGTGACGAGTGTTGACCGGTCAGGTAGCCAAACCGCTAGGCAGATAAATAACCGTCTCCTGTTAGTATCGCCGATACGCCCCAGTAACATCCACTGAACATCTTCGCTATCAAGTGCCACTGGGGAGTTCCGGCCTACAAGCTTCTGCTTGTAGGATTATGTTAATCATACTTTCTTAATGATTATTATAATCGATCTTTATCATTATTATCATCTCAGCTTCTTTATACCTCTTCTGGGCTCCACCAAATTAGGAAGGAAATTGCCTACATTCACCTACTGCCGGTATAGTAAATCAATTTTAAATCAGCGTAGTTGCTAGTCAGACGGGTTGGTATAGGGCTCTCTTAATCTGTCTTTTGACGCATTGAAAATAAAATATGGACCCTGCAATACTATATTCTAATGAACAAACGTACAAGATAATTTATTTTCTCAATGTAGGACAATTATAAAGCATATTTAATCCGATAAGCCAGCCATGGGTCCATTTTTAAAACATTTCTTTTTCATTGATAGATGTGACGACTGAAGGTCTGCTAATGGCAATGCCTTTTGAAAACTACGTCCAGGTATACGATTTGAAAGGACAATATTTACTTGAAGCGCTTGAATTTTCCGTTGGAGTATGGTGGTCTGAGAGTTTCTCAAGCGGCCGCATGTTGCAAATTGGAGGTAAAACATTCATATATTTCTGTTATATTTTTCGATATTATAACGTAGAAACCTTAAGTTCGTAAGAAATCAAGGAACTACGTAGTACTGCTGCTACGCAGACCTCTTAGGATTGCTCTTTTAACATTTTATATGCAATTTAATTTATCGTTATTAAAAAAATAATCTTAGAGTTGTGGCGATCAGACAATAGTAACTGATCGGGGATGACTGTAATCGGGCTTTATAAACAATAATATCTGGTTGGAAAAAATAGTTATTAAAATTATGCGAACGTACAAAGTACACATATCAGAAGTGAAACGTTGGCAAACTAATTTTTAAATCTCGATTACATACAAATCAAATCAAATCAAATCATTTATTATGCATAAGCCCTAAAAGGGCACTTACATATTGTCAATATTACATTTTTTTTTTTTAAATTAATCTACCACCGGATCGGAAAGCCGCCACAAACTGAGAAGATCCGGCAAGAAACTCAGTGGGCTCGTCATTTTTTTTTTAAATTATATGTTTTCTAATATTATTGGATACATGTTTAATCCCCATTAGCTCCAGTAAGATGCCCTTCGAGTAAAGATTTATTTTTTAAAAGTTAAATACACCATTAACAAAAAACACAAAAAAGAACAGAAATGGTTGGACCAGATTCCACAAGCGGCACTCGATCACGAGTTAACTACTAAAGCAGCCATCACGCCCCTCAACCACATTCGAGGGAAGGGAGAGACCCGCTCACGTAGCTACCGCAGGCAGAGACCTTTTTAGTAAGCATGACCACACCAAGATCTATAAATTACAATCAAATCGCTCAATTAAATCAATAAATAACTCGTTACACCAACATCAACCAATAGCGTACATTCTCTCTCTCGTGCGGCGTTTCTCGTGTCGCGTTTCATCTGAAAAATTTTACCCTCGTGTGCGCAAAGAAGTTTCATTTCAAAATAAATATGGCGCTTAACGAAAAAATGTGACTTAGAAATAAAGATGGCGCGTAATTTTTTTGTCTCCCATACGTCGATAAAAAAGTTTCGATTCAAAAAATTTAATCAAATCCGTCATTTCTTTTGTACTTTAATTATATCAAATAGTTTTCGTGTTAATCAACTGTTAAGAAAGAAATTCGTTAAGATAGATTTTTGCCTGGCAAGATAATTATGTCATCCGATTGCCGCAACTCAAAGGTATAACGGGGGAATATGGAAATGTCATGTCACGCTCTTGTATTATATTCTTTTTGTTTAGTGTTTTTTGTGTATGTATATTGAATAATTTTGCTGGTATTTTATGGAATATGGTACAGTTAAAGTACTAAAGTATAGTGAATACGGTATAATAGTGGTTTACGTGTATTTTCCTGTTCTCCTAAAAGTCGCAACGAAATTATTAATTTGGTTATCAGTGCCCAAGAAATGGGAACGACTTGACTTACTGACGTACAATGACTATTGAGGCTACGTAATATAAAGAAGTGATAAATAATAAATGAAGAAAATTATTACCTTAGACAAGGCAGTATGGTGATTGACTAATAGCATGCCCATAAGGGCGAATAAAATTAATAAAAATCAAAGGTATACCGATGTTCTAGATTTAAAATTAAATGTTATAGACCTTTAATGAAGGTCATGGATATTCTCAACGGATATAGTCAATTAGTCGCATTGAGTCGTACCTACTGCATATGCGAGATATCTCAAAATACACAGCCATAGTTTACGATTAGGAAGAGAAAGCCGACAGTGACCCGACGTTATTGAAGGCAAATATCCACGATGGCATTGGTTCATTCAAAAGGGAAGTTATATGCTGGTTTGTGGGGTCCCATGCCACATTTCTGTCATCCATCACTGCAATGTCTGAAGCTGCAAAACATATTAATAAATATTTAATGTTAGGTATGCGCAACATTTACAATGCATCAGCTCCAGTAGGGTCCCGTGTGACCGCTACAGTGCGTTGTATTGAGTGCGACGTGCCCCGCTACGAGCCACTAGACATAAACAAGACATATAAAGTTGTCACACAGAACTACATCGGAGACGGAGGCGGCGGTTACACGGTATATAGTATTTGTATTAAAACTACAGGGTGGAAGGGGACCGCTCCCGAAAACAAAGAAAGGTAACCCTACTAATCCTACTTATAATGATAGGCTAGAAAAAAAAATTCGGAAGAATAAACAAATTTTTTTTTCACCACGCGAGGTTGTTGAACTCCTGAACATATGATCGTGAGTTTTGAATAGATTGCGTCTTTTCACATCTGAGTAAAGTTACGTATTTTTTATGGAATTATCGTTACATGGCACTGTCCTAATACGATGGAATGTGAAAAAAACTTAAAATTCGTTGTAAAAAAAAATTTTTTTTTCATTTGAATCGATTTTTTTACTAGCCTATCATTACAACTAGAACTAGTAGGGTCACCTGTCTTTGTTTACGGGAGCGGTCCACTTCCACTCTGTATATATATTTTTTAAATACATACATATCATCACGCCATATTCCTTGCAGGGTAGGCAGAGAGAACAGAGTGCCAGAGAACTCTATCTTTGCATACTTCACTCGCTTCCTCAACATTCATAATTCTCTTCATACACGCTCGCAGGTTTCGGAGACTCTTGACTCCACCTTCCTTCAGTACATGACCGATTTGGTCTAGGTAGGTTAGTCTCGGTCTCCCCCGATAACTACATCCTTCCACTTTCGCATTGTATATCTTCTTAACCAGACGTTCGTTCGGCATTCTTTCCACATGTCCGAACCATCGCAGCATTCCCTTTCGCATCTTTACACCAATACTCTCTTTCATACCTACTCGCTCTCTTACGTCGTCGTTAGGAATGCCGTCGGTCAGCCTTACTCCACAGATTTTCCGCAGAGATCGCATTTCGACCGCATTAATTTTACTTTCATACTCTTTTCTGCATACCCAACTCTCGCTTCCATACAGTAATGTTGGGACAAGCACTGCGTTATGTATTGCTACACGTGCCTTCTGGCTAAGGTGGTGGCTACCGAGAAGTTGCCACAATGCTCCGTTCACTCTATTTCCCGCATTCACTCTTCGCTCTATATCAGTGGTGTACCTTCCATCTCGGCTAAATCCACATCCAAGATATACAAATTCATCCACTTGCTCTAGTACATCATTACCTATTGTTACTCTTACATCCGTTCTGGCTTCATCTCTTTCAAAGACATTATTTTGGTTTTGTTCACATTCACGCGTAGACCTCTTTTCTTACAATCTTCTGTCATTGTGTCGACTAGGGTCTGCAGGTCAGTCGCTGACTGTGCCAGCAGGACTGCATCATCTGCATACAGCAGAGCAGTGACCACTGAGTCGCCCATCTGGACTCCCACATTCATATCGTTCAACCTTTGGAGACATTTATCCAGATATATGATAAACAGCCTGGCTGACAGAACGCACCTCTGCTTAACGCCGATATTGACGTCACACCAAGGCGACATTCCATCATCCAGCCGCACACAGGCTCTACAGCCAGTAGCCCTCTACTGTCTCTCCACCTTATTTTTTAAATAAAAACTGCAATAAGATTTTTTTTTATTGCCAGGGACTTTACAAATATACAATCTAAAGTATACAAATTGCACCTAAAACAGCAATTTCTGGATCAGACGTGTGACATCTACCCGACGATGTTTACACAGTATACAGATTTGATCATTTTGACATTAGGAAATACATGTCTCCTTTAAAGACATACATACATACATATCATCACGCTATATCCCTTGCAGGGTAGGCAGAGGGAACAGAGTGCCAGAGAACTCTATCCTTGCATACTTCACTCAATGCCTCAACATTCATAATTCCCTTCATACACGCTCGCCGGTTTCGGCGACTCTTGACTCCACCTTCCTTCAGTACGTGACCAATCTGGTCTAGGTAGGTTAGTCTCGGTCTCCCCCGGTACCAACATCCTTCCACTTTCGCACTACGAATTAATTATTTCCTTTAAAGACGAAAATATAATACAAAGCGAAGATTGAATGTTGTACAACAGGTCACGCTGGTGTAAGTGGTAGCACGATTGGAACGTATTTCCAATAGGCGTGGGTTCGAATCCCACGTGTGACAATCATTTTTCGCCCGTATTCAAGTTTTTATAAATAATCAAGCATGTTAAATTTCAGTAATTTGAACTTATATATACTTAAGTAAGCTATATTATTTTTCAGATGTTGGAAGAGCATAGAGAAAATCTGGTAAACGCAGAAGTGGATTACGTGATGTTACAGAGGTACATGCGACGACAGGGGGTCGTCGTAAGAGACCTGGATGGAAGAATTCAAGTAGTGTATTAAATATATTTATTTACATACGTGTATATATTTCTAATAAATAATGAATAGCTAACCTTTATTTTTGATTTCAAACTCCAATGTATATGACTAAACAATTTTTTTTTATATACTAGCAAAACCAGCCCATTGATTTGTTTTTTGGAAGTCGTTATATTGCAGCGCCGCCTGGTGGTGAGTTACATCACTGGGGATAGCGTATAAACCATCTCAGTGAAAAACTACATATACATACTAATTTTCATAATGACCGGTCAAATAGTTTTTGAGTTTAGCAATGTCATATATACAAATATCCGCTTTTAACGTGAAAAGATATAACACACTTTTATTTCGATACATTAATTGTGTTGTCATAATTATGAGGTTAGCCTGATACACATACATACATACATACATATCATCACGCCATATCCCTTGCAGGGTAGGCAGAGAGAACAGAGTGCCAGAGAACTCTATCTCTGCATACTTCACTCGCTTCCTCAACATTCATAATTCTCTTCATACATGCTCGCCGGTTTCGGAGACTCTTGACTCCACCTTCCTTCAGTACATGACCGATCTGGTCTAGGTAGGTTAGTCTCGGTCTCCCTCGGTACCTACATCCTTCCACTTTCGCATTGTATATCTTCTTAACCAGGCGTTCGTTCGGCATTCTTTCCACATGTCCGAACCATCGGAGCATTCCCTTTCGCATCTTTACACCAATACTCTCTTTCATACCTACTCGCTCTCTTACGTCGTCGTTACGAATGCGGTCGGTCAGCCTAACTCCACAGATTTTCCGCAGAGATCGCATTTCGACCGCATTAATTTTACTATCATACTCTTTTCTGCATACCCAACTCTCGCTTCCATACAGTAATGTTGGGACAAGCACTGCGTTATGTATTGCTACACGTGCCTTCTGGCTGAGGTGGTGGCTGCCGAGAAGTTTCCCCAACGCTCCATTCACTCTATTTCCCGCATTCACTCTTCGCTCTATATCAGTGGTATACCTTCCATCTCGGCTAAATCCACATCCAAGATATACAAATTCATCCACTTGCTCTAGTACATCATTACCTATTGTTACTCTTACATCTGTTCTGGTTTTATCTCTTTCAAAGACCATTATTTTGGTTTTGCTCACATTCACGCGTAGACCCCTTTTCTTACAATCTTCTAAAATCAAATTCTCTCTCCAGATCCACAAAACTGCGGAAAACCCTCTGACCTAGAGCCAGATGCTTCTCCACAATGTTGCGCAGAGAGAACACTTGATCCATGCATCCCCTTCCACTCCTGAAACCTCCTTGTGTCTCACACAGTAAACCATCGGTTAGCCTGATGTTGTATGAAAATCGATAATTTTATATGATTAAGTATTATTGATAAGAGATTAATTCTCTTATCTAATTAACTAATCTCGCTTTTCTGTGTGATGTTAAAGTAACAATACAATTCACCACCACTTCCTTTGCCGCGGGTGTCGTAAAATACGACCTAGGGGTATAATATGCATATAAGATCAACGCGAAAGAAGGAACTGCGAAATAAAAACCTATGTAAACCAATGTGACTAGAAGGTCACTTACTTTTCTATTATGGAGAAGATTCGAGCCTAGCAGTGGCACATATGTGAGCTGGAATGATAGTTTCTCACTAAGATATAGGTAAAACCTTGTGTCACGGGAAACTTCATAAAGTTATCGACATAAAATCCATCTACCTTTGGCATAGTAATGTGGGGATCGAACCCATGTCGCTTAGTGTACTTGACCACACTACCAGATGTACTGTGCATAGATGTGCAGTCAGAATTTATATGTTACCTAATAAAATAAACGATTTTAAATTATTTGTGTAAAATCTATTTCAATTACTGTCTTTAACTTCTACTCTCAAAGTATTTACATATTTTTGCTTTAGCTTTTGCTATCTTATTTACCGAATTTCATCAAAATATGACAAATACAAACGAAATTGTAAATAAAATATCATTTCATGATATTTTTTTACGCTAATCTCTTTTAACGATATTTTTTACGTTCTTATGATGTACTAGAGCAAGTGGATGAATTTGTATATCTTGAATGTGGATTTAGCCGAGGTGGAAGGTACACCACTGATATAGAGCGAAGAGTGAATGCGGGAAATAGAGTGAACGGAGCGTTGGGACAACTTCTCGGTAGCCAACACCTCAGCCAGAAGGCTCGTGTAGCAATACATAACGCAGTGCTTGTCCCAACATTACTGTATGGAAGCGAGAGTTGGGTATGCAGAAAAGAGTATGAAAGTAAAATTAATGCGGTCGAAATGCGATCTCTACGGAAAATCTGTGGAATTAGGCTGACCGACCGCATTCGTAACGACGACGTGAGAGAGCGAGTAGGTATGAAAGAGAATATTGGTGTAAAGATGCGAAGGGGAATGCTCCGATGGTTCGGACATGTGGAAAGAATGCCGAGCGAACGTCTGGTTAAGAAGATATACAATGCGAAATTGGCAGGATGTAGGTACCGGGGGAGACCGAGACTCACCTACCTAGACCAGATCGGTCATGTACTGAAGGAAGGTGGAGTCAAGAGTCTCCGAAACCGGCGAGCGTGTATGAATGTTGAGGACGCTAGTGAAGTATGAAAGGATAGAGTTCTCTGGCACTCTGTTCTTTCTGCCTACCCTGCAAGGGATATGGCGTGATGATATGTATGTATGTATGTTTTAAGTTATAAAAAATTAAAATCTTAAAAGTTATAAGTATAAATATGTAAAATCTTGTAATAAGGAGAAATTATATCATAATATTTATTTCTTAAACAATAAAATACTCTTATGAACAGCCTGCTTACTTGTAATTCAGTCTATCTGTAGGGATAATGATAGATAACTGCTGTCTGGTAGCGGCGTTGAATACTACCAACCCTTGCTTTACTCGTAGGTGTCGTAAAACACGACTAAGAGCCTTATAATGATGTGGGCCAACTTCATCTGATACCGTTTGGTCAACAATAACATTCCCAAGGAGGGTTGACGTTAGGCAGGCGGCCGGTCATAAAACTATTGCCAATAACTTCTACAATATGTAATATGTAAGAAGAGTACCTATATATTGTATCGATCCCAAGTAATTGGTATAAGAGTAGGAGATGTAGGGATAGTAAAGTTAAATTGCAACGCGTAAAATATTTTAAAACACTTTATTTTGATTTGTTTGTATAAATATTACAATTGATATAGACGCTATTCTATTGATGATAAAAGAATAAGAGGATTATTAATATATTTCTTAATTATATATATATGCGTATAAATACCTATTCGTGATATATAATTTGATAACCATGCGATTATGATAAGTTCCTTGTTTAAATGTTATCAAATACCTATTTAAGAACACGCTGTGATCGTAGCTTAGTTGGCCAAAAGGAATTAAATAATTATTTCCATGTCAGAATGTTTTTCGAGCAAGAGAGTATGTAGGTATATATCAGCTTGACCCATCGGATGGACGATAGGTCTCGTTCTTAAACTCATATGAAGGGACAGCGCCGTAATCACCACACTTGCCTGGCGTGTTGGCAGTAGCAGTAAGGTGTTATGTCTCCCAGGAAAGAGCTACTTCCCGCTCTCCTGGTTAAGCAACCTCTCAGGAACAAGTAACGAGTGGCGACAATTTTATTTTTATCCCATCACCACGCTAGAAGGGCCACATAGGTGGTAAATTGAGGAGGCAAATCTGTTTTAAATTAAGCTTAGAGACATCGTAATCCCATATCTCACCTGGAGCTGTAGGTTTGCTATTTTACCCATTGCTATGTATGCGTCAAAGGTATATTAAATGTCTTTCCTCTCAAACATATATCTAAGAATATGTAACAAATAAGACCACAGATGGATTTTCTTTTTACTCATCACAAACGTTCTAAACAATATTCTTTCTAATGCGAAAACGAGACTTCATAGTTTTATTTCGATTTATTTATTGTAATGATTTGACGCATTTTAGGACACCCGTAGGAAAGAAAGAGGGTTGTGAATTGTGTTTTATATCACCACCTTGCGGGGAGACATATTACTAAAAACGGACGCTAGTTACTTACTCCTGTGCTATAAGGTACTTACCGGGGGTAGATTTTGATAATTCAAAAAACAACTTTTACTGGGGCATAATAAATGTATGACAGAGTAGTCAATCCCTAAAAGAGGACATTTTTCAAATGTTTTTTTTAATTAAACAAATATCGGACGTAAGCTACTATAATGACAGACGCACGGATAATGTGTCCGTCACCATGCCATTTTCTTATTAGTTACCTACATATATCTAGGTAATTTACTTACTAGACAGGTATTTTTTATTGCTTTTGGTTATGAACAAGCAAGCATCTTGATAGATAAGTATAAGTAGTGACTGCCGCGCATGAAATTTAGCGATACTAGAGTTAAAGCTAAGTCATTGCCTATCATAACAGAGTACCTACGTTGCAGAATTAGTAGGAATAGAATGAGGACAGGAAGGGATTCCTTCGACTCTCTTGCGAATCGAACAAAGCATATTAGCGATTTGTTATTACTATTCAGACGTCGATTTTCTGCGAAAGTGTGATAATACAGTGACGAGTCGACGCATCTATGGCTGCAGGCAGAAAAATGACGACGGTGCGTTCTACACAAAGCATGAGGACTGCCGACAGAAGTGAAAACTCAAACCTAAGAAAATAATGAATATTATAAATTAAAATAGAACAACAAGTACGTATTTCAGCTAATTTCACGACGCTCACACTGTTTACTTCGCTGTATAGCAAGTATACCACGCGCATGTGCTTGGGATCTACCGACTCACTCTCTTTCTTTCAACCTTTGTATATCTTTCTTTCTCTCTCCCTCTTGCGTTGGAATATTGGACGCTAATCGCTGCTAACGCTCGCGCTGGCCTGTAACAGGTATACTACACGCATGCGTTCGAGTGCCATTGCGTTAAACGTTTAACGTAACCTTGTTGGAAGTCGCATTAGAAGTTTCACTTCAAAATAAACCACTGGTCTTATTTTATATATTTATTTTTAAATTTTACAAAAAAATAACAATCGTTAAATCTTTCTTATAGGAACAAATGCAGAAAACTAGTCAAATAGATTTAATAGCTGACAGCTTTGACAGCCGTTGGTGACGAGTTAAATATCCTTTTTAGCATCCTCATTTTCCTTCATAACTGTCATTATTTTAAAATTTGACAGATTTGTTGACAGGGTCACAGTTCGGCCGATATATATCCAAATTGGTAGTCTTTCAACGCAAAAATAATTTATATGTAATTATTCTCGTGATTAATAAATATAGTGACACAATTCAACTTAATAGTAACATAGTGAGTTTAATTGTATGAATAATTAACTATGTCTTTCATTTGTAAAAATTATATGCAATAATCATATTATAATGTCGTTGTCATAATAATAATGAGTAAATTAATGGCGTAATAAATATTATTTGAATGTATTAAGTACAATTATTTGCATTTTGCATGTTTACGTTTTTGAGTATAAATTTTAATTCTATGATTCCTAACATATTCGTATTAAATACTTTTAAAACAAAATCATAAATTATCACATTTATTAGAGCAAATTTCAACAGTTATTCTTTTTATTTGCAACTCTATATTTTTATTTATTATCTAAAACGGCCAAATGTATGATGAAACTTATCTTGCAGGTTTATTCGTAAAATCATATGTTTTTTTTAATAAAAACTTGATTACGAACGTAAAATGAATTGCACAATTGGAACGGATTTCCCATAGGTGTGGGTTAAAGTCCCATGTGTGATATTAATTTTTCGTTCGTAATCAAGTATGTCAAATGCTAAATTTCAATAATTTGAATATTTAAATTAATTACGTCAAATATATGTGAATTGTATTAAAATATAATACAAAATAGTAAAATACAAACGAAAACCGTTACAAAATACATTACATTACCTACGTCAAATAAAATGTGAGCATTACAAATACATTCGATTACAAATACATTTGAATTGTATTCATGCGTGGGGTTAGTTACCCAATTGTCATCTTTACTATATTAATACACTTCACTAACACAACCATTTGAAGGATCAAATTTTAATGGGCGTTATTAAAAACAGAACAAAATAACGTACAAATACATTTGGTATATAGAAATATGGTATAAAATATTTTAATACATAATTGTTTCACGTCTATGTAGCCGAGAACAATTCCTAAATCAGCTCCATCGCTAATATTAGATTATATACAAATAAAAAAAATATTTGAAAGATGTTTAATAGAAATTCCAATCTAAAAGTAACATGATTATGATATTATGTCCATTAAAAGTGTTCTGTTGCAAAGAATTTCATATTATATTTTATCAAATACAGAGTTTAGAAGAAAATTTAAAAGAAAATTAAATATATTGATTTTAATTTTTTTTTAATGCAAATCAACATTAACAATGTTTATATTTATTTATTAATCTGACGTCACATAAATATTTGATTATTATATTATGAAGCTATATAAAAAAAAATTACGCGGTTTTAATTTAAAAATATACTGCCGAATATATAAGACACAATAAAAATTAACAATTTTATAATAATAAGATGAAGATAAAATAAAATTGATAAATAAAAGGAAAATACATAATAACTTATTTAAACGATGAATCTGTTCGTGTATATGTACTTAACTCCTAAACGGCTGAACGGATTTTGATGAAAATTTTTGAGTTTGAGTGATTCTTTGGATGATTCTAATTGTTAATGTACATTGGATTCTGTAAGTGCTATTATAGTGATAGGATACAAAACATCTGTTGAGTTATTGAGTCCGCTAGTTATTTATAAATAATTAAATAAAAATTCAATGACAGTTATTCTAATCGTAATTACATCTTATAATATTCAGAATCATAATAGAAACGAAAGTAATTATATTCAAGTAATTTACGAAGTACATATGACATACAAATTGAAGCTAAGAATGGTAAATAATGAGTTAAATATAGCCTATTCTGTCGATTACTTAAAAATAATAATTGCAATGGAGCTATTGATGAAGTATTTTTATTACAGTGGCAGAAGTAGGTGGTAAGGTCTGTCAACATTGAGGTAGTTCAACTTTAGGCACCACTATTAAGGGTAGGTCCCGTTTGAACGCGTCTATGTCTACGATGAAGTCTGCGTTATTCTCTGTCGCATCACCAATTGCATTGGACGCGTCTAAATACGTGAGGTCATATTGTTTAGATGGTTTCGGTACAATGGTTTCGTTGCCTTCTTTGGTTGCTTTGTGTCCCATTACCTGAAAAATTTAACATTTAAATATAATCTATGCTATTGTAATGTTCGTACATTTATTTTTCACGCTAAATTGTAGTCCAAAACCAAATTCTATAATTTTTAAAAAACCTTTGTTTGCTAGCCTCCTCGTATGTGTTTTACAGCTCCAGAACGACAAGGTCGATAATAATAATAAAAAATAGTGTATAGTAAAGAAGACAAAGCATTGGACAAGACATTGATAAAAATTATTATAACAATAAAAATACTTTTATTAATTATATTTATAGAAACTTGTTTTGTTTTGTCGTGCCTTTTAGCTGTTAGCCGCAAATACTTAACCCAGACAATGGGTGGGAGCTGAGGGCTCTCAACCCGGAGGATATAACCTTGGTGCTCATGCAACCATTTAGTAGAAGCGCACGCGCGTGTGTGTGTATGTGCCTGCGGGCGTGCGTGTACATGTGGGCGTGCGTGTGCGTATGTGAATGTGCGAGCATGTGTAGGCGTGCATGCATGTGAGTACGTGCATATGTGTGCAAGCCTGTGTGCGCGTATCTACAAATTCGGGCGTGTGCAATCGTTATTGAGATATTAACAAATAGGAAACATGTATACCTGTACAGATAATTTCCTGAAGTGTGATTTGTTGCCTGTTGAGAAGTGGTTCTCCACCCAGCTCTTGATGTCCGATAATTTAACATTTTCTATAGCTTCAGCTTCCATATACAATCTGTGAAATTGATATTCTCTGCTCGCAATCTCTCGCCAATTTCTCTCAACCTGTAGGTACAATTGCGAATAGAGAATGTTGTTATTCGACATACTTTTATTAATTTAACTTAGTACGTATAATTTGAGTGACTGTATTCTTTGCTATATCACTTCTTTCTCGTCACCCTAATAATTATATGCATGAAAGGCAAAATTAAGATTGACGGCTTACCGCGCTCTATATACTACAGTGGACACAGACTTGTCATTTCTTCTACATGTTCAATCAACGATCGATCGAATCGACGTATATAATGTTTTATTGAAAGTTCTTTTCGACATAATACAGTAGCATTTAGCAGACTTGATTCCTTGAATTTTTCTATGCAGCTAGATGACTTGCTTGTCTTTACATAGAAAAACATCTTACCAAATTTTTACTAGTCTTTTACTTAATAGTGGTAGGACGACACTGTTGACAGTACTCTGTCTACAGCCGCGGGCCGGTCCGTCCGAGGTAGAACCACACTCTCGCAGAAGATCGACGCCTGAGCAAAGGCAATGCGCGGCTGTACTTCATTCAGTGAGCGAGATAGTCGAGAGTCCAATTTTCTCGGTGGGTTTGAGGTTTTTATTGGTAGGCAGCGGACCAGCTATACTCTGGTATTGCAAAGGTCCATGGGCGGCAGTAACACTTACCATCAGGTGTGCTGCTTGCTCGTTTGTCATCAATAACAATATAAAAAAAATGCTAGATATTTGGATAACCTTACCTCTTCTTTGAGCTCATAGTCGGTGGTATGTTTCAGTTGTATGAGCGAGTGCTTGGTGGCAGTGAGTGTGCGTTCGTTTAGCCGCTTCATGTCACGTGCGAACTTCTTCAGGAACGATTCCACCCGTGTGTCCACATACGATACACTGTAATTTAAAGTAACTTAATTTAACGACTAATATATAATGCTGCTGTTGTACACATAGTGTAGTGGTTAAAATACCGACCTACAGTGTCAGTGTCGTGGTTTAGGTTTCCACGCAGGATAATTCTTTGTGCGATTTTTTGATACCACCCTGAACTAAGGAAATAATCGTTGTATTGCAGGGGACTTTACAAACCTATAAATTAACGGATACAAATTACATCCAAACCCAGAGCAACACTTTATGGATTGCACAAAGTATTGTCCTGCGTGGGAATTGAATGCACGACGCTGACACGTAAGGTTGATATCTTAACCACTACGCAGTGCAGTGCAGTCATATAAACGCATAATGAGTTTGACGTATAATATATAATTTTAAAAAGCAAAGGGAACAAAGGAGCGGGCACGCTCTCCTGTGAAATCTATAACACCATACGCCCTTTTCAAAGGACGGTCAACAATGGCGATCGCCATTTGTGAAAAGTTGTATGTCCAACAGAATACTTCGATAGACTAATGAACAAATAATATATAATTAAACCCATGTTTATTGCATTTGAAACTGTATAGAATCGTTTTTACTAAAGTATATTTATTCCCGCTGACGGCTGGAGAAGATGTTATAGCTAACAAGCTATACCAGCTCTTCAATCTTTGCTGGACTAATGGCCGAGTACCTATAGACTGGTGTCAGGCGGTAATCGTACCTCTTTACAAAGGGAAAGGTTCGCGGCAAGATTGTAGAAGCTACAGGGGCATAAGCCTCCTTAGCATTGTCGGCAAACTGTATGCGAAAGTGTTGATTGAAAGAGTAGTGAAACTGACCGAAATGAAAATATGGGATGCACAAGCGGGTTTTCGAAAGGGTATGGGTTGCACGGATCAAGTCTTCTCTTTACGATGCATGACGCAAAAATTTTTGGCTAAAGATCAGAAAGTATTTTGCGCATTCATTGATTTGGAGAAGGCTTATGACAAAGTGAGGAGAAATTAACTGTGGTCGGTACTATCGATGTATGGGGTAGACGGCCAACTTATTCAGGCACTGAAATCCATCTATAAGGATTCCAGAGCCTGCGTAAGGATAAACGGGTCCTACACTGAATGGTTTAACATTGATAAAGGTGTTAGACAGGGATGTATAGCGTCACCGTGGCTGTTTAACCTATTCATGGATAGCTGTTTGCAAGATTTGAAAAATAATGAATGTGGTTTAAGAATGAATGAGTTACTCGTCAAATGTCTTCTTTATGCCGATGATCAGGTTTTACTTGCATCGTCGGCTGAAGATTTGCAGGCGATGGTAACTACTATGCATGATGCTTTTGAAAGAAAAGGTATGAAAGTAAATGTAAATAAGACGAAAGTAATGGTCTTTGAAAAGAATAAATGTATGACGGAATGTAATATTTCTATAAATGGTGAGGGATTGGAACAGGTGAAAGAATTTATATACTTGGGTGTACTGTTTACTAGTGATGGTAAAAATGATGATGATGTTGAAAGACGAGTTAATGCTGGCAATAAAGTGAATGGGGCATTGTACGCTTTTATGAAGAGTAGGAATGTGTCTAATAGGGCACGCCTAGCTGTACATAGGGGAGTATTAGTGCCCACTCTCATGTATGGTAGTGAAAGTTGGATTTGGCAGGGAAGACATGAAAGTAGAATAAATGCTGTAGAGATGAGATCTCTTCGTAGTATGTGTGGTGTAAGTATGAAAGATAGAATTAGGAATAGTGTTATAAGACAGCGCTGTGGTGTGAATGAAGAAGTAGCGGCAAAGATAAAAAAGGGAATGCTGAGGTGGTTTGGCCACGTGGAAAGAATGAGAGAAGAAAGGTTGACTAAGCAAGTATACAAAGCGAGTGTGAGTGGGACGTTTACAAGGGGAAGACCACGTCGTACCTTTCTGGATCAAATTGAAGATGTATTGGCGAAAGGTCAGGTTAAGAGTACGCGTAACCGTAGAGCATGCATGAAGACTGTGATGAGTGTGAATGAAGCGATGGAGGTATGTCAGGATCGTGGTTTGTGGCAATCCGTAGTCTCTGCCTACCCCTCTGGGTAACAGGCGTGAGGCTATGTATGTATGTATTTATTCCCCGTGGTGAAGGGGTAAGAATACAATTCACCACCCTATCTTACCCGTGGGTGATCATAATAGACTACTAAGGGATATAAAACACATAAAACTCGAAACAAAACCCTTTACCAACAAGTCTGACCAGCGTGGTATAGTGGGTCAACTTCCCTCCCATTATGGAGGAGGCTCGAGCCCAACAGTGGGACATATAAGAGCTAAGATGATGATAATAGTATATTTGATCGTAGACTATACCTGAACTTGTCGACTTGCGTGTTGACAGTGACAGAGAAGCCGAGCACGCCAAACGTGTACCGCATCATACTAAATACGCTATAACCCAGCTGCTCCTTGGTGCGCAATGAGTCGAACACAGGCTCCTCCATTAGCAACTGTAATTTTTTTTAATGAAATATAAAATCGGATATTTTCTACTTACTATTTAGAAAAATAAGACTTTTATAGTATAAATAATGATAGGGTTAGAGGCGGCTTTCTTTATAGTGCAGAGGGTGCGGTGCACCCGGGCGTCGGATGTTAGGGGCGTGGAGAGCCGCTCGGGACACAGAGCCTTCACTGTAACGCTTCATACGGAGCGAAACAACGAGACTAAGATTTACGACAATTAACGCATTCCAGCGAAGTTACGAGTTTAGTAGAACGTGTAGTAACTATCAACCTATTGCATTTTGTTCACGCATTTTGATATAAGATTGCCAGGTGATTGATTGCACCGGGGCGCTACATGTGCTAGAGCCGCCCCTGGATAGGGTAAGTTAATTATTATAATCATCATAACATTTGTATTTGATATTTCTGATATTTAACCGAGTATTACTCATGTGAAATGAAATTTAATGATGGTAGGGCCACATTGTTGACAGTTCTCTGTCTACATCCGCGGGTCGGTCTGTCCAGGGTAGTACCACACTCGCAGAAAATCGACGTCTGAGCAGTGGAAATTTGTTGTTAATCGCTCGGTGAGTAGAAGTAGCCAGCAGCCTAACTGTACCACTGGTATTGAAAAGGGCCATGGACAGCAGGAACTTTATCATCTGGTGTGCTGCTTGCTTATTTACCACCATTAGCAATAAAACAATGTATATTTTTTTACGAATGTTATCTTGTTAGAAGTTGATTTTACATACACTGAAGTGACCGAAACGACGGGGAACTTAAAATTAAATATAAACTTGACAAAATCTGAAAAAAGAAATATTTTAGTTCACAACAGTCTATTTTTTTAATAGTCAAGGGAAAAGTTAAAAAGTGAACGGCTGATGTGAGTTTCTAACTCAGTTGTTAATATTATTTTTCTATTTTTTAAATCATGCCATGATCATTAAAAAATGCCTTGCACCAAGGAAATACTCCTAGTATTGCGGGGGACTTTACAAACATATAATTAACGCTGACAAATTACATCTAGTAAACTCCAAACAACAGTTTGTGGATAGCATAAAATATTGTCTGCGTGGAAAACGAACCCTTCACATTGACACAGTACATCAGTATCTTAACTACGCTAGCTGTGCAGTCATTCTCATCTGTTGACTTGCTGTCATTTTCGTATGGCAATATCCAGCAAGGAACGTGCTATGATTAATAAGGCAATCGTTGATAAGAAAAGATAAAACAAGACAACAAACGTAGAAAGTAGAGATGGAGATGTCAAGGTCGATCAAGTTACCATGAGCACTTCAAGGGTGGCGGTGTCCTTGGGAGTGGTCGCCTCGCCCTGGTAGTAATTGGTGATGATGCTATTGGTGGATAATTCATTGAAGCTCAGTACTCGGATCTTGCGCTCACCGAGTGGCAACTGGTGCACCTTCACCTAACATCAACAAAAGAAATAAATGGTAAAAGACGAATAATATATTTTAATCTGTAAAGTTACTAATTGTGCTTTAATTTACTTTTACTTTACGATAAGTAGGAATTACATCATCTATATTTTATGATAAAATTGTAAAAAGTTAAAATCTGTACAAAAAAGGTATTATGAAAAACAAAATACCGATTGAAAGCATGCTGATGCTCTTTTAATTTTTTATATGTTTGTCTGTTAATTTGTTCGGAAATAAAGGCACAACTATAGGACCTGATTTCTAAAAGTGTAGTATGATAACAAGTAGAAAACTAGATTTACAGTACAGTATCTCAGCTCTTTAGATTCCAGTTTTTTAATGTACTTTCATATTGGGGAAACAGTATAGGTCCTAAGATACTTCCCTGTGGATCACCAAATGATATGTAAAAGTTTTCATCAAGATATTCTTTTTAACTAACAATTTCACTTATTTTAAAAGATGTCCCTTTAAAATAACTCGTAAACACTAAGGTGGCACCCCTTTTATTCCAAAACTTGCCAATATAAATTAAAGCATATATATTGATACAGTGTTGAAGGCTTTTATATAATTGATCTGTAATTATTACTCATAAAGTAGATATTTAACATTAATAATAAAACACCTTTATGCAGGAAAAAGTTGTTGTTATTGTTATATATATTATAATTTGTGAATTCACGAATAATTAAATAATATCAAAGGACAAATCAAAAATAAAATCGTACTAGTGTTTACCTCAGGTATTTCCTCCTCGCTGAGACCCTCCCACCGTATATTGCGAAGCACGATATCTGAAATCTCGAGCGATTCATACCACGCGAGGTTGCCCTGCATCAGGATCTGTCAAATTATACATAATAACTACATGGAACATCAATATTTTGACATTATCACATCTAAACGGACACGACATGTCTTTAAGTCTCATCTGAAGTACCTACATTCACATAGCTTTCATTGTCTGTATCTTTTTTTTGTAAGATATATCGCCTATGGCAAAGTGGAGTGCCCACGTTTGGATTTATGATTTTTGCGCGTCGCGATTTCGCACCTCGACGGCGAGAACGAAACCGCGGATATATCTGTGTAATGGCCTCGCGGAACGATTGTCTATATCATTTTCACAAGAATTAATGATTTAGAGGGACGTAATCTATATTTCTTTTCGGTTTTGATGTTAAAGTTAAATTACTTTAATCGAATTATGATAAGAAATTGCATTGTTAGACTGATATAAGAGTGTCTTAAGACTCATGTAATGGTGGTTGGTAGCCTTTCAAAAGGAGTATCTATATATGTATCTGGTTGATTAATTCATTAATCTCGACACGAAACTACTGGAACTAAGAACATGAAATTTTGACTATTACTTCTTTTTGCAACATATAGACTCATTAAGAAATTGTTATATGAAATTCAACCCCAAAAGGGGACGAAAGCCAGTGGCAAAGTTTGTAGAGGCAGCAAAAATCTTTACTCATTGACTTTAAGCACGAATATTCTTCAGTAATAATAAGTAAACACGTGCTTGATTTGTTATTGAATTAAAATTTAGCACATATAAATACTAGATGTGTAAGAATGTAATTGTGGTGACGGTGTAAGAATATAAAGATATACCATGCGAAAGTGGAAGGATGTAGGTACCGGGGGAGACCAAGACTAACCCACCTAGACCAGATTGGTCATGTACTGAAGGAAGGTGGAGACAAGACTCTCCGAAACCGGCGAGCGTGTATAAAGAGAATTATGAATATTGAGGAAGCGAGTGAAGTATGCAAGGATAGCGTTCTCTGGCACTCTGTTCTCTCCGCCTACCCTGCAAGGGATATGGCGTAATGATATGTAATATGTATGTATGTATGTGTGTATAAGAATATAATTCGCCACCTCTTTTCTTAAACTTGTGTGTCGTAAAAGAAGACTAAGGGAAATAATAACCATATAACATCTGTGTAAGACAAGGAAAATCCGAAATAAAGCCCTGTGTTAACCTGTCTGACAGGCGTGATATAGTAGACCAATTTGCCTTCTTTTGTGATAGAGGCTCAAGCCCAGCATTGTAATGTATATGAGCTGAAATGGCGATGAATGATGAAATACTAGACAAGGCACAACATGTAGATGGTCATTAGAAAGGAATATTTTCAAAATCAGTCTCTCATAGGCAATATTCATACCTCAAGGTGAAAAATAGTGGGTGAATATCGTTTTAATATTTTTCGCAACACAAATAATAAAGGATATTTAACGTGGACATAATATATTATTTCTACGCAGACGAAGCTAAGTCACAAAAGCTACATATATATTGTTCTATATAATTAAAGTATTACCTGACAGTACATAGTGCTGAGTAATCGCTGGCTAAATTCTTTCAGGTCTTCTAACGTCAGGTCCTGTACAATGCTTGCTTTATCCCGTGGTGATACGTATGGCATCAGCAATAAATTCATACGAACATCCCTGGCAAATGAGATATGATTTAGTATTACCCTATTTATATTTTCCATTCATCAGCCGATCGAAGTCCAGTGTTAGGACTACCTCATCTTATCCCGGATTCATTAGATTCACACCTTCGTTATTGTAGGAGGGTAACTGACTTATTTTACCGAGCTGGTCAGACGTTTTGGCATATTAGAGTTCTATGTCGAAATTTCCTTCTCTTGCGTAGCTTTATCTGCTTGTTATCTGTATATCATATCGCGACTAATTCTTTTAAAACACTTACGGCTAAGATCGGGTGTTGAATTGCATTTTTATTCCGTCACCAAACGGAAAGACTTTACCTAAGAGTCATTAATGCTATGTAACTCTTAGTAGGCGGGTTGAAAATCTCAATTGGTTGTTACCCAAAAAGTGATCAATCTTATGGTGATTATTCAGTTAGTTTTTACCACCCCCACTGGCAAGTGATGACATAGTAGTCTTAACCGACCACCATAGGGATCGTTGCAATTTATTTATCCATGTGCAAATCCCCTGCTCCTTTCTTTACTATTTTCCATTTTCTCCGATCCTGCATCTAAGATGGTCAACGTATTGTGAGTGCTTATGGCACTACTGAAGCCTGAGCGACATTTATCAGTTACTTTATTTAAAATAAAAATATATATCAATAAGCATGGATTCCTCGTGTAATAACGGTATAAAAATACAATTGTCGCTTCTAATTCCATGTTCTTGGGAATTGTAAAACCCGGCTAAAGGTCGAATTAGGCGAGTGAGAACGTAATAGTGGCACTAGCTTTTCTGGAAAAAAGTATAACATCTTATTGTGATCTCCAAGTATAACGATCTATATCCAGCAATGAATGGCGAAATGCTGTATGATGAAGGGTGGATATAACAAGGTAAATATAACACGTACTTGGCAAGTTTGTGCGGTTTGATGAGTACGTTGTGGTATGTGCGAGCTCGTACTTCACGCACCGCGTCGAACATGGCCGGTGTCAGCTCCTGCGTGTTCTTACTCATCTCGCGTGTCACCAACTCCACCAGTAACTATAATTAATATACACTTAATATGCTTATTTATGCAAGCTACATTTATAGAACTTTTGTATCGACTAAACTATTTGCTAAAACATATGGCATCGATACCACACTGTCAAATCGATAACACGGGTTTGTGGTAGACATGGGCGAAACAGTACTTCGCGAAGTGATATGGCATTACATTTCGTGGCGAGTAATATTACATTTTACACTTCAAACATCACACATGACATTTCATGTCAAGTGTGATGCGTAATGCGATAGCGCTCTATATATACGGCGGGCGGCGTCAAGAAATATAAGCCTTAACGTTCTGAAAATAAAGCTCAAAATAAATATTGAATTGCCAGACACCGAACATTGCAGAAATGCAGAACAGTACACGGGTGTTCGCGTCATGTTTAATGTGATGTGTGATGTTTCATGTGATGTGTGATGTTTAATGTGATGTGTGATGTTTAATGTGATGTTTAATGTGATGTGATGTTAGTCGCGTAATGTGTAATGGGACAGTACACGGTCGGGTAATATTACGTGTGATACATCACTCGCATTACTTATACATGTCTAGTTTGTGGGCCTGTGCATTATCATCATCATTCTCCTACTCTTATCCCAATTACTTGGGGTCGATACAGTATGTACTCTTTTTTCATAGTACATATTGTAAAAGTTATTGGCAATTGCTTTATGACCGGCCGCTTGGCAGACGTCAATCCTCATTGGGAATGTAATTGTTGACCAATCGGCATCAGATTGAGTTGGCCCAGGTCGTTATAAAGCTCTTAGTCGTCTTTTACGACATCGACGAGCAAAGTAAGGGTTGGAATACTATTCTTAGCCGCTACCACACAGCTATGTGCTATCAACATGTAGACATTGTTTTTATAATAAATAAATAAAAAAGATTAGTTGATCGTAATTATAGGTAAAATGTTGAGATTGAGTAGACACTAGATATTATGTTAGGGCTCAAAATTTGTACTTTAGGTCTAACAGTTTTTTCTAAAGTATACACCTACAAATTAGGTACGACATAAATAATACTTATTGATAACTTATTGAAACTAGGCATCTTAACGATTGTCATATGATTATGGTTAATACTCAAAGAGCCTTGGTATTTCTTTCCTATTTATTTTTTCGCACGTCCCATTGGAGACAATGCAATAATTGCAAAAATTTGAAGACGTGTTGGTAACCATATGGTTGCATAACCTATGGTTGGTAACCATAGGTTGCATGGTTGCTATTATAAGTTTCTCAGAAGAATGCTGTTGGCCTTATCTTCGGAAGTAAGGAGTGGTGATATACTGTATTCTTAATTGTAAAGAAGAAGTTTCAATTAACATTTACTCACGTGGAGGTTTTGACTGTAACCATTGATTTTCATTGTGAGTCCTTTATCACCGACATATAACGAGTGTGACAAGTCTGCCATGTTTGCTGGATATACTTCTTCCTATTGAAATAAAAATATGATATATTATTGTACTATATATATTATTACTCTTAATATTCCAATTCGCTTATTGTCAAAAAGATAAATCATTTAATGACGAAGGTTTAACGTATGAAAATAGCTTAGCGGATAAATAGCGCAGGTACTAAGTAAACAACAGCCGCTTCTTCTTTTTCTCCTTCACAACCCGTATACGCCCTACTGTTGGGATCGAACCTTCTCTATAATGGGAGGGCAAAGGACCAACTATATCACGCTAAACAGATAGATGTGTTGACATAAGTTTTTACGTTCGATTTACCTTATCTTGTCATGATGTAGCATCTGTATATTATCTGTATATAATATTAATTTATTTTTACGACATCTATGGACAAGAATATGGGTGAATTATATTCTCATCACTGCGAGAATAGAGAAAGCAACGATTCATGATATAGACATAGCCAAACAAGAGTACAAGAGAAGAAAAAGAGAAGTGAAAGAAATTGTCAGAAAAAAGAAAGAGGATCAGAAAGACGAGTACGATAGAAGATTATCGCAGGATTACCAATCTAATTTAAAGATTTTCTGGAAATCCATAAGATCAGCTCGAGGTAAAGTTCAAAGTACAGAGCTTGCCTCGATCAGGGATAAGTATGGAAGGATAGTGAATAGAGAAGAATGTGTACTAGAGAGATGGAAGGAGTATTTTGAAAGCTTATTTGAAAGAGAAGAGCCACAAGATCTATCATTTGAGAGTGAAAGAGATCTTGAGGATGGAGAATGTGTTACTATGGTGGAAATTATGAACGCACTGAACGGTATGAAAGCGGGTAAATCTGCAGGATACGATAGGATTACAGTTGAGATGCTGACAGCTGGACAGGATATCATAGCTAACATGCTATACCAGCTTTTCAATCTCTGCTGGACTAATGGCCAAGTACCTGACGACTGGTGTAAGGCTGTAATTGTACCTTTGTACAAAGGGAAAGGTTCGCAGCAAGATTGTAGGAACTACAGGGGCATAAGCCTCCTTAGCATAGTCGGCAAACTGTATGCGAAAGTATTGATTGAAAGAGTAGTGAAAGTAACCGACAAGAAAATATGGGATGCACAAGCAGGTTTTCGAAAAGGTATGGGTTGTACGGATCAAGTCTTCTCCTTACAATGCATGGCGCAGAAATTTTTGGCTAAAGGTCAGAAAATCTTTTGTGCATTCATTGATTTGGAGAAAGCTTATGACAAAGTGAGGAGGAATGAACTGTGGTCGGTACTGTCTATGTATGGGGTGGACAGCCATCTTATTCACGCGCTGAAATCCATCTATAAAGATTCCAGGGCATGCGTAAGAATAAACGGAGCCTACACGGAGTGGTTTAATATCGATAAAGGTGTTAGACAGGGATGTGTAGCGTCCCCGTGGTTGTTTAACCTATTCATGGATAGCTGTTTGAAAGATCTGAAAAATAATGATTGTGGTTTACGAATGAATGAGTTACTTATCAAATGTCTTCTTTATGCCGATGATCAGGTATTACTTGCATCATCGGCAGAAGATTTGCAGGCGATGGTAACTACTATGCATGAAGCTTTTGAAAGAAAAGGTATGAAAGTAAATGTAAGTAAGACGAAAATTATGGTTTTTGAAAAGGATAAATGTATGACGGAATGTAACATTTTTATAAATGGTGAGGAACTGGAACAGGTGAAAGAATTTTTGTATTTGGGTGTTTTGTTTACTAGAGATGGTACAAATGATGATAATGTTGAAAGAAGAGTAAATGCTGGTAATAGAGTGAATGGGGCACTATACACCTTTATGAAAAGCAGAAACGTGTCCAAAAAGGCACGTTTAGCTGTACATAGGGGAGTATTAGTATCTACTCTCATGTATGGTAGTGAAAGTTGGATTTGGCAGGGAAGACATGAAAGTAGAATAAATGCTGTAGAGATGAGAGCTCTTCGTAGTATGTGTGATGTAAGTATGTAAGATAAAATTAGGAATAATGTTATAAGAGAGCGCTGTGGTGTGAATGAAGAAGTAGTGACAAAGATCAAAAAGAGTATGCTGAGGTGGTTTGGACATTTAGAAAGAATGAGTGACGAGAGGTTGACGAAGCAAATATATAAAGCAAGCGTGAATGGGACGAATACAAGGGGAAGACCACGTCATACTTTTCTGCACCAAGTTGGAGATGTGTTGACGAGAGGTCTTATTAAGAGTATGCGTAATCGTAGAGCATGCATGAAGACTATTATGAGTGTGAATGAAGCGATGGAAGTATGCCAGGATCGTGGTTTGTGGCAATCCGTAGTCTCTGACTACCCCTCTGGGAAACAGGCGTGAGGCTATGTATGTATGTATGTATATTCTCATTCCACGGCGGTCAGTATCAGGATCGGTCGCATGTCACTAATAGAAGAAGCAATTTAGAGTTAACACAAATTGATTTGCCTTTCTTTAATACCTTCTTAATTAGTTTCCACAAACTTCAAGATTTTCGAAAAACTTGATAATTGGCACACGTATAAAGAACCAAAAATAAATTAAGCTGGTTTTAACATACATACAGACCATCACGCCATGTCCCTTGCAGGGTAGGCATAGAGAACAGAGTGCCAGAGAACTCTATCCTTACATACTTCACTCGCTTCCTCAACATTCATAGTTCTCTTCATACACGCTCGCCGGTTTCGGAGACTCTTGACTCCACCTTCCTTCAGTATATGACCGATCTGGTCTAGGTAGGTTAGTCTCGGTCTCCCCCGGTACCTACATCCTTTCACTTTCGCATTGTATATCTTCTTAACCAGACGTTCGTTCGGCATTCTTTCCACATGTCCGAACCATCGCAGCATTCCCTTTCGCATCTTTACACCAATACTCTCTTTCATACCTACTCGCTCTCTTATGTCGTCGTTACGAATGCGATCGATCAGCCTAACTCCACAGATTTTCCGTAGAGATCGCATTTCTTGCTTGTTCTCAAGCTTGTTTTTATAGTTATAATTTCCATAAGAGAAGGCAAACTCGAAATTAAACCCTATACCAACACGTTTGACCAGCGAGGTATAGTAGGTTAATTCCCTCCCACTACGGAGGAGGCCCGAGCCCAACAGTGGGACATATATGGGCTGTGATGATGATGATGAATTTCGAATAAGCCTATAGTAGCTTATCCAAGGGGAAAATGTTTTTTGTCACGTTTGAGAGCCGAGACTACGATCGTCACTGGCTTTATAAGTTTCCTAGGAGATTGCTATTTACCTTTTCTATTGATTATTCAACGGGGTTTTACGACTCCCGCGAGGAAAGTAAGAGTAGGTACTACAGCATATTTAGGGTCATTAGTATTTCATAATGCTCCAGGTAGCATTTTAAATTATTACTGTATACTCATAATTTTGCACATACCTTCAACCCTTGTTGGAGAACATCTGTCCATAGGTCCAGTAGACATGATCTGTGAAAAGCGAATAATAATTTCATAGGTTTTAAGTCCAAATTCAATATCGTTTTCATTTTTGGTATCCACAGTTGTAGTTGACAGGTTAAAAAAAAACACATGGTTGCCGGTAAAGTTGGTTTACGGACGATAATTTTACGTGTGAGAACATCATTAGAAAACATTGATGGAAAATTACATTCTTTTATGAATTGAACAAACATAAACAATGGGAACCACATTAACTTTTCACTTCGCTTTATAAACAGTTGACAAAACAGTTCACGTCAAATTCTTAAAATGAAAGAACGCTTAGGCCGATCGTTCGTCTCTTTTGCTTGTTCCGCGTACTCGCTTGTACGCTCGGCTCAGGCGGAACGTGATAAAAACAGGAGAATGAATCGTATTTTGTTACTAGCTCCAGAATGATACCGTCTCACCAAGAAATATATGTATAGTTTATACTCACTCTCTAGGTGATTTAAGACTGAGCGGTGTGATGAAGTAGAAATACAATAAGGCCGTAGGAAATCGAAACTTGAAGTCTGGTTTATACCATAGTTCCATGTGGCGATTCTTACGGATAAGATTTGGTTGATCTAGTCTGAAATTAAAAGCATTTAAAAGTTGTAATTTAAAATTTTGAACATTAAGGTTACTTAAAATACTAGCGTTATCCGCGGCGTCGTTCGCATCAACGTAGATTATGTAGCTTTTTTTTTCAAATTACTGAAATTTTGCATTTAACATGCTAGATTATTTATAAAAACTTGTTGATTAAGAGCAAAAAATGAATGTCACACGTGGGACTCGAACCCACACCTATTGGAAATCCGTTCCAATCGTCCTTTCACTTAGACAAGTGTGAGCTGTCGTATGATATTCAATTTTCGGCTCGTATTATATTTTCGTCTTTTAAAGGAGACTTGTGCTATCTACCCGACAATGTTTACACATTATACAGATTTTTAATACTCTAACTTTGCAGTTAGAATTGTATATTACTAGTATTTTTTTTTCTATTGCTTAGAAAATGTATTTACTGGATAAAAGTTGCTCTATATCCTTTTTTGTCTACTTGACAACGTAAATGTTTAAATTCTATAAACACCGGCTAAAGGATCAGCAAGAGAAAGGGCAGTACTCTTCTCTGGGAAATGTTAAACACCTGTGTGATCGCCAACATGCATGCTAAATTATGGCATTTAAATTATATGCTGATTATGGCATTATCCCCCCTTGAGGAGACTTATTTTCAACAGTGAACATGGATAGGTCGATGGACGTGAAAAAAACTCGTGCTCAAAAGGGACGCATACGGGGACAAGAACAACGGGACGTGGGAAAAGAACGTAAATACGAAAAGACGAAAAACTTACCTAAAATGATTAACAGTTGCTATCAAATCTCCATGTTTTAAGTGCTTCGTCTTTTTTGGACTGGTTTCAACCTTTTTGTGTACATCTTTCAAGGAGCTATTCTTCAAGTCAATACCAAGTTCCGCCGCAACTTCTTCGTAAACAGGATCCGGTGGTACTAAGTCAAAATTGGTGGTAATGTAGATGTTTTTTTCTGGTAGATGGAAGTGTGCTTGTGGGACCGCATTTAACCACCGATCCAACCATTTCTCAGGTATTTCTGTGGATAAAAAAAAATATAATTATTATTGCCTAAAACACGACATTTTATATTATATCTGTATATAATTCCTCCTAAACGGCTAGACCGATTTTAATGGATTTTTTTGTATGATCGGGCGGATTCCAAACGTGGTAAGCATCGCTGCGATCGATTTCAAGGAATGCTATTTTTATTAGATAGAAAAACGGTTGCTAAGTCAGCTGGTTATTATATAAAACATGTCATTGTTTATTAAATGTATATATTCTCACATTAAAGTTAATACGTTTAAACTTATCTATGTATAAAGTATTTGCCATTAATAGATAATAGATCTAGATTTTCTCCGGGACTTATATGTAATGAACAAAATGTTTCTTAAAACAATTAATTAATACAACCAATTACGTCATCGCATTCCTAATTTCTTCTACATGCTATATACATACATACATATCATCACGCCATATCCCTTGCAGGGTAGGCAGAGAGAACAGAGTGCCAGAGAACTCTATCCTTGCATACTTCACTCGCTTCCTCAACATTCATAATTCTCTTCATACACGCTCGCAAGTTTCGGAGACTCCAGACTCCACCTTCCTTCAGTACGTGACCGATCTGGTCTTGGTAAGTTAATCTCGGTCTCCCTCGGTACCTACATCCTTCCACTTTCGCATTGTATATCTTTTTAACCAGACGTTCGTTCGGCATTCTTTCCACATGTCCGAACCATCGGAGCATTCCTTTTCGCATCTTTACACCAATACTCTCTTTCATACCTACTCGCTCTCTTACGTCGTCGTTACGAATGCGATCGGTCAGCTTAACTCCACAGATTTTCCGTAGAGATCGCATTTGTTATATACAGGCTATATATGTTCTTATTATAGAAAATTAGTTAATTAATCATATCAGCTGGTCAGATGGATTGGTGGTACAGGATTTTATTTTGAGTTATCCGTCATTTAGATTTCGATATTTAAATAATTCCTACCAAATTATGTAGAGATGAAATTACATTCTTTCTCTTTTGTCTACTCATATATGTTCTACACGTAAGTGCGGTCTCAAAAAAAAAATAAAAATCCAAATTCTATACTAGTAGGTAGGAAGTTAGGAACCCAGTAGTATAGAATTTGAAATACTATATCGCCGTGGTCAAATGTGTTGGTATAGTGTTTCATTTCAAGGTTTCCTGATCTTACAAGGATGTTATCTGCGTATATCCTTTATTCATCATCTGTTGAGCTCGAGCTTTCTCCACAATAGGAGGGAATGGGTTTACTATATCATGTTTAGGTTGTTATAAAAGTTTTATTTTGAGTTTCTTTTTTTTTGCATAATGTTTATATACTTATATACTTGTTGACATTAATTGTATGGAATTTTAATTTTGACATTGATTATTTTGTTATTTAATATATTGTTATTTAATATAATTCCTAACTATAATTGTAATAATGTATAATTTAATTTAGATATTCATTATTTTGTAGTTGATTATAACATAATTCATGAAAATCTATTAATGTTTAATTGTGAAAGTTATATGTTAATTTACAAAACTGGCTAATATTTCTACACCAGCTTATGGTAGAATATGTGAGACGCACAGAGTATTAATATCTAAATGTACCATATTCTGAGAAATAAATGATTATTATTATTATTAAATATTACTTATTATATCCTTTAGTGGTATTTTGGTACACCCACGGACAAGATAGATAGAGAAGAGGTAGTGAATTGTATTCTGTATTCTTACTGCGTCATTACACAGTAAGAGCAGAGTAATAGTCTTAGGCATAGTAAATTATTCGGGTGATCGGACCGGGGAATTGTCCGGTCACCCGACGTGAGGCCACCGCGTGAGGGCGACGCCCCGACGGCGAAAGCTGTCAGGGCGTCGACGAGAGAAACCCGCGAGGGTAAACCGCCGGGCGGTCCACCGAAGTCAAGAATCGGGTACCGGTGGTCCGCTCGCACGGCGAAGAGAGACGAGTTTTACGGTGGGGTCACGCGCCGCCTTTCCGTCACCCCGGACCGATTCAGCGGGGCGAGACGCATCCATAGTCCACCAAAAAAAAAAAGGCATAGTAAATTATATTTTTACTCGAGTGGTAATACTACTAAAAGTACAAAGAAACAATATTACTCACCCATTTTCTTGTATTCAGTACCGAACCATTTTTCCTTAGCGTCGTATGTGATCGGTGTGGTATGTTTATTTGATAGAATCATTATATTTACTGTGTCCGCCCGCATACAATCCAATAAATCTGTTATTCCCTGGAGGCAAAGACAATTTATAAAAAAATACAAAAAAAAAACTACTTGTTTGTCTGTGGCCGTCATAAAATCGGCTAACGTTCTGGGAGAATGGTTAGCATCTTTCCTGAGAAACGTATAACATCTCACTGCGATCGCCAATTCGCCTGCCAAGTGTGACTATGCCACTGTCCCTTCATTTTTGAAGATGGCCTATGTCTAACGGATGATGAAATTTTTGTCCTCCCTGTATCATCATCTCAATCCTATATGTCTCACTGCTGGGCTCGAGTGCCTTCCATACTATAAGGTAAGTTGTCTGCATAGGGTTTCAGTTCGAGTTTTCGCTCTCTTGTATAGATGTTATCTGCATATTTTAGTTGTCTATTACGACACCCATGCCACCGTGCTTTTTGTGTACATATGGCAGCATCTTCCATCCATAAGCCTATCGACGTCCAGCCTCAATGGTAGACGATAATACCATAATCGCCATTATCAGTACGGGGTCCGGTTACCCTTTCTGCTGGCCATACTTTAGCCAGTTTTTTACCCAAACCATGGGAAAGTAAGCGGGTGGCTTCGCATTTTATTCTCTATCCGTTACCACAAAGGGACGAAGTAATTAATGTATAGAAATCTTTTAATGTGTATTTTACTATCTATGTTTAGATATCTCTTAAAAATGTTTTAGAAAATAGTAAAAGTATTTCACATACCTTAGGATCGTATTTGTAATACAGCCTATCCCCTGTAATGTAATGTTCTGGCGGATAAAAATGCATGTTCTCTACAAGTGTTTCTACGTATTCCGAAGGCTGGGATTCTTCTTCGAATTTAAAACTAGTCTCTTCTATAGTCTGTGAATATTAAAGATAATTAGATTAATTATATAAAAAATTATAAAGGCTAATCTCAAAAATTATCTAAACGAAATTAACTACATTTTGTGAATGAAGAAAAAGCTGCCTATCTAATCAGCTGGTCATAGCTCGAAAAATATTGTTAGCACTCGCTCGTAGCCGGACAGCTAATATTTATTACAATTCAGTACATTTAGTTTGTACACGCAGTACATTTTGTGGTGACATTTAATATTGCACAAAATTACAGATATTTGTTTACTTTTGATCGTGTGGTAGCGGCTACGAATACTACCAACCCTTAATTTGCTCGTGGATGTCGTAAAAGACGACTAAGGGCCTTATGATGACGTGGGCCAACTCCATCTGATGCCGTTGGGTCAACAATTCCCAAGGAGAGTTGACGTCTGGCAGGCGGTCGGTCATAAAACTATTGCCAATAACTTTTACAATATGTACTATGAAACAAGAGTACATATTGTATCGACCCCAAGTAATTGGGATAAGAGTAGGAGAATAATGATCGACAATAGTACTGTATTCTATCTCATTCGTTCACAAGCTACAAATTATGTTGGTTCCTTTGTTGTGGTTACTTTTTCGTTTCACCTTGTATAGACTTCTCTAACACTGTTTGCTTAATATTACGTTTAAATTCCTAAAAAAATAATCTCTCACCTTTATTTCTTCAAATATTCTTTCAGATGGTCCAATTTGTTTGAGCATGTTTATATACGAAAATATTGCTTCTAAAACCTGAAATCATACCAAATTATTATATAACTGAAACACACAATTTTTGTTTGGTCATGGTGTAAGAATACAATTCATCATACCCTATCTTAGCCGACGATGTCGTTAAAGATGACTAAGGTACATAATATGCATATAAAACCTGTACAAGGGAAGGAAAACTCGTAATAAAACTATATACCAACCCATCTAATCAGCATGGTATACTAGGTCATTGTTCCTACTCTTGTGGAGGCTGGAACCCAGTTTAATAAAATAAAATATTTCCAGACCATAAAATAGTAGTACTTATTATGATTTCATTGCACAGGAAGACGGTAACCGCCCTTAAAACCTGAATGGTTTTCTGGTTGGTTCATCATCATCATCTCAGCTCATATATGTCCCACTGTTGGGCTCGAGCCTCCTCCATAATAGGAGGCAAATTAACCTACTATACCACGCTGGTCAGACGTGTTGGTATAGGAATTTGTTTCGAGTTTTTCTTCTCTTGCATAGATGTTATATGCGTTTTATATCCCTTAGTCGTCTCTTACGATCACCCACGGGTAAGATAGGGGGTGGTGAATTGTATTCTTACTCCGTCACCACACGGATGATAAAAACCATTATAAAGTTTTAAACCATAACGTATATAAAGATATTTTATAGTATTCTGCTTTAGACATATCTCGCAAAGGTAATTAATCACAAATGTTCTCTTTTTAATAAAAAGCGTTCTTTTGTTGTTGTTTTTTTTATTTTAATATCATGATCAAAAAGTACCTCATCAATATGGTCCAGTCCGTCCTTGGTGAGTACGACTTGTGTTGAGAATAAGCTGTACATAGATGTGTAGTCGATACCACTCTCAGAATTGCCTGTATATATTCCTAATGCCCATACTCTGTAAATTAAAAAAGAAAATAATAAATCCTATGTATAATGACATAGAAATTCTTTAAAAAGTATTATTGATGATGAAAATTAAAAAACAAAAAACTGTCCGTAAGAAATATATCGTGTGTCGCAACACAAATAACACCCAAACTTAAAATAACAATTTCTGGAACGCTCAAAGAACCAATTTGAGTATGGATCTAATCCAAGATATGCGACATATAAGAAAATTTGAAATACCATGTATACGGTGTAAGAAACAAGTATTAGTCACTTAGTAACATGCTTAAGAATGTTTAATGTTGTTAAATAAGTAATGTCGGCCATTTGGCGGGAACGTGAAAGCGCCATGATGATCTTGTATTGTATTCAATATCTTAATGTTTTAACGTGTAATGTCATATTATGTAATATGATGCAGAAGAAGTCATAAAGTGTAGTGAATATGATATTACAGTACTTAAATATGTTTTCATTTTTCACCATAATTACCAGACAATACCAATTAACAGTGTCGCCATGACACTCTTGAAGGCGAACATCAAATAATACCAACAACATAAAATTCCTTAAAAAATTGACATATAATACCGCTGCAGATTAAAAATAAAGACAAGACAACACTAAAAATATAATTCGGGTATTGTGGGCGGCCACTTTACAAACATAATTAATGGAAAAAAATACACCCAGGAACAGAACAAACAATTTTTGGACCCCACAAAAATCCTGCGTGGGATCGATTCTCGTAGCACTTGTCATAATAGATCGGTCAATAATCGGTACAATCCTTACTAATATTATAAATGCGAAAGTAACTCTGTCTGTCTGTCGCTCTTTCACGCTAAAACTACTGAACCGATCTAAATGAAATTTGGTACACAGATAGTCTAGAGCCTGACAAAGGACATAGGCTACTTTTTAATGCAAAAAAAGGATTGTAAAGGGGATGAAAAGTTGTAAGGAAGTATCGTCATTTTTAAAAGCAGAAGCTTGAAACTTATTTTCAGGCTATTGATTAGATATAAATAAATATGGACATTAACATGTTGTTTAAAATTTACCCTTAAGGGGTAAAATAAAAATAGGGGATGTAAAACTTTAGGAAAGTAACCTTTTACGCGGGCAAAGCCGCAGGCAGAAGCTAGTAAAAAATATAACTTACTTCCTCCTAAGATATGACAATAAGCTGCCTTTCCCTTCGTGTCCCAATAAATAAGATATATATTGGTGTGGTTTAGACTCGTATTCACGTAACAATGATCTCATACACCACGTCAAATGTACCTGAAAGTAAATACTGTGTTAAAACCGGCTCAGGTATAAGACTATGACGGTTTAGGACTTCGCTATTTTTGTCAAACGACTACCCAATTCAAACCTCACGTGATTAATGGACGGTCCCTAATATCCAACGATTTACATGAAATTTAGTATGCAGTATGCAGGGGGGTGATAAATCAATTTAGCTAGGATAATGAAATTAATAAAAAATATCATTTTGTCAATGTTTTCAGCCACCGAAAAAATATAATTTTGCGTTGGCTGAAGACTATTAGAATATGAATGCAGTTTTTGACGCTATCTGAGAATAACCATAACTCAGTTGAATAAATAATCGAGCAGTTTCAATCCAGACAGCTCCGATTCGATACTTTGCTTTCCCTTTTTTAATTGAAAATGTCTCTTCTTAATTACAATGGATAACAGTTTGATTCTTGTTTGCCTTTTAACTTTTATATGTCTATCTGGAGAGCATAAGCCTCATCCACAATTACGGATATGGACCTATTGTACAACGTTTAGGGACGTCCATTAATCACGTGATCTTTTTTTTTAGCTTTTTTAACCCCCTCCTGCCCTTTGGTGATACGTGGTGAGATTTGAGACTATGACCCCCCTCCCCCACCAACATCAAGAGAATTTTTAGTAGTAGTTTTAGTAGTAGAATTAGCCCACAACTCATTATATTCTCGGTTATCTTTCCATTTTTATACTTTGCCATAAAGTCTTTATACAGATCACCTACTTTAAACATTGTTTTAATGCAAAAAGTACGAGGTAACGGTTTACGCATATTTATTCGGCGCCAAAGCAACAGAATAACTGGCGACTGGCGTGCCGATCCGGGCGGTTGTCGGCGGCGCGTTAGGACTTCGTTCATGGCCTGGCAACGGCAAGTCACAGTCACACTAATGCCGCTTTTCAGTTTAGAAATTACGCGATTTACGAAAAAAAAAATTATGCGGAGGGGGGTGTAGTAAGACTACACCCCCCTCCCCTTTGTGATATTTCGTGATTTTTGTCAAACCCCTCCCCCCCTTTCAAGCCTCACGTGATTAATAGACGGCCCCTTATCAGCTATTTGTTTGTGTATTTTAGTTGTTTCTATATCATTACGGAATCAGTCGGGTAAAAAGATGACATGATGCGTTGTATTCTTAGTCTTTGGACGAATATAACTACGAAACAAATACTCACCTCGGTGGTATCGCCGACCGGTTTGACATAGTATATACTACGGAAGTCTTCTGTGACTGTGTCCGGTGTAAAAGCGAACTCGCTAAAGTCTTGTGCTGGTAATTTATTCGTGGGTATGTGCCCGAATGTGTTAACCACATATTGTTCTAGAGCTGACAAGTCCATTCGTGCCTGGAAATATATAATATAAATTACTAATTTAAATATGGATTCTGATCTGACATTTCGATAGACCTCGGTCAATCTTCCATCAGTCAACAGTCCGTCCGGTCAACAATTATATTTTTAAGAAGGGGTGACGTCAGGCAGGCGACTATTCATGAAACATTTATGGGGAATAATTATATAGCCAATAACTATTGCAATATTTACAATGGAAGACGGATGCATTTTGCGTCAACCCCAAATAATTGGGATGAGAGCAGGAGGATAAAGATGATGACAATTCTGATCTAACTTATTTAATAATGATATAATAACATAAATTCTCCCTTTGCTTCCTGTCTTCCGCATAGAAGAATAAGAAATTGTATAGAGGGTGAGTGGAATCATTTTCTTTCAACTCCTTCTACTTAACTTCTCGCAATTAAAATCGTTTCCCGGGACTACCTAGGGTTATACTTCGGTATCATCTCTGAAGATCATTGTAGGTCCTAGCTTACAGTAGTTATAATGACGGACATGTATGGTGGGATAAGTCCCATTAAAAAAAAACTCCCTGAGGTGGTGAGTCAAAAATACGATGCACCTGTGATTTTCACGTGGAAGTCGTAAAGTTTACTGAGGGATAATCAAGAAAATTGACAGAAGAATTCTCCTGGTAAAGTTATAATATCCATTGCGATATCCAATACGCCTACCAAGTGTGACAATTTTGACATTATACCATCATGGGGAGGCAGGCCTATGTCAGATAGTGTATTAGGGATGTTACAAATATAAAGTTTAGGAACTGGATATGAATAATAGAATAAAAATAGTGGTAGAGCCACACTGCTAATAGTTTCTGCTTACAGCCGCTGCCTGTTCTTTCGGGATAATTCTACACTCTCGCAGAAAATTGGCGTCTGAGAGGTGGCAATGTCCTGTTGAGCTTCGTTCAGTAAGCGACAGTGCCGGAAGCTCAAATTTATAGGTGGGTTTTGGTTGGTAGGCTAGTAGATCTAGCTGTATCCCTGGTCGCTTGCAAAGGTGTGCTGCTTACTCGTTTGCCACCATAAACAATAAAAAAGTACCATTACATCGCTTTTAGATGACGAATATGTAATTATGTCGGTTTATCCAAAAGTTTCATATAATATCGGTTACGGATATTGGATTTTTAAGTAAATGCTAAACTAATTTATCGTATTATTCCCCGTTGGAGAGGCTCACGTTTCTGTTCTCAGCTTCAGCGGTTAAAAGGAATCCTGGCGTAACGTATCTCAAACAGACTTTTATAACAGTTTCGGGATTTTTTTTTTATTGCTTATGGTGGCAAACGAGCTAGCAGCACACCTGATGGTAAGTGTCACTGCCGCCCATGAACCTTTGCTATAACCAAGGTTATAGCTAGACCGCTGCCTACCATTACAAACCACAAACCCACCCAGTTGGGCTTCCGGCTTTCTCGCTCACCGAAACGAAGCGCAATAGCACATTGCCATTACTCAGACGTCGATCTGCTGCGAGAGGGTGGTACCCCGGACGGACCGGCCCGCGGCTGTAGACAGAACTGTCAACAGCCTGGTCCTACCACTATTAAATATGTTTTCATTTCGGATATCCGGTAAGTATTAGTTACGGTTAGATTAGTCCCCATAACCTCTCTACAGTGAATGTTGATGTGCTAATGAATTGAATACTAACCTGCACGGCTACAGTCATTCTATGTGCACTATAATGTCTTTTGCGGAAATCGTGGGCGGCTTTGTGTAGTTTCTCATCGTCATTAATATCATCGCGAAGACTGCGCAGGTTTCCCCACGTGAACGTACGTGCCGGATGACCTTCAGGGAACAAACTGGATAGCAGCTGATCTTTGCGATTTGAATCCGATGGCGAGGCTATTGCAAATTCTGTTAAAGAAAAAAGGATCATTAAGATATGATTTCCATAGGTCCATAAAGATAGAATTACTTCAAATGAAGGAAAACACGAAATAAAACTCTATGCCAACCAGTCTTGTCAGCGTAGTATAGTATGGCCTAATTTTCCTCGCCCAAGGCAAGCTAAAGTTGCAACAACTTTAGGACGTATAAGAAATAAAAAAATGAAGGCATTATTTGATTAGTGAATAAGCTTATATACATACATACATATCCCTTGCAGAGTAGGCAGAGAGAACAGAGTGCCAGAGAACTCTATCCTTGCATACTTCACTCGTTTCGTCAACATTCATAATTCTCTCCATACACGCTCGCCGGTCTCGGCGACTCTTGACTTCACCTTCCTTCAGTACGTGACCAATCTGGTCTAGGTAGGTGAGTCTCGGTCTCCCCCGGTACCTACATCCTTGCATTTTTGCATGATGAAGCTTGCTGTATAATAACGAATGATGGATTTTAAAAATACATCGTAATACGACTTTTTTTTAGTACACAGTCTCGATTATTTTTTTAGACTCGCTTCATATGCTTACCGCATAGATAAGTATAATACATAGTTACTTACTTTACCGTCAAGTTGTAGCAGACCTACATTTCCTACGTAATTTATAGTTACACGTAATAACGAGTAAAACTGTTATGACGTACGCAGCACTATTCCAGATTTAATACTTGCCATTGCCTTGATTAATTAAAAAAAATATGCGTGCGTACAAAGTACACATATAAGAAGTGAAACTTTAGCAAACTAATTTTTAAATGTCGTTTACATACATCAATCAATAGCGTGTATTCTCTCACTCTCTCTCTCGTGCCACGTGTAGCGTTTCATCTATAAAAAAATACCTTCATGCGCGCAAAGAAGTATCACTTCAAAATAAATATGGCGCGTAACGGAAAAGTGTGACTTATAAATAAAGATGGCGCGTAACGGAAAAACGTTACAATATAATAATATAATTTCTTCCATACGTCAATAAAAAAGTTTCACTTTCAAATATTCTGTAAAAATCTTTAAATAATCAGAACTGCGGCTAGTGCTATTTGATATATAAAATTACATTCAGTTTGAAAAACTGTAAATAAGTCAAGGCAGTTGAAAGCAAATTTCGCAACGCGACCACCGATTTAGTCTATGCAATTGCTTAGTAATAATGATTCGCCTCGTTGACTCGCAGACTGGCAAGGAAAAAAAAACCATAAACGATTGCCTACAGTCACAAAAACAAGTAAATTATTTAAAGAGGCGATAAATTAATAACATTATATGATCTCTATTCTTATCCCAATTACTTGTGGTCCGCGCAATATGTACTCCTTTTCCATCGTATCTATTGCAAAAGTTATTGGAATTAGTTTTATGACCGGCAGACAGGTAGGTATAGGTTTGCTTTGTTTGGTTTACTTCCACTTATCATTCTTTCGTCTTTTATGCTCACCCATCATCATTCTCCTACTCTAATCCCAATTACTCGGGATCGATACAATATGTACCTACTCTTCTTTCATAGTACATATTGTAAAAGTTATTGGCAATAATTTTATGACCGGCAGCCTGCCAGACGTCAAACCTCCTTGGGAATGCAATTGTTGACCAAACGGCATGAGATGGAGTTGGCCTAGGTCGTTGATAAGGCTCTTAGTCGTCTTTTACGACACCCACGAGCAAAGCAAGGGTTGGTAGTATTCGAAGCCGCTACCACACGGTTAACGCTACCACTCTTTTACGCTCACCCACGGCAAGAAAAGAGGTGGTGTATTGTATTCTTACGCCGTTACTATACGGGAAAATTTATATATGGACCGTTTATTTTGAAAGTGGTGTAAGTCCATTTTCTTTTGTTTCGAGAAAATTAAAGGTTACTATATTTGTTGATTTAAAAATACAGGCAAATCATATGAGGTCTGGCATTGTTTCTATTGTTTTATCAACATTTAATTTGTTTATATTAATTTGTTTTTGGCTAATTAGACTACGATAACACATATTTATGTGCTGTAAATGGACTTACACCACTTTCAAAATTAGACAATTGTAAAAATCGTTTAATTTCAATTTTGAAAAATCAAATATCGCTTAAAATATACTTAATTTTAATATAATTTTGTTTACAAATACGCATAACAACACATAAAATTTTATTTTAGACGGCAATTACATTGTCATTACAAGATACTGATTACAAGAATTTACTTATTCTCTGCATGTGGTAGTGTTTCAAAATATGCATGATGCACCGGAGGTATATAGGGTAGTAGCTGCTTCGTGTCTTTATATTTTTCGTACGTAAATAGGTCTGGCATTTTGGTACAAAGGCTCTAGGGCGATTTTTTCAAATTTTAACGGTCTTCCAGGACGTAGAGGTAATAAATTGATAATTTTAAATTCTGCGTCCGTCATCGTTGTTTTATAAAAAATGATATATGGTGCAATTTTGAGGAACCTCAACCAACATATTTGCAACCAATTGACCTGTTCCCCATTAGTATTTTTTTTATCTGTTATTCTAATACATTTCTCTAATTTTTTAATATCTATCTTTTAACTTATTAGTAGTGGAAACACGAAGGGGAAACAATGCAAATCGTCCGCGGGTAAACCGCGGGACACAGCTAGTATAAAATAAATGAAAAATAATAAAACACTGATCGGCATCCATCTGCTATGCCACCTACCTCTGTCAATTGGACTTACACCACTTTCATAATCGATGATTATGCAATTTCATTTACCGACCGATTTTAAGTTGTACAAAACATAGGATTTTTTTGAGAAATTAAACACGGACTAGTTATATATAAAAAAATTACATTAAATTAAGCATGAATTACGTGATAGCTCATTTTTCTCAAAAATGGACTTACACCACTTTCAAAATAAACGGTCCATATGTATATTTAATTTAATTTTAATATTAGACTACATCTTCCCAAGACTAAATCAAGACTTAGCCTTCATAATGGATTTATAATACCTTGTAAGTTTTCCAAGAACTCAATAATAGCAACCATTCAAGTGCTACAAATATCTATAATAAACATAAGCATAAATATCATCAGTAATATTACTATAATATCAATCGTAATGTTATTAGGTAATCATATATTTTGTTCTAACACAATGTGCACTAAAAATAAATAATGATCACCTCGCAATTTTTTATTTATTCATAAACTATAATATGCTATTTTACGTTAAACATACATACATATCATCACGCCATATCCCAGGTAGGCAGAGAGAACAGAGTGCCAGAGAACTCTATCTTTGCATACTTCACTCGCTTCCTCAACATTCATAATTATCTTCACACACGCTCGCCGGTTTCGGAGACTCTTGACTCCACCTTCCTTCAGTACGTGACCAATCTGGTCTTGGTAGGTTAGTCTCGGTCTCCCCTGGTACCTACATCCTTCCACTTTCGCATTATAAACCTTCTTAACCAGAAAAATATAAAAAAAAACTGTTGTATGGTGGTAGCAAGAGTTCTGGTAGAATTTATGCTTTACATCGACCGGGACCAACTGCATCTGATGCCATCCGGTCAACAACTACATTTCTAAGAATGGTTGACGTCAGGCAGGCGGCCACACTGTTCACAGTTTTCTGTCTACAGCCGTGGCTCTGTACATTCCTGGTAGAACTACACTCACGCAGAAAATTTACATTTAAGCAGCGACTATGTGCTGTTCGCTTCGTTCGGTGAGCGAGGGAGCGGAAAACCGGCAGCCCAAGGCCGGTCATAAAACTATTTGCCATAATTGTGAATATATTACATCGACTTCAACTAGTTCGGATAAGAGCAATATGAGAGAAATATATGAAATGCATCTGAAATAATAAGTTGGGCAGTTATTACGGTTATAGCACAGTTATCTTTTCTATACGGTTGAAACACAAAACTGTAGACATGCCCATTCCCAAAAGGGATACGCAGAGATTATGATATAACTTTCCACTTGCTTCGTTTCTGACTATGGCTTTTGAGGCAGTTGTCATAATAACTTACATGTTAGTTGGTATCATAAAATCAGTCTTTACGTCATTTCATAACCAGTTTGATTGGTGAGAAGCGGACGCTATCTTTCTATATACCCAATGAAAACCAATGTGCTGATTTTTCCAACGCTTTATTAAATAGATAGCTGTAAACTAAGAAATGAAACTATTTCTGATGTTAATATTACAATTTTATGGCGTTTTGATTAGTGTTCAATTTAGTGAGTGCCGGATTGTCTATCGTTCGAATTCTGAGACGAGCAAAAAGTTATTGGCTTTTTTGTAAATTCCTTAATATTTGAGAATTTTCTAAAGAAAATCTAAGTAAGAAGTTTAAACTTGGGAGTTAAAGTAAAGTTTACGGCATTAGGGTTGTCCCATATTGCGTAGAGATCCCTTAAAATTACATAGGTAGGGATAGTAATAGTTTTATACTCTAATACAATACCTAAAATATATACAAACGACATATACATATAATAAAAATATAACATTTCATATATTAGCGATACGAGGCTTATATACTCGTACATATCTACAGGTTGCTGATTTAATTAGTAGAATCCTTGAAAGAGGTGTATCAGACCATGATACACTATCCAAATCAGTAAAAAAAAATAGTACCTAAATTTTGATTAGATTGCCCTAATGATAAGCGGTCAATACACTTGTACTATAAAAGTTCGATGTAGGCATATACTCATGCGTGTGACATTGAACTAGTAGGCAAATAGTCCCGCTCTCGCTACGCTCACCGCCGCACAGCTGGGTTAAAATGTACCTACAGGTCAATATACGCTGGCAAACCTATTGTTTTGATAAGAAACAAATCACTTTATCTCGGGATTGGGCAGAGCTAGGAGTCTGCAACTAACTTTATTGTTTTTTATGCCGTCATTCCTACACCTAGTTTAAGTTATTCTAGTAATAAAATCGGCACCCTGTATATAAAGCTTACCAGATTCAATAGCCTCCCTTTCGCGTTGCATAGCCTCTTTCATCATGAGTGGGCTGACGAAGAATTGACTGAACATATCCATAGCCCGCGGGAGGTGTTTCTCTTGAATCTCGAAGTAGAACGTAGTCACTTCGCAATCGGTTGACGCGTTATCTGAACCACCTTTTTTCTAAGACACAAAAAAAATTGTAAGTCATTTGATATGAGGCTGGAATACAGTTCTCTTAGACAATCTAAGCTTCTGCTCTATAGAGACAGATGTTACTGTGGCAAGCTAGATAAGACTCGGTGTTAGTGAGCGAATTAATAAGGGTTTTATAAAGCCCAGCTATATGGAATGAATACAATACACATTATCTTTCCGTGTGGTGACGGAGTAAGAATAAACACGCTATTTCTAGCACGTAGGTGTCGCAGATATTATCTAAGTAATAAATGAAATAAAGACCCCTACTTCAACTTGTGTGACCAGCATAGAATAGCTCAATTCCCCTCCTATTTTGTAGGGGCTCGAACCCAGCAATAGGTCATGTACGAGCTGAAATAATGATCAATTATTATTAGTAAAATAAATTTCTTCTTTTCTCACGGATATCGCATAGAAAAATAAAATATATACACACATAGCTTCACGCCTATTTTTCGGAGGGGTAGGCAGAGGACTAGGGATTGCCACAAACCACGATTCTGACATACTTCCATAAAGAGAAAAAAATATAGGCATTATTGGGATTTTACGTGAATCGAATATATTTATATCGCTAAGGATTTTTACATAATTTAGTAAATTTGACTGCACAGATGGCGTAGTGGTTAAGATACCGACTTTCCGTGCCAGTGCCGTGGGTTCGATTCCTACGCAGGACAATACTTTGTGCGATCCACAAAGTATTGTTCTGAGTCTGGGTGTAATTTGTCTGCGTTAATTGCATGTTTGTAAAGTCCCCCGCGATACAAGGATTATTTTCCTTAGTGCAGGGAGGTGTCTTATTTAAAAAAAAAAAAAAAAAAAAAAAAAAAAAAAATCAATAAGAAACGATACGAATTTGGGAATTTAAACAGGATTGCTCATTTAACTGATTTACTAAATACGATGTTTATCTTTATATATATAGCAATATTTATTGTATTATTTTTTAAATACGAAACAAAATATGTCCGTGTAATGAAAGAGTAAATAGATCCTTTTGCGTGAGTGATCGTAAAAGACGACTAAAGGACTTATATACGGAGAGTATTTCAAATATTGCAAGTAAAGGCAATCTAAAAAATAGCTACTAAATCAAGAAGTTTTGAGCCGAGCGTGATATAGCAGTTCAAATTCCCTTATTATAGGGGACGATACTGTGTCTCTCAGCGGAACATGTAGGAAACAGCTAAAGATCTACAATGCGTGGTCATTTAAACCTATAGAAAATTCAAAACGACCAAACGGCCGTATGCTAATGTTAGTAATGTGATAATATCACATTAAACTGTTATACAATCTGTTATATCATATTTCTAGAGACCGAGTTGAAACTCTCACTTCTCGTAATTTTGTACGTACTAGTTATAACCCCAGATTAGTTTGGAATATATACTTATTATCTTTCTAATGAAAAATCTTGTAAATCACATAACTTATCACCATTTTGAGTTTTATTGTAATATTAATAATTAATAGTGATAGGAAGGACCATGCTGTTAACAGTTCTCTGTTTGCAGCCGCGGGCCGGTCCATCCGAGGCAGTACCACACTCTTGCAGAAGATCGACGTATGAGTAATGGCAATGTGCTATTGCGCTTCGTTCGGTGAGCGAGAGAGCCGGAAGTCCAATTGGGTGGTTTTGGGGTTTCTAGTGGTAGGCAGCGGCCTAGTTATACCATAGTAAAGGTTCATGGGCGGCAGTGACACTTACCATCAGGTGTGCTGCTTGATCGTTTCCCACCACTAGCAATAAAAAAAAATTGAGTTTCATTTATTACTGTTGAGCCAGCAGCGTGAAATATCAGCAAATATATCTACGTATAATATTATTAAGATTCTTTATATCAGTCTGTATCCCACTATTCAAGCATTGGCCTCCAGAAAATTAGTTGAGAATTTAGCCAACTAGACAACCTTAGCCTAATAGTTCTATTTCGAGTCTTCCTTGTCTAACAGTCATGTTATGCAGTCATGTAACATACATTTATATCCGTTAATTGATTCTTACGATATCCTCAGAAAAATAAGGAGTGCTTGCTGATCATGATATTCTTACTTAGGGAGTGGCCTAAGCTTTCTCTCACACCAAAATCGGAAAGTAATATCGTACCAGTTCAAAAAAAAGAGTGATGACATGTCTTCATCCTATTCAGTCTGCCGTATGTTATAATAAGCAGTTAAATTAAATTAGAGTAGACAAAGGTAAGAGAGAACAACTAAAATAACCAAAGTCATACTTTGGTTACCAATTCTTACATGTCCGGCCCTACCTAAGATCGCCAAACATATTGTTTCTAAAACCAAGATAGCTGATTTTAAATTGGATCCTCGGTGCAGTTGAGGATCTTTCATTGGTAGAACGCAACTTGACTGTAATTATTAAAGCCCAAAAGGTTATCACTCAACAGGTGGGTCACTCACTAGATCTTCTACCAACGGTATACAATAAAAAAAAAACATATTTATCGAAAAGACGATACTAGAAAACATACAGAATTGTTGTTTTGCGTCAAAAACATCGCAAAACTGTTATTATTATGTCTATTATGTAAGTTTTTGTTTATCGTAATTAACAATGTAATAGAAAAACTGTTAAGAATATATTATTGTTTTTTGCTTAAATAACCTTGAAAACGTAAATACAAAAATTTATATGAAGTTTATATTTAGCATCATTATATTAATAGAAACCAATCAATATATCTTTATATATACATATATAATTCTAATGTACGTGTGTATGTCACTGAACTCCTAAACGGCTGGACGGATTTTATTGAAAATTTTGGGTGTGTTCAAAAGTGGATTCTAGAATGGTTTAGATACCCAACTGGACCCAGTAGGTGGCGCTGCGATCGAGTTGTGGCATTTTTATTTTTATCTTTTCAAACATGCAATTAACGTAGACAAATTACGCTCAGACCCAGAACAACACTTTAAAAAAAGCATTGTTCTGCATGGGAATCGAACCCATGGCACTGGCACGAAAGGTCGGTACCTAAACCACTACGCCATCTGTGCAGTCAATGCTGTGTGGTAGCGGCTACGAATACTACCAACCCTTACATAGCTCGTGGATGTCGTAAAAGACGACTAAGAGTTATATATCGACTTGGGCCAACTACACCTGATGCTGTCTGGTCAACAATTACATTCCCAAGAGTCCAAGTAATTGGGACAAGAGCGGTTTAATGAAGATAATGATGTTAATAGAAGTCACAAATACTTGCCCTAAAATAATGTTAGCGTGTCACTTACCGCATTGTATCAGCGGATATTAGATAAAATTATAATACCATAATGCTGGGGCCACACTAACGAGAAATGGCATTCATTATTGCGATAATGGACGTTAACCGTAGGTGTAGCCAGGACTTAACGCGATAATTTGACAACGGCATTAACATTGCCGTTTAGCGTTAAGCAATAGCTCAAGTGGCGGTACATCAAAGATATTAACGCGAGAATTAATGCAATGCAGCGGCCACACTACGTCAGTGTCAGTGTGCATTTGTATCATCCACCATCTTCTTTTTAATTGTTTCCTTTTTTCCTTCATTCGGTAATGATTCAATAAATTCAAATAATAAAAATTTATACTCATGAAATACAGAACTCTGTCAACGTCCATCTTGCTTCAATTCAAGTAAAATTAACGTCGTTTTTATCGCCAATGATGAGCATTCACGTTGACCGTTCAAGTGTAGCCACCCACTTAGGCGCGTTAAAAATTATCGCAATAATTATCGCGCTATTGGACATTGACGTTAGCCGCTACTGTGGCCCCAGCATAAGAGTATAATATGATACCACTTCTTACTTTCCTAAAGAACGTCGATAAAACCGACGAAAGAATAACAGAAGAAGGGACTACAGCATTCTGCTGGAAAACTTATAACACTAATCGTATTCTCCAATTCAATTGCTAATCTGCGATTATGAACCCTATTTTTTTTTATTGCTTATGGTGGCAAACGAGCAGACAGCACATCTGATGGCAAGTGTCTCTGCCGCCCATGGACCTTTGCAATACCAAGGGCATTGCTAGGCCGCTGCCTACCAATACAAACCCCAAATCCACCCCAGTTAGGCTACCGGCTCTCTCGCTTACCGAACGAAGCGCAACAGCACCTTGCCATTACTCAGACGTCGATCTTCTGCGAGAGTGTGGTACTACCCCGGACGGACCGGCCCGCGGCTGTAGCTAGAGAACCGTCCTCAGCGTGGTCCTACCACTATTATATATTAACCTAACCTAACCTACCATGTTTTACCTATCCGCTTATTGTATGAGTCGCCGGAACCAAATTAAGAATATTACGGCCCTTAGTTTGTTTTTCAATAAAGTGGGTGAATTAGTATGATGCATTGATGGAAATATATTAAACTAGCTTTTAATTTTTAAACCTCGTTTGGCAAGTATTTTGTTTTTTCTTCAATACAGAATTTAATTAATGTTTGAAGCTAATTTTACACTTAAGTCGCCTAGTCATTATATGTTTTCGTCAAGATTTATTTGCGTATTTTTTTTAAACCCGTGGAATATTTAACTATTATCGGGTTTTACCACTAAGTAATTAGTAATACTAAGCAGTCGTCAGCTTACGACAGAGTTTAGTAATTTATTTTTCTTTATAGTCACCAAACAGTACATCGGTATCCGCTGTTGATGAGTTTGGTCATGAGACCAAAACAGGATAATGCCTGATAATCGGATACCCAGGTGAGTGCTGTGACGCAAGTGATCCCAATTTTTCCCAACCTACAGATAATAAGTGATCCCAATTTTTCCCAACCTACAGATAATTAATCTATTATCTTACCTTTATGAATGAATCAAACTCGTTCTCCTTAGGAAATTTCTCGCTACCCATGAAGACCATATGTTCGACGAAGTGCGCCAGACCTTGGATATCGTGAGGGTCGCTGTAACTGCCCACGCCGACGCATAGTGCACACGCCGCCTGAACGAACCATCACACAATTCAGTTATTAAATGAGAAAAAAAAAAATCGAAAAGGTAATTTCTTTGCAGTAATAGAATTCCGTGTGGTGACGGAGTAAGAATACTATTCACCACCCCATATCATACCCGTGGGTGATCGTACGAGACGACTAAGGGATATAAAACGCATATAACATCTATGCGAGAGAAGGAAAACTCAACAAAATTAATATAAAAACTAAAAATAACATTACATTTAATTTTAAGACATTCCGCATATATTAAGATTAGTGTTGCCCAAATTCAGTCTTGGTCTTGCAGTCTTGGTCTTGTTCTTGCGTTTTTGCAAGACCAAGACCAAGAACAAGACCGCGTATTTTTAGCAAGACCAAGACCAAGACTGACCGTGCAAGACTTGAGCAAGAACAAGACTAAGCCTGCAAGACTCTTGCGTCTTGCAGCTAGGACTTAGCGCTATTTCACGGAGTAGTTAGGTGTAACAGTTCGGTGTATAGGTACGCTTAGGAATTCTATGAGACGCAAAAAACTGTATCAAAGAATATGAAAAACTGGACCTATGCGCATTACGACTAATACCATAAACATACCTACATAGCGAATAAAAAAATATCCATTAAAATCAAACTGAGTGCATGCATAGTTATGTTTTAACCATCGGCACTTTGATAATGCGGCATCAAAGGTTTTGTACTTACTTCTCAAAGAAATTGGCCGCTTTTCGGAAGTACATGGTTATGATACACGCGCCGGCGGCTTCTTTTGAAATCATATACAACAATCGTTGCCGCCGCGCCGAAATCACAACATTTGACACTATTTGATTGCCGCCACAGGGCGTAGGTATACTCATGCAAAATAATTTCGAATTTTAACAGTACCTACAGGTGTTCCAAAGAATAAATAAGTTTCAGAGTGCTTAGAATGAAAATGAATACATTATACTGATCACGCAAGTAGTATTATGATAGGAAAAAATGTTAAGGATAGGTAGTAGATGTCATAATAATTTATTCTAGTAAGTATATATTATAATATTGATTATATGGTTTTAAACTAATTACTTAGGTACTATTATTGTACATTTAGTCATTATATTTCTTAAGTTTTTACAAGAAAAAATAGCAAAAAAGTGTTCAAATATCACCCGTTTGATAAATATTGTAGCCACTTTTAAATATACTTGAAACGTTTAAATTACTGAAATTTAGCATTTAATATGCTTAATCATTTATAAAATCCGATTACGAAATGAAAAATGATGTCGCAAGCGGGATTCGAACCCGCGCCTATTGGGATTCCGGCCCAATCGAGCTGCCACTACACTACCGCGACTAATTGTAGGACATGCAAATTTCATTTTCGTATTGTATTTATGTCTTAAGGTGACGGTATGCTATCTACCCGACAATGTTTACACATTGTTATAGGCTTAATACTTCAAACTTTACAGTTAGAATTGTATTAAACGATGACACAACCTTGTTATTTAAATTACTGAAATTTAGCATTTAATATGCTTAATTATTTATAAAATCCGATTACGAAATGAAAAATGATGTCGCAAGCGGGATTCGAACCCTATAACAATGTGTAAACATTGTCGAGTAGATAGCATACCGTCACCTTAAGACATAAATACAATACGAAAATGAAATTTGCATGTCCTACAATTAGTCGCGGTAGTGTAGTGGCAGCACGATTGGGCCGGAATCCCAATAGGCGCGGGTTCGAATCCCGCTTGCGACATCATTTTTCATTTCGTAATCGGATTTTATAAATAATTAAGCATATTAAATGCTAAATTTCAGTAATTTAAATAACAAGGTTGTGTCATCGTTTAATACAATTCTAACTGTAAAGTTTGAAGTATTAAGCCTATAACAATGTGTAAACATTGTCGGGTAGATAGCATACCGTCACCTTAAGACATAAATACAATACGAAAATGAAATTTGCATGTCCTACAATTAGTCGCGGTAGTATAGTGGCAGCACGACTGGGCCGGAATCCCAATAGGCGCGGGTTCGAATCCCGCTTGCGACATCATTTTTCATTTCGTAATCGGATTTTATAAATACTTGAAACGTGTAAAAAAATTCTACATAACTAATAAAATAATATAAAAAGCGTAGGTACTTACCTACTAATAAAATAAAAAGCCTGCGATAAGAGTTTTGTATTGCTTACCAGCCCGAATATCTCTGAGAGAGATGATGAGAGTAAGTATTTACTAGCAGTGCCCGCGACTTCGTCCACGAGGAATAGTAACTTTGGAGGTATAGTGACGTTCAGGATTTATTTATTTATTTTAAAACTTCTGTCATCAAACATACAAACAAACTCTTCAGATTTATAATATTAGTATAGATAAGTATAGATGTACGCCAAAACATTCACTTATATGTAAAGAATAGTGATTGGCACTAATTCTTTACATATATTTTATTCACGCGTCGCGTCTGTACAAGTAGGTAATAATCTGTGTTTGTACGCCGCACGCGGCATCGTTTGATTTGCGGCGGCATCCTTTTAATAGAGCCGGCACGTGGCGAGGCGGCGCGGTAGAAAGCAAGGAAACGTACTATAAATAAAGGAATTATTTTAATTCCAGTCATTTCCAATTGAGCTGTGCTTCGAGTCTAACTTAATAATTGTTTTTACTAATTCTTGTTGTTTTTTAAAAACGTATCACGTGTACAATTTAATATGAGTGACGAAGATTCAAATTATTCTAGTCCGAGTAACGAGAGTTTGAGTCACAGATCTAAAAGACCCAAAAGCAAATTTGAGGAGTTTTTCGAAATAATTCATGCATCCCAAACTGCCTTGTGTAAATTGTGCCAACATAAAAAGATTGAAATAAAAATGAAAAACAGAAACACTTCAGGCTTAAGGAAACATCTAATATCTTTCCACAAAAAGGAATCACAAATATTTCTTCCTGTTAAACCAAAATTAAGTGGAGATATCACAAGCTTTTTAGTAACCGCTGGAAGAAGTGGACAGGTAAGAATATTTTTTTAACAATGGTCGAAGTTGTCGCTACGGGAATTTTAACTCCGCGTAGCTATTCATGCGATACTTTCAAAAACGCCATTAACTTACGTAAGTATTTTTGAGTTAGTGGTGTTTTCATCTAGGGGTGCGACATATTAAGTATGTAATTATCGTCTTAAATATTTTTTATAAACACCCATATTTTCATTTGTTTTCATAATCGGCCAGTAACAACTAAGTACTTTATTTTGGTAATATAACAAATGTCAATTTAACGATTTTCTCGATTTAACAACAACAAACCTCCTCCTCCTAAACGCTCAAACCTAGTATGTTTTAAATAATAACACAAGATTTATTGTTTTATTTCAGTCGGAAAACAGCAGTGACAACGTCACGACAGCTACAGTTGATTGGGTGGTGAAAAAATATCTTCCCTTCTCATTTTTCGATGACGAAGCTACACAAGTATATTTTCGACGTATTTGCCCTAATATGGTGTTTCCTAAAAGGTCTACACTTAGAAGGAAAGTCAAAGAGCGATTTGAAGAGCTCCAATTGAATCTCAAGGAACGACTTCAACAATTATCATCTAAAATGTCGTTTACTATTGATGGGTGGACGTCAATTGCTGGTAGGAGTTACTACGGGGTTACTATGCATTATATAGACAACGAATGGAAGTATCGATCTGTAGTTCTTGATTTTATACCATCACGCGGTCGACATACTGGGGAAGATATTGCAACGATTTTCCATGAATGTTTATTGGAATATGACATAATTGATAAAATACAAGGTATCACGGTCGACAACGCAACTGCAAATACCAAATTTATGTATGAACTGGGCAAACAGCTGCCGCCACACTTTGATTCAGACAATCAACATTTCCGGTGCTTTGCTCACATTTTAAACCTTGGTGTACAAGATTTATTAAAGACCTTAGCATTACACTATGAGTCTGACACTAACGCGCAAGATCAGCAGTATGAAGACTATGCAGACGAAACTGAGGATGAGGAAGATGAAGAATATGCACCAAATATTGCTTGACTTGACTCGCGTACATCTGTAACAAAGTTACGCAGTATTTCCAGTAAAATAAAAAGAAGTGAGATAGTGAAGAAGAAGTTTCAGTCTGCTTGTGAAGCAGCTGGCGTGCCATCAAATCTAAATGCCATTCTTGACTGTCCAACGAGATGGAATTCCACACATGATATCATTGGATTTGGTTTAAAAGTGAGAGCGGGCATTAACAGTTCTGTCACCGAATTGAATGATTTTCAAATCACAGCTAGTGAATGGCAGGTACTCGAAAAATTACATAAATTTCTAATAAACTTTAAACTTTTAAGTACAAAACTTGGTGGAGACAAATATGTTACATTACCGCTAGTCATTGTATCATTCAATCTCTTGCTAGATAAAATTGAATCCATGGTAAAACAGGTAGATGAGAAACCTAATCGATCTGAAGTGAATGAAAGGCTCATTCTAGCTTTCCAAGCAGCTCGAGACAAAATGCTTAAACATTATAAGAAGAGCAACTGGATTTATTGTACTTCTTTAATTTTAGACCCAAGGCATAAGGCTCAGACTTTTGACCTGACAATGTGGGGGAAGCAACTTAAAACAGAAAGTCTGCGCAAGTTCAATGAACTTTATGAAGAATATAAAAGTCTACACTCACTGAACAAATCTCTGGAATTACCAAAAAAAGAAAATAAAGTATGTGATGACGATGAAGACGTAATAGACTTTGATAAACTCTATGAATGTCCCTCGACGTCATCTGGATCTTGTCTTCAAGGCTTAGTGATAGACGAGTTGGAGGAGTACCTGAGAAAACCAAGAACTGTCAGCTCGGAAGACATTTTAGATTGGTGGAGGACGCATGAGACAGAGTATCCGACTTTATCGAAGATGGCCCGTGATTTTCTCTCAATACCTGCAACTTCAGTACCTGCTGAGAGATTATTTTCTAAAGCATCATTAGTAATTAGAAAACATAGAAATAGGTTAAGTGATGAGTCAGCCAGATGGTTACTTTGTATTAATTCTTGGTCAAAAGAATTGATATAAAGTAACATAACCTAATGATAAAGCTGTTGTGTACTGTTATGTTTGATTTGTGTTGTATTTTATTTTTTATTGAAATAAATGATAAATCGTAAAACTCTTTTATTAAATTTCATATAAGTTGAGGGTTCAATCTCTTTCTAGACAGATATTGTTCTTTAAAATACAGTCAAGTTATTGTAATTAATTTGTTTTTTACATGTTTTAGCAAATGTAAGCTTATAAATCATAAATGTTTATTAAGAAACAGTTACTTCCATGGAAAACGACATATAGGTCAGTTGATTTTTCGAATTTCTTATCAAATCCTCAGTTATTTATTAATCTGCTTGATCTTTACTATGGCTATGTTAATTCAAGCTCACAATGTTTCAATTCTAATACGTTTTTCTAAGATTTAAAGTAAACTTTAATAAATAGTAATAGACTAATAGGTAATTGCAAGACTTGCAAGACTCTTGCTGCAAGACCAAGACTGGGAGCGCAAGACCAAGACCAAGACCAAGACCAGGTGTATTGGCGCAAGACCAAGACCAAGACTGGCTAAGTCTCGTCTTGTTCTTGCATTTGGGCAACACTAATTAAGATTATCCGGGTGGTGACGAAGTAAGTATGCAATTCATACCATATCTTGCCTCTGGATGTCGTAAAACACGATTTAAAGGTATAATAAACATGCATATAACATGCAAAGATTGTCAAACATGTAATCAAACCCTATACCAATCTGTCTGACCAGCGTGGTATATTGAGATAAATTCCCTCCGACTTTGGAGGCCCCATCTCAGTCATCATCATCATCATCTCATATATGTCCCACTGTTGATCTCGAGCCTCTTTCGCAATGACTGAGAAATTGACCTACTATACCATGCTAGTCAGACGTGTTGGTATAGAGTTTTATTTTGTGTTCTCTTTACATACATACATACATATCATCATGCCATATCCCTTGCAGGGTAGGCAGAGAGAACAGAGTGCCAGAGAACTCTATCCTTGCATACTTCACTCGCTTCCTCAACATTCATAATTCTCTTCATACGCGCTCGCCGGTTTCGGAGACTTGACTCCACCTTCCTTCAGTACATGACCGATCTGGTCTAGGTAGGTTAGTCTCGGTCTCCCTCGGTACCTACATCCTTCCACTTTCGCATTGTATATCTTCTTAACCAGACGTTCGTTCGGCATTCTTTCCACATGTCCGAACCATCGGAGCATTCCCTTTCACATCATTACACCAATACAATGTTACAACACCGTGTTAGAGAAAGATTCTCTTCTTCTCTAAGAGAAAGATTCTCTTGCATATAATTCCGTCACAACAGTGGGACTTATATAAGTCGAGATATCATCTTAATAATTAGTAAGATGGTCAAGTGCAAAGAATAATTCTGTCTGTTCGGTCGTATTACGGTTCTCCTGTACGGCTTCCATCCATACAGTACTGATATTCCGTGATGCTAAAATACAAGTTTTGCGTTTCACCACATTTCGTATAGCAATGGAATAGAATTTTTATGTCATCATAGTATTAGACAAACTAACAACAATGTGATTGCAGGTACTAGGTACTAAAGACCCCTCTCCTATCTCTAGCGATTACCATGACAAATAAGAATCCATCAGAACTAGATACTCTTCTGGGGAGTAGGTGTAAGTTTCTTATGTCCGTACATCTATCAATCTACTGACATCTACAATGGAGCATAAAATTTCACAGTGGTACTACAATAAACTTTCCATGTGGTGATGGAGTAAGAATACAATTCACCACCCCTTATCTTGCCCGTGGTTGATCGTAAGAGTCGGCTAAGGGATAAAAACGCATATAACATCTATGCCAGAGAAAGAACACTCGAAACAAAACCCTATACCAACACGTCTGACCAGCGTGGTATAGTAGGTCAATTTCCCTCGCGTTATGGAGGAGGCTCGAGCCTAACAGTGGGAAATATATATGAGCTGAGATGATGATGACTACAATAAACGCCACATTTTATAGGCAAGTAGACATTCGCCGTTGGTGTATAGGTATCCCAGAAAAGTAGACTGTTTTTTTTTTATTTTTGTGTGTGTTAGTTGTTAGCCTCAGAGGGCTATGACAACTTTATCCGGACTGTGGGTGAGCGCTGAGGGCTCTCAACCCGAGGTCTCTGGTTGATCTCCGAGTTGGTTTTCATGACTTCCACGGGAAAGTAAGGGGTTTTGTATGCAAGAAATTGATATATTATTATCTCCATACATTACAAAAATAATATATATATACGTTAAGAATAACTTTCTCTTTCGTAACATGTTGTTAAAACATATCCTTTACAATGTGGATTATCGAAAGTAGAAATTTTATCGTATGGAAAGAACTTGTTATTTATAAATATGTAGTAACTGGTATTCGTAAATCACGTCGTAAATATTAATATGTTATATAAATCACTTCGTTAATTGTAAATAAACATTGTAACCCCGTATTTATACAGTTTTCATTGTAATGATGAACATCATCATCATCATCTCAGCTCATATATGTCCCATTGTTGGGCTCGAGCCTCTTCCATAATGGGAGGGAAATTGACCTACTATACCACGCTGGTCAGACGTGTTGGTATAGGGTTTTGTTTCGAGATTTTCTCTCTCGCATAATACGCATTTTATATCCCTTAGTCATCTCTTACGATCACCCACGGGTAAGATAGGGGGTGGCGAATTGTATTCTTACTCCGTCACTACACGGAAAGTTTATTTATTATTAGTGTAAGTGTGAGTTTCTATTTTTTTTTTTTTAAAGCTATAAAGGCAACGATCGTCATAACAACAGCTTCGTATTACAAAGGCCCTAGGGGTATAAGCATAGTGAATTTGCCCTTGAAAGATATTGGGACAATACTGTGAGGATTTTTAGGTACTAATAAGATAATAAGATCCTGAAAGTTTCAGATCCCTAACCCAATTGGTATTCGGGAAAAAGCAAACTATGTAATAATCAGAAAAAATGAATATTCTCGGCAACGCGTGAATCGATTAATTTGAATTTTGGATATGTTTTGGGGGCTGATAGTACCTTCTAGGAAAAAAATTAAGAGCTATATCGGTTGATAAGAACCACAAAAAAAATTACATTTTTGTTTTAATTTTGATTTTTAACTATGATACGAGTTTGGTACATTTATAAAACTATTTTTTTTGGATTCCTCATCCATTTTTCTATGGAATTATGAATTTTTAAGATTTTTAAAAAAGGTACGCCATATTACAAAAAAAATAAAAACCATTTTTTATACAAAAATTCAATTTATTTATGTGTTTTACGCTTAAGCCTCGGTTTTGTGGCTTATATATGTTCTGTTTAGAGATGGGCGTTTTCAGATTTTTAAGCAAACCGATACAAATTCGATTTCTGATATTGAAATCGATTTCAAAAACCGATTTCAGAAATCGATTTCCAGAGCGGTTGGCGGACCGGATTTACTTAGTTTCGATCGATATTCGATGGTTTTAGTTATTTTAGCGTAGCAAACGAAAAACGCAAACGAACGTTCGTATTCAAAATATTTTCTTTAATTTCTTTGTTGATTGGATTTAGGTGTACGATTTTCCTTCATGCTTTATCTAGGCTTAACTAGAGTACTAGACTAGCAAAAATGTTTTGTTTTGGATATGATTCAAAACTTTCTGGCGTATTTAAAAATATTTACAACGATTTCATGATTATATTATATTGTGGTGCCTACCTATGCAATTTATCTAGGTCAAATAATTATAATGTAATTGAAAATAAATTATCTGGTTGTTTTATTTAATATATGACTCATTACACGTATCCACATAAACACAATATAATGTACATTTTTTTTCGTATGGTTTTTTCTTGCCATTTTACATTTAATAGTTATTTCTTATTTATCATCAAATCGTATGTATGATACTAATATACGTTAGTATAGTATTGAATCATAAAATACCTATCTTATTATATAGTTCACGAGAGCACAAAAATAACATTACACGCACACCGCACGTGTCACCAAATTCAAGTGTGCATTAAAACTCTCCAATAATTAAAAAAATCTATTTTACAAACACAAAACTTAAACTATCATTAAGTATTGTGTAATATTATCATGGAAGTAGTTGCATTCTGATATAGATCTTATTCCCTGCCCCTTGTAATTCTGTTTCGTTTCAATCTTCCATTCATAGTTTCTTAGAAACCGTTAAAATCCAAAAGTGATGACAATTCGCTTCATCTCTTTCACTACACTAAACGATCGCTTAGTTAGAATGAAAGGATGCGAACTAATATAAGAAATGTATGTGACAACATCGAGGCTTGAGCTTAAAACATACAAATAAATAGAATTTTTGTATAAAAAATGGTTTTTATTTTTTTGTAACATGGCGTACCTTTATTAAAAATTCATAATTCCATAGAAAAATGGATGAGGAATCCAAAAAAAATAGTTTTATAAATGTACCAAACTCGTATCATAGTTAAAAATCTAAATTAAAACAAAAATGTCATTTTTATTGTGGTTCTTATCAACCGAAATAGCTCTTAATTTTTTTCCTAAAAGGTACTATCAGCCCCCAAAATATATCCAAAATTCAAATTAATCGATTCACGCGTTTCCGAGAATTATCATTTTTTCTGATTATTACATAGTTTGCTTTTTCCCGAATACCAATTGGGTTAGGGATCTGAAACTTTCAGGATCTTATTATCTTATTACTACCTAAAAATCCTCACAGTATCGTGCCAATATCTTTCAAGGGCAAATTCACTATGCTTATAGCCCTAGAGCCTTTGATCAATACGTTGATCCAAGGCGGTCGGTGTTAAAGTACTCTTAACGAACCTTATATTCGCCTCAACACATTTCAAGCTACTATACAGGCAAAAAAGAAAGCTAGTTTGGTCAAGCAGTATTCATAAGTTATGTAAAATGTTAAGTGAAAGTACTTCGACTCGTGTTTTCATGAAAGTAAACAAATGTATGCCAATAAAATTTTGTCACCGCGCCAAAGACGGATATAAAAAAAATATTGCACAGATACAAACAAACATAAAAATGCAAAAGCTTGCAATCGACTACGTTATTTAATCAGTAGTATTTACGAAAGCTTTTTCATCCTCCATCAGCTTATCGGCGTCCATTATTAGCATTCAGTCCATTGGGCTGCATGCCACAATCGCCACGGTTAGCAGCCGATTTAGCGATCTCAAGCTGTGTCTAAATTTGTCAACAAAGTACTGCTGCCGCAATCGGTCAGGTAATAACCAGGGTTTACTCCCCTACCGGGCTGGCCACGGATGCCAAGGATGCGGTACCATTGGCGATGGGGAGGGGAAAAAAAGGGTCTACTCCCTTAGCCTCAATCCGTTTAGCCTCAATGAAGTTGTTTAAATGGTATTCATAACCATTAGTGTTCTTAATCATCACATATGTGATGACTGATTTAAAGATTTCTCATAGATTATGATTTATGATGTTTACGCTGGCATTAGAAAATTAAACAAACATTAGAAATTTTTACGGACAATTTTTTTTTTAATTATTTTTACGGATTCATGATTACAAGAGGACGGAGCCCTCCTGTCGCCACAACATTTATGTTCACAGAAAAACTGATTCCTACCGACCCCCTTCTTCACAACGTTCATGGTTCAATGGTGTGAAGACGACCATGAATTGTTAGGAACGTTGGCAAATTAAAAATCAAATACAAACGCGATAGAATCCATAAAAAAAGTTTTATTTAAAAAAATTTATAGGTGTTTTTTTTTAATAAAGTCCTTTGAATTAGCCTTAATTATACCATAGATCTAGCTATCACTGATCCTCTAATCTAGGATCCAATTTTTTTTTTTTGGCGGCGGGCTACGGTTCGTTACGCCCCGCTAATCCGTCCGGGGCGACAGAGAAGCGGTACACGACCCATCCCGTAGACCCGCCCTACAATATACGTTTCGACGCCATGCGAGTGGGTCACTGGAACGCGGTCTTTTTCTTCAGTGGCCCACCCGGAGGATCCAATTACCTATATATGACACTGCTTTTTGAACCACAGGAATACTCGGCAGGCTTCTAATTGTTTTGGAGTCCATTACATGGTGGTTATGCATTATCTCCCATTAAGGAAGTCTGTGAGCTGATCGATGGATATAAGTAGGTAACATATATAAATAATATAAATTTCAATTGTTAAGACCCATAAAATTAAACAAAATATATATTCAAAGGAAGTAAGACTCATTGTTCTATTAATTTATATAAATGTTATTTAATACGAATGTTATTCAAGGTTTCACCTGCCCTTTATACATATTAATCGGCGGACAGATATGTTATCTCTTAGTCAAACTTCTGTCAGTCGTTAATTTCAATATCAAATTCAAATCAATTTCAAATATTATCTTACTAACATTATAAATGTGTAAGTTTAACAGATTTGGATGACAAGTGGCAAGTGGCAGACTATTACCTGAATTAATAACTTTTTATGCCGGTAATAATATGTTCTATTGGGATAATTTAGTGATAAAATTTTATCTTGTGAGTCACTTTTTACGCGGATAAAACCGCGGGCAAAGGCTAGTTTATCATAAATACTCTATCAAAATTGTACCTACACCTACACTATTGTAATTATAGCTCAAACTAACAGCATCTACTATGACTCCAAGTTTTGGTATCGTACCGTAACAAGTGAAAGCTCAGTAACGAATATCTTGCATCGTTTTTTATGAGACAGCCTCTCGTATGTATTCTTCATTAATAGAATTATATTTCGTCTGTGGCGACCCTGTCGAAAGCATTCCGGGTTAGTAAGGCCCTATTTATACCTACTTCTATTGTTATAGTCAACTTTATTGGTTGGTTTGTCTCAGGCGGATTAGGGGTAATCCATTAATCACGCAAGGATTGAAATTTTGACAAAAATCACGAAATATCACAAGGCGGAGGGTGTAGTAAGACATCACGTGTATTTATTATTTCATCAAACGTCTTAGTCTTAAACCTCACCACGTATCACCAAGGTTTAAAAATGCTAAAAAAACATCACGTGATTAATGGACAGCCCATATCCTTAAGGCAAACTAGGCACGTGCCTAGGGGTACGAGGGTATAAAAGGGCGCGCGGGAGGAATTGTAAAGTAACCTCTGCTACCCTACCATATATGTAGTAAGAGTTATTTTTAATATAGGCGCCGATGAGATGCTTGTCTATGGCGCTTTCAACGTTTAATCTGACTCTGGTTTGTCTTAAAACTTAACGATTGTACTTCTATAAAAATAACTGGTAACATTTTTACTTTGTAGAGTATCAAATACAAATTTATATACAATATTATGGCTTTTACATTGATTTTGCAATCAAATACCACAAGAGGTACTTAATTATATTCGATTTTATTTAGCTATTCTGCTTAGGGAACGTACCTACACAGATATATGTTCAGAGTCGAGGGGTCTTATAAAAGTACTACACTTGAACATAATTGGACCTTTGCTATAATGCGAGTAGTCACGCAGAGGCGAGGGGATTAAAAATTGCAAAAATGAAAATGGGTCACGTAATATGGGTAGGTTGTCTTACGCAATCAATACCAGGGATAATCACTGTCAAGCTCGGTTAGACAGTCCGCCTCCGAGTGTGAAGAGTGCGAAACCGAGGCCTTCAAATCTAAGGACCCGGTGCTCTTTAACACCGGCGCCGGCGTTGAAACTACATGCAGAGGGCAATCGCCTTGGAACCGTTGCTTCCATCCTCTGCAGGACGGAGAGCATATATCCATACGCGTTATGCTCGTCCTTCCACATGTATGCAATATGGATAATATTTTAAACACAGCCTTGTTTGAACGTACAAGGTAATCTCTTTATCTAGAATATTTCCTTGTATAGATAATTCAAAATATACGCTTTCAGGTAAAATAACAAATATTGCAGCAATGATTGCGTGTCAACTAGTGATTATAGAACAATGTCATTTTAATACACATGGCATATAATACTAGACAATAGTTGTAGTAGTACAACAGCGGAGTTAGAATAAACAAATCGGTGATAACTTCACCGAATTGTTATTCAGACGAACGACGACTATCGTGTCGTTGAGACTGGAAAATAATGTGACATTTGCAAAGGAACTTAGTCCTTCACAGTTGCCAATAGAAAGTTTTAATGCCTTGCATGATCCGGAATCAAAAAGTAATTAGCTACATGTTCGGACCAGTAGATTTTCTTTTTGGAACGAAGTTCCTTATTTTCTATTTCCTATGGTGGCAAACGACCAAGCAGCAGCCAGCATACGTTTTTTTTTGGCGGTGGTTAATGTTTTGGTCGCACCTCATTAAATCCGTCCGAGGCTTTTAGTGGTAGGACTACGCTGTGGACAATTCTCTGGCTACAGCCACGGGCCGGTACGTCTGGGGTAAGTACCATACTCTCGCAGAAGATCGACGTCTGAGTAATGACAATGTGCTATTGCGCTTCATTTGGTGAGGGAGAGAGCCGGAAGCCCAACTGGGGTGAGTTCAAGATTTGTATTGGTAGGCAGCGGCCTAGCTATACCATTGGCAAAGGTTCATGGGCGGCAGTGACACTTACCATCAGGTGTGCTGTCTGCTCGTTTACCACCAAAAGCAATAAAAAAAGCAAATATCATTTTTATAGAGCTTAATTATTCCCAATCTTCTAATTTAAGCAGTTTCGACAGAATATTATTTCTCTACAGGGTGACTTCTCACTGACCTCCACGACAGGATAATGATGTTCTAGAAATAGATCAAAAATTTCGGGCTTTTGATATAGACTAATATAGATGTTGATGCCAACCGGGATTAACGACTTCATATGTTCTTCGCGACATGAATTACATCCTTGAGAATATTTATATAGTACAGTGAGAAATGTGTGTTGTGACAAGACATGTTCCTTCACGGTTAATGCGTGCGATAATTAATAATTTACCATTTAATACATACCTATATATCACATACCGGTAATTACAAACATTCAGAGCCGCGTGTTTTCATGCTAGCTTATCTTGGCGGCATTTTTGTAAAATATGTGTAATTTTTTAACGGTTACGAGTTGAAATTATTAAGATAATCGGTTACCATGATTATGTATACTAAAACTAAAATATTTTCAACCCATTATATAGCAATTAGATTAGAAGTATCATTCACTAGCGTTGTATATAAGTACTTTGAATTAAGGAAATGCATCATAGGACAACTTAGGGGCCGTTCATAAATTACGTAAGGGATTTTGATGAATAATTTGGCCCCCTCCCCCCTATCGTAAGACATTATAAGATTGCAACTACTCCTCCCTGCCCCTTAATAAGATTTTTTGTAAGAAAACGCCTTATTAATCAAATATAACTCCGTTTCTTCTGAAAATTTATTTTATTACAATCTTCTTACTACAAGTAGGTATCATTAACTCACTGCCTTTAACCTTATTAATAATCTATTACAGTTTTGACCAAAATTAGTAATTTTCAATTTAATAACTTACGTAATGTCAGGTTCACTACCCCAGGCCTATAATAAGAAGTTATAATATTCAGTCAACCCCTAAACGCCTTACATAATTTATGAATGGCCCCATAGGCAATTATAGGACAAAAGACTATTCTTCTAAAATACAATGAACTATGGCTGTCTATTAGTTATAAAAATATTATTATTTCAAACAATGGATATTATATTTATGAACTTATCTTCTCTATTATATCTATTCAACGCTCACACCTTCATTTAAATATATGCTCTACGTAACTACCTACTTATAGATATATTTAATTGTATGTTAATTCTAAAGAGGACCTTTGATCATCTTTGAGCATTGTCACTAGTCATACGACTCGTAAATCATAATATATCAAAAACAAAACTAGACAATATCGGGTAGATGGCACACGTCTCCTTAAAGACGAAAATATAATACGATGCGAGAATTGAATGTCCTACAATTTTTGAATTGAATGTTCACGGTGGTGCAGTACGATTGAAACGGATTTCCAATAGGTGTGGGTTCGAATCCCACTTGTAAAAATCATTTTTTAGCTCGTAATCGGTTTTTTTTTTAAACTAGACATTAAACACTGTCATCCAACAGTCTACCGATGTCCACTGTTGGACATTGGCATGTTCAAAAAGGCGGGATGATACCGTAATAAAAGGTTTAGCTTGTCTTACTTTATAGTAAGGAACAAGGAATGACAGATAATTATGTAGATTATAATAGAACATTAATTTAAGCTGTGTGGTAGCGGCTACGAATACTACCAACCTTTACTTTGCTCGTGGATTTCCTAAAAGACGACTAAGAGCCTTATAATGACATGGGCCAACTCCATCTGATGCCGTTTGTTCAACAATTATATTCTCAAGGAGAGTTGACGTCTGGCAGGCGGCCGGTCATAAAACTATAGCCAGTAACTTTTACAATATGTACTATAAAAGAAGAGTACATATTGTATCGACCCCAAGTAATTGGGATAAGAGTAGGAAAATGATGAATAGAACATTAAATTCATAACGTAATTAATTACGGACAGTTCAGTAAAATTTAATGAATAAATTGTAATAATATTATTTTTCTAGCAGGAATTTCTGTCAGTTTATTATTCTATAATCAAATTCTATGATTTACCCCCATCTTAAGCTTATCGTGTCGTATCGGTTAAAGACAAAAAATTAACCCACTGTCTAAAAATGTTCCACTTCTTTCGAATTTCAGATTTAAAATCATCTAAGATCCCTTCAATGGATGCGTCGTTTTGCGATAGATATCGAAACTTTCAATTCTTCTATATGTCAACTCTTCAAATTTAAAATAAAATTAGATTTAAAATAAAATTTTGATTTATCTAAAATCAAAATTATTTGGTGCGCACTGCGGTATGTCGCGCGGGTCGACTAGTAAATTATAATTGACATGAGGCACAATATTTGGATGTCACAATAGTTCAATAGATTCAGATCATACCTGACCTGCCAATGGCCCACATTATGAAACCCACAATGCATTCAAGGTTTTAGGTGAAGGCTTTTTATTTATTCATCTGTCGTTCTTTTATGATCTAGAATTTAACAAAAACCTATATTGTAACTACACAATAATAATAAGATAGTCATGTGTTTTTTTTCTTGTAATTCGTTCTAGACAATAGAGAACTTTTGAAATAAGATAAAAGAAAATAGAGTAGCCACTTAAGATTTTTTTTCGTTTTTTTTTGGGTGTCTTTTAGCTATTAGACGCAGATGGCTGTCACGACTTAACCCGAACTATGGGTGACCGCTGAGAGCTCTCAACCCAGAAAAAGCTTTAAGCGACATCGCCCAAGGACTCCCCCTGTGGGGAGCGGACCTCGGCTTGGGGCGTCGCTGATAACAAAGTTGGCGTGCCCACGTTTGAATTAATGATTTTTACGCGCCGCGACCTCCAACCCCGGCGGCGGGAGCGGAAGCGCGGATATTTCTGTGTTATGGCCGCACGGGCCATGTGCATACACGGCCCGTGCGGCTCTCTTCTTTCTTGATAAAATTTTTAAATTTGACCTTATCTATTTACATTTGTATGGAGATGCATGTGAAATTTTCCATTTTGACTTGATAGACCATAGCTTCTATATATCCCCCATATACAAAAGCAGTGGGTACGCCAAATATTTATTATGAAGGAATGATGAAGCATCAAATGCAACATCCCTAAAACATCATTGGATGCTCATTAATAAGCATTCTGCCGGTATTATATAATAAGCATTTTGCCGGTATACCCTGGTCAGATGAATTGGTATAGGGTTTTATTTCAACTAATCCCAACTAATTATATCCCTTAATCATCTATTGTGACACCCGTGAATAAGATAAGAAGTGATATAATATAAATATTCTTATTCCATCACCACATGGACAACTAAGGATATCTAGCCATTGTATATGATAGACAGAAAGCTCTATATTAAAATATTATTCTCAGTATGAGAGCAAATTAAGAATGCAATGTGATATTACTCTATTTAGCACTAACGCTATGGCCATGGGAAATCTGACTACAGAAGCACCAGGAGAGTAGATACAAGCAATTCATAAAACTGTAATGGTTAATCTGTTTACAAAAATAATGATTATGGTATCATCCCTCATTATGAGGATTATGAACAATAATAGACACCAATAGGCTGATTGATGAATTAAAAAAGCGATATATAAGTAACATAGCTGCAGGTATGTACTTTAAAAACATATGCAAGGAAATACCACTATATTGTAGCCTTCTGATTTAAGGGGTTAGGGGTAGTCAGGATTTTCAAAAAATCATTTTTTTTTTGCATTTTCGTTTGAAGTTGATCAGATAATTACTTTTCGAGTTATTCGACAAATAACAAAGATCGCTCGGGCACTCCAAAACGCTCGGGAGTAGGTAGCTAGCGGCAGCTGCAAGCAACCGGTTTCTTGGGTTTTATTGTCATCCATGAACTAAACCTTTGATGTATGTAGTAGTACCTAAATTTATAAATGTACTTCCACAATGGCTGAAGAACTATTATATGGCCCAGGAATAGATGACTCGGTGTAAGTGATTAAATAATTCGTATTTCTGTACGTAAATCTAGTGTGAAACTTTAAATGCGTTTTTCTCAAAACTATGTTTTTTGAACTGGTGACAACTGTAACTCGATAACCGCTCAGTAGATTTTAATGAAATTTATACAGCCTTTAGAATACATAATAAACTCAGGCCTTGTCGAAGGATTTTTCTTTTTCAAAAATTTCGATTTTTTAAGACCAATTAACTGTTGATTTTTTCCTGAAAATCTAGAAAAAAAATTCCTGAGGCCGCCATTTTGTTAATTTTTGAAACAAAAAAAAAAGCCTCGATCAGGCCCAGAATTATCTATTTATAAAACTATTTTTTTTTATCCGATTGATTTTAGATGAATCTCCAAGGACTTATAATAGTCACCGCAAGGACCTTTTTTTTAAACTGGGTCAACACAGACAGCTATAACTTTGGAAATTATAATTTTTTTTTTTTTTCAAATTTTCGTGACTTCAAGTCAAAACATTGTATAATAATGCCATATTATTACTTTTGTAAAATAACATGATTTAATAGCAAAAAAAATTACTGAAAATTCTCATTCTTTCGTGTCTCTGACTACCCCTAACCCCTTAAGCAAACAATTCCTAAAATTGCCCATACAAAATACTTGTCGCAACAATATTTCTGATGGAAGCTATTTACTTGGTTATATACTCAATATATTACTTGACCCTGAAGGGCCAGGAATATATGAAGGCATGATCTAGACCTGATCCAAAACCGTGACGAATATACATATCACAATATGTATATCACTTAATAATTAATTTAGAGAGAAGTGATTTTTATTGGATGCAGGAGTAGTTATGTTTGATTCTCCCTTTCCAATATTTAGATAAGAATTTAAAAAATGAAAAATTCTTTACATATATTTCCTTGAAATATAAACATCAACACAAGATATTTTTTTTAATTCCCCAAATTCTCTTACATAACTTATCAAAATAACTCTGGTGACTTCAGTGATAATGTCTATGATCAGCCAAGTATCTTCTTAGCAATTTTGGAATTAAAAAAATATTTAAATTAATTAATTTAAAAAAAAACTTTTGGGTTTATAAAATGTACCTGCAGTGCTTAATAAGCACTGCAGGCACATGGTCATTTAAATTTTACAAATAACTAATTATCAAAAATATTTACCAGTTTTTCTTCGTCAAATTCATTGCGTCTCTTAGTTCCGTGGTGATCACTTACAGCAGATTGGCCTGACTTTCCGCTTTCACTCTCTGGGTCTGTGCTCTCATCAGACCCGCTGCTCTCTTCTTCACTTGAGCTTTGGTCGTTAATATTAGATGGACGGCTTGTATCAGATATCAGAAGCGCTGTTAGACCATTCTCGAGACGAATAGTCCTTTAGCAATATAAGAAATAAATAAATTTAAGGGGTTGGTCAAATTAAATCTCAATATAATATTCTTATTTATTATTAATTTAAACGAATTATGTTATGGTCACAAAAATATATATTTTTAAATAATAAATAGCTCGTAAACTTACTTATAAAGCTTTTTATCAGCATCCGACTTGATTGGCACAGCTAACACTTCCACTTTCTCTCTTTTAAAAGGCATGGTTAAACCTTGTTTTGCTTTGTTACTCACCACCTTCACTTCAGGCTTAAATTTAGGAGCTTTGTGGAAGCCACTTCTCTTAGACATTTCAAATAGAATGTGTTTTTTATCGAGGCGACCAGATGTTTTTTGAATAAAGATGGACAAGAACGTCAAGAACTTTGACATTTAAATTGTCACTTTCATTTTTCTTAATTATATTCTAAATACTTTACTACAGGATACTAGTCTTTTAGCATAATCATGAAATATCTTTAATAGGAAACTAAATAGATGTTAGCATTTACGCGATGGGTAACTGGATTCATTGCAATTTTATTGACTAAAATATTAAATATAATAAGACCATTCACTCATTCAGCCAAAATCCTGTGGTAGTCCACAATTGGACAAAAGACTCTCTAACTCGAAACAATACTATGATATTCACATCTGGCTTATTACCCAACAAAAAGTAAAGTCAAGGTTCTACTTAAAATGCACACTAGCCACCATCCCCATGATAAAAGAGCATTAAATAATTATACTAACTATTCACTATTGAAGGCGTGTAAAATATGAACCAAAGAGTAAAGTTATTAAATTGAAAATATGAACCAACGAGAAATCCAAAGCCGCCTATTCCATTGTATGGGAACAAATAGGCTAGATCCAGCTAAGAAAAGGCAAATGCGTTCACTGACTACATCGGTAAAGTATTTCTTACGAATAAAGCTGATTCTGGATCGAAACTCAAAATCAATGGAGTTCTCCAACGAGACTTTCGACTTAATCTGCACTTAAAAGTAGGAATAACGAAAACCACCAAGAGAAAGAAAAAACCCGTGCGTCTCAGGACGCCTGAGAAAAGAGATAACTTAAACTAATTAAGTTATTAACTATTTAATATTGAAATTGTTTAACTTGAGAAAAGCTTAGGTTATTACTGAAATTTTATGTATATTAATCAATATGATATTTTAAGGAAAGGTTATTTACTAATAAAATCTTTTATTTAATATAAAATATATCTTCTTAGTTACAATTCTTGAAGATGTACATTAGAATTGTGTGTTACATACACACTAGAGATGAGTAGTTCCGAAGCGTAATAGTTCCGAGAACTATGTCTTTTGCCGGAACGATCTAGTTCCAATCCAACCACACGGCTGAGATAGTTCCATGTCCGAGTCGTTCCGACGACCGAGTCGTTCCGACGACCGAATCGTTGCGACGACCGAGTAATAAAGTGTGCGTCATGCATGCGCCTAAATATTCTTCTATATATCGTCGTCGTCGTCTATATATCTTGGTTGTCAGTCCTAACCCTGTCATGTCAAGTATGAGGGTAAATTAACTGATATTCCGACAATTACTGACAAATAAACGGTACCTAAAAATAACTTGTATTTCGTAGTTTATAGCTCCTTCAAAATACTAAATTTGAAGGAGTTATAAACTAAGAAATATAGATCTTGAATGGCTGGAGCCGATTAAAATTATGTCCGCACATGTTACGTTGGATTGTATTGCATAATCATGTCATTAGAACCGATAGGATAGGACTCATTTACTATCGGTCAGCGGAACTAGATAGGTCCGCGAACATGTTTCCTGGATATAGTTCCGACAGAAAAAGGAATCGTTCCATGTCCGATCCGCTCCAGGACATGATTTGCACATGACTAATACACACACATTGTTAGTATCATTATTTAATCCTATAAAGTGGCCAGACAGACTGACGCCGTTACGCAACGAAGCGGTTTACCCTCTCATAAGAAGTTATCATTTCAATACGGAGAACTATTAATCAAATGGAGAACAATTAAGCATCAAGATTTGACCTTATCGACAAAAAGGTAATATAAGAATTAAAGGCAATATAATATTTGAGATCATTTTTCAACTGAATTATCAAGATATGGTATTTCCATGCACTAGGGATGATCTCGCCGGTGATTTTAGTCTTTAAAGGCAGACAAACTCCAAATAAAATATAATCTTATACTCCATCAGTCATTAGTTTGTATTTAGATCAGCAGGTGTAGCCAGGAGCCATGAAATCACTCTAAGGTAGAACTTTGCTGCTGAAGTTAACTGAAGGACAAATTTCTCTGCGCAGGCCTGAAAATACTGACAAATCAATATTTTCTATAACTAAAATCTAGTTAAATCGATTAATCGGCCCCGCAACCCCTACATGCTAAATTTCATGAAAACCGGTGGAGCTGTTTCTGAGATTCAGATATATATAGGTACAAAAGAATTGTTTATTTAAATATATAATAAAAGCATACCATTTTAAATGCCATCACATGAATGTGCTTGGGGTTATATTTATTATATTAACTTTTGGATACCTACCTATTTAGGATATCAGGACAGGTGATTAGTCACACTAATAATTGCCATCTTGAATAGCTTTAATATTACGTTTTTACCTCCTCAAAACCATGTTTTTGGAAGTTTGTCTGAATAAATATTATGGAATGCACTAGTGATAACAGCAAAGACATACAATGCGACAATATGTGTTTTCATAATTTGCTTAAGTTCTAAGGCAAACCTTCCAGTAGAATAGCCATTGACTTCTTAATGGTATAATACTTAACTTACTCACAGACAGTGATTTTGAACACACTACGCAATGTGAAAGAAAGTGCTATACAATTTTATACCTTGGTGTAAAAAATTGTTGTGCACTTGACTTTACAGCTTTTATTCCTTTTGCGTCATTGAAAGAACTGAGCCAAAAAAAAGTAATCTGAACTTTGTTGTTATTTTCAAAAGTTTTTTATCATATTTACTGTGCTTTATTTGACTTTCGCATGTATGTAGTTCTAATAAAAAAGTATAATACTATCAATTAATTGTTATGGATGAATCGTATTCTGAAAGCGATGTGTCGCTTTCTCCATCACAAATATTAGAACGTCTGCAAGTGTTACGAGAACTGCAGTTGATGCAGCGCGGGAAATTGCAAAAACAATGTTTACAGTTTAAAGAAACATCTGAAACATCTACAAGTATGACCGAAATTGTAAGCCACTTCAGTAGCAGCACTAGTTACAACACATTTCGTAGTTTACTACAGTCCACAAGTGATATTTTGAACGAAGCTTCACCTCAACCGAGTACAAGTAATTTGTCACAAAAAGTGCAGGAACAGGATCTTATAGAAGGGGTATCTGTATTAAATTTATCTCAAGAATCTGAGTTTATAATTAGTTCACCATTATCTAACCGAAGCAAAACATCTGCTTCCTCCAGAAGGCTAGAAACTTTGAAAGAACTTCAAAATCAAAATGTAAGCAACTCGTCTCAAAATATGATCCATAATCGTTCGGTATCCTCTTCTGTAAATGATGAAAACAATATCACATTAACAAAAAAACAAATTACACTTGATGACATGCCTATATTATCACCCAAAAACAATTTTGAACAATTGTTATTAGAAAAACTTAAAGATGAAGCCAGTGCTGTTGAAGTTAAGAGGTCACTACAGAAAATCTCAGTAAATAACAAAAGTAAAAAGCCATTTCTTAGAAGGGGTGAGGGAATAGCCCGTTTTGGCCTTAAGAAAAATTCTATAATTATTCAGAACACAAAATCATTACCATGGAGAAGAAAAAGTTTTAATAAATCATTAATAGAATCACCCCTGAGGCAAGTCATAAAAAATAAGAATACTAAAATTCAGAGTAATTTAGAACCATTGACATCTGATTTGAAAGAATCTACCATAAATAAGAAGGATAAACAATACCTACTATCAGATAAGAGCAACAAAGAAGCACAGCAGCAAGACAAACATTCTAAAAAAATTGATGCATCCTCGGATGCTGTTGATAATCTTCCTAAAAAACTTCAGTTGAGAAATGAATCAACAGCTAGCAGATGTGACATGCCGCTATTGAAAACAATGAAGAAATTAGAATTTGCCAGGAATACACACCCATTAATAACTAATAAGGCAAAAACATGGGCAGCTGTATTGACTAAAGAACAAAGTGAATTCTTGAGGGAGCTGAAACAGAGTGAATACTATAAAAATTTTGCTTCTCCAACAAAAAGCGTAACTTCTAATATTAGTTATGATGAAACAATGTGTAATTTGAGACAAGAAAGAGATAAAGCTGAACAAAATATGTTTGATTTATTAGAAAACAAAGTCAGTCATGACAGTTTTAACTTAGAGAATTCTTTTTTTAAGCGCTTTTTAAAAAAAAGTAATATAGAATGTTCTGGAGAAAGCACCCCTTTAGTAATGCAAAAGTGTTTGTCAGATAATCCAGATTTGATGCACTTACTACCTGCTTTGAGAGGCGAGGAAAGAAATGAAGAATCCCATAGTGATGTTGAAACTTGTTGCAGTTACACAGACTGTTGTAGTGATACTTGTTCATCTGTTTCATGCTGCTCTTGCAAAACACTAGAACAGTCAAAAAACAGAGCACAAAAACCCGCTAACTTAACCAAAAACAAAAAGAGTACAGAAGAAAAAAGTAAAAATCCAAAGAAAAGTCAAAAAGAGGTTTGTATTGAAGAAAAATCAGAAAGCATTGTGACAGAAGATGTCACAAAAGAAAATATTGCAGAAATGAATGCTAAACTAATAGCTACTAGTGAATTACTAAAAGACCGATTACATGAACTAGAAGATGAAATAGACACTTTCAGGAAAGAAAATGCCAATTTAGCAAAATTACGTGAGGAAATTGATCAGGATAAACATAAGTTCTATCAAGAGAAATCAGCTTTTGAACAGAAGTTTAATGAAGATAAGGTATTAGCAGAGTACTATTTAGCAGAAGAAAAAGATAAGTTATCAAAACAGAAACAAATGTATGACAGATATGTAAGAGAACTGAGGGGTAGACTTAACAAGAAAGACAAAGATGAAGTGTTAAATTTGAAGAAGGAAATAACTGACATGAAGGAGGAAATAAGAATAAAGGATGTAAAATCAACATCCATAATAGCTAGACTTAGAAATCAAATTAAAATGATGGAAAAAGAAAAAAAAGAATTACATGATGAAGTAGAAAAACTAAAGAAAGAAAATAAACGCATACGGCACAATAATGATGTAACACGAAGATTGACAAATATAAAATATCTTGAACAAATTAACAAAAAATTAACCAATATGTCTTCTAAAGATACAAAATCTGAAGTTAATATAGATCATGATATGAAATACAAAGCATATGAAATTGAAAGACAAAGTAGATGTAAGAAAGTTCCACATGCAGGAATCATTAGGCCTTTACCAAGAGCAAAAAGTGTTCCTAATCTTAATGTAACTTCTAGATATGCGAAGTATTTTAGTCAAAGGGATGCAGTTAGTCAAATAGACCAGAACGGTTTTTTGAATGTGCAAAGGTATAACTATAATCCTGAAAATGACTGTTTATCAAATAACAGGGATAGTGTTTTTGATAAATCTATTGAGGACAATGCTAGTAGTGAAAATGATGATTACATAGAAAAAAATTACATAGATACATTTAAAACTATATCTCCAAAAGGGAACAGATCATGCGGATCATATTCAGACTCGGATAACAACATGGTAGACAAAACACATTTAAAAGCAAATACAAATGATTTTTTCATACAAAAGACAAACTCTGCCAGAAACTCAAGATCACCTCTAACATTATCTCCAAGTTTTGATCCTACAGATGATTCAAATAGAAACTGGACCAAATCTCCTATATCTATTTCGTCCAAATGTATCAATCCATCTTCAAACTCCACAGCCCATTTATCAAGTCACTCTAGTTCTAACTACTCCCACAAAAGATCTCAATCGCCTGTCTCTGCTTTCAATCACTCTTCTTTACAGCCTGTAACTGTCATTCATAACAACCAATATGGAGATAAATTGATGACTGTTAGTCCAGAACCTGTTGTTAGCAAAACAAGTCTTACTAAAACTAATTTAAACCCAACTGAATTAAGAAAACCTGATGGATCTAGAGAGTTAAGATTTCCAAATGGCAATGTAAAAATTTTATCTTCAGATGGCAAATATAGCAAATTTATTTATTACAATGGAGATGTTAAAGAGAATTTTTATGATGAAGGCAGAATAAAATATTACTATGCTGAAACTAAAACATACCATACTACACATGCTGATGGATTAGAAGTGCTTGAGTTCCCTGAGTAAGTTACTTTAATTAGATATTATTATAATGCTGTTTACAAAACCCGATTACGAAATGAAAAATGATGTCACAAGCGGGATTCGAACCCGCGCCTATTGGGATTCCGGCCCAATCGTGCTGCCACTACACCACCGTGACTAATTGTAGGACATGCAAATTTCACTTCGTATCATATTTACGTCTTAAGGTGAGGGTATGCTATCTACCCGACAATGTTTACACATTGTTATAGGCTTAATACTTAAAACTTTACAGTTAGAATTGTATTAAACGATGACTATGATGTTATTTAAATTACTGAAATTTAGCATCTAATATGCTTAATTATTTATAAAACCCGATTACGAAATGAAAAATGATGTCACAAGCGGGATTCGAACCCGCGCCTATTGGGAATCCGTAGTGTAGTGGCAGCACGATTGGGCTGGAATCCCAATAGGAGCGGGTTCGAATCCCGCTTGTGACATCATTTTTCATTTCGTAATCGGGTTTTATAAATAATTAAGCATATTAAATGCTAAATTTCAGTAATTTAAATGCTGTTTACAGTTAATTTAGAGAAGGCAGGCATATTATGACTTACTTCTAGACGGTATGTCTTAGAATTAACTCAAATGTCTGTTAGATGCTCACTATTTTTAGCACAATTAAAATAATCTTAATATTTAAATAAGATGATGATGACTGCACGGATGGCGTAGTGGTTAAGATTCTTACCTTCCATGCCAGTGCCGTGGGTTCGATTCCCGCACAGGAAAATACTTTGCGCGATCCACAAAGTATTGGTCTGACTCTGGGTGTAATTGGTCTGCGTTAATTGCATGTTAGTAAAGTCCCCCATAATACAAAGATTATTTCCTTAGTGTAGGGTGTCTTTTATTGATTATAAATGAGTAATCAATCAAAACTGCCAGAATTTAATAATGTCAATTCGGACCGCGCATTATACCTCCACTGAGGTCCCGTATTTGAATCCATGCTCATGCCACCGATAACAATTGGCAATCCACATGTCAAGTGCGTTCTAGAGGTTTATGTCTAAAAATGAACATTAATAGCCTGTAGGATAATATCCAATGATAACTTCATTGATTGTACAAGTGATGTGGCCTTAAGTATCTTCTTTCTATGTAGTGTTATGGTTAGATTTCCATATAGGACAATACTTTGTGCAGTTGTGTTATATGTACATCGCAATATAAGAATTTTTAGTTTGATAATAGTTTTTTATTATTACAGTGGACAAGTAGAGAAACGCTATAAGGATGGATCATCAGAGATCCGCCTGCCAAATGGTGGTGTAAGGTATTTTGACCCAAAGAATAAACATATACGTGAGGAGTGGCGTTTTCCTGATGGCGCCGCACTCACTGTCGCTGCTAATGGTGAACGTCGCATCGTGTTCAGTAATGGACAGATTGAGGTCCATGCACAGGATCATAAGGTAGACTATATTAACTTCTAGTTATGTCAACAGTATCTTTATTTTGTCCATAATTATAACAATTTCCGTGTGGTGACAGAGTAAGAATACAATTCATTATCCCCTATCCTACCTGTGGGTGATTGTAAAAGACGACTAAGCGAAAAAATATGCATATAACATCTATGCAAAAGAAGGAAAACAAGAAATAAAACCGTATACTAACATGTCTGTCCAACGTGGTGTAGTAGGCAAATTTTCCTCCTAATTTGGAGGAACCTTGAGCCCGGCAGTGAAATATATGAGCTGAGATGATGATGAATAATAACAATACCTTATAATAATATCCTTATTAGGGATGTTATGGAACTCGGTAACCGAAACTATCGGATATCCCAAATGAAAATATATCCGAAACAGTATTTCGGATATATTTTCATTGATGAAAATAAAAGTTACACATATGAAAATATAAGTTTATAATAACTTCGGTTGGTATTTATATGAAACACGTAACGACAGGTTATTTCAACCAGCTGAACTGACATCCTAAACCTAAGCCTTTTTAAAGAGGAAGAATACAATAATCACCACATTTATCATGTACCTTTTACAATTACCTGAAAATCCCATATCCGTAGCTGATACTATGGGACAATTCCTATTGTAGAATCCGAAATATTTTTCTATATTCTGATATCCATAGCCGTACTCAGATTTGAAACTTTATATCCGCTGCATACCTAATAATGATTACATGAATCATATTTTTTGTCATCTCGACAGTTGTCATGACAACAGTGGTTGGTAGGTAGCCTTGTTCCGTAATGGCCCATTGAATAGGCAATAATCATCATCGTCATTATCATCTTAGCTCGTATATGTCCCACAGTTGGGCTCGAGCCTCCTCCATAATGGGAGGGAAATTGACCTACTATACCACGCTGGTCAGACGTGTCGGTATAGGGTTTTGTTACGAGTTTTCCTTCTCTTGCATAGATGTTATATGCATTTCAAATAGTGTTAGGACCACGCTGTTGACAGTTTTCTGTCTGCAGCTGCGGGCCGGTCTGTCCGGGGTAGTACCACACTCTCACAGAAGATCGACGTATGAGTAATATCAATGTGCTATTGTGCTTCGTTCGGTGAGCGAGAGAGCCGGAAGCCCAATTGGTTGGGTTTGGGGTTTATATTGGTAGGCAGCGGCCTAGTTATACCCTTGGTATTGCAAAGGTCTATCTATGGGCGGCAGTGACAATTACCATCAGGTGTGCTGCTTGCTCGTTTGCCACTACTAGCAATAAAAAAAAAATATATGCCTTAGTCATCTCGTATATCACCCACGGGCAAGATATGGGGTGGTGAATTGTATTCTTATTCCTTCACCACACGGAAAAAGCAGTAATACTATTGGGAAACTAAAACCTGGGCTATTATTCTTGATGTTATAAAGAACTGTGATCGTAAACCAGCCTCTCAAGCATGGCGGTTGACTTTATCAATCATTATGGAAGTCAGGATATTGATAGATTAGTGCATGGTGAATCAATATTAAATTTTAATTTCAGCGTCGTGAGTTTCCCGACGGCACTGTGAAACTAGTGTACAACGACGGTACGTCTGAAACACGATATGCGTCAGGACGCGTCCGCATCAAGGATAAGCACGGCAATCTTATAATGGACTCAGCACCAAGTTGAAGTAATATAGGTATACTCATTGACCAAACAAACGCTGTTCTGTACAAATTAAAAAGAAATAAAATTCCTTGAAATCAATTGCAATGCTACTTGATTGCAATTGTTAACCTGGACTTATAAAAAAGTTAATCAAAATCGGTCCAGCTTTATATGAGTTCAGTCACACATAAGTGATGATGACAGATGAATTAAATAAATAAAGATTACTGTGATATGTTTTTAGATTATATATTTGGTTATTCGTAATGTATTAAGAATTTAATAATACCTATACATTTGTTTAATGCCTGTTGTAAGACAGTTGTTGTCGTGAGATAAATCGAAGGCATTTCGACATAAATATGCAAGCAAGGATAGGACTATTTAAATTTTATTACATAACAGCAGATAAAGGAACGTACTCATGTGATACTTTTTTTTAAGATGGTAAAAATATCAATCATTATCCTGAATCCCACTTCTGGCCTTAAGCCTCCTCCACAACAAGAGAGAAATTGATCTACTACACCGGTCAAACGTATTAGTATAGTCTTATAAATAAATAAAATGTAATAGCGTGGTTATGACGTCAGGCGTTTTTCGGCGTGAGTTTTCCATTAGCGTGGCGAACAAAAGCAAAAAGTAAAATTATGTATGTAAAAATTATTTTTGAAGTGATAACTTCTTATGGGAGGGTAAACCGCTTCGTTACGTAACGCGCGATGCCAGTCTGTCTGGATTCCCTTTCTCTCACGCATACGGCAGCGGTAGGCAGGCTCCTCCTCTCTCACTCTAACCCACAGCCGTATTAAGATGTGATATTATAAGATTTTACTAAGAAATAACCGTTCCTTGCATATCATTTTAATATACATAGAATTTAAGTAATAACTTAACTTTTCTCAAGTCAAAAAATTTCAATATTAAATAGTTCAACTTAGATTAGTTTAAGTTATCACTTCTGTCGAGCGCCCCGCGACGCACACATTTTTGTTAGAACTTATAAATGAGCGACATATTTTACCCAGGAAAATTATTTTGCTCGTTTCTCCAACCTGCAAAGATACGTCTGCATCTACGATCTGTATTCGTTAAACAGTTCTCTTTCTATATTCTTATCCCGTACAGAATATGAATTAAGTCTAGCATTGTATCTTTTCATAACATAACATAATATTTGTTAGTATAGTATTTTAATTTTCAACAATACTATGTGAAAATGAAGACTCGTTTAGAAATCTCATGAAATTTCAATATTTAATAATGTTAATTTGTGGCTAGTAAGCTTGTTGGATACGTTTTATGACGAATGTTAAAATGTTTATGGGTGCCTTTTATATAAGTTTTAATATTTGTAATCAAGATGTTGTAAGAAAAATATAAATTTTAATTAAAAATGTTATTGAAATTATTTTATTTGTATTTTGTGAGCTCAGAAATATTAATAAGGCCCTTATTCGGTTCTTTATCGATCATATTTTGTACTAAACCAGTCTCGCCGCTTTTCCTCTTCTGCTTAATGTTAATACATACTTAAGTCTTATGCTTACAACTATTTTGCACACAAACACATCTCGGCGCTGCAATTCATTCACACATTAGCAAACACTTTTATAGACAACGTTATACCTATGCGAATGTTGAATTTAATTAATTTTAAATATAAAACTCCAGGAGCTGTCAATAGCAACAAAACATTCCAGTCAATAGCAACAAAACTTCCCGCGTAAGGATTTAAACGTATATTTCTTGAAAAGTGGCGCGCTCTACCGGCAAAAATTCAGTCCCCTAAATTAAGACCATTCGTTCAACATTACGTTCGGACTCCTTGTATCTATATTTCGTATATGCGGCGATGAATAGTTTTTCATCTGTTTGCGATTTTATCGTTTTCGCTTATAAACGACATACATACATACATATCATCACGCCATATCCCTTGCAGGGTAGGCAGAGAGAGCAGAGTGCCAGAGAACTCTATCCATGCATACTTCACTCGCTTCCTCAACATTCATAATTCTCTTCATACACGCTCGCCTGTTTCGGAGACTCTTGACTCCACCTTCCTTCAGTACGTGACCAATCTGGTCTAGGTAGGTGAGTCTCGGTCTCAACCAGTACCTACATCCTTCCAGTTTCGCATTATTTTTTACATAATACTATTATAATATTAACAACTGTCACTGAAATAATATGTTTCTAAATTCACCGATGAAAGAAAATCCCTTTCTAGATTTTAATACACAATTGACTTCTTTTTAAACTTAAATACCTTCATTCATCCAGCAGTTCATTAATGTCACAGTCGGACTTAGATCACTCTATCTCAGGAAACGGCCGTAATCCTCACGCAGCTGTGACTTATTTAAAGGTATATAAAACAAATAAAATTTAATTAATTGTTAAACTATTTTAATCCTAATGATACATTATTTTTAGGTTTTAATTCAACTAGCCGATATCTTCAATCTTATTTGTGAAGCGGGTTTAGGTATTCCTTGTAGTTTAAAGTTAATAGGTTTCATGTGCTCTTCCGTTCCAAATATTTTTTTAAGTGCTTCTCGGGCGGCCATTTCCTTTGCTGTTGCTATAGTTTCACCAAAACCTTGTAAATAAACAAAGATATTTGAATGAATTAAACAAATGTATATAATGAAAATTTAGAGTGGTCTATGTCTCTACTGAACTGTAGTGTTCTTCCAAAACTACCGCTGTGGCTGGGGGTTTACAGTTACAGTAAAAATGCATTAGAGTACATTATATTCTAAACTGATTAACACATGCATAGAGACTTGGGAACATTGGGTGTCCAGTGGGATAGTAACATATTTGCTGTGGACAATGCTATAAGATAGTTTTTTATACATTTTAAAATACACTAAAGGAATGGCTTAGTTTTCCTAATTTTTTTCCATCTGATACTAATTTCGAAGCTACATAACAAGAATTAAGGTGCATTTTCAAACAAAATCACCATCAAACATTGGTGGATATAGACCTGGGTGGGCACATCATTACTTATTTTTACTGATCGTCGCGCCGCCTACAGATTATTTGTACAAACATAGCTGCCATTTTGTCCTGATTGTCAAAAGTCTGACAAATGAGAATTGATATTTTTTGTTCCTAGCGTATGTACTTATTGTCAATAACCTATTTTTGGTTATTGATGTGCTTTCTGGAAATTATATCAATTTTCATTGCTAAAAGCTTATATTATTTTTGTTTTGTTAATGACTGATGTTTTTTTTTATATTTCAGGGTAGGTCTTATAGTAAAAAAATCCTATATAATTACATACACGCATGTGTATATCACTTCAACTTTAGTTCATCGCATAAGGTCTAGGTAGCAGCACTTTACATACATGCATATTTTACCACCGAGTTGCCACTCTTTTTCAGTTGATATAACTTAGAAATATAGTGGCTTTTTCTGAAAATGTGTTTATGGACTATATATAATTTGACAACACCACTATCCTTCTCCCAATTGTGGTAAAAGTCAACTAAAGGAAAGTCGAATGCAGATAATATCACCAATATTCTGTTGCCATTCTCAAACTATTTGTACAGTCCAATATAGCATCTTCCTTCCACTGCGAAAGTAATCAATGTCCAACAGTTGGCTACAAAAATATTTAATTCAAATATATAACAATTACCTGATGATATCATTTTCTTTTCTACATAGAGACCAACTCTATAACAAGCCAGTAGAGTATTCTTCCCCGTCTCGCCAAGAAGTCTCGGCTCAATCTTTGCACCATCTTTCTCAACAATGTTGGTAAGCATTGTCCATGGATCTTCTATATGCCAATACTCATTTATATCTTTGCCTGAAATAACATAAACATTCTTGAGACATATTTCTAAAAAACATAACTCAAAAATAAAGATAGATTTCTAGAATTAGGTTGTGAGAACACATTTGAGAACTTAACATATTGTTAAAATAAGATATAAAATTTGTAATTCGCAAAACATTGTCAATAGTATCAATCTTAAACTATTAAATTTTCTTAGTCTATACATGTACGTCGTACAGGGTCACATACAGGTCTCTTCCATATGAAGGAAATTAATTAACTACTTTACATTGGCTACAGAATATCATTTCAAGAACTCTCTCTCTTCAAATGTTTACATTATTTAATGAATTATTCAATACCCGTGGGTAGGATTGAAATAGTAATTATTGCATTTATACTCTACAACCTTAGGTGTCTAATATGCAGTTGAGGATTTGTATAAATCATATAACAACCCCCCCCTCCCCATTTTTCTTACCTGTTGATGGTAGTAAGTAGGGCTTAAGGGATGCAACTAAATAACATTACTGTAAGACCAAGAAAACTTTTCATAAAACTCTATACCAACCCGTTTTACTAGTATGGTATATAGATTACTTTCCTCTCACTGTGAAGGAGGCTTGAGCCTAGCAGCTGGACATTTATGGACTGAGATGACGACGACTATAATCTACATAGTAATTTATGTATTACTAGCTTCTGCCCGTGGCTTCGCCCGCGTAAAAGGTTACTTTCCTAAAGTTTTTATCCCCTAATTTATTATACCGCTTAAGGATAACTTTTTACAAAATTTTAATGCCATATTTATTTATACCTTATCAATAGCCTAAAAATAAGTTTCAAGCTTCTGGCTTTAAAAATGGCGATAATTCCTTACAACTTTTCATCCCCCCTTACAACCCTTTCTTTGCATTAAAAAGTAGCTTATGTTCTTTGTTAGATTCTAGACTATCTGTGTACCAAATTTCATTTAGATCGTTTCAGTATTTTTGGCGTGAAAGAGCGACAGACAGACAGAGTTACTTTAGTTAGTAAGGATTAGAATAGACTACCTTGACTACCATATCAATCTTGTATTTTGTAAATACAATATTCGAATTTAAAGTGAATTATTTTCGTACAATCAAATGTTATTTATCTTATTAACGCAGTAACTTGGCTCACAGGATTAATTAGTTAGTGAAATTAATGTACCTTGCAATTGTGTGATGACAAAATCCCTGACGAAATGTGCACTCTTTTCTTCACCGGAACTTTCTAATAATGCACCAACAACAGCCTTGAATGTATTAGCAAGTATATATTCATCAACTGGGTATTCCTATGGATAAAATATGAATAAATAAGGATAAAATATAAATATGGAAAAATATGAATAAATATGGATAAACAGTAAATTATTGTTTACACATCTGTATTATTTGCTATAAATATTGCTGTAATCAAAAACATAAAATTTTATTTTATGTTTTTGATATTTTTTAACTAGAACCATGTAACAAGTTAACAATGAACTCATTTTCTGTAGGTAACTTAACCCTATTATACCATTATTTCTCATATTCAGATATGAAAAATTATGATTGTTTAACAAGTGGTGGCTTCAGTTGCTATAAATATAACCCGCAATCCGTTATGTCAAAGGAGATCTAAATTTAAAAAAAAATCTAATGGAAACACCAAAATAATAATTTAAATTAAGTTTATGGTGAAATCTTATGATAACCACAGATTAAAAAAATGGTAGTGACTTCTGGTTTCAGGTTCAAATAACCCATTTGCATCAAATAACAATTTAAATTAAGGTGTAAATATTAAATTTACATCTTAATTTAAATTTACCAACAATTAGTCTCTATTTCTGTGTGGTAATATAGAATAGAATTTTCAACACACACTCCTTTCCCACTGCTGACTGAAAACTACTTAGAGATGTTACTAGATGACATCACTGCAAGAGAAAGAAAACTTGAAAGGAAAATGCTGCTGACAGTTCTTATCTACAGCCACGGGCCAGTCCATCCGGGGTAGTACCACACTTTAGCAGAAGATCGACGTCTGAGTAATGGCAATGTGCTATTGTACTTCGTTCAATGAGCGAGAGAGCCGGCAGCTCAACTGGGTGGGTTTGAGGATTGTAATGGTAGGCAGCGGCCTAGCTATACCCTTGGTATAGCAAAGGTCCATGGGCAGCAGTGACACTTATCACCAGGTGTGCTCCTTGCTCGTTTGCCACCAAAAGCAATAAAAAAAAATAAAAAATATTTATTAACTGTTTCTCATTGACTATTACTAAATTGGCCATCTAGAAATATAACCAATTCCTTGACCACATGAAAATCAAACTTACTGCTGCTAATATGATATCTTTAGTACCCAAATGTAAGGAAACATTTGCCAACACAGATTCGCTTATTAAATGTTGATGAATTTTGTTTACTCCTTCCAATGGCAGTTTTGGTAAAACTGTCTCTAAATAATTTCGAACATAATGGCTGATAAATTCTTCACCTGGAAATATAAATTCACAATGTGATAAATGTATACATCGTTGGTTAAAGAGAAGAGTCATCATTATCATTATCTCAGCTCATATATGTCCCACTGTTGGGCTCGAGCCTCCTCCATAATGGGAGGGAAATTGAGCAACTATACCAAGCTGGTCAAACATGTTGGTATAGGGTTTTGTTTCGAGTTTTCCTTCTCTTGCATAGATATTATATGCATTTTATATCCCTTAGTCGTCTCTTACGATCACCCACGGGTAAGATAGGGGGTGGTGAATTGTATTCTTACTCCATCACCACATAGAAGAGAAGAGTGACATTTCTCAAATATTTTGAAAATTGATATTATTTGTCAAAACATTTTGTTGTTTATATTTTAATAGAAAAATGACACATCAAAATAAACATAAAATCTCTCAAAACAAGTGTACTATGTTAGACCTCCATACATATTGATTGTTGAAAAAAGAATCTTTAAATGCATGTATTGTAAAGCTTGGTCTTTTTGATTAGTCACTTTTCTATTTAACCGACGACATATATGTCATTTACTATTTATTCTGTACATATATAGGTATACACATTGTTACCACATTCATTTAGGTTTACTCTTAAATTTGGGGCGTCAGGGATCGAATGTCAGTAGACGATCTCCCCGGCGTCCCGTAAAAGCGCGGAAGGGGGCCGCTGTGGCTTTAGTGGGTATTCCGGTTGGACTAGCCGGCCGGCGAGTCCCACGACCCACGCTCCGTCCCGTCACAACATCGGCGGATAGGGGTTAGCGCGTAAATGCATTTCCACAGAGTAAAAGAAAAAAAAAATAAATAAAAAGGGTTACTCTTAAATAAAGCTAATAAATGTTAATAAAATTTTGTACATATGTCTTGCTCGGTTGAGCTTGAAACAGAGTTAACCTGAGCTGGACATCCGGCAAATATAGGTATATAATAATTAAATAAAACTCACCCTTTTTGGCCAACTCTCGATTATCCTTCATTTTTATATCAAACTCAATTTCTTTCTGCTTCATTTCTTCTTTAATTACGTAAGATCGATCTGTAAATGCTTGCAATAGTAAATCCGTATCAAAATCTTCGTTAAGACGTTGCGCGAAGGCAAACAGTTCAGCTTCTAAGTTCCATTCTAAATATGTGTTCCTTGGTGTATACTTTTTGCCACCCAGTGCATCTTCGCGTCGTTTCAACTCCATTAATGTTGGAGCTACCCATCGATGAATTTGTTTACCTAAAGATAATAATTAAGAAATAATAAAATAATATTAGAGTATCACTATATAAAAACACTGACTCGAAATTCTTACTTTGAATTGATGGCGAATAAATTCTAGTAACTTTGCTAAAAAACGGTACGCAGCGTCTAATTAACGACATTCTTATACAGTGAAATACACTTAAAAAGCATAGAATCTGTTTTTAATACATTACGAAAAATATAATTAAAAAGCCAAGCGAAAAATCCAGATATAACCATGAAGACACAAATGTCAGGTGGGTGTCAAAACAAAACCCTAGCTTTGAGGTTAGACTTTTTTGCTGTTTGGATAAACTGTAATTTTAGCCATATAATGTTTTATGTGATGTTTCACTGCAGTATAGAATATAGACCTAAACTATAAACATGACCTGCATGGTTAGTTGCCTTAAATAATTTATATGAACTAAAATACCATACTGTTCACTCTGCCTACCCTGCAAGGGATATGGCGTGATGTTATGTATGTATGTAAAATACCATAGTGTAAGTATAATTCTAAAGAATAATTTTGTATTATTTATTATAAATTATATTATTCGTAACATTGCTGATCGACCCGACGACCAACCTGTTTCCTCAACTAATATTGTTGTGTTGACAAAATCCACCCACCATCAGTCCAAATTCATGAGAATATGTAACTTATGAGTATATTTAATCTTAATGCAACTTGGCGAGATATTTAAGAAACATTTAATTCAAATCAAAGAGTAAAGTTATTAAATTGAAAAAGAGTGGCAACTCGATGATAAAATATGCATGTATGGAAAGTGCTGCCACCCAGAGTTTAGGCGGTGAACTAAAGTTGAAGTAATATACATACATATCTACATGTGTATGTATAATTACATAGAATTTTCTTTTACTATGAAAGCTACCCTGAAATATAAAAAAAAAACATATCAGCTGATAATTAAACAATAATAATATCAGCCTAACATTGAAACTTGAGATAATTTTCAGAAAAATATCAATAACCGAAAATAGATCGATGACAATAAGTACCTACGCTAGGAACAAAAAATAACAATTCTCAGTTGTCAAACGTTTGACAGACAGGACAAAATGGCAGCAGTTAAGTTTGTACAACCAATCTGTAGGCGGCGCGACGGTCAGTAAAAATAAGTAATGTTTTAAGTGTGCCCCCCCAGATTCAAATCAAGCCGTAGTAAAGAATAGTAATAGATAAACCTTGAAATTACAAGGAAAAAGTCGAATGTGTGTGTGCAAATAAACAAAGGAGTAAGAAAGACCATACCATGATTTCTTTCTGTCTGCGATGAATTTCACATCGCAGTGGGGATTGCTTGGCATTTAAACATATGTTGTTTCAAAATTTTCTCCTTTTTCGCTATAGGTAAGTATATTAAATTCAAAAGATTACTTGATTGACTAGTAAGTTATAAATAACGAGGATTAGAATTGTTCGGATTACCCTTAGAATAATAACACATACAAGGATAGATCGGTAAATTAAGTGTTTAAAAAAGAAAAGCCAAAAATCTTGTTAGTGCGCAAGCGATTGCAGGAATACACGCACACTACTATAAAGGGGGGCATAGTCCGAAGCGTGCTCGTCGCGTCCCCTGCCAGCCTAATTAGACTGCTAATCCGGCTCGATATGCGTACCGCAGTGCGGGTTAGGGCGTCCCCCGAAGGCGACGCGTACCGACCCGCCCCCGTCGGTACGAACTTCGGCAGTTGCAGCGATGGGGGCCGCCACCCATCACGCCTTGCCCAGTCAGGCGAGTCGAGGAGAGCAGAGTGCCGGGTGGGCACGTGGAATGTAAGAGGTTGTGTGGAAGGTAAGTTGCACGAGCTGATATCCGTCATGGCGGACAAACAGCTAGACGTGCTCTGTGTGACAGAGACCAAGCGAAGGGGCAGCGACGCCTGCGATCTTCCTGGTGGCGGGATGGCTCTGTGGTCTGGTGTACCACAGAGCGATCGAGCCAGCTACCCCCATGGTAGGAGTGCTCTTGTCCTCTCGCTTGGCCTCAGGTGTGAAGGATTACGGAATGTATGATCCCAGACTTCTATGGGTCCGTATAAAACTTGGTGTCACCAAGGTATTCATGGTTGTAGCATATGCTCCCGTAGGATCCTCGGTGGCATCAGACCTAGAGAAGTTTTGGGATAATGTTAGGGAAGTTCTGGATATGGCAGAAACCAGTGAACGCGTGATTGTATGCAGAGATTTGAACGGATGGGTGGGGACCAAGCGTCCCGACTATGAGGACGTACTTGGTCCATTTGGTGATAAGAGAGTGAACGACACAGGTAGGCTCATAGCGGATGTATGCATGGAGAGAAACCTTATTGTGTCAAACACATTTTTCCAACTTAAGGACATCCATATGTATACATGTAGAAGAAATGAACAGAAAAGTATAATAAATTTAATTTTGGTAGACAGTCGCCTCCGAAGCAAAATATTGGATGCAAGAGCCTACAGGGGCCCCACAGTCGATACGGACCACTATCTCGTTATTGCGAGATTTAGTGGTCTGTTCAGAAAGTGGAGGCACTGGCGAGAGCATATCCACTTCGGAGGGCTTGAAAGAATAAAGGTTGAAAGGTTGCAAAAAGAGTGTGTAAGAGAAAAGTATGCAGAGGGTGTCCGAGAACGGCTGACGATGGCAAGCCAGCCGCAATCAGACACTGAAGAATGCTGGAGAGTATTGAAAGAGATATGGTAGATACAGCGAAAGAAGTATGTGGAAGTTCAAAGAAGCATAGAAAAACAAATGGTGATGCATGGTGGGATGCGGAAGTGGCAGCTTCCGTAGAGCAAAAGAAGAAAGCGTGGCTGGACTATGTCTCTTCTTTGAATCTGAATGACAGTATGACTGAACAGAAGAAAGAAATATATCGGCAATGTAAGAATGACACCAAGGTCTTAGTGAAAGAAAAACGTGATAGAGCAAGTATGAGTGCAGAAGATAGGCTGACTAAAAACTTCGAGGGTAGCACCAAACTCTTTTGGAGGGAGGTGAAGAAGTCTCGGGGTGGTTGGTCAGCCTTCAGAATGAATAAAATAAGGTCTAAAGGTGGAGACATTCTTACACAAACACAAGACGTGTTAAGCCGATGGAGTGAATATTTTGGTGATATATATGTATGCGGATGCTACGGTTGGCGCCGGTGTCGCATGTGGTTTAGTAGATCAACATTCGACAACGGCGTCCTCCGATGGCATCAGTATGGATGAAGTTGAATGGGCGATAAGAAGTTTGAAAAATGGTAAGGCAGCGGGCATTGATATGGTGTCTGCCGAGATGATCAAGTTTGGTGGCTCCTGTGTCTGGGAGGCGTTCCTGTTGCTCCTCACTTTATGTTGGAGCTCGGGAATGGTTCCCGGGGACTGGAATAGCGCAGTCATCGTGCCTTTGTTTAAAAACAAGGGTTCACGGTATGACTGCGCAAATTACAGAGCCATAAGCTTGACCAGTTTGGCAGCAAAAGTATATGGTAAAATTATTGAAAGGAGAATGAGGATGGTGTCCGATGGTTTACTGTGTGAGACACAAGCAGGTTTCAGGAGTGGAAGGGGGGTGTATGGATCAAGTGTTCTCTCTGCGCAACATTGTGGAGAAGCATCTGGCTCTAGGTCAGAGGGTTTTCTGCAGTTTTGTGGATCTGGAGAGAGCATTTGACACGGTTGTATGAAAGGAACTTTGGGACATTTTACCGGAGTATGGTATTAATGGTAAACTGCTACAGGCTGTGCTGTCCAGTTACATGGGCTGTAGAACCTGTGTGCGGCTGGATGATGGAATGTCGCCTTGGTTTGACGTCAATATCGGCGTTAAGTAGGAGTGCGTTCTGTCAGCCAGGCTGTTTATCATATATCTGGATAAATGTCTCCAAAGGTTGAACGATATGAATGTGGGTGTCCAGATGGGCGACTCAGTGGTCACTGCTCTGCTTTATGTAGATGATGCAGTTCTGCTGGCACAGTCAGCGACTGACCTGCAGACCCTAGTCGACACAATGACAGAAGATTGTAAGAAAAGGGGTCTACGCGTGAATGTGAGCAAAACCAAAATAATGGTCTTTGAAAGAGATGAAGCCAGAACAGATGTAAGTGTAACAATAGGTAATGATGTACTAGAGCAAGTGGATGAATTTGTATATCTTGGATGTGGATTTAGCCGAGATGGAATGTACACCACTGATATAGAGCGAAGAGTAAATGCGGGAAATAGAGTGAACGGAGCGTTGGGGCAACTTCTCGGCAGCCACCACCTCAGCCAGAAGGCACGTGTAGCAATACATAACGCAGTGCTTGTCCCAACATTACTGTATGGAAGCGAGAGTTGGGTATGCAGAAAAGAGTATGAAAGTAAAATTAATGCGGTCGAAATGCGATCTCTTCGGAAAATCTGTGGAGTTAGGCTGACCGACCGCATTCGTAACGACGACGTAAGAGAGCGAGTAGGTATGAAAGAGAGTATTGGTGTAAAGATGCGAAAGGGAATGCTCCGATGGTTCGGACATGTGGAAAGAATGCCGAACGAACGCCTGGTTAAGAAGATATACAATGCGAAAGTGGAAGGATGTAGGTACCGGGGGAGACCGAGACTAACCTACCTAGACCAGATCGGTCATATACTGAAGGAAGGTGGAGTCAAGAGTCTCCGAAACCGGCGAGCGTCTATGAAGAGAATTATGAATGTTGAGGAAGCGAGTGAAGTATGCAAAGACAGAGTTCTCTGGCACTCTGTTCTCTCTGCCTACCCTGCAAGGGATATGGCGTGATGATATGTATGTATGTATGTACTATAACAAGGGGATACCCAGGCGCGGCTCAAGCACATGTAGCGCCCGGGTGCAATCAATAACCTGGCGCCCTCTTGTACCAAAGTAGGTGAACAAAATGGAATAGGAGATGGTTACAAGCGGCTCTCAGCGCCCCCTAACACCCGGCGCCCGGGTGCACTGCACCCTCTGCACTATAGGTAAAGCCGGCCCTGGGGATACCTATACAATGTAGTTTACTTAAAATTGAGGAAAATGAAATGCGTTATTTCTTAGACATTCATGTGCTCCTTTTTGTATTTGATATTTTTACTTACCCCCGTATTTCTTAATGATTACCTCGATCTCAATTTGATATCCAAGAAAATAATATTGACGCGTTACGGTTACATCCCATATTATAACGTCAAAATTACCCTAGAATTTGGATTCAAGTACAAAGAAGCGAGTAACATTACGAGACTAGTGTTGAAATAATTTCTTACATACCATCAAAGAGTAAAGTTATTAAATTGAAAAAGAGTGGCAACTCGATGATAAAATATGCATGTATGGAAAGTGCTGCCACCCAGAGTTTAGGCGGTGAACTAAAGTTGAAGTAATATATATACATATCTACATGTGCATGTGTAATTACATAGAATTTTCTTTTACTATGAAAGCAACCCTGAAATGTAAAAAAAAACATATCAGCTGATAATTAAACAATAATAATATCAGCCTAACATTGAAACTTGAGATAATTTTCAGAAAAATATCAATAACCGAAATAGATCGATGACAATAAGTACCTACGCTAGGAACAAAAAATAACAATTCTCAGTTGTCAAACGTTTGACAAGCAGGACAAAATGGCAGCACTTAAGTTTGTACAACCAATCTGTAGGCGGCGCGACGGTCAGTAAAAATAAGTAATGTTTTAAGTGTGCCTCCCCAGCATACCATAAAGGCAACATTCCTAACACGCTACAAAATGGTTATCTATACATATAATAAATGAGTAGAAACCCCGTGTCTGTACATTTGATAAATTTATTAAAAAATGAATCTAGGCAGTAAGAAAACACTAACAGACCCCGAAAAATTTTTTTTGGAATTTTTTGTCTGTCCTTATGTAATCGCTAATCTCCGAAGTTACTGAATGAATTATTTCGCAATTTTGATAAGAAGATTAAGCCCAATTCAGAGCAACATTTGGTCTTTGTTTCATTGAAATCTGTTGTCTGTAAAAAAAGTTATGGTTATTTTAGTTTTTAAAATCACCGCTCGCCTTTTACGTCACTAGAAGGTTCAATTCAAAATAATTATTTTATATATCTATAACGTAATGAAAATATTTGTATTACTTAATATGTAGTAGTTTCATGAATTCAGCTCATATACATCCCACTGCTGGGCTCAAAGCCTCAAACCTTCTGCAGTGTTGAACGGAAATTGACTTACTATATAACATTGGTCAGATAGTCAAAATAAATATTAAATCTACTTGTAATGAAAAATAATGTTTTAATTAGTTAATAGTATATAATTTAGCTGTAAATTATTAAAATGTATGATTTATTTAGTTTGCTAAATGAACAATAGATGGCGCTGAAAATTAAGTTTAAATCTTTCGCTATATTTTCAAAAATGACTACGTTAACTTCTTGAACTTAGTAAAGGTATTTCAGGTGGAAAGCTCTCAGCGCTCACCCAACAGTCCAAGTAAAGTCGTTATAGTCATCTACGACTAACAACTAAGTCAAACATGAAAACTGTAAAAATACCCACATCATAGAGCGTACAAAACCTACATTCTTAGTTAAGATCAAAGAGTAAAGTTATAAAACTGAAAGTTAAAATGCTATTTTGGGTTGAGTATGCAAAGCGCGCCCTTTTTTGTTTTTGTTTGGTAGGTTATGGTCTGGACACGTCATTCCTTCCGGGGCAACAGAAGGGCGTGGTGTGGCCCCATAACTCATCGCGTTCTCTTCCCATCGCCACCAGGCTGGCCTCTGGTACCGCTTACTTGACATCCTCGGCCGGTCCGGAGGTTTACCCTTTCAGGTATCGTCTTCGTCGACACCCCGGCAAACAACAGTGTTGTATTGCCCTTACGCCGTCGGTGTCTCTGCGGGTGGTAGATTAATTCCCATGGTCCATCTACTCGCAACCTCAGTTAGGATAGCAACAGGTGCAGGTACTCGCGCCTATAACGACCGATGCGCCGGGGCCGAGTGTGTTAGCATGGAGAGTCTCCTCTGTGACACGCCCCGCTGTTTTTTTTCTGTGGTACGACTGTCAGCGGCGACCGAGTCCCAGTTCCTGACGCTATCGAGCATCGTCTTAGCCAATAGTCGACAGTGCCAGTTTGGCATCGATGATTGCGGTGAGTTCAAGGCGCTCCTCTGCCCAGCTTTATTTATACGGACCCAAAGAAGTCTGGGATCATACATTCCGTAATCCTTCACACCTGAGGCCAAGCGAGAAGACAGCAGCACTCCTACCCCCATGCTGGCTCGATCGCTCTGTGGTACACCAGACCACATCCTGCCACCAGGAAGATCGTAGGTGTCGCTGCCCCTTCGCTTGGTCTCTGTTACACAGAGCACGTCTAGCTGTTTGTCCGCCATGACGGATATCAGCTCGTGCAACTTACCTTCCACACAACCTCTTACATTCCACGTGCCCACCCGGCACTTTGCTCTCCTCGACTTGTCTGACTGGGCAAGGCATGATGGGTGGCGGCCCCCATCGCCGCATCTGCCGATGTTCGTACCGACGGGGGCGGTTCGGTACGCGTCGCCTGCGGGGGACACCCTAACCCGCACTGCGGTACGCATTCCAGCCAGATTAGTAGTGTAATTAGACTGGCAGGGGACTCGAAGAGCACGCTCCGGACTATGCCCCCCAGAATTTATGTATCAAAAATGAATGTATCAAAATATTTTTTTTTTTAAAAGCATCATAATCGCAACGCGCTTTTCCTTTCGAAAATGGCTTGGTAATTCTTTCTCATTTAATTGCAATTAATAAAAAACTAAATAGCTTAGTATATATATATATATATATAATAGTGTATGTACACCTTATTAAAATTGGGTTCGTCCGTTCGGAGAGGCAAAGGAAACAAATCCCATACAGCCTATTGTAAATGAACAGCTATGTTTAGCACTACATTGAGGATGGCACGAAATTTCAAAAGTATTTCTTTTCTTTCATTTTCATTTATGGCATTGACTAATAGTAAATGATAAATAATTTAAAATTACGAGGCGTGCACTTTTGGATTTTCCAAATTATTTATTATTGTACCTTTTCTGAGTACAATACAAGACGACTAACCTATTGCAGCTTCCTTAAAAAATGTCTTTAAGGAAGCTGCAGTACAATTGTACTGAACTATATTTTAAAATTTGTTTTATATGTTGTATTTGTTATTTTATTATTAAATATGGTTTCAGATAGCGCGACATTGAATTATAATTAAAATTTAAAAAAATCGCTTCAATAGCGCCCTTAGATTAGGAAAATAATTTCCTTATCAATATGAGCATTTCATCATCATCATCATTATCTGAGCTCATATATGTCCCACTGTTGGGCTCGAGCCTCCTCCATAATGGGAGGGAAATTGACCTACTATACCATGCTGGCCAGTGTTGATATAGGGTTTTGTTTCGAGCTTTCCTTCATAACCAGCCGCCAAAACAAAAAAAAACCATTCAACTTGAAGAAAGTATACTTTGTTTAAGTTGAATGTCGTATAATTTCTATAATATGATTGCTTAATTACAATCTTAAACCAAGTAATGTTGTAATGGAATGGCATTTTAAAGTTATGCAGTTTGACAAAGTTTCATCTTTCACAAAGCGCGCGGAAACAAATGGTTATCCCATTTTCATGCAGGACCAGGGGCGGCTCTACTTAAGGGTTTTTTGGGCTGTAGCCCAGAGCACCATAGGAACAAGGATCCTCCAGCCTTATGATACAAGATTCGAAATTTTAAAGGAAAATATGTAAAATTCATTATAAGATTGGTAATTCTGAGATCGATCAACCATTCTATCGAACGAAACGGGAATTTGCTATAGCTTGTTTTCGGTTGTTCGTTCGTTCTTTGCATTAATTGTGATTTTACAAATTATTTACAATGCTACAAGAATTTAAATTTACATTGTGATTTGACAAAGAATTTAAATAAAAGAATTGTTCATTTATTTGCTCTTCAGAGAAAATAAATGCAAAAAAAATAAGTAAAGCAAATAATGAATATTTGTTAAGAATAACTTAAGTAGGTATATGTTAAAACTAGGTATAGGTACCTACGATTACAGTTGCCGTTTGTATAGTTACATAAATACTTTATTATATAAAAAAAATAAAATGTTCTATTGTCTCATTTTTTATATTTTGCTATTACCTACATCATATTCATTATAAAAAACAATTTGACAGCATGACAATTTGTTGAATAATTAGTACTTAGTAGGCACCTGCGTATTATTAACTCAGGGTCCCACAAATTCTAGATCCTTCCCTGTGCAGGACTGAGTGTTACAGCAGTATAGAGCAAAGGACAGTTAATAGTTAATCTCCAGAAGATAGCAGTGTAGTCCGGGAGTAACAGTTTGTGGCCAAATGTATCTGGATAGGATTTTGGTAACTCTGCTATGGAATAAGATACTCTACTCGGCACCCTCGCCAAAACACTCGAGCTATTTTCATGCGCTAAAATATCAATCCTCCTCATCCTTGAAACCACAACCTGTACTTAGTGATTTTAGTTACTAAAAGAATATAACAGAATAAAAAAGAAGACGAAGAGGAAACTTTTCTACTTATTATATTTTATTCCTTTAGTAACCTAAAGAAATAGAATATGATAAGAAGAAAAGTTACTAAAAGAATAAAATATTATAGGAATGCAATAGTTTAACATTTTTTGTGTAGGTATCATATATGTACGATAAATAAAGGTGTGTCAGTAGAATTATCTTTTCTTCGCGTACAGTGAAGAAAAATTATTCATAACAAAACCCTTTTTTTTTCAGGTGGTGGTCTACGGTCGTCGCAATCCTCGCACCACTCCGTCCGGGGCGACAGAGAGGCGTAAGCGCGTACACCCGTAACCCACCCATGAACCTCGCCTTCGTCGTTGGACCAGCCACCGGAAAACAAAACCCTTTGCCAACGCGTGTGACTAAAGTATATTAGGCCAACGTTCCCACAAATTTTTCAGCTAATGATGAGGAAGCTACAACGTTCCAACTAATGACAAGGAAGCTAGAACACGAAACTAGATATATAACTATTTTTCTGCCCGCACTGTTTACCATGGACCTCCTGCACAATGGGGTGAAATATGCACTGGTGATTTACTATTCCATCTCACTAGATGTTTCGTTATAGTGCTTTTACGAATTTTTTCTTCTCCTCGGAAATCTTATATGTCCCTTATTTGTCTATGACATCCATGTGTAAGAAAGGAGTAGTGAATTTTAAAATTTGAATCCAAAAATGTGACGTAGGTATAAGTGCTGGTAAATCCCTGATAATTTTACTCTTGTAAAAAAGAAAAATGCGATTTAAATTACTGAAATTTAGCATTTAATATGCTTAATTATTTATAAAAACCTGATTACGAAACGAAAAATGATGTCACAAGCAGTGTTCGAACCCGCACCTATTGGGAGTCCGGCCCAAACATGCTGCCACTTACACCACCGTGAACTATTGTAGGACATGCAAATCTCGCTTCGTATCATATTTACGTCTTTAAGGTGACGTGTGCCATCTACCGGACAATGTTTACACATTGTATAGGCGTAATCGGGTTTTTATAAAGAAAAATGCTAGTTATAATTTCCGGAAACCTTATAGAAAACGTGTTTTAGATTGTCTAAATGGTTAACAAACATATAATGTTACATAAAATACGTGTCCATGACGAAAACTTTGAAAACATCGATATTAAAAGACAAAATATTTTTGAGGATATCGTTCCTTTTGACTTTCAACCCTGTAAAATATACAAATATATAACTTAAACTTCATAGGTTACCTGTTTGTTGCAAAAAAAAATGTAATTGGCAATAAAATACATGCGACGGAGGTTCATATATATGTACTTATCACCATCAAATAAGTGACAATTACGTTACGAAACAAGAATATACGAACAAATATAAAAAAAATGAAAAGTAAGAACTAATAATTAATATTAGCTTTTCCTGTTTGTGAGAAAGCCTCTGACGGAACTAAAGAAACTTCTTTTAATCTTGCTGTTTATTGGTAGAATTGTATGATTACTGTAAAAGGACGCTGAGGTGTCGTAGATAGAGGAACTTACTTCCACAGCCTGAAAAATAGAATAGGTACATATCAAAATCAAATAGTCGCTTTATAAATTTGAATGCTAATAAAACCAATCCAGTATTCTATTTACTGTCCAAAGAAATCGTTTTTACAAATTGTTTTTAGTTTTCACGATACCTGTTACCAAAATTTTATTGTTTTTTGTAAAAAGTTCATATTTCTATTTACATATGGCAATATCTATGCTACTTATTTTAATTTATTCATTAAATGTGATCGAGCTAATAAATACATTTCTAAAAACTTTTAAAGTTTAGTACATACATACATACATATCATCACGCCATATCCCTTGCAGGGTAGGCAGAGAGAACAGAGTGCCAGAGAACTCTATCTCTGCATACTTCACTTGCTTCCTCAACATTCATAATTCTCTTCATATACGCTCGCCGGTTTCGGAGACTCTTGACTCCACTTTCCTTCAGTATATGACCGATCTGGTCTAGGTAGGTTAGTCTCGGTCTCCCTCGGTACCTACATCCTTCCACTTTCGCATTGTATATCTTCTTAACCAGACGTTCGTTCGGCATTCTTTCCACATGTCCGAACCATCGGAGCATTCCCTTTCGCATCTTTACACCAATACTCTCTTTCATACCTAATACCTCTAACTCTCGCTTCCATACAGTAATGTTGGGACAAGCACTGCGTTATGTATTGCTACACGTGCTTTCTGGCTGAGGTGGTGGCTGCCGAGAAGTTGCCCCAACGCTCCGTTCACTCTATTTCCCGCATTCACTCTTCGCTCTATATCAGTGGTGTACCTTCCATCTCGGCTAAATCCACATCCAAGATATACAAATTCATCCACTTGCTCTAGTACATTATTACCTATTGTTACTCTTACATCTGTTCTGGCTTCATCTCTTTCAAAGCCCATTATTTTGGTTTTGCTCACATTCACGCGTAGACCCCTTTTCTTACAATCTTCTGTCATTGTGTCGACTAGGGTCTGCAGGTCAGTCGCTGACTGTGCCAGCAGGACTGCATCATCTGCATGAAGCAGAGCAGTGACCACTGAGTCGCCCATCTGGACTTCCACATTCATATCGTTCAACCTTTGGAGACATTTATCCAGATATATGATAAACAGCCTGGCTGACAGAACGCACCCCTGCTTAACGCCGATATTGACGTCAAACCAAGGTGACATTCCATCATCCAGCCGCACACAGGCTCTACAGCCCATGTAACTGGACTGCACAGCCTGTAGCAGTTTACCGTTAATACCATACTCCGGTAAAATGTCCCAAAGTTCCTTTCGTACAACCGTGTCAAATGCTCTCTCCAGATCCACAAAACTGCAGAAAACCCTCTGACCTAGAGCCAGATGCTTCTCCACATTGTTGCGCAGAGAGAACACTTGATCCATGCATCCCCTTCCACTCCTGAAACCTCCTTGTGTCTCACACAGTAAACCATCGGACACCATCCTCATTCTCCTTTCAATAATTTTACCATACACTTTTGCTGCCAAACTGGTCAAGCTTACGGCCAAAGAGTAAAGTTATTAAACTGAAAAAGAGTGGCAACTCCTTGATAAAATATGCATGTATGGAAGGTGCTGCTACCCAGAGTTTACGCGGTGAACTAAAGTTGAAGTGATATACATATAAACTCATTTGCAAAAAAAACGGGCGGTTTTGATTTTCATTCATATTTAAAAAGATACAATACCAAAAAGGTTTCAATCGTTTGTACACGTTACTGGCCGGTTTTAAAAATGCTGTGGTATTTAAAAAAGTACGTTCTAAATTAAATTTTTCATTTGATGTTCATTTTTACAGAAAACCCCTTTTTATCCTACATTTTTGGCGCGAAGTTCCAGAAGTTAACATCGACTTTCATAACTTTTATTCAATTTTTATCGATTAATTTCATATCCTTGACTGTCAAAGCTTTATTTAATGCTGTTTGGCTGTATCAAAAATGGTAGATAAAGTGGTAAAAGCTACCAAAATTATCGCGCTGCTTGAAGAGGGTTGCAGCCAATGTTTCGTGGCTAGGAGGCTAAATGTTAGTCGCTCGACAGTCCAAAGGACCTGGCAGCGATATCAGGAGACTGGTTCCGTCGAGAGAAGGCCTGGTTCTGGAAGAAAACCATGTACCCAACCACGGGATGATCGTTTTCTTGTGAGTCGCGCATTGAGAAATCGCAAATCTTCGTATGTGGATCTTAAGAACAACCTCCAAGAAGTAAGAAATGTGCATATTAGTCTATGGACGGTCAGGAGGAGGCTTCTCGCTGCCAATATACGGAGTCACCGCCCGGCCCGCGGCCCCAAATTACTCCGTGAGCACAGAGTTCACAGGCTTAGGTTCGCTAGAAATTGTGAATCATGGACTCAAGACGATTGGAATAGGGTTTTGTTCTCTGATGAAGCCAGGATATCTCTGTTCGGTGAAGATCGACGTCGGCGAGTGCTAAGAAGACAAGGAGAACGCTTTGCAGAGGCATGTTTCGAAGAAATCACACCTTATGGTGGGGGCTCTGTTATGTTTTGGGCAGGAATAAATTCAATGGATCGTACAGGGTTAGTCTTCATTGAAAACGGCTCACTGACTGGGCATCGATACATAACGGAAGTTCTAATTTCTCATGCACAACCCGCATTGGCCGCTCTAGGTGAAGACTCGATTTTTATGGACGACAATGCTCGCGCCCACCGATCCCGCGATGTTAATGCGTATGTGCAAGAGGTCGGCATTCGTCGTTTGGATTGGCCAGCTCGAAGTCCCGACCTCAATCCCATAGGGCATGTCTGGGACGTTCTGAAACGGCGTGTGAGATCAGTACACCCGGCTCCGCAGACCATCAGAGAGCTGAAGAATGTGATTACTGCGGAGTGGGAACGTATTCCGCAAGCAAGTATCCGGGATATACTCGCTAGCATGCCCAGACGAATTCAAGCTGTGATTTTAGCTAGAGGGGGTCACACTCGATACTAAACATTTATCTGCTTTTACTTTATTAAAGAAAAACAAACAAAAACCTTTTTTATTTTTACTTCATGAGCATATGCACTACTAGCGAATATACACTACTAGCGAGGTTTAGCATTATTTCCCATAAATTGTATCTAAATTTTATGAAATACTGATGAAAACGATTATTTTCTTATTAATTTACCAAATTGTGTGGATAAAACTACCTATAATTATCAAACAAAGAAATATTAACATTTGAAATGGTTCATTGCTTAGGTGCCCGTTTTTTTTGCAAATGAGTGTATATACATATCTACATGTGTATGTGTAATTATATAGAATTTTCTTTTACTATGAAAGCTATCCTGAAATATAAAAAAAAACATATCAGATGATAACGAAGCAATAATAATATCAGCTTAACAATGAAAAGTGAGATAATTTTTAGAAAGTACATCAATAATCATAAATAGATTGATGACAATAAGTACCTACGCTAGGACCAAAAAATAACAATTCTCAGTTGTCAAACGTTTGACATACAGGACAAAATGGAAGCAGTTAAGTTTGTACAAACAATCTGTAGGCGGCGCGACGGTCAGTAAAAATAAGAAATGTTTTAAGTGTGCCCCCCCAGCTTACGGCTCTGTAATTTGCGCAGTCATAACGTGAACCCTTGTTTTTAAACAAAGGCACGATGACTGCGCTATTCTAGTCCCCGGGAACCATTCCCGAGCTCCAACATAAATTGAGGAGCAACAGGAACGCCTCCCAGACACAGGAGCCACCAAGCTTGATCATCTCGGCAGACACCATATCAATGCCCGCTGCCTTACCATTTTTCAAACTTCTTATCGCCCATTCAACTTCATCCATACTGATGCCATCGGAGGACGCCGTTGTCGAATGTTGATCTACTAAACCACATGCAACACCGGCGCCAACCGTAGCATCCGCATACATATCGCCAAAATATTCACTCCATCGGCTTAACACGTCTTGTGTTTGTGTAAGAATGTCTCCACCTTTAGACCTTATGTTATTCATTCTGAAGGCTGACCAACCACCCCGAGACTTCTTCACCTCCCTCCAAAAGAGTTTGGTGTTACCCTAGAAGTTTTTAGTCAGCCTATCTTCTGCACTCATATTTGCTCTATCATGTTTCTCTTTCACTAAGGCCTTGGTGTCATTCTTACATTGCCGATATATTTCTTACTTCTGTTCAGTCATACTGTCATTCAGATTCAAAGAAGAGACATAGTCCAGCCACGCTTTCTTCTTTTGCTCTACGGAAGCTGCCACTTCCGCATCCCACCATGCATCACCATTTGTTTTTCTATGCTTCTTTGAACATCCACATACTTCTTTCGCTGTATCTACCATACTCTCTTTCAATACTCTCCAGCATTCTTCAATGTCCGATTGCGGCTGGCTTGCCATCGTCAGCCTTTCTCGGATACCCTCTGCATACTTTTCTCTTATACACTCTTCTTGCAATCTTTCAAGCCCTCCGAAGTGGACACGCTCTCACCAGTGCCTCCACTTTCTGAACAGACCACTAAATCTCGCAATAACGAGATAGTGGTCCGTATCGACTGTGGGGCCCCTGTAGGCTCTTGCGTCCAATATTTTGCTTCGGAGTCGACTGTCTACCAAAATTAAATCTATTATACTTTTCTGTTCATTCCTCCTCCATGTATACATATGGATGTCCTTAAAGTTTAGTAAACTTCTTGGTAATTACAAATTTGGCATGAAGAGTCATAAAAGTCATAATAGATAAGAATTCACTGGTTACTTAAATTTGAAAGCACCGCTCTTGCCGTACTGAAAGTTTACCAATGGAACACTATGACCAAGTCTCTGCTGGCTATCTGCATTTCGGTCTGTCTCTCTGTCGGTAGGCTATAAATGCGCGATAAGAGGGAAATTGAAGAACATACTACACCCCGCTGCCAAGGCCAACAATAACTTATACTAACCCGATGCTATTTAGTACACTTTTTTTACAGTTTGGTACTGTTAAATACCAATAACGATCGTGTATATTTTTTTAATAAAGTACTTACTCCCAGGGAAGTACTAATGTGGTATGAATCAACAGAACTATTGACGTTAGGTAGTTCTTGCACTGGGGTGGGGGCTATCTTAAGTTCCGACTCTCTGGTTGACCGCATCACCAAACAAGACATAAGTCTTCGTAAAAATGGTTTTTTGATGGGTTTCACATCTTTTGGTGCCATTATAAATGTGGTAGCTTTTTCTGCACAAAATCCTTTTCCGGAGTATAGAGAGAATACAGAGGTACCTAAATTTGGCGTAGGTGACTTTCTATGACCTAAAAAACATAATTACCTATAAGTACGTAGTAGTAATATTATAAAGCTTAAGAATTTGTTTGCTTGAACGAATCTCAAGAACTTCTGGTTGGATTTGAATATTGCCTTCATATTGGATATCGTATTAATCGAGGCAGACTATTATAGGCTGTAACAACACGCTACGTCCAACTGCGGAGTATCAATGAGAAATGTTGCAAAAACGATTAAAACAAATTCCTTTTAAAAACTTTTGTTACGTAAACTGAAATATTGTATATCTTGGACTTTATATTCTACACATATATGGATAGATTTAGAGGGAAGATAATTGAACAATGGACAGTTTGCTTATACTACGACTCAGGAGCGGCTCTAGCACATGTAGCGCCCGGGTGCAAGCAATCACCTGGCGCCCTCTTGTATCAAAATGCGTGAACAAAATGGAATAGGTTCACAGTTACAACACGTTCGAATGAATTTCGAATCTCGCTGGAATGTGTTGTTCCATGCTTAGTCTCGTTGTTTTGACAAAAAACCAGGTAAACGCGATTGGATTATTGAGGTACAGTGAGCATGGCAACAAAGTAACCTACCCAAACCTGTCAAATAACGCACCCACTACGTTTATAAATGGTTAGGTACGTCGCGTACGGTGCGCCCGCTCCGTACGATGCGTTACAGTGGAGGCTCTATGTATCCCGAGTGACTCTCGGCGCCCGCTAGCACACGGCGCACAGTGGGCTGAAAATCGCGATTCATAGACATAGAAACTTAAGTTATTACATATGATTTTTTTGTGTGGAAATGGGTTCTCCTGATCATTACTACATTATAAAATATCATATGAGATAATTTGGTCAACAATTGAACGAGTTATGATTTTTTAAAAAAAATGTATGGAGCGAACATGAAAAATGAGGATATATCTGAAATCGCAAGGTTGGCCGTTATATCCTCGCAGTCGTATATAGTAATAATTATTTATGATTTTTTAACGTACTTCGTATTACGGCATCGCTTGCCATATTTTTTTTAAAATCGTCAAAGTTTTGTAAAATGATGTATATCCATCTTATTATAAAGTACAAAAAGCTAAGCTGCAGTGTTAACCTCCAAAAAAACTTCGTAACTGTAACGGAATCTTCAGCTAAAATTGCACTTCAAGCATTACTGGATTTAACAGTAAACAGGATTCTAGAAATTCTTCCTGGTGCTATTAGGATACAAGACCAGAAATTGAATTTTATATCAAATCCCCACGATTTGATGGTGCATCTAACCAAAGCCCATATAAACAGAAAATTGACAGTGAGCAAGATGATTCCAGCATATTCATGACCTCTTTGGTTCCACTAAAATTGACAGCTGGAGATGAAACAATATGGATGAATCCAAAACCCTCCTCATCTACATATACAGACAGTAAGTGTCTTCACTAGTGTCGTCTTTGACGTGACGCTATTTAGATTATTCATTTTTATAGGTTTAGCTAAACATAGGTAGCAAGCGGCACTTGATTTAGCATCAGATAAATATGTACATTTTACCGTCTATCATTGTCATCAATAATTGGTGGCTGACCTCATTTGCTTTGTATTTTGTGGGGAGCAGTGCTTCGATTTCGTTATCCATCCTAGTTTTTTCATTCATGACAACGTCTTTACTCTCCTTTATGAAAGTAAACTGCACTGGACGACAATATGTAGATGAGGAGGGTTTTGGATTCGTCCATATTGTTTCATCTCCAGCTGTCAATTTTAGTGGAACCAAAGAGGTCATGAATATGCTGGAATCATCTTGCTCACTGTCAATTTTCTGTTTATATGGGCTTTGGTTAGATGCACCATCAAATCGTGGGGATTTGATATAAAATTCAATTTCTGGTCTTGTATCCTAATAGCACCAGGAAGATTTTCTAGAATCCTGTTTACTGTTAAATCCAGTAATGCTTGAAGTGCAATTTTAGCTGAAGATTCCGTTACAGTTACGAAGTTTTTTTGGAGGTTAACACTGCAGCTTAGCTTTTTGTACTTTATAATAAGATGGATATACATCTTTAGAAACTTTTCAAATTGTAGTTTCCCTCAAAGTGATATATTGCCATTTTGAGAGTTTTAATGAAAGTAGCAATGCGAGTGCTTTTTCGGGTGAAAATAATGATAAAGAAGGTGGTTTCCTCATTATTTCCTTGAATTTTGCTGCTGCTTGTGGGTTCTTGAGCATATACTCAATAACGGATGCAATATCTTCACGACCATCTTCTTTCAAGAGTGCTGCAGCTGAATATGCTAACTCAAAAGTTTTTTCGCCGTTATGTTCGTTAGACCTTCTCTTCTTCTGCTTGTTGCCTGATCTTCAAAAGGCTTCCAAGATCTTTTTGTCATTGTTGAAATCGATATCATCGTTGACGTTGATGGTAAAGGTTCGTCACTCAAATTTTCTTTGAATGGATGTTGGATGAGTAAATCAGATTGCACGCAACTCGGCCAGTCAATATTTGTCTGAAGCCAATTAGAGTAGTCACGTCTAAATTTCTCAGAATTACGTTTGGATCTCAACCACCTCTATTGAACAACTCGTGTAAATCTTCGGCAAAATTCCTTGCATGTAACACTGTCTTCATCAGAAAGGCTAGAACCCAATCGAACTACTAGTGAATTGAATAATATTTCGTGATCAAACGAAATAGTATCCTGACTACTCAAAATAACAAACAAGTCCAAGTTTGTAATTACACTTTCCATTATTCACAATCACAACTTACAAAAATATTAAAAGATGTTAGCGGTAGAAATACTCGAAATGAACTAAAATTTCGATTTCAATTTTGACTATTTATTGCTATTAAGTAATTGATGTTTTAGAAGGTAATTAGGAAAACACAATACTCTTTTTAAATACACGGTGCTCATGACATTACCTAATTGCACCATTAACCATATACTCCTTTATTTCTTTTGTGTGTGTGTGTTTTTATGTTTTATTAAGTATAGTGAAGGATCTTAAGGATATTTGAAATGATTAGCTACTGCGACGTCATTAAGGAATAGTATAGTACCTAAGAATTAGAGATTACTAACTTACGTTCAAATGACATAAACGATAAATAAAACAACGGACTAACGTGATTTATTACACTTATTTGTATGTAAGCTAGATACATGCGTATTTGAAAAATTTAAACGTCATTATTAAATAAATGTACAAGTAAAAGTAGTTATCAACGAAAATAAAAATTTAAAACTTTGACGATTTTAAAAAAAAATATCGCAAGCGATGCCGTAATACGAAGTACGTTAAAACATCCTAAATAATTATTACTATATACGACTGCGAGGATATAACGTCCAACCTTGCGATTTCAGAGATATCCTCATTTTTCATGTTCGCTCCATACATTTTTTTTTTTAAAAATCATAACTCGTTCAATTGTTGACCAAATTATCTCATATGATATTTTATAATGTAGTAATAATCAGGAGAACCCATTTCCACACAAAAAAATCATATGTAATAACTCAAGTTTCTATGTCTATGAAACGCGATTTTCAGCCCACTGTGCGGCGCCCGGGTGCCCCGCACCCTCTGCACTATAGGTAAAGCCGGCCTTGCTACGACTATTATTACTCTACGTCTCTCTAGTCAGTATTAGAACATTGCGTAGTGAAGTATACATACAGGCGTATATATATCGTATATTTGACTGGCAGACCTGGCAGCAAAACTACTGCTAGTTAAAGACTCGATTTATACGGCTACATTAAAAGGGAAGTTAAAGTAACATTTCAGATGTTAATGAATATCAATACATTAAAAGAAACTCTGAAAAAGAAACTTACTTAGCACTAGCAATAATAACATTGGAGTTAGTCAGCTTTTGGTAAATTTGTAAACAATTTTTAAACGACTCCAAAAGGATGAGGTTCTCGGTTCAATTGCATGTATAGATTAGACAATTCGATTTAACACAAAGTATTAGCCAGGTGCTCCGCTTAAATCCTAAAACATTTCTTCTACCTAAGAGTTTTGTTTTCAATGAAAATAACGCTATCACTAACCTCGGAATATAGTTTGAAATGATTGAACATGACCAAGACTCGAATCAGATAGGACTGCAACTTCAGATGTAGAGAAATCAATATGTCTCATATAAGACATACTTGTATAGCGGATTTCCATCGATGACAAGGAGTTTTTTTTGGATATAGCATTTGAACCTTTTCTACATTTATTTTTGACACTATACAACATTACCATGCTTTTTCGTTCCCCATCTGTGCTTCCATACTCAAATTGTATACTATGTTTGCAACATAAATCATGTTCACCGCTTAGTCTCCGAGGCACTTCAAAAATACTACAATTTCCCCCATCTACTTCACCAGGTTGCTCACGATATTCTCCATGATTGAGGTATTCACTATTATGTTTACTAACCTCAAGTGATTTTACAAATTTTCTATTAACTTTAAGATGTCGCTTAAGTGTATCATTTAAATTTGTAAGAGTTTTATCATTTAGTTCTGATGGCTGAAGTTCATCACATGTTATTTTTTTTATTTGTACATCACATTTTTTATTTACCGGATTTGTGATTTGTAATTGACTATCTATGCTTGGTGTATAAGGTATATTTACTTTATAAGGTTCTGCAGTCTTACATTTTTGTAGATCTGTATTAAAGTTATTACAGTCTTCACTCATTTTGGGATATTTTGTACAATATTTTTGAAGATTCTGATTGGATTTATAAGATTCTACACCAAAAGGCACACGTATTTTAGGATATTGTTTATTAATTTTTGAGTGTTCTTCTTTACATTTACAAGCATTGACCGTTCTTACATTATCTCCGCATCGTTTGCTATATTCGCTAAGTCCACAAGGTGGCCATAGTGTTGGTCTACAACATCCACTAGAACTCTTATGAAGTTCGAAGCGTGTTTTACAGCGTTCTCCAGAGGGTTTAGAATTTCGGCAGTTACCTTGTTTATGGCGTTCGACTTTTGATTTAGATCCTTGCTTACACTTTGGTACATCATCTTCACTAGAAGATGAGCAATATTTTTTTTTATCTTGATTACGTGGTGGCAGTATTTCTTCTGTACTTGAGCTTTCATCAGTACTTGTATGAGAGAATTTGTCTGGCCTTGAGCGTTTACATTTAGTCAAATTTTTAGGTTTTTTATTAGTTCTATTCTTGCTCAAGCCTCTACTACAACATATGTCTTTATTACTCGGTACTAAATCAGTCTGAATTTCCTGGTTACAATATTGTTGAGGTTCTATATTACATTTTTTTCTGACTTCACTCATTGACACATTACTTGCATTAGAATTGGATGGAACCTTATTGCGCTTGTCTCGACAACACCGTAGAGTACTTTGGATAGTTCTTTTTACTTTATCATATTGTTTTCTGGAAAGAACTATTGGTTTTTGTTTTGAAAATTGCTCTACCTGAAGAAATACTTGAATATTTCTATTGAGTACTAGTTGCTGATAAATGGGAGAATTATCTGCCTTACTTCGCACTGTAGTACAATCACAATTGTTACCATGTTTGCTATTGTCATTGCAATTACGTGGTTCTGGATTACAGCGTAAATAGCCATCACATCCTGTTTTGTGGTCTTGTTGCTGTTGCTGGAGTAGTTCCTGGTGTTTTTGTAGACACAGCTGTTGCTGTTGTTGCTGTTTTTGTAAAAGCATTTGTTGTTCTTGATGGTATAGTTGTTGTTGGAATTGCTCATGCTGTTCAGAATCTATTAGGTCATGGCATGCTGAATAATTTGATAATTTAAAATTCGTTGAATTCCTGGGCAGGTCTTCCTCTTGCTGACACCAATTAGGCGATATTTGTTCTAGACCTGATTGTGTATGTGTACAATATGCATTGTGGCAATATGCTTCGGGACAGGTGTCCGGAAGAAGCGGACTTTCTTCAGTGTCTGCTGTATTAGTCGTTTTTAGACATGGACAAAGTTTTACCAAATTTATCTGCGCTACATTGCTTCTCTCGCTAAAAAGAAAGTTTTGTCAATAATTATTCTGTTTTATATTATATCAATATTAGTGAAAAAAAAATACATAAACCATTGCCTTCGGTAAAAACAGGAATACGGTCTACCATCATCAGAGGAATGCGCCTAAAACAATACAATTAAATTAGAATATTATCTTCCAGCTGCATGTTTAACGCAGCAAATCATAAATTTTACTTTAGTTGAAGTCAAGGCCAGATGATTTTTATTGCTATTCACGACAGATGAGGAGGCAGCCTGATGGTAACCCTAATGGTAAATGATAACTGCCCTGCGGATCTTGGCCGTATCAGGGCTATGACCAAGTCACTGCCTACCGTATCAGGGAAATGAAATGGAATGAAGAGAATGGAATGAGAAAAGTAGAGAGGGGAGGGCATTAAACCCTTAGTTCTCTCGCTCATGGACTGAAACATAGTAGCAAGTCGCTTAAACTCACACATGAATTTTCTATTAGAGCGTGGTACACCAGATATGGTCAGTAACATTTCACCTGTATTTTCGTTATTTAAATTATATTCACACATTTTGCTACTTAAATTTTATCTCTTAAACCGGATTCTGCTTCTATCTTATCCGTTTGCCATCCTTCCAATAATTAACCATAATAATGACATGGATGAACAGTGACATAAAATTGCTCATACTTTTATGAAATATATGAAATCTTCTATAGGAATAAAATATTTATAGCACTCGTCAGCCCAAGTAAGGACTGAAGTAAAAGCAGACTAAAGATCCGAGAAGAGAAGTGGTTAAAGGACAATGTACTTTATGTGTCAGATCATATTTAAAAATTATTAAGACATTTTGAAGATACTCAATGTGCAGTAGAAACGGTTACTAAGGCGTAATGGTTGGCGGAAGCGCACTCGGCTTCAAATTTGGCTGTTACAATCGACATCTGTGACTCTATCTCTCTCTATGTAGATTTACTGTAATTTTGCAATTAATAATAATATATAATTAATGTAGAACTGTCAACTACTACACAAGATGGGACTCAGATATATTAAGCTTTACCTTAATCAAGCTTGATACCTTTGATCGCCACTGTAGATTATCTTATTTTTTATTTATATTTATTACCTTTGCTTTATTCACGGCCAGAAGTTCTCTGATTTCTTTATCTCTTTCTATAGGATCACAAATTGAGCAGTCATCGCCCACATAATGTTTGATTGGAGCTGAAAAATGAAAATTTGACTTAATCTGTGGCCATAACAATAATAAGATACATTAGATGCTTTATATCTTTTTAAATGCAATGAAATCGAGGTGTTGTTGGGCTGACGTTGTAAATATTTTTGCTACCACTTTTTACTAGATTATATTAAAGAATTCAGATTATATTTAAATATGAAGACGGTATTAAAGACTAAATAGGTAAGATATATTGTTACTACAGAATAGCAAAAAATGTGCATAAGGTTCGTTAGGTTTCGGATGATTCTGGATGTGTTTACCATTTAAGGCAATATTTTATACCTACCCTAACGATACTTCTGCGTAATTTGTATGTTATTACGGATTGTTATATAGAGATTTTTAATCTAAAGGCATGTGAATACTTGGAGGCATTTCCGGTAAAAAAGGACAGCCTTAATTCTGTATTCTAAAACAATGTATTTAAATTCATTGTCTACATCTTTAACCTTTTTCACTTCTTCAGGTTGAATAAAAACTAAGTCATGCGTCGGTTCATATTCACCATTGCATTAGGTTATTAAAAAAAAATTAAGATACCTAGAAATTCGACTTCGTTCATGACACGTTCATTGCAGCGAACCGTGCTCGTGAAACATGTTTGTGCATTTTTCATATTGGAAAAGTTTTTATTTTCACGTCTGTAATATTTGAACAGTAATATATCACTAAGTACACATTCCTACTTAGCGACGGAATAAAAATGAGTTTGCCACCACCACTTGCTTACCGGTGAAGGTTCTAAAAATCGGTTGATAAATCACTAGGGGACTGGACATCGGCGGTCCTTTGCGAAACGTATAAAGCCTTACTCTACCTCTGAAAGGTAACGAGGGCCTGAATTTGGGGAATATACCATAAAATGGAGGCTATCACTAGATATTTGTCACGAACAACAATTCCTTAAAGGTGTTCTGGGGATTGTCGCTCGTGCCCAGCGTATATTCGATGACTGAAAGCAACGATCAGGCACATGGGCAGGTTTCTGGCGTAGTACCTCAATGTGATAAAGGCCTAATAATAAAATTGTAAAAAATTAAAATGACAAACTATAAATTAGAATGTAATTATAATTTAGGAATTTAATAATTAAAAAATACGTAAACCAAGTACCTGTGTGAAATTTCTAGGCTATCTCGTATATTTAATCCTGAGATACGTTCAGTTGCTGGAGTGTCATCAAATCGCTGAAAACAAAAGTGATTGCTATGTTCACCTAAGGCGAGTTTTAACAAAGGTATTTAGTTTTTGATCATCTACCTTATATAATGTCATCGACATCGGATTAATTGTAGTTTCTCTATTGGGCATTGCGAATAAATTCTCCAATGATGCAGTTAAATTACCACAACATTTACTGGCAATAGGTTTCATCGCCTTTTTAATTTTTAAATCAGTTGTCACATTGCCTTCATCAAGTAATACATGGTAAAATTCATGTTCTCCGTCTATATTTATTCTGACTTTAGAAGTGTTCAGCTTAGTGGGCTTGACATCTTTTTGGTTCCACTGTTCAGTAAGTTTCTTTGTATAATTATCTACTAAGACCTTCTTCGCTTTTACATGTTCTGTATTAGTTCCTATTTCTTTCAAATGAGGAGAGTTTTTTACAGAAACAAAATTTATTTTTCGAATTTGTGGCGAGTTGAGAGAATTACATTTGGGAGAATTATAAGCGTCACTTTTGTGTTTATCGTTTTCAAAAATTTTGTTTTTATTTATTGTCCCTGTTTTGTATCGTTCGGCACTCTTATTGCCAAATTGGGTTTTAAGAACTCTAGAATCGGCATTATTATTAAATTCTTTTCCTCTGGAAATATTCTTCGTGGGCGAGGGTGACCGAGAGCCTGTAAATCGTTTGTTTTGTTTCTTAGATTCTTCAATTTTTGGTTTTGATGTATCTCTTTTTCTGTCCTTTTTGACTTCCCAACTTCTGCCTGTGCTTTTATTTATTTTCTCTCTAGGTACTGAAACAGCGTTTTGAAGGGATTTTTAGTTAAAAAGAATATTTTTGTAGAAATATATCATAGAATTGTGAAATACTTATATTGTTTTACCCACGGCTTCGCCCGCGTAAAACGTTACTTTCCTAAAGTTTTTCATCTTTTATTTTTATTTACCCCTTAAGGGTAAATTTTTACAACATATTAATGTCATATTTATTTGTATCTAATCAATAGCCTACAAATAAGTTTCAAGCTTCTGGCTCTAAAAATGACGATACTTCGTTTCAACTTTTCATCACTCTTTACAACCCTTTTTTGCATTAAAAAGTGGTCTATGTCCTTTATCAGGCTCTAGACTATCTGTGTACCAAATTTTATGTAGATCGGATCAGTAGATTCGGCGTGAAAGAGCGACAGTCAGACAGATAGAACAGAGTTACTTTCGCATTTATAATATTAGTAAGGATTATTATCTCAGTTTATATAAGCTCCATTGATAGCCTTCACTACATGGAGATGGAAATTGCTTTACTATAACATGTTGGCTAGAAAGTTTGTTATAAGCTTATAGGCATATCGAGTTCTACTTTCTGGCAGTGATGTTATTTACTAGCGTCCATTTATTGTTATATCTAAGTACTGTTCGTTATCTTAATTCAAAGATAGATAACGATTTTATTTACTTTACTAGCTTTTGCCCGCGACTTCGTCCACGCAGACGTCATCTCTGACAGAGTTAAATAGAAAAAGCAATGCAAGGTGTTGAAAGTTTGTCGCTAGGATGATAATCAACAGCGTCAGAAACTGGGATGCGTTGAGGTGTTGATTCTGCGAGTTAGTTGTCTAACGGAATTAGGCAATAGGGTGGGTCCGAGAGAAAATACTCTACGTTGACATGCTCTACCGTCGGTGTTTTGGGCGGCGCAAGCGTGAGTACCTGTATTTAGGTTCACTGCATGAGGGCTTCGACTCGAGATGCGGTGGCCCGCACGCACAAAGTAGATGTACGTGTACGGCGCGCGTGTGTCTATATACCATAGCCGGTCAATAAAGAAAAAGGTGGTTCAAAGTTCTATTCATTCTACAAATTATATTGCCATTAATATACTATTTACGGTATGACCATGGGATAAAAATATAATTATCGCCAACCTTTATTTGACTGTTTTGTTTCACTAGCAGAGTTGCGACCTCGTTAGATATGATTTATTATTTCAGTTATAGAGTGAACATTTTTGAAGCTAAACTTAACCTGTATCTTAAACTATTAGGCAAGAACCTATTATCGTCTACTATGTGTATCGTGTGAGCTCTCAAGCCGGAACTGGTCGCCACAACGTCACTGGTGCGGGGTTGATGGAGAGGGAGAGAGAAACACGTGTTTATTTATTTTTACCGAAGAATATTTGTACGTAATTTGAAAAGAATCGATAAAGAAATTTTCTCCCCATACACACTTTGCCGCTTTGTTACACCCCCTTAGGGGCGGAATTCATAAAATCCTTTCATATTGAATCTCTATGTCATAAATAGAAACGTGCTTCAAAATTTAATGTTTCTAGGTTTAATAGTTTCGGCTTGGCGGTAATGAGTCGTTCAACCCGCTTCACAGGCCTAATTTACACAACCAGAGGGTGAAAATTGACATATGCCGGATATTACCTACCCTGGAATATTTGATTCGACTCGTAATTTGAAAAGAATCAATAAAGATTTTTTCACTTCACACAAACTTTGCCACTCTGCTCCATCCCCTTAGGGGTATAATTTCGTAAAATCCTTTCTTAGTGAAACTTTACGTCATATAAAGAAACTACTGTCAACATTTCAAGTTGCCAGCTTCAATAATATCGGCTTGGCGCTAATGATTTAATGAGTCGTCCAACCCACTCTGCAGGCCTAATTTACACCCCCAGAGGGTGAAAATCAACAAATGCTGAAATACGTGTTTATTTATTTTTACTGAAGAATATTTGTACGTAATTTGAAAAAAATCGATAAAGATTTTTTTCTCCGAACATTTTTTAAATAGACATAACTTTTTTTTTTTATAAACCAAATGATATAAAATAAAGCCTAAATGTTAAAAGAAGCTTACCACAATATATTAGTGAAAACCGTGTCTAAATCGGATAAGCCGTTTCTGAGATTAGCATGCACAAACACACAGACAAACAGATAAACAGACAAACAGATAAACAGACGAAAATTTTAAAAATTATAAAAAAAAATTAAAATTTTTGTTTTGGGTTCTATATGTGTTGATGAAGGTCCCATTAAAATGTTTTTTTATATATCTTCCATGTACAGACAGCGATCCGTTACATTTTTATTATATGTATAGATATAGATGTATAGATTACTACCATCGCTGGTACTAGTGCTGCTTATTTGTAATATGAAGGCTGAGATCACAGTGAAATCAATGGATGTTGAAATTCGTAACGAAACTTTATGACAACCTTCCCATTTATTGATGAGAATGGCAGGCCATTTATAGGCTGAATATGAAAAAGAATTGTTATTATGTATTTTGTTTACCTCCTTTAATTTCAATTCTTCTTGGTAAATTGTCAGCAGAGTTTTCTGCAGATTCTCCAGTAAAGTCCTCAGGACTCGATTTAGGATATACAGAAATAATAACTAAAGGACTCTGACAATCTTTTATACATTTTTGTTCTTTCTTTTTTTCTGAGACATTGTAACAACTGTATTGAGTATGCTGATCTACCACATTCATATATGCATGACCATGCTTTTTTCTTGTGGAAACTTGAACGTTAAAGTTAACTTGTGTGCCTTGCGATTCTCTGTTGAAAATTTATCCGATTTTATTAATATTTAAGGTTACTCATAAATTTGTCAAACCGAAAGAGAAATATCTCACAAATATGTCAAACAAAAATAATTGCTATATATTCTTTAATGAAAATTGTAATATGCTGAATCTATTAAGAAATGTATGGAAAATTATTATTTGCTAAATCGATTAAGACAGAAATGAACAAATTATATTTGGCAAAACTAGAGCTAAGGGATAGATAGCTAGATAGATTTTAATAGTGGTAGGACCATGCTGTTGGCAGTTCTCTGTCAACAGCCACGGGCCGGTCCGTCCAGGGTAGTAAAACACTCTTGTAAAAGATCGACATCTAAGTAATGGCAATATGCTGTTGCGCTTCGTTCGGTGAGCGAGAGAGCCGGCAGCCCAACTGGACTTACCATCGGGTGTGCTGCTAGCTCGTTTGCCACCATAACAAAAAAAAATGCAGAGAAATAGCAACAATATAAAAGTAATATTACCCAAAAAGATAGGGGTTAAATGGTTTTTGAAATTTATAACTTTCTTCTCGGTTAGCTTGTACACTGGCATTTTTTTTTATCCTGAAATCATCAAATTTTACATGTATATTAAGACATGAAATTATTGATTACATAATACCTTGCTTGAATTTATTGCGTACATACTCTCGTTTATTCATTAAAATCACTATTCCCACAAACACAAAATTACTCTTGTTATAGAAATTTTAATCACCTAATGATTTGCATATATTACTACGTAGGTATGTAATTAAATGATTGTGTAACTGAGGAGGTCGAAATACTACCATTTAACAAGCGTACATGACATACTAGTCTAGTAACTAGTGTGAACCTACTTGTACACTCTTAAGAAATGAATTTAATTATATGAGATTGGAGAACTACCAAATGGCTTCTATTTATTCAAGGGATTCTCGTAGAGGTGGGACATGTATATTATGCAAAAATATATATCAATTCACAGATATAATTTATATAAGAAATATGAGTATTGACAAAGTTTTTGAAGTATGTGGTATCGAAATTAAAAAAATTAAGCTCATAATCCTGTGTATATATAGAACACCTGACTCGAGTATTAATGTCTTCTTTGAAAATTTGCACAAATTGTTTACGCATTTACTAATAAAAAAATGCAAAGTTGTTATTGCTGGTGATTATAATATTAATTTATTAGATAATAGTAAAGTTAGTAAACAATTTAAGGAAATTATGTATAATTATGGATTGAAATGTCATATCCATGAACCAACACGGCTAAACAAGTGTATTGACAATATTGCCAGTAATATACCAAATGCCACTGGCAGGGTATTCAATTTCTGTTTATCCGATCACAATACTGCCCAAGTCTTAAAATTTGAATATTTAAGTGGTAAGGACAAGAGGTACTATTTTATAACCAAACATGATCTTTGTGAGGAAAGACTAAATTTGTTAATTGCATAAGCAAATTATCATTTTCAGAAATTTTTGATGTTTCTCAGGTTAATGATGCTTACGAAGGGTTCTATAGTATATTATCGTTATTCTACAAATTATGCTTTCCTGTTATTAAAAAAAAAAAAATACTTCAAAACTTCTAAGTTAAAATGGGTTACAAAAGGTCTTAAAACTAGTTTTAAAACTAAAAGGAAATTAAGATATCAATTTTATAAAAGCAGAACGCTTGACAACAAAACAATATTTAAAAGATATTCAAACATTCTAAGAAAATGCATGAATGGCCTACAGTACCTACTCCAATAACATGAATCACATAGTTGCCTCAAATAATAAATGTAAAGCTTCATGGGATGTTGTAAAGCGCAACATGGGAAATGGTAGACCAAACCGATATATTGATAAAATTATTCATAATAACACAGAAATGACTTGTGGGTATGATGACATTGCAAATATATTCAATAATTTTTACATTGATATTATTGATAATGAACCGAAGATAGCACACAGGAATACCTCAAATAAATATATAAATGTAGGTATCTAACACAGTATTTTTTTAGAGCCGACAAATGAAATAGAAATTTACAATCTCATAAGATCACTGGCGAATACCAAGTCATCAGGCTACGATAATTTTACCACAGAACTCACAAAACTTAAACCTCCATATATAGTGCAAACATTAACATATTTAATAAATCTATCACTAGAACAAGGCTGTTTTCCAGAGATACTAAAACTGTCTGTCATTAGACCTATATATAAAAAGGGATTTCAGACAGATAAAAATAATTATCGACCAATAGCGCTTACACCTATATTTTCCAAGGTTTTTGAAAAGGTTGTTTACAGGAGAGTACTTAACTTCTTAAACAAACACAATTTGTTGGCTAATACTCCAAGCGCCGTAGCAAAAAAAGTAGGTTTGTAATGCAACGTACGGGACCTGCTATTTTTTTTTGGGAATATGTTCAAGGTCATCCCCTGAATGTAAATCCAAGTTGGCGCGGCGGGGGAGGGTTCACTTCAGCCGCCATCTTGGAAAACACATTTTATTGAATATCTCGCGAACTGCGCATCATACGACAAAAATTGCAGAGACCATTATTGTAGATAATAATATTTGCCATCTTTTTTATTTAAAACTTTTTTTGTATAACACATAGGTTTTTAATTATAGCGAATCAAACTTTTTACAATATGGTTTTTACTAAATATTTATTTAATGGTCAATGATAAATTAAAAATAATGGTAACTGAATTGTAGAACATGAAATTACCTATAAATTCTATAAGAAACTTTTTCTCGTAGCATTTATAGTTTAAGAGCTATAACGCTGTAAATGAGATTATAATGCTGTATATTCAATTATGTCCCTATAAGTTGTAGTATATATTTCGGGTCGTTCGGAATTTCTCCCTCTTAACATTCCAACAGTATTCAGGTATAAATCCCAACCGTTTTACAAAATCGGAAGTCTCTATTAACTCGCTTCGCTACAAATGCTTCGGGAAATTGGCGAGTAAGACAAGGTTGAATTTATCACTTCTATCTCCAACACAAGATACGGGACGCTACCATTCTTTCAGAGTGTACCACCAGGTTCAAACTTGGCTTGGATTTTATCACGACGCTGAAAAATGGGCTTGGAAGCGAACTGCACAAGGGCTTGAACCAATTCGAACTGCTATGGCTCCTGCATCGTCGAGTTTGTTGCAAATAATATCGTGCAAATGCACCAAAAATTGCGGAGCTGCCTTCGGATGCCGAAAAGCTGTTCTCAAATGTTCGATTATTTGCTCCAATTGCAGCGGCCAAACATGCGACAACGTGCCAGACATATTAGATGCCATCCCAACCGAAGACCTAACCTTTGATTCGTCTCCTTCGGATGTGGCGGAGGCAGAAGAGATAGATCCACAAGACGATGAGTGTCTTCCCTCGACATCGAAAAAAATAAGACTCGCACCGTAAAATAATGCGCCACTTTTTGTTTGTGTAAACAAATGCTTTTTCCATTTTTTTGAAGTAACATTCGTAAAATTCTTTTCATTTTTGTGATTTCGATAACAATTGGAGATACATAAGAATAAAAATAATACATACATACATATCATCACGCCATATCCCTTGCAGGGTAGGCAGAGAGAACAGAGTGCCAGAGAACTCTATCTCTGCATACTTCACTCGCTTCCTCAACATTCATAATTCTCTTCATACACGCTCGCCGGTTTCGGAGACTCTTGACTCCACCTTCCTTCAGTACATGACCGATCTGGTCTAGGTAGGTTAGTCTCGGTCTCCCTCGGTACCTACATCCTTCCACTTTCGCATTGTATATCTTCTTAACCAGGCGTTCGTTCGGCATTCTTTCCACATGTCCGAACCATCGGAGCATTCCCTTTCGCATCTTTACACCAATACTCTCTTTCATACCTACTCGCTCTCTTACGTCGTCGTTACGAATGCGGTCGGTCAGCCTAACTCCACAGATTTTCCGCAGAGATCGCATTTCGACCGCATTAATTTTACTATCATACTCTTTTCTGCATACCCAACTCTCGCTTCCATACAGTAATGTTGGGACAAGCACTGCGTTATGTATTGCTACACGTGCCTTCTGGCTGAGGTGGTGGCTGCCAAGAAGTTGCCCCAACGCTCCGTTCACTCTATTTCCCGCATTCACTCTTCGCTCTATATCAGTGGTGTACCTTCCATCTCGGCTAAATCCACATCCAAGATATACAAATTCATCCACTTGCTCTAGTACATCATTACCTATTGTTACTCTTACATCTGTTCTGGTTTTATCTCTTTCAAAGACCATTATTTTGGTTTTGCTCACATTCACGCGTAGACCCCTTTTCTTACAATCTTCTGTCAATGTGTCGACTAGGGTCTGCAGGTCAATCGCTGACTGTGCCAGCAGGACTGCATCATCTGCATAAAGCAGAGCAGTGACCACTGAGTCGCCCATCTGGACTCCCACATTCATATCGTTCAACCTTTGGAGACATTTATCCAGATATATGATAAACAGCCTGGCTGACAGAACGCACCCCTGCTTAACGCCGATATTGACGTCAAACCAAGGCGACATTCCATCATCCAGCCGCACACAGGCTCTACAGCCCATGTAACTGGACTGCACAGCCTGTAGCAGTTTACCGTTAATACCATACTCCGGTAAAATGTCCCAAAGTTCCTTTCGTACAACCGTGTCAAATGCTCTCTCCAGATCCACAAAACTGCAGAAAACCCTCTGACCCAGAGCCAGATGCTTCTCCACAATGTTGCGCAGAGAGAACACTTGATCCATGCATCCCCTTCCACTCCTGAAACCTCCTTGTGTCTCACACAGTAAACCATCGGACACCATCCTCATTCTCCTTTCAATAATTTTTCCATACACTTTTGCTGCCAAACTGGTCAAGCTTATGGCTCTGTAATTTGCGCAGTCATAACGTGAACCCTTGTTTTTAAACAAAGGCACGATAACTGCGCTATTCCAGTCCCTGGGAACCATTCCCGAGCTCCAACATAAATTGAGGAGCAACAGGAACGCCTCCCAGACACAAGAGCCACCAAGCTTGATCATCTCGGCAGACACCATATCAATGCCCGCTGCCTTACCATTTTTCAAACTTCTTATCGCCCATTCAACTTCATCCATACTGATGCCATCGGAGGACGCCGTTGTCGAATGTTGATCTACTAAACCACATCCAACACCGGCGCCAACCGTAGCATCCGCATACATATCGCCAAAATATTCACTCCATCGGCTTAACACGTCTTGTGTCTGTGTAAGAATGTCTCCACCTTTAGACCTTATTTTATTCATTCTGAAGGCTGACCAACCACCCCGAGACTTCTTCACCTCCCTCCAAAAGAGTTTAGTGTTACCCTCGAAGTTTTTAGTCGGCCTATCTTCTGCACTCATACTTGCTCTATCACGTTTCTCTTTCACTAAGGCCTTGGTGTCATTCTTACATTGCCGATATATTTCTTTCTTCTGTTCAGTCATACTGTCATTCAGATTCAAAGAAGAGACATAGTCCAGCCACGCTTTCTTCTTTTGCTCCACGGAAGCTGCCACTTCCGCATCCCACCATGCATCACCATTTGTTTTTCTATGCTTCTTTGAACTTCCACATACTTCTTTCGCTGTATCTACCATACTCTCTTTCAATACTCTCCAGCATTCTTCAATGTCCGATTGCGGCTGGCTTGCCATCGTCAGCCGTTCTCGGACACCCTCTGCATACTTTTCTCTTACACACTCTTCTTGCAACCTTTCAACCTTTATTCTTTCAAGCCCTCCGAAGTGGACACGCTCTCGCCAGTGCCTCCACTTTCTGAACAGACCACTAAATCTCGCAATAACGAGATAGTGGTCCGTGTCGACTGTGGGGCCCCTGTAGGCTCTTGCGTCCAATATTTTGCTTCGGAGGCGACTGTCTACCAAAATTAAATCTATTATGCTTTTCTGTTCATTCCTTCTCCATGTATACATATGGATGTCCTTATGTTGGAAAAATGTGTTCGACACAATAAGGTTTCTCTCCATGCATACATCCGCTATGAGCCTACCTGCGTCGTTCACTCTCTTATCACCAAATGGACCAAGTACGTCCTCATAGTCGGGACGCTTGGTCCCCACCCATCCGTTCAAATCTCCGCATACAATCACGCGTTCACTGGTTTCTGCCATATCCAGAACTTCCCTAACATTGTCCCAAAACTTCTCTAGGTCTGATGCCACCGAGGATCCTACGGGAGCATATGCTACAACCATGAATACCTTGGTGACACCTAGTTTTATACGGACCCAGAGAAGTCTGGGATCATACATTCCGTAATCCTTCATACCTGAGGCCAAGCGAGAGGACAACAGCACTCCTACCCCCATGCTGGCTCGATCGCTCTGTGGTACACCAGACCACAGAGCCATCCCGCCACCAGGAAGATCGTAGGCGTCGCTGCCCCTTCGCTTGGTCTCTGTTACACAGAGCACGTCTAGCTGTTTGTCCGCCATGACGGATATCAGCTCGTGCAACTTACCTTCCACACAACCTCTTACATTCCACGTGCCCACCCGGCACTCCGTTCTCCTCGACTCGCCTAACTGGGCAAGGCGTGATGGTTGGCGGCCCCCATCGCCGCAACTTCCGATGTTCGTACCGACGGGGGCGGGTCGGTACGCGTCGCCTCCGGGGGACGCCCTAACCCGCATTGCGGTACGCATTTCGAGCCGGATTAGCAGTCTAATTAGACTGGCAGGAGACGCGAACGAGCACGCTCCGGACTATGCCCCCCAAAATAAAAATAATAACTATTACAGTTCGATGTAGCGGGATGTACTATTGTTTTTTGCTACATAGACAATCTTTTATGATGATACCGTTTTAAGTAACAATAAAGATCGACAAATTATTAGTTGTTCTCCACATTATTTATAATTTTAATTGATTTGCTGCACAGCTGTATTGACATTTTTTTGAACACTTTATGCCATTTTATGCGTTATGAAATGGTTTTCGTATACAGCGAGCAATATTGCCACTGATAATGTACGAGGTGCAAGTTTTACTAAGCTGCAGCTCTTAGACTATAAATGCTACGAGAAAAAGTTTTTATAAAATTTATAGGTAATTTCATGTTCTACAATTCAGTCACCATTATTTTTAATTTATCATTGACCATTAAATAAATATTTAGTAAAAACCATATTGTAAAAAGTTTGATTCGCTATAATTAAAAACCTATGCGTTATACAAAAAAAAGTTTCAAATAAAAAAGATGGCAAATATTATTATCTACAATAATGGTCTCTGCAATTTTTGTCGTACGATGCGCAGTTCGCGAGATATTCAATAAAACGTGTTTTCCAAGATGGCGGCTGAAGTGAACCCTCCCCCGCCGCGCCAACTTGGATTTACATTCAGGGGACGACCTTGAACATATTCCCAAAAAAAAATACCAGGTCCCGTACGTTGCAAAAAAAAAGACCCGGCGCTTGGCCTATAATGAGCAATTCGGTTTCAGACGAAAGAGGTCTACTCAAACTGCTGTCTATACTCTGGTGAGATCTATAGCTAATAATTTGAATAATAGAATACCTTCAAGTGCGCCCTTTTTAGACTTAAGTAAAGCTTTTGACTTTGTTAATCATCATATTCTATTTGAAAAGCTATATAAATATGGCATACGAGGAGCAGCACTACAGTGGTTTGAGTCGTTTTTAAGCAATAGAAAACAATTCACTAGAGTAACCAAATACAGCAGCGTCAAAAATAATCTAGAAGATTTTGATTCGGAACAAAGATGTGTTTCCTATGGTGTAGGACAAGGTACTATTTACACATGAGAATGAAATAAACAATACATTAAAAGACGTAAGTAACTGGCTAGAATTAATCGAACTTAAACTAAATATTGAAAAAACCAAATTAATTAATTTTAAATCCATTAGAACTAAATATAGTAATTACACAATTAAACAAGAGAGCCAAAAAGTACAACAAGTACACAGCACAAATTTTTTGGGTATAATAATTGACAAACATCTTATATGGAAAGAGCACGTTGACAATTTATGTAAAAAAATTAATAAGTTCGTGTACGCTTTGAGGAAAATAACAGATATAGCTTCTAGAGAAATCGCGTTACTGGTATACCATGCATATGTTTGCTCCATAATTCGTTACGGCATCCTGATTTGGGGTTATTCATCTCAAATAATGCAAGTATTCCTAGCACAAAAGAAAATGCATTCGCGCAATTTATAGGAGGCAATGGTCTGAATCTTGTAGGACAGTTTTTAAAACTCAAAATCTCTTAACTACTACCATGTATCTATATCTATGAGGTCGCTAAATTTGTGAAAATAAATATTGATCTCTTTGAAATAAATGACAATACGAACAGGCGTAAAGCTACGTACAAACATTTGCAAATGCCTGTGCCTCGACTGGAGGGGTACCGCAAATCTGTGTGTATATATGGCTCCACTTATTTTCAATTCTATCCCTGAAGAAATTGTAAAATTGTCATTCCGTGACTTTGGTCCTGCCTTACAAAAATGGTTGATTAATAAAAGCTTCTATTCCATCGATGACTTTTTGAAAGAGTATTGCCGCAACCCATATTATTTAAGGCACGCAGTGTGAATGTATTTATGTTTATACTACTGTGATTGGAATGTAACTTATATTATATACATGACATTGTAACTAGATATAATAAATATAACAATAAATCTAGTACTATAATTATGACATTTCAACTAATATTGTAAATATAACGTTATTGTTTATGTAATTCAAATTCTTGTAGGTAACTGTTAATGATTGAGTCTTTGACAAATTTGTAAAATATTTGCATGCTATTTGAATATGACATAATGTGTCTTACGCTTCTTTGTCTATATATATATATATATATAACATCTCTGTACTTACCACATTATATGCAAATAAATAAATAAATAAAGAAAGTTGCTGGTCTACACAAGATTTCGTGTCTCGGTGTTGACAAGGCACTTTGGGGGATTTCGGTGAAGGCAGGAGTGAATTAGGTAAGATATGATATGATTTGAACCTTTATTTTACAAATAATCTTGACTATTGCGCCCACCCATACATTTTACACATTCCTATCAATTTGTCTGGTGCAGACATGACAAAGATCGAAACGAAAGATTAAATTCTAATTGGGTACGTAATGAATTCGTTCTATCTGCTGCAGACACGATGAAATTTATTAACTAAAGATAAATGAGTATTCTTCAATCATCAAAAATCATCATGGAAGAAGAGTACTCGCGTATGATGGAACACTAGCGTGTAGTCAAAGCCATGAACGATGGAAATGCGAGAAAATTCGTAAAAAATTCTAGATAGCTTATGTTAGTACACAACTCTTATTATTTTTGTAAATACATACATATCATCACGCCACATCCCTTGCAGGGTAGGCAGAGAGAACAGAGTGCCAGAGGACTCTATCCTTGCATACTTCACTCGCTTCCTCAACATTCATAATTCTCTTCATACACGCTCGCCGGTTTCGGAGACTCTTGACTCCACCGTCCTTCAGTACGTGACTAATCTAGTCTAGGTAGGTTAGTCTCGGTCTGCCCCGGTACCTACATCCTTCCACATTCGCATTGTATATCTTCTTAACCAGACGCTCGTTAGTTTTGTAAATAAGCTTCAAAATAGAAATTAATTATTAATTTATAAGTACTCTGCGCTAATCTACACATTATCATCATCATCCTACTCTTATCTCAATTACTTGATGTCAACGCAACATGTACCTACTCTTCTTCCATCGTATATATTGCAAAAAAATTGGCATTCTGGTTGACGTCAACTGTCTTTGGAATTGTGCAAAGCTGTGAATGTTTTTTTTACGACAACCACAAGCGGTATAAAAGTTGGTAGTATTGGTAGCCGCCACCACAAAGCAATCTACACCTGTATATATGTATATTACATCTTACTCTGTATTGTCATCGCATGTATTAACAGTTCTTGTTGGAGGCTGAGGAGAAGAATCACCCACTAACTGAGCGCAATCTGAAACTAAGTAATATGAAGAATTAATAAATATATTAGGCGGGGTTTTTTGGCGAAAATTTCTCCTACAGGAATAAAATTAATATAGATTAATGTTTTCTTACTTCTATACGATCAGCCACCAACTACACAGGTATAAATAAGTTTACATAAAATCGGCACCTGACCAAAATCACTATATTTCGTTAACAACAACGAAGATTTTGCGAATGCACGTTGCCAATTATTATTAAGCATGCGGTCTATTAAAGTGGTGCTCAATTTACAAAAATCCTTAACACATGTGTAAATACCGAAAATCTTCTCATAATTTCCTCGTACATTGCCAAACCCATAACAAAGTCCATAATTAAAAACGTCCAAGTAAATTTTAACCTTGATATAACCGTCTACCTTCTACAACATTATAAATATGTATGTTTGTTTTCTAATCAACTTACCTGGGTTCTCTTTGATCGAAGCGCCATATCTTAATATATATCGATCATCTTCAGTGAGACCCAATCTTCCAAAAATCCTCAAGCGACTTCTGTTACTTGATCTTCTTTGTGTATTTGCAGAGCTGGTATTTGGCGTCAAATAGTTATTCATGCACACGTCATTGCCACTATTAATATAAGTGCGTTGTTCAACAGTTTTAGGAACGTTTGCCCTCGTCTGATCCATGTTGAATGACTGGATCAACGGGTTAACATTAGTCAATCCTTCTAAAGCAATGTCTTTATTTTTCTCTCTTACATCTGATGAAAATATTGCACTGCCGGTTGCCTTGATTTCATAAATCTTATCTCTCTTTCGTCCAGCTACTATGACGAAAACATTTTTGGTTTGAATCGAATTTTCCCGATTGGATAGAGTGTTTTGTATAAGTTTTGGTGTACGCCGATGCTTTCTTAACAATTTCGCCGTTTCTATTTGGTCAGATTTCGGTATAACAGTAACTCTTATAAGGGGTTTAACTCTAGAGTCGTGATAACGTTTCTTAACTTTTATCACGTTAGGATTTGATTTGTGTAAACTCGTATAGCTGACGATGGAGCAGCGCTCTAGAAACTATAATAAATTACTTGCCCATTAATGAGCTTGCTAATTGTTGAGTAATTTTGTAATTATTAAAATGATACCAGATAGTTTATTTTATTCCATTCATTTTTATATCCACTGCTGAATGCAGGACATCTCTTAGGTTAGTGGTTTAAACTTTAAATTGTAGTCCAAAAAAGGTTGGATCTAGCCTACTAGTTGGTGTCATGATAAACTATCTGTTATCTAATAATTTTATCCTCGTAGCAGAGGCGTAAAAAATCGGCTCAGAGTCCATACAGTCCCACGCACTTAATGGGTGGCGAGATAATACCCATTAATCGGCAGTTCCAATATTTGAGTTTGTTACTAAGGATTTATCAAAAAATTCTACCGACGCATCGGTTGCAGAATACCTACATATCAACAAAGCCTGACATTATAGACAAGCGACCGGTAATAAAGATTCTTGTTCTATAACAATAGTCCTCAAATCACCGACTGCAGATAAGTTAGAATACGGACACAATAACATTATATATATATTTTTTAATAGTATAAACAAAACAGAAGGACTAAAGGAATTTATGAATATATCATTTAAATCAAATATAATGATACTTACACGTCTTTCAGATGTTTTTTTTAGTATTAAAGATGTCGAAGATACACCGCCTATGTTACTTCTTTTGGATATAAAGGGTTTCTCAATGCTTTTATCGTATTTATTGCGATGTTCTTTGAAAACTTGGACGTTGTTATTATCGCTATTGTAGACTGGGCCAACAAATACTTCTCTGCTGTGTATCCTTTTTACTGGAGGACTAAGTAAATCTAGAGAGTCTAAAAAAAAATTAAACAATTTAAAATAAAAGCACTGCGCATAAAAATAATAATAAATAATAAATAAAACAAGGAGTTTAGTTGTAATAGTTCACACCAATAAATTCAGACTCCTCTTCATAACATTCCATAGTGAATTTCGAGGATATTTTAATAAATATAAGAAGAGTCTCTCGGAGACCACATTTCTTCGGGTATGAAATTTTGACAATTATACATTGACAAATGACGCGCCCTCAAATTATTTCCATCTTGGTTTATGATTTTGAAAACAAATTATGTGTTTAACTAAATAGGTATACGCTTATATCAATAGACTAGATAAAATTTATGATAGAAATACTATTTTTAAATTTCATGTCATTAATATATCCAAAATATATTTAGATCTGTTTAAGTAAGTACGAACGAACCTCCTCGAGATGAAGAGAAATTAGCCCACTCTGGTATACATTCAAATAATACAGTAGGCGGGTAAAAGGTTTTGGTTTTGTTTAATTCGATAATTAAAAACTTCTTATTCAAACTATTTACCTATTAATTATGAATTATAAAAACGTAATAATAGGTTCCCAATGTATTATTTTACTCTATGATAATAGGTAACCTATTGTTATATGTCATAAAATTGAAACATTGTATTAAATTTTCATGTAACTGTTGATTTTTAATAAATATTTTATACAAAATGCACGAGTGTGAAGTGAAAGACACATCTTTAAAACTACCCGAACGTATAAGGACTGGTATGATAATACCAACATCAAAAGGAACTTTCTTTAATACTAATTGGAAAAATAAAGCAGCTCCACTTTGTGCTTATGATATGCTTTACCATCCACCAGACTACAACGCTAAGGCTGCCAGATCTGACCGGGCGGAACCTAAAATAATAAGAAGGAATATCTGGGATCAAGTAAAAGTTTTTAAATTTAAGTAAATTTCCCGTGTGGTGACGGAGTAAGAATACAATTCAATAACATCTTACCCGTGGGTGATCGTAAGAGACGACTAAGGGATGTAAAACGCATATAACATCTATACAAGAGATGGAAAACTCGAAACAAAACCCTATACCAACATGTCTGACCAGCGTGGTATAGTAGGTCAATTTCTCTCCCAGTTTGGAGGAGGCTCGAGCCCAACAGTGGGACATATATGAGCTGAGACGAAGTAAAAGATTTATTATATTTTTTAAATAAAACTATTTTTACGGATTTTGTCAGGTTCTTATTTGAGTTTAAATTCCCCCAAGTTTCGAACACTTTTTAGTGTTTGAGATCAAGTTCAACAGGAGGACTATCCTCCTGTCACCTTCAACTTTGAATGTTGTTTTATTGTAAATGTGTAATACGTAAATACGAGAAATCTATTTTAGACTTAATTATAAATAAGTAGATACGTAAATTAAGTTTCTTAATAGGATAAGATGTTTCTAAATGTCGACCTCATAAAATGGCTCAAAGTTACTCAGCGAGCTATCCTCGGGATGTTCTCTGCGAGATAGGATTCGCAATACGGAAATCCACAAAAGAAATGATGTAACCGACATAGCATGAAGAATTAGCACACTGAAATGGCAATAGGCAGGCCATATCACTCGATGAACCGATAACCCATAGCAAATAAAGGTTCGCGAGTGGAGACCGTGTATCGGACGACGTATTGCAGAACGCCCTCTCACCAAGTTGGCCGACCAGTTGGTAAAGGTGATTGCGAGTCGGTGGATGCAAGCAGGACACGATCGTACATTGTGGCGACATATGAGGGAAGCTTAAGTCGGCAAAGGGCTGTATGATGATGATAAATAATTAAAAAATGCAATGAATTAGCCCCTCCCCCATATTTTATCGTGAGGGTTGTACATATTGACTGAAGTATCATAGGCAGCAGTGCTGTCCAGGGAAAGTTATAATATTAACTGGAATCGCCAACCAACCGGCAAAGCAGGTCTATTAAGACCTTACCGTAATTTGAGCTTTTAAAGATGGACGAATGGTCATTAAATGATATGCTACGAACTATGCGACTATATTGATGACGTAGAGTATGCCGAACGAACGTCTGGTTAAGAAGATATACAATGCGAAAGTGGAAGGATGTAGGTACTGGAGGAGACCGAGGCTAACATACCTAGACCAGATTGGTTACGTACTGAAGGAAGGTGGAGTGAAGAGTCTGAGGGTGAAGAGAGCGTGTATGAATAGAATTATGAATGTTGAGGAAGCGAGTGAAGTATGCAAGGATAGAGTTCTCTGGCACTTTGTTCTCTCTGCCTACCCTGGAGGGATATGGAGTGATAATATGTATGTATGTCTGTATGTAGAGTATGAAATTAACAAACAACAGTTACATTTTTCACTGCCACTGTCAGCATACGTAGTAGCTCCTAGACCCCTCACGGTCCAAAGACAGATTATTGTAAATCCTGTCCCTGTAAAGGAGAAATAATCCTGAAATATTCATTGTATTTATACTTCATATAGGTATTTTAACTATTAAAGACATGTGATGCTTCCTAATTAACTTTCTAAAGCATAATTAATATTAATTATACATTAGAACATCAGCTTACCTACTGATCACATTACCAACTATCCGGCTGCTGAGAGTAATTTTAATGCTTCAAATTCTAAATATGAATTTGAAATTTATTTATTTACATGAGAATAGAACCTGTAACATGGCAAAGAATGTTATTTAAAATAAAATTATTTTTACGGATTCTATCGCGTTTGTATTTGATTTTTAATTTCCCGATGTTTCGAACACTTTACAGCGTTCATGGTCACGGGAGGACTAGTGTCTCGCGTCATATAAGTTTTTGAAAACTTGTTACAGAGATTTATATCTACCTGCTACCGTATCAGTTACTAAATTTTGAACCACATTTTTAATACAAATTGAACTACAAACAGCAATTTTACAAAGTAGAAAACCCCAAAGGAATATGCAATCACACAACATCAAGGACGCGCCAATATACATATAAACCATCATAAATGTATTAAAGCCACTTCAAGAAACCTTGAATTATATAACGTCAATATAATAATTAAAATACAAAACATAAAAAAAAGGTACGGACAAAAGTCTGTGGACCAAAACTTTATTATATAAAAAAATAAAATATTATATAAAATTTAAAAAAAATAATTATAAAATACTCGCGTAAATATTAGAAATTGTTAAAGAAGGTCATTACTTAGACCACCACACCAACTGTACAATATTTTAATTTCTTTGTCTAATTTTAATCCTTATAGGAGTTTCAGAAATCTATTCCTTCTACAACACACTTTCTTTATCACATTACCTACTATCTGGCTACTGAGAGAATGTGTTTGACTGCTGGTTTAAGTATCGCCTCTCTATTCAATTTCGCTTTCTGGTTTACGCAATGAATAAAAAGGAAGTGCTATTAATTTCTTCAAACTCCTCCTGTTTGACTTTTCTCATAAAAATTGTTGCGGATTCCAAGACAATTAAAAGTATTTGCCGAGACTACCTGAGGGTCAAACCTTGGTGTCATCTACGGGGACACATTGTGGATCTTAGCTTACAGAAGTTACAATAGTGGGAATGTAGTAGGATTATTTCCAGAACGAATTGGTTTAAATGGTAGAAATCTAAAAGGAAATATTGTCCTAATTCCGTAGTTCATAGAATGTGTTACAATAGATTTAATAACGTAATTATATCAACATATTAAAATTGCATACAATCTATATTTATAATAAAACAATTATGATTATCATCACAGCGAATGTGTCCTACTGATACGCCTCTTCCACAATGGAAGGGATTCTATGGTGTTGTATATCAACTTTTTATTCTCTTACAGTAATTTTATTGGTATGCATCCTCTAGTCGTCTTTTACAATCACCCACGGCAGAATAGGGCGTGGTAATTATTCTTACTCATATGCACCAAGGATAAAACAACCGAGAGGTGAAAATCTATATGCATTGCAAGGAAGATATTTGAAGAAAAAACATAGGGGTATTAGAAGTGAAAATCTGTATGCATTTCATGGAAGATATTTGAATAAAAAAAATATAGGGGTGTCAGAATTATTAATATAGAATATATTTTGATGATTTTTGGAATCTTTTAATTTTTGGAAATTTGAGGATATAGGTACCGGGGGAGACCGAGGCTAACCTACCTAGACCAGATCGGTCATGTACTGAAGGAAGGTGGAGTCAAGAGTCTCCGAAACCGGCGAGCGTGTATGAAGAGAATTATGAATGTTGAGGAAGCGAGTGAAGTATGCAAAGATAGAGTTCTCTGGCACTCTGTTCTCTCTGCCTACCCTACAAGGGATATGGCGTGATGATATGTATGTATGTATTTTTGGAATTTTTGTTTGTCTTTCTTTTAATATTTTAGGAAATCACATAAATATTCGTTGAAATTTGCTATGGTAATAATTAAAACAGGAACATATAGGGTCATCGTGTAATAATCCTCCAAATACAAACTCGCCGCAGTCGGAGTCGCAGGCACTGTTAATAACATACAGAAACCGATTCACAACATATTCTGTGAATTCATTGTTCAAAGCTAACTTCTGATGTTTTAAAAAACTAATTTTAATTCTTTATAAAACCCGATTACCAAGTGAAAAATGATGTGTAAACATTGTCGGGTAGATAGCATACCGTCACCTTAAGACGTAAATATGATACGAAGTGAAATTTGCATGTCCTACAATTAGTCACGGTGGTGTAGTGGCAGCACGATTGGGCCGGAATCCCAATAGGCGCGGGTTCGAATCCCGCTTGTGACATCATTTTTCACTTCGTAATCGGGTTTTATAAATAATTAAGCATATTAAATGCTAAATTTCAGTAATTTAAATAATTTTAATTCTCTTAAATTAACAGACGTAACTTCTAATTTAAATTTTCAACCTGAATTTGTAATTTTATGAGACGCGCACACGATTGTCGTACTTGGGAATCAAATCTATAACACACCGAAGGTCACAACCACACGAACTGTACTATATCTTACTTTCTTTGTCTAATTTTAACCCTTCTAGGAGTTTCACAAATCCATTCCATCTACAACACATTTTACTCTTGGGCGGCCAAAGTGGAAACCGTCGGATATACCAACTAAGCAGTTTGTCAGAGTTACAGGTAAATTTGTTTTATATAAAGTCACAAGTAAAAACATATAATGATCATATAATGTCTGAACATCCTACTTGTTCTTATTTTCATCATTGAGATCAAAAATTTATGACAGCAAAAATATTTGTACATTGATTCAACATTAAACTATAGTTATTTTTTACTAGTTGCTGTAAATCGTCATTTACATTATTGTAGCTAGAAGTTATAATAGTTGTAAAGGATAAATCTTACCATATATAGTATTCCTTTAACATAAACCAACCAAATTACTGAAATTTAGTATTTAATATGCTTGATTATTTTTTTTTCGCTCGTAATCGGGTTTTTATAAATAAAGTAAACAATCAAAATAAACGTGAAATCGAAAAGCCAACAACAAAATTTAACTGCTCTAGCTGTTTAGAATTTAATTTTCTAGTTTCTTTAAATGTTAAAACTAAATTAAGTTATTGGTGAAATCCTGTGAATGTCATTAAAAAAAGTAATTGAATGCCGCATATATGCTTACGTACTAACACCAAGTGCCTTTAGATATGCTACGTAATAGTGCATATATAGACTACTAAACGATTTTTTTAACTATAGCATAAATCCTATTTAATATCATCATCATCATCATCATCATCGCAGCCCAAATACGTCCCACTGTTGGGCTCGGGCCTCCTCCACAACAGGAGGGAATTTGACCTACTATACCATGCTGGTCAGACATGTTGGTATAGGGTTTCATTTCAAGTTTTCCTTCTCTTGCACAGATGTTATGTGCTTATTATATCCCTTAGTCGCCTTTTACGACATCCACGGGCAAGATAGGGAGTGGTGAATTGTATTCTTACTCCGTCACCACACGGATAATATAAATATTTAATATATATAAATGTAAAAGTTTGTGAAGATGTTTGAACCGGGTTGAGAGCCCTCAGCGCTCACCCATAGTCCGGGTTAAGCTGTGACAGCCATCTGCGGCTAACAGCTAAAGGACAGACAATAAGAAAAAAAATGAATATGTTTGAATGTTTATTACTCAATCACACGTATATTGTTGAGCAGATTTGTATAAAAGTTAGCACATAGATAATCCATTTCCTGGATATGATACTTTTATCCCTGTAATATGTTTTAACTTATCCGTGTGGTGATGAATTTTGAATATAAGGGTCACCAACTCTTCCTTGTTGGTGATAGTAAAATACTACTTAAGGTTCGAGCGGATAACATCACTGTAAAAGAAGTACATATATGAGCCAAGATGAAGATGGTGGTCTTTTAACTACTGAACGGATTTTTGAAATTTCAATAGAATAATGTTTGTTCTTCGGTTAGGTTAAATAATAACAGGATAGTTGATAGGTATTAGGTTGCTAGGTATTAGGCTATTAGGTCATGTCATGCTAGACTGTAAAAAAAAACTATTATATGCACGGCAAATTAATACCACATACGTGATCGCACCAATATTTATTTAAATTCCACTCGAACCGTTTTTGAAATTAAACTATCATCGTAGATACTTGTAGTAAAGAAAACCCTGTCCACAATCATGTTCTTAGGAAAAAAAAAATTATCACGCCACCTGTTTTTAATTTTATAATTAATTTTCAGTAAAAAATCAAAACCCTCACATGCGAATTTACAATGTTTTGGAATGGGCTGTAATGATTAACGATGGGAAACCAAGCCTTTGTGACTAAACATACAACAAGGTCATTCTCTCACGGTGTTTTTATATGTATTAATTAAATTTATTACTTTTATTTGAATGTAATATCAAAAATAATTAAAATGAAAAAAATGAACTTTTTTACTGAATATTAAGAACTATTTATTATAACTGACCGATAACGAACTTTGAATAGCGGCGGGGATAAACTGTGTTTTTTTTTATGGTAGACTATAGATGCATCTCGCTCCGCCAAATCGGTTCGGGGTGACGGAAGAGACGACACGTGACCCCATAGACCCACCATGCAAACTCCCCTCTTCGCCGTGCGAGCGGGCCACCGGTACCCGATCTTTGTCTTCGATGGGCCCGCCCGGCGGTTTACCCTCGCGGGTTCCTCTCGAAACTGAGTGCGGAAAGTGAAGAACCTAAAGGCAAAGGCCTTTTATATTATGACTGACAATATTATAATCTTCTAATTCGAGTAATGTCTCAGGAACTAATCAATCATTTGAAAAGGTTTGGCTAGGCAAATAGCATACAGTATTACGTTTCAGAACGCTACATTTACCTTACCGATCGATTTAATTACTATGGACAGCTGGGAAGTACTTGAAACGAATAGAGAAAGATAACAATCATGAAACATGCTTTTTTTTTGCTTATGGTGGGAAACGAGCAAGCAGCACACCTGATGGTAAGTGTTATTGCCGCCCATAGGCCTTTGCAATACCAAGGGTATAGCTAGGCCGCTGCCTACCAATACGCATCCTAAACCCACCCAGTTGGGCTCCCGGCTCTCTCGCTCACTGAACAAAGCACAATAGCACATTGCCATTACTCAGACACTGATCTTCTGCGAGAGTGTGGTACTACCCCGGACGGACCTGCCCGTGGCTGTAGACAGAAAACTGTCAACAGCGTGGTTCTACCACTAAAGGCTTTTATCTAAATGATAATTTGAACCCCGCAATCCACTTATTTCAGATTTCATTTTTTGTTAGACTCTTTTGAACAGATTGTCCTGAAACCGTTAATTATATATAGATGACCCATTTCTAGTAAGCCAAAATATTTTTTGGATCTGCAAAATCCTAATGATTAATCTAAATGCAACATGACCATCGCGGAAAATCAATAATTTAGAATCGAAATAATCGATTCTAACACGTGAGTTTTTTGCCATTTTATCATCATCATTCTCTTACCCTTATCCCAATTACTTGGGGTCTATACAATATGTACTCTTGTTTCATATTATTATATATTGTAAAAAATATTAGCAATAGTTTTATGACCGGCCGCCTGCCAGACGTCAACCCTCTTTGGGAATGTAATTGTTGACCATCAAATGGAGATGGCCCAGGTCATCATAAGGCTCTTAGTCGTCTTTTACGACATCCACGAGCAAAGTAAGGGTTAGTAGTATTCGTAGCCGCTAACACACAGCTATTTTTTGCCATTTACACGTATCATATTAATAATTCAATTTAGTATTAAATAGAATAGTTTAGAAGTTTTATTTTTTTTTATTTATTATCTTTTTCTCTACTTTCACCATTTGAATCTCTCTAACTTTAAAGTGGTTGCACTAAATCGGATGAAATTTTGTTTGTAAGCACTATAGATGTAGGTATAGCTAGAATTTGGAGTGTCCGGGATAGAATGTCAATAGACGATCTCTCCAGCACCCCGTAAAAGCGTGAAAGGGACCGCTGTGGTTTTGGTGGGTATTTCGGTCGAAAAGTCGGCCGGCGAGTCCCACACACTCCCTCGTCTGTCACCGGCGTGGAATACAGCGTAAATGCATTACCACAGCGTGAACAAAAAAAAGCTTTAGCTAGATTGCAAAGGCCTATTTATGAAATTATTCTCACAAAGCCATATTGGTATTAAACATTTTAGTAAACTATTTTTAGTTTTCAAGTGATAACGCTTTATTTTCATAAATATACTGGCATAAACATGTTCTAGAAGAAATTTGTTCGTTTGAAGATTATCTTGATAGTACTGATAAGACTGCCCTTAGGGTAGTAGAGGCAAGAAAATATTGCGGTGTAACTAACGCAACATCTTAAATTAATCAATCACCATCTCGTTCTTATCCAAATTACTTGGGGTCGATGCAATATGTCATCTTCTTCCGTACAGTAATTTTAGACTTCATCTCTGTAAGAGATGGTTGGACTGCGTGAGGCATGATATGGATAGATAGGGAGTGATACTGTCTATCAATGTCATGTCTCATGCAGTCCATCCATCTTTTCTTTAATCTGCTTTCACCCCTGAAGTCTTCAACATTCATACTTAAAACTTTCCTCACAACGTTAATTTCATCCCGTTTCATTACATGTCCATATCATATCAACCGTTCAATTGTTAACTTTTTCGTCATTGGCGCAATTTTCAAATTTTCTCTAATATGTTCATTTCTTATTTTATCCATTCCCGTCACACCATACATCCATCCATCTCAACATTCGTATCTCCGCTATATGAAGTCTACTCTCATCTGTCGCTTTTGTCACCCAACATGCTGATCGATAGGCACAGTACAGCGGGCTTTAAAATTAACATCATATGTATTAAGTAATTAAAAATTTAGAGATTTTATTTTTGTTACTAAAAGATAAAATGTTTATCTAAAATTTACCCAGAGTTTTCGTATCAGACCTTTATTCGTATCTCTAACTTTGCGCTAAGAGAGAGATAGAGAGTTTCTTAACGAAGTTTATACCAGAAATAAGGATCGGTTGTGGTGATATAATTGCTTGTCCTTCACGATCACCAGACCTCATAGAGTTCTTCATCTGGAAATATTTTAAGAAGTTCAAATATAATCCCGAAAATACACGGAGCGAAACTGATGTCAAAAACTTTTAGTGGCAATTATATAAGTAATAGCCAACAGACAGTATTTCAACAGGTTTGAAAGGATTTTTTTTTGCAATGGTGCCGTTTAGGCGTTGAAAATCTTGGCACCATTTTGATAACTTATCACGATTATATTTACCTCATTTTCGGTTATTATTTTTAATAAAATATCTTTCTTTAACAAACTTTAATGTATTTCTTTTAACATAAAGTTGAATTTATTCAAATAATGTTTTAATGTAAAATAGGACATTTAAATGTTTTTAATTACTATACATACAATATTAATTTTGAAGATGTTACGTTTACACAGAAATGTTTTTTATTCGATAGCAAATATTTGAATATTATGTATCATCACTTCAAAATTAAAAAAGCCTCACTAAAAGATCTAAATAATATTAATACGTGGGAATATTTTCAAAAATATGTTATATTTCTTGCTAACTACATATCTGTAAATAGTAAATTATTTTCTTTTAAACTCGTACCTTCATCATTATGTCAATGTTCTACCCATAATCGCGAGTATGAACAATCAGCATCACATTCTCTGGGAGTGCAATGTCCTCGAGAAAATTTCCGTGCGTTTAGGCGTTTCTGCCATACCTACTACTGCAATCAATCCTAAGGCTCACATATAGGCCCCATTCGGTTATGCCGTACTGCTGCGCTTATCGTAGCTGTACAACCCTTTACTTATTGGCTGACTAGTCAATATTGCTTTCTGTCTCCCGCTTTGCCTGAGAGGGAAGTGGGATCACTCTTTTCCAAACCCAAGCTCGTCTTTAACTTTTCTAATTAAATTTGTTGCGGGTACCAAGACAACTAAAATCATCTCCCGGGATTGCCTAAGGTTCAAACCTCAGTGTCATTTATGGTGACCATTGTGGATCCCGGCTTTCAGAAGTTACAATGGTGGAAATGTGTGGTGGGATTAGTCCCAAAAAAAAAGCTACATATCTATACAACTTAACCATAAAATGTTCCACAGTTCATTTGTCCAAAGTGAAGATTTAAAAAAATCATAAATTTAGAAAAACATATAGGTAATATTGATTTTGAGGGATGTGCCGACATTAACAGTTTTGCGTTTTTTCATGGAGATGTAATAGATCCAAAAAGTTATTTGGATTACTATAAATATTGATTATTAATGAATATGAACGACGGCACGAGCGCCAGTAACTATTATACGAGTAACGGTTAACAACCGAATATGGTCATTTAACGGTAGTTGTGCTTTCTATGTACTTGAACGGTTATCGTGTAGATAATGAACTTCTTAATGTCAAGCTACTTGTGAAATCTGCTGAAATCAGTTAAATTATAGCTATGTAAAAGATATACATATAGTTACATATTTCTTTAAATAATTTAGAACGACCAAGACCTCCATCCATCCATCAGCCCGTAAACGTCCACATTGGACATAGGCCTCCCCACGCAAATGCCATTCGCAACGGTCCTGTGCCACCTGCATCCAGCGGTTACCTGCGACCTTGGTAATGTCATCAGTCCACCTAGTGGGGAGTCGTCGTACGCTGCGTCGTCCGATTCGTGGTCGCTACTCGAGAACCTTTCTTCCCCAACAGTTGTCGGTTCGTCGAGCGATGTGGCCTACCTATTGCCACTTTAACGTGCTAATTCTTCGGGCTATGTCAGTTACACCCGTTCTTATACGGATTTCCGTATTCCGGATTTTATCACGTAGAGAAATACCGAGCATAGCCCTCTCCATAGCACGCTGAGCGACTTTGAGCCTTTTTATGAAGCCGACATTTAGTGACCACGTTTCAGTGCTGTAAGTCATCGCTGGTAGCACACACTGGTGGCACAACTTTTGTTTTCAGATACTGCGGAATATTAGACGTTTTCAGACACTGGGGAATATTAGATCCCCCTAAGTTTCCCGAATACTGCCCAGCCAAGTTAGATTCGTTGGCTGACCTCTTCCTCGAAATTGGATCTACCTAATTGGACTGTTTTTCCTAGGTAAACATAGTGATCGACAACTTCGAGAATCGCATTCCCAACCAGAACTGCTACAGAAATGACATGGGCATTAGACATGATTTTCGTCTTGTCCATGTTCATTTGCAACCCTACTAATTGGGAGACCTTGTTGAGGTCATTGAGCATGGTGTCACGGTCCTCCAGGAATTCTGCCATGACTACGATATCATATGCGAATCGAAGGTGAATGATGTCCATTGATGTTGATGCCGAGTCTGGTCCAGTCTAAGAGCTTAAAGACATCTTCCAGCGCAGTGCCGAACAGTTTCGAAGAGACGTTACCCTGTATGACGCTTTTATGCAACTGGATCGGTTTCATACTCTTATTTTGGATGCGGCCCGACATAGTAGCGTTTTTATACAAACACTTCAGCACTTCGATATATCGATAGTCAATTTGGCGCCTCTGAAGGTCAGTCTCTTGCTGCAGTAGCACTGCCCAAGTTTCGACAGAATCAAAGGCTTTCTCATAGTCCACAATCGCTGGACAAGAGACCGATTATACTGCTCGGTCTACTGTATAATCTGGCGTATCGTATGAATGTGGTCTAACTCTATGGTGCTATAACCCTTCCGGAAACCGATTGTGCTGTAATTGTGAGGTCCTAGGTTAGAATCTTGGGTCGTCATAAAAAATATTTGGAGTTTTATGAGGATTTCTTAATTTTTAACCGACTTCAAAAAAAGGAGGAGGTTCTCAATTCGTCTGTATTTTTTTTTTAAGTTTGTTATCTCATAACTTTCGACTGGGCAAAGCGATTTTAATGATTCTTTTTTTATTTGAAAGCTGGTGCTTCCCGTTTGGTCCCATTTCAATTTGGTCTAGTTCTGACAATGGTACCCATTAGAAAACCATAATATAAGTCTAAAATTAGCATTAAGTATGTGTGCGACAAATGAACGAGTAACTCAAACCCCGCTACTAATAGGACAACCTATGTGTATATGTAACACTAAAAAGAAAACAATAAAAAAATAAAACTACGATTAAAAAAACCGACTTCAAAAACTGAAAAGTACAAAATAACTTAAAATACTATCATTTGTATGTGCTATCTATTGATAGGTTTGAAGTCGATGCCGGTGTGGGTATCTTTAGTGTAGGAATTTCATTACAGTAAGTAAGCTGTTTATAATTTTGTTTAAGGCTTGGCACCGATTTCAAACCTATCAATAGATAGCACATACAAATGATAGTATTTTAAGTTATTTTGTACTTTTCAGTTTTTGAAGTCGGTTTTTTTAATTTAAATAATCTTTTTAGAATACGTGGAATTAAATATTGTGTCTAATGATATTTGTTTCGCAAAGATTTCGAACATAAATTATCTCACATTATGACATTGAAATTAAATTTGTTACACCGACATACACTGTTTTTGAAAACGACAGTAGGTTGATTTTTCGATTGTTTTAAATACTTTTTATAATTTCTAGAAAACAACTTATATATACGCTTGTACATATATGAATAATTACATTACTTAGCAATCTTGAGAATTATTGCGTCTCTTTTTTTTTATTACTTATGGTGGTAAACGAGCAAGCGGCACACCTGATGGTAAGTGGTACTACCGCTCCATGAGCGGTAGTACCACTTACTTACCTTTCCAATACAAGAAGTACAGCTAGACCATTGCTTACCAACCAAAACCCACACAGAAATTTGAGCTTCGACTCTGTCGCTCACAGAACCAAGCGCACCAGTACATTATTACTACTCAATCATGGATTTTGGATGGATCACTGCACACCTATCAAAGTCGTACAGTTTACACAATGAACGAAACGTACTATACGTGATAACTATGATTCGTGTACATTTTTTTTTATACCGTCGTCATAACAGCATACGGTTTAAACTCAAACACGCACGTTAAGACTGCGTGTTTAATAATTACCTAATCTTGCCTACGATACATGCATTATTCGTTAGTAAAGGTATGCTTTGGGAGGAAGGCTGAAAGGTTAGGGTTATTTTATTTTATAGTTTTACGGCTAAACGGATAAACACGCACATTCGGCTAATATAATTCCAATCTATCTAATATAGTACCATGATATTTTTAATATCTAAAGAGGCTAGCTTTAGATCGGCCTTATTATTAATAGTAGTGGTAGGACCACGCTGTGGACAGTTCTCTGTCTACAGCCGCGGGCCGGTCCGTCCGGGGTACCACACTCTCGCAGAAGATCGACGTCTGAGTAATGACAATGTGCTATTGCGCTTCGTTCGGTGAGCGAGAGAGCCGGAAGTCCAACTGGGTGGGTTTGGGATTTGTAATGGTAGGACTGCTGACTTTTTGCACTATCCAGTATTCATAATCAAGATACCACGTGCAATGCTTAGTGAGCTCTCAGTTTTCTTGTTCGGTCATAAATATGTAATTAGATTTACCGCGTGTAAACGATTTTCCGTGTGATGATGGAGTAAGAATACAATTCACCACCCCCTCTCTTAGCCGTGGGACGATTAAGGTAGGTATATAATATGCATTTGTGCAGGAGAAGGAAAATTCGAAATAAAACCCTATACCAACACGTCTAACCAGCGCGGTATAATGGCCTACTACTTCCCTCCATTGTAGAGGAGGCCTGAGTCTAGCAGCGGGACATATGTGGGCTGAGATAATGATGATAAAACGATTATATTCCGGGTTGACGTCAGGATTCATTTGATTTGTATTAGGTCAATTCATATTTCATGTATCCTAGGTTGAAAATAAATTATTGTCCGGTCGGTGGGTTGCTCCTTCTTACCTACCCCCTGAGCGACTTCCATAGGTCTTATCACAAACAGCGAAGGACTATAGCGTACACATCTATTTAAGAGATAATTCATGCCTTTCTTTGGCAGAATATGGTTTGGACTCACGCCGTCCATTTCGTCCGGGGCAATGGAAGGGCGGCGCATGGCCCTACAACCCATCGTATTCTCTCTCCATCGCGCCAGCCACTGGTCCAATCCTTGATGATTGTGGCTAGTAATTCATGTCTAAAATTAAAACAAAATTAGTTTGATGATGATTTAATTATGGATTCGACCTTTGAACAACAAATCAAGTTATTTCGCACATAAAACGAAAAAATACTGCGATAGCCTTTATTCGTAGTATCAGATTAAATTAGTTGCAACATTAAATTGGAACGGATCATAGAAGAACAAGTTTTCAGTTTGTTTTGTTGTGTATAATGTGCGAAAATTAATAATTATTAAAATTATTTATGCGTTTATAGGAACGTGACTTCGTGTAGGTACTATGTGGGTATACAATTGGTACGTGAATATTTGTATTATATTTAAATTTAAACGTCCACAATATGAAAAAAAAATACTTTGAAAGTAGGACATTAGTTTTTATGTTAGGTACTAATGGAACAAAAACTCCTAGAAGTCAAGGCAGTTCAGAAATCGTTTATTAATTTAGAATATTCTGGATTTGCAGGAAAATGGGCAGATAAAGAACTGCTTAACATATTTATTTCTAAGAGATAGCTGTAAAGTTACCAGTAAATTTAATATACTTACTTTTGTGATTATCACATGTTATGCCATAACATGCACCTATAGTCAAAATCTCTAAAGCGAGCAATCATATTTTCGGTAATAATTGTGATATAATTTTTATTACTTAGCGGCTAAGGGGTTATCCATTAATCACGTGAGGCTTGAAAGGGGGGGGAGGGGTTTGACAAAAATCACAAGGGGGGAGGGAGGGTGTAGCAAGATATCACGTGTATATATTTTTTTGTCGAACGCGGGATTTCTTAACCGAAACCGCTTGGCACGCCAGACACCAGTTATTCTGTTTAGGAGCCGAATACATATGCATAAAACGTTACCTCATACGTTCTGCGTTAAAACAATGTTTAAAGTAAGTGATTTGTATAAAGACCTTTTTGCAAAGTATAATTGGACTTTTTATAAAAAAAATGTAAACCGACTTCAAAATAGGATCAGCCAAAAACCATACTTATTTAAAGCACTAAAAACCGAAAAATAAGATGAACTATTTAATTCTTGTCTAATTCTAATTATGTATTAATTTTTATAAAATATAATTACAATGTATGCTAGAAATCCACTAACACGATTTGAAGTCGGTGCCAAGCCAAATAGGTATACTATATCGCATTCAAACCACGCCGCGCTTGTGTCTGAAGTGATCTGAACGCGCAAGCGGTTAAGCGATTTGATCCATACGGGCAGACGTCGTTGACGGTTGTGTCAAATGGTATCGTTATAGTGTTCTGAATACATCTTTTAATTCTTATTTCCTTTAAAAATTTGATTTTATTAATTTTTCACCCTATGTGTATATCATTAAACTTATTGTTTTTTGTTAATTTAAGCTTGGCACCGACTTCAAATCGTGTTAGTGGATTTCGAGCATACATTGTAATTATATTTTATAAAAATTAATACATAATTAGAATTAGACAAGAATTAAATAGTTCATCTTATTTTTCGGTTTTTAGTGTTTTAAATAAGTATGGTTTTTGCCTGATCCTATTTTGAAGTCGGTTTACATTTTTTTTATAAAAAGTTTAGTTATTTTTGAATTTTAGTGTAAATAATCGTAGTTAAGTAATAATTTTAACTAGTTCATATAAATTAAATTATTTATTAAATATAGCACTATGAGTTGATCGACTAAAAATGCACATGGCACAAGGCACAAGGAAGAGTAGAAGTAGGGAATCAAAATAAAAAAATAAAGAACGTATTTCGAAAATATGGAAACGAAATGCTGTATCTCGTTGCCAATGGTTTAAATATCACTGTTTCAATCAATTCGCGTATACACCATATGTGCTATCGATACGTCACGTGAGGCAGCAACTTAGGTATGAGATACTACCAACATCCAAGTGATGTAAATAATTGCGATGGTTTGATGCAATTGTTAAAACTAGACATAGGCTCCAGAGTTATGGTAAGATGCAATATCTCTGTCATTAAGGGCTTGGTAAGCGGGCAATAGGCATAATATCCAACCTTGTAGGTTTCCCCTTCGTTATGACCAAATTGAAACAGGCTAGTTACCTGATTTGGTTTTTATAAAATTTAATGACGACACTATTGGCACGAAAGTGAAAGACAGTCACGGGTTAGTTGCCATAGCGCCTGTGTCAACTATATATCAGGCAACGAAAGGTTACGGCATAATGATTGGAAAATGCTTTCGCTAATCCTCTGTTGGGCGGTTACAGTATATAAACTCCAGGGTACTTTACAAAGCTGTCATTGATTTAGGCAAAAATAAATTGCCTAATAAGTTTTATATTGCACTGAGTTGTGTAAAGACCCTAGGGTGACCGCTTTTTGCGACTTAGGGTCTAATAAACTACTCAAATCAAAAGACTATACCAGGAGAAAGCGTAAGCCAAAGAATAAGACGGTTCTAAATAGGTACGATACAATTATCCAATACGGCTGGACAGCGTTTCGGCAACTTAAGAGGATCATCTCACCTAATATATCTCAGTGTCTGAAGGCACAAGTCTATGAACAGTGATGATTTATGACATGAAAATATGGTCCCTAAATGTGGGTCTCGTAAGAAAGATCATATATCGGCAACATAAAGAATTACCTAACTCCTAATCGTTATGGAGTAGTACCTTACATTATCAGCTTACGTGATTAACTTGAAAGAATACAGTTAAAGGTCTATGCGTGCATGTGATATTGAAAGAATTGTCCTCCAAATCCTAACCGCTAAGGAGATATACCTTCCATCACCAGCTCATCTAAATGAGATTATCACTGCTAGATGCAAATCGGCCCATAATTGACAAAAATATCGCTGAACAGACATAAAAAAAAAAATACATACAATGAAACATAGAACCTCCTCCTTTTTGAAGTCGGTTAAAAAAAGGAAAAATGACCGAGAATACGCAAATTTTTTGTAGGTACTAAAAATACACGTGATGTTGGTGAGGGACGGGGGTCATAGTCTTAAATCTCACCACGTATCACCAAGGCGGAGGAGAGGTTAAAAAATGCCAAAAAAAAAATCACGCGATTAATGGACGGCCCCTAACAGCATATGTACACCTCAAAAAGTAGGTGAAGTGGGGGCAACATAGCATAATGATTATAAATATATATATGACTTCGGTAACCAGTTCAATTTACACAGATTTACAATTACATTTTTGAGTACCTCACTGAATTGATAAGTATCGCCGCAATATTTGGGTGCTTTTTAAGATATCGCACTGATTGTGGTGGCGCAGGCTGATTGTGGTGGCGGAATGTTTATACTCCATCCAGACGTTTTTTTCGTTCCGTGTGGTAACGGAGTAAGAATACAATTCACCACCTATGTGGGCTGTGATAATGATGATGAGACATTTTTATTTTTTATGGTGGCAAACGAGCAAGCAGCACACCTTATGGCAAGTGTTCCTGCCGCTCAAGGACCTTTGCAATACTAAGAGTACAGCTAGACCATTGCTTACCAACCAAAACCCACACGGAAATTTGAGCTTCGACTCTGTCGCTCACAGAATCAAGCGCACCAGTACATTGTTACTGCTCAATCATGGATTTTGTACAAGAGAGTAGTACTGCCCCGTACGGACCGGCCTCCGGCGACTGTAAACAGAGAACTGTCAACAAAGACGCCCTACTATAAAAAATAAATGCGATCTCGACTAAGGCATTAGGCGCAAAAATATATTCGCGCCTTTAAAACACTACGTGTACATAAGTATAGAGGCTATCATCTAGTGATGATACTCAACCTATCCATCACCTCCTAAAACAAATATTATACTCCATTCTTTAAATAATAGATTACTAAGTAATTAGGTGCATCCCTCAAAGATCACTGTATGAACTGTTAATATTTATTTCATACTAGCTGTAACAACATCGTTACTTGCGGGCATTACGTGTAAAGCTATTATTTTTAACCGACTTCAAAAAGGAGGAGGTTCTATGTTTCATTGTATGATTTTTTTTTCTTTATATGTATGTTCAGCGATATTGTTGTCAATTGTGGGCCGATTTTCAAAATTCATTTTTCTTTCTAAAGGGTATACTCCAGAGGTGGTCCCAATGTCACTAAGTCATGATCCGATGATGGGAAGTCATAGAAATCGAGGGCAACCCTCAAATTTTATAGCCACATATTACGTGTCTCATATATTTTCAAAAGCTCTTCAAATATTTGCATCTGGCAGTGATAAGCTCATTTAGGTGAGCTGGTGATGGAAGATACATCTCTTTAACGATTAGGAGATGGAAGATAATTGTTTCAATATCATACGCACGCATAGACTTTTAGCTCTATTCTTTCAAGTTAACTCCCGAGGTGGTTGCATTATCACCAAATCATGATCTGATGATGGGAATTCTTGGAAATCGAGGGCAACCTTTAAATTTTATAGGCACATATTACGTGTCTCATGTATTTTTATCTGGCAGTGAACATTTCATTTAGGTGAGCTGGTGATGGAAGGTACATCTCCTGAACAGTTAGGCGTTGGAGGATAATTCTTTCAATATCACACGCACGCATAGACCTTTAGCTGTTTTCTTTCAAGTTAACTCCCGAGGTGGTCCCATTGTCACCAAATCATGATCTGATGATGGGAATTCTTGGAAATCGAGGGCAACCTTTAAATTTTATAGGCACATATTACGTGTTTTATGTATTTTTCAAAGCTATTCAAATATTTGCATCTGGCAGTGAACATTTCATTTAGGTGAGCTGGTGATGGAAGGTACATCTCCTTAGCGGTTAGGAGTTGGAGGATAATTCTTCTAATATCATACGCACGCATAAACCTTTAGCTGTATTCTTTCAAGTTAACTTCCAAGGTGGTCCCATTGTCACCAAATCATGATCTGATGATGGGAATTCATGGCAATCGAGGGCAACCTTCAAATTTTATGGGCACATATTACGTGTCTCATATATTTTTCAAAGCTATTCAAATATTTGCATCTGGCAATGATAATCTCATTTAGATGAGCTGGTGATGGAAGGTACATCTCCTTAGCGGTTAGGAGTTGGAGGACAATTCTTTCAACATCATATGCACGCATAGACCTTTAACTGTATTCTCTCAAGTTAATCACGTAAGCTGATAATGTAAGGTACTACTCCATAACGATTAAAAGTTAGGTAATTCTTTATGTTGCCGATATAGTAATCTTTGTTACGTAGGTAGAAAATAACATACTAAGCTGGAAGGATGGACCTTTTTCAATTCACCTTTCTCAATGTCGAACTGTTGTAAATATGTATCATCATCTGGACTTAAGCTTCTCTCATATTTCGCCACAAATTGCCAAACTTTTAATCTCCAGCAATTATCAGTTCGTTGAGCGATGTGGCCTCCCCATTGCCTCTTAGAGTGCTAATTGTTCGTGGTATTTTTTTTCTTTTTTTTTTTTTTTTGGGACTAATCCCACCGCACATTCCCACCATTGTAACTCCTGTAAGCCAGGATCCACAATGGTCACTATAAATGACACCGAGGTTTGACCCTCAGGCAGTCCCGGGAAATGATTTTAATTGTCTTACCCGCAACAAATTTAATTAGAAAAGTTAAAGAGGAGGAGTTGGAAAAGAGTGATTCCACTTCCCTCCTAGGCAAAGCGGGAGACAGAAAGCAATATTGACTAGTCAGCCAATAAGTAAAGGGTTGTACAGCTACGATAAGCGCAGCAGTACGGCACCACGGATACGGGATAACTTAACGGGGCCTATATGTGAGCCTTAAGATTGGTTGCAGTAGTAGGTATGGCAGAAACGCCTAAACGCACGGAAATTTACTCGAGTTGCTACAAGATCCGTGTAGTATACTACTCCAGATGTTACTTGCAAACTGTCTAACATAAGGTCGCGCTCGTTACGCCAGAGATTGCACTCCCAGAGAATGTGATGTGCTGATTGTTCATACTCGCGGTTATTTGTAGAACATTGACATAGTGGTGAAGGTACGAGTTTAAAAGAAAATAATTTACTTTTAAAGTTGCCATGTCCAGTTAGAAATTGAGCTACAAAATGGTCAACCTCCAGCCACACTCTCTCTAGGCGCTCGCGGACGCATGGGAAAAATAGATAGAGGTGACGGCCCTTCGATGATGAATCCCATCTTTCTTGCCATTCAATTAAAAGTTTTTCATAGACAACGGACTGCGGTGCAAACAATCGAGCGATTTTATTACGGTCGCGCGGTAGAAGGAAATCTGTGTTCATATTTTCCCTTGTCGTGTAATACATTGATGCCCGTCTCTGAATCTCCAAGTCAACCGGAAGTACACCCGCGAGTACCGGCAAAGCCTCGGTACTGACCGTCCTGTAGGCTTTACACAAGAATATTAAGGCCAATCGTTGGCTTTGTAATAATTTAAGGCGAGCTGCCCCTATGGTAGCCCTATCAGCCCAAACGGGTGCAGCGTAACAAATACACCCCAAATATGTGGCCATATATATAGTTTTCAGTGTATTAAAACGAAGGCCCCAGGTAGACGTTGATATTCTAGTAAGCGCATAGAAATTTCGTTTCGCTTTTTCACCTACAGTTTTAATATGCTCGACAAATGAAAAATTTTTTTCTAAGAGTAGACCAAGATAGCAAACTGAATCTTTCTTTTTGACTGTCATATTATTGAATTTTATACGCGGCAACGATTGTAAATTTCCTTTTAATAAAAGGTGATACGTTTTTTGTGGGGCAAATGTAAGCCGATTTCGTGTGCCCCATTCGAGTATATTATTGAGACAAATTTCTGCTAATTTCTCTAAACCGTCTCTAGTGTTGGATTCTACGAGTAGAAGACCGTCGTCGGCATAGCCGATCAATTGACAGTGTTTCGGCAGAGGTAATTCGAGGAAATCGTCAAAACCTAAATTCCATAGATATGGACTTAGCACCGAACCTTGGGGGCAGCCCATCGTCAGTGGCTTCGACACAGCATGGTGACCAAGTTTCAGTTTAGTCGAGCTTTGTGAAAAGTATGACTGTATAATTAGGTAGATGTTCCTATAGCACCCACGAGTCTTTAATTTAAGAAGTAGCATTGGCCACCAGGCGTTGTCGAAGGCACCTGAGATATCCAGGAAAACGCCTAGCACGTATTTAAAAGTGGATGTATTAATAACTTTTCTCACCGCAATGGCTGCGTCGATAGTTGATTTACCGCGAGTGAAACCGAATTGCTTATGGTTGAATGTTGGTCCACCCGGCAATAAACGAGGAACAATTAGCCGTTCTAAGAGTTTGCCTAGTGAGGGCAATAAGGTGATTGGTCGATATGATTTCGGGTCATCTGGTGGCTTATCACCGCCTTTAGGAATCATCCGTATATATCCGCGACGCCATGACTGAGGAAAAATACCTTCAGATATACAACGATTAAAAACCATTAACATTGAGCTGCCCGATGCTCGACTAGCTTCTTTGATCATTTTATTTGATATTTTGTCTTCACCAGCAGCTTTGTTGAGGGGAAGAGCTCTAACGGTATTCATAAACTCGGCAAAAGACGGAAGGTCAGACATAGGCGAGAGAGGTGGGTCAGCGGCCCACGCGCGTATTTGTTTATGGTGTTCGCTGTCGACTGATATGTTATCGTCTGCAATTAACGTATTTAATAAAACTTCCGTGGTCTCCTCAATACCCGTAGTGTGTTTATCATTCACTTTGATATTTTGTACGTAAGCTAGGTCGATTGAGCGATTTGCTTTAAACTCATGATATAGTGGAGACCATGGACCCCCATTCTTCGTGGTATGTCGATTACACCCGTTATTCTATGGATTAGCGTATTTCAAATCCTATCTCGCACAGAAACGAGCGGGCATACATTCCATAGTACGCCGAGCGGCTTTGAGTTTTGTTACGAGACCCACATTTAGGGACCACATTTTCATGTCATAAATCATCACTGTTCATAGACTTGTGCCTTCAGATACTAGATAGAGACTGAGATATACTAGGTGAGATGATCCTCATAAGTTTCCTAAACGCTGTCCAGCCGTATTGGATAACTGTATCAAAATTTTCTAATTTAAATACGTACCTATTTAGAACCGTCTTATTCTTTGGCTTACGCTTTCTCCTGGTATAGTCTTTTGATTTGAGTAGTTTATTAGACCCTAAGTCGCAAAAAGCTGTCCCCCTAGAGTCTTTACACAACTCAGTGCAATATAAAACTGATCATTGGCAATTTTATTTTTGCCTAAATCAATGACAGCTTTGTTTAAGGCTTTGTAAAGTACCTTGGAGTTTATATACCGCAACCGCCCAACAGAAGATTAGCGGAAGCATTTTGCGTTGATTATCCCGTAACCTTTCGTTGCCTGATAAATGGTTAACACATGCACTATGGCAACTAACCCGTCACTGTCTTTCAAGTTTGTGCCAATAGTGTCGTCATTAAATTTTATAAAAACCAAATCAGGTAACTAGCCTGTTTCAATTTGGTCACAACGAAGGTAAGCTTACAAGTTTGGATATTATCCCTATTGCCCGCTTACCAAGTCTGTTCTGGCTTCATCTCTTTCAAAGACCATTATTTTGGTTTTGCTCACATTCATGCGTAGACCCCTTTTCTTACAATCCCTTTTAAAACACCCCTTTTGAAACATACATACATACATATCATCACGCCATATCCCTTGCTGGGTAGGCAGAGAGAACAGAGTTCCAGAGAACTCTATCCTTGCATACTTCACTCGCTTTCGCTTTTTTGCTTTATTCGTCTTTTGTATATTTTAAAAATACCCAATATGTTTAGTTGTACTTATATTTATCAGTGAAACAAATTTACTTTAAAATAGCTAGTGTAGATTTTAAGTAGGAATAAAATTCTTGACACGTTCTTTTAAAATCATCTTAATTATCAACATGGCCTTGAGAACTGAAATTTGTAATTGGATTTTCACGTATGTCCGCAATTTGTTCCTCATAGAAAATACTATTAACAAAACAAATATCGAGAAATGTATCTTCGCGTCGACCGACAACGCTCTTGTACACCGCCCGCGTCTGGTCGGTCGGCACGACTACTCAATTTTTTGCGCGTTTTCCGAAAACGGAACAATTTTGCATCCCAGAGTTCCTTTCGGGGACACCGGGACTCGTTATTATAAAAGGGATACTCCCATAATGACTTCTAATGTTTACGCGAGTATTACATATTTGAAATAAAACTACTTTTACGGATTCTATCGCGTTTGTATTTGATTTATAATTTCCCGACGTTTCGAACACTTTACAGTGATCATGGTCACGGGAGGACTGAGGTGTCTTACGTCCAATATGTCATTGTTATTACAGAAATTTATTTATATCTACCCTATAGGATATTAAATTTTGACCCACATTTTTATACAAAATTAATACAATTCATTGCCAGTATAAAAAGAGAATGATTCTATATATAAAATTTATGTTGCTTATGATTTGTTATTATTAAGGTATTTAATTTATGATAATTATTATTGTGGCAATTTTACAATGTTTAGAAAACTAACAAAAACTATTCAGGTACTACCGGATCGGAACGCGGCCACTCTGAGAAAGATCCGGCGAGAAAACTAAGGAGGCATGATACTAATGTTATTATTGAATTTTTGAGTGGCGGCCTACTTTATCTTACTAAAATTAATTAAATTAAAATTTAACTATTACTGTGGGTCAAATCTATACAATAAGTGCTCACAGTGTCTTGCAGTCTTGTGGTGGTTTTCTTAGTTTTATTTTTAATTAAGTGAATAACAGGGTCCCAGCTTGATGATAATACCCAGCCATCCTCCCTATTGAAATTTTTTTTTATGTTTTTTGATTTCAATAGCCTCGCGAATTATTCTAGGCAGGTATCGGTGTTCTTTTGTGAGGATTTGTGGTTTATCAAACCTGATGTAATGGCGGGCGCGGTCCTGACTATGCTCACAGACTGCAGACTTAGAGTGACGGCGTTTAATATCCTACAGGGTAGATATAAATAAATTTCTGTAATAACAATGACATATTGGACGTAAGACACCTCAGTCCTCCCGTGACCATGATCACTGTGAAGTGTTCGAAACGTCGGGAAATTATAAATCAAATACAAACGCGATAGAATCCGTAAAAGTAGTTTTATTTCAAAAGGGATACTCCCGTTCAAAACGGGACGTCTGGTCAAATTAGGTATAACACCTTTTTGAGGATAGGTTATTTTCCGATAATATCCTTTCCGGGGCAGCGGAGAAGCTCCGGTATGAAACTTTATAACCTGCTGTACCTCTTTATTAATTACCATTTGGCGGGCCATCGGCAACATATAGTAACAACAACAATAAACATATGTTATAACACTGACCTAGATTATGAAAAATCGACCAACAAATTGCTAGGTAGCTTGTGGGAAAAAGGCAGTTTTTTATAATATCATTTGCAAATCGTTTAGTATATTATTAATTGTTATACCTACTATATTGGTAATACAACGTGGTCGGTATTATAGCTGTTATCGCCGGTCTAGTGTTATAACAATGTAAGATCAGTATTTATAACAATTAATAAATCAAGTAGTACGTCAGTGTTTCGTGTGACAATGGAATAAGAATATCACCACCCTTTGCTTACCCTTTGTTAACATTAATAATTGAATAGCTTTTGAAAATATATGAGACACGTATGTGCTTATAAAATTTGAGGGTTGCCCTCGATTTCCACGCCTTCCCATCATCAGATCATGATTTGGTGACAATGGACTACCTCGGAAGTATACCCTTTAGAATGAAAAAAGAATTTTGAAAATCGGCACACAATTGACAGAAATATCGCTAAACATACATAAAAAAAAAATACATACAATGAAACATAAAACCTCCTCCTTTTTGAAGTCGGTTGATGAAACATAGAATCTCCTCCTTTTTGAAGTCGGTTTAAAACTACAACGCGTAGATGTATTTTTTATCAGTACATAGTTTCATGTTAGAAAGGGAGAAAAAGCAGGCAATAATAAAATTCAATTAACTCTTAGAAACCTTGTGTTTTCTACTGATGTGGTATTTAATTTGCATAAGAATGTATGTCTTAAGATATAATACATAATAGTAAAAATAAAAGTAATAATACATTTTTACATACATAAAAGTAATAATACATTTTTACGATCACTTGTTCCATTTTTCGATTGCAATTTAGACCGGAGACGTTTAGTCAGAGTTCTAACGTAAGTTACTTTAGCATTAGAATGTTATATGTATTCATGCAATAAATACTTTTTTTTTTTTTCCATTGTGGTAGGACCACACTGCTGACAGTTCTCTGTCTACAGCTGCGGGCCGGTCCGTCCCGGCTAGCACCACACTCTCGCAGAAGATCGACGTCTGAGCAGTGGCAATGCTGCTGTGCTTCTTTCGGTGAGCGAGAGAGCCGGAAGCCTAACTTTCTGGGTGGGTTTGGGATTATTGGTAGGCAGCGGCCTAGCTATACCTCTGGTATTGCAAAGGTCCATGGGCGGCAGTAACACTTACCATCAGGTGTGCTGTCTTCTCGTTTGCCACCAAGAGCAATAAAAAAAAAAACCGGAGGTGTCAAGGGACACCCGGATGGAACGAAGTTCTATTTTAATTATATAATTTTTTTCTGCCTTAAGCGATTTTTATCGTTATATTTTAGCCAATTTGCAAAATATCTTTATAAATTATAGCCTATGTGTTATTCTGATGTGCAAGCTATAGCCTATATTACTATAAATTTCATCAAAATCCATTCAGTAGTTTTTACGTGAAAGAGCAACAAATATGTTCACATCCATACATTATTACAAACTTTCACGTTTATAATATTAATAATAGGATATACAATTCCACTAGACTACCAAAACTTTTCGGCCCCGAGCTCGAACGCGAGCTGGCCACGCGGCCCGGTCACGGGCGAAAATAATTTCGTTGCGCATTATTTTGATTTTGCTATATCTCTTAAGGTATTGATTTAATTTGCATGGTCTCTTTCTATGGTCAAAAAAAATATCTTCATGAAATGCTCAAGCCAACTAATGTATTTAAAATGATAAGGATTAATACAGTATTTGTGTAAATAGCTTTTCAATTACCGTTTTATAATAGAACATTTTTTAAAGTATTAAAATGGATATAGTATGTTATCCTTAAGAGATAGATATATACCATCGCGGACTTTTTTGTAGGCCTTTTTAAGCTGTATAATACTGTAGTACTTTATTTTGATCTATTTCGTAGGGTTCAGCCAGCGTTTGCAATGTAAGCGCAAAATAATGTGTTTATTTACGACATCACATTAGAAACCTCTAAAATTATCAGTGTTTCTCTAGTACATTATGCATATATTATACATATAAACCTTCCTCTTGAATCACTCTATCTATAAAAAAAATCGTCGCAACACCACACTGTTCAATGCGAAATAGAAATGAAAATATCTGGCTTGCTTTCTATAAGAGAGAGAGAGACAGACAGAGAAACATGCGACGCCGCACAGCTTACAATAGCTTACTATAGCAAAAAGTGTCGTGACAACTTTTCGTAAGAATTTTTTCCGTCTAGCCCCCTTTCACAACGCGCGATAAGGAACTTCGTTCCAAAAAACAAATTACTTTTGTAATACAGGTTGTCGATTTTATTACTCGAATAACTGAAACTAGGTGTAGGAATGACGTCATGTAAAACATTAACCCTAGAACACTAAGCTTCATCGAATCGACGACGCGAATTCGAAAAAAGTGCCGTAAATTTTGAGTGCGCGACCGCACCTATTTCAGCTCCCGTGTAATCTCAATTGACCCCTTGCCCCCTCGACATACGGTAGTGTTTCTTGTGCAGGAGGCCTGTGAGCGCCGGACCAGCGACCATGGCTCGTCGCATCGACGAAGGTTAGTGTTAACGTTATATTTTGTATATTGTGTTTCTCTATATTTTGTAATATTTTAAGTTTATTTTTTAGTTTTTACAGCAAAAAGGTGATGTATATTATTTTTTTAATTTTAGATTCGATTCTGCATGCATCTCCATCAATTGAAGATCAGACCTGGCACTTCGGCACAGGAGCGTAACGAATTGATTATTATACCATCGCGTAACATACTTCGCGGCAAAGATAAGCACAAATGGTCATCGCTAAAGCCAAGGACTGAAGAAAGAGAAGCTGCAGGTCATTCTATCGCAAAAAAAAAAAGAAATGTTTGTACTATATGCCCGTCAGCAAAGCGAAAAATGACGAAATCTAGTTGCTACAAGTGCAATAAATAATTGTGTGGCGAACACAAACTTGATGTGTGTCACAAATGTCTTAGTTCGTAGTTTTTTTACCAAAATGTTATTTTTTTCGTTGATTCTATAAGTTAATTTTGATTATTTGAGTTTTTTTCAAAGTACTGTGTTCTAGTTTTTAATAGGTAAGCACTTAAAAAAACAAATATCTTTATTTGGAACGAAAAATATGGTCTCAGTAAAAAGGCTGATTAAGTAATAAATATGATATTTAAATAAATAAAAATGTTATATTTTGCTTAATAAATGATTATAATAAAAAAATAATGTAAAAGAAATAAATATTTTATTAAATAAAACCTTATAAACCTACTTTTTTGACAGCGTAGTCGAAACGACGAAGGTTAGTAATAAGCGTTGAAAAATAAGGTTAGTGATCTAGGGTTAAAGTTAGTTGCAGACTGTCAATTCCTAGCTCTGCCCAATCCCGAGATAAAGTGATATGTTTCTCATCAAAATAGTAGGTTTGCCAGCGTACATTGACCTGTAGGTACATTTCGACCCAGCTGTGTAGCGCTGATCGCAGCGAGAACGGAACTGTTTGCCTACTAGTTCAATATCACACGCATGAGTATATGCCTACATCGAACTTTTATAGTACAAGTGTATTGACTGCTGTGTGATTGGTCTGTAGGTCAATTTAATCAAAAGTTAGATACTATTTTTTTATACTGATTTGGATAGTGTATCATGGTCTGATACACCCCTTCAAGGATTCTACTAATTAAATCGGTAACCTGTATATTATTCTATTTATAAAAACTGTTTCCAAAAGCGGTAGAAACGTTCTGCCAATAGATCTGTATTAAGTTAGTGTACTGTGCTAGTTACTGTACTGTCTTAGGTAGGGTATCTTTTTTTCGCTCGCAAGTAAATTTACAATAAGTATTTTTATCGTTATTATTATGATAATATACAAACATAAAAACTATTGCATAATAGTAAAACGTAGATCGATTTTTATTAATCTTTCTCGAACTGGCGTGACTGACTGGACACATTTAACGCAGCAATGATCTATCAATATCTTCCATTATTGTAGTAACAAGTGTTTTAAAATTTGTCTTAATGCTATCATTATGACATAACAAGGCCTATTAGACCCTGTAAGATTTCAGATACCTAAATTATTTAGTTGATTCGGCGCGCTCTTAACTGAAAGCTATTTTATGTTAAAGTAGACACATGACAATTCACATTAATGTCACATTTTTTCCTGATTTCGTAGTAGTTTAAATACTGACTTGCCGTACCAGTATCGATTCCTACGCAGGACAATACTTTGAGCGATCAACAAATTGGTGTTTCTAAATTTCGGTGTAATTTATGTCCGTTGATTATTTATCTATCCACCTATCCATTAGCCCGTAGAAGTCTTCCTCTTCTTCTTCTTACGACTTTTGAGAATATAATAATTGTACGTTTGTAAATACCTCGACGGCGAAAATTGCCGGTGCATCGACTCGAGAGGATAATAACCCCCGCCGGGTGGGCCACTAATTGTATATTATGTATATTATATATATATATATATATATATATATATATATATATATATATATATATATATATATATATATATTCATTTCTACCTATACTAAACTAAATTAAAATTGCTCACTACGTACTGTTGAGAAATCTCTTTTAGTTAAGTGCATTGCCAGTGAGATTTTACAAGGCGCTTTAAACCTTATGTCACCGTGAATGTTATATACTATCCCGTATATTTAATATCTATTCCTAGTCTTATATTTATATCCATGTAATGACGGAGTTATAATATAATTCACCAATTCTTCCTTGCCTGTGGCTGTTGTAAAAGACAATTTCTATTAAATACGCCACACAGTTTACTGTAATGCCAATGCATAGGAGGCAATCCTCCTATTCTCACGGTAATCTCACCCCAGATCAGAAGTATCAGACACTTAATGTATTTTGATTACACTACATATATGGGTAATTAATTTATTGGAGTTTGCCATTAAGTATTGTGTTTTGACCATACATCAGTCTGTTGAAGTCTACTATTGGTCGTATTCCGCATAAATTAATGACATGATCTCCACGATTGACTAGCGTGTTGGCGATGGCAATTGATGAATTTTCCTAAAAACTGGTAATCCAAATTACTGAGTATACATTATCGGGTAGATGGCACATGTCTTCTTTAAATACGAAATAATAATACGAGCTGAAAATTGAATGTCATACGACAGCCAGACTGGTGTAAGAAGTAGCACGATTGGAATAATAAATAAATAATGGAATAATAAATTTCCAATATGTGTGGGTTGGAATCCCATTTGTGACGATCAGTTTTCGCTCATAATCAAGTTATTATAACTGGTAAACCCTCGATGAGTTTTTACATGACATATTCTGCTCCTGTCGGGTTGAGAATATAATATGTCGTAATGGAGAGTTTCTAGATAAGTTCTCTGTTGTTAAGTGTGCAATAAAATTATATTGTGTACTTATTATTATATACAAACACTTTAATTTTAAACCAAATATAGCACATGTTTTGATATTGTTTTCATACTAATTAGTCTAATTTCATTACGTAATATTAGGCTTCTCTTTATCACAACTGCGCAAGTATTTAAACATTCTATTTAAAAAAGCATTACAACCCACTTTCATGTTCTACATACCTAATTCTTCTCCATTAGCCACCAGTCACATTTTAATAATATTAAATCTTTTTTAATATTTTTTTTTACTTTACAGTTTAAAGAGCAATTCTGATAGATCGAGATGATAGTCTCATCTCCCCAGGTAAGTCAATGTTTATATCTTATTCTCCGATCATCTATTATTATATACCCACATCCCATCGCTATTTACAAGAAGTGTTGTCCAAATGCAAGAACTCTCGCTGTTAGAATAACACAGCGTCACTTGTTTTGATAGAAATGAAAAATCCAACTAAATTAATGAAATTCCATTCATCTAGTGGCACTAACTATACAAATAACAATAATTAGGTACATGCCAATTAACGGAAGTGGGACTATAATCACACTTATCTATCATGAGACTGTTTAAAATAACATCAAATTATTTCCCCGTCTACTGATATTAAGAATACAAAATGTTGACAATCCTTTCTTTGCCAAAGGAATCGTAAAATGCTGTCTAAGGGAGCACTGCGAGACTCTTGCAGCCAGTCTTGGTCTTGCATTTGGGGCAACACTGTGTAACAGCCTTCTTATAGATACGTGCCATCACAGAAATATACCTTAATATTTATGTGCGTGTCACTGTTCGTTATGAGCCTCTTTCATTATGAAAGGGATTGGACTATATCTAACATCATGTTACCCGGTCGGTTTATGTTAAGTTTCACTTTAGGTTCGCTTTCTTTTATAATAATGCTATCTACGTATGTATCTTACTGGTCTTTCGCGACAGCCATGGCTATATACTAATTCATCGTATTTTTATTCATTCATTACATAAAAAAAATACATATATTTAACGTGTACGAACTCAAATGTTAAATATTTTTATATTCTATACCTATTTACTTTATTATAAGTTTTTCTCGATTCATGTTTTTTAACCGAAAGAATTGGCAAAATATGATGAATACAACCCTTAATCGCGGCGATTGGTAAGTTGAAGGATGGGAAACTTAGGGTTTTGGTAGGTATAAGTCAACATAGCTATAAACGAACTTACGACTCCTATGTCCGAGCAAAGCTGTTAAAACCATCTGAGGCTAATAACTAAACCCATGACATAAAAAAATCTATATTAATCGATGCTGAACTAGGTCGAGAGCTCGTTCTCGGCCTAGTTTACTGAGGCTTTTAATTAGATACTTAAGAAATAGAAAACTAAAACATATTGATAATAAGTATAAGCATTCCATTCTGTAGAAATTCCCATTGTTTTCGTACGAGAGAATTAATAATACTAATTAGTTAATAACTATTGCAAAAGAATAAAAACTTAAAACAAATCAAAATATAGTACGTATTGATGCAGGAACTGAAAGTACCTGTCTATCTAACGCACCTGAATAAACCTAAATAAACGGGTGCCCGTTTGATTCCTTTTATTTAAAGAACCATTTTGTTTCCACTCCTTTTTTTGGTCGGTTATGGACTGTACACAGGCCGTCTGTTCCGTCCGTGGCGACGAAAAGGTGGTGCATGGCCCCATAACCCACCGTACTCCCTCCCTATCGCCATTGGGCCGGCCACTGTCATCGCTTCCTCGACATCCGTGGCCAGATCAACAGGTTACCTTTTCGGGACGCCCCGGCCCACTGCCAAAACGTCGCGGCGCCCTCACGCGGTCAGTCTCTCTGCGGGTGACGGACTATTCCGTGGTTTAGTCACCCGGGGCCTCGGCTTGGGCGGCATCAGGCACAATTGTCTCCACTTCTAAGCGTAGTGATAATCTCTACGGAAAGCAAAGCGCCCTGTACAGAGTCCTTCTTTTTTGCGAATATCTTCTTCTTCTTTTTCTACCCAGCCTATATTCCACTCACAGTTAGACTGCGGCCCACTACAGATAAGAGCAATTATGTTACATTTACTATAGCGTTAATGGCTAGATATATTAGTACAGGGTTTTATTTTGAGCTTTCCTTGTTTTGCAGTGATCGTAACTACTGATATTCCCTCGATCTTTACGATACGACGTCAAGAAAGGAAGCAAAAACACAGACTATATTTAAAAGCAAAAGGCAGTTGATAGTAGCCGTTAGATTAATGCCGTAAGATTTGCTACAGGCTTTTTTCACTCGTAATCACGTTTTTATAAATAATACATACATACATATCATCACGCAATATCCCTTGCAGGGTAGGCAGAGAGAACAGAGTGCCAGAGAACTCTATCCTTGCATATTTTACTCGCTTCTTCAACATTCATAATTCTCTTCATACACGCTCGCCGGTTTCGGAGACTCTTGACTCCACCTTCTTTTAGTACGTGACCAATCTGGTCTAGGTAGGTGAGTCTCGGTCTCCCCCGGTAGGTACCGGTCGTCTGGTTAAGAAGATATACAATGCGAAAGTGGAAGAATGTAGGTACATTCTTCCACTTTCGCATTGTATATCTTCTTAACCAGACGTTCGTTCGGCATTCTTTCCACATGTCCAAACCATCGGAGCATTCCCTTTCGCATCTTTATACCAATACTCTCGTTCATACCTACTCGTTCTCTGACGTCGTCGTTGCGAATGCGGTCGGTCAGCCCAACTCCACAGATGTTCCGTAGAGATCGCATTTCGACCGCATTAATTTTGCTTTCATGCTCTTTTTTGCATACCCAAGTCTCGCTTCCATATAGTAATGTTGGGACAAGCACTGCGTTATGTATTGCTACACTACAATCAAGCATGGTAAATGCTAAATTTCAGTAATTTGAATAACAGGGTTGTGTCATCGTTTAATACAATTCTAACTGCAAAGTTAGAGTAGGTATTATATCTGAAGGCCACCGAAGTTAAAAATCGGGTCCCGCTGGCCCGGTCGCACGGCGAAGAGAGAGGATTTTACGGTGGGTCTATGGGGTCACGCGCCGCCTCCTCCGTCACCCCGGACCGATTTTGCGGGGCCAGACGCATCCATAGTCCACTAAAAAAAAAGGTCCCCTATAAAGACAAAATATAATACGAGGCGAAGATTGAATGTCATACAACAGTTCACGTTGGTGTAAGTGGTAGCACGATTGGAATGGATTCCCAATAGGTGTGGGTTCGAATCCCATAATATGACAATAATTTTTCACTCGTAATCAAGTTTTTATAAATAATCAAGCATGTTAAATGCTAAACTTCAGTAATTTGCTATAGGTACTTCTCTTTGATCACAGATCTGCAGTTACCCGATCGTTCCCGAGGGACCTTCTATACTCAACTCTCCAATATGCGGCCAATATTTGTTCATGATGCTGTTAGAATCGTATCTATGGGGGAGATGTGATATTTCAACACCTGGTAGCAGACTGGAGTCAGTGACAAGTACAGAAGAAATCTATGACTTTATCGTGGTCGGTGCTGGAACTGCAGGATCTATTGTAGCAGGTAGATTAAGCGAATGTGGCAAATACAAAGTGAGTTATTTTTCTTGCTATTTTTAATAAATTATTTATAGTGCTTTCCGTGTGGTGACGGAGTAAGAATAGGGTAGACCGGGTACGGTTGTAACAGGGTACGGTTGTAACATCGCGTATATATCAGGAACTGCGGGGGTTAGCGGGAGGGGTACAAAGAGCGAGTGTTGCGGGTAACCATCGGAAGTGATCGCCAGTGATTGGTATCGTTGCGGCGCGCCATGCACGTGTGAACGAGGTCACTGTGTTTTTGAAACCAAAAGTAAGTATTTTTGATTGCTTTTCTATGTTAATTATTCATAATGCATGCTAAATACGCTTATTACGGCTTTTATAATATTGACGTTGATTATCATAGATGAAATAGGAACAAATAAATATTATCTACCTCGTGTAGTTTGAAGGTTATGTTGATAAAAGTTCAAAATAGTCAACCGGGTACGGTTGAAACATTTTTACAGGGGACGGATGAAACGTTACAACCGTCCCCGGCTTTAGTCAACAGTTTATAATAATAATAATACTTTATTTTGTTTAAAGTTCTTTATTTGCATTAAATAGGGTTATATAGGTGTTAATTTATATAATAATGAGTACTTGGAACCTATTTAGCCACAAAAATAATAAGCGTGCAAATTTATTTAATAGAATTAAAAATTAAAATAACAAATGTATGTTATTTGAATCTCTTCATAACTTTTTAGTAACAATTTAAACATAAAAAGTTATGTTAGTTAATGAAATAATATTTGGCTATACTAATTCATTAATAGGTAGATAGAAAAGTCTTTATTGTACACCAAATACAATATAAAGATTAAACATTATAGTTTCTATTAATATATTTTTGTAATAAATATAAGTTTTCATGCAGAACTATTTGTTGTTCCTTTTTATATTCAGTGTCGTACATTCTAGTTTTTAAAACACTGCTATTTTTTCAATGCATTCAGTGTAAAAATTAATAAAAAGAATTGTAAATAATTATATACCTACCTATATTTTATTTTTCTTAGATACCGAGAAAACGTGTCAAAGTATCTGCAAAAGGACAGAGTGACATATCACAGTACATGGAAGCGTATGACGAATTACGAACAGGCATGTCACTTTGAAGAGCAGCCGCAAAATACAACATTAATTATGTCTGCTTCGATATAAACGAAAACGCGACGCTAACAATGATGAAAGCTGTGAGTCTACATCAATGGGCTACATAGCACATAACAGGGTTTTCACAGATCCTATGGAGAAAAGCTTGTCAAAATATCTGATGCGATGTGCTTAAAGACCTTATCCTAAGGCACCACCTAGATTGACAACAAAAAAAGGAAGAAAAAAAGAAAATCTACTATATACACAGATACACTGGAAAAAGAGTCAATAAGAAGAGAAACTGAGGAAAAAGAACGAAAAAAGAGAGCGAAAGGGACTAAACTAAATTTAAATAAAAAACGTTTGAATTCGAAATCTAAAAATATAAACAAAGCTACGACCAAAAAGAAAACAGTATCCGATAACGATGAAGATGAAGAGTGTTATTGTTTGGTTTGCATAGAGAGCTATGGCACTAACAAACCGGGAGACGATTGGGTACAGTGTTCAGGCTGTCGAATGTGGGCCCACGAAGCTTGTACGGCTGGTGATTTAATTTATTTGTGTCATAATTGCGAATCAGACTAAAACTTAAATTAGAGCTTATATTAAACTTTTATGTCTTCACAAAGAACTTATTTTTATGAACTTTGTTTTATTTTATATTGCAAAACAGCAATCTCATTGTTAAAAGTACTTACTAGATTTTAATTGACGATTCTATGTTTGTCACAGAAGGACAAATTTTGTTATTTTAAAGATTTGATGTGCTTTTTAAGTAATTTTCCTTTCTTAAGTTTAAAAATGAGACTTATTCTAATGTAAGACTTTAATGTCTGTGATTTTTAATAAATAGATACTTTAATAACAACATTATGATCTTTATTTCGTAATGTTACAATTGACCCCATTCACTGTTTCAACCGGCCCGGGAACGGGGTCAGTTGAAACAATATCCCAATATTTTTAAATCACATGGGATCAGTTTTTAAAAGCATACTTTGCCGCCCAAACCTCAACCATTTAATCGTCAGATAGCTAAACTTTATTTAAAATAAATTTTCAAATGCTCTGAGCTCAATATGTGGCTGTAATAAGCTATTTGGTCAAAAATGTTTCAACCGACCCCAGTCTACCCTACAATTTATCACCCCCTGTCTTACCCGTGTGTGATCGTAAGAGACGACTAAGGGATATAAAACGCATATTACATCTATTCAAGAGACGTAAAACTCGAAACAAAATCCAATACGTCTGACCAGCGTGGTGTAGTAGGTAAAATTTCCTGACGTTATGGAGGAGGCTCGAGCCCAACAATGGGTATGACGTATACGTCATGTATATGAGCTGAGATCATTTATATCAATCAGTTTTTCTGCATGATAACACAGGTCCACAAAAAAAGTGATCTGTGTAGGGTGTTCGACAAAGATTTTCCGACTTATTTTTTACTGCTTAATACGAATCTGAAATCAAAATTGGGGGTGAAACTGCAAAAAAAACGGAAAGAAATAAAAAATATATAATAACAATTATTAGATCATAGATTTTATCGTTTTTGGAACGAAGTTCCTTATCGCGCGTTGTGAAAGGGGGCTAGACGGAAAAAATTCTTACGAAAAGTTGTCACGACACTTTTTGCTATAGTAAGCTATTGTAAGCTGTGCGGCGTCGCTCGTCGGCTCTCTTATAGAAAGCAAGCCAGATATTTTCATTTCTATTTCGCATTGAACAGTGTGGTGTCGCGACGATTTTTTTTATAGATAGAGTGATTCAAGAGCTTCCTCTTATATATATATAATATATGCATAATGTACTAGAGAAACACTGATAATTTTAGAGGTTTCTAATGTGATGTCGTAAATAAACACATTATTTTGCGCTTACATTGCAAACGCTGGCTGAACCCTACGAAATAGATCAAAATAAAGTACTACAGTATTATACAGCTTAAAAAGGCCTACAAAAAAGTCCGCGATGGTATATATCTATCTCTTAAGGATAACATACTATATTCATTTTAATACTTTAAAAAATGTTCTATTATAAAACGGTAATTGAAAAGCTATTTACACAAATACTTTATTAATCCTTATCATTTTAAATACATTAGTTGGCTTGAGCATTTCATGAAGATATTTTTTTTCCTTCAGACCATGCAAATTAAATCAATACCTTAAGAGATATAGCAAAATCAAAATAATGCGCAACGAAATTATTTTCGCCCGTGACCGGGCCGCGTGGCCGGCTCGCGTTCGAGCTCGGGGCCGAAAAGTTTTGGTAGTCTAGTGGAATTGTATATCCTATTATTAATATTATAAACGTGAAAGTTTGTAATAATGTATGGATGTGAACATGTTTGTTGCTCTTTCACGTAAAAACTACTGAATGGATTTTGATGAAATTTATAGTAATATAGCTTGCACATCAGAATAACACAGGCTATAATTTATAAAGATATTTTGCAAATTGGCTAAAATATAACGATAAAAATCGCTTAAGGCAGAAAAAAATTATATAATTAAAATAGAACTTCGTTCCATCCGGGTGTCCCTTGACACCTCCGGTTTTTATTTTTTTATTTTTCTCCGTTATTTGTAGTTTGACCCCCAATTTTGACTTCAGATTCGTATTCAGCGGTAAAAAATTGGTCGGAAAATCTTTGTCGAACACCCAGCACAGACCACTTTTTTTGGTGGACCTGTGTAATTAACAATTTATTACTGATTTTATTTCTACAAGTCTTTCCCATAGAATTTGAATATGTGACCTCTCCGTAGCAGTCTACTGGCAGAGATTAAAAAAGTAAGGTAGTACCACACTCTCACAGAAGATCGACATCTGAGCAATGGCAATGTGCCGTTGCGCTTAGTTCGGTAAGCGAGGGAGCCGGAAGCCCAGCTGGGTGGGTTTGGGGTATATACTGGTAGGCAGCGGCCTAGCTATACTCATGCTATAGCAAAGGTCCGAGGGCGGTAATAACACTTACCACCAGGTGTGCTGCTTGCTTGTTTGCCACCAATAAAAAATTTGAAACGAAAAAAATAAAAAAAATATTAATCGTAAACTTAATAAGTACAGTAATCATCATCATTCTCCTACTCTTATCCCAATTACTTGGGGTCGATACAATATGTACTATTCTTTCATAGTACATATTGTAGAAGTTATTGGCAATAGTTTTATGACCGGGCCGCCTGCCAGACGTCAACCCTCCTTTTTTTTTATTTTTTTTTTATTGGTGGACTATGGATGCGTCTCGCCCCGCCAAATCAGTCCGGGGTGACGGAAAGGCGGCGCGTGACCCCATAGACCCACCGTAAAACTCCTCTCTCTTCGCCGTGCGAGCGGACCACCGGTACCCGATCTTTGTCTTTGGTGGTCTGACGTCAACCCTCCTTGGGAATGTAATTGTTGACTAAACGGCATCAGATGGAGTTGGCCTAGGTCGTCATAAGACTCTTAGTCGTCTTTTACAACACCCACGAGCAAAGCAAGGGTTGGTAGTATTCGAAGCCGCTAACACATTTAATAAATACAGTAAATAAAACATTATTATGAATACTAAACAACTGTCAGATTTATTAGATATTGAGGTCTAAAAATTATTTTTTTTAATGTAAGTGCTGCTACAGCTATGATCAAATTTTTCTAATGCCGGGAATTTTATAAACCATATATATATCCATTGTTTACATAAAGTACTTAGATCAATCATATTAGAACTGAACGCGTGATACGCATCCATGCGCTGTCAGTACTCAAACAATTATGCTACGAGTTACGTATAATTTGAGAGTTCGGTAATGTTTAACAAGAATATTTTCTTTGGTTGTTTGCACATTCTGTTCTCTCTATATGGCTTAGAGTTCCTAAAAACATATTCAACCGTTTCCCCTATGAAATGATAACAATAGCACGCAACCCACCTAACGGCAAGTAACAAATGCTAATCATGGATCTCGGAAAATCCAGAGCCCTGGTTGTGCTCTAGTACTACTTATTTTAAGTTTTGAACTAATGGAATGAGGACCAGAAAGAAGGAGGGAGAATTTAGGCCTCCTTGCTACTACTCAGATGTTGATTTTCTTTAAGAGATATCATCATACTCTTTTACCAATTATTTGGGGTCAATGCAAAATGCCATCATCATCATCATCACCACAGCCCATAAATGTCCCACTTTTGGGCTCGGGTCTCCTCCGTAGTGGGAGGGAAATTAACCTACTATACCGCGCTGGTCAGACGTGTTGGTCTAGGGTTTTGTTTCGAGCTTTCCTTCTCTCGCATAGATGTTATATGTGTTTATATCCCTTAGTCGTCTCGTACGATCACCCACGGGTAAGATATGGGGTGGTGAATAGTATTCTACTCCGTCACCATACGGAGAAATGTATATATATGTAATGCAAAATGTACTCCATACATATTGCAAAAGTTATAGATAATAGTTTTATGACCGGCCGCTTGCCTGATGTCAGCCCTCCTTGGAAATAAAATTGTTGATCGGATGACATAGGCTGGAGTTGGACCAGGCCGATGTAAGCTCTTAGCTGGCATTTACGACATCCACGAGTAAAGTAAGGGTTGGTAGTATTCTTTTGGTAGATATAGTTGTCTGCTCATTTATGCCAAACAGGCTGAGAACTGTCAACAGTGTCGCTTATATGTAAAATTCTAATATTTCCTCATCTAAATCTATTTTCAGGTGCTATTATTAGAAGCTGGTGGACCAGAACCGATTGGTGCACGGATGCCATCTTTCTACAGAACATTTTGGGGCTATAAAGGTGTAGATTGGGATTACCGAACTGAACTTGGCAACTACTGTCTTGATCAAGGAAACAAAGGATGCTCTTGGCCACGAGGAAAAGTTATAGGTTAGTGATAATACAAATCCTATATTTTTCTTAGTTTTTGGCTTTCACTCTTAAAGGTTCATTTCCGTGCATCGTGGTTGATCATAGTCGTAGCTTACAATTGTCACCTCGCAGCCGGCGCCATACCTTTTCATAGTCTAACTATTGTCTGAGGTTTCCGTGTGGTGACGGAGTAAAAATACAATTCACCACTCCCTATCTTACCCGTGGGTGATGGTAAGAGACGACTAAGGGATAAAAAAGGCATTTAACATCTATACGAGAGAAGGAAAACTCGAAAAATAACCGTATACCAACACCTGACCAGCATGGTATAGTAGGTCAATTTCCCTCCCATTATGAAGGAGGCTCAAGCCCAACAGTGGGATATATATGAGCTGAGATGATGATGATGATGATGAACTATTGTCGCGTCAGCTGCGCACGTCTGTTGTAAGCGATAGATCGCAGCCATGCGGGATGTGAACTTTGAAGGTGTATGCAAAGATATGGGATATCCACATGAATGAGAAATCAATTCATAAAAACTTTGTTTATATGGTGTTCGGATTATCAGAATTTGCTCTATAAAACCAACAACAGCCTCCTTATTACATACGTATATCTGTAGGTCTTTTTCATTGTCATCACGTCATACACGTCCCACTTCTGGGCTCAAGCCGTCTCCATAGTAGGAGGGAAATTACCCTACTATACCACGCTGATCAGACGCGTTAGTATAGGGTTTTGTTTCGAGTTTTCCTTCTCTAGCATTGATGTTATATGCGTTTTATATCCTTTAGTCGTCTCTTACGATCACCCACGGGTAAGATAGGGGGTGGTGAATTGTATTCTTACTCCGTCACCACACGGATAAGATATGCCCACTATTTTGATATTATTAATAAATTGGAAATGTGAAAGTGGAAGGATGTAGGTACCGGGGGAGACCGAGACTCACCTATCTAGACCAGATTGATCACGTACTGAACTGGAAGGCCGAGTCAAGAGTCTCCGAAATCGGCGAGCGTGTATGAAGAGAATTATGAATGTTGAGGAAGCGAGTGAAGTATGCAAGGATAGAGTTCTCTGGCACTCTGTTCTCTCTGCCTACCCTGCAAGGTATATGGCGTGATGATATCTATGTATGTATTAATAAATTAAAAGAAATAGCGTGATTTTATTTTCCTCAGGTGGATCTAGCGTTTTGAACGGTATGATGTACCACCGAGGCCACGCTGCGGACTATGACGGTTGGGTAGAAGCCTGCAACTGTACCAGTTGGTCCTGGGAATCGCTTCAACGCTATTTTAATATGAGTGAGGGTAATAGAGAAATTGGTACATTGGTCAATGCGGCATACCATTCAGGAACTGGAAAAATGCCTGTACAAAGGGTAATTAAATATTTTGTTTTTTGACTTTTTTGTTTCAAATATTTTTTTGAATATGAAATTGTTTAAACGTATAGACGAATAACGTTACGACAAAGACCTATAACAAAATTCATCGTGGGTATATATTGACTGCACAGATTAAGTTAATAAATTATCATGCTATGTGTCATGAGTTCGATTTCCACACAAGACAGTATTTTGTGCGATCTATAATGCTACGCTACTTACTGCGCTTCGTTTGGTAAGCGAGAAAGCTGGCGACCCAAATCACATACATATTCCAGTAAACTGTGATCTGTCTGTGCCCTTGGTATGATCAATAGTTCCCACTTACCATCCAGTAGGTACATCAGGTGCTTTAACAGCAAAAGTTGTAAAAAACAAAAAAAAATTTCTTCCAATAATATAACGCATTATTTAGAAGACCGTTTGCCGAACGAACGTCTGGTTAAGAAGATATACAATGCGAAAGTGGAAGGATGTAAATATCGGGGGAGACCGAGACTAACCTATCAAGACCAGATTGGTCACGTACTGAAGGAAGGTGGAGTCAAGAGTCTCCGAAACCGGCGAGCGTGTATGAAGAGAATTATGAATGTTGAGGAAGCGAGTGAAGTATGCAGAGATAGAGTTCTCTGGCACTCTGTTCTCTCTGCCTACCCTGCAAGGGATATGGCGTGATGATATGTATGTATGTATATGTACATATGTATGTATTATTTAGAATCAAAAGAAATTTATACAGAGATAAACTGTTATTATATATCATTTATGTAAATATGTTTATAGTTTAACTACCAACCGCCTGAGATAACTACTCTTTTACAAATATGCAAAGAAGCGGGATTCAAGGTCATCGCAGATATGAACGACCCAAATACCCCTGAAGGGTTTACTGTTGCACAAACATTTAATGAGTAAGTATACATTATTTAAGTGTAATATCGTACTGCAGTAAGATACATATTAACTACGTAAGAAGAATACTAAGTGTCATTATTTTACGCGTCATGATTACCCGTGAATCTCGTAAAAACCGGCTGAAGGATTATTAGTGAAATGGGCAGCATTACACTTCTAGAAAAAATAATATCAAATGCGTTTGCTATCCCCTTTTGCTTTTTCTTTTTATGGTGGGTTAAGGAGTGGCCACGCTCGCCAATTCAGTCCGGGGCGACGGAAGAGGCGGCGCGCAGCCCCATACACCCACCCTACAAAGCGCCTCTCTTCGCCGTGCGAGCGGGCCACCAGTTTGCTAACCCACTGTTTGTCCGTCCCTATGTCTGCTTAGATCTTTAAATCTACGCAACAGATTTTGATGCGGTTTTATTTAATAGATAGAGTGATTGAAGAGGAAGGTTTATATGTATAATACATGCATAATGTAGTAGAGAAACACTGATAATTTTAGAGTTTTCTAATGTGATGTAAATAAACCCATTTTTGCGCTTACATTGCAAACGCGGGCTGTACCCTACGAGATAGATCAAAATAATACAGTAATGTACAGTTGTACACATTAAAAACGCCTGCAAAAAAATCCGCGATAGTAGGTATATGTGACTAGTGTTGCCCAAATGCAAGACTCTGGCGAGTCTCGCAAGTCTTGCAACTCTTCCTGTTTGAATAACACAGAGTCACTTGTTTTGATAGAAATGAAAGAGCCAACTAAATTAATGAAATTCCATTTATCTAGTTACTGTACAATTATCAGTAATTAGGTAAATACCACTTAACGTGAGTGGGGCTATAATCACACCTATCTATCATGAGACTGTTTAAAATAACATCAAATTATTTTTCCGTGTACTGCTATTAAGAAAACAAATATATAAAGCTTTATTTGGCTATATATGTGTATATAGCCATATTGTAAACGTCTTTTCTTATTTGGTTACTATTAAATATTAAATTTGTCAAACATGAGCGTTATAAACATGATAAGATCAGTAGAAATTCACATTTATGTGTTCTTAATTGTTTTACCATTTAGTCTGCTAACGTTGATCACGTTTATACGAGTAAGGTCCTTGGACATTGAGAAACCTCATTAAGATAGTTGTAGTAAAATGATTCTAGTTAGACTATGCTAGACGCAAATTAATATATGTATTTGTTAACTGAAAAAAAAAAGAAACTAAAGAGAAGCCCAGCAAATACCAAGCAATACTTAATTCAATTAATATCCATAATTATCATTAATACAATTATACATAAAATAAAAACAAATGCAATTAACATTTATTACAAATTTTAAATAAAACTCTATTTCCCGCATTCACTCTTCGCTCTATATCAGTGGTGTACCTCCCATCTCAGCTAAAACCACATCCAAGATATACAAATTCATCCACTTGCTCTAGTACATCATTACCTATATTTATTCTTACATCTGTTCTGGCTTCATCTCTTTCAAAGACCATTATTTTGGTTTTGCTCACATTCACGCGTAGACCCCTTTTCTTACAATCTTCTGTCATTGTGTCGACTAGGGTCTGCAGGTCAGTCGCTGACTGTGCCAGCAGGACTGCATCATCTGCATAAAGCAGAGCATTGACCACTGAGTCGCCCATCTGGACTCCCACATTCATATCGTTCAACCTTTGGAGACATTTATCCAGATATATGATAAACAGCCTGGCTGACAGAACGCACCCCTGCTTAACGCCGATATTGACGTCAAACCAAGGCGACATTCCATCATCCAGCCGCACACAGGCTCTACAGCCCATGTAACTGGACTGCACAGCCTGTAGCAGTTTACCGTTAATACCATACTCCGGTAAAATGTCCCAAAGTTCCTTGTCCCAAAGAGTGAACGGAGCGTTGGGACAACTTCTCGGTAGCCACCACCTCAGCCAGAGGGCACGTGTAGCAATACATGACGCTGTACTTGTCCCAACATTACTATATGGAAGCGAGAGTTGGGTATGCAGAAAAGAGCACGAAAGCAAAATTAATGCGGTCGAAATGCGATCTCTACGGAAAATTTGTGGAGTTAGGCTGACCGACCGCATTCGCAACGACGACGTAAGAGAGCGAGTAGGTATGAAAGAGAGTATTGGTGTAAAGATGCGAAAGGGAATGCTCTGATGGTTCGGACATGTGGAAAGAATGCCGAACGAACGTCTGGTTAAGAAGATATACAATGCAAAAGTGGTGTAGGTACCGGGGGAGACCGAGACTCACCTACCTAGACCAGATTGGTCACGTGCTGAAAGAAGGTGGAGTCAAGAGTTTCCGAAACCGGCGAGCGTGTATGAAGAGAATTATGAATGTTGAAGAAGCGAGTGAAGTATGCAAGGATAGAGTTCTCTGGCACTCTATTCTCTCTGCCTACCCTGCAAGGGATATGGTGTGATGATATGTATGTATGTATTATTTAGAATCAAAAGAAAATTATATATTATAAAGATGCGAAAGGGAATGCTCCGATGGTTCGGACATGTGGAAAGAATGCCGAACGAACGTCTGGTTAAGAAGATATACAATGCGAAAGTGGAAGGATGTAGATACCGGGGGAGACCGAGACTAAACTATCAAGACCAGATTGGTCATGTACTGAAGGAAGGTGGAGTCAAGAGTCTACAAACTGGCGAGCGTGTATGAAGAGAATTATGAATGTTGAGGAAGCGAGTGAAGTATGCAAGGATAGAGCTCTCTGGCACTCTATTCTCTCTGCCTACCCTGCAAGGGATATGGCGTGATGATATGTATGTATGTATGTATGTTAAATAAAACATATTTTATATTCAAAATTACATTTTTGTTCTATTTTGTTTTCTAAATAAAATTAAGGTAACATTATAGATTTGACGTCGTGAATGCAGCCTAAAAGATTTTCTAATCGTATAACAAACTCAGTCTCAATACTTCTTACTACTACTACTTTAAATCTAAAAAAGGTCTTCCATAATTAAACCAGACCAACTGAAATACAGTGGAAACTCGATTAACCGGACTAATTATTGTCGTTAGGCATTCGGATAATCGAAAATCCGGACAATAGAATGTAAGAAGAAAAGCAGCTACATGATGCATAATATTATGTAAAATGGTTTAATGTTTATTAAAACAAACTTACTATATATACTTATCAACAAAAATCAGTATTTATTAAAAAAAAATAACATTTTCTAGCTTATAACTGATACTTTTCTATGCTGTGTGGTAGCGGCTACGAATACTACCAACGCTTACTTTGCTTGTGGTTGTCGCAAAGTACGACTAAGAGCCTTATAACGACCTGGGCCAACTCCATCTGATGCCGTTTGGTCAACAATTACATTTTCGATGAGAGTTGACGTCTGGCAGGCGGTCGATCATTAAACTATTGCTAATAACTTTTACAATATATGTACTATGAAAGAAGAGTACATAGGTATTGTATCGACCCCAAGAAATTGGGATAAGAGTATGATAATGATGATGAACTGATGCCCTTCTATTTATGTGCTTAAACCCTACTGGATACTGTAGAATAACAATTTCTAACTATATATAACAACAACGAACACGTGGAATAATCACGCGGGTTGCGGACGGGTAATGCCAGTGCCAACACGTTCGCTTGCATTGATTTAATTTGTATATACAAAATCGAGATTGGTAGTCCGGATAATCGTGAATCCGTACCTATAACTAGGAACAGATAACCGAGTTTCCACTGTAGCTTTATAATTTATTACGTAGCTGCACATTTATAAATTTAATAATTTTAAATTAGATAATGATTATTTTATAGAAATGGTCAACGATATACAACGGCACGTGTATACTTATCTCCGCGGTATTCCAATCTGAGCGTTAAGATGCATGTCCACGTAACCAAAGTGATATTCAATGGAAATCGAGCGGTTGGTGTGGAGTATGTGGACGGCAACGGTAATAAAAGGGTTGCACGTGCTTCTAAAGAGGTATAATATCTTATTAATCATTAAACAAACACACCATACCATTACAGACACATTAAGAATTTCTTGAACCAGTATTCACGTAAATCTGAATGTGTAATGTTTAGTCCTATCCTAGAATTCATCATCATCATCATCACAGCCAATATATGTCCCACTGTTGGGCTCGGGCCTCCTCCGTAATGGAAGGAAAATTAACCTATTCAGACGTGTTGGTATAGGGTTTTGTTTCGAGTTTTCCTTCTCTCGCATAGATGTTGTATGCGTTTTATATCCCTTAGTCGTCTCTTACGATCACCCACGGGTAAGATATGGGGTGGTGATTAGTATTCTACTCCGTCATCACACGGAGAATTCGTAGAATTCGTAACTACGATATCACGGTTAGCGATTGTGTGCTTTTACTCGGACTACTACCTAAGAAGACTGTCGACTTAACCATTTATGGACGAATATAAGACCAATTGAAACTCAATCATCATTCCTGCTCTTGTCCCAATTACTTGGGGTCGACGCAATATGTACCCCTCTTCCTACATATTGCAAAGGTTATTGGCAATAATTTTATGACCGGCCGCCTACCTGACATCAACCCTCCTTGGGAATGCAATTGCTGACCGAATGGCATCAGGTAGTGTTGGCCCAGGTCGATATAAGGTCCATGTAACTAATTGAAATTCGATATAGAGCACTATCGAAATAGTATACATACTTATTTATATGGTATCCGATATGTTATCCATATGGTGACGGAGTAAGAATACGATTCTCTTATCCTTGTTTTGTCCGTGGATTATCATAAGAGACGACTTAGGGATATAAAACGTATATATATATATATATATATATATATATATATATATATATAACATCTATGCAAGAGAAGGTAAAATTCGAAACAAAACCCGATACCAACACGTCTGACCAGCGTGGCGTAGTAGGTCAATTTCCCTCCTATTACGGAGGAGGCTCGAGCCCAGCAGTGGGATATATATGAGCTGAGATGATGATGATGATTATTTATATCAATGGAATATTACTTTGGAAAATGATTCCCATCCATCAGCCCGTAGACATCCACTGCAGGCAATAGGCTTGTCCACGACATTGCTATCCGGAACGATACTATGCCACCTGCATCCACCTAGTGGGAAGGTCTTACGCTACGTCGTCCATTTCATGGTAGCCACTCGAGAACTTTTCTTCCCCAATGATTGTCAGTTCAAAGAGCGATGTGGCCTGCTCCTTGCCACTGCAATACCCGTTCTTGTACGTATTTCCTTATTCTGGATTTTATCACGTAAAGAAATAGTCTTTCTCTCCATAGCACGTTGAGCGACTTTAAGCCTTTTTATGAGTTCAACAATTAGAGACCACGTTTAGGTGCTGTAAGTCAAAGCTAGTTTACACACACTGGTTATAAACCTTTGTTTTTAGGTACTGCGCAATATATTTTTTTTATGCAATTAATGCAGGCAAATTAAAGACATTAGGTATTGGACGAAAAGCTCCTCCTAACTAAATGTTGCCCAGCCGAGTGGAAATAATTCCTAATTGGCAAATAGAAGCATAAAACTTTATTAAAATGAAAACATATGTTTTCCAGGTTATAATAAGTGCAGGCTCCTTGAATAGTCCTCAAATTTTGATGCTGTCAGGAATTGGACCCAAATCAATTTTGAACAAATTTAAAATACCTTTAATTGCTGATTTACCAGTTGGACAAAATTTGAGAAATCATATCGGCGCTACTATTAATTTTGTAATAGCTAACAAAAACAACACAGAAGTTTTGGATTGGAATGTTTTCACTGAATATATGTTGACGAGGGGAGGACCTATGAGTGGTACTGGATTAACACAGGTAACATTCTAAAATTACTTTCAAAATAACAATTACCAATAGTTTTATACTTTTTCTAGTGACATAATTTTCCATAAAAAAATATATTTATTTATGATGATTATTAACAAAATTCAATATATATACAACTATAAATATTTTTCGGTGTGGTGATGGTGTAAAAATAAAATTCACCACCATCTTACCCGTGGGTGATCGTAAGAGACAACTAAGGGATATAAAAAAGCATATAACATCTATGCAAGAGAAAGAAAACTCGAAACAAAACCCTATACCAACACGTTTGACCAGCGTGGCAGTAGGTCAATTACCCTCCCATTATAGAGGAGGATCGAGCCCAACAGTGGGACAGTATATGAGCTGAGATGATGATGATACATAAATAAATATCAATATAACCACCTGTAGGTACTTAATATAATTTGCCATCTACGCGTTCTACAAGTTGTGCTCCATTGAGAGCTGATTCGAAAGTATCTGACAATAAAGTTACTACTGCTCAGCATCTTATAGCGCCTGATGTGCTTGGGATTTCTCTAATGCACAGATTCTATAAGTGTTATACTAAATCCGATAAATATTGAAATAAATAGTAGGCCGAGTCAAGAAGCTGAAGTAGTAGACAACACGTTGTTGTCTATATTTGGCTAATATTCATTAATGAAGAAAAAAAAATAAAATTCTTATATAACGACCTGGGACAACTCCATCTGATGTCGTTTGGTCAACAATTACATTCCCAAGAAGGGTTGACGTGCGGCAGGCGGCTGGTCATAAAACTATTGCCAATAACTTTTACAATATGCACTATGAAAGAATAGTACCTACATATTGTATCGACACCAGGTGATTGGTATAAGAGTAGGTGAATGATGATTCATTAATGAAAGATGAGAAATTCATGTTTATAACAAAAAAAACTTTATTAAACAGATGACTGGTTTATTATACTCAAGTTTAGGCAACAGAAGTCGCAATCAGCCGGATATCCAAATATTTGTAAACGGTCTGTATGCAGAATGTTCTAAAACTGGCGTCATAGACGAACCGGTAACATCTTGTCACAATGCACCTTATAATATATCGTAAGTATTATTTATTAGAAAACCTAATCGTACATTATCAAAATAAAGGATGGGAATGATGAAATGACTTTGATATTCATCTATACGTTTGTCAGGACATAAAGACAAGGGCGGGTTAGCGAACTTAATGTTATGAATTTCCTAGGAGAGTATTACTGCCTACTATACTACTTTACAAAGTGATCGCGAAAAAACTAATCGCTGCTTCACATGATACTGAGATCGTTCTGGGCACATTACCGATAGACAGTGATATGGAGGCGTTTATTGATGCCTGATAGCGGGCATTTATTTTTATTCTCTATAATATTTTAATTTTAAACAGAACGTGTATAATAGGTACATATATTTAATACTTACCTTATGTATAGCAGAATATTAAATTAAGGAAATATTAGTAAAACCTTAAAAATAATTTAGTGCATTTACAATGTTTACAGATTTAATGTTGTGTCTGTGCTTCCACGTAGTGTGGGATATATGACACTAAGATCCGCGAACCCATTGGACCGACCGCTATTCTATGCTAACTTTTTAGACCACCCCCATGATATGATCGTGCTGAAAGATGGTTTTAAACATATTAAAGCTATATATGAATATTCGGTAAGTAATGTAATTCAAAAATATTAATATGTATTCACCGAATAACATTTATCGAAATCAGATTGATACTAGAAAATATATCTTTAAGTTTTAACGAAACATTAGTACAAATTCAGAGATTAAGTACCTATGGATATTCGTAAATGCAAGCATCTTCTTCTGTAGTGCATATCTAATTCACTGCTGGTCACAGTTCTCCACCATAATGAAAGCAAAAATGACCTACCTATTATCTCAAAAGTATTACGTGGCCCCGTTTCTTTTTTTACATTTTTTCCTCCACGTCTCTCGGGGACCATCTATAGTTTACGCTAATGAAGATGTCCCTCCCCCCTTACGTCTAGTTTTCACGTAGTATTTCATTAATATGGTTTTAAATCATTTTTTGTCAATAGAAAGTTAAAAAAAAACTTATCAATGAATTTAAATCGACTACGTGACGAAGATCTTCCTCATCACTGTAACTAAGCGTATTTTTAAAAATATTCCGCCAGCCTACCCGGCTACCCCTTACCATAGAAAAACCAATCCAAGTAGTTCTTATAAATAAAACAAAATATATTTATTCTTAACACTGAAAGCTATGCGATATGAGTTTAATCTCGAGACTTGTGTGGTAAAATCTTCCGTTAAATAGAAGTGACATTTCTCAAAAATTTTGAAAATTGATATTATTGTTTAAAACATTTTGTTATAGTTTGTATTTTAACCCTAGACACCTAACCTTCGCACACAGTCCTGTATACCTAACCATACGTCGCTTCGACGAGCAAATTTTGGGACACATTTTTTGTGTAATTATCTATATTTATGTTGTGCTGATTACATCATGATTAGTATGAATTGGTATTTTAATAAAAAAAACAATAGTTTAATATGAAAATATTTATTTAGTACCTTAAATTGTAACTAGTGTAGTTTTTGGAGATCAATTGAGACACTTACTTATAAAAATCAACTTAAAAAAAATAACACAAAATAGTCTTCTCTTTTTAGGAAACATGTAATATAACAGTCTTATCAATTAGTAGTACATAGAAAAATAATTATTTTATAGAGCATTTTATGCAAAAATCAACTTTGTGTTCACCACAAACTGCGGTGCTGCATTTTGAGCAGTACGACTTTGTCATTCGCCTTTTTTTATAGGAACAAAGACCACAGACTTTCCTTTTCCTTATATTTGGTATCCCGGCTGGTTGAGGATCATCATTTGATGATTGACCTTCCAAAGAGTTTGCTTGACCATTTGTGGATGTTGATTGGCCTTGATCAGTCGGCATGCCTAATATGTCTCTTATTTTATTTTTGACGTGCGTCGGCATAGTACGAATTTCCACCCGGATTTTTAGCCAGGGTTCCACTAGTTGTGTGTGCAACTTCTTCATAAAATCGCGCCTAATCATTACTTTTTCATTCATTACAGAAGCATTGTGACAGTAAATTACGTAGCTATTGATACATGATATATTTATCATGCCGTAAAAGACGCACATTGGCCACCTGTTAGTTTTTCTGCTGCATGACATCACTGAGTACAGTTGGTCAAATGTATCTACCCCTCCTTTTGTGCTATTGTAAAACTCGATCATGTGTGGCTTTTGTGATCCGGGGTTGACTGAGCCTTCTTCGTCGCAAGAAGATAGTAAATATACAATTTTTGATGGTTTTGGCTTATATGAGAGCAGTGTAAGGGGACCATCATAACAAAACATCGATGTATTGACGTTCCGGGATCGATAATTTTTTAACTCATCGGGGATTTCCTTTTTATTAGCCCGCAGAGTCCCAACAAGCGTCAATTTATACGGCTGCTGCAGTAACTGCTTCGCTAGTGGCACTGAAGTAAACCAATTATCCATGGTTAAGTTTCTGTTTGAACCATGTATACTGCGAGTCAACTCCTTTACGAAATACTCTCCCAATGGCAGACCTCCTGTATTGGTTCCTTTTCCGAGATATGGCGTACTATCGATCATGTATCTTGTGCCACTATCGCACATCATTTCTAACTTGATCCCGTACTTTGCAGGTTTATTCGGGATATACATTCGAAACTTGCACCTACCTCTGAATGCCAACAGCTGTTCGTCTATAGTTACGTTTGTTCCAGGGACATAGTTTTGACGACACTGAACCATAAGCATTTCCCATAAGTTCCTTATAGGTGTAAAGGGATCGTCTTTTTGTCGTTGTAAGCGAAAACTTTTATCGTCGAAACGAAGGCAACGCAGAAGGAAGTCGCATCTCTCTTTGCTCATACATGACACATATCTCGTACCAGAATACTCTGAGTTGAACAACTCTTCGAGGGTGAGATGGTTGTCCTTCAGAGCTGCCGTTAACACCAGGATACCAAGAAGAGCCTTAATTTCTTCTTTGCTGGTATCGTTCAGCGTCGAGGTTCGTTGGTCGTAATTTTGCCTTTTTATAGCAATCTCAGAATTAGTCCATTTTAAAATTTCGTCAAGTATCTGATCAGTTATAAATTGTTCAAATAAAAGAAGAGGATCCGAAATATGCCTCACAATACGCGTAGGTCCTCGGGCAACTCGCACAATATTTGTTCCAGCTGTTCTACTTGAAACACGTCCTTTACTCGTGGCCCAAACATGGCGTGCTCGACTTCGAATATTACTTTGTGATATAGTCAAAATACCAGAATTAGTACCTGAACTTTCTGTTACTAGAGCTGGTGATGGTTGTAGCTCCGAGACTTGGTCTTGCATAACAGGTGAAGAGCAATGGCTATGGACATCTTCGCTATCGGATGGGTCCTCTTGAGTGTCACTTTCTACATCATCCACCTCCACATTGTCTTCGGTTTCACTATTACTCAACTCCTCGGAAGCGCTAACATCTTCGTCCATCAAGAAACGGAACAGACGCTCATCAGACAATGATCGGTTATTAGACATGGTTATAACCTGCAAAAAGTATAAACATTCATTTAAACAATATATACACAAAACCTAATCATTCATCGAAACGACGATCATTTTCGTAATAAATCAAAAATAATAATACTTACGCACTGAACACCGCCGTCTGCTGGGAGAGCTCGGCGAACACTGAGTTGGCAAGTGATGTCGCTGTGATACGCGCTCGCGTTAATAAGGTATAGCAATATTTCTTATGCGTACTCGTCGATTCGACGAAGGTTAGGTGTCTAGGGTTAATAAAAAAAATGATAAATTTTTAAATTTTAAAAACTGTGCTGTCAGAGTGTTATTCTATGTTAAGCCGCACATTTGTTTGTTGAAAAAATCTTTAAATGCGTGTAATGTAAAATTTGGTATTTTTGATTAATGACACTTTTTTATTTAACCGACGAAATGTTGAGTTGACTTAGGCTTCCATGTCACATCTATATTTAAATGTCATAAAAATGATATTAAAACAGTATTGTGAACGGTGAATGTTTTACGCTAATCAAATGCACAATAAAAACCATTTTCAATTTAATCTTCGGCTTTTAAAAGTTCGGCTTTTACAGGAGCTAATATTAATCACTAATTTTAAAAATATACAGGGAGACACTATGTAGTTTTCTATACTTTTTGTTATTGCTTATGGTGGCAAACGATCAATCAGCACACTTGATGGTAAGTGGACCTTTGCAGTACCAAGGGTATAGCTAGGCCGCTGTCTACCTATATAAACCCCAACCCACCCAGTTGGACTTCCGACTCTCTCCTAATTTTTATTTTCATATTTCAGTTGCGTTCAAGCCTGAACTTAGAGCTTGATAAGTCATACACACAAGTTTGCGATGAGAACAACAAACGTTGGTCTGATAAATGGACAGAATGCATGATCCGTACCCACACTGACCCTCAAAATCATGAGATTGGCACGACGGCGCTCGGCAATGTTGTTGACGAAAAACTTATGGTCTATGGTCTTGAAAGTGAGTACTGCCTCTTATCAAGTATATTATTTTACCTTGTTTTATAGTATCGAATGCTTTTATTCCTAAAGAGATATTCGGTCAGGTTATGTCATCATCATCACCATATCAGCTCATATATATCCCACTGTTGGGCTCGAGCCTCCTCCATAATGTAAGGGAAATTGAGCTACTATACCATTCTGATATGACAGATTTGTATAGAATCTTGCTTCGAGTTTTCCTTCTCTTCCTTAGTCGTCTTGTACGATCACCCACAGGTAAGATACGGGGTGGTGAATTGTATTCTTACTCCGTCACCACACGGAAAAGGGTAATGTAACTTATTGTAAATCAAGGTTCTGGCGTAATTTTCTACATCATAAGTCAGTTAGAAAAAAATATATATTTAGCGATAAACCTCTTGTATTTTAAACCTCTTGTATTGTGTGGCATGGTGTGGTCTGATTCTGTGATAATCTAATACGTCATTAGCACAAAAGTAAACGGACGGAATCACGAAATTGTTAGTTAGGTAACGACAGCACTATAAATGTTGAAGTGTTTGAAATATCGGGCAAGTAAAAATACAAATACAAATCTTTAAGATTCATCATCATTTCAGCTCACTCATGTCCTACTGTTGGGCCCGAGCCTTCCCCATATTGGGAAGGAAATTGACCTAGTATACCACGCTGGTCAGACGTGTTGGTTTTGTTCCGAGTTTTCCTTCTCTTGCATAGATGTTATATGCGTTTTATAATCTTTATAATTACGTGGGCAAATTTTGCTCAAGCAATAGCGTAAAACTGTGAAAACTCTAAACTAGTTTAACACTGGCTAATAAATTATTATTTCAGATGTACGTGTGTGTGATGCAGGTTCGATACCCACGCATATAAGTGGCAATCCTCAAGGCGCTATTATGGCACTAGCTGAGAAATGTGCAGAACTCATCAAACAAAAATGGCTTTAATTATTATATAAAATGCCTTTTCTCAAACATGCTTGGAAATTTGAGCATTCAGCGAAATTGCTGTACTGAGCAAATGCGAGTAGCGGCCGGCAAAAAATGTATGAAAATCCATATCTGTCGTGTTTTAGCGGCCAAATAAATATATATGTAAATTCATTCTATCGTGTATTTTAAAAATGGAACGATTTGTTCTTTTTTTCTTCTTTTCTCCACCCCACATATATAGGGATTGGAATTGTAAATTCATATCTATCGTGTATTTTAATAATGGAACGATTTGTTACTTCTAATCATGGTAACCAAATAGGCAATTTATCAGAGTTTTATTTAAATTTCGAACTGGCTTTAAAAATAAACCTGTTTGATAATGAAAAAAAAAACAAATGAACCCTTTAGTACGTGAAAAATGTTGTTCGTTGTTCGTCATGTATACAGTTCTACTTAGTACTACTTAGTTTTAATTTCCGCGCATTATTTGAGAAAAGCCCTATATAGCTCTTGGCCACAACTAAGAATTGATGGACTTACATATGTATGCCTCGGCTACGCCTCGGCCCACTTTTACACGTTCGTCCATCAATGCCTGTTTGCTGGCCACTGCAGTAATGTGCTATTACACAATTAGACTGTAATTAACTACATTGTAGTAGTCTATGTTTTAGTTAAAAAAAGGATGTAATGTTTTCCATATGTTGACGAAGTAAGAATATAATTTATCACTTCGTTTCCGTGGGCGATAAGAGAAGAGAAGAAAAGCTCGACAAAAAACCCTATACCAACCCGTTTAACCAGCGTGATGTAGTGGGTCAAATTAGCTCTCACTGTAAGATGATATAAGATATTAACGACATTCAGCGCGCCAGAGAATGATAGTCAAAGTGGGGATGACAAGATGGATACAGATGTTATGTAAATACTCGGACTTAACATCGCCATGTAGTGACGGATTAGAATTAATGACAGCACCCCTTGCTTGCCCACGGGAGTAAACACTGCTCCAGGCGAATGGAGAGCAACACTCTCCTGATAAAAATTATATTAGTCTCTATGCCGAGCATGATGATTAAGACATTATGTTCAATTTGAGGAGTCTTATGTTGAACAATGAACATCAATAAACTGCTAGATGGATTTAGCAATCTAAAGCACTTTTAGAGTAAATGTATTTAATAGAATGTATTGTACATCGATCGTTATATTCACGTGTTTAATCAATTTTAAGGCAACCTTTAAGAAGCTGCAATATAGGTTGCTTTCCATTTAGTTAACACAGAGGGACTCTGCGGTACATTGTGAAACACTGCCAAACACCTGTGTAAAAGTTTAAATGAAACAGCTAGTTGTCCCGAAATAACACTAGAGTGCATCAATATCGCAAAATTATGGGCGTTGTATACCTAAATGCAAGTTCCTTGACAAAGTCTTCGCTCAATAATTTATAAACATAACCACATTATCAGGGCTCACTTCAATAGTGCAATATTTACATTTGAACATTTTTATTAAATTTTAATTAGCAGTAAGAGACAAGCTCAATTTAATAATCTCAAATAATACTACTAGAATATGCCGTAAATAAATTGCGAGGTTAAGTAATGATACTTAATTCAAGCAAAGTAGTACCTATATATTTAAAGTACTCTATGAAAGTAGGTAAGCATCTGTCAAACACCACTTTTTCGAGTGTCGAACATGGTACGGCTGTGTTCAACAGTGTCGTTGATGGAAAGCGCTTTATCGAACACTGCGTTACACTGCGTCCCTTTTTGTATTAAATGGAAAGCACACATAGATATTATTCAAATACACATTTTTTTAGCTAGACGCTAATTTGTGATTGTTCTTCCAAATTAGTTCGTCTCATTTTTTTTAATTTTACATAATTAAATTTTATTGAACTGTAAGATTTTCAGTAAGATCGTTAATTTTTAAAATAAATCGTGACACGATTTATTTCGTGTTGAAATTTGTCGTCGTATTAAAAACGTATCCTACCTTTAGTAATATTTTAAAACTCGAAGTAGATACAAAGTGATGGTATTATACTTAGGGGCCGTCCATTAATCACGTGAGGTTTGAAAGGGGGAGGGGGAAAGGGGTTTGACAAAAATCACGGAAACAAGGTGGAGGGGGGGTGTAGTAAGATATCACGTGTATTTATTTTTTCGTCAAACGCTGCGATTTCTAAACTGAAAAGCAGCGTGTAGTGTGACTTTGACTTGCCGTTGCCAGGCAACGAACGAACTTTAAAAGAGGTGATCTGTATAAAAGACCTTTTTGCGAAGTATAAAAAAGCAAAAACCGAGAATATAATGAGCTGTGGGTTACTTCTTTGTAGGAACTAAAAACTCACGTGATGTTAGTGGGGGAAGGGGGGTCATAGTCTTCTTCTTCATCATAGTAATAGCCAAGAGGGATGGGGGGTTAAAAAATGCTTAAAAAAAGATCACGTGATTAATGGACGTCCCCTTATGCGTTATTCATAGCAAAAAAAAACACTTAGAATAAATAGAGGTTTCATTAATTTCGTTTTTAATAAGTATTTATTTACTTAAGTAAATAATATTACCTACAATAACACTGCCAACACTAATAAACCTAGATTTTACCCTATATATCTGGTGGAATGTTACCTAATATTTGCACATATCCCTGTGTTAATAAAATTTGTTACATTACTTGTTTGTTTGACTTTTTTTTTTAATATTGTGGACACCGAAGACCAAAGATTGGGTACCGGTGGCCCGCTCGCACGGCGAAGAGAGGAGTTTGCATGGTGGGTCTATGAGCTCACGTGCCGCCTCTTCCGTCACCCCGGACCGATTTGGCGGGGCGAGACGCATCCATAGCCCACCGTAAAAAAAAAAGAAAAGTGTACTAATATTGTTAAATTAACATACGTATAACCAGCTCTTCTATTCACGGTCAACAGAATAAGTAATAGTGATAAAAAAAAGATACTGCACGGAGCAAGACGGACTGTTTGCTCCGAAAAAGAAACAACAAAAAAGAAACTTTAGAGCAAAATATTAAAAAAAAAGAAATATATACATACAAAATTAAGGTTAACTTTTCGTAGTTCCTCATTGATACATCCGCAATTTAACAATTATCCTTCAGAGCAACTAAAACCTTTTTTTTTAATCTTAGATTGGATTCAGCAAAAATGTCTATAGCTGTAAAGTGTGTATTGTATGTTTATATAAGACGGGGCAGAGGCGCCCGCATACCGGCATCGGTTCTGCACTGAACAGTTTGAAACAAACGTAGAGCCCGCGCAGCCCTACGCGCCGTTCTAGGTACGTCGTACTAGGTACATAGCAGAGCTTGTCTGTAAGTTCGGTACAGTCATAATTATTGTTGCAGAGGCCATGCGCCTGGATTCTAAGCTTAGAATATTATATTTTTTAATAGTTTTGCGTATGGTATTCTATTCTGAAAGGATTTATAATCTAATGTGCGTAATTTTTTTTCTGTATCATTTCTATGTAGTGTGTATATCTAGCATAAAAAGGATTCCAGATTGAGACAGCGTATCCGAGTTGGTGGCATATTAAAAGAGTAGAAGGTCTTTTAAATAAGAATTAAAAGAGTAGAAGGTCTTTTACAGTTGATAGAGTATCTCTTGTGGATATAAGATACGCACCATCTCAGCACACTGCCTCTAATGCCGTTGAACGCTATCCTATCCAAAAGTAATTTCTTAGTAAATTCTACCTGTGTGTTAAAAGCCCTGCGAAGGTCGGTATACACAATATACACATGGATTCTATCGCCCATGTTTTAAAATAAATAATTAGTGAAAACCATAAGGTTCGTAGTAGTGGATCGGGATTTAAAAAAGCCGTGTTGTTCGAGTATAATAAATCTATGTATAGATGGAAATATTACACTTAATAAGTGTACGAGTCCCTTGAATATGCTACTACATGCCGATTCAGACCGTACGTAGCATGTTGGTGATCAGGCGTGGCTCAAGCACATGTAGCGCCCGGGTGCAATCAATAACCTGGCGCCCTCTTGTACCAAAGTGGGTGAACAAAATGGAATAGGTTGATGCTTACAAGCGGCTCACGGCGTCCCCTAACACCCGGCGCCCGGGTGCACCGCACCCTCTGCACTATAAGTAAAGCCGGCCCTGTTGGTGATGTACCTGGATATTGTATATGAAGTCTTTGAGTTGGTTCTGAATGTAAAGTGGTGAAGGCCGTGTGAAATATGAGGGTGTAGTATTCATGCGCTTTATAAATAATCCATCTATTTCATACATAATTTTTAAACTATCTGAATCAGATTGTTTACGCAGCTTATTCGCAAGAATCTTGCCATAACGATCGAAATTGTCTTCAGGGACTTCCGGTTCATTCAAAACTTTATTTAGTGAATTCATGGCATGAAGGAATCAATGACTTCTCAGCTTCTTTCAATTTCTGGTGTAAGTGGTTTTCTGAAAGTAAGAAAAAAATGGCAAATAAATTTTTATACAACAATATTTGCATGCATGTACGTAATAGCTCAGAGTACTGTAACTATAAAAGGAGTTTCAGTATTGTTCTTCTTGCTTTAGTCGACAGTAATTATAATTTCATTTTCGCTGAAATTGGAAGCCAGGGAAGAATTAGTGATGGCAGTGTCTTTCGTAATAGTCAACTATGACAAAGAATTTGCTGAAATAATTTAAATTTTTCGATGCCGCGACTACTACCAGGGAGTACAAGAGAAGTGCCGTATGTTTTTCTGGGGGATGGAGCATTTGCATTGTCAACACATGTGATGAAACCGTATCCGGGAAGACATAATGAATGGACGCCGAAACGTATATTTAATAAAAAAACTTTCTTCCTCACGAGTTGTGGTTGAAAATGTATTTGGGATACTAGCCTCAAAATTCAAAATATTTCGGAAACCCATACTACTAAACCCAGAAAAAGCCACTATTATTACTATGACTTGTGTACTGCTACACAATTGCTTGAGGAAAAGTAGAACGTCATTCACAATTTATACACCTCCAGGTACAGTTGACGTATATAAGGGTAACAATGAGCTGGTCACACCAGGTTCATGGAGGAATGAAATTGAGGATACAAGTGCCATCAAACCCTTGCAACAAATACCAAGAAGACCAGCACAGGATGCATATCAGATTAGGGAAGAAAGTTATAATAATGTAACTTAATTATAACTCGGCAATAAAGAAAATGGCGGCATTAATCAAACTATCACATATTCTAATAAAATTACATTCATAATGGGAATAAATATAATAAATGTTTTCTTACCTGTGTGTCCGTGTTCACTGCTTTTCTGCACTGAACAATAAATATCATTTAAGAATGAGTCCATTAGCTCGTATGCGAACCATATCGGTTTATATATTGAATCAGCAGCAGCTCCAGACTGAATAGTGGCCTTTCTTTTATGGCCACGATAAGTAACCATAAGCGAGTCCCGCTTCTTTTTCAACTCAGCTACAGGAATTTCAATTTGCTCGCTTATCCGCACCGATGCGATTTAAATTTAATATTAATATAATTAAAGCGATTTTATCATCCTTGGATAATTTGCTTATCCTTGTGTTTTACATCCTTAGAGTTCCATTAAAGGGCTTCTCTTTGGTAACACTCAAAAAATCTACTTCGCGCTTGTTAAACCACATAGCGTAACCCGTCGTTTATAAATGTTGTGTGGTAGTAGTTACGAGTATCAATCCTCACCTTGCTCATGGAAATCGCAAACGACGAATACGAGTCTCGTGTTTACCTGGGCCAACCCACCTGATGTCGTTTGGTCAACAATTGCATGCCCGGATAAATCCTTAAACTGTTTTAACAACTGAGAGATGAAATCTGTATGCATTTCATGGAAGATATTTGAAGAAAAAAATATAGGGGTGTAAAACAAAAATTCTATAAAATTAATTTTTGTCTTTTATTTTTTTAGGAAAATATAGGATCATCGTGTAATAAACCTCCAAAGACAAACTCACCGCAGACGGAGTCGCAAGCACTGTTAATAACAAACAGAAAGCTATTCACAACAGATTCATTATTCAAAGCTAACTTCTGATATTTTTGATTGCTAATTTTAATTTTCTTAAATTTACAGACGTAAATTATATTTAAATTCTGAAACTGAATTTGAAATTTTGTAAATCGCTCACAAAATTGTCCTACATGGGAATTGAATCTATAAGATGTCGAAGATGACCACTACTTAAACCACCACGCCAACTGTACAATATATAAATTGCCTTGTCTAATTTTAATCGTTCTAGGAGTTTTACAAATCCATTCCATCTACAACACATTATATTCTTGGGCGGCTAAAATGAAAACTATCGGATATATTAACAAAACGATTTGTCAGAGTTACAGGTAAATTTGTTATACATAAGGGGACTAAATATACGCTGCATACAACGCTCTCCGTATTCAATATAACAATGCCTTTAGGGTGTTGATGGGGCTCCCACGGTTTTGTAGCGCCTCAGGCATGTTTGCTGATGCGCCTAATGATAGTTTTCATGCCATAATCAGGAAGCGATCTGCATCATTGATGAACCGGCTATGGGGGAGCGCTAACAGCATCTTGGGTGCAATTGTTAATAGGCCTGACTGTCCACTCCTGGTGCACTATTGCCGTGTACATATTAACGGTGAGAGTGCAGTGGTAAGGGGTACAGGTATTTGAATTAATTATTTGTATATTCTTGTTACTAACATAGTTTGTAAGTTTTTATAATTTTGTATAACTAACACATATGGATGGTTACCTGCAATAAACTTTTTACTATTATTATATTATATACAGTCACGTGTAAAATTATGTGGCATTTGACGAAGTGGCAATAATGTTTGATCACTCTATTTGTTCATACGTTTCTGCTCTCAAGGTGACAGCAAAGACATTTAGTTACTCATTAAATATATACTTACATATGTACCTAGATCCTTTATATCTTACGTAATAAACAACATACTAAACGGATTATCTTGAACTTTAGCAAGAAATTTCGGGAATATACTTGGATGTTTGAATATTTGTTTTAATCACTCGTAAACCGTTGAACTGATTCGGATGCAAATTTGCACATAGATAAACCATTTCTTAGATTAACACATATGATATTTTTTATCCCGCTCATGTGCTTCCGTAGGAGAATCATCATCATCATCTCAGCTCACATATGTCCCACTGTTGAGCTCGAGCCTCTTCCGTAATGGGAGGGAAATTGACATACTATACTATGCTGGTCAGACGTGTTGGTATAGGGTTTTGTTTCGAGTTTTCCTTTTTTTTATTGGTTATGATGGCAAACGAGCAAGCAGCACACCTGATGGTAAGTGTCACTGCCGCCCATGGACCTTTGCAATACCAAGGGTATAGCTTAGGCCGCTGCCTACCAATAAAATCCCCAAACCCACCCAGTTGGGCTTCCGGCTCTCTCGCTCACCGAATGAAGCGCAATAGCACACTGCCACTACTCAGACGTCGATCTTCTGCGAGAGTGTGGTACTACCCCGGACGGACCGGCCCGCGGCTGTAGACAGAAAACTGTCAACAGCGTTTTCCTACCACTATTGCTTATTTTTCCTTCTCTTGCATAGATGTTATATGGGTTTTATATCCCTTAATCGTCTCGTAAGATCACCCACGGGTAAGATATGGGGTGGTGAATTTTATTCTTACTCTGAGAATAATTATTTTTAACCTTTGTAAAAGTTACTTTTAACCGCGAGCTGAAGTTAGTAAACTACAATTTTTATGATATTATGTTTTAACTTATCCGTGTGGTGATAAATTTAGAATATAAGGGTCACCAACTCTTTCTTTCCTGTGGTTGGTAGTAAAATACGACCGAGTTTCAAGCAGACTTCATGGGCCCCGTAACAATCCATCAGTCGGCGCCTCGATTGTTGTCAACTTCATCCCGATCAGCATCCAGGCATGAATTATTACGTGTTTGATGGTGGTTCTTCTGGGAGAATTGCCTCAACCCTGTTCCTCGGCTCGTCAGCGCGGCATGCACCCTCTCACGGCTTGTGTCGATGGGCGGACCAAGTATCGAATGTCGACGGCTATACGCGAGGATGATCCGTTCAATAGCGTTGTACCTGTCTCGACGAGGTCTCTGACCGTCCAACTCACGGCTTTCTTATGGCGTCCACATAAACCCATGGCGGTCATTGCCATTCACGGACACCGTATGGTGACGACCGAAGCAGTGTGAGCGTTGGCCGGAACTCCCCCGTGGGACCTGGAAGTTAGATAATAGTAGAATAGTTAGTAGTCATTATTTTACTTTTTAATTATTACACCACCTGTTTTAATTTTATAATTAACTAGCTTTTGCCCGCGACTTCGTCCACGCAGAAGTCATCTCTGACAGATGTAATTAATGCAAGGTGTAATTAATACACAGCGTTAGAAACTGAGATGTGGTCGCCGCCTTCTATGAGTTAGTTCTCTAGCGGGATTAGGCAATAGGGCGGGTCCAAGAGAAAATACTCTACCGTGACACGCTCTACCGCCGCGCCGGTGCCGGTGCGTTGGTCGGCGCAGGTGTGATTATGTGTAGTGAGGTACACTGCGTGAGGGCTTCGACTCGAGATGATACCCGAAAGCGGAAACCACCGGATAGGCCAACGCTAACAAACATTCGGTTGCGGTGGTCCGCCTGCACGCCTTAGAGGTACGCGTATCAGGATTGGATCTACCATAAGTCTTTTCAGCCTAGGGCCCCGTGGATTCAAGGGGGCCACCATCTAAGTCAAGTCAAAGTCAAAATTAGACGATACTAATTTAAAGAATTTGCCAAAGGAAAGTGTAGAAAGGTTGTTTTATAATTTGCCAATTTATTTACGGTAGTATGAACAAACACTAAGCATTTCACGTGTGGCGACGGGATAAGAATTCAATTGTCGCCACACCTTGCTTGCCCGTGGGAGTCGTAAGAATCGGCTAAGGGTTCACCAGGAGAGTGGGAAGCAGCTCTCTCCTGGGAAATATATAACATCTTACTGCGATCGCCAACCCGCCAGCCAAGCGTAGCGATTACAGCATTATCCCCTCATGATAAGTAAAACGGCACTGAAACGTGGTCTCTAAATGTCGGCCTCATAACAAGGCTCAAAGTCGCTCAGCGTGCTATGGAGAGGGCTATGCTCGGTATTTCTCTACGTGATAAAATCCGAAATACGGAAATCCGTAGAAGAACGGGTGTAACCGACATAGCCCTAAGGATTAGCACGTTGAAGTGGCAATGGGCAGGCCACATCGCTCGACGAACCGACAACCGTTGGGGAAAAAAGGTTCTCGAGTGGCGACCACGAATCGGACGACGCAGCGTAGGACGACCCCCCACCCGGTGGACTGATGACCTCATCAAGGTCGCAGGAAACCGCTGGATGCAGGTGGCACAGGACCGTTATAGATGGCATTCTCGTGGGGAGGCCTATGTCCAACAGTGGACGTTTACAGGCTGATGGATGGATGGATGGATGGATAAGTAAAACCGAAATGGCCCCCAATCACGGCAGCTCCAGTACTCTACGGGCTCATTTTGGTGGTGACATCCTCACCTATCCCAAGGAGGTGTAGGGTTTATCGTTCGCAAGTCTCTCGTAGGCAACGTGGAGAGGATCGAGAGTGTGTCGACAAGGGTAGCGTACCTTATATTCAGGATTACCAAGAGGTATTCGTTGAAGGTTATATACACACCGACCTCGGCATACTCCGACGACGAGGTGGAGGCATTTTACGAAGACATCTCGAAAGCCATACACGCGTCCAAAACCGACTTCACGGTGGTTATGGGAGACTTTAATGCGAAACTAGGCAAAGGGAGTTATGATGAATTGAGGGTAGGGAAACATAAATATGGATAGAGAAACTAGAGGGGCCAGAAACTGGCTGATTTTCTGGAGAAGGAATGCCTGTTTATGATGAATTCCTTATTCAGGAAGCAGCAACAAAGGAAATGGACCTGGATTAGCTCCGATGATTCAACAAAAAGCAGAGATAGACATCATCTTGTCGGATAAACGACAGATATTCAATGATGTCGCAGTGAACAGCAGGATTAAAACTAGGAGCGATCACCGCATAGTACGAGGCACATTGAATATCCACACAAAAGTCGAGTGGTCACGATCGATGAAGTCTACCCTCTGACCTACACTTGTCCAATACCAGAACCTCGAAAGCTTTCAACTCGAACTATACAATCGCTTCCAATGTCTAGACGAGTGTGAATCTCCAAGCGATATGAACAACAGGTTCATGGAAACTGTCCACGCGGTTGGGTCGAAATTTTTCAAGGCTCGCCGCGCTAATAGACCTAATAAACTTGCTGACCAGACTCTCAGGCTTATGGGGCGGTGAAAAGAAATAGACGGTGCATTCTTCAGCTGATTAGGCATAGGCAGCTAAATAGGCAGATCTCCAGCTCTGTGCGTCGCGATATTCACCAATTTAATAAGCTCAGTATTAAAAAAGCGATAGAGCAGAACCGTGGCCCAAAAGTGTTCGCACAAGATCTGTCTATTGGGCAAAGCCAAATGACTAAGCTAAAGGCCGATGACGGCACTGTCATTTCATCCCAAAGTGAGATCTTGGGAGAGGTCGAAAGGTTCTATAGATAGTTATATAAATCATCCCGAAATCCTGTTCTGGGCTTGGTCCAAGATCCCAGATCCAAGCTAACTCGGTACTATACCGAAGAAATCCCGGACAAAGAAAGAGGTCAGCCGGCGAATCCGACTCCGTTGGGCAGCGTTCGGAAAACTTAAGAGGATCTTCACTTCCAACATACCTCAGTGTCTGAAAACACAGGTTTACGACCAGTGATGACTTACGGCACGGAAACATGGTGCCTAAATGTAGGCCTCATAACCAAGCCCAAAGTTGCTCAGCGTGCTATGGAGCAGACTATACTCGCGATTTCTCTGCGAGATAAAATCCGAAATACGGAAATCCGCAGAAGAACGGGCGTAACCGACATAGCACGAAGAATTAGCATGCTGAAGTGGCAATGGGCAGGCCACATCGCTCGACGAACCGACAACCGCTGGAGAAGAAAGGTTCTCGAGCGACCGCGTATCGGACGACGCAGTGTAGGATGCCCCCCACTAAGTGGACAAACGACCTGGTGAAAGTTGCTGGGTGTCGTTGAATGCAGGCGAGACAGCCCCGCACTCTGCAGCGTAACACGAGGGAGGCCTACGTCAGCAGTGGACGACGATAGGCTGAGATGATGAAAGCATACGATATTATAATATAAATCAAATATTTTATTGTTTTATTTTTGTCCTATATTTTGAGTAATTAGGAGGGCCCCTAAGCAGTATTAGCCTAGGGCCTCCTAAACTCACGGTCCGGCCCTGACGCGTATGACGGGTTATGGGGTGACGCGTCACTTCTGACGGATTGGACGGGGTGTGTCTATATACCATAGCCGGTCACTAAAAAAAAGGTTGTTCATGGTTCTATTCATTCTACAAATTCTTTTGCCTTTAATATCCTATTTACCGTATGGTGATGGGATAAGAATGTAATTATTGCCACCAATTATTTGACCATTTTGTTTCACCAGCAGAGTTGGTCTCACCAGCAGAATGTGCTGTAGCCTCTTCCTGGGGAACGTATAAGGACTCACTGCTATGCTAACCCGCCTGCCAAGCGTAGCGATTGCGGCACTCGTCTCACCTGTGGGGTAGGCTTACGTCCAGTAGTGAACGGAATATGTTCTGTTTCTGTTGATTTAAAAATGTTAACGTACATGTGTCAGTGTAGTCTCAGCTATTACTTTTTTGTGCAAAAATTACCTGACTGTTGGCGAAAATGAGGTTCAAAATATTTTTTATTATTTGTATTGTAGGTTGAAAATATCAGAAATATCAGAACAATTTTCACCTAAATCACACCCTTAGCTACTGGCTTATTTTCAAAATAAATACTTTAATGAGTCTCAATAAAATATAATTAAGAGTCTGTTTGGTACTTATCTATCCTAATGCTTAATTCAATAAGATTCTAATAAGAGTATCACCGCAAAATAAAATCCCCTATTTCACATTCAGTGGATGAAAATTGCTCGTAATTCGTCTCTCTAGATATAAACTGTGACAGAAGTAAACAGAAAGTTATATTTCAATTCATTCTATAAATTATATTACCTTTTATATCCTGCTTTTGTTGTTATATAAAGATGTTAACGTACACATATCAATGCAGAACCTCTTTATACAGAACATTTACAGTATTACCAGCCAGCGCAAAAACTACCGGGCTGTTGGTGGAATTTATTTTGCCACAGGCCACGAAGAGTTTCCCGTGTGAGGAACAGACCTCTCTTAACTGATTCAAACTATTGTGCGACCTCGTTAAATATGATTCATTAGTTGAGTAATGGAGTGAAAAATTTTAAAGCAAAACTTAACCTGTATCTTAAATCCTTAGGCAAGAACATATTGCCGTCTATTATCTACATCGCGTGAGAACGACGCCCTGGAGGCACTGGTGCGGCGTTGATGGAGAGGGTACCCGAATAGGGAATCTGCCAGACCGGATGTCAACGAATTGATGATTTGTGCATGCATTCGATCCATGGCAGTCCCAATGGCCACGGACAGCTAACGCGGTGGGTTATGTGACCGCACTTTGCCCTTCCGTCATCTCGGACGGAACAAACGTAGCGGATCAAGAACATAACTCATAAAAAGCTATTGGGGTGAAATATATCCTCAGAGACTGACTTCCAGAATACTCCTTTTTAGTGAGTCTCTAGGACATAAAAGTTGGCCACCGAAGACAAAGATCGGGTACCGGTGGCCCGCTCGTACGGTGAAGAGAGAGGTTTCCATGGTGGGTTTATGAGGTCACGCACCGCCTCTTCCGTCTCCCCGGACCGATATGGTGGGGCGAGACGTATCCATAGCGCACCGCAAAAAAAAAAGGACAAGAGTTAGTTGTGTAGGTAGTGTACCTACATGCGCTAATTTTTAGCCCTATCGGTAAATAAATGTATTACCGTAGAATTTAATCCAGGACCGTTATTACGCTTTTATTCTGCTTATTCATTTTGCAGATGAATATTGATAACGGTGAAACATGTTTACTTATTTTTCCTGAAGAATATTTGTACGTAATTTGAAAAGAATCAATAAAGATTTTTCTCCCTATACACAATTGCCACTCTGTTACACCCCCTTAGAGGCAGAATTTCGTAAAATCCTTTCCTAATGGATCTCTATGTCATAAAAAGAAACTACTTTAAAAATTTCATGTTTCTAGTTTAAGTAGTTTCGGCTCGGCGGTAATGAGTCTTTCAACCAGCTTCTTATGCCTAATATACATCCCCAAAGGGCGAAAATTGACAAATGCTGAAACACATACATATTTGTTTATTTCTACCGAAAAATATTTGCACGTAATTTAAAAATAATCGATAAAGGTTTTTTTCTCTCCATACAAACTTTGCCACTCTGTTACACTTCCTTAAGGGCGCAATTTTGTAAAATCTTCTCTAAATACTTCGTTAGCCTTTGTTCTTATTATCATATTAAATTAGTTGCAATTTTAAATTGGAATGGATCATAAAAGAACACGTGTTCAGTTTGTATTGCTGTGTCTAAAGTGAGATAATTAATATTTATTTTAAAATTATTCATGCATTTATGGAAACGTGACTTCACCTAGATACTATGTGGGCTAATATTTGATAGGTGGATATTTACAAAACATTTATATATATTTTAAAATAATTCATGCATTTATGGAAACATGACTTCACGTAGGTACTATGTAGGCTAATATTTGATACGTGGATATTTACAAATTTATAAGTTTACAGTGTGAAAAATACCTCAAAAATATGACATAATTTTTTTTCTTACTAATAGAAAATTTAAGTTATTTTTAATCTTAAACTCCCAAAAAGCACATACAGTTTACTCGAATTTTATTTTTAGAATTTTCTGGTATTTCAAAATGACGGGAAAATAAAAGAACTATTTAAAATATTCATTTATAAGGCAAAATGGCATTATATACAGAACATGATCCTTACTAATATTATAAATGCGAAAGTTACTCTGTCTGTCTGTCGCTCTTTCACGCCAAAACTACTGAACCGATCTAAATGAAAGGTAGGTTGGTAGGGTACACAGATAGTCTAGAGCCTGATAAAGGACATAGGCTACTTATTAATGCTAAACAAGGGTTGTAAAGGGGGATGAAAAGTTGTAAGGAATTATCGTCATTTTTAAAGCAAGATGCTTGAAACTTATTTTTAGGCTATTGATTAGATATAAATAAATATGACATTAAAATTTCGTGAAAAAAATACCCTTAAGGGGAAAATAAAAATAGGGAATGAAACGCTTTAGGAAAGTAACCTTTTACGCGGGCGAGGCCGCGGGCAGAAGCTAGTATTTTATAAACTAAACAAAATACAGGGTGAGGGGACCGCTCCCAAAAACAAAGACAAGTAACCCTACTAGTCCTACTTGGCCTTACCTTTTATAGGCTAGCAAAAAAACCGATTCGCATGAAAAATAAAAGTTTTTTTACAAAAATTTTTGGAAGTTTTCCACACACCATCGTATTAGGTCGTCATCGTTACAAGGCACTGTGCCTTGTAACGATAATTAAAAAAGAAATACGTAACTTTACTCAGATGAGTAAATACGCAATGTATTCAAAACTCAGATCAACTGTTCCAGAGGTGATGCCTACATGCCCGCGGTGGATGACCGCGGTATTGAGTCAATATCTAAACGCGCGCCGTTAGGTATCGGACGAACAGATATTTTGATTATTTATTGAATACGTTGCGTTTTTTCTCATCTGAGTAAAGTTCCGTATTTTTTATGAAATTATCATTACACGGTACTGTCCTAATATGATAAAATGTAGAAAAACGCAAAATATGATATAAAAAAAAAATATTTTTCATCCGAATTGATTTTTTTTCTAGCCTATCATTACAAGTAGGTCTAGTATAGTCGCCTGTTTTTGTTTTCGGGAGCGGTCCACTTCCACCCTGTATATTTAGCGTTAACAGTAAAGTTAATATATTCACACTTATTTATTCAATTTTGTGATTATTATTATTATACATTTTATGCGTATGGTCATCTCACTATATCTTTTGACGCTGTCATTAATAATAGACATTTAGCTCAGTTGGAAAATCGAGTAGTTTAATCCAAACAAACCGGAGCTTGTTTCGGATCCTTCCTTATTCTTATTTACTTTAGACCTTTTTTTATTATTTTATTAATTATTATCATTTGTCCGCATCTTTGTCTGCGTAGAAGTCGAAAATGGTTCTAATAAGATTTTTGTTTGTTTTTTACGTTATTAATTTTATTGTTATTAAATAAAATTAAAAAAACAGTGGGACGTATATGGGCTGTGATGATGGTGATGGTGATAACAATCTTTATTATAGTGTAGGGAAGATTTAATAAACACGAAAATAAAATGAAATTTTGTTATATATTATGGACACGAGGCTTTTTTCTTAGCAGGCCATGTTTTGAACACACCGCGCTCATTCCGACCGCGGCGATGGAAGGGTAGTGTGCGGCCCCATAACCTACCATCTTTTCCATCGAAATTAGGCCGACCACCGGTACCGCTTTTTTGATATCCACCTGCGATACTACACCTATTACAGTATTTCTTTGTAAACAATATCTTTTGTTGTTCTTTAGGATGCTCGAATTACCAGGCTATTCTGTGAGCTTACTCTGAAGCATACAACTGCCCATGGAAGAAGCAGCTTTCTCTCAAGTCTACTTCCGCTACCTTAAGAATTTGACCTCGAGCTTTGTTTATGGTTATTGCAAAGCAGACTTTAATGGCAAACTGCACTCTCTGAAATTCGAAGGAGTAATTTGATGGTATTTGGAGAATCCTAGGAATAAATACAGAGTCTGCTCAAGAACAACTGGTCAGTATAGTTGACCCGATTATATTGCAATGCAATGTTTTTTCTTGCAAACTGGTGGCATTGTATAATATTGGCGCGCCAGCTCTCAATTTTAAGATGTGATTTGGGAGACCGGGAGCCTTCAGGGTATTCAGGAACTCGACCGGCTGTCGGACTCAGGGATTATCACTTATTCGAAGGATTTATTTTTTAATATTCAACCCCTTTGAATGGTTTAAAATATTTGCAAGTAAATAGTATAAAACAAATCGAAATGACCGTAGTAGCGCATATAGGTAGGTGATGGCGTCTTGCGACCAATCTGATCAGCATTAACATCCTGTCTCCCTATCGTATCTTACTGATTGTTCCTAATATAACGCAGCATTTCTGTCTCGATTTTCTCAAATATGTTAATTAAACGCTGACTAAACAGCGAACAAAAATATAGCAAATGACTATCTCTCTTTCCTAATCATAATGCGGCAAAAATACCCTCGCCCGTGTAAAATTAAAACGGGGAATACATCTTATGAGCGATGGATTCCAGTTCTTCGGTGCAATGTGTTATCATGGCTCTCAATTACAATTTTCGGCTTAGAAAATTGCTGTGCAACAATTTAAAATTTAAAACTACGTTCTTCTAATCTTGAATTTAAAACTACGTCCGTATGACCACTTTATAGCTTAGAAACTTTCAAATACCGTATTAATACAGTATTGTAACTTTCGAGACATTCCAATTTTAAAGAGTAATTTCATTGTCCCAAGCTTTTATGTGAGTTCAACCTTTTCAGAGTTCCGTAACCAAAGCGTAAAACGGGACCCTATAACTAAGACTTCGCTGTCCATCCGTCCGTCCATCTGTCTATCGCCAGGCTGTATCTCATGAACCATGATAGTAAGACAGCAGTCAGACAGAAATTTTCACATATGAGGTATTTCTGTTGCCGCTATAACGACAAATACTAAAAAATTAAATGAAATAAATATTAAGCCAAAATTATTATAAGCCAAAATCACATTTGTTGAATGGGAACCCCTCCCATTAAAAAAATGTGATTTTGGCTCCTTTTTGCTCTATATATTTCTTTAGTTTCTATTTTTACTTTTTGCTATTTTAATTTATTTTTACATTATTTTTATTATATTTAAATATATTTTCTACAACACACTAACAAGAAAATATCGAGCAAGGCTCGGTCATCCAGATATTAATTTCTTAAACGAGCAATGATTTTTTTGGTAATATAAGCATAAGGCAGTTGTTATATTATTTTAAATGGTTGGTAAATTATAACCTATACCTATACACCTCAAATAGAGGGTAGAGTGGGGCAACATAGTAGAATGGTTATTTATATGACATCGTTGACCGGCTTAGACGAGAGACTATTGAGTAGTTAACCGAATTGATAGGTACCACCGCATTATTCGGGCGCTGTTCAAAATGTCGCACGTATACTATAGTCCGATTGTGGGTGAGGGAATGTTTTTTATACTCTGTCCACACCTGACCTCAACTAGGGGTATTAGGCGCAAATACTAACGGCTTTACAGCATCACCCGTCTTCACTAACCTGCCCCATCACCTCCTCAAACTAATATCAGCTTGCGTACAAGTCCGCAACTCAGTGAGACATTTTCATGTCCATCCATGAGCGTCCGCTTTCATGGAAATGTCGTCGTTTAGGTAGCAAAGCTTCGGAAACCGCTCGAGGGTTCAAGTAGAGAAGTTACGATAACAAATATGCAGTTTATTACTACATATGTAGGTACTTTCCGTGTGGTGACGGAGTAAGAATACAATTCACCACACCCTTCTATCTATCCCGTGGGTGATCGTACGAGGCGACTAAGGGATATAAAACGCATATAACATCTATGCGCGAGAAGGAAACCTCGAAACAAAACCCTATACCAACACGTCTGACCAGCGTGGTATAGTAGGTCAATTTCCCTCCCATTATGAAGGAGGCTCAAGCCCAATAGTGGGACATATACGAGCTGAGATGATGATGATGATGAGATGAGATGATGTAGGTACTTCAGTTATCATCGACTAATTGTCACAGTAATACCGTCAGATGCAACATCAAATATAACTATGTATTACCGAAGTCACTAATGAAAATAATTGAGCTGTCGCGATTTTGAAGAAATTTTTGATTTTTGTGTTGTATATAAAGAAAATACATGTTCATTAAATAAACTGTCGTCATTTTTTGGAGAAAATTTGTAATATTGTATTTTTTCATCATGTATATTTATTATAGTTCCTGTCATAGTCTGTACTGTATACCTATTACTTGTACAAAATAATTTTGATGTTTCACATTTGCCAGCAGTCACGGGTTGTATATAAGTGCTTTAGTTTTAAATAAAATATAAACGAGTTTTGATCCTTTTTTCAGACTGTTTAATATAATTTTCAATACAGTGTGTTCACAACAATGCAAATATTTGAATATTTTGTATGAACAAAGCATATATAAAAGTGTGCCACTTACCCAATTCTTCCTCATTAACTATTTAAATTTCCTTTTATATTTTATTAATTTTTAACTTTATAGTTTTAAAAATAATTCTAACAGATCGAGATGATAGTTTCATCTTCCCAAGTAAGTCAATACTTATATCTTATTCTTCGCTCATATATTTATATATTAGGGTGGCCCAAAAAAACCGCCAATTTTCTTTTTGAGTATCGAGTGAAAAAAATTGAAATGATTTTTTAAATTAAAAAAAAATTGGAGAGTCCTCTTAAATTTCTTTTTGAGCTGCCCTTTGGAGAGGGCTCTTGAAACATCAAAAACTATAATTTTTTCACTTGAGACTCAAAAAAAAATAGTTGTTTTTTTGCGCCACACTAATTTATATTTATACCTACATCCCATTGTTGATTACAAGCTTCCTTATATGTGCCACTGTTGGTTACGAGCCCCCTTCACGATGAAAAAGATTGACATATGTATATAATGTTAGCCAGACAGGTTTATGTAAAGTTTGCTTTCTCCTACAATAAACTATCTACTTATTTTTGCCTTTCGCGACAGCCGCGGGAAAACAACGAATAGTCGTATTATAATTAAGTCACTACAAAAAAAAAATACATATATAAATTTAAAGTACGTGAACTCAGATATATTTAAATTATATTGTCTAATAGGATTTTTTTTTTTCAATTATTAAATTTTATCATAAGTTTTTATAGATGTCAAATATTTTCACCGAAAGGATAGGCAGTGTTGTAAAGGGAAAAATGTGATAAACAAAACCCTCAACCCCAGCATTTAGTAGGTTGAAAGGTAAGAAGCGCACAGGCTTTAGTAGGTGTAAAATAACATAGCTATAAAACTTGTGAAAGCCGGGCAAAGCTGTCTAAGCCATATGCGGCTACCAGTTAAAACCACGACGCAAAAAAAAAACTATGTAAATGGCTGAACTATGTCGAGAGCTCAGTCTCGACCTAGTTTGCTAACGCTATTAAAGACTTAAGAAATATAAAACTAAAACATATTGATAATAGGTATACGCATTCTATTCCGTAGTAATTCCCACGGCTATTGTATGTGATAATTAATAAGAATAATCAGTTAATAACTGGATAATCAAGGCCATTCGCGCAACTAGAACAAAAACGCTTTCTGACCAGACTCTCAAATTCATGGAGATGAGAAGGTAATGATGGTACAGTCTTCAGCTGATTGGTCCAAACTCAGGCAGCTTAATACCCAATGCGTTGGGAATGCGATTCTCGAAGTTGTCGATTACTATGTTTACCTAGGACAAACAGTCCAGTTAGGTAGATCCAATTTCGAGAAAGAGGTCACCCGACGAATACAACTCGGCTGGCAGCGTTTGAGAATATAATATAAAATATATATAGGAGGATCTTCTCGTTTATTATTCTGCAGTGTCTGAAAACAAAGGTTTATAACCAGTGTGTGTTACCAGCGATGACTTACGGCACCGAAACGTGGTCTCTAAATGTCGGCCCCATAAAAAGGCTCAAAGTAGCTCAACGTGCTATGGAGAGGCCTATACTCGGTATTTCTCTACGTGATAAACTCTGGAATACGGAAATCTGTAGAAGAACGGTTGTAACCGACTTAGCCCGAAAAATTAGCAGTTGAAGTGGAAATGGGCAGGCCACAACGCTCGACGGACCAACAACCGTTGGGGAAGAAAGGTTCTAGAGTTGCGACCACGAATCCGACGTAGCGACCGGACGACCCCTCACCAGGTGGACTGATGACATTACCAAGGTCGCAGGAAACCGTTGGTTGCAGGTGGCACAGGACCGTTGCGAATGGCATTCTCGTGGGGAGGCCTGTGTCCAACAGTGGACGCTTACTGGCTGATGGATGGATGGAACTAGATAATTAAAAACAAAAAATTGGTTAACAATAGAATATAAATTAAAAACAAATCAACATATGGTAGGTATTGGTGCACGTACTGAAAGTACCTTTATGTTTGCCAATATCTTCTTCTCCTACCAAGCTCATGTTCCAGTTACAGTTAGACTCCAGTCTACTCCAGATAGAAAAAAATACGTTAGTATAACGTTATAGTCAGACTTATTAGTATAGGATTTTATTTTGAACTTTTCTTGTTTTGCAGTGATCTTATACTCATATTCCTTACTCGATTTTTACGATACGTCAAGAAAGGATTAGTGACCATAATGTTTGTTTCATTCTATCGACATGCGAGGAGGCTACAAATAAAGGCACAAGGTAGGCATTAGACTAATGGCATAAAATTTACTATACCTACTTGTTTTTGATCACAGACTTGCGGTTATCCGATTGTCCCCGAGGGACCTTCTATAATCAACTCTCCAATATGCGGCTCATACTTGTTCATGATGCTGTTAGAATCGTATCTCTGGGGAAGATGTGATATTTCGACACCCGATAGCAGATTGCAGTCTGTGAAAAGTACAAAAGAAATCTATGACTATATAGTGGTTGGCGCTGGCACTGCAGGATCTATTGTAGCAGGTAGATTAAGCGAATGCGGCAAATACAAAGTGAGTTATTTTTATCAATATTTTTAAGAGATGATTTGTAATATATGGAAGTTATATTGTAAATTGTTCGGACACGGCATACAGCAAATTTCCCTACATAACTTAGCTGTAGTGAAATATCACGTGTTATACACATGTCGGTGAATAGGTGAATTCTAAACCAATGAATAAGGGCGTGTGAGCTGTACTTGCCGTTGCCAGGCAACGATTTCGCGCGCGCCATGATAACCGCCCAGCTCGGCTAGCCAGCTGCCAGTTATAATATTATTAAGCACAGTGTCAATAGCTGACTTCCAAGATTCATTTGTTAGTAACGAAGAGTCTTGCTTATCCGTGGTCTGTGGACAAATTACATATATGTGCAACTAGCTGTTTCCCGCCGCTTCGCCAGCGTGGATATACGTATACTCGTATTAAAATATTGCTAGTTATTTGAGAAGTCAAAAAGTAATTATACTACCGGCACGCTATGATGGCCGTTTTGACGTTTGTCCACTCATGAAGTTTCATATTTATAGTAATTACATTTGAAGGAGCAAATTGCTGTTCTTTATTATCAATAGTGACGTGCAGTTAGTCATAAAATTTATCGAATGTATTATTTTAGGACACAAAATTTATTTACTATATTGATTTCTAAACTATATATATTAGGGTCCCGCGTACATTCATTTTTTATTTTTATAAGATTATAATTATTGGTGTACTTATTTACCACACATCTCGGTATTTGTTTTTCGAAATTCACAATTAAAAAATATGAAATTTAATACGATCGTCACATAGGATCATTTATATTTTATACTTTTGTTTTATTAAACCTTTTTAATCAGGTACTACTTGCAATAAAAACATAGATTTCATTACCTATATTTTTTTCGAGAATAAACTGATATTTCACATCACTATTGTAGTATGTCAAAACGGCCATCATAGCGTGCCGCAACTGTAGTTAGATAATGTCTTAAGTTAAAAAAGAACTAAAAAGTAAAAAATAATATGTTTTATAGATATACTAGCAGACACGGCCACGCGTTGCTGTGGCTAAGATAGCCTCAGTAATACGTGGTGGTTATGCTAATAAACAGATACCGCCATCTGTTATAGTCGTTTGGAGATAACAGATAATTGTGACTGTCAAATAATAAACAAATAATTTGCAATAAAATAATATTGCGACTATAAATTGAGATGGAAGCTATCCTATCTTTTAAGTTGGATCAAACTGCACATGCTGTGCAAATATGATTAAAATTGGTTAAGTACTTTAAGAGTCCATTGCGGACAAACAACGTGATGCGTAATTTATATATATCAAGATTATATAAATGACTAGCTTTCGCCCGCGGCTTCGCCCGCGTGTTACGTCGTTGCTTAGGCCCACAATACGCCCTTCCCATCTTATCGTGATATTTTCCTAAATATTGAAATCTACATTAAATATTGAAAGCGACAAATATCACTATTTAGATAAGAATTAACTAAATGCTCTAATTCCGCGTGGTAACGGAGTAAGAATACAATTCACCACCCCTCTGTGCCTGTGGGAGATCATAAAAGATGACTAAGGTATACAATACAAATGCATATAACATCTATGCAAGAGAAGGAAAACTCAACTAAATTACCTTATACCAACACATTTAACTAGCGTGGTGTAGTAGGTCAATTTCTCTTTTAGTGTGAAGGAGGCTCGAGCCCCTTATAATTTAGGATATATTGGCTTCCATATAAAGAGTAAACTGTCGCTATTTTTTGTTCAGAACTATTTAAAATAAACTATACGTTATCTTCGTGTGAATTCTACAGTTTAGGTAGCGCTCGCCAATGTAATTCAGATGGAAAGAATTATATTATATTGCTTAATAACAAATAGTTATTATTGCAAATGCTAAAAAGAAAAAATAAAGCCGGTCTCTAAAGTAACTTGTTATTTCTGTTTATTATTATAATTGACATTTTACATATAAAAAAAGAGTGAATTTAATTTAAGATTAATATTTAATTTTTAATGTCACACCTGTGTTAGACAGCTATCCCTGGCATACGCGTGCACAAACAAATGAGTAGAGAATAGCGGCGTAGTATCACGGCATGACACATTTACTTTAGTACCTACCCAATCTATCATTTCCTGTAGTCGACACAATTTTACTGCCAAGACGCACAAAAAGATGTTTTACAAACTTTCACTACCTATCTATATATACAAGTATGTTATTAACAAATCGATAGTGCTGTCAAAAATACAACAATCATCAACGATGACTGCCCTCACGCCTTTTCTTCTGTTCGGGTCGCACAATTGGCGATCATAGATTTCTAGTCATATGCGCCCGGTTGCTGCCTGACCACAGCACTGCGTATTCTTATTGTCCTAACTTTTGAAATATTGTACCAAACGACACACGGTAAAAGACAAAAAATATGTACTTTAAATATCGAAAGCAATAAAAGCATTTGTTTGCATAAGAATCAATTAGTTACTATAAAATGTGCATCGGCAATAAATACCAAATTATTTTGTATTTTTAATGTACTATTTTAACGATAAATGCTTACACATTAAAAATAGATATATCCTGTCGCGAACTTTTTTGTAGAACTATTTAAGAGGTACATTTCCACAATACATAACATTCGTCTGAGTTCCAAGATCTTTGCAGCGTATGCAAAAATAGCTCGCAGACGGGTGATTTTTTCTGTCTTAAGCAATTTTTATCGTTATATTTTAGCCAATTTACAAAATATCTTTATAAATTATAGCCTATGTGTTATTCTGATGTGTAGTCTATATTACTATAAAGTTTCATCAAAATCCATTCGGTAGTTTTTGCGTAAAAGAGCAACAAAGATGTTCACATCCATACATTATTACAAACTTTCGCGTTTATAATATTAGTAGGATAATACATTATTTTTAACTTTGTTTTCCTTTTGAACTAAGTATAAGTTTATTTCCGTGTGGTAACGGAGTTAGAATACAATTCACTATCCCCCGATCTTACCCGTGAGTGACCGTAAAAGATGACTAAGGGATAAAATATGCATATAATATCTATGCAAGAGAAGGAAAACTCGACATAAAATCCTATATCCACGTCTGTGATGTGTGATGATTATAAGTTTATTTTAATTTCTTTTACATATATTATTATTTAAACTTTTTAGCATTATGTAACACTAAAATACATACATACATACATATCATCACGCCATATCCCTTGCAGGGTAGGCAGAGAGAACAGAGTGCCAGAGAACTCTATCCTTGCATACTTCACTCGCTTCCTCAACATTCATAATTCTCTTCATACACGCTCGCCGGTTTCAGAGACTCTTGACTTCACCTTCCTTCAGTACGTGACCAATCTGGTCTAGGTACGTTAGTCTCGGTCTCCCCCGGTACCTACATCCTTCCACTGTCGCATTGTATATCTTCTTAACCAGACGTTCATTCGGCATTCTTTCCACATGTCCGAACCATCGGAGCATTCCCTTTCGCATCTTTACACCAATACTCTCTTTCATTCCTACTCGCTCTCTTACGTCGTCGTTACGAATGCGGTCGGTCAGCCTAACTCCACATATTTTCCGTAGAGATCGCATTTCGACCGCATTAATTTTACTTTCATGCTCTTTTCTGCATAGCCAACTCTCGCTTCCATATCGTAGTGTTGAGACAAGCACTGCGTTATGTATTGCTACACGTGCCTTCTGGCTGAGGTGGTGGCTACCGACAATTTGTCCCAACGCTCCGTTCACTCTATTTCCCGCATTCACTCTTCGCTCTATATCAGTGTTGTACCTTCCATCGTAGATTTTCCAAAAATGCTGAAATATGTAATTTTTATTTAATATTGAGTAGGCAAATACGTATTTTTACGGATTAACTTCAGAAATGACGAAGTTTCGTTCAAACGTGCAACCCTTTAACACACTTAGGCGAGAAATTTACAAAAATGCTGAAGTATATTTCTTTATTTAATGTTAAATAGCCAAATACAAATTTTCACGGAACTTAATTCAAAACTGACGAAGTTTCATACAAACTTTCAATCCCATGTTACACCCTTAGGAAATTGCCGAAAATGTTAAAACATGTGCTCTTTTAACGTCTATAAAGCTAGCATGACAAAGTGAGCAGAATCGTTTAAAGAAAAGTGCAAAAATTAGTGCTCATTTAGTGCTAATTTAGTGCCAAAAACTTAAATTTGATGCTCTCATAGATTCGCAAAAAATGAGAACACTGTTAGCTTGTAATTAAGCTAGCAGTGTATTCCCTAAAACGCCTATATTGAATTTAGTGCTCGATTAGTGCTGGCAGTACGTGATAAAAAATTTGGCAAAACAATTATTTTTTTTATTTTGTCATTCAAAACTGCCAGTATGACAGTCTGAGCAAGTGACCGGATTGAATACGTCAATCTGGATCAAAAATCTATGATTGTCAAGGGTTAATAATTTAGTGCTCGATTAGTGCTGGCAGTATGTAATTAGTAATTTGAAAAAAAAAAAAAAAAAAATATTAATTAATCAAAACTGCTAGTATGACAGTCTGAGCAACTGACCGGATTGAATACGTCAATCAGGATTTAAAATCTATGATTGTCAACGGTTAATAATTTAGTGCTCGATTAGTGCTGGCAGTATGTGATAAAAAATTTGAAAAAAAAATATTTTTTATTTTTTGTCAATAAAAACTGCCAGTATGACAGCCTGAACAAGTGACCGGATTGAATACGTCAATCTGGATCAAAAATCTATGATATTCAAGGGTTAATAATTTAGTGCTCGATTCGTGCTGGCAGTATGTAATAAAAAAAAATAAAAAAATATTTTTTTTTTATTTTTTGTCAATCAAAACTGTACGCCAGTACGACAGTCTGAGCAGGTGACCGGATTGGATACGTCAATCTGGATCAAAAATCTATGATTATCAAGGGTTAATAATTTAGTGCTCGATTAGTGCTGGCAGTATGTGATAAAAATTTGAAAAAAAAAATATGTTTTTTATTTTTTGTCAATCAAAACTGCCAGTATGACAGTCTGAGCAAGTGACTGGATTGAATACGTCAATCTGGATTAGTTATTAATGATTATCAAGCACTAAATTATTAACCCTTGATAATCATAGATTTTTGATCCAGATTGACGTATCCAATCCGGTGACTTGCTCAGACTGTCGTACTGGCAGTTTTGATTGACAAAAAATAAAAAAAATATATTTTTTTAATTTTTTTTATCACATACTGCCAGCACGAATCGAGCACTAAATTATTAACCGTTGACAATCATAGATTTTTAATCCTGATTGACGTATTCAATCCGGTCAGTTGCTCAGACTGTCATACTAGCAGTTTTGATTAATTAATAAAATTTTTTTTTTTTTTTTCAAATTACTAATTACATATTGCCAGCACTAATCGAGCACTAAATTATTAACCGTTGACAATCATAGATTTTTAATCCTGATTGACGTATTCAATCCGGTCACTTGCTCAGACTATCATACTGGCAGTTTCGATTGCAAAAATAAAAAAAAATATTTTTTTTTTTTTCAAATTACTAAGTACATACTGCCAGCACTAATCGAGCACTAAATTATTAACCCTTGACAATCATAGATTTTTGATCCAGATTGACGTATTCAATCCGGTCACTTGCTCAGACTGTCATACTGGCAGTTTTGATTGACAAAATAAAAAAAAAATTGTTTTGCCAAATTTTTTATCACATACTGCCAGCACTAATCGAGCACTAAATTCCCTATACATTGCTTTAGTCCTATACCGCGTTAATATAGGCGTTTTAGGGAATACACTGCTAGCTTAATTACAAGCTAGCAGTGTTCTCATTTTTTGCGAATCTATGAGAGCATCAAATTTAAGTTTTTGGCACTAAATAAGCACTAATTTTTGCACTTTTCTTTAAGCGATTCTGCTCACTTTGTCATGCTAGCTTTATAGACGCGCTTTTTTAGTTAATATTAAATAGCTAAATACAAATTCAGTTAAAAACAATCTGAAACTTTAATATTTGTTTGAGTATTTTTAATTACCGTCCTTAATTTTCCAGACTTAAATTAGACTATATTTCATCATTCAGCCCTTTGGCGTCCACTGCTGAACGTACGTCTACCTCATCCTTCGCTACTGGGTGCGGTCCTGTGCATCCAATGACTCCCAGTACCTTTCACCAAGTTAATGGTCCACCTAAGAACCTTTCTTCCCATCGGTTATCAGCATGCTAATTCTTCGTGCTATGTCGGTTATACCTGTTCTTATGTGTGTCGGTTACACCTGTTCTTGTGTGAGTCGGTTACACCTGTTCTTGTGCAGATGTCCGTATTGCTTAACCTACCCTCGCAAAGAAATCCCGAGAATAGCCTGTTCCATTAAACACTGAGCGGCTTTGAGCCTAATCATGAGGGCTACATTTAAGGACCATCTTTCTGTGCAATAAGTCATCACTAGTAACATGTATTTTTCATAAATCTGGGTTTCCAGACACAGATATATTGTATGAAAAGATCCTTTTAAGTTTTCTGAACCTGGCCCTATCAGGTTAGACTCATCGGTTGAACTCTTTCTAGAAATTGTATCTACCTAACTGGACTGTTTGTTCAAGGTAAAATAATAATCGAATTTCAAGAATCGCATTGCCAACTAGGATCTATATTGGAATGACATAGGTATTTGACATGACTTTCATCTAATGTTCATTCCTACACCAGTTAGTTGAGATACCCTACTAAGATCGTTGAGCAGGATGCTAAGGCTCGACATCAATTCTGCCATAACGACAATATCGTCTGCAAATCGAGGTGAGTTTTGTATTCGCCGTTGTTGTTGATGATAAGTCCTGTCCAGTCTAAGAATTTGAAGACATCTTCCAATGGAGCAGTGAACAGATTCAGAGAGATGACGTTTGCCTATCTTACACCTTTCTGCAATTGGATCAATTTCGTACTCTTATCCCGGATGCGGATCGATATTATGGCGTTCCTATACAAACACTGTATATATGCGATTATACTCCTCGGTCTTCTGGATAATCTACCAAACCATGTGGATGTGGTCTATGATACTCTTTCGCCTTTTCGGAAACTGAAGTCATCGCTCGCAGCTTACACGTGAGTCGATTTGTAATGACTCTCGAAAACAACTTGTAGAAGTGGCTTATGAGTGAAATAGGTCTGACTCTGTAGTTTTGTAGAAGAGCTTTATCGCTCTTGTTGAAGATCAGCACCACCACACTCCTGGTCCAGGACTCTCCAACTTTACTCCCGAGAATGACGGAACCAAATAACTACTAAAGTGCCTTCTTAGTTGTTTGAAAGACATTCTGATCTGATATTCGGGGTTTCTTCGCTATAGTGCTGAGTTAGCTTCGTCTGGGATGTTGGATCAAGCCGACAATAGGGTTCTGGCATGATTTATATAACTGCGGACTTCAGCTTATTCAGCATTTGACTATTTCCAATAGACGAATCTTGTGCGAACAACCTAGTTCCATGGTTTCGCTCTATTGTTTCTAATGCCAAGTGAGTTAAATCGGCTAATATCGAGTCGCACGGACCCGGAAAGCTGTTTATTAAGCTGCCTATATTTGGACCAATTGGACGAAGACTGCAACGTCATTTCTTTTCTTCGCACCATGAGCTGGAGAGTCTGATCAGAAACTATTTTAAGTCTAACAGCGAGGCGAACCTTGAAAACCTTCGACCCACCTTCATCAAGCGTGACCACTCGACTTTTGTATGGATTACCTCGTACCACGCGGTGATCATTCAGGTTTTAATCCTGTTGAACACTGAGACATTAAATATCTGTCGTCTAAGATAAATTCTCGTTTTTTCCATCACCATCGGGGCTAATCCAGGTCCATTTCATTTGTGGCCACTTCCTGAAGAAGGAATTTATAATAAAGAGGCTTCCCTGACCAGGAAAACAGCTAGTTTCTGCCCATGTTGTTCCCTTATTCATGTCCATATTGCCCCACCCTTATCTCATCACTTTGCCCAGTTTCGCGTTAAAGTCTCCCATAGCCACCGGGAAATAGGTTTTGGACGCGTGTATGTATGTCCTTGTAAAAGGCTTCCACCTCATCGTTGGAGTATGTCAAGAACAATGCGTAACCCGGCGGATGTGTATGACCGTCAACGCATACCGTTTGATAATTCTGAGTATAAGGTACGCTATCCTTGCTTTGTGTACGAGCGATAAACCCTATACCGCCTTGAGATGGGTAACCGAATTATTCATAGGAGAGGAGAGTTTAGCCCTAAACCTCACCATATATCACCAGGGGAAAACCTCTTGTAAAAACAAAATGCTTAAAAACATTACTTGATGAATGCCCCCTACCCTAAACGTACTATATAACAGTAAGATTTCTAACCAGTTTCGTTCATAACACCAGTTTGCCACAGATTAACTGTCAGAGATATCGCAATCCAATCAGATAACTATATTTTAGAATTAGACCAAATGTCAGGCTATTTACGGATACTATATGTCTATATCAACTATCACAAATGTTAACACACATTCTATTCTCCCTTTATGGGTTAGAGTTGCTAAAAACTTATTCATCCTTTTTTTTCTTATGACGCAATGAGACGAGCAAGCGGCCTACCTAATCGCAAGTAGCAACTGCCGCTCATGGGTCTCAGCAATTCCAGAGCCACACCTAGGGCCCTCCCTATAATAAGGCTTGGAGAAAATGGAATGAGGATAGAAAATAAGGCGTAAGAGAGATTAGGCCTCCTTGCTACTACTCAGATCTCTCTATTTATCATTTGTAAAATTCTAATATTTATCATCTCATCTAAATCTATTTTCAGGTGCTATTACTAGAAGCTGGTGGACCAGAACCGATTGGAGCACGAGTGCCATCCTTCTATAGAACGTTTTCGAACTATGAAAATGTAGATTGGGGTTATCGAACTGAGCTTGGCAATTACTGTCTTGATCAAGGAAACAAAGGATGCTCTTGGCCACGAGGAAAAGTTTTAGGTTGGTGATAATATAACAAAATGTGTATTTTCTTTAGTTTTACGCCTTCATACTTAAAAAAAATTTCATGCAGCGTAGCGGATCGTAGCTCCGCGCCAATGTTCGCCTACAACTGACGCGCGGTTGTAACGACAATATGTATTCTAAGTTTGAAAATGTATGGCGGAGCTTACGTCAGTCTTCGCCTTTCGCCTTCTCGTCTTTTATAATATATAAATAAATTCAAAAAGTTTGATCCTTTACCAATTTATCTATAAAAACAACCTCCTTATTGCATATATCTGTAGATTCTTTTCATCGTCATCATCAGCTCACATACGTCCCATTTCTAAGCTTAAACCGTCTCTACAGAAGAAGAGGAATTGATCTACTGTACTACACTGATCAGACCGGTTGGCATCGGGTCTTGTTTCGAGTTGTTCTTCTCTTGCAAAGATATCTGCATATAATATGTATATCTTGGTCGTCTTTTGCAAAACATTTTTAATGTAGTTTATTGTTATTGGAGGTATATTATTCCTACATTATTGATATTCTTATTAAATGAATGAAAAAAAACGTGATTAAATTTCCCCTCAGGTGGATGTAGCGTTTTGAACGGTATGATGTACCACCGAGGCCACGCTGCGGACTACGACGGTTGGGTAGAAGCCTGCAACTGTACCAGTTGGTCCTGGGAAGCGCTTCAACCCTATTTTGATATGAGTGAGGGTAATAGAGAAATTGGTACCTTGGTCAGCTCGGCCTACCATTCAAGTACTGGAAAAATGCCTGTACAAAGGGTAATTAAATACTCTTTTATTTGACGTTCTTTTTGTTTCGACACTTTATTATGAAGACAATTTTTTTTTCAAAACGTACATATAAACAAAATAACTTCACTACAAAAGAGTGCAGATTGATAACAAAAGCTATCAAGGGCATATTATATATTAACTGCACAGAAGACATAGTAGTTAAGATAATTTAGCATTGTAAGTACCATGTTAAATTTCGTAGGCTCGTGCGATCTGCAAATTATTGTTCTGAATCTGGGTATAATTTATGTTCGCTAATTTCATATTTGTAAATTCCCTCGTAATACAAGGACTATTTCCTTCGTGCAGGATGTTTTTTTTTATAGAAAAAAGTCTTTTGTCATGGCGCTTCCGTTTCAAGGAGTAACTTTCCGAATTGCAGAAATCAAGCACAGTCCAGTTTGGGAGTTATTTGGAGGACAAAGTCAAATTGGCAAGTAGAAAGCTGGGCGTCCTAAATAGAGCCAGGTGGTACTTCACACCGAGACAATGTCTTGTGCTATACAAAGCACAAGTCCGCCCTCATGTAGAGTACTGCTCACATTTCTAGGCAGGCGTGCCCAAATACCAGCTAAACTTACTTGACTCCCTGCAAAATCGTGCTGTTCGAATCGTAGGTGATCCCAATCTTACGAAAAGACTGTAGTCGTTGGAGAGCCGGAGAGATTTTGGGCACTCTGTGTACTCTACAGGCTGTTTGACTTGGTACTATCGTCATCGTTTAATCACTGTACCACTCGACACCACAGCAGGATTCATCCATTTCACCTGGAAACGATACGGTCGTCAACTGTACGTTTTCAGCGATCATTTCTCCCACGTACATGCAAGATCTGGAATGACCTACCTGCTGCTGTTTTTCCCGAGCGCTTCACGATAGGCAGCGGCCTAGCTATGACCTGGTATTGTAAAGATCCATGAGCGGCAGTGTCACTTACCATCAGGTGTGCGTCTTGCTCGTTTGCCAGCGACAATAAAAAAAAAAAACCTTAGTAAGATCGGCCCCGATCTGTCGGACGTCCAAATCGTTTTCCGGAATGAGTGTTGGACGATCGCGTCCTTGCTGCGCCTGAAATCCGTGGTCGCGGAGGCGGTCACCATAGGAGGTATTTTAGCAGTGTCTTTCAACATCTGCAACGCATTCAAGAGTCTGCTATTCAGCTGCATCAGCGAGGCGCTCCGGTATCACGGGGTGTCTCTATACCTGAGGCGGCTGGTGGCAGACTATTTGGAGAGGCGCAGTGTACTCTAGGTGGACCAAGTAGAGGATGATGTGCGAATGCCCATGTCGTGCGGTGTCTCACAGAGGTCAGTCTTAGGTCTGACCCTATGGAATATCGGCTACGACTGGACATTACGAGGTAGTCTCTCTCCCGGGCTGGACGCAAATTGTTACGCTTTTTTTGGCAGGCTATGGGTTGGACAAACACAGGCCTTTACGTCCGGGGCGATGGAAGGACGGCGCGTGGCCCCATAATATACCGTATTCCCTCCCCATCACCACTAGTACAGCTTCCTTAACATCTGTAGCCAGCCCGGCGGGTTATACTTTCGAGTACTATGCCCCGTCGATGCCCCAGCTAGCTGCCGGGGCATTGCCCTCACGCGATCATCCTCTCTGCGGGTTAACCGACAATTTGCCGGGCCAATCGCCCGCGGCCTCGGATAGGACGGCAACAGGCGCAGGTACTCGTCGACGGCAAAAATAAGCTGTTATATATTATATGTAAATATGTTTACAGTTTAAATATCAACCACCTGAGATACATACATTTTTACAAATATGCAAAGAAGCGGGATTCAAGGTCATAGCAGATATGAACGACCCAAATACCCCTGAAGGATTTACCATTGCACAAACATTTAATGAGTAAGTATACATTATTTAGTCGTTATTGCAGTAAGATGATGTACGTAAGAAGAATACAAAGTGTCATAACGCCATATTTACCCCTAGGGTCGTAAAAACCTTGACCACCGAAGACAAAGATCGGGTACCGGTGGTCCGCTCGCACGGCGAAGAGAGAGGATTTTACGGTGGGTCTATGGGGTCACGCGCCGCCTTCTCCGTCACCCCGGACCGATTCGGCGGGGCGAGACGCACCCATAGCCTACCAATAAAAAAAAAAAAAAAAGGGTCGTAAAAACCTTCCAGTAACCCACTCGCACGGCGTCGAGACGTATATGTAAGGCGGATCTACGGGATCGTCCCCGAAACAAAAAAAAAAGGTCGTAAAAACTGGCTCAAGGGTTGCCAGGAGAATATGCAGCATTACAATTCTGGAAAAGTTATAATACTACAATCACCATCCCACTTACTATGGTTTTTATGGTATTATAAAGCGTTATGTGGCCGTATATATGTATATAGCCATATGACCAAAGCGTATATTTGGTCACTATTAGATTCGTTAAACATGAGCGATTTAAACATGATAAGATCAGCAGCAACTCGCATTTGTGTGTCCTTAAGTAGAATGTCTGCTTTACCATCTAGCGTTTATCACGTATATATCAGTAAGATCCTTGGACATTGAGAAGACTTAGTAAGATAGCTGTTGTAGTCTAATGATGAATATACTATAAACGAAGAGACACTTCACCGCGTTACCGAAGTCAAGGATTTAGGTGTAGATTTTACTGCTGGCTTAAACTTTTGAAAACACGTAATGATTGTATGTAAAAAGGCCTAGGATTTGTATTACGACAAGCAAATAACTTTAATAATATCGAAGCCTTAAAAGCATTGTTTGAAGCTCTCGTGAGAAGTCACTTGGAAAGCAATTCGATTATTTGGTCTCCGCATGAAACCAAGTACAAAAAGATGTTATTTTTTCGCCAAAAAAAAAAAAAAAAAAGAGCGTATACAAAATAAATTTATTAGATTTTTATATTTGAAACAATATGGTGTGTATCTCGGATATCCTCTTCTATATCCTACACTATTTATTCTGGGTATGTTGGGTTAGAGTAAGTTAGAGGTAAGAAGAGAATTAGCTTCGGCCTTATATATATTTAAATTGTTGCGAGGTGCTTCGAATAGTCAAGCAATCCTGGAAACTATTTAATTGTATGTTCCGGGAGAATGTGTTGCCAGACGACGACAGCCACAGTTATTTAAATTACCGCAAGCGCGTACCAACCTACTGCAGCTGGCACCGTTGACGCGGGCCCTAAGGGTGCTTAACTCGATTGCTGACCGACTTGATATATATTTTCATGTTCATTGAGTGAATTCACAAAAGCTATTTATGCACTTTTAAGTTCTGAAGATGTATAATTATAATTTTATATATTAGGTATATTTAGAATTTAAATTAAATAATGATATTATTTTGATTTTAATAATTTAGATTTTAATGAGATTATTTTAATCTTTAATAATTATGTTTTTTATAATTTGTATACTTTCATTGAATTAGGTACCTACTACCTGTAATGATGGTTGTATGTGGTAAATGAATAAATCAATAAATGATTCTAATTATTAAACGCACATTAATATATTTTGTAAACTGAAAAAGGAAATACTAAAGAGAAGACAAGCAAAGATCAATCATTAACAGAAAGCTACTTAAGTCAGCTTGTGTCCAAAATTATCATTCATTACATAAAAGTATATTTATTTTACTTTTATGTATGTAATGAATGATAATTTTGTATATATATATACAGAGTGGAAGTGGACCGCTTTTTTTTTCAGATAGAATTTTAAGTTTTTTCACATCCCATCGTATTAGGACAGTGCCATGTAACGATAATTGATAACGATTTTTTTTCTAGCCTATCATTACAAATAGGACTAGCAGGGTTACCGGTCTTTGTTTTCGGGAGCGGTCCCCTTCCACCCTGTATATATAGAAATAGAAAGGAATTCTATGTCGCGAAAGTAAACTATACAATTGAACTGACGTAACCGAAGCGAAGTGAGGGCGGATCGCTAGATTTATATAAAAATGAAAATTAAATAATGAATTTGAAATATGTATTATTTATATTTCAAATTCAATTTTATATTTTTAATCAATTTTCTATATACGAGTAAGATAAAGGTAACCTTGTGAATAATTCAGTCTAAAAGATTATCTAAATGTGTAACAAAAACAGTCTCAACACTTTGGACTGCTAAGACTTTTATTCTTACGGGGGCATTCCTTTACTATGAAGTGGGCCAGTCGAACTGAAATAGCTCTATAATCTATTTGATGATATAACCTTCATACTTGTAAATTAAATAATTATTATTTCATAGCAATGGTCAACGATATACAACGGCACGTGCATACTTGTCTCCGCAGTATTCCAATCTGAGCGTTAAGATGCACGCCCACGTAACCAAAGTGATATTCAAAGGAACTCGAGCAGTTGGTGTGAATTATCTGGACAGCAGTGGTAAATTAAGGGTTGCACGTGCTTCTAAGGAGGTAATATCTTATTAGTCATTAACACAAATACATCAATACAAAGTACAGATAAATTTGAAAGTGTAGTGTCTAAACCAGTCCTAGAATTCGTAACCGTGATATGACGTTCAGCGGTTTTACGCCTTTACTACTAGCCAACGAGGCTGTAGACTTAAATATTTATGGACATAAAATAAGATCAATTGAAACCGATAGAGATCACAATCAATAGTATATATATTTATTATAACACAGTCCCACATCTATAGTGAATGGTTATCCAAACAAAAGTTATCATTATTTTACTCTGCGAAATGATTCCGATTTGGCAAATCAAAGCATAAAACTTTTCTAAAATGAAAACATATGTTTTTCAGGTTATATTAAGTGCAGGCGCCTTGAATAGCCCTCAAATTTTGATGCATTCAGGAATTGGACCCAAGTCTACTTTGAAAAAATTCAATATACCAATAGTCGCTAATTTACCAGTTGGCCAAAATTTAAGAAACCATGTCGGTGCTACAATTTATTTTGTAATAACTAACAAAAACAACACAGAAGTTTTGGATTGGAATGTTTTCACTGAATATATGTTGACGAGGGGAGGACCTATGAGTGGTACTGGATTAACACAGGTAATATTTTAAAATTACACTCACAATGACAATGATCAATAGTTTTATACTTTTAGTAGTGACTTAATTGTCATCCTGCTCTTATCCCAATTTATTTGAGGTCCTCTCCTTCCATATGTCCTCTCGTTTCCTCCTGTCACATGTCCTCTCCTTCCATACTACCCTATCAGAAGTCATCTCTGTCCTTGTCTATCCACGTACACGCAGTCAATCTATCTTTTCTTCGGTCTTCCCCCTAGGCCACCGACGACAAAGACCGGGTTCCGGTGGCCCGCTCGTTCGGCGAAGAGAGGTACATTGCAGGGCGGATCTATGAGGTCGCGCGCCGCTTCTGTCGCCCCGGCCTACAACATTCATACTTAAAACTTTCCTCACAACATCACTTTCATTCCGTCTCATCACACGTCCATACCACGTCAAGCGTTCACTACTTAGCTTATCCGTCACTGGCGCAACTTTTAAACTTTCTCTTATACTTTTATTTCTTATTTTATCCATTCTCGTCACACCGCACATCCATCTCAACATTCGCATCTCCGCTCCATGCAGTCGTCTCTCATCCGCCGGTTTTGTAGCCCAACGTTCTGAACTATACAGTAAAGCAGGCCTTATTAAAGTTTTGTAGACTTTTTCCTTTAATTTAAAGAGTACTCGGTAGTTGTATCAGTAAGCTGCCGCCATTCCATCCATCCCACATCAATTCTGTGCCGATATCGAAAGTTCGAACATACTGGGATAAGTACTCCATCTAGAAATAGGGGTGTAATATATATATATATATAAACTGAAGTAGAACGACAACAGTTTATGCATCATATTTTTTTTGTTATTTTTTTTATAAGACGCCACTCTGCATTAAGCAAATAAACGCAGACAAATTATACTTAACTCTCTGCGCAGAATTACACTTTGTGGAACACCGAAACTATTGTCCTGCGTAGGAATTGAACGGCACTGACATGAAAAGTCGATATCTTAACTACGCCATCTGTTAGTCGATGAATAAAGTAATACAGATGAGAACTTCATGTTTATAAAATAAAACTTTGTTAAACAGATGACTGGTTTATTATACTCAAGTTTAGGCAACAGAAGTCGCAATCAACCGGATATGCAAATATTTGCAAACGGGCTGTATGCAGAATGTTCTAAAACTGGCGCCATAGACGAACCGGTAACATCTTGTCAAAATACGCCTAACATATCGTAAGTATTAATTATAAGAAAACCTAATTGTATATTACCAAAGAAATATATAATATGTTTGAGTAGCATGAAAAAGAGAAAATCTTACCGAGATTTTATCTAGGCTTTGCTTTAAACATATAAGTTCTTGAAATTACTTTGATCCATCTATACATCTATCAGTCTAGTGACGTCCAATGTAGACCCGCTACCCAGGGATGGGGTGATAATGTCGTAATCGCTACGGCCAAAGCGGGTTAGCGTACCCAGTATTATGAATTTCCAAGAAGAGTGCTGCTCTCCTACTACTGCTCTGGTGCTTGCTTAATCAGTTTCGTAAGCGCTTACGAAAGTATAGTACTATCCCAAACGAGCCGGCCCATTTATTATACCTATAAGCAGTGGCGTAGCTAAGGGGGGGCGGCGGGGGCGGTCCGCACCGGGTGTCACCCCTCGGTGGGTGAATATCAGGTCTATAACTACCACCTATAAAAAACCGTAAAACTGTGGCAGTTTGCATAACCGCCACTAATAAAATAATTTATATATAAATTATGTAGATGCCTATTTTCAGTGTACACACAATCGTGATTCCCCCAATATATATATATATATATATATATATATATATATATATATATATATATATATATATATATATATATATATATATATATATATATATATATATATATATATATATATATATATATATATAGGTATATATATATATATCCACGCTTCACGCATAACTGTCGCTAGTCAGGAGTCAGGGGATTCCCTGGATTGCAGAGATATAGAGATTGCTCGTCACCTGTGGGCTTGAGGAATTCTTTTGTTTCCGACCGCATTCATTGCCACATTTCTTTTTCTTTCGTGACCGTGTATTTAATGCAAAGTATTTATTATTAAGTTATTATAAACCATAATTTTGGTATAAAAAAATGGTTTCAAAAGAGATAATATAGCCGATTCTTGAAAAAAAAAACGAGATATTTGAGTGAAGTATTTTTTTACTCACTTCCCTCGCAACTTTAAGACCTCCGTGGAATCACCGTGGATTTGTTCCATTTGTACACGATGGATCCGCATGTTACCACTACTTGTACTGTGGAAACACGGTGGCAAAATGGAACAATTTCTTCTATGTCTTTGTAAACAAATTTCTAAAAATTACGTTGTCTCAGAGAGCCAGGATTCGAAACCACGACCGTTCATTTTAACGGGTAATCAAAATTAGATTCGTCTACCCTAACGCCACAGGAATAATGCGTAAAAAAACGAAATTGGTGACTATTTGATGCAAATTAATTTTTAGTATAAAGTGAGTAAGATGTTATTGTTTTGACCGTTAAGTATTAGAATTTGGTTGGCATCACTTTTTCACTTTATTATTTTGTTGTACAGAAATATTGATGAATTATGTCTATATTTTAACTGTTTAAGATTTTTTGGTTTTATTTGTTATTTCATTGTACACGTTAAGTTATATTGTTTATACGTAGTTTTTAATTGTCACGGGACATTCACTCAGATTTTCTTTTCAAACTAATTTGTTTCATTATCTATTATATATTATATTGTATTATTATGTTTTGATGTAAACGCCGTGGGTGCAGCGAAAAACTACTGTGTACTGTGGACACACGATGGAAAAATGGAATAAATCCACCGTGGAAATACCGTGGAAACTGCACAGATTACACGGTGTTTCCACAAACACAGTGTTTCCACGGTGGTCTCAAGGTTGCGAGGATTAGTAGTTAAAAATACGTGTCGCACTCGGGGACTGCCGCGGTAAAGCTATTGCATAGCATTTTTTATCAACTTATGCAATTATAATTATTTATTTATTTTTTATTTATGCAGTATTTTTTTTATATAAATCAAGTTTTTTTTTCTTTGATATTAATTCAAGTTACACCTATTTATTAAAACTACTACTTTATTAAAACATTTAAAGTACACGTTTTTAAACTGTTTTATTTATAATATTATTAAATTATTATAAATAAATTTTGCAAAAATAAATTGCAAAAAGAGTTTGACGGTGGTGAGATTTGAACCCACGCCTACGGTGCCTAAAACGGGGTACGTCGCTCAAGGAGAGGGTACCCCTAAGGCGGTATTTCGTAGCGCTGGCCACTGACGACAAGTTCACGCTGCTCGATGGCCGATCCAACGACGAAAGTGAGGTTCACGGGTGGGTTACGGGTGTGCGTGCTTACGCCCCTTTGTCGCTCCGGACGGAGTGGTGCGAGGAGTGCGCCGACCGTAGCCCATCCCCAAAAAAAGGGGGTGATATATAAAAAATGGAGTGTCACCTAAAAAATAGGGGTGTCACCTAAAAATAGGAGTGCCACCTAAAAAAGAGTGTCACCTACAATATCCGCCCCGGGTGCCACCCATGCTAGCTACGCTACTGCCTATAAGTATATTCGTTTAAAAACAATATTATGGTGCTGATAAATATCTGTATGGTGACGGAGGGAGAATGCAATTCACCACCCCCTATCTTAGCCGTGGGTATCGTAAAATACGACTAAGAGATATAAAATAATCTACGTACAGCCAATATTTAATTACTGAAACGGCTTTGGCATTCATAACATCAATAAAATTAAGTGCATTTACAATGTTTACAGATTGAATGTAGTGTCTGTGCTTCCACTAAGTGTCGGATACCTGACATTGAGATCCAAGAACCCATTGGACTCACCGCTATTCTATGCTAACTTTTTAAGCCATCCCCATGATATAGAGGTGCTAAAAGATGGTTTTGGATATATTAAAACTATTTATGAACAGTCGGTAAGTAATGTAAATGACAATGAACTGAAAACATTGAATTTAAAAAATATTCACTCAAACCATACTAGACTAGAAAATGTATCTTTAACTTTTAATGCAATACCCTTCCGTCGCCCCTTTTGGAACGGACGGCGTGTGTCCAGACTCATAGCCTACCAAAAAAAAAAAAATAAGAGCTTCCATGTATATTTAAATATTGTAAAAATTATATTGAAACAGTATTAGTAACGGTAAATGTTTTACGATAAACAAACGCTCAATAAAAACACATTTTCAACTTAATATCAATTCTCTTGTTAATAGAGCTAATATTAATCACTAATTTTAAAAAGAAACAGGTAGACACTACATACTTTTCTTTTTATATTTCAGTTGAATTCAAGCCTGCACTTAGAGCTTGACAAGTCATACTCGCAAGTTTGCGATGAGAAGAACGAACGTTGGTCTGATGCGTGGACAGAATGCATGATCCGTACCTACACTGATCCTCAGAACCATGAGATTGGTACAACTGCCCTCGGTGCTGTTGTTAACGAAGATCTTCTCGTCTATGGTTTTAAAAGTAAGTACTTTGTCTCTTGTCACGTATATTATTTCATCTCATTTTATAGTGTCAAGGTGATTGTATTTGGCCAGGCCATGTGTCTAATCGTGTGATAACCTAATACGTTATTAGCAAAAAAGTAAATGGACATAATGACGAATTGATTAGTTAGGTAAAGAGAACACTATAAACTACAAACACACGAAAAACTATCTAAACTATACCTCTAATGTCATTAAGGATCTGATGAACATGTCCATCTATACATCTGTATTTCCCGAGATTTGGAAAACTGCTATTGTCCGTCCTCTGCCGAAACTTTCACACCCAACAGAAATGAAAGACTTGAGACCAATTAGTATTTTCCCATGTTTATCGAAGGACATGGAGAAAGTGGTTTACAAACAATTGGTTGAATACCTTGAGACAACAATATTCTGCCTGAAGCACAATCTGGCTTTAGGAGAGGACGTAGTGCGGTAACGGCTATGCTAGATGTTACCGATAATATTCTGTGTGCTGAGGATGAGGGTCTATGTACCATATTAGTATTACTAGATTTTTCCAAGGCATTCGACTCGATAAATATAAATCTACTATTTAAACTGGGCTATTATGGTTTCGATTTCAAAACTTTAAATTGAAAGTTATTTGTGAAATCGTTTTCAATACGTAGAGCTCAAAAGTCAGGACGGTTCATTAATTAAATCTGAAAAAGTTGCTGTTTCTACAGGAGTCCCTCAGGGCTCGATACTGGGTCCATTTCCACGGAAGATCAGTGCAGGTATTTTTGACCTGCAACATGTTGAGTTGGAGGCGTTTTGTGACGGCCAGCATCTCATTTACAGTTACTTTTACGTCCATTTTGTATATCCGTTGCAATAAATACATTTCTTGTTTTCTAAACTAAATTAACACTGGCTAATAAATTATTATTTCAGATTTACGTGTGTGTGACGCAGGTTCGATACCTACGCATATAACTGGCAACCCTCAAGGCGCTATTATGGCACTAGCTGAGAAGTGTGCAGATCTTATCAAACAAAGTTGGGATTAATCATTATATAAAATGCCTTTTCACACAAGTAAATTGCCGTTAAATAGTACCTAACTTGTTTTAATCTAAAAAAAAATGTATGTGTGTTCCATATAGTAAAGAAAAATAAGAATACAATTCACCATTCCCTTTCGTACGCGTGGGTAATCGTAAGATACTACTAAAAGACGCAATGTAATAACGTCACTGCAAGAAAAGCAAAACCCGATGCAACCCTAAAACAAACCGTCTAACCAGCGTGGTATTGTGGGCTCTCGCACTGCGAGAAGGTGGCATTTTAACGGAATTAACCGTACCAGGCAAGGGAGTCCAGAACGTGCACGTCGCGTCCCCTGCCAGTCTAGTTAGACTGCAATTCGGCTCGAATGCGTACCGTAACCGCAGTGAGGGTTAGAGCGTGCCCCGGAGGCGACGCGTGCCGACCCGCCCCCGTCGGCGTCGGTACGAACATCGGCAGATGCGGCGATGGGGGCCGCCACCCATCACGCCTTGCCCAGTCAGGCGAGTCGAGGAGAGCAGAGTGCCGGGTGGGCACGTGGAATGTAAAAGGTTGTGTGGAAAGTAAGTTGCACGAGCTGATAACCGTCATGGCGGACAAACAGCTAGACGTGCTCTGTGTAATAGAGACCAAGCGAAGGAGCAGCGACGCCTGTGATCTACCTGGTGGCGGGATGGCTCTGTGGTCTATAGTCTGGTGTACCACAGAGCAATCGAGCCAGCATGGGGGTAGGAGTGCTGTTGTCCTCTCGCTTGGTCTCAGGTGAGAAGGATTACGGAATGTATGACCCCAGACTTCTTTGGGTCCGTATAAAACTAGGTGTCACCAAGGTATTCATGGTTATATAAAAGCATATACTCCCGTAGGATCCTCGGTGGCATCAGACCTGGAGAAGTTTTGAGATAATATTAGGAAAGTTCTGGATATGGCAGAAACCAGTGAACGCGTGATTGTATGCAGAGATTTGAACGGATGGGTGGGGACCAAGCGTCCCGACTATGAGGACGTACTTGGTCCGTTTGGTGATAAGAAAGTGAATGACGCAGGTAGGCTCATTGCGGATGTATGCATGGAGAGAAACCTTATTGTGTCAAACACATTTTGCCAACATAAGGACTTCCATACATGGAGAAGGAATGAACAGAAATGTATAATAGATTTAATTTTGGTAGACAGTCGCCTCCGAAGCAAAATATTGGACACAAGAGCCTACAGGGGCTTCACAGTCGATACGGACCACTATCTCGTTATTACGAGATTTAGTGGTCTGTTCAGAAAGTGGAGGCACTAGCGAGAGCGTGTCCACTTAGGAGGGCTTAAAAGTATAAAGATTGAAAGGTTGCAAGAAGAGTGGGTAAGAGAAAAATTAGCAGAGGGTATCCGAGAACGGCTGACGATGGCAAGCCAGCCGCAATCGGACATAGAAGAATGCTGGAAAATATTGAAAGAGAGTATGGTAGATACAGCGAAAGAAGTATGTGGAAGCTTACGGAAGCATAAAAAAAACAAATGGTGACGCATGGTGGGATGCGGAAGTGGCAGCTTCCGTAGAGCAAAAGAAGAAAGCGTGGCTGGACTATGTCTCTTCTTTGAATCTGAATGACAGTATGACTGAACAGAAGAAAGAAATATATCGGCAATGTAAGAATGACACCAAGGCCTTAGTGAAAGCGAAACGTGATAGAGCAAGTATGAGTGCAGAAGATAGGCTGACTAAAAACTTCGAGAGTAACACCAAACTCTTTTGGAGGGAGGTGAAGAAGTCTCGGGGTGGTTGGTCAGCCTTCAGAATGAATAAAATAAGGTCTAAAGGTGGAGACATTCTTACACAAACACAAGACGTGTTAAGCCGATGGAGTGAATATTTTGGCGATATGTATGCGGATACTCGAGTTGGCGCCGGTGTTGCATGTCGTCTAGTAGATCAACATTCAGCACCGGCGTCCGCCGATGGCATCAGTATGGATGAAGTTGAATGGGTAATAAGAAGTTTGAAAAATGCTAAGGCAGTGGGCATTGATATGGTGTCTGCCGAGATGGTCAAGCTTGACTCCTGTGTCTGGGAGGCGTTCCTGTTGCTCCTCAATTTATGTTGAAGCTCGGGAATAGTTCCCAGGGACTGGAATAGCGCAGTCATCATACCTTTGTTTTAAAACAAGGGTTAACGTTATGACTGCGCAAATTACAGAGTCATAAGCTTGACCAGTTTGGCAACAAAAGTGTATGCTAAAATTATTTTAAGGAGAATGAGGATTGGTGTCCGATGGTTTACTGTGTGAGGCACAAGCAGGTTTCAGGAGTGGAAGGGGGGTGTATGAATCAAGTGCTCTCTCTGCGTAACATTGTGGAGAAGCATCTGGCTCTAGGTCAGAGGGTTTTCTGCAGTTTTGTGGATCTGGCGAGAGCATTTGACACGGTTGTACGAAAGGAACTTTGGGACATTTTACCGGAGTTTGGTATTAACGGTAAAGTGCTGCAAGCTGTGCAGTCCAGTTACATGGACTGTAAAGCTTGTGTGCGGCTGGATGATGAAATGTCGCCTCGGTTTGACGTCAATATCGGTGTTAAGCAGGGATGCGTTATATCAGCCAGACTGTTTATCATATATCTGGACAAATTGTCTCCGAAGGTTGGACGATATGAATGTGGGAGTCCAGATGGGCGACTCAGTGGTCAGTGCTCTGCTCTATGCAGATGATGCAGTCCTGCTGGCACAGTCAGCGACTGACCTGCAGACCCTAGTCGACACAATGACAGAAGATTGTAAGAAAAGGGGTCTACGCGTGAATGTGAGCAAAACCAAAATAATGGTCTTTGAAAGAGATGAAGCCAGTACAGATGTAAGAGCAACAATAGGTAATGATGTACTAGAGCAAGTGGATGAATTTGTATATCTTGGATGTTGATTTAGCCGAGATAGAAGGCACACCACTGATATAGAGCGAAGAGTGAACGTAGCGTTGGGGCAACTTCTCGGTAGCCACCATCTCAGCCAGAAGGCACGTGTAGCATTATATAATGTAGTGCTTGTCCCAACATTACTGTATGGAAGCGAGAGTTGGGTATGCAGAAAAGAGTATGAAAGTAAAATTAATGCGGTCGAAAAGTGATCTCTACGGAAAATCTGTGAAGTTAGGCTGATCAATCGCATTCGTAACGACGACGTAAGAGAGCGAGTAGGTATGAAAGAGAGTATCGGTGTAAAGATGCGAAAGGGAATGCTCCGATGGTTCGGACATGTGGAAAGAATGCCGAACGAACGTCTGGTTAAGAAGATATACAATGCGAAAGTGAAAGGATGTAGGTACCGGGGGAGACCGAGACTAACCTACCTAGACCAGATCGGTCATGTACTGAAGGAAGGTCAGGAACTGAAGGAGTTGAGAGTCTCCGAAACCGGCGAGCGCGTATGAAGAGAATTATGAACGTTGAGGAAGCGAGTGAAGTATGCAAGGATAGGATTCTCTGGCACTCTGTTCTCTCTGCCTACCCTGCAAGGGACATGGCGTGATGGTATGTATGTATGTATTAATTCCATATTTTAAATATTAATATTAACCTTTGGGTTTGGAACAACGGTATAAGTCTACTGTGAGATAAAATACTCTGCCACTCTATTTCAGCTCTTACGTTTTACTCTTACAAGTTGACATTCTAAATACAGTTTATATCAACAAACCAAATTATAATTGTGCCGTCTGATGACGAAGCCAGAATAAAGTTCAGCAACCCTTTCTTGCTCGTGTGTGTCGTTATCGTGAAAACACGACGCTTTTTTTCCAGGCTATGGTCTGGACACACGCCTTCTGTTCCGTCCGGGGCGAAGAAAGGGCGGCGCGTGACTTCATAACCCACCATACTACCTTTCCACTATCATTGGGCCAGCCACCGGTACCCAATCCTTGACGTCCGTGGCCAGCTCGGTGGGTTACCATTTTAGGTACAGTACCTTGTCGTCGCCCAGGCTTGCTGCCGGAGCGTCGCCCTAACGTAGTCAGCCTCTCCGCAGGTGGACTATTCCCCGGTTCAGTCACCTCTCGCGCATGCTCCAGGGGCCAAGAGTCCACTGTACGTATCGCTGAAGAGCCCCGCCCCGCCGCCTCTGAAGACTGTCTCACAGTTGTGCAAACACGTTCCAGTTCCCGACACTATCGAGCATCGCCTTAACGATGGTTGGAAGCGTCAGATCGGCACAAATGTTTGCGACGAGTATACGGTGCTGCTCTGCCCAGGCCGTACAGACCTCGAGCGTGTGCTGCGCTATATGTCCTTGTCGCAATTGCAGTGGTGGTAGTACGGTGTCCCCTCCCTCCTCACGACCGTGTGCACTCTTGCCATGACATCAAGATCTGTTTAAATCTACGGCTTTTTCCATGAAAAGTAGTTGAATCTACTTTTAATAGATGAATAGGTACAGAGGAGCCATGCGCGCGCATTCCACATTTTAAGTCCCACGTAATATAGAGCTAATAGAACTCCACCAGACTTTATGTTGAGAAGTTCTTCATTGAAAAATCCATAATTACCATAAATTAGATTAATCACACTAAGGTAGGGAAAAAAGAAACAAGTATTTTGACAGATAATAAAAATTTATAAACGTAAATAAATGAAAGCGAATACACACATTACATATTGGAATACAAACAAATATTATAAATTAATTTTATTTGAAACCTATATCTAAAAATTCATATGTATGTTAATAGAATTTTCTTTTCATTTAAACTTAATTATTATAGACTTCATTTTCGAAGAGTAAGAAATGATCTAATCTACATTCCAGGAATGATAATAATACCAATTGAATATTTTTCTACATTACCAGTAAATAAAAGAAAACTATTTTCAATAGATGTTTTAGATCTAAGCGTCCCTATTCACTCGGCGAAAAAAGACTGTCTCAGTGTCTACTCTATTATATTTTAGACATGTCTAATTTCGTAATTATTAAAACTGTAAATGCAACTTGGAAAAATCATTGGAATTTATGTCGATTATTTACTGTTTTGCCAATAAAACAACACAAAAAATTGCTATAATTTAATACTCCAATTATTTTGGGTATAATGGAAAATTAAGATACAGCCTATATGGTCCGATAAGGTGGAATCACATTTAATTTATATGAAATGCAAATGTGGAATCGATGTCAATATTTAAGAACTAGTATTAGCACCTCGATAAATTTAGAGATTATTTTGAAAAATTCATAAATATGCAACTAACTTAAATATCTAATATCTTAAAACCAATTGATTAGTTAGTAAATATGATTATTATAATGGCGATACCAGCGGGTTGTATGTTGCCATACGAGAATTTATAATTTGAAATTAAATTAAGTTTTATTTATTAGATGTGGTCATCCTTCATGCTGACTGAATGAAATTTATATTTTAAATGGCATCCAACAAATAAGTTAATAACTTTGTCACAAATTACAAGCCGCAGCTTATGGTCTCAGTCATATTTCTTCCACGGAAATGATTCTACAATATCACATAATATTATTATTGCTAATTTCATTATATCATAAAGCAATTACTACATTTTGAAACTTTTCTAGATGAAAAGTTTCAACTGTCTGCGTTTTAGCAGTCAAACGGCTAGAAAATATTTCTTGATGTTACCATCGCCATCTTATATAACATCTACTCCGTTTATCTGATAGTATTATAATTCTAATATATGTTATATTATTTTTAATATTGTTGGCCTGATTTAATTTATATTTAGACTTAAATTTTTCACAAGCAGTTGGCAATCCTCTATAATGAACAACAACCCGCTCATTAAAAACATTTTACTGTTCATCCTTATCCTTGGCGCCATGCTTCAGTATGCGTGTGAATTCCACGTAGTCAAACAGCCCATCGCGTATAGGCGCTTCGCGTAGCATTTCATCTACGTCATCATCTGTGAAACGGTCACCCATCGTTGTTAGTAGCTCCCGGAGTCGCTCTTCACCTATCACGCCTGTATTTTCTTCGTCGAAACATCTGGTCAAAATTAAAAAAAGCATTTACATTTTATTGCTTACCTGCTGTGCCAGCTACTACACTCGTGAGGACCACATTGTATAGAGTGATGGTTTAAAATACATTTTAATCAAACATCGCTTTCCCAAGTTTTTATTCTAACCTAATGGCAGCTCATCGACACCTACTGTAGCAACCAATCTTATCAGGTTCCCTGTCCCCATACAATTGTGAATTTTCTATCTACCACGTTTTGGTTTTTTTTACTTTATTTTAAACTAGACAGTGTACCCCACACGTCCATGTACTAACAATCTAATTCATTCTGTTACGTCCATTGAAATAAAGTTTTGAAATCACCTATGACTTTGCTCATATTTGATACATGGACGTAGTAAGGATGGTACAAATATTGCGTCATGAATCACATATGATTCATGGGACAGGGCACCTGTTAAGAGTCACAAACAGGCCCCGGGCTCACATACAAGCTCCGTTAAGCTCTTCCGCATCCGTGGTGCCGTACTGCTGCGCTTATAGTAGCTGTACACCCCTTTACTTGTTGATCATCTATTAATTATGTTTCCTGCCTCCCGCATTGCCTACGAGGGAAATGGAATCATTCTTCCCATCTCCTCTTTAACCTTTTTCTAATTAAATTTGTTGAGGACAATTGAAAGCATGTCCCGGGACTACTTGAGGGTCAAACCTCAGTGTCATTTATGGAGACCATTGTGGATCTCGGCTTACAGTACGTGGCCTATCACAATATAACCCAATTAGTTCTAAGAAAAAAGCTTATCGACACTAGCGCCAGGCGAATTTGCCGCGCATTGTAGAGAAAGATGGTGTCCAATAGCAGAACGTAAACATAAATCCACACACAAGAACCATTTCTATATCAATTAAATATAAATAGCTAAATTAACAATTTCTTGAAATATTAATTTGCTTTTAACATTTTTTTATAGTGTCTTTTAACTGGACATTCCTTGAGTTTATTATGTCTTAAGAAAAACAATTTTAACAAAGGAGTGCAGAAAATATACTATTAAATGTTAAATATTTTTTAACATAAAAACTACTAGTACAAAATAATTATAAAATAAAAAATTACCCAAATGCATTTTTAATGACATCTTCCGGATCAGTGCCCTGCAGGCGCTCACCAAACAGTGTAAGGAACATCGTAAAATTGATAGGACCGGGTGCTTCATTCATCATGCCCTCTAAATAGTCCTCATTAGGATTTTTACCTGAAATAAATGCCTTTATGAATTATAACTTCCAATTAATAGAATGCATATGTACTTCTACTAAAATTAGAAAATATACATATACATACATTCATATCATTACGCCATATCCCTTGCAGGGTAGGCAGAGAGAACAGAGTGCCAGAGAACTCTATCCGTGCATACTTCACTCGCATCCTCAACATTCATAATTCTCTTCATACACGCTCACCGATTTCGGAGACTCTTGACTCCACCTTCCATCAGTACGTGACCAATCTGGTATAAGTAGGTTAGTCTCGGTCTCCCCCGGTACCTACATCCTTCCACTTTCGCATTGTATATCTTCTTAACCAGACGTTCGTTCGGCATTCTTTCCACATGTCCGAACCATCAGAGCATTCCCTTTCGCATCTTTACACCAATACTCTCTTTCATACCTACTCGCTCTCTTACGTCGTCGTAGGTACGTACGTAGAAAATATAAACACTTTACAAATATTGTTATAACTAACAAGTATAAATAAATAGCAAGAATACAAGCCACACTCATTCAGTCTCTCTTCTTTTCAAATATGAAACAGAAAACATCCAAAATCCTATGTGCAACGTAATAGAGAACACATCCTCACTGTGAAGCATCAGATACTACTATTACATTCCTAATATGTAAGGTACCTGAACCAGTAATTTTATAATTACTTGTGAAGGTTGTAAAATATGACTAAGGGATATGACATGCAGATAACATCTATAGGAGAAGGAATCTTCAAATAAAATGCTATTTCAACATGTCTGATCAGTAATGTATAGAAGGAATATATCAAACACATTTTTTTTTGTTTTGGGTGGGCTACGGTCGGCGTACTCCTCGCACCACTCCGTCCGGAACGACAGAGGAGCGTAAGCACGCACACCCGTAACCCACCCGTGACATCTCGCCTTCGTCGTTTGACCGACCACCGGAGCAGCGTGAACTTGACGTCAGTGGCCGGTCCAGTCACCCGCGGCCTCAGCTAGGGCGGCATCAGGCGCAGATAATCGCGCCTGCGCCGCCGGCTCGAGTCGCCGAGGAGACGTTCCTCGCGCACGCGCTCCGCCGCCTCCTTCCACGAGACTACTGCCTCGCAGAAGGTTGCGACCGCGTCCCAGTTCCGGACAGCGTCAGGTCGGCACCGATGACTGCGACGAGTTCACGGCGCTGCACTGCCCAAGCGGCACAAACCTCGAGCGTATGCTGCGCCGTATCCTCGTCGCAATCGCAGTGGTGGCAGGACGGTGTACTTTTCCTCCGGAGGACTGTGTGCAGGTATTTGGCGAAGCACCCATGTCCCGTCAAAACCTGCACCAGTGGAAGGGAGAGCTCCCCGTGCCGCCGTTTTAACCACTGCATCAGCACCGGCCGGAAGGCCTCCACGGTTTGCACACCGAACCGAGGCCTCTCCAGCCGGACTGCCCAACGGGCAATGACGTCTCGGCGGGCGTCAACGCGCCAGGCGGTGAGCTCCCTCAGCGAGACCGCACCGCCCTCCGCTCGCACCCCCGACACCCGTCGATACAGGTCGGCGAGTATCTCCGCCTCATATATCAAACACTATGGAATAATCTCAATCTTAACAATGGGATGTATATGCACTAAGATGATGATGATGAAATTACAACAGTGGTAGGATCACGCTGTGGATAGTTCTCCGTCCACAGCCGTGGGCCGGTCCATCCGGGGTAGTACCACACTCTCGCAGAAGATCGACGTCTAAGTAATGCCAATGCGCTATTGTGCTTCGTTCAGTGAGTGAGAGAGCCGGCAGCCCAACTGAGGTGGGTGTGCATTGGTAGGCAGCGGCCTAGGTATATCCTTGGTATTGCAAAAGTCTATGGGCGGCAGTGACTCTTTCCATCAGGTGTGCTGTCTGCTCGTTTGCCACCATAAGCAATAAAAAAAAACATGTATTAAACCCATATAGTTATAATATATGACAACGACCTATATCATTTGTTATACTGCTACAATTATATCTTACCCAGGTTTTTAAAAAAAATGTTACCACTATTAGGTAACATTGTTTCGCTACTCTCGAATTATGGCCCATGTTTCTTACAAATTCTGCTTATGACACGATGGTCCTACAGTTGGATTTATGTTGCTTTTAGCAATTGTATCGTAATATGATTCAGTAAAATTCTTAATCATGTGAATCACATGTTTGCTCATATTATATTACATACAAATGCATGTTCCTTTACCTATGCCAACACGTCTGACCAGCGTGGTATAGTAGTTCAATTTCCATCCCATTATGGAGCAGGCTCGAGCCCAACAGTAGGACAAATGTTGGCTTGCATGATGGGATGGACATGTTCCTTAGCCAAAGCTATTTTTTTTTAAAGAATCATGCTGTTGTTACAGATTATACAGAATTTATTTTAATTTACATATTAGTTTGTTTATCTATAAACAATTTAAAAGTAAAAAGGTAGCTTAATTGAATAAATTTTTATTATATCTATATTGCATTGCAGAATGACTGTTTATATCCTACTAATATTATAAACACGAAAGTATGGTACGTATGGATGTGTGGATGTATGTTTGTTACTCTATAACGCAAAAAGTACTAAATGGATTTTGATGAAACTTTACAATAATATAGCTTACATATCAGAATAACACATAGGCTATATTTTACCTTCTTATACTAGAGTAGGCAAATTTATCTACCACACCACGCTGCTCAGATGTGTTCGTACAGGGTTTTATTTCGAGTGTTCCTTCTCTTGTATAGTGCTATATGCATATTTTATCCCTTAGTCGTCTTTTACGTTCACCCACAGGTAAGATAGGGTGACGAAATGTATTCTTAGTCCATCACTAGATGGATTTGTAGATAGTGTTGTCCAAATGCAAGACTCAGTGCAAAAGTCTTGCAGTGCTACCTTAGACAGCATTTTATGTTTTCTTTGGCAAAGAAAGGATTGTCAACATTTTGTATTCTTAATACCAGTACGTGCGGAAGTAATTTGATGTTATTTAAACAGTCTCATGATAGATAGGTGTGATTATAGCCCCACTCCCGTTAAGTGGTAAGTACCTAATTATTGATAGTTGTACAGTTAGTGCCACTAGAATTAGATGAATGGAATTTCATTTCTATGTAGATTTTTAATTTCTATGTGGATTTTTTACAGCCAAAGTTGCAAGACTTGCAAGACTCGCAAGAGTCTTGCATTTGGGCAACACTAGAAATAGAGTATTTAGTTAATTCTTATCTAAATAAATAAATTTATCACTTTCAATATTTAATGTAGATAGATCATCATCATAATTTAGATCAGATCATAATATAATACATATATCTTCATTTATAATAATAATAAACATTTATTTGTCAGAATATGGGCATAAAATTTTCAGTTCATACATTTTAAGCACTAGCTACTAACTGGTGTATACAACATTTTTTTAAGCCAATATGTGTTTATAATGACCTGGGCCATCTCCACCTGTTGCCATTTGGTCAACTATTACATTCCCAAGGATGGCAGATACCAGGCAGCTGGCCAGTTATAAAACTATTGTCTATAACTTTTGCAATATGTATGAGTGCCTATTGCATAAACTCCAAGTAATTGGGATAAAATCAGAAGAATGATGATGATGGCTACATGTTTATAATTTTAGCAATCACAAAGTCTATTATTATTATATCAATTTTTTTTTTTTTGTAGCTACATGTCAGATCCTCATTATTTAAAAAATCATTTACCTAATAATAACATTTAATTAATAATAATCTAAAGTGTTATAGTTTATAAGCTGTTAATGTATTAATTTCCTTAAATTTACTTAGCAACTTATTGTAGATATGTATTGCCATGCAGTATACGTTTTTACTATTTAAATATATTTAATCTTTGTTTGAGTATTAAATACATTTAGATATAATGTAGATAGTTACTTCTTGATTGCAATTTATTTTAAATTCATACTTTTATAGAGGAAAATACATCATCATTCTCCTACTCTTATCCCAATTACTTGGGGTTGATACAATATGTACTCTTCTTTTATAGTACATATTGTAAAAGTTAATGGCTATAGTTTTATGACTGGCCACCTGCCAGATGTCAACCCTCCTTGGGAATGTAATGGTTGACAAAACGGCATCAGATGGAGTTGGCCCAGGACATTATAAGTTATAGAGAAAAATATATAGTTATAGAGGAAAATATATATTTCAGGAAAATTGACTAAACATATGTTATTTATAACTATCATAGTTACATTTCAAGTTTTACTGCATAGACTTTCAGTTAGGGCCCCCGCTGATTGCGACTTTTTGTCGACGTTACTTTTTGTCACTCACTCAAGTGCAATGAAAACTATACTGAGTGCGCTCATTATGGTGACATGATAATATGGTGACAAATAGTTGCAGCGGCAGGCAACATCGGAGTGACGTGACTGTCACTCGCCCTGTACATTACTATAGGAGTCCACTCACTGGTGACTTTTTGTCACTCGGCCGGCGCCACGCGTTCGGAGTAGATGTCATCATCATCATCATCATCATCAACCTGCTCTTATCCCAATTTATTTGGGGTCGACGCAATATGTCTTCTCCTTCCATACAACTCTATCAGACGTCATCTCTGTGGTCACTCCTTGTCTATCCATGTCATGTTTCACGCAGTTCATCCATCTTTTCTTCGGTCTTTCCTTACCCCTTATGCCTTCAACATTCATGCTTAACGCTTTCCTCACAACATTACTTTCATCCCTTCTCATCACATGTCCATACCACGTCAATCTTTCACTCCTTAATTTTTCCGTCACTGGTGCAACTTTCAAACTTCCTCTTATATGTTCATTCCTTATTTTATCCATTCTTGTCACACCACACATCCATCTCAACATTCGCATCTCCGCTACATGCAGTCGTCTCTCATCCGTCGCTTTTATCGCCCAACATGCTGATCCATACAGTACAGCAAGTCTTATTAGGCTTTTATATATTTGACCCTTTAATTTAAGGGGTACTTTGGGGTCGCATGTTGTACCCGTGACCTGCCGCCATTTCATCCATCCCACATCAATTCTGTGCTTCACCGCACGATCCAGGTCGCCATCGCTTTGGATAAGAGAACCGAGGTATCGAAAGTTCGAGCATACTGGGATAGGTACTCCATCTAGAGTTATGAGTGTAAAATTGGAGAGACCGCCGAAATCGCAGAACATGTATTCTGTTTTTGGTCTGCTGATTTTCAAGCCTACATTCTCCAATTTACAGCGCCACTTTTCCAGCATGCTCTGTACCTCAAGGCCCTCTTTCCCGACGAGAACAATGTCATCAGCGAATAGCATGCACCAGGGTGCCTCTTCCTGTATCTCCGATGTTAATGCATCCATTATCAACAGGAAGAGGTAAGGACTTAACGCCGACCCTTGGTGCAGACCTACTTCGACACTGAACTCGTCGGAGTCTCCAGCCGCTGATTTCACGTACGACCTAGATTGTCGGTACATGGCACAGATTAACCTAACATACTTCACAGGCACACCTTTCTCTTTCAGTACCCACCACAAAACTGTTCTCGGTATTCTGTCATAGGCCTTCTCGAGGTCAACGAATACCATGTGCAAGTTTTTATGTGCACCACGATATTTTTCGCACAGTTGGCGCAGTGCAAACATGGCATCCGTTGCCCCGCGGCCCGACATAAATCCGAACTGGTTTTGGGTGATCTCACTTTCTTCTCGCAATCGTTTCTCAATCACTTTTTCCCACAATTTCATACTGTGTGACATAAGCTTTATTCCTCGATAACTACCGCAGTCCTGAACATCCCCTTTATTTTTAAAAATGGGCACTAGCGTACTATTGCACCATTCATTGGGGATTACTTCGTCGCGCAGCAGCTTATCGAAGAATAAAGTTAACCACATATACCCATCCTCTTCCAAAATCTTCCATACTTCAACTGGTATACCATCGGGCCCTACAGCCTTTCCATTTTTCATACTTCTCACTGCTTCTCTTACCTCATCTAGTGTAATTTCCCTTACTAGGCCGACGTTCTCTGATACATCTTTTAACACTCCACTCCATGAATTCTCTTCGTTCATTAACCTTTCAAAGTACTGCTTCCAACGCTCTTTTATTTCCTCTTCTTTTATCAACACTTAACCTGCTTCATCTTTTATACACCTGACATGCCTAATATCTTTTGCTCTTTCTTCTCGGGCTTTAGTTATGCGGTATAGCATCTTTTGACCTCGAGGCCCATCTATCGATTTAAAAATCATGTCTTCGGCCTGTGCTCTCGCAATAGCTATTACCCGTCTAGCTTTTTTCTTGCATTCCTTGTATTCAAGCTTTTTTGCTTCCTTCAATCTTTCATTATGTTCATTCTGCCATTCCTTAAATACATTCTTCTTTTCTTTCACGATCTTTTGCACATCTTCATTCCACCACCACGTATCCCTATCAATTATACCTTTTCCTTTCGTTTCTCCTAATATTCCTTTAGCTGTATTTCTAATACAACTAGCCATTTCATTCCAACATTCATTCACAGATTTATCATTCATATCATTCATTTCAATCATTTTATGCATCACATTTTCTTTAAATCTACTTGCATACTCTTTCCTTTCAAGCATACTCCATTTTACTTTAGGAGGGGGTCGGTTTCTGGTCTTAATAGAGGGTGTTCTTTGCTCCATCACTAGTATTAACGGACGGTGCTGGGATACTAGTGCTTCACCTGGTAGCACCTTACAATCTTTTACGCAGACCAACTTACTTCTCTTAATAAGAAAGTAGTCGATCTGCGTACAGTGGTTGCTACTTTTATAGGTAATAAGGTGCTCATCTCTTTTCTGGAACCACGTATTACCGATGGCCAGGTGAAACGACGAAGCCGCTTGAAGTAGCGTCTCCCCACCAGCGTTTCGCATGCCGTACCCCCATCCTCCATGCACTGTTTCATAACTTTCATTTCCCGCTACTACGTGTCCATTAAAGTCACCTCCTATACATATCTCTTCACTTTCTGGTATACCTATCATAATTTCATCAAAATCCTGCCAAAACTTTTCTTTCACTTCATCTTTACATCCGGCTTGGGGTGCATATGCGCTAATGACATTCAGGATGACGTTCTCCCACACTATTTTCACAACTATTAATCTATCATTCATTCTTATTACATTCGTCACACATTCTTTCAAATTCTTATCTAAGACTATTCCTACACCATTCCTTTTTCCATCGCTACCACTATAATATAACTTGTATCCTTCACCAATTTCTCGAGCTCTCGTTCCCTTCCATTTTGTTTCTTGCAGACATGCAATATTTACTCTTCTCCTTTTTAAGAAATCTGCCGTTCGGAGTAGATGTATGTTATTTAAAGTATGGCTGTGTTTTGCTTTTAAAGATGTTGTCTTCTTTGCAAGAGGAAGACATTGACTATGAATTATTAATAGAGGAGGTAGAGAAGAGGCCTGCATTATATGCAAAAAACTTAAAGCAATATTCCGATATAATTTTAAAAAGAAGGTTATGGGAGGAAACAGTATTTTACTCTTGTTTCCAACAAGAAGTTACAAAAATGACGACGAATTACAAAAATGAACGCGATTTGTGCCCAAGAACAGATTAAGTCAGCGCATCGTGGGTGACAGCAGGCGACAATAACAATAAGTCACGTCGACAAAAAGTCGCAATCAGCGGCGGCCCTTACCAGACAAAAGGTTTCTGAACTTATTTCTATATGAATGATGCTTTCAAATACAACTATGATACGGGTTTTGATCAGTAACATTTGTATACAACAAATGTTACTGATAGATCAAAGTAAATGGGATATAGTCGCCCAACTTACAGATTAAATACTTGGAGTTGACTACTAGAATTACTTTATACTATTGAGCTTTTGCCTTTATAAAACTATATTTATTTTATATACTTTTTTTATATTATTATTATAATACTATACATTAATTATATATATAATAATAATATTATATATATAAACTATATATATTTTTTTTATATTATTATTAAAGTAGTATTTGTGTGGTGACGGAGTAAGAATACAATTTGCCACCCCCTATCTTATCTATGGGTAATCATAAGAGACGACTAAGGGATACAAAACACACATAACATCTATGCTAGAGAAGGAAAACTCGAAACAAAACCCTATACCAACACATCTGACCAGCGCGGTATAGTAGGTTAATTTCTCTCCCATTACGGAGGAGGCACGACCCCAGTAGTGGAACATATATGGGCTGTGATGATGATGATGATTTACAAAACTAATATATATATATATATATATTCTTTATAAAACATAAATCAGTAATACAAATTTGAAATATTGAATTTGAATTATAAAACCTGAACAAACTCTACTTACCAAGAGAGGCTAACATGTCATGGAGATCATCTTTATCAACAAATCCATCTCTATTCTGATCAATCATATTAAATGCCTCCTTGAACTCAGCTATTTGAGCTTGATCAAACATGGCAAACACATTAGAGGTAGCCCGCTGAGCACGCTTTTTATTAGTGCCACGGCGACCAGCTGTCTTACGTGAGGACATGGTGAAAGTCTGGAATGATATAAAAGGTTTAAAATTAACATACAAGCATATAATTGATATATCAACACTCAATTAAATGATAAGTGCAAAAATAAAGTACACACAATATAATGCAGGCGTCTTCTTGGTTCGAGAGAAATTCTTGTCTGTTGATAAAACACCTAGCAATTTCGTTAATATAATTATAATTTTAGTGTACGAGAATAAAATTTTAATTAAACGACGATGTCAGTCAACATATCGTCACCTTCATTGGCTAACAAGAAAATGACTCATTGCCAAAACCGCCTTCCAGTGTTAGTAACGAATTTATCTAGGGCACATGAAGTCACACGAGTACCACCGAGGAGTGCCATAAAAGGATATGTTTTTAAACCATAACATCTGTTAGATATTTGACTTTAAATTAATATAGTTTTATATGAAAAAGCACTTACCTGTATATACTATAATATTGACTACCAAAAAAACTTAATGACAAAGGGAAAACAAAGTATTATAACAGAAAAATACTACATACAGAATACAGATGACTAATATATTTAATATAATTTGACCTTAGGAATAATCGATACATATCGATATTAAATAAACATCGATGCTTAGTGTAGTAATATCGATGTCCATATACATTTAATTTTCTAAATTAATAATACATCGGCGATAAAGTGTAAAATGATTATCTCACGTAACTAGTTATTAAATTGATAAAATTATTTTTTTGAGAAAAATCGAAAAATTTTCTTAATTTTGATTAAACTCAAAAATTACGACGGATTTAAAAAAGAGTAGTGGATTTTGATGACTTAAATAAAAAAAATAATGGAGATAGTTTAAACATAAAAAAGAAATCCTAAAGTATCTGTTAAAAAATTTAAAATAGGTATTTCTGTATTCACCCCTTCAGATTTTGTAGCCAGTTTTAATAATCTCAATGATCAAAGGTGCTTATTATTCTCTTATATTATGTATATTTGTAAATGGGGGACTCTTTAAGACCCGCCAACTCGTAGACTCTACTCGTAGTTTCAGAAATTTAGTTTTATGCGAATAAATAAAAGTTTGATAAAACTTTCTAAGATAATTTTATTTACGCAGTGACACACTCTCTCTGAGTTTATTGTTTTGTGGACACACTACACGTTTTCAATAGTAACCCATAAGCATTCTAAAATCAAAACACATAATACAAAGTAGAAAAATAAAACTTGTAGGAAAAGATCGTATAGGTATTAAAATAAATACCTACTCTTTTATGCCAACAATATTGTATCAAATTATCTAAAAATTTTATAGTTTACGTTTATAATACAACAATACAGATATAAAAAATAAGTATGGGGCTTATGGGACATAAAAATCAAAACAAAATTAAATGTGATGATTTTTGAAAAAGTCTACTTGTGTTTAAAAATTTACTCAAAAATCATGTGACAACTACTGTCATGATATGTAACTGGCCACTTCATTTTACCTTTTAAATATCAGAATATTGTATTCATTTATTAAATGTCATTATACGGTATGTCTGATTCTTAACGAATAAAACCATATATCTTCTCAAATGGTATTTAATTGTACAATTTATTCGTTAATATAAAAAAAATGGACAAATACCTAAAACCAGAAAGATTTGAAACAGATCCTACTACTACATCAGATCAATCGTCATCATGGATCCATTGGAAAAAAAACTTTCGAAAATTTCTTAAAAGCTATACAATCTAAAGAAAATTCAGTAAGTAACTACAAATATCTTATACTGATTAATCACATATCACCACTCCTTTTTACTTACATCAAAGATTTGAAGAATTACGACTCAGCTATGGAAAAACTAGACGCCTTATTCATAAAACCACCTAATGAAATCTACTCTCGTTATCGATTAGCCAAACGGCAACAACAGTGTGGTGAATCAATTGATCAATACATTCAAACGTTGAAACTTCTAACGAACTCTTGCAATTTTAAATCGGTGAACGCAGAACAAAACGAAAATGACTACGTTCGAGATTCTTTTATCTCTGGGTTGTCATCACCGGCAATACGGCAACGTCTTCTTGAAAACAATAGTCTTACTTTAGACCAAGCTTATCAACAGGCACGATCCCTAGAAATGGCACAAATGCAGAACGATAGCTATCATCGAAAGCTTACACTTAACACTAATCATACTTCTAGTTCCGATAATCATACTTCTAGTGGCGACACTACTGCAGTTACTACAATGCATAAATTAGTAAAACGCAATTCTTGCTACTTTTGTGGAAATCAACGTCATCCTCGCTACAAATGTCCTGCTTTTAACACTATTTGTACCATATGCAGTAAGAAAAGACATTTTTCGAAAGTTTGTCTTAGTAAAAGAGAACGAATAGCTGCAAGTGATACAACAGAATCTGAGAATATTACCCATGCCATGTCTACTTCATCACATACATTTTCTTGCATCCTATCAGCAGCGAATCTAAATAGAGCTATAGTACCAGTTATTATAAATGGAAAGACCACCGCTAGAGCACTTATTGACACAGGCAGCACCTCAAGTTTTATCGATGAACGTCTTGTTACTTTATGCAATTTAAATATCATTCCATGCAAACAAAAGATCACAATGGCAACATCAAACTTAAGTACTCAGGTGAATGGATCATGCACTTTAGAACTAAATATTCAAAATCAAATTATCACCGTTACACTAATGATCATGAATGGACTTTGTTCTGACATCATCCTAGGCCATGATGTTTTACAGAATCATAAAGCTTTAGAAATGCAATTCGGTGGTTCTCAACCAACTCTTAAGCTATGCGTTTTGTCTGCAGCTAACATTGAGCTCGTTAGTTTGTTCGCTAATCTACTATCTTTTAAGAAAGCTATCGCTATCAAGTCTAAGAGACACTCTGATTCAGATTCTTTATTTATTAAGGAAGAAATCCAAAAACTATTAGATGATAAAATAATAGAACCTAGTTTTTCGCCATGGAGAGCTCAAGTACTAGTTACATCTAGCAACCATCATAAGAAAAGAATGGTTATAGATTACTCACAGACCATAAATAGATACACAGAACTAGATGCTTATCCTTTACCGTCGATAGAAGAACTTATTTCAAAGGTCGCTAAACACAAAATATTTAGCAAAATTGATTTACGTAGCGCATATCATCAAATTCCTATATGGAACACGAAAAACCGTATACTGCCTTTAAAGCTTGCGGACATTTATATCAATTTCGACGTATACCATTTGGTGTTACTAATGGCGTAGCAGCCTTTCAAAGAGCCATTAATAATATACTAGAAAAAGAAAATTTACAAGGAGTATATGCGTATTTGGATGATATCACAATTTGTGGATACGATCAAGCTGATCATGATAAGAAATTAAGCTCATTTCAAGAGATTGCAACTCGCTACAACTTAACTTTGAATCTCCAGTAAAGTGAATTTTCTAAGACAGAAATAAATTTACTGGGCTATAATATATGTGATAACGTAATAAAACCTGATCCAGAACGACTTCGCCCACTTTTAGAGATGCCGGTACCTAATAACCTAGCTTCACTAAGAAGAACTATGGCCATTTTCGCGCACTATTCAAAAGGGATACCTAAATTTTCAGATAAAATAAGAGATCTTGCAAAAACACGAAAAATGCCGCTTTCGCCTGACGCTGAAAATGCCTTCCTTTCATTAAAAAAAGAAATAGCAAAAGCTGCAAAAACAGTTATAAATCCAAACATTCAATTAACTGTTGAAACTGACGCATCTGATTATGCTATAGCTGCTGTTCTTACACAGGAAGGAAGACCAATAGCATTCTTTTCTAGAACTTTAAACATTCATGAACGCAATCATTCAGGAATAGAGAAAGAAGCCGCTGCTATTGTAGAAAGCATAAGAAAATGGAGGCAATTTCTTATAGGTAAAACATTTCAACTTATAACTGATCAAAAATCGGTATCGTATATGTTTAATCAAAAACACAACACAAAAATAAAAAATGATATAAATAAGATAACTATAGCTACCTAGGTATTTATAAATAAAAAGAATAAAATAAAAAAAAATGATTAAAAAAATCAAAAAACCCGACTGCGTAAAAAGTCACCAAAACTACGTACATAAAAAAAAAACTGAAAAGAAAAAAACAAGCACTTAGACGTCCGGTGGTCTAGAATTCCAAAATATATTATTGAATAAATACTATTGCAGAAAATGAAATATATTTTAACAATAGAACATGACAACTGAACAGTCGGGATCCTTTGTTCGACAGCAAATCTAATTTTTCAATGGATCCCCACTGTTCAGTTCTCATGTTCTATTATTAAAATATATTTCATTTTCTGCAATAGTATTTATTCAACAATATATTTTGGAATTCTAGACCACCGGACGTCTAAGTGCTTGTTTTTTTCTTTTCAGTTTTTTTATTATGTACGTAGTTTTGGTGACTTTTTACGCAGTCGGGTTTTTTGATTTTTTTAATCATTTTTTTTTTTATTTTATTTACTCGTGTTTATTTTGAAAATTCAAGACAAAGGTGCTTTGGAGAACTTTTTCGGTTAGCTGTGCTAAACCCACTGATATGATAGAGTTAGAAAATCGAGTGCTTGTTTTAATTTGATAGTCTGCGACGATTACCTACCTACATATTTATCATCATTTTATAGATTAATTGTGTTTTTTAGCATATTGTGTTGGAGAGATAGTAGGATAGGATAGGTTGATAAAAAATATTAAAATGTCCTACAAAATAATATAAAAAGCGAATCTTAAGCGTGTCCAACTCAGGAATGCGGTGTGCGGACGTCATTCGAATCATTTCGATGATTACTATCATTATTACTCAAATGTTACGCTAGGTCGTAGACTTAATTTAGAAAAAAGTTATGAAATTCTTTCATTCCTGTGTAATTATTACACGGGTTGAATGTGAATGGCATTATTTTGTTTCCAAACAAAATTTTAAATTTATCGCGTGCTGAGCCGAGCTAAGAGAAGCATTTTTAAAACTAATGACTTTAGGTATTAAAGAAAAATTTGAAATAAAAATGAATGGGAATTACTACAGTATTACCATATTAGTTAGCCGTTATCAGTTTCCGGTTCTGAAATGATATTTAGTACTTATCTTCTTTAGTAACAGCCAAAAGAAGCTCTTACGATACCGCAAGAAATTATTGTATAGTGACACATCCCAATATTGTATGTGCCATTTTTGAAGTGAAAACTTCTTTAGCGGCGTTGCGCACTTTTTTGGGATGGGTAAAAAATGTTAAACTCGCGTCAGGACACGTGACCTCATCGAAAATTCGTAAGGCGGAGGGAGAGTAGACTCTAGGAGAGGCGGCGAAAATGTATGCCTGCTCCTGCTGTTACGATTAAGCGGCGCAGGGCGCTTATTCTTGGACTTATAACCTCTTAACTTCTATTACATTTCTTTTTGAATGTAAGCCAATTATTTTTCAATTACTTGTAGCGAAGGCCAATGCCAAGAAATTGGCTATAATATGGGCTATTAAAATTGTACTCTGTGCGATTATCGTGTGTAGAAATTTTGTAAAACTTTTACAAGCAAGTTTTAAAAATTAACTGACCGATTAGTTCACTGACGTTTTAATTAGCAGGCCACGCTCTGTAGAGAAAAATGCATATAGCTTCTTTTTATAACCGTCTGTATTTCAACGAAACGAGTTTGAGCATAACACTTGATTTAATTATTTTTGGGTGCACGGACTTCGTATAGTGCACGTGTGTGCGCGCCGCTGTTATGGGAATCTTAACCCCCTTTCTTTTGTGGTTTAATTACTGGGTGATCAATTAAGGTATTAGAAACACGTTATTTAAAATGATTTTAATATCAATAATATATTCTATGTATATGCACTGTAATACATAGAAAGTACTGTGAGTAAAATTTACTTTCAAGTTAATTCAATGACAAGAATGTGTCCTTTGTAAGTAATTGCATTCGAAGCATGGGTAAGGCTTAATCTTCCGCGTGAGGAAAGACCGACATCCTACCTGAGGGGGGGATGTCGGTCGAGGAGAGGGTACTCCTCAGGGGTATTCCGTCGGGCCGACCACTGACGTCAAGTCACTCTGCTCCGGTGGTCGGCCCAACGACGAAGGCGACGTCACGGGTGGGTTACGGGTGTGCGCGCTTACGCCCCTATGTCACCCCGGATGGAGTGGTGCGAGGAGTGCGCCGACCGTAGCCCACCCCAAAAAAAAAGGCTTAATCTTAATCGATTTCGCCAAGACAGTCTAAAATTCTATAAGATAGATGGCAATAGCTTCTTGCCCTCTATTATTTAAGAGTGACAAGTTACCTGAATATAAGTGTGCTTACTTTTGATTCAAACAATAAAGTTTTTATCTATACATATAATAAAAATTAGATTTGCTGTCGAATAAAGGATCCCGACTGTTCAGTTGTCATGTTCTATTATTAAAATATATTTCATTTTCTTCAATAGTATTTATTCAATAATATATTATAGAATTCTAGACCACCGGACATCTAAGTGCTTGTTTTTTTCTTTTCAGTTCTTTTATTATGTACGTAGTTTTGGTGACTTTTTACGCAGTCGGGTTTTTGAATTTTTTAATCATTTTTTTTATTTTATACTTTTTAGTTATAAATACCTAGATAGCTATAGTTATCTTATTTATTAATAAGTAGGTAAGTACCTAACTATATATAGTTTTTCGACTGAAGTTGAGTACTAAATCGTTAGAAATTGGAGATGGGCGACCGCGTCAGACATTAGATACTTTAGGTAGGACTACCTATGGTACATTGGACAATATACCTACTAGATACTTCAGTATATGTCCACCCACATCCAGTTATATGAATTTTTCGTCTTTTCATCGTAAATTTCTACTGTCTAAAAAACCTATATGTGAGAAAGGTTGTTACGAAACTTTAAATCGATATAGATCCTAAACGGCCAATCAAATCGAAAAATGTTATGAGAAAACTAATAATGATTTTTAAATACCTATTCAACGATACCCCACTTGACATAGCTTGTTGACTTTATTTTTTAAAATTTTCACAAAATGGCGTCCAGTAGTCGCCATATTGAATTTTCATTAACGTCATGTCTTTAGTGACACTCGCCGGATTAAGAGGAATCGATTGACGTGCGAATCATAAAAATCGGCCCAGGCGTTTAGTATATATAGTGCTTCAAAGGAACATACAAACATACATACATACATATATACATACATACATACATACATAGACTGTTAAACACAATACCACTCCTTTGCAGTCGGGTAAAAATACAGCGATGGCGCTTAGAACTCTCTTGCTATAATTTTGATATCATATATCGCCCAGGTAAGGACAACATAGCCGCCGACGCTCTCTCGCGTGCAAACATAACAGCGTCAACACAGGCTATTTCTGAAAATCTCTTTGAACTCTATAAAAAGCTATGTCACCCTGGTATAACACGCATGGTTCACTGGGTTAGAGCTAAAAATCTGCCATATTCTGTTGAAGAAATCAGGCGAATCACAGGCTCATGTTCAGTTTGTGCTGAAATAAAACCTAGATTTTTTAAGACAAAGGGTACCTTAATTAAAGCTACATCTCCATTTGAAAGAATTGCAATTGATTTTAAAGGACCACTGCCATCTTATACTAATAATCGTTACATGCTCACCGTGGTGGATGAATATTCAAGATTTTCTTTTGTAATTCCTTGTTCTAATATTAGCTCAGAAACAGTCATAAAGAAGCTATCCGAATTATTTGCAGTATTTGTTATACCAAGCTATATACATTCTGATAAAGGTACCTCTTTTACATCTGCCGAAGTAAAAAAATTTTTGCACGGAATAGGCGTAGCCACCAGTTATACTACACCATATAATCCTCAAGGCAATGGTCAAACTGAACGCTATAATGGAATTATTTGGAAAACAGTACAACTGTCCTTGAAATCATTAAATCTACCTATTAATAGCTGGGAAACGGTTTTAGAACAGTCATTACCAAAGAGTAAAGTTATTAAACTGAAAAAGAGTGGCAACTCTATGATAAAATATGCATGTATGGAAGGTGCTGCTACCCAGAGTTTACGCGCTAAACTAAAGTTGAAGTGATATATATATACATATCTACATGTGTATGTGTAATTTAATGTGTAATTTTTAATTATATAGAATTTTCTTTTACTATGAAAGCTACCCTGAAATATAAAAAAAAAACATATCAGCTGATAACGAAGCAATAATAATATCAGCTTAACAATGAAAATTGAGATAATTTTCAGAAATTTCATCATTAACCGTAAATAGATTGATGACAATAAGTACCTACGCTAGGAACAAAATATAACAATTCTCAGTTGTCAAACGTTTGACATACAGGACAAAATGGCAGCAGTTAAGTTTTTACAAACAATCTGTAGGCGGCGCGACGGTCAGTAAAAATAAGTAATGTTTTAAGTGAGCCCCCCCAGGTCATTACACTCCATACGGTCATTATTATGTACAGCTACTGGATGCACCTCTCACGAGCGGTTGTTTAGTCATCCACGCCGATCTTCTAACGGACAATCTATGCCAACGTGGCTTATCGGAGCAGAGAGAGCTTTATTGAAGAATAACGATCGAAAAAATAAATATGACCCTATAGTCGAAGAAGTTGAGCTTATTGAAACTAATCCTCTACATTCTCATGTACGACTACAGAATGGACGAGAGCTAGTAGTCTCGAATCGACATTTGGCACCTACAGGAGATTCATCATCTGACAGTGAAATAGAATCTGACCTAAGCTGGGCCTCTGCCGATTCTAATATATCAGAAGTGCACGAGAACATAGTTCCCGATCATGTCAGCACAGAAAGTCTTCCTCTGCCTCGTCGTTCGGCACGTGTGCATCAGCCACCTACTTATTTAAGGGACTACGACACTTCTTAACCTGGGGAGAATGTCATGATATGTAACTGGCCACTTCATTTTACCTTTTAAATATCAGAATATTGTATTCATTTATTAAATGTCATTATACGGTATGTCTGATTCTTAACGAATAAAACCATATATCTTCTCAAATGGTATTTAATTGTACAACTACTTAACTGAATATCTCCCAATTTGATAATTATGATTAGGTATACTTTATAGTTTACAATATCCTAAATTATTATTATCAATAAATTTTCCATAAAAAAAATCGGATCATACAAATTTTGATGCGAACTAAGTTACAGGCATGAGAATTATCGATTTTTTTTATTATTATTACGTTTAAATCGATAATCAAAATATGGATAATCCTTATTAATCACCTTTTTTTGTTTGAATCGTATGGTCAGCGAGGCAAAAGGAATTAAATCCATGCAGCCAAGTCTTTACGATTATCTTCATAAAAAATAAAAATTTTGTCGCAAAATATTTATCTTTATTATGCTGTTTCTATACCTCGACCTAATATGTACTCATCTTCCATAGTATACATTGCAAAAATTATGGACAAGTTTTATGATCGACCGCTTACCTGACCTAAACCCTCCTAGGGAATATCATTGTTGACATGTATATTGTATTATATTACTCTATGATTGTTGACCAGATGGCGTCAGATGGAGTTGGTCCAGGTTATAGCTCGTAGTCATTTTTTTCCGACATCTACGTGCAGCCGCTAGCCCACAGCAAATTGACAATTAATTATTTTAATAATATCATAAACACTAAAATACTGAATAAAATTAAAAGATCTTCTTACAATCCTCAAATTTACACTAAGAAAACTTTACCATAGAGGTATTTTGAGTTTGATTTTCACACAATTAAAAGCTTCTTTTTGGTGTTGGAGCAGAACATGAAATAATTTGGAAAATCCAAAAGTGCACGCCTCATAATTTTTATATTATTTATCATTTACTATTAGTCAATGCCAGAAATAAAAATAAAATTAAAGAGAAAAGCCTTTATTATTTGCTAAAAAAATAAAATAAAAAGTAAAAAATAAATTAACTCTAATAAGACATATAACACTTTATAAGTTCATTGTAACTTTTAACGATAATTAAGCTTCTTCGTCTACTACAAAATAATTCCATATCGTACATAATTATATATTTTTAACACTAAAACTTTACACCATAATTATTAAATCTTCCCGATTTTATCACAGTCCCAATTTTATAAATAAAAGCATGTTACATTTTGATGGTATGATTAAGAACATATAGCATTAGTTATTAGCCTTCTTTTTACTATGGCCAGTTTTCAGGTCCATCATCAGACCCTGGTTACCATATAGTATCAAAGTACTCGTCAAGACGAATCAAACGAGTCCAAACTCGATGGAGTTGCGTCATTTAATTACGGAGTTCCTATGGCCCGCTTCCAGGTCGATCGTCAGACCCTAGTTACCATATAGTATCAAAGTACTCGACAAGACAAATCAAACGAGCCTAAGCTCGATAAGGTTGCGTCGTTTAATTACAGAGTTCCTATGGCTAGCTTCCAGGTCCATGATCAGAACCTGGTTTCCATATAGTATTAAATCGCCAAGACGAATCAAATAAGCTCAATTTTAATGGGGTTGCGTCGTTTAATTACGGAGTTCCTATTGCCAGCTTCCAGGTCCATCGTCAGACCCTGGTTAGCATAATAGTATCAAAGTACTCGTCAAGACGAATCAAACGAACCCAAACTCGATGGGGTTGCGTCGTTTAATTACGGAGTTTCTTTGGCTCGCTTCCAGGTCCATCGTCAGACCCTGGTTACCATATAATATTAAAGTAATCGTCAAGACAAATCAAATGAGCCCAAACTCGAAAGGGTTGCGTCGTTTAATTACGGAGTTCCTATGGCTACCTTCTAGGTCCATCGTCAGACCCTAGTTACCATATAGTCTCAAAGTACCCGACAAGACAAATCAAACGAATCTAAACTTGATAAGGTTGCGTCGTTTAATTACGGAGTTCCTATGGCTAGCTTCCAGGTCCATGGTCAGAACCTGGTTTCCATATAGTATCAAAGTACTCGCCAAGACGAATCAAATAAGCCCAATTTCGATGGGGTTGCGTCGTTTAATTACGGAGTTTCTTTGGCTCGCTTCCAGGTCCATCGTCAGACCCTGGTTACCATATAATATTAAAGTAATCGTCAAGACAAATCAAATGAGCCCAAACTCGAAAGGGTTGCGTCGTTTAATTACGGAGTTCCTATGGCTACCTTCTAGGTCCATCGTCAGACCCTAGTTACCATATAGTCTCAAAGTACCCGACAAGACAAATCAAACGAATCTAAACTTGATAAGGTTGCGTCGTTTAATTACGGAGTTCCTATGGCTAGCTTCCAGGTCCATGGTCAGAACCTGGTTTCCATATAGTATCAAAGTACTCGCCAAGACGAATCAAATAAGCCCAATTTCCATGGGGTTGCGTCGTTTAATTACGGAGTTTCTTTGGCTCGCTTCCAGGTCCATCGTCAGACCCTGGTTACCATATAATATTAAAGTAATCGTCAAGACAAATCAAATGAGCCCAAACTCGAAAGGGTTGCGTCGTTTAATTACGGAGTTCCTATGGCTACCTTCTAGGTCCATCGTCAGACCCTAGTTACCATATAGTCTCAAAGTACCCGACAAGACAAATCAAACGAATCTAAACTTGATAAGGTTGCGTCGTTTAATTACGGAGTTCCTATGGCTAGCTTCCAGGTCCATGGTCAGAACCTGGTTTCCATATAGTATCAAAGTACTCGCCAAGACGAATCAAATAAGCCCAATTTCGATGGGGTTGCGTCGTTTAATTACGGAGTTCCTATTGCCAGCTTCCAGGTCCATCGTCAGACCCTGGTTAGCATAATAGTATCAAAGTACTCGTCAAGACGAATCAAACGAACCCAAACTCGATGGGGTTGCGTCGTTTAATTACGGAGTTTCTTTGGCTCGCTTCCAGGTCTATCGTCAGACCCTGGTTACCATATAGTATTAAAGTAATCGTCAAGATAAATCAAATGAGTCAAAACTCAAAAGGGTTGCGTCGTTTAATTACGGAGTTCCTATGGCCAGCTTCCAGGTTCATCATCAGATCAGCTCTATGTCACAATAATATTGCATTGTCATCCGATTTATATATGCATGCTAAATTTCAGCTCAATCGGATACCGGCAAGTCGATCAAATTTAACTTGCAAGATTTGATTACAGACAACGGGACAGGTAATAAATATAAGCTAAATATAAGCTAGTAATGAAAGAAAAGAAATACTTTTGAAATTTCGTGCCATTCTCGACATAGAGCTAAACATAGCTGTATAGGCTGAATGGGTTTTATTTCTTTTGCCTGTCCGAATGGACGAACAAAAAAATGTAAACGAAGCCCAATTTTCATAAGGTATACACACACTAAAGACTAAACAGTTTAGTTTTTTATTAATTGCAATTAAACGACAAAGAATTACCAAGCCATTTTCGAAAGGAAATAGCGCGTTGCGATTATGAAGCTTTTAATAAAAGAAAAACTTCGGTACATTCATTTTTACGGTCGTGATCCTGCCAGATACAAAAAATATTTTATCCGACGTCCTCGAATATTTTTTTTAATCAACTATTTTCTTACTTTAAACAAAATAATTGCTTTTTAAAAATATCAAATACGTTTAAACGAATGTTTTTTCTTGACATATGTATTATAATATTATCCTATAAGTGCAATGTGAGAAAATTACAATCATTTTTATATTTGAAAAGTGCTTGATTTTCATATGTCGAGAGTAGAGCAAGACCTCAACGCTTCGCTTATGAGGCGTGCAATAGTATTTTTTTATTGCTGTTCGTGGTAAACTAGCAATTAGCAAATAATCTATCTGATGCTAAAAAGTAAATGCTATTCATAAACCTCCACAATACATACATATATGGTAAGATAAGGTTTAATTTTGTCATATACATTCATATATGGTAAGGTGGAGCTTGATTAACCAGTTTTCTCACCGAATGAAAGACAGGCAGACATTATACAATGCGAAAGTGAAAGGATGTAGGTACCGCGGAGACCGAGACTAACCTACCTAGACCAGATCGGTCATGTACTGAAGGAAGGTGGAGTCAAGAGTCTCCGAAACCGGTGAGCGTGTATGAAGAGAATTATGAATGTTGAGGAAGCGAGTGAAGTATGCAAGGATGGAGTTCTCTGGCACTCTGTTTTCTCTGCCTACCCTGCAAGGGACATGGCGTGATGGTATGTATGTATGTATGAAAGACAGGCAAATAATTCTTTATATAAATCGCCGCATTTTATCACTATCTTGTCAGCAGCCATGTGTTAGTACCAATGAACAGACTAGTTTGCTTTATGTACTCTGTGCGAAGTACAAAAAATCTCCAAAAAGAGTTTTAGCGGCAAAGGAAGAAGATTAAGATTTCGCTTAAAGGTCTTAGTAACCAAGCCTAAACTCCGAAAAAAATCTACAAAAAAAAATGTTTTAATTGTCATCGAGATGTTATAGGGAATTTTTGTTTAATAAATTTTATGATTATATCATAAATTTTGCCCATTTGGGTTTTATTAGGCTCTTTAAAAAAACAAATCTAATTACACAAACTAGTGAGTAAATTTTTAACAATTAACTTTAACAATTTTCTATTCATTATTACTGGTAAAATGAATGGTTTTATAGATGTTCGGACAAAGTAAGACGGGGCTCGTTTCTGGCATAAGAACGCTGACCACATCATTCCGAGCTTGCGCTAACCACTATGATGTTCTTGGAGTTACGCCGAAATCATCACAGGGTGATATCAAGGCAGCCTATTACAAATTATCTAAAGTTTATCATCCAGATAAATCGGCAGTAAGTATGTTAACATAACTATATAAGTTTAAAGGTTTTACGTAACAGTTTGATATATTTATTTAAACTTATTTTATAGGATGAAGCCGCAGCCAAGAAATTTAGAGACATAACTGCAGCATATGAAGTACTGGGAAATGTAAAATTAAAAAAAATGTATGATAGAGGTATATTAATTAATTTTATTTTAGTTCAGTTGCACAAAAAGTTTTTGAAAATGTAATAAACATTTACATGTCTATTTGATATGATTCAAATTTTTCAACCAGTTATTTTTTTTAACTATAGATTATATTTATAACTTATAAATAAATACCATTTTATTATTAACAGTAATATATATTTATAATAATAATTTGTGACAGAGTAAGAATACAATTCACCACCTGTGGGTGACTGTAAGAGACAACTAAGAGATATAAAACGCATATAACATCTATGCAAAGGAAGAAAAACTCGAAACAAAACCCTATATCAACACGTCTGATCAGCGTGGTACAGTAGGTCAATTTCCCTCCCGTTATGGAGGAGGCTCGACCCCAACAGTGGGACATATGTGAGCTGAGATGATGATAATTTGACCTTTATGTATCTGTCAATTTATGGAATCTTCCAACATCATATTTATTACACACCTTTGATTATTTTAGAATTTTTCACATATTAATTGATAACAAAACAATAATTTAATTATATACTCATAATATTTAGAACAGGATTGAAAATGGCTATACTAGTTAAACACATATAATTGTATACTAATAAAACTTTACTAAGCTATTGTTTCAGTTTAAAAAAAAAATATAAATTTAATTAGGTTTTAGCACACTTTCTTCATGATGTTCACAAGCCTTGCTGTACATCTGGTATTGCTAAACATGAGTAGCAGAATCACATACCATTTGAGGTGTTGTCTGCTTGTTTGCCAACATAGGCTATAAAAGTGCATACTGCCCTCATAGGCTGATAGCAGTTATATCAACCTATTTGTAGAATAAAGTTACATACATACATATCATCACGTCATATCCCTCGCAGGGTAGGCAGAGAGAACAGAGTGCCAGAGAACTCTATCTTTGCATACTTCACTCGCTTCCTCAACATTCATAATTCTCTTCATACACGCTCGCCGGTTTCGGAGACTCTTGACTCCACCTTCCATCAGTACATGGCTGATCTGGTCTAGGTAGGTTAGTCTCGGTCGCCCCCAGTACCTACATCCTTCCACTTTCGCATTGTATATCTTCTTAACCAGACGTTCGTTCGGCATAAATAAAGAATAAAGTTAATAAAGAATATAGAATAAAATAAAGTTACATCTGCATAATCATTACTTTAGAGAAGAGTTATTTAAAATTTGTCAATCACAAAATCAGAAATATCATTTTTCTTAATTAAAACAACATAGTATAGCAGTATAGGATTGGTTCATTGGCTAATATTAGTTTATCTTATATATAGATTAGCTTAGTTTTATAACAACAATAAAAACGATTTGGTATCATAATCATATATAACTTTGTTCTTCATATAGGTTGATATAAATGTGCGTGTATTCTATACTGTTCAATTGGTTAACATTGAAATTAAAAATATATGTATTCTTTTAGGTCTGTTAGTAGGAGGAAAAGATGTATCAAGAATGACTCCAGAAGCGGAGCCAGAGCCAAAAGATCCTTCATTAAGATTTTATAAGTCTCGTTCTACTCGTAATGTTATACCTACTATGGATGGCAAAGTTCCTATATATAATTTTGATGCTTGGTTAGTATTTCTTTAGAATATCCTTATTTCTCATAAGAACTAAGTAATTAACTAATTACTAACTAATCAAAGAATTTGCATGGGTGATAAATAATGGTTGAAGTGTCCAGTGGGACCTAGTGAGGTCTAGGATACATTTCATTTTCTTTTGCTGACTGTGTATATTTTTAACAGGCTGTGATTTGACCCAAACCATCCAGGTTGATGGAAGGTCAACATGGGGCCCTATAAGTTACCTCCCCTATGACCTCTTTCTGCGAATTGAGCCACAGGCGGGAATCTTGATTTCAGTGGTTTTCCCCATGCAAAGTCGCACTTAACATAGCGTACATTATTGTATTGCTGCACTATCAAAATCTATTGCTGTTTAAATAAGAAAAGCATTTTACAACAACTACTCTCTTTCCATCATCGCACCATTTGAAAATTGCAATATGAATCTTAGAAAATATGTTTACTTAACATGCAAATATGTTTCATATTGATATATGTATATTAAAATCAAAAATAGTTTAAATAAAACAGAGCTGTAGTTTAGAAATGACATTATAATAATCAGCAATGGCAGCAGAAGGGAGATTTTTTTTTTTTGCGGCGGGCTCCGGTGTGGTTACACCTACTAATCCGTCCAGGGTGACGAAGAAACGGCGTGCGACCCCGTAGACCCGTCCAACAACGTACTTATCAATGCCATGCGAGTGGGTCACCGGAACCCCGTCTTTATCTTCGGTGGCCTACCTGGCGGTCTGCCCTCGCGGGTATCCTCTCGAGTCAACAGTTGCACTAACAAATAAAAATCAACCCATTGCTGACTTTTCCTTTCCTCTGGGTGTCAAAAGCATATATTCAATATAATAATTATGGCATGGGGTCTAGTTGATGTAGTATAATAAGTTCCATTGTCTTCTCATTATAGACTCATGTTGTACTCAACCGTGCGTCACGGAATTAAACTGAGTGTGAAAAGTGTCATCTCGATCACCTGTATCAGTAGTGCCTCACTATATCAATAGTGTCTCACTGTATCAATAGTGCCTCACTGTATCAATACTTTCTCACTGTATCAATAATGCTGCACTGTATCAATAGTGTCTTACTGTATCAATCTCACTGCATCAATACTTTCTCACTGTATCAATAGTGCCTCACTGTATCAGTAGTGCCTCACTGTATCAATACTTTCTCACTATATCAATAGTGCCTCACTGTATCAATAGTGTACTCACTGTATCAATAGTGTGCTCACTGTATCAATAGCATCTCACTGTATTAATAGCATCTCACTATATCAATAGTGCCTCACTGTATCAATAATGTACTCACTGTATCAATAGTGTGCTCACTGTATCAATAGTGTCCTCACTGTATCAATAGCATCTCACTGTATCAATAGTACCTCACTGGATCATTAGCGTACTCACTGTATCAATAGTATCCTCACTGGATCATTAGCGTACTCACTGTATCAATAGTATCCTCACTGTATCAATAGTGTCCTCACTGTATCAATAGTGCCTCACTGTATCAATAGTGTCCTCACTGTATCAATAGCATCCTCACCGTAGCAATAGTGTCCTCACTGTATCATTAGTGTCTCACTGTACCAATAGTGTTAAAAATATTTTTCTTAAATTAGTACAATTTCTGTAAAATTTTGCATTATTTATCTTCTTATCCGTTTTGTATGGTGTCGGAGCAAGAATACTTCACCACCCATTTATTTGCCCGTGGGTGTTATGTAAGAATACTATTTATTATGGTTATAATATGCAGGTAACACCTATGTAATGATGAAGGAAAACTTGCAATTTAACCCTATACCAGTATAGTAGGTCTTTTTTCCACACATCTTTTATGAAGGAGGCTCGGCAGAGAGCCCAGCACTGGGACGTAAATGAGCAAAGAAGAAAAACTCAATTAAAATAATAAAAGATCAATTTTGTTATAACTTAATGCCAGCAAATCATCTTTTCAGGGCCAAAAGTCATTATAATAACTTGTACGAGAAGGCACAATTTGAAAAGGAGTTTTTAAGAAAAAAGCGTATGAAACAAGCAGATGCAAATATTGCACATCAGCGAGAGATGCTAATGATTGTAATATTTATTATGAGTAGTGCTTTTATGATCATGGTTATACAAGGTACCGACAATTATGATCAAGACCATATATCAAAACAGAAGTCTAATGTAAAAATAAATGATGTCAATAAATAATTTCATAATAATAAATTAGTAAACCAAAAATGCTATGAATGCCTATGCCTATTTTAGTCACCTGCAACTGTATATGGAGTGGGTACACCGTGAACGTAACATGAGAACAACAAGAGAAGAATGACTCAAAATAAAACCTTATTCCAAACATTCATCTGGAAGTGGCCTGTATCTAACAGATGTATATGGTCTGAGAAGAAGAAAGAGACTTAATGCTTCTCTGTATTTACATTGTCCTGGCTTTTGAACACAAACACTACGAAATTTAAATCCAAATTATTAAGTAATATTGTACCAAACGCCGAACTATATTCTAAGATACGAAGCAAAGCCCACTCTTTACATATATTATAGTAGCTTTTTTTTTCAGAATAGAAAAATATGAGTCAAACAATTTAATTGTTTGCATCAAATGAGAATTAATTAAAGAAAAGGGAATATTTCTGTAACCCATCTGTCGAAAAAAAAAAACGATAGCGAAAGCAAAATTAAATTCGTTAAATCAAATATCAATTAGAAAATCCTTATTTTTAAAAGTATATAAGACTCGTAGTATCTATGTGCTATATAATTATCTTATTTCTCTTCATTGCATTCTCATTCAATTCTAAGTGTTGTTTAAAATTGGAACACATAAATAATGTTAGAAATGATTTGCAAAGTAAAACAGACATTTCAGCATTTAAGGTGTTATAATCAGCAAATGCCATGTTATAATGGATCCAAAGAGACCGATCATCACTCCAGGATCCCACCCTGAATGGGCCTATATGTAGCTATTTTTCTGAATTTGAAGGACTACCGAAATCATTGCAGCTTGTGCTCATAGTGTATTTTTCAAATTGTATAATTGTGTATGTCTAAAGGCAATTGTTGGAAAGTTCATTAATTTTTAGAATTTGATATTATTTTGACTTGATTTGATAGCGTAATTGATTATATCGGCTTTTGAAAATAGATAATTATATGTTAAAAACATATTAGGTAGAGGTGTATGACACCAACATAATGCTAATTTTATTAAATTGAATGATAGTTTAATGGATCTATAATATTTTTATCGATAGTATTAGTAGAAAATGAAACTTCTAAAGAGTTCATAGCATACGGAAGAACAATTAAATTTTATAGGAATTCCGAGCAACATGATGTTTTGTGGTCAATGTTAATCGACTCTTACTACTATATTCAGGCGGCTGTAAATGTCTGCGACAGCAGTTTTATGGTTCTAAACCACCTTAAGTACATAATATGTAGTATTAATTTATTAAAGTTGTTTTAATTGTATAAAATATACATTGTTATATATTTTCTTTTAAGAATTGTATATACTGTACTGTACATAACACTGAGGGCGCATCTGTAATTTATAGACAAATGTGATGTTAAAATAATAAAAACCACACCTCCAACTCGCTTGGTATATTATTCAACTAAGAACATATTACATACATACACATCACACATCATCACGCCATATCCCTTGCAGGGTAGGCAGAGAGAACAGAGTGCCAGAGAACTCCATCCTCGCATACTTCACTCGCTTCCTCAACGTTCATAATTCTCTTCATACACGCTCGCCGGTTTCGGAGACTCTTGACTCCACCGTACGTCGTCGTTACGAATGCGATCGGTCAGCCTAACTCCACAGATTTTCCGTAGAGATCGCATTTCGACCTCATTAATTTTACTTTCATACTCATTTCTGCATACCCAACTCTCGCTTCCATATAGTAACGTTGGGACAAGCACTGCGTTATGTATTGCTACACGTGCTTTCTGGCTGAGGTGGTGGCTAACGAGAAGTTGCCCCAACGCTCCGTTCATTCTATTTCCCGCATTCACTCTTCGTTCTATATCAGTGGCGTACCTTTTATCTCGGCTAAATCCACATCCAAGATATACAAATTCATCCACTTGCTCTAGTACATCATTACCTATAACAACTCTACTGTTGTTACTCTTATATCTGTTCTGGCTTCATCTCTTTCGAAGACCATTATTTTGCTCACATTCACGCGTAGACCCCTTTTCTTACAATCTTCTGTCATTGTGTCGACTAGGGTCTACAGGTCAGTCGCTGACTGCGCCAGCAGTACTGCATCATCTGCATAGAGCAGAGCACTGACCACTGAGTCGCCCATCTGGACTCCCACATTCATAGTCATCCTTTGGAGACATTTATCCAGATATATGATAAACAGCCTGGCTGATAGAACGCACCCCTGCTTAACGCCGATATTGACGTCAAACCAAGGCGACATTCCATCATCCAGCCGCACACAAGCTCTACAGCCCATGTAACTGGACTGCACAGCTTGCAGCAGTTTACCGTTAATACCATACTCCGGTAAAATGTCCCAAAGTTCCTTTCGTACAACCGTGTCAAAACATATTATTCCTATAAAAAAAAAATTGTTTTGAAGTAATATAGATGAATGGATGTCACCTATGCTCGCTATATTGTTTATCTGAGTTAAAATTACAGTTATTATATACCGGCAACTATGAACTACCACTAAGTTCGACTCGGTTGTTAGTACTTCTGATCGCACGAACTCTGAAAACCCCAAGAGTATGTTGTAGGTTCATTTAGATTCTTCTGTAATTTATTTTGTACACCCTTTCACTATAACGAATGACCAAAGTAAGTGAACACTGTGAAACAAAGTGAACGCAAAGTCCATATTTATGAAACAAAAGAGTGTGTAAATGTATGTGTAGTTTGTACATCTCCTTTACAGCATTCCCAAAAAAAATATATGCCGCTCACCAATCCGTTGAAGCATCAAAAAGAAGGCTATATTGACACAGGAGTTTCGAAGATCGATTGTGAAACATTCAATCACTTTGCTCCTCTGAGGATCCTTGTAAAATCATCTTTATATCATCCACAGAGGATCCTCTAGAGTCATTGGATAGAGGAGTTTGATCATCCACATCTCTCCTCGGATACTCATGAATTATAACTTGATGTCGGAATGGTGGTTTTCCTGAAGTCTTTGAACTTATTTTGTTTGTGTGCCAACTCAATTGGACAGGCACTTCTTGCCCGTTACCAGACGACCCTTCATTACCACAGAAATATTCACTGGGTTGATTGTATTTTATATTCTTTATAAGTTTCATAACTTCAAACCGGAAATCGAAATTTTGTCGCTGCGTCATTGATTTCATATCGGGCAGAATATTAAGTAAAAAATTCATATCTGGATCGGATCTTTTATTTCTAATTTTATTTTCCTTAGATATTCTATGAGGAATGTTTTTAGGTTTGCTCGTAGATGTATTTTGTCCTGCCCATATAAACGAAGACTGGCTGACATCTGAATCAGCATCTTGCGGCATGGAGTCATTTTGTTCTGAAATATTGCCAGTTTTACTAAAACCCTGCGACTCATCGTCCGTTAATTTGGGTATATCTAAAAATTGTAGCATTGCCAGAAAAGGTGCTTTACGTTTTCTTAGCGGCCTTTCCCCATTAGTTGCCCGTTCCTTAGTTTTTTGTCTTGTGAAATAATCTCGCAGTCCTTTCCATTTTTTCTGCATATGTCGAACTGTAAATAAAACTAATTAATATATTAAAGTATTATTTATTTAATATGCCTAACCGTTCTTTTTCCTAGGAAACATAATTAGACCAGGAGAAGAGTAATCAAATTCATCCATCCATCGACTTTCGCCTTTATTGTTGAACATAGAAGGCGGATTGGCTATTATATTTGTGTCATTTCACAGTAAATTGCTGCTTTAAAAAGAAAAAGGAGCACTTTTTTTGGTAGGTTATTCTGGACACTCGCCTTTCTAAGAGACGAAAAGGTGGCACGAGGCTTCATAACCGCCGTATACCCCCCATCGCCATTGAGCCGACTATTGGTACCGAATCTTTGACGTCCGTGGCCGGCCCGGTGAAAGAAAAGTGCTGCTGTATATTCTTCTGATGATTCTTAAGCCGGTTTTTACGACTCCAACGGTCAAGTAAAGGATGGTGACACATTATATTCTTTACCTGTCGCCACATGGAGAAGCAAAAAATTACTACATGAAAATATAAACCAAATAATAAAATTTTTAACTTTAAAGTTGAAATATATTTTTATTTTAGCAGGTACATACACACGTGCACGTAACCACATTAAAAGTACCTATCAACTGCACAGATGGCGTAGTGGTTAAGGTCTCTGCCTAGTGTGCCAGGTGTCAGGGGTTCGATTCCCGTGCAGAACAATAAATTGTTCGATCCATAAATTGTGTCCGTTAATTATATGTTTGTAAAGTCCTCCGCAATACCTACGCATTAGACAACATCCCACACTAAGAAAATATCCTAATACTGTCTTAGTGCGGGTTGTTTTTTTTAAACAACAAAAAAAATCAGTTGGACATTAACTGTATGGTACTCTGTATGTTGCGTGGTATATTTACTCTAATAGTTGAGCAGACTAGGTATTTTCTTTTGTTGAGCTAAAAGTATGATAATTAAGAGAGAATGTACGTAAAAATACGCTAATTAAGCGAGAACCTAAATACTGCTCGCTATAATAATAGGTTAAAAATGCAACTTACGAATTTCTCTTTTATTTCTTTCACTTAGAGTCGAAAAGTCTTCGTACAAAGTAACTGCAATTTCTAACCAAGCCTGATGTTTCACCTCCTTATCATTATACTCTGGCAGATTAAAATTCCATAAACATCGTTTATTATGTACTTCTGTTATAAGTTGCTCAGTCTCGATATTGACTTGAATTTTTCGTGATTTTCCCCTTGAAGATGAGAATGACGAATCACTGTCTTCGGATTCTGGTTCTGGTGGTGCACCATCGTCTGATTTAGTTATATTTAGAAATTGCAGCATCTTCAAAGAAGGAGCTTTACGTCTCTTTCGTCTATCAGTTTCATCCTTATTTTTTGGCAAATTATTTTTTGTCCTAGCGAAGTAATCGCGTAGTCCTTTCCATTTCTTTTGTATTTCCCTTACTAAAATAAATTTAAATAATTAATACAACTGCCTTAGGTTACTTTCCATTTACAACACAGAGGGACTCTGCGGTGCATTATGAGGCACTGCCAAACACTGTGTAAAAGAAACAGCTAGCTGTTTCATTTAAACTTTTACACAGTGTTTGGCGGTGTTTCGCAGTGTGCCGCAGAGTCCCTCTGTGTTAACTAAATGGAAAGCAACCTTAATTCTGTGAGCAGAACTGTGACGAGTAACGTAGGTACATATTTTTTACAATGGTAAAGATCACATAATAAATTATTTCATTACCTAATAACAAGTTTCGTAATACTGTTCAATATTCCCTGATGGAAAAATTATAAATATACAAGAGTTGAACTTGAAAATATGAACATTTCGTATAGGTAAAACAAAAACAATAGCTTTCTTATTTTTTATTAATGTTATAACTATTGCCTCTTTATAAAGTTTGCAACATAGTTTGCGCTTCATCCTGCACTGTTTGCTATGTATGTATTTGCCTATTGAGCATACCAAATGCCTGATGGTTTTAATATATGTATTTGCGAAATATAAATCGTAAAAATAGATTTTTCAAGTAACCTATCTGTTCCTCTTCATTAAACCAGTTTCATTACTTTTATTTACAATAATAGCGGCGCGTAACATGATACTTTAACGAACAATATGTATGAAATGAGTTTATTGATAAAACAATAATTGTCACAAATAATAAAATTAGATAAATACATACATTTTTCTGTTCTAAACGTTGCATCCCTACTCGACCAATGTTCGAACATAATCTCCGCAACTTCATTCCACGCCTGCTGTTTACCTAATTTATTGCTACTGTAGTTTTCTAACGTATTATTCCATAAACATGGCCTTTTTTTAATTTCTGCTATAAACTGCACTGTTTTAATACCCATATTTCTATTTGCCACTAACAAAGTATATAAAACATTGCCTATTTAAGACAGTTCATTTACGGTTAGGTGGTAAAATGATATTCCTAATAGTTGTAACTAAAATTATTTGCACTACAGCCAAGTATTAAAATTTGCCGATGGCAGCTTACTATATTAACAAAGCAGACGCCATGCTAGTAATTTACATTAAAATCAGCATCAGTCAGACAATAGTAAGCGACAAACTATTTGTGAAAATGTGATTGCGGTGGCGCTGTGCGCTGCGTTTGTAGAGATGTTCATTATACTAATTTTTAGTGTAGACGAGTTTGTTCTATGGTACTTTTATATGGTTCTTTTCTGCTAATCCATAAGGTATCTCATGCATATTGTACCTAAGCATTCTTTTTGAAAAGATACTTTTTTCTATAAAAAATCTTTTTAATTTTTTTAATAAAAATTAATTTCAGTAAGTATAACTAATTCCTGAAAAACATTACATATTCGTAATTTGTCAATTTATTTTTCTAACCGTGGTGTTTTAAATTGATACGTATTGATGTAATTTATGATTTACGTTTATTGGTCGATGTTATATGGTTGATCACGTAGATCATCATTGGTGATTTTATTGAATGCTGTCAGATCGACCACTCGTTTCAATTTCTATTACCTATACTGTTCTCAGGTATATATTATTTGTGAATAGAATGTTTACTACACTTTCTATTTAACTAGAAAATGACCATTGTAGAACTATGATGGATAGCATATGCTGCCAAACGGTGGTATATCACACTTGGCAGCTGAGATGATGATTTACCTATAGTGCAGAGGGTGCAGTGCACCCGGGCGCCGGGTGTTAGGGGGTGCCTAGAGCCACTCGGAACACAGAACCTCCACTGTAACGCTCCGCACGGAGCGGGCTCACCGTACGCAGCGTGTGCCTAACCATTTATAAACGTTGTGGGTGTGTTATTTAACAGGTTTGGGTAGGTTGCTTTGTCGCCATGCTCACTGTACCTTCATAATCCGATCGCGTTTACCTGGTTTTGTGTCAAAACAACGAGACTAAGCACAACGAGACTGGAACAATGCATTCCAGCGAGATTGAAATTTAGACGAACGTGTTGTAACTATCAACCTATTCCATTTTGTTCACGCATTTTGATACAAGAGGGTGCCAGGTGATTGCTTGCACCCGGGCGCTACATGTGCTAGAGCCGCTTCTGGTTGCAATAGATAAATTTCTCAGGATAACGTTAACAAAAACAAAAGAAGATTAGTGTGATATGGACGCTCTTCGTCCATACTGCCTAGGGCGACAAAAAAAGGACATGTAGGTCCATAGCAGAAGGTGGTGACCGCGTCACAGTTCTTGATGCTGGCGAGCATTCAACAATGACCGTCAGCACCTTGGTGTAATAATTGAATTGTGACAGTTCATGACGCTGCTTTGCCCAAGCCATGTACATCTCGATCATAAACTGCGCCTCATCCTCGTCACAATAGCAACGATGACAGGACAGTGAACTCACTAATAGGACTGGCTTGACCCTAATAGGACTTCCACCTGGTTCAAAGGGATATCTTGTATTACCTCTCCATTCACTCCAGCACCGACTATAAAGCCTTTATTGTCCAAACACCTAACCGAGGGTTCTACAATTGAACTGCCTAACGGCCAATAATGTCTCGGTCGACATCACTCTACTAATTATTTCGCTGGGTAAGACATTGCCTGCCTCGGTAAATGCCAACAACGCCCGGTAGAGTCTTTTAGCATCCAAGCGTCCCGAGAAAGTTCTAGCTAAAAAGTGTCCATCCACGTATGATCCGGACTGTCATGGGCTGTTTACGCCTCCAACACTGTTTTAGCTGGTCTTTTCAGTTCCCACGGGAAAATAAAGGAGTTTGTCATATTTTATTCTTATTCAGTCATAGCGTGGGGTATTACAGCTTGATATGCAGTAGCTTTACATCAGCCAGTATTCATCACCAGTATTATCCAACCTCACCAGTATTATTATTTACATCAGCATTTATTTTATTTTTAACAGTTAATAAAATCGTAAATCATACATGTCAAACCAATATCAAAGGTGATACTGAGAAATACCTGTGAGCTGTGGCTAAATTGATTTGAACAAAATTTTGGTTACATGTTATCTTTAAAATTTATAGATAGATATAGAGTAAATTTTATTTATTCTATATATCTGAGTAACTGTGATTGCAGAATCACAGTGAATGATAAAGGTTTAAATCGCTTTTTTGAGTTATTTTATGAAGATCTTAATACCACATATTTGTTTAAAAACCTATGGATTTGGATAAATTTTTTTGTAGCACATATTCTTATTCACTTATATTGGTGCCACCCTTTTTTTTATTCATATAAACCACAGACTTCAAGCTATAGTAGGGGTGTCCACTTTGAAAAAACATCGATGTTTTTTTCGATTCGATAAATCGAAACTGTACATCGATGTCTTTCGATGTATGAAAACATCGATGTTTTTAAACATCGAGTACTTTTTCTAAAGTCATATCAAAAGTGTTACTTCTAAAAAAAAAAAACGGTCTTTTTTGTGGCATTTATACCTATTCCAATTTCTTATAAAACTGACTTCTAAAAAAAAGGTCCTTTTTGTGGCATTTATACCTATTCCACAGTCCCTTATCAAACAGATTTCTAAAAAAAAAATAAAAAAAAAAGGTATTTTTTGTGGCATTTACTGGTTATCATCGTTTCGATGTTTTATGAAAATACATCGATACATCGAGTATTTCGATAGCTCTTCAAAACATCGGATCGATTCGATGTATCGCATTGTAAACATCGATGTATATCGAATATCCCTAAGCCATAGACAAGTTTTAAGTTCTACTAGTGTCAACAACTGTCAAAGTATCAATTTTATTTGCTTGTATTGCTAGAATTTTTAATTGAATTTTATATCTGCGTAGCATCTCTACTTAATCTGTGTTTATATCTATTAACAAAAACGTAGTTACCTAAATAATATAATTATAAATCTTACAAAGAAGACCATTGAAACTTAAGAAATATTATGGATTCTCTTGTCGGCTATGGCAGTGATGATGAAAATGAATCTGAACGATACGGACGCCAACAGCCATTGGTAAGTTTTAGTGACCTTGAGGAAAATCACGATTGATTACTATAATGAATAATATATTTTAATAAAGTAGAATAGTATAACTTCAGCGAGAAAAATTGATATTAATCTGCTTTCTCTGCTTGACGATAGAATGATATTATAGGTGTCAGCTGGTGGGGGCAGCGGTCCTCGCCGTCGGGACGACGATACCAACTACGATGACGTCAATATGGACATGAGCGAGGTAATTTTTAGCAATATTTATCAACAAATATCACTTTTACTTACTGCAGACATAGAGCAGTTTTAAAGTTTTAAATCAACTGTGTAGTTATGGTCTATTACCAGTGTTTTGCAGCTTACATTATAAACTTTTTAATGCTAGATATGTTGTTCATATTATGTAGTTGATAATCAATACTACATTCAGGCATTAATGCTGTTATCCACATATCAATTAATGCTATTAATCTTATAAGCATTACATGTTACCTGTAAATTTTACATTCAATAATTATTGTTGAATAAAACAACTTATCTATTAAGCTGTTTTCAACGATGATATTAACACTTTTATTATTTTATATGTTACCCATTTGTAAATTGACACAAAACAAAAGTCAAATACCCCTTGAGTACGTGCTGAGGCTTGAAGCTGACCATCCGAGTCGTGCAAACTGCGCCCCTTAGCTACAAATGCATGTGAGTACATAGCTATAAGATAAGAAATCTTTTCCACATATTCACAACATATTGTTGTCTAAAATTACAATACAGATTAGTTAATTTTCTGAATAAATTTTATAAGTTTAGAATAATGTAAATATATGACTAACATTAGGGATTTTAATATATCTAGTAATTTTTGTCTCCCTCATTTGACATAGATTAGGGGCCGTCCATTAATCACGTGAGGTTTGAAAGAGGGGGAGGGGTTTGACAAAAATTACGAAATATCACAAGGGGGAAGGGGGTGTAGTAAGATATCACATGTATTTATTATTTCGTCAAACGCTGCGATTTCTAAACTGGAAAACGACGTGTAGTGTGACTTTGACTTGCTGTTGCCAGGCAACGAACGAAGTTTAAAGTAGGTGATCTGAATAAAGACCTTTTTGCGAAGTTTAAAAAAGCAAAAAACCGAGAATATAATGAGCTTTGGGCTGGGGTGTGGTGTTCTTTGTAGGCACTCAAAACTCACGTGATGTTAGTGGGGGAGGGAGGTCATAGTCTTAAACCTCACCATGTATCACCAAGGAGAAGGGTTAAAAAATTCTAAAAAAAAAATCACGTGATTAATGGACGTCCCCTTAGATGATAAGTAATAAAGGAAAACTAAATTCATATTGTTAATATGCCACGATAAGTTCTTTATTTAATTATTTCTGCTGGCTATTAATGGTCACTGCATCCAGGTGGTAATTTGTTGTCCTAAATTTGTATATGAAGTTGTTGTTCGCCTGCTACTGCGGACTAGTAAATTGCAGGTTAAATTAGTTATATTTTTAATTATTATATGGCTATACTAGATACTTTTATTCTTTTTTTTTTCTTCAATACATTTTAAAGTTCTACTGTTAATATAAAATCATATTGAGTTTCAACACCTTGGCATGGCGCTACCCATTGATACAGAGTAAAAGGTGGGTTATTGTGTAAGACATTTTAACTCGAAATTTGTTAAGTAATGAGTCTAATGAGATATGTTTAAAATAAAACTACTTTTACAGATTTTGAAGCATTTCAACATCCATATAAATGTGATTAAATACTTAAAATAGTTTTATTTCAAATGCATTACACATTTGGAAAGAAACTATTTTTACATATTCTATTATATTTGTATTTGATTATTAATTCACAAAACATCAGAGATATGACAGAGGCATCAATTTTGTCAAAATCTAACAGACTTTGAAATGATAGAGTCTAAATCAAACTTAAATGTATTCCAAATATCTATCCATGCATGACTCTGGCAACATCCACTGTTGTATGTAGCCCTCCCCAAGGCAAGATAATGTCAAAATATCACACTTGGTAGGAGGCCCGGTGATCACAGTTGGTGTTGTAAATTTCTATGGAGTCATCATTCTCCTACTCTTATCCCAATTGTTTGGGGTCGATACAATATGTACTCTTCTTTCAAAGTACATATTGTAAAAGTTATTGGCAGTAGTTTTATGACCGGCCACCTGCCAGACATCAACCCTCCTTGGGAATGTAATCATTGATCAAACCGCATCAGGTGTTGTTGGCCCAGGTCGTTATAAGTTTCTATGGAGAGTGTTGCCTATTATCTTGATGTTCCTTCGACCAGATTTTACAATGACAATGGAGACATCACCATCCGGCGATGCTTTGTAGTTTGTATTCTTAATTTTATGAAATGATAATTTAAATTCATTTAAAACTAGTACAAATATGTTCTGTTTCAATAAAAAGATACAAAGCATCATTTATAATAAAATATTTGCTGTAATGCAAGGCATGCATTTCTATTCATACATGTTGCCGATTTATTTAGTAGAATCCTTGAAGGAGGTGTATCAGACCATGATACACTACCCAAATCAATAAAAAAAAATAGTACCTAACTTTTGATTAAATTCCCATACAGATAAGCGATCAATACACTGGTACTATAAAAGTTCGATGTAGGCATATACTCATGCGTGTGACATTGAACTAGTAGGCAAATAGTCCCGCTCTCGCTACGCTTACCGCCGTACAACTGGGTCGAAATGTACCTACAGGTCAATGTACGCTGACAAACCTACTGTTTTGATAAGAAGCAAATCACTTTATCTCGGGATTGGGCAGAGCTAGGAGTCTGCAGCTAACTTTAATGTTTTATATGACGTCATTCCTACACCTAGTTTAAGTTATTCTAGTAATAAAATCGGCACCCTGTATAGGTCATAAATATCATATTGGTGTGACATGAAGTTTCTGCAAATTTATAGTATTTGTAAATGTTTCACCAAAACCATGTGTCATGATCTAGATATTAAAAATAAATATTCATTTTGACTTACATAGATAGTTGTTTTAGGTCATTCTGTCTTAATATATTCATATAAAAGTAATAACAATGAATAAAAAAAAGTAATTTGAGCAAATATAAGATATTATAATATAGATTATAAGTTAGTTATTTAAAAAAAATATTTTTTTGATAACTACGACCTCATTTTAGGCATCTCTTTTAGAAATTCAGAAACTAGTATCAATGCTTACCTTAGTAAGATTTAGTTACTAATTTTTATAATAGGATTGTTTAGTTGTATATCCTTATACAATTTAGTTTTATGATTTTTGCTAACCAAAACCTATCTTGTGTGAGACCTGTTTTGTATGAATCCTGATTTGGTTCTGTATTTTACTTCAGAAACACTATCGAAAAACATCCTGTTTCGATATTATACACCCATCTCTCGATTTACACTGAACATGGATTCTCAACAAAATCAAGTCAGTTAAAATCTCCAATTTTGTTACGTAAAACCGTGTAAAACTAAATAAAATCTCAATATATGCTCAATTCAGACATTTAGTTAAGTAAAACAAAAAAGTAATATATTAAAATAAAAAGCCTCTTAAACTCATCATCTCAGCTCATATATGTCCAACTGTTGGGCTCGAACCTCCTCCATAATGGGAGGGAAAATGACCTACTATACCTCGCTGGTCAGTCGTGTTGGTATAGGGTTTTGTTTTGAGTTTTCCTTCTCTTGCATAGATGTTATCTGCGTTTTATACCCCTTAGTGGTCTCTTACGATCACCCATTGGCAAGATAGAGGGTGGTGAGTTGTATTCTTACTTCCTCACCACATAGATTAATATTGAACTCATTATAGATTAACCATAAAAAACTTATCAAATATATCTTCAAAAACCTAACTATGTTATAAGTTCATTCGCTGTCACCTCTTGAAAATTAAAATCTTGAATATTTTATTTTGTCCTGTCTTTTAGCTGTTAGACACAGATGGCTTTGACAGCTTAGCCCGGACGATGGGTGAGCAGTGAGGGCTCTCAACCCGGCAGTCTTGAATAAAACTCTCTCTTAAATTAAATACTTGTATTTTTGCATATGTACATATTAAGAGTAGATATTTCCCTAAATGTATATGTATCGCATTATACAATACAGAGAGTCCTCCGTTACTGCTGTTAGTGCTTTTAAACGAATAAGACCCAAAAATATTTTAAAGACATGTACTTACTGTACGGGAATATGCAAAAAAAAAAGAAATTTTAAAAAATTATAAAAATAAAATACATTTTTATAATTTTTTCAAACTTCTTTAATTTATAAATCGTGTAAAAGCGAAATCGTGTAAATCAGGTATTTTATTAAAAGTATAATAAGTGTATACAATATTGCCCTAATCGGCCAAGTGAAATAAATGTACTGCCAATGCTGAAGTAACCGATTGTATCCCCCTTCACTTTGAATTAAAGTATTATATTGGTCACTAAATTATCGCCAACGTGGCTTATATTAAAATTGATTTAAAAATTAACACAGTCACACATGTAATCAAACACGTGTTCTCTTGTATTTACATATTTCACTCAATGTCGTTACTTAAATTCATGCAAAGTCCTCTGCGTCAGTATTGGAAACAGCACATGTAATATTTGAAAGAGTTGGAAATGTATTTTAACCTAATCAGGATATTGGTGATCGTCTTGAAGAAAAAGTACCATCTTTTATTTATCAGTACGGATTGTTAGTGCTACTTGTTCTGTTCAACTAACATCTTCGGTAAATATTTCACTGACAACATTTTAGTATATTAGATCAACTTATAATTTTACAACTACCAAAGAAACAAAATATATATTTTACCAATACAGTGAAATAAATTGCTTTATGTATTATGTATATTACAGGGAGTGTAATGATTGTTTGTACACTCCATACAAGCTTCAAGAATTGGATGTAATAGACGTATTGATTCAGGTCAATACCTTGAAATTATTATTTCTGTATAAAAGTTCACTAGCACGCCCGGGCCCGCTTTGCACAGTCGTTGTATTTTTACAACGTAACGGTTACGCACAAAAAAGAAATGACGATAAAGGACATTTCTCTCCTTAGAGGATTTTTATTGTAGACTTTCATGGTTTCAAAAGAAAATTACAAAAAAGAATAGTTTTTAAGTATCAAAGAAAATATTCTTTACATAAACACAAAGGGACATGTTTTTATCTTTATTTGTAATTTAAGTTACTTTTGGTAAATACATGAGAATAATTTACTAAAAAGAAAATTAGGTATACATACCACTTCAAAAACATTTCATAAAAATTATTAAAAGATTAGTTGTCATGACAACATCACTGTTGTCACCAGATGGTCACCCATCTGGTAATAAGACCTCAAGAATGTCTTATCGATAAAAGTTTTTTGATAATTTGACTAATTTACGAAGTATCATTATAAATTGTACCAATTATATAAAAGTAAACAGGATATAATTAAAGTTAAAGCAAAATAATATTCTATCAAAAATAAACAACATAAAAACAGTGAAACACTTCAAGTTTATATACGAGTTAGTTATGTAAGTGGTCCATGTCTTGTCGCAGGACTCCCAGGACGACGAGTCGGAGCCTGAGTTGCCGCCGGCGGAGCCTACGCCACATCCCTCGAGAAATAAAGGAAGAAGCGGCAGTAAGTATCAAAATTAATCATCTCATTGCTCTTATTTCAATTCCGGTCATCATCATCATCATTTTCCTACTGTTATCCTAATTACTTGGGGTTCGATACAATATGTACTCTTCTTTCATAGTACATATTGTAAAAGTTATTGGCAATAGTTTTATGACGCCTGCAAGACGTCAGCCCTCATTGAGTATGTAATTGTTGTCCAAACGGCATAAAATGGAGTTGGCTCAGGTCATTATAAGGCTCTTAGTCGTCTTTTACGACATCCACGAGCAAAGTAAGGGTTGGTAGTATTCGTAGCTGTTACCACACAGCTACTTATTATTTCAATTCCGGTAGACGTAAAGATTATTTTTCACATGTGAATAATTTCAAATGTAGTCCTTGTATTCACTCTCTTATTATCCATGTTATGGCTTCACGCCAACCATCTATTTTTATGGTTTATTATTACTAAAGCCAATAAAAAATCAGTCGTCGATATTTTTAGGTAATTAACTTTTCATGGAAGGTACATCACTGATATAGAGCGAAGAGTGAATGCGGGAAATAGAGTGAACGGAGCGTTGGGGCAACTTCTCGGCAGCCACCACCTCAGCCAGAAGGCACGTGTAGCAATACATAACGCAGTGCTTGTCCCAACATTACTGTATGGAAGCGAGAGTTGGGTATGCAGAAAAGAGTATGATAGTAAAATTAATGCGGTCGAAATGCGATCTCTGCGGAAAATCTGTGGAGTTAGGCTGACCGACCGCATTCGTAACGACGACGTAAGAGAGCGAGTAGGTATGAAAGAGAGTATTGGTGTAAAGATGCGAAAGGGAATGCTCCGATGGTTCGGACATGTGGAAAGAATGCCGAACGAACGCCTGGTTAAGAAGATATACAATGCAAAAGTGGAAGGATGTAGGTACCGAGGGAGACCGAGACTAACCTACCTAGACCAGATCGGTCATGTACTGAAGGAAGGTGGAGTCAAGAGTCTCCGAAACCGGCGAGCGTGTATGAAGAGAATTATGAATGTTGAGGAAGCGAGTGAAGTATGCAGAGATAGAGTTCTCTGGCACTCTGTTCTCTCTGCCTACCCTGCAAGGGATATGGCGTGATGATATGCATGTATGTATGTGTAACTTTTCATGAAGTAACTTTGGTAATAACAGGTGACAGCCGCGAGCGTGATAGAGAAAGAGATCGCGACAAGAGCCGTGACACAGACCGCAGGGACAGGCGCCGTGATTCACCACCACGATCAAGATCTGAACGGGAACGTACCGATAGACGCTCACCACGTAGAGATGATAGATACAGGTAACTTTTAAAAACTTCTGATTTATTCCTATATAGTGTAAGAACACGAATGCCATTACTTCCTTTCTTTCAAATACATATTGTAAAGAATGTAAACAGATATCACCCCTGCAATATAGGATTAAAAAAGAAACCTGCTAACCCATCTGAGATATGCTGTATACAGCTAAGAGCTGAAGAAGGACACAGTCCAAGTAATGGGATTTGAATGGGTTGAGAACTTATATTGAGAAAAATATCGGCACTGCTACAAGAGATAATCAAAATTGTGCGAAATCTTAAAATCACCCTTATTTATTTAAATGTGTACAGGGGATTATATATCGTGTCAAATTGTTTTTAAAATGTATCGCTGGTGATACTTTATTGCACTTTTGCACGTATATTATAAAAATCTAGTTAGTGTATAAGTAACTAGCTTTATGTGTAAAACTTAAGAGTGGGGTGGTTGTCAGAAATGAACGCGACCGAGCGGGCGGGCGCGCTGAACCCCGTCGTGGATTGCTGGGCGACCGACCCGACGATAAGGTGCCTGCGCTCATGGATCTCAAGCCATTTGGAGGCGATCAGCCTTCAGCGTCGGATAAAAAGACGCAAGATGCTAGGGATGCCGTGTCACCCAGGTACATCAACTAATGCAGTGCAATTTAGCTCACATAAGATATCGGGGAACATTTTTTTCTAAAATTTATTTTGCGATCCGAAATATTATTACCATACGCAGAACGTGACCCCATACCTATTAGAAATTCGTTGTTGCCGCTGTACGTATTCAGCTTGCGTTTATTGACCAAATTGTCGTTCGTATTTTCGTCTTTAGTGATACGTTTTAATATCACAACATGTTTACACATTATTTTACTTCTGTAATTTTTTCTTTCATACTATTAAGTGTGGCCAGTCAGTGGTTCAGTGATAATTGTTCGAATAATTCGTGGCAAATTCAATATTTACAAGTTTTTATTTAATTTTTCGTTTCATTTAAACTAATATGTGAACTAGAGATGGGCGTTTTCAGATTTTTACGCAAACCGATACAAATTCGATTTCTGATATTTAAATCGATTTTAAAAACCGATTTCAGAAATCGATTTCCAGAGCGGTTGACGGAGCGGGTTTACTTTAGTTTCGATCGATATTCGATGTTTTTAGTTATTTTAGCGTAGCAAATGAAAAACGCAATCGAACGAACGCATTCAAATAATTTTTCTATAATTTCTTTGTTGATTGGATTTAGGTGTACGATTTTCCTTCATGCTTTATCTAGGCTTAACTAGAGTACTAGACTAGCAAAAATGTTTTGTTTTGGATATGATACAAAACTTTCTTGCGTATTTAAAAATCGTCATATTTACAATGATTTCATGATTAGATTATATAATGTACATTTTTTTTGTATGGTTTTTTTTTATTAATCCCGATTACGAAGCGAAAATCTTACCTTTTTACATTAAATAGTTAATTCTTATTTATCATCAAATCGTATGTATGATACTAACATACGTTAGTATAGTATTGAATCGTAAAATACCTATCTAATTATATAGTTCACGAGATCACAAAAATAACATTACGCGCACACCGCACGTGTCACCAAGGTCAAGTGTGCAAAAACTCTCCCATAATTCAAAAATCTATTTAACAAACACAAAACTTAAACTACTATCATTAAGTATTGTGTAATATTATCATGGAAGCAGTTGCATTCTAATATAGATCTTATTCCCTGACTCTTGTAATTCTGTTTCGTTTCCATCTGCCATTCTGAGTTTCTTAGAAACCGCCAAATTCCAAAACAGATGACAATTAGCTTTTCATCTCTTTCAATGCACTAAACGATCGCTTAGTTAGAATGAAAGGAGGCGAATTTTAATGAAATTCGCTTTTTCTCATTCTGACTAAGCGATCGCTTAGCGGAGTGAAAGAGATAGTTAGTAAGTTTTCAAATATTGGTTTGGTTTGCAAAACTAGCAATAGAAAACGATTGCGCGATGATTAGATTTATTATTAGTTTGCGTTTTCGTCGTTTTGTTTTGATATGTGTTGATTTAGTTTCTGCCGAAATACGTTTTCTAAAATCAGTTTGTATAGTGTTGAATATCGATACGATACGATTTCTGACTGAAATCCGATTTCAGATTCGTTTTGATATATCGGACGCATACCTAATGTGAACTGAAACATTATCCATAATAGGACTTGAACCTATATAAAAGGTGTGTCTCAGAATGTTTTTCGTTTTTGAATTGACTAGTTTGCGCCAACCGCAGGTAGCAGGGGGAGGGGAGTGGTCTCAAACACTTGGCCGACTTGTTAAGTTTAGTAGCCAAGAATCGTTTCACGGGACCGCAGCGCGCGTTTTGCGTGCGAGCGTTTTATAAAAACAACGATTCCTACACTATTGTTCGTCGTCTCTACAGGATACATTTTAATTAAAAAAGCTTAAAACACGTGCCAAGTGCCAATTTAATTAAGCATGGGGTGTACAAGTTTGAAGAGACTGGGAATATAATGCCGGACAAATCGTCTGGCCCCAAAAGGACTTCAAGAACGTCTATGAACGTCGACCGCGTTCGCCAGTCTGTTATGGACGACCCACAACAGTCGTTGAGATTGCGGGCAGCTTCTCTTAATTTGAACAAATCTACAGTTCATCGCATTATTTCGAAAGATTTACATTTTCACCCCCTATAAAATTGTTATTGTTCAAGAAATGAAGCCTGATTGATGATTCTGATAAACGGGTCGAATTCTGCAGGACAATGAAAAACCGTTTTAGGAGTTTCAATAACATCTGGTTCTCCGACGAATCAAATTTTCACATCAACGGTCACGTGAATAAACAAAATTGCAGGTACTGGGCGTCCGAGAACCCGCTTCAACTGCATCAGAAGCCCTTGCACTCGCCAAAAGTTGTTATTTGGGCTACCATATCAAGCCAAGGAATTATCGGTCCTTATTTTTTTGAGGGTGACCGAGGTCGAACTCAGACCGTTAATTCTGATCGATATTGCCATATGATCCGGACTTATTTGGCTACAGAAATGCAAAACCAATATGGCTATAACCGCAACACCTTCTTCCAGCAAGATGGAGCCACTTCTCATGTGACAAATGACTCATTAGCTGCTCTTCACGATTTATTCCCTGGATAAGTCGCCGAGGAGACATCAACTGGCCACCGAGGAGCCCTGATTTAACGCCTGCTGATTTTTTCTTATGGGGCTACCTAAAAAGTAAAGTTTACAATCCATTACCACCCAACCTGAATGTTTTGAAGCAAAGAATCACTGAAGAAATGAACTCTATTCCAAGAGCGATGCTCCAGCAAGTGATTGAAATATTTAGCTCCAGGTTAAATGAGTGTGAACAAATGAATGGTGCGCATTTGCAAACGGTTGTTTTTCATAAATAAACTTCAAGAACTACTCTTTAATTTAACAATAAATAAAACGAGTTTTAATTGGTATTGTTGTTTTTTATACATACATACATATCATCACGCCATATCCCTTGCAGGGTAGGCAGAGAGAACAGAATGCCAGAGAACTCTATCTCTGCATACTTCACTCGCTTCCTCAACATTCATAATTCTCTTCATACACGCTCGCCGGTTTCGGAGACTCTTGACTCCACCTTCCTTCAGTACATGACCGATCTGGTCTAGGTAGGTTAGTCTCGGTCTCCCTCGGTACCTACATCCTTCCACTTTCGCATTGTATATCTTCTTAACCAGACGTTCGTTCGGCATTCTTTCCACATGTCCGAACCATCGGAGCATGCCCTTTCGCATCTTTACACCAATACTCTCTTTCATACCTACTCGCTCTCTTACGTCGTCATTACGAATGCGGTCGGTCAGCCTAACTCCACAGATTTTCCGCAGAGATCGCATTTCGACCGCATTAATTTTACTTTCATACCCAACTCTCGCTTCCATACAGTAATGTTGGGACAAGCACTGCGTTATGTATTGCTACACGTGCCTTCTGGCCGAGGTGGTGGCTGCCGAAAAGTTGCCCCAACGTTCCATTCACTCTATTTCCCGCATTCACTCTTCGCTCTATATCAGTGGTGTGTGTACCTTCCATCTCGGCTAAATCCACATCCAAGATATACAAATTCATCCACTTGCTCTAGTATATCATTACCTATTGTTACTCTTACATCTGTTCTGGCTTCGTCTCTTTCAAAGACCATTATTTTGGTTTTGCTCACATTCACGCGTAGACCCCTTTTCTTACAATCTTCTGTCATTATGTCGACTAGGGTCTGCAGGTCAGTCGCTGACTGTGCCAGCAGGACTGCATCATCTGCATAAAGCAGAGCAGTGACCACTGAGTCGCCCATCTGGATTCCCACATTCATATCGTTCAACCTTTGGAGACATTTATCCAGATATATGATAAACAGCCTGGCTGACAGAACGCACCCCTGCTTAACGCCGATATTGACGTCAAACCAAGGCGACATTCCATCATCCAGCCGCACACAGGCTCTACAGCCCATGTAACTGGACTGCACAGCCTGTAGCAGTTTACCGTTAATACCATACTCCGGTAAAATGTCCCAAAGTGCTTTCGTACAACCGTGTCAAATGCTCTCTCCAGATCCACAAAACTGCAGAAAACCCTCTGACCTAGAGCCAGATGCTTCTCCACAATGTTGCGCAGAGAGAACACTTGATCCATGCATCCCCTTCCAATCCTGAAACCTCCTTGTGTCGCACACAGTAAACCATCGGACACTATCCTCATTCTCCTTTCAATAATTTTACCATACACTTTTGCTGCCAAACTGGTCAAGCTTATGGCTCTGTAATTTGCGCAGTCATAACGTGAACCCTTGTTTTTAAACAAAAGCACGATGACTGCGCTATTCCAGCCCCCGGGAACCATTCCCGAGCTCCAACATAAATTGAGGAGCAACAGGAACGCCTCCCAGACACAGGAGCCACCAAGCTTGATCATCTCGGCAGACACCATATCAATGCCCGCTGCCTTACCATTTTTCAAACTTATTATCGCCCATTCAACTTCATCCATACTGATGCCATCGGAGGATTTTGTTTGTTTGTTGTTTATTTTTTTTGTTTTTTATTTAACATCTAAAAACGAAAAACATTCTGAGACACCCTTATAATGCAAATCTGTTCATACTGATTTTACTGATTTACCATTTAAGCTACTGTAATAGTTTTTTGTGAATTAATTATCTATTAACATTTTTATCTTTAAAATATGTAATAGATTTCAATAGATGAAGGTCAAATTTTACCTGAAGTAATCTTTTTTTCAATTCATAAGATTTCATACATGATTTTTATAGTAAATCATTATATTGGCAATAACTAATAGTATTTATAATGTCTAATATATTTGTAATATTTATAAGTTATATACAAATGGAAAAGAAATGGAAGAAAATTTGCGAATGCACACTTAGGTTCGTACAAATAATTGACTATTTTAATGATTGTTCACATTGTCTTTGTTTTGAAATGGAATACTGCTCAACTTCTACATATATCATTACCTCTATACTAATGCAAAGATATTCTTGTTCAAAGTACAATTAGTGTCATTCCTCCATCCATTAGCCTATTGAAGCCTTCCCAATGTGGAAATGCCATAGTTGTCATGCTTGGTAAGCAAGTTAGCAATGTTGGTTTTATGGCATTGTCAGTATAGCATTGTTGCCTACTTTCTTAGTGTTCCCTTAAACATTTTTTACGATTTCCTCTACAAATCTGTCCCCAGACGAGGCATATGGATAGTTAAAAGATTTTTTTAAAAGGCAACGGGAAGGAGAATACGATAACAAATTTAAATTAGAAATCGAAACCATACATTAAACCATTACATTAGCGTGGTATAGTTGACTTTTTTCGTGGCTTATGCCGAATGTGGGCGGTCTGAGCGCTATGTGTCGACAGCTGTACGCGGGAGTCATCCGGTCGATGGCCCTGTACGGCGCACCGGTGTGGGCGGGGTCCCTGACCATCCGACTCAGGGCTCTTCTGTGGCGACCACAAAGGCCATGGTCAGGTCCATACGTGGGTACCAACGGAGGCAGCGTGTCTGTTGGCCGGGACTCCCCCGTGGGACCTGCAGGTGGAAATGCTCGCCGCTTTGTATCGGTGGGAGTTGGGGGTGTGAGCGGAGGGCGATTTGGTCTCGTTGAGGGAGTTCACCGCCTGGCGCGTCGACGCCCGCCGAGACGTCATTGCCCGTTGGGCAGTCCGGCTGGAGAGGCCTCGGTTCGGTGTGCGGACCGTGGAGGCTTTACGGCCGGTGCTGATGCAGTGACTAAAACGGCGGCACGGGGTGCTCTCCTTCCGACTGGTGCAGGTTTTGACGGGGCACGGATGCTTCGCTAAATACGTGCGCACAGTCGTCAGGAGGGAGAGTACACTGTCCTGCCACTACTGCGATTGCGACGAGGATACGGCGCAGTATACGCTCGAGGTTTGTGACATCCTCCCCGAGGGGGAGACGTCGTTCGAAGAGGGGGTATTCCGTTAGTTGTACGGTCACCCGACGTGAGGCCACCGCGTGAGGGCGACGCCCCGAAGGCGACAGCTGCCGGGGCGTCGACACGGGAGGAACTCGTAAGGGTAAACCGCCGGGCGGGCCACCGAGGACAAAGATCCGGTACCGGTGGCCCGCTCGCACGGCGAAGAGAGGTGTTTGCAGGGTGGGTCCATGGGGTTGCGCGCCGCCTCTTTTGTCGCCCCGGATCGATTTGTCGGGGCGCGACCACGTCCATGGTCCACCCTGCGGGGTAAAAAAAAAAAGGGGTGGGTATTCCGTCGGGCCGGCCACTAACGTCAAGACACTGCTCCGGTGGTCGGCTCAACGAAGAAGGCGACGTGCCACTGGTGGATTAAGGGCGTGCGTGCTTACTCCCCTCTGTCGCCCCGGACGGAGTGGTGTGAGGAGACCGTAACAAACCCCCAAAAGAAAAAAATGTTTACTTTTTAAAATTTATCCATTCACTTTAGGTCAGTCTTCTCAACCACGATAATATTGGATTAAATGAGACAAACGATAATGACTATACATAATAATAAATGTTTATTTTAAAAAAACCTAAAAAACACTTATGTTGATAACTGAAAAGTGTGATGCACGATAGATTGCAATCTTAGCAAATACCCGATAAGTGATGCCAATATTTCAGCCACGGGTATTAAAAAATTGCTAGTCCTGTAAGGATAATGAAGCAAATTATTGAATTGGCATCGGTCCTTGATAAGTGTACGAAATTTCAAATTAAACCGAAGTTTTGTCAACTGGTGACATTACGTTAAAAAAATTCGTTACATTTAAATTTTAATTAATATAAGCGTACTAAAAAGACTAATTGCAATGTGAATTACATAAGTTAACCAGTATTGTATTTTTTTTAAGTTTGCTTTATTTCTGCAATCTGGCATCACCCCCTTACTTTCCCGCGGGAGTCGCAAAAACTGGCTTATATCAAAATCACTACTCTCCTGAAAAACTTATAACGCCAACTGCAATTATTTACTCGATTGTCATGCATTGCGATTTTACTATTATCCCTCTTTTTGGGGCGTGATTTATATCCAACAGTGATAGTCTCATAGGTTCATGAGTGCGATTCTAGGATTTTTAAAAGGTCCTACGATGCCACCTTATATTTATACCGTATTAGTTTGTTTTGTTCTTATTCAAACCTTTTTGCAGATTTGTTGATCGCGAACGTCGCGATCGAGACAGAGAACGTGAACGCGAACGCGAGCGTGAACGTGATAGAGACCGTCACGGTAGACGTTCTGAGGAAAAAAGGTGAGCATTGGTTTATTGATAATACTTAGGAACATTTTAAATCAATAAAGTTTTAAATAAGAATATAATCTCAGCTCATATACTCTTAGCATATATTATTTTTCCCTGTGGGAGAGAATTTGAACTACTATACCATTTTGGCCAGACATGACAGGTTTTGGCCAAGTTTGTCTGTATTTATTCGTTTTGTATGACACTCACTGGCAAGAAAGGGATGGTGAATTGTATTCTTACTATGTCACCACAGAAAAACAAGAATATAAAACGCTTTAAATGGGAAGTTTCTACTTAGATTACTACTAAGAAAAATTTAAATGCTTGTTTATGGTATTGTATATAAAAAAGTGTATAAATTAATTATAGGTCTTCAAGTCACAGACATGATCGACGCGATAGATCTAGGTCAAGATCTCGTGGTGCACAATACCCACTACCAAGCCATTCATCAAGCTCCGGCGAGCGACGTTCACCAATTAGCGATTACAGACCCTCGTCATATAAAGTCAATAAAAAGTTAGAAGTCATGGAGAAGATGGGTGAGAATTACTTTTGGATTTTATTTATAAAACTAGTTATAAATTCTTACTTGGATCACATGTTGTATACCATATGACCACTTAAAGTTATCTGCCCTTACTTAGGCACAATGTTTTTTAAATGAAAGTATTTTATCAATTTACTTGTACCTCTGAACTTTGGACCTTGAATATAAATTTTTCAGTACACCTTGTATGCAAAGCTTCATGGTGGTCTGCTAAGAAATAAATGAGTGATATTGTAACATAGAAAAATATTTGTTTTTATATGGACATACTTGCGTAATAATGTAGGGGTTTCCAGTAGGAGGCCACCATCATCTATTCCAATACATTTCGTAATATGCCAAAGTAGCCTTACTTTTTTATCGCAACGGCTAAGATTTAATGTAGCTTGAAATAATTCGTTCACAAAAGAAAAAGATAATATCGTAAATTTAATATGAAACTATGACTTTCTCTTTATTATTACTAGTACTACTAGTCTATTAGTTATATAGTTCATTCTGATATAAATACGCCATAAAAACTATTAATTGTAGAAGTTAGGGTATGAAAATCAGTAATATTATTTTCTAAAAGTTGGTGGTACACTCACTAAGACTAAGATTTAGTCTCGAGCGAAAAAAGAAACCTTGTCGGGTGGATGGCACACGTCTCCTTTAAAGACGAAAATGTAATACGAGGTGAAGATTGAATGTCATACAACAGCTCACGCTGGTATAAGTGGTTTTCTTTTTTTGGCGACGGGCTACGGTATGTCAAACCCCGCTATTCCGTCCGGGGTGACAGGAAAAGCGGCGCAAGACCCCGTAGACCCGCCCTACAATATACCTCTCGACGCCGTGCGGGTGGGTCACTGGTACGCGGTCTTTTTCTTCAGTGGTCTCGCTGGTATAAGTGGTAGCACGGTTGGAACGGATTTCCAATAGGTGTGGGTTCGAATCCCATGTGTGACAATCATTTTTCGTTCGTAATCAAGTTTTTATAAATAATCAAGCATGTTAAATGATAATTTCAGTAATTTGAACTTTTAGTCTCTATTACGTTATCGTTATAAGAAACAATTTCTATAACGCATGTCTCTTATAAAGGTTTGCAAATAAAAACTCCGGATGGTTCGATGGCAACGGCGCAGCAACTTCGTGCCGCGGCCCACGACGCACCGCCCTCGAGTTCTGGAGGTCTACCATCATACTACAATCCTAGCGCAATCAATGCTAATAAAATATTAGACCAGGTAACGTTTACCATTTCTGTAGATAAACAATAAGAACATATTTATTTATGTTTTCTTTACCTCATATATTTATTAAGAACAAGTTTTCTTCATAATGGAATGATTTATCTACTTATACACCGTGACATTTATATCGTCTTACAAAAGAAGTGCCATAAAGGTATCCGACCAAAGAAACATATTTAACATATTTAATTGTTCAATAGTGGTCGTGATAAAAAAATAATAAAATAAATTAAAGTTGATATTTTGTAACAATCTGGTTATAATGTTTACATTTTAAACAAAAGAAATCATACGGCATTCCGCATGATAATGATTGGCTAATGTAATTACGTTAGCCAATCACAGCTACGAAGTCCAGGTGGACTGCTATTCCAAAGCGTACCTACGCCTAGAGAGTACCTACACAGTACGTGGGTCATGTCGAGTAGGTAGCCTACTACTCGCTACATGCTGTTCTCTTACTATTTTAATTAGTAATTATTTATAATAATTTTTAGTAATAATTTATTTTTTAACCTTTTTATTGTACGAATGAATAGTAGATACTGGATACGTTAACTGAACTGTTTTTGTAAGACGACATAAACGTCACCGTGTATAATTAGAGTCAATGACCTCTTACGCTAGTCGCAGTAAATAGGTAGATAGAATTTTATATCTACATTTTCTTGTCTTGCTTTGATGTTACTGGCTAATATCATTGGGTCGTCATTTATAATACTCGGAGAACGGAAGCTGTGGTGACTTGTATTCAGGGTAAACACTGATAATCATCATCATCCTGCACTTATCCTGATTACTTGTTATCTTGAGTTAGGTACTCTTCTTTCTTCGTACACATTGTGAAAGTTTTGGCAAGATTTATAAGCAGCCTCTTGGCCTGACGTCAACCCTCCATGGGAATGTAATAGTTGACTAGACAAGCATCTGATGGAGTTGGCCCAGGTCGATGTAAAGTTTTTACTTGTCTTTTACGGCTCCTAGACCATGAGTAATGTAAAGATTGGAAGTATTCGTAGCTGCTACCACACAATATACACATATGTCAATACTAATAATAAGTTGAGGTCATATAAATATCTCGCCTAATAAGTGTTTGGATAAGAACAGTTGTCGCCACCCCTTTCTCGCCCTTGGGTGTCGTAATAATGGACTATTCATTAAGAAAATGGACAGCACTACTCTTCAGAGGAACATGAACCCTATTGCGTACGCCAACCAGCTTGTCATGTATGGCAATAACGTCTCTAGTGTATCAGTGTACCATGTGGCGTTATTTGAGGAAGGCTTATGTACAGAAGTGTACGGTGGAAGGCTGAATGATGATGATGAAAATATATAAAATAAAAATTCATGTATTTCTGTATATTATTATTATATATACTACCTTACAGTAATTGTGTAAGGATACACATTCACAATAATAATATAGGTATAAATATGTTTGTTAATTTCAGGTGCAAAAGCGCAAATTACTCTGGGGCAACAAGAATAAAACAGAAGCTGAAGAGGCCGCCAAATGGAGTGGTACGCGGTTTGCGCAGGATTCGGATGGCAAGCAAGTGTCTAAGTTTATGAGGCTTATGGGTATTAAAGAAGCTGGTTAGTATTATTTTTACTATACTATGTGACCCGCCATTAGTACATATAATGGATGCATTTTCTTCTAAAATATTCCATCATTTTGCTATTGGTATTCCAAAAATGATGTGATAACATTAATTTGAGAGTCAGCATCATTTTGGATTAATGTGTTGCATCACTGTCCATATTTAGGGTATACCAAGTAATAAGCTTGAACTGTTTATTCCAACAAAAATAAATCTGAAGTGTTTTATGAACGAAATGTCTTACCATCATTATATTTACCTGTGGATAATAAAATTACCCAATCGTGTTAATAAACATTAATAATTGCCTAAAGGAATGGGTTACTAGCAAATGTTTGGTGGAAATATTTAGCAGCAGGCTTGTTACTACTCACGTAGTCATGCCGCCAAATATTGGAAGTTGTGAATCATAAAATAAAATCCTAACCGCTGCTTTTCATTGAAAGTAAGAGATTCTATTTCTCGAGGGCGTTATTTTAGGGCTATATAAATAAATCTATAAATATAAATGTATATAACATTGCTGAACTCAGAAACTAATTGACCAGTTATTATGAAATTTGGTATGTATATGTACTTTTTCACGGAGAAGGTCTATATGCTATCCACATTGATTGAACTCGCCACCAGGTGGCGCTGCGATATATCGCTAACAAACCAATGGGGTGGGTTTGCTAATACAAAATAAAAGTGCAATGGAATTAGCCACAGTTCGTGAAGTCTGGTGATGATAACAGATTTGACAGGTTCGCATTTTAGATGAAAAAGAATTATATAACCATAATGAATTAATGAATGCTGAAGGGTTCCACAAATTCAACCTTATATGAAATATTAATGAGGTTGAGCATATCAATCTACAAGCAAAATAACATGTATAGAACAGTGGCTACAGCTATTTCGTTTATATATATTTTTTTAAATTCTATTCAATCATAATGGATATTATTCCAAAAATTGGTGACCACTGTTCGATTATGCTACTGTTATTTTTAGACTTTCCAACTCCTCTAATATTTTCATCTATCACATGATTTCTTATTGCAAGGCATTTATCTTGGCCTTAATAAGATGAAAGTTGATCAATGTATTAGCCAAACATATCAGCACAGAATTCCATGTCCTATAGTTTTATCACTTATAAATGTTTTTCTTGTACAGCTGCTATCGCGAATGAAGCACCAGATAATACGGCTGATCCAATTAAAAAGCAAGAGGATTTGTTCCAAGCGATGCAAGCACAGTATGAAGTGGCTCGTGCGACAACACACACAATGAGAGGCGTTGGACTAGGCTTCCAGAGAGGGCAATACTAACTCTGAACTGTTTATAGTCCAATGGACTAGAATAATCATAAAAATCACTGCTTGTTGTAGCCAAATGACTAATAAGACTGGAGACTGATCAACGACAGGTGAACCTTTAAAAAGAAGTTAAAAAATTCACTGCTCTCTTAATGTAATTAAAACCTATCAGCATTCTTGTGCTTCAATCACAAAATATATTGATGCAACATAATATTCTTCACGCGTATATAAGATATAATGTATATAAGACAAGAATATTCTGGAAGGTTTTGTTATGTGTTCAGCAACCGACAGAACATTTTTCCTAATGTATGATATGGTTGACCCTATGTTGTGATTGTCTTAAATGTCTAGATTTTAAGTGGATCCTGCAATGTATGTATTTGGCTAGGCGGTGTGATTGCTATTTGATATATTGAATAGTCTTCGTTTTGTTTAAGAGAATTTTTTACCGCCCTCAACATGCATGTTAACTTACAGAGGTAGATGATTATGTAACTGCAATGATGTTAGATCGGGTTCTAACTGAAAAGCGTAATAATATACATATATTACGCTTTATATGAGAAATGCCCACGCTGGTTATAGCGAACTCCGCTGGCACAGTAACATAAGCACATAAATGCCGATCGTAACGTCCTGTGCCTGAATTCAGAGTAGTGTGAGGTATTATTGAATTTTCTATTAAGCAATTTTCAATATATGCATGCACAAAATTTAGTACTGCGTCTCGTAGTATGCCCCTTCACTATTTCTAAGCTTGGTATATGTCCCAAAGGAGGGCTCGAGTCACCTCTGCAATGGAAGGAAAAATGATCTAATATACCACACGCTGGTCAGAGGAGTTAGAGGTTTTCATTTCGCATATTCTTTCACTTGTAGTGATTTGATTGCGTCCCGTAGTTGTCTTTTACGATCACCTGCGGGAAAGAAAGAGATGGTGATACCCACTATTACTCCGCACTAATAAGTTACAGTTAAATAGTAGATGTGGTACCTTTCTGACTATAATTTCAAAGATCAAGACTATGAGACTAAAAAAAAGTTATTTCATCCTATGCGTATCAAGAAGAATAACAAATACACGAATTTTAAGCCCGAGTACCTAAGATGAAAATTGTGTTTTTTATTAAAAATTGTGTGATGAAGTTTATATTGACAAACTATTTTGAGTGAAATACACTTATATTATTTCTTAGAATGGTAGTTATGTATTTGTACTATATATGGCTGAGTCAGTTATTGTATTTGTATAATAAAATGGTATTCCATTTTACCTACTAAAAAGTATAAAAAATTTACATGAGACACAATGTTGTTAAAATGTGATTTTTTGTATTATATTTTGAAGTAGTAAATAAACTGGTTTACATTACATAACAAGTATTGTGAAATCGTCTGATATGAAGAATTTCAATAATATTATGGTTAAAGACCTGGCCCAATTGCGTAAATATTCAAACAATATAATTTATTCATCACAGTAAGGACAAAATAAATCAAACAATATGCACAATATTATATTTTGTTATAGGTGAATGTTTTTTGTATAAGATTAGAAATAATGGATATATTAAAATTATAAGTTAATCTTAAAAAATATATACATACTAAAAAGCCGCGCATTGATGTAAGCAGTTTCACAGTTACATTACTAAGCTGGTAATTGCAAAAATATTTTTTAATGAGAGAAAATACGTCATAAATCGTTTGGGTGTAAACGCATTTATGTTTTTTTTTGTTTTATTCAATTACATATTTGATTTATCATTCTACATACATACATACATGTATATATGTAGATGATTTATCATTAATTATTATTATTTATGATTTATCATTCTATAACCATTTTATTATAAGTTAACAATGTACAGTGAAAAAAAGTATCTCTATTGCTAAACAATATGGAATATAAGAGGGCCTAAAACATCCTTTTAAATTTTCAGCATCTAAATTTGAAATTAACATAGACATGGACAACGGTAATATTCGATTAAAATAGAAAATATAGTCGCATTTTATTTCTGGCGAAAATCGGTTATTTTTTTATGTATAAAATATTGAGAATGAAATAATTATCACTGGCAGGCTTGGAGTCACATTCATGGCAGTCCGTTCCAAGCGCTTTACCAATTGGCAATCAATTTTCTATTTTCACATCTCGTTTCTGCGGGAAATGTTTTACGAGAAAAGTGTTTACACATTGTTCCGATTTAGTAAGTTCTGTACGCTTGCTGAAAAATTTTCAGCTAGAGAGTGATACTGAATGATGATGTGATTCTATATTATTGATTACATTTTGTTAATTTAACATTTCACAACCTAGGCTTTTCATAATAACCCATTTTAGTAGGTATTATAAAATATAATTAGCTATTGTAAAAAGTATATATCATTATTTCTATATTTAACTCATAGCAGTGTATTGTGTATAAAAAAAAACTATCGAAAGATGTCAATTGGTTCTAAGGAACCTGCCGGCCAAAATTTTGTAGATATGAGATGTATTTGTTGTATGTAATGAGTAATTCATTAGTATGTCGAATGTAAATTTTAAACGTCGAGTTAACTTTACACCGATTGATATGTGTGATATAACTTATGTAACTAGTTATTTTTGAAAATAATGATTATTGTATGGCTAAGTGAGATCTTCCTTTATGTTCCTAAGTCTTTAGTGAAATAGTTCGGCAATAGATTAGTTTCTTCGTAATTATTCATGCAATGATTATTATTTTTATTATGTTCAATAAAGAATTAAGGTATAATTATGACTTTGCATTTTATTTTATTTTTATTTGTCATTAAAAGATAATTATTTTATTTTTATTTGTCATTAAAGGGGTCTACGTGTGAATGTGAGCAAAACCAAAATAATGGTCTTTGAAAGAGATAAAACCAGAACAGATGTAAGAGTAACAATAGGTAATGATGTACTAGAGCAAGTGGATGAATTTGTATATCTTGGATGTGGATTTAGCCGAGATGGAAGGTACACCACTGATATAGAGCGAAGAGTGAATGCGGGAAATAGAGTGAACGGAGCGTTGGGGCAACTTCTCGGCAGCCACCACCTCAGCCAGAAGGCACGTGTAGCAATACATAACGCAGTGCTTGTCCCAACATTACTGTATGGAAGCGAGAGTTGGGTATGCAGAAAAGAGTATGATAGTAAAATTAATGCGGTCGAAATGCGATCTCTGCGGAAAATCTGTGGAGTTAGGCTGACCGACCGCATTCGTAAGGCCTAGGCCGCACCACGGTTTTTCCCCGGGAGCGGTTAACCGCTATAACCGCGAAACCGCTCGAGATGTACACACTACGATTATAAACCGCGAAACCGCCCGTGATTTTCACAGTTTGAAGATGGATTTCAATAGAGCAGTATGTATTGTTGCTCTGGTACTAAGAAATAGAAAAATAAGACTTCAACGAAAATTTCGCAAATATTGGGTCCATCCACTCACTAGCCGTAGATTTGAGAAAGGTTTCTTTCAGAAAAAGTATAAAATTTTAAGAGAACATCCAGAGAAATTTTTCAACTACTATCGAATGTCAGTAACCAGCTTCGATAAAATTTTGCACAATGTGCGTCCATACATCACCTTCATGGATACAAAATTTCGCAAATGTATTTCACCAGAGGAGCGTCTGTCTGTGACATTGAGGTAAGAAATAATAATATATAATATATAGGCATTTTTATTGTTAAAAAAATATAACAAAATTATTGTTCTTGAAATTGCGACAGATAATTGGCAGCTGCAGGTTCTTCTTGTTCATTTTGTGCATATTGCAATTGTTGTTCTTGTTGTTCGAGTTCTTGAAGGGAATGCACGGGTGCTTGTAATGTTGGTGGAACAGAAGTATTAAGTGGCAAATAGATGGTTTGTTTTGCAGGTCCTGACACAAGTTGCACTGGTGTTGAAACTGGTGGCATTATCGGCATGGTTGGAGGTGGAGAAGGGGAATATGTATAATATGATTACGGAGACGACGCTTGCGTGAATGACAAATGTGATCTTGGTTCTTGATTACGAATTGATGTTTCGAATGGATAGAAAGATTTGGCTTTTTGCAAAATATTCATAATTTCTATTTTGGCAAAATGTTTCTGATCATCATTAAGTTTCCGTAACATTGGTACAATCATCTGTGAAAAGTTTATATCTTCGTCGTATTCACACGCATTCTCCTTTGTATTCAAAAAATTTAACAATTTTTGTTCATAATCTTCACAGTTACTTCGGCTTTTGGAAGCCTTCTTACAAGATGGGGTTCGATTACTATTCGTTAGTGGAAGGTTTTCAGATAAGTCAGTATCAGGATTATCTTGTGAAGTAGATTCGATATTGCTGCTAGTCTCCCTTTTTTGTAAAGATGGTACCAAAAACAACAGAGAATCGAAATGAACGTACTTTTTATTTTTTATAGCACCTTGACCAGATTTACCACGTTGCATAGTTAATTCTTTAGAAAAAATTTACTGTCGCGCATATTCTTCCATTTCTTTTGTATTGTACTACCTGTAACAAAAATAAAAATATAATAATATAATGTTCTTTTTTTCAGGTAGCTTGCTAGTGGAAATAGTATGAAGTCGTTGTATTTTGAATATTTGATCGGCACAACAACTCTAAGTGAAATAATTGAACACACATGCAAGAGTTTGTGGATATGTTTGCAACCTACATATATGCCTGAAAAAAACAGAAGATTGGATAAATATAGCAAAACATTTTTTTGAAAGAACACATTTTCCTAATTGCTTTGGTTCCATAGATGGAAAACATATACGAATAGAAAGACTAGAAAATACTGGTTCAGAAGCCTTCAATTACAAAAAGTATTATTCTTTAATATTATTAGCTATAGCTGATGCAGACTATTGCTTTACTGCTATAGATGTTGGAGCATATGGATGTAATAGTGACTAGCGTTTTCAAAAACTCAAATTTTGGCAAAAGATTTTTGAACAACCAAATGCATTTACCAGAATCTGCAACATTACCTGATTATAAGGAAGTCGGACCATTACCGTTTGTTTTCGTAGGCGTTCATCGCCTTGCTTTTCCACTTACGGAGCACTTAATGAGACCATATCCAAATAGAAATTTATCCATAAAACAAAGAGTTTATAACTATAGATTATATTATGCTAGAAGGACTGTCGAATGTGCATTTGGGATCATGGCAATTAAATGGCGTATTTTACATAGACCATTAGATGTAAAATTAGATGTTTGCGATCACATTATTAAAGCTTGTTGCATATTGCACAACTTTGTGAGACAACATGACGGCAAACAGCTTAATGAATCGTCTCAAGTTTCAGAGCTGCAAGGTATTGCTTCAATTCGTACGCGTTCTAGCAATAATGTTATAGATATAAGAAATTTGTTTGCCGATTATTTTACATCTACTGCGGGCGCGTTGAGTTGGCAATATGAAAATATTTAAAAAATATCTCACCCTCAGAACTATAGTAACTACTTAATGCCAAAAACAGAATTTTCACTGTTAACTCAAAACAGGATCTCCCTAAAAATAACAAAACTAAAGTAGCTTTCGTTATAAGGGTTCGACTTTTTAGTTTGAGTTCTTTGTAATAAATAAATACTTTTTAAAAACTTACCTTTCTTTTTTTTCTCAGCCTCCGACAGTGTCATCCAATTGTTAACTACGTTAGGATAAACTTCCTCCCAAAGTTTATTTTTCACATTTCTATCAATGTATTGACGCAAAGTAGTATCGTATAAAGCTGGTCTTTTCTGTACTTCCACGATGATTTTCTGGGATAAACTTTCGTACTCTGCATTTGAAACAGGCTCCAACTCGGTCGACGACATAATTGTAACGGGACGACAACACAACTATTCTTCGCGGCAGTCGGCCGAATACTAGCCAAAAAACCGCCCGCGCAGTGTTGCCAACTCTGAAACCTAGCGGATCGTAGAATTCTTCTAAAAATACGGTAGATTTTACGAAATTATGTTGCAATTTATATTTGACATACGGTAGAATTACCTTGTTTATTTTGTAGTATGTCTTTTGTATATGTATGTACCTATATGTAGTCAGAGTTGAAAAAAACGCATATATTTCAATCAGAATCAGACAGTATAATTGTTTCAATATTTCTATACATATCGATATTATGTTTTTTAATCATAGCGTCAGTGGGATTAAAATCAATACAGTTATTTCCATGTCGCTGTATGGCTTGCTGCGATAAAATATTACCCTTGATGGTTTTTGTAAGAAGTTTATTCCGTTTCTTCGTCTTGATGTCGTTAACCCTGCTGAAAACTCTTTCGCACTCGGCATTCGAATGTGGTAATGACAAAATGGCCAACATAAACTTAGGCAAGTGTTTAAAATGGGTATTCCCTTCTCGATGGTCGCGCAGTTGTGCTACCTGAAAAAGAAAATGATTAGACTGTTACAAAAATAAAAGCCAATACGAATTCAGCTTACTTAGAGTTTACTTGGTATCTTACCTTGTGCCAAAATACGTCAGGAGGTTGACTTAAATCCAAATCTTTATGGTAAAAGAGCAACTTCCGCCACTCATCATCTAGTTCTTGTTGATGTTGTATTGAAGTTGGAGAAATTCTGGGCAGTAATGGAAATAACGACGAAATTGATTGTTCCCTGTCGTTAGAAATTACTCTCTCAAGATCAAATTTACCAATTTCTGCCATAATTTTGTCATTAAAACAGTAACGTTTACGGATGCCAACACAAGTTCTAATAATAAAGTTTTTACACATCTTTCTCAGAATTAATTTTCTTTCTTCATTTTCTATAGAAGCTAGTTCTTTCTGGACACCTAAACCTAAATATATATCTTTCAGGTCCTTGTGATTTATTTCTGATATTAGATCTAGAGTTTCAATCGGAGCAGAATTAACATAATCTCTGTGTAAAACCAATAGTAACAGCTCTTTATAAAAAACTGTCATTTTTTCATGTATTTTCATAATTAAAACAGATTCGCTCTGAAAGCAGCTATTTAATATTGTAAATTTTGGCAACATCCAAGCCAAAAAATAATAATAAGCCTTGATTATGGCATCATTCAAGCATGAATGAATATCTTGGCACTCCGAATCTTCCAGCCATTTACTGTCGAAATAAAGACGTAATACATCCCACTGTTCAAGAATCCTTTGCACTACTGCATTTAAAGACAACCATCTAGTCTGGGATGGTCTGAGAATTTTATGCACATCCACCTCAGCGAAATACTGAAACTCCTTTAACTCGCTCTGCCTTTTACTGCTAGATTTAAAGTAATTATAAATATTTCGTGCCATTTTTTCACAATTAAGCGGAAGCTCTTTACATGCGTCACTAGCGCAAAGGTGCAGAGAATGGCAAATGCATTTAATCACTATTATGCCTGGACAGTATTGACGAAATCTACTTGAAACAGAGTTATTGCATCCCATCATTGTATTGCATCCATCAGAGCCGAAACCTATGATGTTTTCCGTAGAAATCTCATACTTTTGAAAAGTATCAATAACAGTATTAAAAAGTTTTTCGGCATTTACAACATGGTTAGTTGTTTTTTCATCGAATAATTGAATCAGATCCCAAAACCGCGAAACTACTTTACCAATCATAGGATCAAAATATCGGACCACTACAGCTACCGTCTTTACTACAGCAATATCTGTGCTTTCGTCTATTAAAATTGAAAACTTTTGTGATTTTAAGTCACTGACCAAATTTTCTTTCTCAGTTTTGCCAATACAGTTATTTATAACAGCTTGAACTTTAGTTCTTTTTAATCTAATGTCTTTGGCTATCTGAGAATCTGGGAATAATTTTGGTAACAAATCTGTCAAGTGATTCACGACATTATGAGATAATTTATGCTCAGCAACGAAAGCAGCTAATCTTATTTCTGAAGTCTTTAACAATTGCTTTTCATTAGTCGGCGTGGATTTAAAAGCACTTATTATTGACTGTTGTGTTTTGGAAGTTGATGCACTACATCTCTTTAAATTACTTACGTGTTTAGTTCCTTCTTTGTGTCGTTTTATTACACTTATTTCTGCACTGAAAGATGTATTACAAACATTGCAGATCGCCTTCGATAAATCCCTGTTATCTTTTCTTAGCCAATCACAATATTCTTTATTCAGCAACCATTCTTCCCGAAATTTCTGCTTATAACGCTTTCTTTTAGCTGGTACTCGTAGTAAGCTATTTTCTGGATCAGTAGGGCTATCGCTATCACTTTCCATAATTAAAAAACTCAGATCTCACACAACACAACAAACTCTTACGTAATGAAATGCACGAATGAAATGTTATTCAATTATAAAATAAATAAACTAGGTAAATTAAAATGTCCTAAGTATTCATTGAAATTCAAATACATAAAGATCCACTGAATTAATTCGCGTAATATCTTCATACTGGTACCGTGCTATTGAGGGATTTCCCGACGTAAAAAGCAGTGTTGTCGGTAGAATAAGACGAAAATACCCTAATATGAGGCAAATAAACATACAAACTTGCTAAAATTATTTTACTTCATAGATTATCATATATATCTACAAGTTTTTGAAAATATAGGGTCTTCAATGGATATTACGGTGTATTTTGCTACCGTAATTATAATCCTACGGTAGGTGGTAGATCTTTGCTGATTACCGTGTTTTCACCGTAATTACGGTGCAGTTGGCAACACTGCGCCCGCGGTTAACGCATAGTGCGTGTGTGCCCACTTAGTTCTATGGATTACAAATTTTGCTACGGTTTCTTACCGCGACAATTTTGTAACATTTCACGGTTTTAAAATCAGTCGCGGGTAAAAACCGCAAGTGCGGCCGCTTGTATACGTTTTCGTGTTTCATAAACTCACACGGTTAATAATCGCTGCGGTTTCACCGTAGTGCGGCCTAGGCCTAACGACGACGTAAGAGAGCGAGTAGGTATAAAAGAGAGTATTGGTGTAAAGATGCGAAAGGGAATGCTCCGATGGTTCGGACATGTGGAAAGAATGCCAAATGAACGCCTGGTTAAGAAGATATACAATGCGAAAGTGGAAGGATGTAGGTACCGAGGGAGACCGAGACTAACCTACCTAGATCAGATCGGTCATGTACTGAAGGAAGGTGGAGTCAAGAGTCTCCGAAACCGGCGAGCGTGTATGAAGAGAATTATGAATGTTGAGGAAGCGAGTGAAGTATGCAGAGATAGGGTTCTCTGGCACTCTGTTCTCTCTGCCTACCCTGCAAGGGATATGGCGTGATGATATGTATGTATGTTAAAAGATAAGGAGGTTCGCGTCAGGCAAAAACCTTAAATATATCGGTAAATACAAATTATTTGGGTTCCGTGGTTTTTTTTATTGCTGTGGTGGCAAACGAGCAAGCAGCACACCTGATGGTAAGTGTTACTGCCGCTCATGGACCTTTGCAATACCAAGGGTACAAGCTAGGCCGCTGCCTAGCAGTACAAACCCCAAAACCCAACCAGTTGGGCTTCCGGCTCTCTTGCTCACCAAACGAAGCGCAATAGCACATTGCCATTACTCAGACGTCGGTATTCTGCGAGAGTGTGGTACTAACCCGGACGAACCGGACCGCGGCTGTAGATAGAAAACTGAACAGCGTGGTCCTAACAATAATAAACTACTGAGAAGAACAAATACTATTACGCTATTTATTTTGAGGCTGACGAATAGATCAAAACTTGCTCAGTGGAGTTGTAGAAGTAAGTAAAATACTACCACGCTACGTTATTGCAGAAGCTTTCATTAACATGCATGATTTGGGGTAATTTTTCTGTCCCCTCAATTCTCTTGGTAATTCATGACATATGATTCGACGCATTACGTGAACGTAGTATGTTCAGACTAGGGTTCATGGTTTCTCGAGCTTTTCAATTTCTCGGGTCTCGAGAATCCTCGAGGCTTCTCGGGTTGTCGAGAAATTTACATTTACGTACGTTTTCTCATATTATTTGGTTCCAATAACGTCAACAAATTCAGTGGTTTTCTTCTCAAATAAAAGTATCAAATTAATTCCATCCATCTATCCATTAGCCCGTAAACGTCCACTGTTGGACATGGGCCTCCCCACGAGAATGCCATTCCCAATGGTCATGTGCCACCTGCATCCAGCAGTTTCCTGCGACCTTCATAATGTCGTCAGTCCACCTAGTGGGGGGTCGTCCTACCTAGCGTATGGATGTGGTCTAGGTATGCGTCCGATATATCAAAACGAATCTGAAATCGGATTTTAGTCAGAAATCGTATCGTATCGATATTCAACACTATACAAACTGATTTTAGAAAACGTATTTCGGCAGAAACTAAATCTACACATATCAAAACAAAACGACGAAAACGCAAACTAATAATAAATCTAATCATCGCGCAATCATTTTCTATTGCTAGTTTTGCAAACCAAACCAATATTTGAAAACTTACTAACTATCTCTTTCACTCCGCTAAGCGATCGCTTAGTCAGAATGAGAGAAACCGAATTTCATTAAAATTCGCCTCCTTTCATTCTAACTAAGCGATCGTTTAGTGCAGTGAAAAAGAGATGAAGCGAATTGTCATCTGTTTTGGATTTTGGCGGTTTCTAAGAAACTCAGAATGGCAGATGGAAACGAAACAGAATTACAAGAGTCAGGGAATAAGATCTATATTAGAATGCAACTACTTCCATGATAATATTACACAATACTTAATGATAGTAGTTTAAGTTTTGTGTTTGTTAAATAGATTTTTGAATTATGGGAGAGTTTTTGCACACTTGACCTTGGTGACACGTGCGGTGTGCGCGTAATGTTATTTTTGTGATCTCGTGAACTATATAATTAGATAGGTATTTTACGATTCAATACTATACTAACGTATGTTAGTATCATACATACGATTTGATGATAAATAAGAAATAACTATTTAATGTAAAAAGGTAAGATTTTCGCTTCGTAATCGGGATTAATAAAAAAAAAACCATACAAAAAAATGTACATTATAAAATATAATCATGAAATCATTGTAAATATGACGATTTTTAAATACGCAAGAAAGTTTTGTATCATATCCAAAACAAAACATTTTTGCTAGTCTAGTACTCTAGTTAAGCCTAGATAAAGCATGAAGGACAATCGTACACCTAAATCCAATCAACAAAGAAATTATAGAATAATATTTTGAATGCGTTCGTTCGATTGTGTTTTTCGTTTGCTACGCTAAAATAACTAAAAACATCGAATATCGATCGAAACTAAAGTAAACCCGCTCCGTCAACCGCTCTGGAAATCGATTTCTGAAATCGGTTTTTAAAATCGATTTCAATATCAGAAATCGAATTTGTATCGGTTTGCGTAAAAATCTGAAAACGCCCATCTCTAATGTGGTCTATGGTACTATAACCTTTTCGGAAACCAGCTTGTTCAGGCGGCTGGAAGTCGTCTAGCTTGCGCGAGAGTCGGTTCGTAATGACTCTTGAAAACAATTTGTACACATGGCTCAGGAGTGAGATATGTCTGTAATTCTTTAAGAGCGTTTTATCGCCTTTCTTGAAAAACAGCACCACCACACTCCAATTAATTAATTATAAAACGTTTATTGATTATATTCAAAAACATTAATCTTATAAGCTAATTAACTATTTTTAAAAAAATACTAAAATAATATTATTCAGATCCATAATTATAATGACAGCACCATTTTGGCTAATTTTTTAGAACTTTTAAAAAAAGTAGCTTCTATTAAACTAGACAAAAAATCAACATGAAAGAAAACATTAATATCTTAAATTCAGGTAGAAAATAAATGTAAATTATAATTAAATTACAATCACAGCACTATTTATGGCATGTTAATTAGAATAAAAACAAATGAAAACTTTGCAAGATCAATGGAACATCTTACGTTGAGGAGCTGAACATACAGTCAGACAGATATGATGTACATGGTATCTCGAGTTCTCGACTTTTCTCGAGCTTGATTTCCCGGGAACAATGCCCAACGATTTCCCGAGAATTCCCGGGAATGAACCCTAGTTCAGACGATATGAATAAACCCTGCTATGGTAACAAGTGATAGATTAATAGAAGTTCCTCTGCAATAAAATAATAGCCCAGAAAATTACACAGCATCGAATTCGACTCGGCTCCAATGGATCGAGCTGATACTTAGCACATTTTTCTATAGATTAAAGAAGTAGGTACATGTATTATCATCATGTAGGTACATATTGTATCAAAAACTAACCGGTACAAACGAAAAATAGTATTTTCACTTAAGAATTATTTGATATACATATTGTAATATGGGTTGGCTATAGGCAGCTGTTTATTAAATGTTATTGCGGCGCGAAATGTCTAATGGTAAAGTTGCTTTTTTTGTTTATATACCTACTAGCTTTCGCCCGCGACTTCGTCCGCGTGGAATGGTTACTTTGGGCTAACGTTAACTTCAACTCGCGAATTCGTTTAAGTAAAAGGTGGAAATATTTTTAAATAATACATACGTTAAAGCTGTTTTAGGTACCTACATGACCCTTTTATTAGTAAGAGTAGAACAGTAAAAGTATTGGGTCTTATCTATACTTTCTATAGATATACCATATACAATGTATGTATATTATACATATATACATACATACACTTACGCCTATTTACGATTACACATACTTTTAATGTGTATGACATCGCTGTGTGGTAGCGGCTACGAATACTACCAATCCTCACTTTGCTTGTGGATGTCGTAAAAGACGACTAAGAGCCTTATAACGACTTGGGCCAACTCCATCTGATGCCGTTTGGTCAACAATTACATTCCTTTGGAGGGTTGACGTCTGGCAGGCGGCCGGTAATAAAACTATTGCCAATAACTTTTATAATATGTACTATGAATGAAGAGTACTTATTGTATCGACCCCAAGTAATTGGGATAAGAGTAGGAAAATGATGATGATGATGACCTCTCGTGAACAAATCTCCAATTTGGTCCAGAAAAGTATGACGTGGTCTTCCCCATGTATTCGTCCCATTCACGATTGCTTTATATGTTTGCTTCGTCAACCTCTGCCCACTCATTATTTCTTCCACTTCGTGTCCAACCCACCTCAGCACACCAGCGCTCTTTTATAACATTATACCTAATTTTATCTTTCAGACTTACATCACACACGTTACGAAGAGCTGTCAGCTCTACAGCATTTATTCTATTTTCATGTCTTCTCCGCCAAATCTAACTTTCACTGCCATACATGAGGGCAGGCACTAATACTTCCTATACTTATTATTATTATTATTATTTAGGATGTGTAAAGCCGACGGAAGGTCATGAGAAGAAAACAAAACTAAAAATGTAGTGTGTGCAGAAGTACTTTGAAATAACATTAGTTTGAGTTTTTTTTTAATATAAGATTATAAGACCCAGTATTTTTATCGTAAATGCGCGCCCAGTACTTGATCATTATTTTGCTGCGATGTTATTTTTAAACTGCGATATTTCCTAAGATATTCATTGAAATCAAATAATGTAAAGAGCAATTTTGTTTTAAATTAAATACTTGTGATGAATAACTCATTTATTTGGATAAGGATTAATATAATGTTACAAAAACACCTTCGAATATATCATATTTTTTTAAAACAAATTTGATTAGCATAAAAAAGGTTATAGTGAGCCAATCTTAAAAGATAGACATATGCTGTCGGGGACTTTTATTTAGAACTTTGAAAGGGGAACAATTATATAGTACATATTTTTTGCGCAACTTTAACCGTTTACGCAGCGGAAGCTCTCAAAAGGAAACATAAACCCGATTTTTACACATTCATCATTGTTGCTCTGCTCCTATTGGTCGCAGCGTAATGTTGTATAGCCTAAAGCCTTCCTCTATAAATGGACTATCCAACAAAAAAAGAATTTTTCAAATCGAACCAGTAGTTCCTGAGATTAGCGCGTTTAAACAAACAAACAAACAAACAAACAAACAAACTCTTCCGCTTTATAATATTAGTATAGATATAATTTGACTTAGGGCCTCCTTCATAAATGTGGAGATACCTAGTGCCAGTATCGCCACGTTTAGCATTTGGGCTGGCGATATGTTATAACTTTCTCAGAAAAGAAGGGCTGCCCACTCCTGGGGAGAGACTAAGCTGATTTTTACGACCCCCACAGGCGGGGAGTAGATGGCAAGGGGACAATTATATTTTTATACCGTCGTACTCAAGGGCCAGATCAAATATACTTTTAACGTTATCTCTGTACCTCTTTAGTTCTTGCTCTTAGTAAAAACAGTAATATTCCGTCCACAAATAATTCCGATTGTGAAATTTAGTTGAATAATGGCAACATTGGCAACTGTACTCAAATTGTACTTTGTGAATTTTGACATAACATTAACATATAATCATGGAAGTACTACGTACGTTGTACGTAGTACTTATTACTTCCATGCATATAATATACATTATACATGTAAAGCACCTTAAATACATAGAGACTAGAGTATAAGGAGAACAATCTCAAGTGGGAGAAAAGTTGAAAAAGTGTCCAGCTGTATGCTATAAATAACAGTTCAAAAACCTTCCACAATCGCGCTGGTGTAGCAAAAGGTATTGTATGAATATAGCAATTGTAGATGGAACTGAAGTATGCCGAGTTAAAAAAATTAATATCATATTTTATAACCTTCAATAATAATTATTACAAGAAAAGGTACATCTGGGGGGGCACACTTAAAACATTACTTATTTTTACTGACCGTCGCGCCGCCTACAGATTGTTTGTACAAACTTAACTGCTGCCATTTTGTCCTGTATGTCAAACGTTTGACAACTGAGAATTATTATTTTTTGTTCCTAGCGTAGGTACTTATTGTCATCAATCTATTTACGATTATTGATGTACTTTCTGAAAATTATCTCAATTTTCATTGTTAGCTTTCATTATTATTGCTTCGTTATCACCTGATATGTTTTTTTTTATATTTCAGGGTAGCTTTCATAGTAAAAGAAAATTCTATATAATTACACATACACATGTAGATATGTATATATATCACTTCAACTTTAGTTCACCGCGTAAACTCTGGGTAGCAGCACCTTCCATACATGCATATTTTATCATGGAGTTGCCACTCTTTTTCAGTTTAATAACTTTACTCTTTGAGGTACATATAGAGTGATTTTATTTCGTAAACTGTGAATAGTAAGCTTATTGATTTATTAGTTTCCTTTTCCGCCTCCTTTCAAATTTACTTTGATGCTAATGTGGCGCTACCCTTATTTAATACATTTTGACGGACACTTTTCATATACACAGATGATTCTCCTTATCCTCTAGTCTCCTTGCTTAAATAACAGCACTACAAATGGTATACGCTGTATCTTTTTTTTTGTGTATAACAGCCTAAATCAATAAAATATTCAAGAAATTGAAGTTGAATATATTTAATATTTATTTTAGATTGCAATTTGGCGTATCATATTTGCATTACCACTCTATAAATATCCATGCTATGTTATCTATGATGGCAAATGTCAAAAACAGCGCAGTGAAGTTCGTCCCTAAAAATTTTAGTCTGTGGTTGTGGGGTTTACCGAAAAGTGTTCATTTACCTTTAAAATAATGTTTACTTATTTACAACGTATGTAATAGTTTAATTTCAATTCTATTTAGAGTAAATAGACTGTTAAAATAAGACTAATCATGGAACTGGGTGTATTAAAAATTTCAATTGTTTTTAGGTTGAAAAATCAATAAAAATAGTGTTAAAGTTAAATTAGACAAAATATACAAAGACTTGAAATAATGGAGGACCCAGAAACGAAATCGTGTCCAAATTGGTAAGTTTTAAGCGCATTACTGCGTGTTGTGTTGTTAATATTAGTTCTATTTTGGTGTACACACGTTAGTCGGCTATTTTTAGATTATTTAGAGCGTTGCGAACATCGCAGCTGTGCGGAGATCGCTTGTTTACGTTAATTTACAAAGGTTATTGTTACTAACTCTTTGCGTCCAGTATACTTAAAATTGCTGATATGATTGCCATGATTACTGAACAAAATAGTAAAACATTTAATCAATCTTTTTATGGATATTACGTTTCTAATTTTTACATTGGAGTTTATTATTCAAATGCTAATGGCCTCTGTGACCCCTTTTGACCTCGTTGGCCTATTATTCTGTGTAAATTTTGAGAGGAAAACCTGGCTAAGCTTGAGTGTGAATTTATTTTCTTGCACAGAATGACCCACTTGCTTTAAAAAAATATTAAAATGATATTTAAGCCTCTTTTATAAGATGACGAATCTCGAAGTTCAATTATAGTGTCCAGTCATCTCGTTTATCGCTTAACAACGCGCACCCCACGTATTGGGCATAATTGTGGCCTCAGAAGACTGAGCGTTGGTGTGCCATAACCCCTGTCGCATTTTGCGACACCCATTAATAATAGTGGGGTTGTCATGGAGACTTGTATTGATGATGTGTGCCATTCCTGTGTTGGGATGGTCTAAGAATACAATGTCAACATCCCTTGTTTGACCATAGCAATCGCCTGGATATGACAAACCGGCAGCAACACTTCCAAGAAATTCGTATCAAAAACCGTTATCGCCGACACGATTACTAAGTGTGGAAATTACGACATTGTTTCCTCATCACGGATAGGTCTATGTCCAACAGTTGACGATGGTATGGTGGAAAGAGGGATGTGGTTCATTCATCAGCTCTATCAATATAGAATCGTAATTATGTAGCCTGACATTACAGCCATCGTTTAACGAAATATTAAACTTTTAATAGGCAGGTAAGGTAGTCCATATAAAAGATTCATTGATTCATTTTAATCTACCTACCTTTTCAAGATAGTTATTTAATTGCCTTGTAATTTTATACATTTATGTACCTACATATGTACATCTAAAATTACAATGCCTTCAAGGACTTTTCTATGGCAATTTTCATCTATCCATCCATCCATCCATCAGCCCATAAACGTCTACTGTTGGACATAGGCCTCCCCACGAGAATGCCATTCAAAACGGTCCCGCACCACCTGCATCCAACTGTTTCCTGCGACCTTTATAATGTCGTCATTCCACCTAGTGGAGGGTCGTCCTACGCTGCGTCGTCCGATTCGTGAACCACTCGAGAACCTTCCTTCCACAACGATTGTCGGTTCGTCGAGCGATGTGGCCTGCCCATTGCTACTTCAACGTGCTAATTCTTCGGACTATGTCAGTTACACCCGTTCTTCTACGAATTGCCGTGTTATGGATAATGGCAATTTATTAATTAAAATATTTCAAAGAATTTAAGATTTAATAGTGGTAGGACTACGCTGTTGACAGTTCTGTTGACAGGTCCATGGGCGGCAGTGACACTTAACATCAGGTGTGCTCCTAGATCGTTTGCCACCACAAGCAATAAAAAAAATACCTAAAAGTTTAAGTAACTACCAATTCACGTGTGTTTATAACTGACTAGCTTTCGCCCGCGACTTCGTCCACGCAGAAGTCATCTCTGACAGAGTTAAATAGAAAAAGCAATGCAAGATGTTGAAGGTTTGTCGCTAGGACGATGATTAACAGCGTCAGAAACTGAGATGCAGTCGCCGCCTTCTGCGAATTAGTTGTGTAACGGAATTAGGCAATAGGGTGGGTCCGAGAGAAAATACTCTACGTTGACACGCTCCGTCCCGTCGGTGCTTTGGACGGCGCAAGCGTGAGTACCTGTATTGAGGTTTACTGCATGAGGGCTTCTACTCAAGATGATACCCGGTAGCGGTGGTCCGCCCGCATACCGTAGATGTACGTGTACGGCGCGCTATGGGGTCGCGCGTCACCTCGGACGGATTGGGCGCGGTGTGTCTATATACCATAACCGGTCACTAAAGAAAAAGGTTGTTCAAAGTTCTATTCATTCTACAAATTATATTGCCTTTAATATACTCTTTACGGTATGACCATGGGATAAAAATATAATTATCGCCACCCTTTATTTGACTATTTTCTTTCACCAGCAGAGTTGCGACCTCGTTAGATATGATTTATTATTTGAGTTACAGAGTGAACATTTTTAAAGCTAAACTTAACCCGTATCTTAAACCCTTAGGCAAGAACCTATTGCCGTCTACTATGTGTATCGTGTGAGCTCTCACGCCGGCACTGATCGCCACGGCGGCACTGGTGCGGAGTTGATGGAGAGGGAGAGAGAAACGTATTTATTTATTTTTAAAGAAGAATATTTGTACGTAATTTGAAAAGAATCGATAAAGAAATTTTCTCCCCATACACACTTTGCTACTTTGTTACACCCCCTTAAGGGCGGAATTCATAAAATCCTTTCATATTAAGTCGCTATGTCATAAAAAGAAACGTGAGTCAAAATTTAATGTTTCTAGCTTTAATAGTTTCGGTTTGGCGGTAATGAGTCGTTCAACCAGCTTCACAGGCCTAATTTACACAACCAGAGGGTGAAAATTGACAAATGCCGGATATTACCATTGAATATTTGATTCGACTCGTAATTTGAAAAGAATCTAAACATTTTTTTTCTCCCCATACAAACTTTGCCACTCAGTTCAACCCCTTTAGGGGTGTAATTTGGTAAAATCCTTTCTTAGTAAATCTCTACGTCATAGAAAGAAACCACTGTCATCATTTCAAGTTACCAGCTTCAATAATATCGGCTTGGCGCTAATGACTTAATGAGTCGTTCAACCCACTTCGCAGGCCTAGTTTACACTCCCAGAGGGTGAGAATTAACAAATGCTGAATCACGTGTTTATTTATTTTTACTTTACTATCGATAAAGATTTTTTTCTTCGAGCATTTTTTAAATTGACATAACTGTTTTATTTATAAACCAATTGACATGAAATAAATAGCCTAAATGTTAAGTGAAGCTTACCACAATATATTAGCGAAAACCGCGTCTAAATCGGATAAGCCGTTTCTGAGATTAGCGTGCACAAACGCACAGACAAACAGATAAACAGACGAAATTTTTAACAATCATTGTTTTGGGTTCTATTTGTGTTGATAAAGGTCCCAGTAATATTTTTCTCATATATCTTCCATGTACAGACAGCGATCCGTTACATTTTTATTATATGTATAGATAAGCCATGACTTTACGATTTTAAACGTAACGTAACTATTTAGACCAGAAGCTACAGAAATGCGCACACATTCAGGTTTAACGATTTTTGTTACGCTATAATGACGCAGACATTCAGATTTTATGATTTTTGTTACGCTTATACGTTCAAAGTAGGTAAAAGGTATTATTAATTAATCGACCTTTTAATTTAGCGATTGCGGATAATGGTGCCTTTGAATAAGTTGAAACTCATCCGATACTGTGGTTTCTGCGGCGCAAATCTACTATCCGTATATTGAAGTGCTGAAATGTTTGTATAGAATTTAGAAATGTTTGTATAGAATTTAGAAATGTAATACTGTCAGTCTGAAGTTAAAAAATTGCAAAAAGCTGGGTCACGTATTTTGGGTATATTCTCTGATGTTAGGGACGCACTGCGTGTATCGTCCCGAAGTAATATGTGATGAAGCTTCGTACGTTTTGTACACTAGAAAGTTATCGCGATAATATTGTGGTCATATTAGCGACTTATTTTACACGAAGTATCGTGCAAAAACTGACCGCAATTATTTCGATGCGTTTAACTATGAAAAAGATGACCGAAATTATTTCGATGCGTTTAACTATGGATGACGAGTTTGCTTAACTTTTACAGTTATAATATGCTAATAATTTCATGACGATATTTTTTGGATTTCATCATGGGTTCAGCTTCATAATGGTGTAAAAATTGCAAACACCATTTCATCGCTCCATTCCATTTTTATTGATTAACTGGAGACCCTCGAACGCGTCTAAACACATCGAAAATTGCCGCCGAAATGAACAACGCTAGTGTGACCACAGAGCACGATATATTAGCGCGCTAAAACCCTTTGACTTATCGCCAACCAAGCGATAACGCACACGAGGCTCGAATGTTCGCGACGATAGCCGATAATAACCGGTCACATCTGCGTGTATCGTCTCATTGCACGAAGCTTCGTGACGATACACCCTAGCATAACAATAACACGCATAACCACAAAACGAACATGCGCAACAGGTCGACGATCACGCAATCACGTAGTTATACATGTACAGATATGTACACTCAAGTAATCATCATCATCATTCTCCTATTCTTATCCTAATTACTTGGTGGCAATACAGTATGTACTCTTCTTTCATAATACATATTGTAAAAGTTATTGGCAATAATTTTATGACCGGCTGCCTGCCAGATATCAACCTCCTTGGGAATGTAATTGTTGACCAAACTGCATCAGATGGAGTTGGTCCTGGCTGTTATAAGGCTCTTAGTCGTCTTTTACGACATCCACGAGCAAAATAAGGGTTGGTAGTATTCGTAGCCGCTACCACATAGCAAATGTGTAATTAATCTATAGAGGAACTGCAGCATATTTGGGATACTGCAGGTAATTTGGAATACTTCGATATCAAAATAATTATAAACACCATCTGTATTTTTTTGCCGTAAACATGAAGTCATACGACACACAAAGCTATTGTGTATTAAAAACACGACGGCATCTTGACATTCCGGCTACAAACCGCAAAGGAACGTGACGCCTGCTTTGAAAAAAAAATCGGTAAGAATGCAATCGGTGATAATCATTTATTGTAATGCTTTAAATCTTCATCTTAATTATTTAAACTGTTAAGTGGCCTTGTTAGTTTGTGATTTTACTATGATTTTGTGAATATATCTAACATTAAAAATGTGACATAGAATTTTAGGTTAGGTTGGTATGTTGTTAATTTGGAATACCGAAAGAGAATATAATTTGGAATATTCCAAATTATATGCACATTTCTATGCGAAGTATTAATTATTCTGTTTTTTTAGAAATGGTTACATCTCGCAAATATAATAAGAGAAAGAGATGGAGGAGAAAAGGAGGAAATGGCCGCTACCATTCCCGCTGTTAGAGATAAGAGAATGGGATATTTAAAGGCAGCTAAACAGTTCAACGTACCCAGGTCAAGGAAAGGATCCAAACAGTTAAATAATTTCAATGACGATCGCCTCCTCCACAAATGCTTCCTTGCGATTGGAGAATTTTATTGAAACAGAGCCAGGACCGTCAGGTAGTAGGACAGAAATTCACTCCCTTGTTACTCCTTCCCATATTTCTCCCGTGGCCACAATAAAAAAGAGAACTAGCAATAGGGGCCGTAAGCCATCAAGATTGGAAATAATCTCAAGTTCTCCTTATAAAAAAGACCTTGAGAATGCACAACTTAAAAAGTCTGATAAAGAAAACAAAACACAGAAAAAAGGAAAACACAAGAGGAAAATAACAAGAAAGATAAAGAAAAGAAATATGACCGACAGTGACTCATCAGATCCGATTCCTGGGGCTATATCTGCAAATAACACAGACTCTTCTGACAATGTAGCAACGAGAGATGAGACTACTGTCCCTACGGACGAAGACGTCGAATGTTTTTTCTGTAACGGTAAATATAGCGAGGATAAAAGGGGTGAAGAATTGGTGTACCAATTCTAAGCACTGTAGTGCTTAATGTGCGAATTGTGGGTCCACGGTTCTTGTAGTGGTTATGAATTTTTTGTGTATATTTGTGATTACTGCAAGAATAATAACTAATAATAGTAAACTGTAAGTTCAAACTTAAGACTGATCTTTGATTATTGTGACTGATTACTTAATTAGAGATTATTTTAGTTTATTTTGTTTAAAAAAATATTGATGACTAAAGATCTAAAAACTATAAGACTATTACAGAGATATATATATTTATTAGTTTCTAAGGAAAAGTGTCAGCAAATGTCAAAAAAAAATGTGAATATAATTTGGAATACTATATTCCAAATTACCTGCACCCTAAGTCAAATCTCGATTTTGGAGTTTTTTCGTTTGATAAGCATTTTGATAAGGTTCCTGGTTTTTGTTGTGTTTGATTATTTTAATTATTAAAGTTTAATAATTTATCAATCATTTAATGTATTTTTTATAGACCCACACCTTTTCTCTTTAAATTTATCCTCAAAAAACAAACTAGTATTCCAAATATGCTGCAGTTCCTCTATATATAAAAGAAAGTTGTGTTAGTTACAACACTTATAAGTCGAGAACGGCTGAACCAATTTTTATGTTTTTGAGTTTGTTGTCGTCGGGAATAGGATATAGGATATTAAAATATGATATTAATAAACAAAAAAAAAAAGAAAATTAAAAATACATCAATTCTAAACGTCCATTTGTTGATTATGTAACCAATGGCAACTGACAGCTCACGTCATTACGTGGTCTAATGGTTTGTTTGGAAAATACCGCGAAAAGTTAAAATTATAATTTGGAAAATCTAATAGTGCATGCCTCATAATTTTTATATTATTTAGCATTTACTATTAATCAATGCTATAATATGCACGATAAATAAAGCGCCTTAATTATTTCATTGAGCAAGATCTGGTAGTAATATTAAATAAAATTGCACTTGAAGTGACACTTTGGCTGACAACTCTCTCTCTCTCTCTCTCTCTCTCTCTCTCTCTCTCTCTCTCGTGGCGAATTGTATTCTTACTCCGTAACCACACGGATAACCCTGCGGATGCGCTTTACACTTCAAAATAAATATGGCGCGTAACAGAAAAACATTACAATATAAAATTTCTCCCATACGTCGATAAAAAAGTTTCACTTCAAAAAGTTAGGGAAACAAAAAAAAATGTAATATTTTTAAGATACCTACTGAAGTTAACAGACATGTGACAATTTTTCAATATTTTATTTATCATTTACTATTAGTCAATGCCATAAATGAAAAAGAAAAATAATTTTGTGCCATTCTCGACGCAGTAGTAAACATAACTGTTCGTTTACAATAGGCTATATGAGATCTATTTCCTTTACCTGCCCGAATGGACGAACAAAAAAATGTAAACGAACACAATTTTCATAAGGTATACATACACTAATGACTAAGCAGTTTAGTTTTTTTTTTATTAATTGCAATTAAACTACAAAGAATTACCAAGCCATTTTCGAAAGGAAACCGCGCGTTGCAATTATGAAGCTTTTAAAAAAATAAATATTTTCATACATTAATTTTTACGGTCGTATTCTTGCCAGATCCGGTATATTTTATGCGACCTCTTCGAATATTTTTTTAATCAACTATTTTCTTCCTTTAAACAAAATAATTGCTTTTTAAAAACATCAAATACATTTAAACGAATGCTTTTTCTTGACATATGTATGATAATATTATCCTATAAGTGCAATGTGAGAAAAATACAATCATTTGTAGGTTTGAAAAGTGCTTGATTTTCATATGTTATATCGAGAGTAGAGCAAGACCTCAACGCTTATGAGGCGTGCAAAATTTGACCGGTCAGAGTTCGTTTTGTGCGAGTGTTACGATTTTTTACGAATATTGTTATATTAAAACATATTATATCTATATTGTCATCAACAATGCCGCGACCAATAAAATCAAATCTTTCCCAACAAAACCATAAGGCAGTTAGAATTCGAAACGGCACGGCAGAAGAACAATTTATTGCACGGGAAGACCGCCGCATTAATATGGCCCAACTCCGTGCTTCTTAATCACAAGAGTAAAGCGAGGCAGGCCGTGCTGTTGACAATGCGAAATCGTCGAACAAATCTCGGAAATCAACAATTATTATTAGTTTATTTTCAACGTATATGAAGGAAAATGTCGAATAACACAAGATAATTCTTCGTCTTGCTGGCACCTTATTAAAATACTTGATTATTTGAATTTATATATTATACATATTTATTCTTGATTCTCCTACTCTTATCCCAATTACTTGGGGTCGATACAATATGTACTCTTCTTTCATAGTACATATTGTAAAAGTTATTGGCAATAGTTTTATGACCGGCCGCCTACCAGACGTCAACCCTCCTTGGGAATATAATTGTTGACATGGCATCAGATGGAGTTGGCCGAGGTCGTTATAAGGCTCTTAGTCGTCTTATATGACATCCACGACCAAAGTAAGGGTTGGTAGTATTTGTAGCCGCTACCACACAGCTAAAAATAACTTAATAATTTTAAATTAATTGAAATCTGCTTATCTCATTCATTAACTGTTAGGCGGAACGAAGTGTGCCGGGTCCGCTAGTATAATATATATGTATACTTCAGTATATATACTCTATGCACTCAAGTATGCGCCCATAAATTCACATACAGTCATTTTGTATAAATTGGAAATGAACTGGCCTCCACCAAACACTAGGCAAATGTGGAGTCCCGAGCTAAACTAATTGTACCAAATAATTGTATTTTTTGGGAATCCCACCATACTTTCCCAGCATTGTAACTTCTGTAAGTTAGGATCCACAATGGTCTCCATAAATGACACCGAGGTTTGACCGTCAGGCAGATTTTTAATTCTCTTGGGACCCACAACAGATTTAATTAGACATGGTTGAAGAGAAGGAGTTGGAAAGAATGATTCCACTTACTTCCTAGGCAATGCAGAAGGCAGATATATAGAATAATTGTATGCAAATTAAATAAGTTTATTAATATAATAAGGTTCATGATAATAGGTTTAAATAAACGCTTGTAATAACAACGCGTAAATTACCCTGCTCGGGGATCAAACCAATTGGTATTTGATATGAATGGATGTTACTGAGTCTTATATCATTGTTTCCGAACGTTATCACTGTAATAAACAATGAATTCCCATAGTAACTGTCTTGTGAGTTTAAACTGTGATCAATGTTCTGAGAATATGTAAGAAGGACGAACTCGTTATTTATCTCGGAACAAAGCCGTTGTTACTAAAATGGACACGATTAACTACAATTTAGGTATAGATTATGATTACACTTCGTATTAAATAATACTAATTATTCGTAGTTTCTATTTTTTTCTATATACAACATCGGGTACTAAGAAAATAAACCTTGTATTGCGTGGGACTTTTGAAACATACAATTAACAGATACGAATTATACATAGACTCGGAACAACAATTTGTAGATTGCACAAAGGATTGTCCTGCTTGGGAATCGAATCCCACGATAGTAGTACGGTAGGTCGGTGATTTAACCGCTACGCCATCTGTGCAGTCAAATTCTCTTCACTCGAAATTAGATTAATTTCTATTGTCTTATATCTGAAAACGTTTTTTATGATCGATTTATAATAATAAATAATTTATTCGAGTAACAAGACTCATTGTGTTAAAAACTGTGTGACACTATACTACTAATAAAATAAATAGCTAACAACTAAATGTAGTAGCGGCTACGAATACTACCAACCCTTACATTGCTATTGGATGTCGTAAAAGACGACTAACAGCCTTATATCGACCTGGGCCAATTCCATATGATGCCATTTCCAAGAAGGGTGGACGCCATGCAGGGGGCTGATCATAAAACTATTGCTATTAATTTTTGCATGCATACAATTTTAATCGATTCCAAGTAATTGAGATAAGAGCAAGAGAATGATGAACACAGTCGCATCCCGTGAGAGATAGTACTACAGTAATCCATATAAATACAATCCGATTACGTACAATGAAATAAATCATGTTTAGTATACCTACTATTGGGGCCGGTATATCGCATTCGATTATCACTTTTATATCACTGGTGAAATGTATTTGTGAATTTACTGTTGCCATCCATGTCAAGTATAAGAATTTTTTAGATAAGAAATTAGTGATATATGATAACAACTTTTCGTGTGGTCACGGAGTAAGAATACAGTTCACCACCCCATATCTTACGCGTGGGTGATCGTACGGGACGACTAAGGGATATAAAACGCATATAACATCTATGCGAGAGAAGGAAAACTCGAAACAAAACCCTATACCAACACGTCTGACCAGCGTGGTATAGTAGGTCAATTATCCTTCCATTATGGAGGAGGCCCGAACCCAACAGTGGGACATATATGGGCTGAGATGATGATGATAACAATATTAGAGTATTTACGTCGCATCTCAGGATTTTGTATACGTTTAGCTTTCACGAAATAAATTGTATGTGTTTCGCTGTTGCGGTAGACTTGATCAATAAATAAAGAAACGTACCCATATTACGTGGCCTGTTTAGGCGTTGGACTTCAAAAATACCTCGCTGGAACAAAATTGGAAATTGACCGCATACATTTGTGGTTACACCCGCGGGATAAGCGGCTTAAAATTGTAAAGAATGGGTCACGTAGTATGGGTACGCGCCCTAATTTCCCCTGCTTTTATGTCAATTTGTATATAATTTGTAATAAGTTTTTTGTAATGTTAGTAGGTATTCACTGCGCTGTGCGCAGTTATACAATGTGTCACCAGCTCTTACTTGCCCATGGGATTCTTAAAAAATGCTGAGAGATCACCAGGAAAAGGCACAATAGGACTCTTCAGAAATTAATAACGTCTACATTACTATAATTATTAATCTTCCTGCCAAATATTATGTCCATAGGTTCATGAACTGTTGCCTTTAAAGGTTCGAATGTCACTACTACAACTATACCTGCTCTTTCTTTAGAAACCTATGGGTTTTAGTTTACCTTATAATGTGAATTATAAAACAAACTGCAATCTCAACAAAATGACAATCTAAAGAAGCATTAGTGCCTGATAAAAAAAATAAGAAACATGAATGTCATCATCATTCGCCTAATCTTATCCCAATCTCGTAGATATTAAAAAAGTTATTGGCAATAGTTTTATAACCGGCCGCCTTTTTTTTTTTTTTTTGGTGGACTATGGATGCGTCTCGCCCCGCCGAATCGGTCCGGGGTGACGGAAAAGGCGGCGCGTGACCCCATAGACCCACCGTAAAATTCCTCTCTCTTCGCCGTGCGAGCGGACCACTGGTACTCGATTTTTAACTTCGGTGGTATAACCGGCCGCCTGCCAGACGTCAATCCTACTTGGGAATGTAATTGTTGACCAGACGGCATCAGGTGGAGTTGACTTAGTAGGTCGATTTAAATCTCTCAGTCCTCTTTTACGAGTGCCACTAACAAAGTAAGGGTTAGTAGTATTCGTTGCCGCTACCACACAGCACTAGATAAAATTTATTTGTTAACTACTATATTACACTTCATTTCTCCGCGTACGTTAAAAAAAAAGCAAAATCGCAAAAAATAATTTGCCTCATCTCTAAGAACGTCGTCCGAACACATAACCTAAGAATCTGTGTGCTGAGTGTGAGTTTTGTCGTTAACAATACGCGCTCGACAGCGTGCGCGTAAGCATGCGATTTGTATGAAGAAATGTAGTTTCAAAAACGCGCCACTAGTGGCGCTGTATATTTCTTCATACAAATAGCATGCTTACGCGCACGTCGTAGAGCGCGTAATGTTAACGACAAAACTCACACTCAGCACACTGGATTACATGGATTACATTTGCGATCTTAAATACTGTAGATTTTGGATTGGATCGATTATTAATTTCGGGCGTCAGACTGCTTTTGGAAATCTATTTATGCACTAAATAGAATTGACACAAAAACCTACATACGCAAATTTTAGACGAATACGCAAGCATTACTCCCATTGTATGAAGAAGGGAAGAAGAACTCGGGAAGGCAAACTCGAAATAAAACCCTACACCAACACGTTTGACCAGCGTAGTATAGTAGGTTAACTTCCATCCCATCACGGAGAAGGCCCGAGCCAACAGTGGGACATATATGGGCTGTGATGATGATGATGACTCACATTGTATACTTTCTTCTTTACATCAGATTACTCATGCCAACTGCCATCCATTCCCTGTTAGGCTTAAAACTGCTCTAGTTAGTACCTGTAATTGGTGTTAGTTATAAGTTCCTAGGAGATTGCCGCTGCCCATTTGTCCTATGATCTCAGCGTGATTTTACGTCTTCCTCTAGTTAGTAAAGCGGACATAATTCTTAATATGTCCCTAGGAGGTGATGCCTACTTATTCTTTTATATGTTCCACAGCAAGCGTGAAATCCCGTCCGTCAATTTCACCATTCACAGCGTGCATTGCGCGCGTAACATTCGCATGTGTCCTGTCTGCAAGGAACCCATACCGCAGAATGAGTTGCAGGAGCACCATGACAAACTACATAAATTACGTAAGTACATTTATATCAGCCCATTTTTCTCATATACATCGCACAGCTGAGCTCGAGCCTCCTCCATAGGGAGAAGGAAACACGCCTACTATGTCACCTTGCTCAGATAGATTACTATTGGGGTTTTATTTCATATTTACCTTCTCTTATCTTATCTATCTACTGTTATCAGCTTGTGTCCGTTAATCGTCTTTTACAATTACCCATGAAAAAGGGAGGGACAGTGACTACTGACTGTGGTATTCTTATTCCGTCACCACAGGGATAGTGCAATTGTATACTAGTTATGAGAGTGAAAATAAATAATTTCTTCTTCAAGAAATTACCGTAATGTTGTACTACAAATGTTGGCCTCATCAAAAGGCTCAAAGTTGCTCAGCGTGCTATGGAGAGGGCTATGCTCGGTATTTCTCTACGTGATAGAATCCGAAATACGGAAATCCGTAGAAGAACGGGTGTAACTGATATAGCCCGAAGAATTAGCGCGTTGAAGTGGTAATGGGCAGGCCGCATCGCTCGACGAACCGACAACCGTTGGGGAAGAAAGGTTGTCGAGTGGAGACCACAAATCGGATGGCGCCGCGTAGGACGACCCCCCACTAGGTAGACTGACGACATTATCAAGGTCGCAGGAAACCGCTGGATGCAGGTGGCGCGGGACCGTGTTAAATGGCATTCACGTGGGGAGGCCTATGTCCAACAGTGGACGTTTACGGGCTGATGGATGGATGGATGTACTACAAATTATTCGCAGTCGTCACAGACTGCGAAAAATTTGTAGTAATTAGGTATGTTAGGCAATGACTTGGCTGAATAGGTTATTTTTAATATGCATGAACCCCAATTATGGTATACTATCTTTTTTTTTTGCGGTGGGCTATGGACGTCGCACCCCGCCAAATCGGTCTGGGGTGACTGAAGAGGCGGCGCGCAACCCCATTGACCCACCCTGCAAGCACCTCTTCTTCGCCGTGCGAGCGGGCCACCGGTACCCGATCTTTGTCTTCGGTGGCATCGTATACTATCTGCTGTTTGCTTAATCGTCTGCCAAAATAGGCATTTAAAAATTAATAGATTTCCCTTTCAAATACGACAATTGGAATGACCACCAGAACTCTTAAATGGTATCGCATTATGTGCCTTTTATATTCGTAGTATTTAAAAACGACGTTCTTGAAAAGAGACAGATCTTAATAGTAAATATTGTTTATAGGATTTTGAACTGTCATAATCATAATAAAAAATAAAAGAAATAAAATACTTTACAGAATAAAATTAAATTAGAGAACTACCTCAAACGCTTTGCGTTATGAGGCGTGCAAAAGAATGTTTTGTTTATTATACATCTATATATATAGGATGTTTGTACGTTCATTAAATTGATTTTGTTTAGTATTATTAATTATTGGAACGCTCGTGAGTTTCTTATCACCTTAAATCGCGGGCATGGTCAAGTTTTAAAATCGGAGGCCGTTCAAGAAAATAAAACAGTGATATATATATATATATATATATATATATATATATATATATATATATATATACATATATATATATACATATATATACATATATATATACACATATATATACATATATATATACACATATATATATATATACACATATATATATATATATATACATCATCATCATCATCATCATCTTGCTCTTATCCCAATTACTTGGGGTCGACGCAATATGTCATCTTCCTCCATACAGTCCTATCAGACGTCATCTCTGCAGTCACTCCCTGTCTATCCATGTCATACCTCACGCAGTCCATCCATCTTTTCTTTGGTCTTCCTTTACCCCTAAAGCCTTCAACATTCATATTTAAAACTTTCCTCACAACATTTCTTTCATCCCGTCTCATCACATGTCCATACCATGTTAACCTTTCACTCCTTAACTTTTCCGTCACTGGCGCAACTTTCAAACTTCCTCTTATATGCTCATTTCTTATTTTATCTAATCTCGTCACACCACACATCCATCTCAACATTCGCATCTCCGCTACATGCAGTCGTCTCTCATCCGTCGCTTTTATCGCCCAACATGCTGATCCATACAGTACAGCAGGTCTTATTAGGGTTTTATATATTTTACCCTTTAGTTTAGGGGGTACTTTGGGGTCGCATGTTGTACCCGTGACCTGCCGCCATTTCATCCATCCCGCATCCATTCTGTGTTTCACCGCACGATCCAGGTCGCCATCGCTTTGGATAAGAGAACCGAGGTATCGAAAATCCGAGCATACTGGTATAGGTACTCCATCTAGAGATATGGGTGTAAAATTGGAGAGACCGCCGAAATCGCAGAACATGTACTCTGTTTTAGGTCTGCTGATTTTCAAGCCAACATTCTCCAATTTACAGCGCCACTTCTCCAGCATGCTCTGTACCTCAAGTCCTTCTTCTCCAACGAGAACAATGTCATCAGCGAATAGCATGCACCAGGGTGCCTCTTCCTGTATCTCCGATGTTAACGCATCCATTATCAACAGGAAGAGGTAAGGACTTAACGCCGACCCTTGGTGCAAACCCACCTGCACACTGAACTCGTCGGAGTCTCCAGCCGCTGATTTTACGTACGACCTAGATCGTTGGTACATAGCACAGATTAACCTAGTATACTTCACAGGCACACTTTTCTCTTTCAGTGCCCACCACAAAACTGTTCTCGGTATTCTGTCGTAGGCCTTCTCGAGGTCAACGTATACCATATGCAAGTTTTTATGTGCACCACGATATTTTTCGCACAGTTGGCGCAGTGCAAATATGGCATCCGTTGTCCCGCGGCCCGGCATAAAACCGAACTGGTTTTGGGTGATCTTGCTTTCTTCTCGCAATCGCTTCTCAACCACTTTTTCCCACACTTTCATACTATGTGACATGAGCTTTATTCCCCGATAACTGCCGCAGTCCTGAACATCACCCTTGTTTTTAAAAATGGGCACTAGCGCACTACTGCACCATTCATTGGGAATTACTTCATCCTGCAGCAACTTATTGAGGAACAAAGTAAGCCACATATATCCATCCTCACCCAAAACTTTCCATACTTCCACTGGTATACCGTCCGGCCCTACAGACTTTCCGTTTTTCATACTTATCACTGCCTTTCTTACCTCATCTATTGTAATTTCTTTTACTAGACCGACGTTCTCAGGTACATCTTTTAACTCTCCACTCCATAAATTCTCTTCATTCATTAATCTTTCAAAATATTCCTTCCAACGCTGCCTTATTTCCTCGTCTTTTATTAAAACTTTACCATCTCCATCTTTCATGCACTTGACATGCCTAATATCTCTCGCTCGTTCCTCTCGGGCTTTCGTAATACGGTACAGCGCCTTTTGTCCTCGAGGCCCATCTAACGAATTATAAATTCTGTCTTGGGCCTGGGTTCTCGCTGTAGCTATTGCCCGTTTAGCTTTTTTCTTACATTCCTTGTATTCAATATTTTTCGCTTTCTTCAACCTTTCATTATCTTCTTTCTGCCACGCTTTAAACTTTTCCTTCTTTTCTTTCAGAATCTTTTGTACATCTTCATTCCACCACCATGTATCTCTATCAATTATACCCTTCCCTTTCGTTTCTCCTAGTATTACTTTAGCCGTACTCCTAATACAACTAGCTATATCATTCCAACTTTCATTCACAGATTTATCCTTCATATCTTTCATTTCATTCATTTTACCAATCATACTTTGTTGAAATCGACTTGCATACTCTTTTCTTTCCAGCATACTCCATCTTACCTTAGGAGGGGGTCGGTTTTTGCGTTTAATAGCGCATGTTTTTATTTTGATATCTAGTATCAGAAGCCTGTGTTGTGATACTAGAGCCTCACCTGGCAGCACCTTACAATCCTTTACAGAACTGAGTTTACTTCTTTTGACAAGAAAGTAGTCAATTTGCGTACAGTGGTTACTACTTTTGTAGGTAATAAGGTGCTCCTCGCTTTTCTGGAACCACGTGTTTACGATAGCCAGGTGAAACGACGAGGCTACTTGAAGCAGCGTCTCACCACCAACATTCCGCTTTCCATACCCCCATCCTCCATGCACTCTTTCATAACTATCATTTGCTGCTCCAACGTGTCCATTAAAATCGCCTCCTATACATATCTCCTCACTTTCTGGAATACCAATCATAACTTCATCGAAATCCTGCCAGAACCTTTCTTTCACTTCATCCTTACATCCGGCTTGGGGTGCATACGCGCTAATAACATTGAGTATCACATTTTCCAAAACTACTTTCACCACTATTAACCGATCATTCACCCTTGTTACGCTCGTCACACATTCCTTCAAACATCTATCTAACACTATTCCTACACCATTCCTTTTACCATCGCTGCCACTATAATAAAACTTGTATCCTTCACCAATTTCTCTAGCTCTAGTGCCCTTCCATTTCGTTTCTTGCAGACATGCAACATTTATTCTTCTTCTTTTTAGCAAATCCGCCAACTCCCTTCCTCTTCCAGTCATTGTTCCAACATTCCAACTTGCATACCTCATTCTGATCTCTTTCATACAAAGGGCTCGCTTCTTACGTCGCACCCGCCCGTGATGCAACAACCCTTGTCCATTTTTCACAGAGACCGGGTGCTGCCCCTGCGCGTCGCCTGCGGGGTACGCCCTAGCCCTGTCCTCATTCACTCTATTTTTCCACATATTGCTATAGTTTTGGCAATGGTTTTTATGACCGGCCGCCTGCCTGACGTCAACCCTCCTTGGGAATGCAATCGCTGACCAAACGGCATCAGATGGTGTTGGCCCAGGTCGGTGTAGTGCTCTTAGTCGTCTTTTACGACACCCACGAGCAAGTAAGGGTTGGTAGTATTCTTAGCCGCTACCACACGGCACATATATATATATATACATATATATATATATATATACATATATATATATATATATATATATATATATATATATATATATATATATATACACTACCGGCGAAAAGTTTCCGGACAAAATTCGAAACACTTCCGTGACGGTTTTCCGTGCCATTTCGCCGGTAGTTGGGCTAGCCCAATTTAACCAACGCCGTTTTGAAGGGAAGGGTTTCACCTTCAATTTGGTTTTTCAAAAATATTTCTCTGATTTTTTTCTCAGTCAGCACTGAGTTTTGAAAACAACAATTTTTTGTCGTTTTTTTTAACTGTTTTAAGTGGGCCCCGTTTCTAGAAAAAATGTTATTTATGCATTTCTTCGGGAGTAATCATAAAGGGGAAAGCCCAAGCTTCAATTTCATTTTTGAGAAATTTTCCTACGATTTTTTTTCCAAAGATTTTTCGTTTTTCTCGAAAAAATACATAATTCGAAAATTGCTCCGAAGTACGAAAACTATGAGGTTTACATTGAAACCTCAAGAGGGTGAAAAGTTGTATTAGTTTCTGCTTAATTAATTCTATTTTATATATTCTATCTTCTATCTATTCTATCTTTCTATCTCTATATTCTATCTTAATTCCATTATTTGCCTGGTGTTTAGACGAATTAAGCTGCGACCGAAAATGAGTGGAAAAAAATTTCGGAAAAAAATCTAAAAAAATTCTGGTCAATTAAGCAGAACCTAATACAACTTTTCACCCTCTTGAGGTTTCAATGTAAACATAAGACGGAGGCCCTATTGTTCCATGGGCCACGCGTAAGGCCGCCAATCGGAGTCTCGCTAGTCGTCAACTCCGTCCACATCAGCATCCAGGCCCATATGAAGTACTTGGGTCTGGTGCTCGACGGGCGATGGTGGTTCCGGGAGCATTTTCGCCGAATTGCTCCCCGGCTGGTCGGCGCGGCGTCCGCCCTTTCGCAGCTCATGCCGAACGTGGGCGGACCCAGCTTCGAGGGCCGACGGCTGTATGCGGGGGTGATCCGTTCTATGGCCATGTACGGCGCACCCGTGTGGGCGAGGGCTCTGAACGCCCAGCTCAGGGCTGTTCTGTGGAGACCCCAGAGAGTCATGGCGGTCAGAGCCATTCGCGGGTACCGCACGGTATCGACCGGGGCGGCATGCCTACTGGCCGGGACACCCCCGTGGGACCTAGAGGCGGAGATGCTCTCCGACCTCTACCGGCGGGTGACCTCACTGCGCGACGAAGGTGGCTCCCCATCGCTGAGCGAGATAGCCACCTGGCGCGAGGACGCCCGCCGAGACGTCATCGCCCGTTGGGCTACGCGGCTGGAGAGGCCTAGACACGGTGTCGTCACCGTCGAGGCTCTCCGGTCCGTACTGATGGAGTGGATGGAGCGGCGGCACGGAGTCCTCTCCTTTCGACTGGTGCATGTGTTGTCGGGGCACGGATGCTTCGGCTCGTACCTGCACACGGTCGCGTATAGGGAGTGGACTTCGTTCTGCCACCATTGCAGCAGTGACGAGGACACGGCGCAACACACGCTGGAGGCGTGTCCGGGCTTTGACCGGCATCGCCGTGACCTCGTCGCTGTTATCGGTGCCGACCTGACGCTGCCGGCTGTCGCGAGAGCGATGGTCGACAGCGTCAGGAACTGGGATGCGGTCGCCGCCTTCTTGCGAGGCTGTCATCTCGCAGAAGGAGGCGGCGGAACGAGTCCGGGAGGATTCCCGCGACCCGGGGCGGCGCAGGCGCGAATACCTGCGCCTGATGCCGCCCTAACCGAGGCCTCGGGTGATCGGACCGGGGAATTGTCCGGTCACCCGACGTGAGGCCACCGTGTGAGGGCGACGCCCCGACGGCGAAATCCGTCGGGGCGTCGACGAGAGGAACTCGCGAGGGTAAACCGCCGGGCGGGCCACCGAAGTTAAAATCGAGTACCGGTGGTCCGCTCGCACGGCGAAGAGAGAAGGTTTTACGGTGGGTCTACGCGCCGCCTTTCCGTCACCCCGGACCGATTCAGCGGGGCGAGACGCACCCATAGCCCACCAATAAAAAAAAAAATAAAAAAAAAAAAAAGGTTTCAATGTAAACCTCATAGTTTTCGTACTTCGGAGCAATTTTAGAATTATCTATTTTTTCGGGGAAAACGAAAAATCTTTCGAAAAAAAAATCGTAGGCAAATTTCTCAAAAATGAAATTGAAGCTTGGGCTATCCCCTTTATGATTACTCCCGAAGAAATGCATAAATAACATTTTTACTAGAAACGGGGTCCACTTAAAACAGTTAAAAAAAACGACAAAAAATGGTTGTTTTCAAAACTCAGTGCTGACTGAGAAAAAAATCAGAGAAATATTTTTGAAAAACCAAATTGAAGGTGAAACCCTTCCCTTCAAAACGGCGTTGGTTAAATTGGGCTAGCCCAACTACCGGCGAAATGGCACGGAGAACCGTCACGGAAGTGTTTCGAATTTTTGTCCGGAAACTTTTCGCCGGTAGTGTATATGAAATTAAAATCTGTCATATTATAAAATCTAAATGTGGAAAATAATTTTTAGATGTTTGTCAGACTTAAATCTAATTAACGAGAAATAATTATAGTTTTTCATTTTGGATATTTCTGGTGGTTTGAATTCCGAAAATCCCCTGGCTACGACTGTGCTTTAAAGGTTGAGATGGAAAAAACTTTACCTGTAGCCATACACGGCTATATGTATTACTGTCTGTTTTTATTCCGAAAAATCTGTTCTTGCAGGAAGACACAATACGTCTCGCTAAGTTAACTAAGCAGTACTTGAAGACAGTATTATGTAAAAGACTATTTATAAAAGTCAATTGTCCTATAGCTACAGTATCCCGTGTGGTGACGGGTTAAAAATACCAATGACACAACACCCTTGATTTCTCATGGAAGATACAAAAACCCGCTATGCAATCAATCTCTTGGGAAGCTTAGAGTATCCACTGCGATAGCCAAACAGTATCCCAAGCGTGGCAATTGTGTTACTTTTACCCCTTCGTGGGGAGGCTTAATTCAACAATGAATATTGAAATCCTGATCGACATTACTATTGTAACGAATATTGGAAGAGTAGTCTAAATTAATAAAATATGTATACATATTAGGCCTTCCGGTGATCCGGCTACCAAAAAAATCGACCCTTGGCCCTGGTAACACACAACGTTCGGACGCTTGGGACCGACGAGAGGGTCATCGAGCTGGAAGAGGAATTGGGCAAAATCCGATGGGACATTGTAGGATTATCAGAAGTGCGAAGAGAGGGGGAGGGCACGATAATCCTCCGGTCTGGAAATTAGCTCTTCTACCGGGAGGGAGATCACCCATCCCAAGGCGGTGTAGGGTTTATCGTTCGTAAGTCTCTCGTAGAGAACGTGGAGAGGATTGAAAGTATGTCAACAAGGGTAGCGTACCTTAAACTCAGAATTACCAAACGGTATTCGTTGAAGGTCATACAGGTTTACGCACCGGCTTCGATATAATCCGACGACGTCGTGGAGGCCTTATACGAGGATATCTCGAAAGCCATCCACACGTCCAAAACCCACTTCACGGTAGTTATGGGAGACTTCAACGCAAAACTAGGCAAAATGACAGACGGTGAGTTGAGAGTGGAGCAATATGGATTTGGACAGAGAAACCAAAGGGACCAAAAATTGGCCGATTTTTTGGAGAAGGAAGGCCTCTTCATGATGAATTCCTTCTTCAAGAAGCGGCCGCAAAGGAAGTGGACCTGGATTGGCCCTGATGGATCCACTAAAAATGAGATAGACTTCATCTTGACGGACAAACGACAAATATTCAATGATGTCTCTGTGATCAGCAGGATTAAAACTGGGAGTGATCACCGGATGGTTCGAGGCACATTGAATCTTCGTACGAAAGTCGAGTGGTCCCGCTTGATGAAGTCCACTCCGACCTACACCTGTCCAATACCAGAACCCCGATAGCTTTCAACTCGAATTACATAATCGCTTCCAATGCCTGGAAGAGTGCGAATCTTCGAACGATATGAAAAACAGTTTCGTGGAAACTGTCCACGCGGTTGGGTCAAAATTCTTTAAGGTCCGTCGTGCTACTAGAACAAAAAAGCTTTCTGACCAGACTCTTCAACTCATGGAGAGGAGAAAGGAAATGATGGTACAGTCTTCAGCCGATTGGTCCTAACTCAGGCAGCTTAATAGACAAATCTCTAAATTTATGCGACGCGATATTCGCCGATTCAATACACTGCGTATTGAAGAGGCGATAGAGCGAAATCGAGGCTGCAAAGTGTTCGCAAGAGATTTGTCTATTGGGCAGAGTCAAATGACTGAGCTGAAGACCGATAACGGTACTGTCATTTCATCCCAGAGTGAGATCTTGGAAGAGATCGAAAGGTTCTATGGGCAGTTGTACAAATCATTCCTGAATCCTGTTGTCGGCTTGGTCCAAGATCCCAGATCCAAGCTAACTCTATACGGAAGAAATCCCGGACGTCAGCTTGTACGAGATCAGAATGGCTCTAAAACAATTAAAGAACGGAAAGGCACCGGGCGATGACGGAATTACTACAGAGCTCCTGAGGGCAGGCGGCAAGCCAGTTTTAAAAGCCCTACAGAAGCTGTTTAATTCTGTCATACTCGGGGGCGACGTTCCAGAGTCGTGGACTAGGAGTGTGGTGGTGCTGTTTTTCAAAAAAGGTGATAAAACGCTCTTAAAGAATTACAGACCCATCTCACTCCTGAGCCACGTGTACAAATTGTTTTCAAGAGTCATTACGAACCGACTCGCGCCCAAGCTAGACGACTTCCAGCCGCCCGAACAAGCCGGCTTCCGAAAAGGTTATAGTACCATAGACCACAACCACACGCTACGCCAGATTATACAGCAGACCGAGGACTATAATCGGCCTCTGTGTCTAGCGTTTGTGGACTATGAGAAAGCCTTTGATTCTGTCGAAACTTGGACAGTGCTGCTGCCCTTTAGAGGTGCTAAATTGACTATCGATATATCGAAGTGCTCAAGTGTTTGTATAAAAACGCTACTATGTCGGTCTGCATCCAGGGTAAGAGTACGAAACCGATTCAGTTGCAGAAAGGTGTGAGACAGGGAGACATTATCTCTCCGAAACTGTTCACCACTGCGCTGGAAGATGTCTTCAAGCTCTTAGACTGGACCGGACTCGGCATCAACATCAATGGCGAATACATCACTCACCTTCGATTCGCAGATGATATTGTAGTCATGGCAGAATCCCTGGAGGACCTTGGTACCATGCTCAATGACCTCAGCAAGGTCTCCCAACTAGTAGGGCTGCAAATGAAAATGGACAAGACGAAGATCATGTCTAATGCCCATGTCATTTCTGTACCGGTCCTTGTTGGGAATGCGATTCTCGAAGTTGTCGATCACTATGTTTACCTAGGACAAACAGTCCAATTAGGTAGATCCAATTTCGAGAAAGAGGTCAGCCGTCGAATCCAACTCGGTTGGGCAGCGTTCGGGTAACTTAGGAGGATCTTCTAGTCTAATAATTCGCAGTGTCTGAAAACAAAGGTTTATAACCAGTGTGTGTTACCAGCGACGACTTATGGCATTGAAACGTGGTCTCTAAATGTCGGCCTTATAAAAAGGCTCAAAGTCGCTCAGTGTGCTATGGAGAGGGCTATGCTCGGTATTTCTCTACGTGATAAAATCCGGAATACGGCAATCCGTAGAAGAACGGATGTAACCGACATAGCCCGAAGAATTAGCACGTTGAAGTGGCAATGGGCAGGCCACATCGCTCGACGAACCGATAACCGTTGGGGAAAAAAGGTTCTCGAGTGGCGACCACGAACCGAACGATGCAGCGTAGGACGACCCCCTACTCGGTGGACTGATGACCTCATCAAGGTCGCAGGAAGCCGTTGGATGCAGGTGGCACAGGACCGTTACAGATGCCATTCTCGTGGGGAGGACTATGTCCAACAGTGGACGTTTACGGGCTGATGGATGGATGGATGATTAGGCCTTACCTAGCCACATCCCATAGTATAAGTCCTGCATATATTAAACAACACTTAAAGAAGTATTTAAATTTCATCCTAACATGATTCTTATTACTATAAAATTGTTGCATTATTTTGTCTCCTAGACGGGAAGTGGAAGGTTTATTGGTTTGAAATTTCATCCATGTGTTGAGTACATATGTTTATAGTTAAATTATCAGAGAATACAAACGCCAACTGACATCCGTCGCCTTACTTTAAAAACAATAACGCTCGTGTTACACTTTCATAGAATAGTTCATAAAATTGAATTGCCAAAGTAATGGTTGATACTGTAGCATGGTGGGTTAATATAGAAATATAAAATCGACCGTTTAGTTATAATTAAACTTAAACAAACCACGCTGACGGTCAGCGTGGTTTGTTTAAGAATACAGCTTGAGTCCACAGATGGTATACTAGTGAAAATAGCTATTGTGCCAAATTGCATGGGTTCGATCAGCAGTTTTTTTCCTTTTTTTTTTGTTCTGAGGCTAATTTTTGTCCATTATTTAAATATTTGCAAAGTCCCACGTAACAGATTATTTCCTTAGTGCTAGGTGTTTTCAATAAAAAAAAATACATCTTATCGTTTTAGTCTCTCTGAATTTGTACAATGTGACTAAGGTATTCGGGAATGCATCCATGTGCATTTTCACAGTACAAGTCGTTCATCTATCAGCCCCTAGACGTCCATTATTGGACATAGGCCATCCCGTGAGAATGCTTTTTTTTAGGAGAACAATACCATAATCGTCTATCTTGATAGGCAGATTGGCGATAGCCGTAGGTTGTAAAGTTTTCCAGGCGATAGATGCTGCCCACTTTCCTGGAGACCCTTTGTCGATCCTTACGACGCCCACCGGCAAGCTAGGGGTGATAACAATTATATGTATTTTTTTTTTTTAAAAGACAACACCAGACAACACAAAGGAAATAATCCTTGTATTGCGGGGGACTTTACAAACATATAATATAGTTTTATGACCGGCCGCCTGTCAGACGTCAACACTCCTTGGGAATTAATTGTTGACCAAACGACATAAGTTTGAGATGGCCCAGGTCGTTATAAGGCTCTTAGTCGTCTTTTACGACATCCACGAGAAAAGTAAGGGTTGGTAGCATTATCTTAAATCATTGATGTATTAAAAAACACAGGGTCCCCACCCCAAACAGGGTTTTTTAATACATCAATGTCTTAAATATAAAAACCCTAATAGTTTCGTTGTCATTTTGATAGTAAACATTTCGGTCTTGTCATTTAGAACATCTAGATTGACCTAATATTTGTACTATGACCTACAAATAGCATTAACAGCTGTGCCAAGAGTTTATCCTAATGAATGTTACATTATATATGTACAAATATATCTCTATACTTTTAATTTCTGGTTTCTTAAACTCTTAATCGAAAGTACTACTAAGATAATCGCGAATGTTCCGAAAGAAATCTTGTAAAAGTATGTAAGGAACAGATAATCCTTAATTTTCAGCTAAGAACTATTACATCGCCTCACGTCAGCTTAAAAACAAGAAAAAAACGCGTCAATGTTGGTGTATTCGTTTATGAATTTCGATGCCACAAACACAGACACTTCAACGTACAACATCCCTCATTCTGCGTCGGAGTTTAAAGTAATGTTTTATTTTAATAAAATAGGCGTGTTAATTTGCTAACTTCATCATTTATTATATTTAATAAAATGTAGTAATGAACATTCTCGGAACGTATACTATCAGAAGACTTCTGCTACACAATCAGAAGATAATTGGGTTCTTATGCAACTTATGGTAAACCAAACAAACGGCTAAGCCGTTTGTTTGGTTTATATCCAGTTATATCCAGTTAACCTTCTCTTCTGGTGATCTTATTTGCGTACTTTTCTTTTTTGTTTTGGCCACGAGCTTAACCTTCTCTTCTAGTGATCTTATTTGCCTAACCCTTAATCGGGGCGACTTTTGCAGGCCATAAATTCTTGGTGTAACATTCGGTAGTTATACGTTATACGTCTTTAACGAAGCTCTTTAAGATCAGAATATGATTTCCGTTATTTTCATTGAACGACTTAGTAAACTTCACCTCACCACCTCACTTATCAAGGGACCAAGTGATTGATGTACCTATTTTATAATAAACGAAATATCCGACGTGGCGTCTCAATCGCTAAAAAAATTTTTTACAAGACACATTTACAAAAATTTTGTAAATATTTTAATAGGTTTCGTAGATTAACACAAATGAAGATTTTATTTGTCACGGCAAATATGATGAGAAGATCGGCAAGTCGGAATTTTTCGACATTGCAGTGTGTGTATTCGATCCATATGCACTCGGCGCAGGACGATTTTTTATGCAATCCACAAATAAATTGTTACGAATCTGGGTCTTAATGTTGTGGTGTATCCGTTATTTCGTATATTTTTAAAGGCTTTCCGTGTCAAAAGAATTTATTCTTTAATATAGGTTGTTACTTTGTACAAATCGAGCATACTGGACAAAGTTTAAGATACATACATACATATCATCACGACATATCCCTTGCAGGGTAGGCAGAGAAAATAGAGTGCCAGAGAACTCTATACTTGCATACTTCACTCGCTTCCTCAATATTCATAATTCTCTTCATACACGCTCGCCGGTTTCGGAGACTCTTGACTCCACTTTCCTTCAGTACGTGACCAATCTGGTCTAAGTGGGTTAGTTTCGGTCTTCCCCGGTATCCTGCTACTTTCGCATTGTATATCTTCTTAACCAGACTGTTAGGAATAGAGACTCCTTGCATTGTATAGGATAAGAGCAATTCTCATAAAAACCATTTCGCTACGAAGTGCCTTCTCACTAACAAGAAGAAGCCTGACAATAGTATTTGGATCTTAGACAGTGGCTGTACATCTCACATGACTTATGAAAGAGATCTTTTCAAAAAGATTGATAAATCATCAGGGAAGCTGAAGTTTGCTACTGATGAGCTAGATGCAGAGATAAAGGGGAAAGGTACAGTATCCTTTACTACAAAAAATGATGATAGCGTAGCACCTACCCATCTGAAAGATACACTATATGTACCCAGTCTATCTACTAACTTGATGTCCGTTAGTAAAATGACTGATGTTGGCTGCTCCGTCTTATTTAATAAGGATAAAGCGACGGTCACTAACCCTAAAAGCAAAATTACTCTAACTGCATACAAGCAAAACGATGGACTTTATTATATGCAATGTAAACACAATAAGCGCAACAATTTGGCAAACACAGCGTCGACTACAAATAAAAATTCGAACATTAATGAGTGGCATAAGAAACTCGGCCACATGAATGCCAAAGATTTAAAATATGCACAAAAAAATGATGCGCTACTTGGTCTAAACTTTGACAATTCAGAAAGCTTAGACGAGTGTGAAGCTTGTATTCAAGCAAAATTACATCGAGTTTCTGCTCCACGAGAGAAAACGACTCAACGCACAAAACAACTCTTAGAAATCGTTCATAGCGATGTGTGTGGACCGATCAGAACGCCTACATTAAACGGTAATAGATATTTTGTCACATTCATTGATGATTTCAGCAGATATAGTAGAGTGTATTTCATGAGAAATAAAAACGAAGTCTTAGAAAGATTCAAAGAGTTTAAGGAGTCAGCGGAAACACACACAGGTAACAAAGTTAAGTACTTACAATCAGACAATGGTACTGAATATGTAAATAAAGATTTTAATGCTTTCCTAAAATGCTGTGGAATAGAGCGCAGACTTTCGGCGCCATACACGGCAAGCCAAAATGGCTTAGCTGAGAGGAAAAATCGCACTCTCATTGAAAAGGCAAGGGCTATGATGATAGATGCAAAAGCACCTTTAAAATGCTGGGGAGAGGCAATATTTACTGCAAACTACCTTTGTAATAGGAGTATTAATAGCGCTATTCATCGCAAAACACCATTTGAGCAATGGGTTGGCAGGAAGCCATGTATAAATCATCTCTACATATTTGGTTGTAAAACGTATGTTTTATTAAAAAATGGCAATAGTCATAAATTTGCTTCAAAAGCGATACAAGGTATGTTTGTTGGGTATTCTGAAACATCCAAAGCATTCAGAATATACATACCATCTAAAAATAAGATCATAATTTCGAAAGATGTCAGAGTCATGAGAAAAATGTTTTATGATGAACAAAACAAAAATGAAGACTCCAAGCTTTTATATGATCTAGTATTATCACGTGAACAGACAACATCACAACCAATACCTCGTAAGCAAGTTGAAATTACGCTTGAGGATGATGACGATGATGATCACGAAGAAATTCAACAACAGATCGATAGCGACGCAGCAGATGATGATGACGAAACGCTACAACAAAGCGTACTTGAAAATGTTCGTCAAGAAAATGTAGACATAGATAGTGATCAAACTTACGAATCTCTTTCAGATACTGAAACTGAAGAAACCACAACACAAAATATGAGATCGTTACGAGATAGATCAACTATTACTGCTCCTAAACGCTATGATGATTTTATTTTAGCTGCCGCAGAAGAAATTGAAAATCTGCAGAAGCCAATAGAACCTGTAACATTTAAAGAGGCTTTAGATTCTCCTGAAAAAGAAAAATGGCAAGAGGCTATGGATAATGAAATTTCTGCCTTAATAAATAATGAAACATGGGACCTAGTGGATTTGCCCAAAGGAAGGAAAGCCTTACCTTGTAAATGGGTATACAAAGTTAAAATGAATCCAGATGGCTTAGTTGAAAGGTACAAGGCGAGAATGGTTATCAAAGGTTACTCACAGGAACCTGGCGTTGACTACGATAAAACATTCAGCCCAGTTGTTCGCATGAGCACCCTACGTATACTGCTTGCTGTTAGTGCACAAGAAAAACTAAGCTTAATGCAGTTTGACGTGTCAACCGCATTTCTTAACGGCACTGTTAATGAGGAAATCTATATGAAACAGCCTACTGGTTATCAGGATGGCACAAAACGGGTGTGTAAACTTAAACGCAGCCTTTATGGTTTGAAACAAGCACCTCGATGTTGGAATATCTGTATAGCAGAGTTCCTTATAAAATCTGGTTTCGTACAGAATGAAGCCGATCCGTGTCTATACGTTCGAGTTCGAGGACAATCAAAAGTGTTTATTGCACTGTATGTCGACGACGGACTTGTAGCATACAATACAATTAGAGCAGGTGAGGATTTTATAAAAGAGCTTAGAGCGAAATTTAAAATAACCACGAAGCCTGCATCATATTTTCTTGGAATGGAAATAAAAATAAGCAAAGATGCTATTAATCTATGTCAGAAAACTTATACCAAAAAGGTGTTAAGTAAATTTAGGATGGCCGATTGCAAGCCAGCCCCAACGCCAATCATTCGTGAAAATGAGAAGGCAGAGGAAAGAAACAATGTGGATGAGTTGTTTCCATACAGACAAGCTGTTGGAGCATTAGCTTATTTATCAGTAGGCACAAGACCTGATATTTCGTATGCTGTGGGTGTTGCATCTAGAAACCTGGGAGCACCTACCAAAAATGATGTGTTATTGGTGAAGCGCATCTTCCGTTATTTAAAAGGCACCCCGCAAAATGGATTGAAATTTACTAAAAATTCACATCCAAATAATCTGATCTGCTATAGTGATGCTGATCACGCAGGAGATAGCACTACCGGAAGATCAACCTCAGGAATGGTGTGCCTATACTCTGGAGCTGCTATAAGTTGGAGAAGCCAACTACAAACAATGGTCTCAATTTCATCTACTGAAGCAGAGGTCATAGCAGCTAGTGAAACTGCTCAAGAGATTTTATGGTTGAATCGCCTTCTCAACAGTTTAACCAGGACTCGTAAACCAGTGCTAAGATTAGACAACGAGTCAGCTGTCAAACTCTCACATAACCCAAAGTACGAATATCACAAGCGTACTAAACATATTAAACTTAAACATTTCTTTGTAAGAGAATGTGTCAGTAATGGAGAGTTCACAGTGGAACAGGTATCCTCGGAGTTACAGTTAGCTGATATGCTTACCAAACCTTTATTCGGCCCTAGAATCAAAGATTTGAGTTCAAGAATGGGACTGAAGAATTTGACTTCAAATTCATAAAAACTGTCGAGGATGTTAGGAATAAAGACTCCTTGCATTGTATAGGAATTGTCTCGTATGAATAATTTTCAAATATAAGAACTCGAAGTGTTCTTTTATTTGACATATATAAAAAGACAGAAGACCCATTGAAAGTCGTAGAATATACTCTTAAATAAAACGTTTATTCTTATACTTTTATATAGTCTCTTTATTTATTATTGTGATGAATTTCCTGCTTTAGAAATCTTATATAAAACGATGTGTTAAATTTTACACAGACGTTCGTTCGGCATTCTTTCCAAAGTTTAAACTATTCAAATTCTAATTAGAAATGTCTCTGACCATACTCTAATCTTTATTTTAATTATGTTTAGTAGATATTTACACATGTCCAGTAATATATTATTTACATGTCTACGTATATAATCTTAGAATATTACGTCAGACTTGAATATATTTTTGACATATTATACGGCAATATTATTGTAGCTCAAGGGCAACCTATATTGGTATAGAGAATTATAAAATTTGTATTACAATGATGAAAGCATGTTGTTAAAATGACTGCTTTATGATCAAATAACGAAACAGCGTCATTTTAATAAAGAGGTTTTGTTTAATTTATCTAAATTTTTCAGATAAAAATACAGTTACAATGCTCTTTTTGTGTGATTAATAGGCGTTTTTGTTGCCATACAATGGTCGATTTAGGAGCAATTTTACGAGTATGATAATATATACTATTACCTAACTGCAGGTGGCACAAGACCGTTTTGAGTGGCATTCTCGTGGGGAGGCCTATGTCCAACAAAGGACGTGTACGGGCTGAAGAATATTATTACTTATGTATAATAATCGTAGCATTTTTTTATTTGGGGTGTGTTACGGTCTGCGCACTCCTCGCACCACTCCGTCCGGGAAGACAGGGGCGTAAGCACGCATACCCCATAACCCACCCGTGAACCTCGCCTTCGTCGTTGGACCGGCCACCGGAGCAGCGTCAACTTGTCGGCAGTGGCCGGCTCGACGGAATACCCCCTGAGGGGTACCCTCTCCTTGAGCGACGTCTCCAGGGTAAAGGACGTCGGTCCCTCCTCGCGCGGTCAGCCTGTCGGTGGGTGACGGAATAATTCCCCGGTCCAGTCACCCGCATAATAATCGTTGCATGAGCAAGTTAGATAATAATCCGTTGTAATATAAATCTTGTTCCGAATCTGTTATGATCATGCGATCCTTGCGTTAGCGTATTCCATGTTGATAGAAATCTGTATACCAATTAATAAATTTTGATGTTTACGCAAATATTACCTATTTGAAATTAAACTATATTTGGGCATTTTCATAAAAATGTGCAAGGGCGTTTTCAGGCTTGTCCCTCTAAAACATTTTTTTTTTTAAACAATTGATTCTATTTGAAACTAGAACAAAATTTTACATTGGGTTTATTATACATTTTACTAAAGCCAATCGTAGTATAACTTTTTGATTAAAAAATAATAAAACAACAGAATGCTATCATTTTACCGTTCCCTTTGCAACCAGACGATATTTCAACATCGAATTTAAGTATTAGTTGTTAAAATTTGCTATCAGTGCAGTATTTTATTTTTCTAGTGATAATGTAGGGTCATTTTAAGAAAAATATATAGTATCATAACGCAAATTAAAAAAAAAAATAGAATTTAATTACCGGAGTGCATTTTAAAAACCCTGACACAGTCAGTTTTGTTACCACATTTTTTTCTAAAATACTACACTTTTCGTATGTTTTATGTAATAACAACAATAACAGTCTTTTATTCGGCGCCTATTTTGTAAACATTGTTTAATTTCTTCCAAAATTTCATGTGAGGAGCACATTATGATTCAGTGCTTCGTGTGGGCGTACTTTGTTTGTCAAGGTGTGTTACCAATATTTCTTGACGCATTAATTAGTAAACATATTTTTGTGGTTATTTTCAAAATATTTATCATCTAATACAACTTATAAAACTGTTGATGAGACGTCACCACAATCGTATATTTTTTAAATAATTATTAATCATGCGAGGGTAAGGTAACGTTACGTCAGTTTTGTATGGTAACATATAGTATGACCTAAAAAGTAACAAAACTGACTATAAAGGAGACTGGCCATTACACTTTTTACCAACTTACCAAAAAGAGGTATGTATGCCTCCCATGTTTTATTAAAATTCGTTCAGCTCTTAAAGTTGTTAGGTAACAAAAGTGACAGATGGACAGACAGATATGATGAAACCGCATTGTCGATGACATATTTTTAATAAACATACTTTTTGATATTTACAATTTTAATAGAGTATCGATATAATATGAAAAAAAAAACATAATTCATCCTTCTACACACATTTTATTTTGTCGAAATACTGTTTTGGATGCAAAAAGGTCCTGGCTTCAGATTTATGATTATTATACTTCTTTCTGCCAATGAGTCGACAGAACATCAAATTCTTAATAAAGATACCTTATTTTTGGTGTACTTATTGTGATTTTAGTGTCTATGATCATTATCCGGCAGACGAATGCCAGCAATGTTTGATATTTTTATTTATTAAATATTTTTATTTTAATGACGAAGAGTAATATATATTATACTGTTGTGCGAGTTAGTATGTTTAATAACATACTAATTCGCACCACATTAAAAAGATATTAAAAATTAGATTATTTTAAAAAGACATAACATAATTTTAATGTAAACAATTTAAAAACGCCAAAAAGTAACTGTATAATTTATTTTACTATGTGTATTACCGTAATATAAGTACAATAATATTATGTGAAAAAATTGTGCAACAAGTATTCATATTTCAATATTATTTTATGACTGAATATAAGTATGGATGTAGTTGAATGGGCGATAAGAAGTTTAAAAAATGGTAAGGGAGCGGGCATTGATATGGTGTCTGCCGAGATGATCAAGCTCGGTGGCTGCTGTGTCTGGGAGGCGTTCCTGTTGCTCCTCAATTTATGTTGGAGCTCGGGAATGGTTCCCGGGGACTGGAATAGCGCAGTCATCGTGCCTTTGTTTAAAAACAACCCGACTAGAAAAAAAGTATGGTTCAACCAGATCATGTATCTGGACCTGATCAGGACAGAATGAGGCATGCCGGATCCGGCAAACCCTATCAGGACCAGGTCTGGTCCAGATTAGGATAGCCTGATGTGAAATAACATCAAGTATGGTAAGGCATACCGGATCAGGACCAGGTCTGGTCCAGATCAGGATAGCCTGATGTGAAATAACATCAAGTACGGTAAGGCATACCGGATCAGGACCAAATAAAGATAGCCTGATGTGAAATATCATCAAGTATGGTAAGGCATACCGAATCAGGACCAAATAAGAATAGCCTGATGTGAAATATCATCAAGTATGGTAAGGCATACCGGATCAGGACCAGGTCAGGACCAAATAAGGATAGCCTGATGTGAAATATCATCAAGTATGGTAAGGCATACCGGATCAGGACCAAATAACGATAGCCTGATGAGAAATATCATCAAGTATGATAAGGCATACCGGACCAGGACCAGGTCTGGACCAAATAAGGACAGCCTGATGTATAATATAATCAAGTATATGGTAAGGCATGTAGTATATCAGGACCAGAAACGGTTTTCGTAACACAAAAAAAAAATATCAATCAAAAGTCAAAAAAATATCATATCATGATTGTAATATTAATGCCACGGTATAAATTGTATTTGCATCAGAGGAGATTAATCTAAAATCTATAATTAATCATATTTATTTAATACATACATACATATCATCACGCCATATCCCTTGCAGGGTAGGCAGAGAGAACAGAGTGCCAGAGAACTCTATCTCTGCATACTTCACTCGTTTCCTCAACATTCATAATTCTCTTCATACACGCTCGCCGGTTTCGGAGACTCTTGACTCTACCTTCCTTCAGTACATGACCGATCTGGTCTAGGTAGGTTAGTCTCTGTCTCCCTCGGTACCTACATCCTTCCACTTTCGCATTGTATATCTTCTTAACCAGACGTTCGTTCGTCGTTTAATAATAATAATAATGTTTAATTAATAATATAAAAATAATTTATATTTAAAGTAAAAACAAAAATAAATAATAGGTACATTTGAAAACATAGATAGAAATAAATATAATAATATTGTAACAACCATTCTAATATTTAATGTTTTGGGTCATAATAAATTGTTGATGGAGTTAGTAAAATGACGTCATTATCTGAATCGCGATATTAAGATTCTCCGAAGCGTAATGACATCGCCTAATAATAAATTAGTTGTTATCGAATCAGATCAAAAGAGATCGACAGGTCATGAATGAGAAATTCAGGCGACAGAAGACTAGAAGTCGTTAGCATCTGGTGGTTGCGCCCTATTTGGAACAGCTCACTGGGACTCTCTACTCTCTGATAAGAATATAACACTGCATTCGCTGCCTACGTCATATATTAATTTATATTTTTATTTATTAAACATGTTTTTTAAGATATTCATGTTTTTTAAAAGGACCGGACTGGGATTGGGCATACTCGTTTTGGATCGGGCAAGATATATAACGCAGGTGATTGATTTGGATCCGATCAGTAAAATTTCATCCGGACCCGATCTGGAATGCCTAATCTGGACCCGATCAGGAATGCCTGATCTGGACCCGATAAGGTTTTCCTGATCGGGTCCAGATATATCATCTGCGTTACATGCCTTATCTGGTCCAGATCGGGCATGCCCGGTCCGGGCCTGCTAAGGAAGACGAAAAAAATTCTAGTCGGGAAGGGTTCACGTTATGACTGCGCAAATTACAGAGCCATAAGCTTGACCAGTTTGGCAGCAAAAGTGTATGGTAAAATTATTGAAAGTAGAATGAGGATGGTGTCCGATGGTTTACTGTGTGAGACACAAGGAGGTTTCAGGAGTGGAAGGGGGATGCATGGATCAAGTGTTCTCTCTGCGCAACATTGTCGAGAAGCATCTGGCTCTAGGTCAGAGGGTTTTCTGCAGTTTTGTGGATCTGGAGAGAGCATTTGACACGGTTGTACGAAAGGAACTTTGGGACATTTTACCGGAGTATGGTATTAACGGTAAACTGCTACAGCCTGTGCAGTCCAGTTACATGGGCTGTAGAGCCTGTGTGCGGCTGGATGATGGAATGTCGACTTGGTTTGACGTCAATATCGGCGTTAAGCAGGGGTGCGTTCTGTCAGCCAGGCTGTTTATCATATATCTGGATAAATGTCTCCAAAGGTTGAACGATATGAATGTGGGAGTCCAGATAGGCGACTCAGTGGTCACTGCTCTGCTTTATGCAGATGATGCAGTCCTGCTGGCACAGTCAGCGACTGACCTGCAGACCCTAGTCGACACAATGACAGAAGATTGTAAGAAAAGGGGTCTACGCGTGAATGTGAGCAAAACCAAAATAATGGTCTTTAAAAGAGATGAAGTCAGAACAGATGTAAGAGTAACAATAGGTAATGATGTACTAGAGCAAGTGGATGAATTTGTATATCTTGGATGTGGATTTAGCCGAGATGGAAGGTACACCACTGATATAGAGCGAAGAGTGAATGCGGGAAATAGAGTGAACGGAGCGTTGGGGCAACTTCTCGGCAGCCACTACCTCAGCCAGAAGGCATGTAGCAATACATAACGCAGTGCTTGTCCCAACATTACTGTATGGAAGCGAGAGTTGGGTATGCAGAAAAGAGTATGAAAGTAAAATTAATGCGGTCGAAATGCGATCTTTGCGGAAAATCTGTGGAGTTAGGCTGACCGACCGCATTCGTAACGACGACGTAAGAGAGCGAGTAGGTATGAAAGAGAGTATTGGTGTAAAGATGCGAAAGGGAATGCTCCGATGGTTCGGACATGTGGCAAGAATGCCGAACGAACGTCTGGTTAAGAAGATATACAATGCGAAAGTGGAAGGATGTAGGTACCGAGGGAGACCGAGACTAACCTACCTAGACCAGATCGGTCATGTACTGAAGGAAGGTGGAGTCAAGAGTCTCCGAAACCGGCGAGCGTGTATGAAGAGAATTATGAATGTTGAGAAAGCGAGTGAAGTATGCAGAGATAGAGTTCTCTGGCACTCTGTTCTCTCTGCCTACCCTGCAAGGGATATGGCGTGATGATATGTATGTATGTACTGAATATAAAAGACTACTTACTCTGTACTGTACTACTGTTACATTAGTGAATTTAATAGAATTTAGGTAATTACATTTCTCACCTTGCAAACATAATCTCTATATAACCATACACACAACATACTTTTTTAACAATTCTACAAAGTGTAGAATGGAGGTTTGTGTCCCATGTATATGATTAAAAATTTAAACGGATGTTAAGCAACATATTTGATATAATTTATTTTGTTTATTAATTGTCTAATTGATTTTGTTGATTTTATCAAAGTAATTAGGTATTTAGTTTCAATGAGAGATTTTAGAACTTATTATTGGATTTTGATGATAATGTAAATGGTTCTTTATAATTTTGTTACCATCAGTTTTGTTACTGTTCCCCAAATTTTTCAATTTAATTTCTGACTATTTTTTATATTTCAGGCTTTAATACCGTAATTTAACTTAATTTTAGTTAAGATATATGATAACTGTTTTATTATCATAATTATATTAAAAGAAACTTAGTTTTACATAAAAAAAAAATAAAAATAAGTGTTTCTTCAGTTATCAACAGTAACAAAACTTGCTAATTATTGTCATATTTTTAGTATTTTTTCAAGTTTGTTTGACGAAGTTACATCATTAGGTAGTTCAACCATGTTCTTTTTGGTTTTTTATTAAAAAGAGAGGTATTCCATTTATTGTTTCATTTTAATCATGTTATACAAAAGTATCAAACCTGACATCTTTTTGTCTGACTAGGCCTACGTTTTTGCTTGTTTTTAATAAATTATGCAATCAATCCAAGTTAAAAACTGAAATTCGATAAATATGTAAATTAGACTATTACTAACAAATATAATATCACCTTAAAATGAAAGTTTAAAAAAAGCATGTGTTTTTTTTTTGTACTGCCTATTTTTGTGAAAATGCCCATTTGCGGATTTTATTGTTTGTATTTAAATATAATATTGCCTGACGTTTCGGACTCTTCATTGTTCATAGTCACAGCACAACAGATGTCTCACGTCAAACAACTTCTGTAATAAAGATGACTGCTTGTACGTGACCTTGGTCCTCCATTAATGAAATACCAATGGAACAAAATATTTACACGTATTGTCAGTATATTAAATTAGTTCCATTAATAAGAATATATTAATGATTTTTCCAGAACCTTGTCAGAAATGTGGCGAGAGCGTCTGCGGGACCGATTTGGAAGATCATATACGAGACTCTTGTGCACATACCATCAAGTCTTGCAGGTACCTATTTACTATATATTTAAATAATGATACCCACAATCCTTGCATTTTATACTTAAACTAAATATGAAATGACATCGTTTTATAAGCCGGGGGATATGCATTTATGCATAGTTACGGTATAATGCCGGCAGTGAGATATACAATTGGTGATAGTCTACGTGTCTCTGATCTGATGAATACCAATTAAAACTTGCAAAACAAAGAAAATACTTTTTATTTTTCGTAGAGTTGCGACTATCCGGGCCAGCCACGGTTTTCAAAGTATCGATATCAGTAGTCAGCCTAATGGCGATGGGGAGAAAATACGGTGGGTTATAAGGCTGCACACCACCGTTCTGCTGCCCAGATGGAACGGACGAAGTGTGTCCAGACACAGCTTGCGAAATGATATGTCTATCTCGCAAGGTCATTCACCTTAACTGTGACGTTGATTTACTGGCAAAGTCGAAAAATTTATGTGCGCAGAAAATTTTAAATATATTTCATACATATCTTTCTTATGAAATAAAATTACTTAGTCGTTTTCCGTGTGGTGACGGCATAAGAATACAATTCACTACCATCTTACCCATGGGTGATCGTAAGAGACGACTATGGGATATAAAACGCGTATAACATCTATCTATGCAAGAGAAGGAAAACTTGAAACAAAACCCTATGCCGACACGTCTGACCAGTAGTAGGTCAATTTCCCTTTCATTATGGAGGAGGCTTGAGCCCAACAGTGGGACATATATGAGCTGAGATGATGATGATGATGAGCCGTTCTTTTCTTGAAATAAAAATATTTAAGGCTAATTTAAACATATTGCTGTATCGGTTTTCTATGTAGATTTTGTTTTTATCTTTTGGATATTTATTTAAAAATAACGCGAAGGGAAAGAGCATTACGAAATAAACTCTTGTCTCATTAGGTAATTTATAAATATAAAATATATCCAGGTTCATTCAACAACCATTTCTGGATCACAAGACAGCTGACTTATTTGAATCAAAGTGAGGTTTCACTGTTTTTATATAAAACCATATCAGGATGCAAATGCCATCAGGCCAAACTACTACTATCTGCCGTGGACTAGAATTATCTCGGCTCCTATACGTCCCACTTCTGGGCTCAAGACTCCTCCAAAACAGACGAGTCAGTATATGGTTTTATTTCGAGTGTTCCTTCTCTTGCATAGATGTTTGCATATTATGACTCTTAGTCACGGCTAGGGAGTGATGAATTGTATTTTTACTCTGTCACCACACGGATGGGATTAGAATAACCAGAGAATTGAAATCTATTACGAAAATCTGCGTCGCGAAGGAGTAAGAATCTCCCCTTTTTCCACCACACGTACTTTCCGATGGCAGTCGTAAAAATCGACTGAGTAACAACAGCACACTCTTGGGCAACTTATAACTCCAACTGATATCATCAATTCACCTGCCTAACGTGGAGCTTGCACTTGAGGAGGTTTATAACCATCAGTGGACAATGATGAGCTGATGGATGATGGAGCAAATTTAGTAAGATTAAGAATAATTTCAAGAACCATTTGTTAATTTTCTGATGACTTTTGACTGATGGAAGGAATTAAACACACAGATGGAGTTATGATACAAGGACTGATCTGCCAATGTCGTGGGTTTGATTCCCACGCAGGATAATACTTTATGCGATCCATAAATTGTTTTGAGTCTGGGTATAGTTTGTGTCCAATAATTTGATGCTTGTAAAGTATCCCGTAATACCAGTATTATAGCCCTAGTCCAAGGAGTTGTTAAAGAGAAAAAAAAATGTAGACATCGTTTAAAACTATAACGTTAACCCGTCTAACTATCATGGTACAGTAGCCCAACATACATACATTATGAAGCAGGCAAGATCTGTCAATCTGCGGCATATCTGGTTGGAGAAGAATAAAGACTGGGCATAAATACCCATAGTGCTAACTAAGTATATTGTCGTGTACAGATTTTGCGAGTTGGAGTTACCACGTCGTGATTTACCTGCCCATGAGAACTACTGCGGTGTACGGACGGAACAGTGTCCCGACTGTCAAGAATGGGTCATGATTAAGTACCGTCAGCTGCACATTGATTCGAACCATGGTTTCATACGACTCGATGATGGTAATTTGTTTTACTTTAAACATATTTAAATCAAAACTTTGCCAAAGGTTTACTTTTAGGAATTATGTAAAGTTTCTATGGTTTTAATATTGTTTTTTTTGTTTTATAAAAAGATAGCTAGTACTTAATAGTTTTAATTTAATTCATCATTCTCCTACTCTTATCCTAATTACTTGGGGTCGATACAATATGTACTCTTCTTTCATAGTACATATTGCAGAAGTTATTGGCAATAGTTTTATGACCGGCCGCCTGCTAGACGTCAACCCCCCCTTGGGTATGTAATTGTTGACCAAATGGCATCAGATGGAGTTGGGACAGGTCGTTATAAGGCTCTTAGTCGTCTTTTACGACATCTACGAGCAAAGCAATGGTTGGTAGTATTCGAAGCCGCTATCACCCAGCAATAGTTATAATTTAATTAATAAAGTTTATTATTATTACTTAATTTATAAAGTTGCATATGTGATATTAGTACAACCAGGTCCAAGTCTTATAAAGAATTTGTTTATGAATAGTAGAAATTTGCTATAACTCTTTTGATGAGTGAAAAAGCCGAGAGCCGAAATTCTTCCATACGGAAGGCAGCGACCTGGCCGTCCCCTATCCTTGTGCGACAATTACCACTTACCACCAGGCGGATTGCTTATTATTGGCAATAAAAACAATAGGAAATAGTTGTGCTTACATCTTTTCAGAGTAAAAGAATATAGATAATAAAATATTAAATCATTTCAGATCCCACTCCGGTACCTAAAAAGGAACTTCAAAAAGCAAAAGTACCGATGCCAAGTAATGCCAAAATAATCCATGCACCTTCTACTAGCGGTATCAGACCGTCTTCTTCAAGGTCCGAGAATAGACCAAACGGATATGTCAAATACATTGATGAAAATACAACTGATGTCAGTTGCCTCAAGAATTTAAATACAAGTGTTTCACCAAATTCAAACGAAGGAAGGAACGAAGCGGGACCATCGAATACCAAGAGATGTTCAAGCCAACTAAATGGTGTTAATACGCCTACAAGACGTAATAATAATGAACAGCAACTAAATAAAAACAGGGCAACAGCAAGTAACATCGAAAATAGTTTGTAAGCACTTCTCCTTAGATCTTAACAAATTCAAATACATCATCATTCTCCTACTCTTATCGCAATTACTTGGGGTCGATACAATATGTACTCTTTTTTCATAGTACATAATGTAAAAGTTATTGGCAATAGTTTTATGACCGCCTGCCAGACGTCAACCCTCCTTGGGAGTGTAATTGTTGACCCAACGGCATTAGATGGAGTTGGCCCAGGTCGTTATAAGGCTCTTAGTCGTCTTTTACGACATCCACGAGCAAAGTAAGGGTTGGTAGTATATAAGGGTTTGTAATTCAAATACATTTACATCTTTTTAATTTTCTGATTGAATCTGAACACGACCACTACTGAGACGATTCGGTAAGAAACTTACCGGCATTGTTTCTTTTTTTTTTGGTTCGGACATGTGGAAAGAATGCCGAAAGAACGTCTGGTTAAGAAGATATACAATGCGAAAGTTGAAGGATGTAGCTACCGGGGGAGACCGAGACTAACCTACCTAGACCAGATCGGTCATGTACTGAAGGAAGGTGGAGTCAAGAGTCTCCGAAACCGGCGAGCGTGTATGAAGAGAATTATGAATGTTGAGGAAGCGAGTGAAGTATGCAAGGATAGAGTTCTCTGGCACTCTGTTCTCTCTGCCTACCCTGCAAGGGATATGGCGTGATGATATGTATGTATGTCACTTTTTTTAATTTTTCACTAACTTTTCTTTAAAAGTGTATAAGGTGCCATCCATTAATCACGGGAGAACCCTCCCGGTTTCACCAAAATCACGAAATATCACAAGGGGAGAAGGGGTGTAGTAAGATATCACGTGTATTAATTTGTTCGTCAAACGCGCGATTTCTAAACCGTAAAGCGGCGTGTAGTGTGACTTTGACTTACCGTTGCTAGGCAACGAACGAAGTCCTCACACGCTGCCGATGCCAGTTATTTTGTTGTTTTGGGGCCATACATATACGTAAACCATTACCTCGTACGTTTTGCATTAAAACAATGTTTAACCCGCGGTCATGGGGGTCGAAAAGTGTTACATGGACGTTGGGGTAGGTCCCACAGACCCGTTCATTAGATATCAATATTATGTATTCTAAAACTTTATAAATTTAATATAATATTTATGCGTGTTTAGGTTTTTAGGTATTTACGTAAATAAACGAAACGCAAATATCATATTATATTATCTTTTAATCATATTTATTAGAGGTTTAAAAAAGGAACGACAAATATCAATAAACTTTTCTTTTCTCCTTAAATATAGGTCTATTATTAATTAACAATCATTCTTAATGTTTTAACGCCACTTTTTTGTAGGAAACTAAATTATCTTTAGAAGAAAATAACAATTAATTACTCCAAATCACTATCTTTGGTACAGTCAGCATAAAAAGGTACAATATGTTCTTCCTAACAATAGGTAATGATGTACTAGAGCAAGTGGATGAATTTGTATATCTTGGATGTGGATTTAGCCGAGATGGAAGGTACACCACTGATATAGAGCGAAGAGTGAATGCGGGAAATAGTGTGAATGGAGCGTTGGGGCAACTTCTCGGTAGCCACCACCTCAGCCAGAAGGCACGAGTAGCAATACATAACGCAGTGCTTGTCCCAACATTATTTGTATGGAAGCGAGAGTTGGGTATGCAGAAAAGAGTATGAAAGTAAAATTAATGCGGTCGAAATGCGATCTCTATGGAAAATCTGTGGAGTTAGGCTGATCGATCGCATTCGTCACGACGACGTAAGAGAGCGAGTAGGTATGAAAGAGAGTATCGGTGTAAAGATGCGAAAGGGAATGCTCCGATGGTTCGGACATGTGGAAAGAATGCCGAACGAACGTCTGGTTAAGAAGATATACCTACAATGCGAAAGTGGAAGGATATAGGTACCGGGGGAGACCGAGACTAACCTACCTAGACCAGATCGGTCATGTATTGAAGGAAGGTGGAGTCAAGAGTCTCCGAAACCGGCGAGCGTGTATAAAGACAATTATGAATGTTGAGAAAGCGAGTGAAGTATCCAAGGATAGAGTTCTCTGGCACTCTGTTCTCTCTGCCTACTCTGCAAGGGATATGGCGTGATGATATGTATGTATGTATGTGTATATCTTCTAAACAAATATATTTATTGCAATTCTCGCAGCTGTATTTTTTATGGTCTTTCTTGGCTGAACACTCTTGGTATCTTTTGTGAACACTAACCTTTTTTGTCGAAGGTTTCCTTGTAGTTTCAAAAACAAATTATCAATTTTTTTACAACATATAGAAGCTCTGATACATTATGGCGAAGTTCTAGATGTTCCATGACGATGTTGTAAAAATGCTAAAAAAAGATCACGTGATTAATGGACGAATTTGCACTATTTGCCAGCAAACTGGTCTTTTGTTTCAAACAATGCACGTTTATGTTGTTACTTTTCAGAGGTGTTTCACGTGGTGCAGTTAAGAAGCGTCCAGCTCCGAAGCCGCCGACTCGTCAACCTAATCCGGAGCCTCGCCGTGATTTACCATACTACAGTGCATTGCAACGGCAACAAGAAGAGGAGAGAACAAGAAGAGAACAGACCGCATACAACTTGTCTGTTGGTGAGGAACTTCAAAACGCTTATTTTATTTGTTCTATCCAGGCATCCAACGTTTTATCGAAGTTTTTTAGACATAGAAGAGGGTTATTTTTTTAATTGCTTATGGTGGCAAACGAACAAGCAGCACACCTGATGGTAAGTGCTGCTGCCGTCCGTGGAACTTTGTAATACTAGGGATACAGCTAGCCCATTATCTTCCAACCAAAAACCACACAAGTTCAGCTTCCGACTCTTTCGCTTCGATTTAAGCGATTAAAGCAACAGTATATTGCTACTTTTCAGACGTAAATTTTCTACGAGAGTGTGGTTATACCCTGGACAGACCATTCCTCGGCTGTAGACAGAAAACTGTCAACAATATGGTTTTACCACTGGTAATGTATGTAATACCAATAGACATGAGCGTTACCGACTATTTCTGACAACGGTTATCTAACCGATATTTGGTTTCAATATCGATATCGATAACCGTTGCCGAATATTGGTATCACCGCGGATTTTAAGCTGATGAATACGCGTGTCGGACTTTTGGCGGGAATCTAAAACGTCATGTGGTGCTCTTGTATTATATTCGATATCTTAGTGTTTTAACGTGTTATATTAGATAATTTTAATGGCATTTTATGTAATGTGATGTGACAGAACTACTGGGATGTAGTGAATATCATATAAAAGTGCTTTACAACGTTTTCGTTTTCCATCAAAATTCCCACAAGATACCATTAACAATGTTGCCATATAACACTGTTAATGGCGACAATTTGACTTACTGACAGACAATGACTAAACCTGAAGAGACTAAGAACGTGAAGATAATTATAACTCGACACTGGCAACAATGGCTCGTATAAGTAGCTGATTGCCAATACATAAAAAGAAGAAGAAGAAGAATACGCGTGTCATTTTCTTTTGCAGTCGATATTGTAAATTTGCTAACTGCCGAATCGATACTATCTGTCTTGCACTATCACAACAATGATTTCCCTTACAAAATATTTTTAAAAAATACTTCTAGTTCTAGTTATTTACATATTTATATTTCAAATATAACTATTTTTTCGTATTCTATAACGTTTCGAACACTATACAGCGTTCGTGATCATGGGAGGACTAAGTTGTTTCACGTCTAATAAGTTATCGTTATTATAGAGATTTACATCTACTCGCCAAAATATCAGTTATTAAAATTTGACCCATTTTTTAACACAAATTCTTTGACAGTACAGTACAAAAAGAAAATGATTGCATACCTATATAGAATTTTATATTGTTTATGATCAGTTATTATTAAACAAATAATTTATGATAATTATTATATTGTGGCTATGACACTAGTTTAAAAAACTAACAAATCTATTCAGCTACCACCAGATCGAAATGCGGCCATACTGAGAAACAGCCAGCAAGAAAACTCAGTAGGCATAATAGTAATTATAGACTTTTGACAAATATTTTTTGTAAAGTTAAGTCTTAGATTAATAAAAATAAGGATGTTTTTGGTTTATATCAATATTGATGAAATGTTGCTTGCTATTAAGCCGCTAGCCAATAACCGCACCCTCTGTTTTGCACCTTAGGAATTACGTAGAAAGAAGGAGATGGCATAATTGTTTCGGTTATTAGTGTTCGTTCGGTTACCAACATCTGGAAACGAAAATCACGGCAGCTAAACAATTATTGTTATGATATTGTTAGTTGACAGCATCGCGTAATCGTCAGTTGTTTGTAGCTGGATAACTGATAACCGTTGCTAGTTATATCAATATCGATACGGTACGTTACAAGCATGTAGGGGGGCATAGTCCGGAGCGTGCTCGTTCGCGTCCCCTGCCAGTCTAATTAGACTGCTAATCCGGCTCGAAATGCGTACCGCAATGCGGGTTAGGGCGTCCCCCGGAGGCGACGCGTACCGACCCGCCCCCGTCGGTACGAACATCGGCAGTTGCGGCGATGGGGGCCGCCACCCATCACGCCTTGCCCAGTTAGGCGAGTCGAGGAGAACGGAGTGCCGGGTGGGCAATTCACGTGTAGCAATACATAACGCAGTGCTTGTCCCAACATTACTGTATGGAAGCGAGAGTTGGGTATGCAGAAAAGAGTATGATCGTAAAATTAATGCGGTCGAAATGCGATCTCTGCGGAAAATCTGTGGAGTTAGGCTGACCGACCGCATTCGTAACGACGACGTAAGAGAGCGAGTAGGTATGAAAGAGAGTATTGGTGTAAAGATGCGAAAGGGAATGCTCCGATGGTTCGGACATGTGGAAAGAATGCCGAACGAACGCCTGGTTAAGAAGATATACAATGCGAAAGTGGAAGGATGTAGGTACCGAGGGAGACCGAGACTAACCTACCTAGACCAGATCGGTCATGTACTGAAGGAAGGTGGAGTCAAGAGTCTCCGAAACCGGCGAGCGTGTATGAAGAGAATTATGAATGTTGAGGAAGCGAGTGAAGTATGCAGAGATAGAGTTCTCTGGCACTCTGTTCTCTCTGCCTACCCTGCAAGGGATATGGCGTGATGATATGTATGTATGTATGTACAAGCATGTCAACCGTTTTAATACTAATTTAATTCCATAATTGTCACGCTTGGTGGGTTGGCAATTGTAACTGATCTTATAAGGTGCCTAGTAGTAGTGCTGCTGACCCTTCAGATTTTACGACTGGGGCAAATAAAAAGTGGATACATTTTTTATTTGTAACTCGTTATCATAAGGAATAGTAAAAGAATTAAGTAAGGGAATTATATCTGTTAGGACTTTAGTAGTGATAGGACCACGCTGTTGACAATTTTCTGTCTACAGCCGCGGGCTGGTCCGTCCGGGGTACCACACTCTCGCAGAAGATCGACATCTGAGCAACAGCAATGTGCCGTGCAACGGAGCCGGAAGCCCAACTGGGTGGGTTTGGTGTTTATATTTGTAGGCAGCAGCCTATAACCCTTGGTATTGCAAAGGTCCATGGGCGGCAGTAACACTTACCATTAGGTGCGCTGCTTGTTCATTTCCCACCATAAGCAATAAAAAAAGGACGGATTTGGCACAGTTGCAAATTTGAAAAATTAGCAGTGTTTTTTGGCTACATTTCTTTCCTTCAGTGCAATTTTTTCATGAATATTTTATTACATTTTTGTCTAACGCAATCCATTTCTAATAACAGGCCTTCCACCGGTATTGAGTCCTGCAGCGAAATTAGAGAAACTTCGGAAGATGGATGCTCTACAAAATCCTGATACTAGTGTGGATTATAAGAATCGACTTCAAGGGCGTGTATGGCAAAGTCCAGAACATCAAACCACTCAAACTGCACATGTATTAGGTTCTGATGAAACTGCAAGCCGAAGAGAGGATTTTAAGAACTTGAAGCCTATGACGCCGCAAGAGTTCATGGAGAGATTTAATGAGCTACAGTTAAGTAAAGACGGGGAGAGTAGGAAGAAGATTGCGGATAGATTCAGTGAGATAAAATCCAGTTTGAGGGAGTTGAGAAGGGGTTTGAATGAGGTAAGTCTCTTTACTAAAATACGTATATTGTTATGCCCGTTATAATTTGCATATTTACATTTTTATTAAATAAAATGTAGCAAATTTGCTAAAGCTTTTTCTCTTAACTTTAATCCTTTCACTGCGCCAGTCCCCGCTGCAGTGTTGGATAGACTGATGGATTAACGGATGGATGAATATATATCTTTATTTTTCAGGTCACGGCACCTTACAATTCTGTCACAAATTCAACAAATAATAATGGGTATGTTATTTACGATTTATTTTTCTATATATTATTAACTATATTTTAATTCTAATCAACCATTTTACTCTTCTTATTAATGGTATATATGTATGTGTATAGTAAAATTATTTGAGTGTCCTATTATCTGTTGCAGCCGAAATTCTGACTTACTCTCTAAATCACTCTCCTCTCGTACTTTTCATATGTTATTTAGTAGAAATTGCTGCGTGCTAGCGGCTACGAATACCGCCAATCTGTGCTCGTGGATGTTGTAAAAAAATGACTAAGAGCCTTATATCGACCTGGGCCAATACTTGTACTGGTAGTCTGCATAAACGGCGCTAGAGAGGCATAATACGGCAGGTTTTCCGATGCCCCGTAAAATTTGCGTGGGGTCTGACGGGACTTATAGCCTCTTTCGCCAAAAAAAAGTCATGGCCAACTACAAAAAAATATAATAATGTGTGTAATATTTTGTCGTGTTTAGTGATAGGCGTACCTCCCCAGTACCTCAAGATGAAATTCAACTTCCATGTGAATTTTGTGGCAAGCTTGTTCCCGCCACAGATTTAGTACAGCATCAGGTAATCCATAGTTATTATTACATGTAGACATGTCTTTTGATTTTTTTTATCCATATTCCTCTCATTATTGGGCACGTGAACTTGATTTATTATAGGTACTATGCTCGCTATACGGATTGGTTTAGTGTTCTATTTCAAATTATCCTTCTTATCAGTGATTTTTATCTGCTTATATTCCTCAGCCCTGTCCATATGGTGACGGAGTAATAACACAGTTCACTCCCTATCTTGTTCGTGGTTGTCGGAAAAGGCGACGTAAGGGATGTGATATGTATATAATAGAGGGAGAGCCCGTGATCGCCAGACCTACCAGATAGTATAAAGGCTAAAAAATTTTCTGTGCAAGTACCCTACAGCAGGTAAGAAGGTTTTGATATTATGAATCTCGAACCGTGGTGGCTTTGGTAGGTAACAGGTAGCAAAGGTGAGCATAATTGCTGCCCAAAAACATTATAGCATAATGTGCAATTTTTCAGTATGTTCTACAGGATACTATTAGAATATCATACCATCCGTTGCCAGACACGTTGACGTTGTAGCGTGGCAACCCCCTTTTTTAACCCCCTGCCAGACACCTTTAAAGTTTAATAAATAATAATTCTACTTACGTCATAAAATCTGAGTTTTATATATGTTACTTGGTCAACTATATAAAGATGTTTCCCAAACGGCCAGACAGTTTCAAAGGTTCTAACACTCTCCCAGACATAGTTGAAGGTCAGTTATAGGGGCGAGCGCAGAGGCGGTTTATATGCAATATAAGAATAAGTAGTGAGTATGATTTATTGGTCAATCCAATCGTACAAAAATATTATTTTAATAAATTAAAAATATCTTTCAATTCATCATCATTCTCCTACTCTTATCCCAATTGCTTGGGGTCGATACAATATGTACTCTTCTTTCATAGTACATATTGTAAAAGTTATTGGCAATAGTTTTATGACCGGCCGCCTGCCAGACGTCAACCCTCCTTGGGAATGTAATCGTTGACCAAACAGCCTCAGATGGAATTGGCCCAGGTCGTTATAAGGCTCTTAGTCGTCTTTTACGACATCCACGAGCAAAGTAAGGGTTGGTAGTATTCGTAGCCGCTTCTACACAGCAATATCTTTATATCGATGCTGTTCGGCTCCAGATGTTCATCAATACATATACAGTCTCTGATGTTAACGAAGCTTTTAACATCAAGAAGTTACGGAATTTCGATGCTAGTCGTCTTCTTACCTGCTGTAGGGTACTTGCACAGATATTTTTTTAGCCTTTATACTATCTGGTAGGTCTGGCGATCAGGGGCTATTAGTCCATAACATCTATCTGAGAAAAGAGTACAGCAGTGGGACGTATATGAACTGAGATAATATTTTTTAGTTACGAGATAAGAAATTAAAAAAATAGCTAATATTTGGTGGGTAAACCTTAAGTGGTCAATTTTTTACTCTCTCACACGCCATAGATTCCCACACAATACAATTCTTTGTGCAATCCATAAATGATTGTTGTTAGTTTGGTTGTGACATTTATCAGATAATTTCATATTTTAGCCGCGACTGTAAAAAAAACTGATTATAATCCTTAAAATATAGCATGATCTCTGTGACAGATAGCGACAAAACCGATAAAGTAATTATGAATACGCGTCATGTTTATAATTTTATTTTGTACCGCCTATATTTTCATTCTTTACGTGTCAGTTATATTTCAACTGAACTATGAATAAAAAAAGTTTATATATTTACACCAAAACTTGTACCTCATCATCATCACAGCCCATAAATGTCCCACTATTGGGCTCGGGCCTGCTCCGTAATGGGAGGGAAATTAACCTACTATACCGCGCTAGTCAGACGTGTTGGTATTGGGTTTTGTTTCGAGTTTTCCTTCTCTCGCATAGATGTTATATGCGTTTTATATCCCTTAGTCGTCTCGTACGATCACCCACAGGTAAGATATGGGCGGTGAATAGTATTCTTACTCCGTCACCACACGGAAATTGTACCTCATATGTTTTAAAATACTTACTAACCATTTCATAAAAATATGATGCTAACGCAAGTACAAGGTCGTACTGGACTGAGAATAAGATAGAGATGGGACAATCGATAAACGTAAAGCGATAACATTCTTATTAATTATTTATAAAACAAGTAAAACCAATTGCTGTATAAACCACATGGTAACTCTATAAAATAAGTAAATTGCGTTAATTTAATATTCAGACATCAGTTATAACATTAATAAGACCATTTCTATATTAAAATGATAATTTCTTTTATAAAATAAACATGATTATTCATTAAATAATCTGTGACCAAGAACTCATCATCAACCTACAGGAGTGCGCCAGCGATGATGATAATAGTGACGATGAACTTGGGATGTATTCCTTTCGAATAATAAAAAGAATTAATCAACAACTTTAGTTTAAATTAAATAAAATCCATTAATTTAAATTTAATAAAATTTTCATAGATTGTTTTAAATTTATAATCGATTCATCCATCCATTTGATTGAAATTCAATAAGATTTTCATACATTGTTTTTCAATTGCAGTAGCAAATAACTTTAAAAATAAGGAATTATATCGACAAAAATACAGACATTGCATCGCAAGCGTGCGGCACTAGTGAGAACTGTCACAGAGATCATGCTATATTTTATAGACTATAGAAACACTTTTGTAGATACCTGAACTAAAAAGTGCGACGTAGAAAATAGGTATAGCGACATCTATCGAGTTACTCTAAAATATCATCCACGGATATAAAAAAATCTTTAATCCTGTACGCTTGAAACATTATTAATATTTTACTGACGTCGGTCCTTGAAAAGTGCGCAAAGTTTCAAATTAATCTGATCTTTAGAATCAAATCAAATCAAATCATTTTATTTGCAATATAGGTAAGTACAAAGTCTTGTTACAGAATGAGGTTAGTAGGCATCTCTTTATTTTGCCACAATAAGGCGTGCAAATATTTAATACAATGTTATAAAATATTTTAACTATAATTTAGTGGAAATGTCAGTAAAATTGCTTATGTCAATATTATCTATTAGGAAATCATTAATTGTATAATAACATTTGTCTAACAAAAACTTATTCATACATTTTTTAAATTGTGTTGTATTTAATTTTTTAATATCATCCAGTAATTTATTGAAAATTTTTTGTACCATGCAAAGAAAACTCTTACTCAGCAGTGCTGTGCCAGCACCATATGCAATCTCAAGTTCCATCTTATTTTTATCACGTAATTTTCTATAATAGCCTTTATATGCAATTTTGTATAGATAGGTGTTCGTCCTAACAAAGATACTTCATAAATATGTATACAAGGAAGGCAATGTTAATAATTTTAAATGTTTAAAAAATGGCTGGCAGCTTGTTGTTGCGTCCAGGCCGAATATGGCTCTGATGCATCTTTTCTGGGCTTTAAAGATAGTTTCTTTCATAACTGAATTTTCCCAGATATTATGCCATACCTCAAAACGGTTACAACATTTCCATGGTAGGCGCATAGGACAGATTCTCGATTAAGTATTTTGGTTAGTTTATATAAAGCAAAGGCTGATTTGTTCATTTTTTTACAGATCGTATCTAAATGTGTTTGCCACGATAATTGATTATCAAAAAATTTGATTACATTAATTGAATTAACTATTTCGCCTTGATAATGTAAACTGATGTCTCTAATATTTGATCTCTGATGGAAATGCATAATTTTGGTTTTCTGAAGGTTTATTTTTAAATTGTTATTCGTTAGCCACTGAACTATCATATTTAATGTATTATTTATTTCGAACTCATACTTATTACGATCATCACATTTAATTATTACAGAGCTTATCGTCAGCAAACAATACCATAGGATGTTTAACGTGTCTCGGAAGGTCATTTATATAAATTAGGAAAAGCAATGGTCCTAATACGCTGCCTTGTGGTATTCCGTATTTGACAATTTTGGGCTGAGATGTTTGTTTTTGCTCTTCAGCCATTTTAGGACAAATCTTAGTGATTTCCGTTATTTGTTTTCGGTTAGTTAGGTATGATTGTATTAGATGTAGTACATTACCTCTTATTCCATACGCATTCATTTTTCTGATGAGAATGTTATGATCTACGCAGTCGAAGGCCTTTGTCATGTCCATAAATATGGCACAAATAGGCATTCTTTTATCCATGTGTGTGGTTCTAACAAGTTATAAATTGCTAAATTAATGTTCTTACCGCTACGAAATCCATTCTGCTCCTTTGTCAATATTTTGTACTTCTCTAAATATGAGTATAGGGAAATGTATATTACCTTTTCAAAAATTTTTGATATGATAGGTATTAATGGTCTATAGTTTTTTTAAGTCTGTTTTAGCGTCTTTTTTGTGTAGTGGTATTATTATTGAAGTTTTAAGCTTCTCGGGGTAGATTCCATGTATGATGCTTAAGTTAATAATATAGATAAGGTGTGGCGTTATTGTTTCTGCAACGTATTTTAAAACTCTAGTACATATACCATCATAGCCCACACTGTTAGAAGGGGGTTGAAAGTCATGTTCAAAAATTCCATTTCATATAAACCCAAGTTAATAAAAAGAAACGGTTCATTACAGACGGGTTGCCGTCCCGACCTAACGCAGTTCAGACCCAACATTGATGATTCTGAGCGGGACGGGTTGCAGAACGTGGTGGCAACAGGCACGGATGTACGAGTTCTTCTCCCGAGGCAAAACTCGTATGAGGAGCCTGTTATACCTTGCGAATTTTGTACAGAGTCCTTGCCCGTCTACCTGATAAGTGAACACCAGGTAAATACCAAGTCGTAATCCACTCACCATCCATAGCTTATTAAGTATACTTATCAACTCTGTCTCGTTACGTAAATAGAACTATTTTTGATTAGCAGATCAGGACCCGGACTGTTTTCAATATATTTTTGTTAAAGACAACACTCTGCATTAAGGGACTAATCCTTGTATTGGAGGGACTTTTATTAACATTTAACTCATCTCAAATTAGACTTAAGGCAATAATTTGTGGATCACACAAAGTATTGTATTTTTTGTTCTCTCTGTGGAAACGCATTTGCGCGCTATTCCCCGCCGGTGACAGACCGGGTGTAGCGTGGGACTCACCGGCCAGAGCTAAACAGTCCGAACGGAATACCCACAAAAACCACAACGGCCCCTTCCGCGTTTTTACGGAGTATTGTCCTACGTAGGAATCTAGTCTGCGTCATTTGTCAGGATTTTTAACTACTACATCATCTGTGTAGTTCCTTAACCAATTTTTATGACTTCCACATGAATGCAATAGGTGGCACAGCAATATTCTTACCTATTACCAGACGGAATTGCAGAGTTCTCCATGTTTTAACAGGTTAAGAGTAAAATGTGTCAAGAAAATGAGCAATTAAGCCTTTCCTGGCCAACTAATAACACTAAATTCGTACGGCGACCCGCTTGCCAAGCGTGGCGATTATTCTATTATTCCTCCTCGGAAAAGTCTTTAGTATGCTGTACTGTGTGGTGACGGCCACAAATTCTACCAACCATTGTATTGCTCGTGGTTATCGTAAAAGATGGTTAAGAGTTTTACATCGACCTGGGCCAACTGCATCTAATGTCATCTTGTCAATAATTATATTCCCGAGGAGTGTTCACATCAGGCAGTCGGCTGGTCATAAAACTATTGCAATATTATATGATTAAATAAGAGTACATATAGAGTTGGCCCTAAGTAAGTGGGATAACAGCAGGTTGATGGCAATGGGGAAATCTATGGCAGTCGACATCGATAAGCTGATTTATTGACAAACATGTAAATAAATTTTACAAGCTGTGTGGTAGCGGCTACGAATACTACCAACCCTTACTTTGTTCGTGGATATCGTAAAAGCCGACTAAGAGCTTTATAACGACCTGGGCCAACTCCATCGGATGCCTTTTGGTCAACAATTACATTCCCAAGGAGGCGTCTGGCAGGCGGCCGGCCATAAAACTATTGCCAATAACTTTTAAAATATGTACTATGAAAGAAGAGAACATATTGTATCGACCCCAAGTAATTGGGATAAGAGTAAGAGAATGATAATGTAATAAATTTTACATTTTAGGAGCGCTGCGGCAGGGAGACTAATCTACTCTATCCAGACTGAACTAGTCTTCCATCTACAATATATTAGTCATTTCTACTATTAGTGAATGTAACGGTAGGTAATACATTTTTAAGGCATTTTATATGTAATACTGATACGTAAATATTATGTAAAAATCTTTATCCGATCTATGAAAGTGTAACGGTATTTTATATGAAGATTTTATTTAGTTATAATCAGATGAAATATAAAATTACTGGTCATAAAATTTAATCAATTTTAATGCAAACTTATATGCGGAGTATTGGCAGTAACGTAAAACTATCTAATATTTTAATGTATTTATTCGCAGAGTATAAGATTTAGTGTATATCGCTTTATTATAGCATATCTTCAAATAACAAAAGTAGTATTTAATTAAAGGATTAAATTGACATGACAACAATTCTTCAATCAAATACTTGGCTTAAAGAACTTCGTAACCAGGCCTTAATTAAAATTCCTATTTAAACACATGTTAGAAGTGAAAGACAAGATCAGACCCAAACGACCCCGGAATTTAGATATTTTTTTAAGTAAATACTTTTTCAGATTTTTGCTAATATCTCTTTAATGCGCATAAATTCCTTTGAAATCGGATAATATTTTAACTAATTTAATATAACGTGTACTTTATAGTTATTAAAATAAAATATACACTTGTGATGGCTGATTGTAAAGGAGGTCAAATTATTATAATAAGAATGTCTTTATGTGACGCTGGTGGTTATACAGGGTGGAAGTGGATCGCTCCCAAAAACAAAGACAGGTGACCCTACTAGTCCTATTTGTAATGATAGGCTAGAAAAAAAATCAATTCGAACGAAAACATTTTTTTTTCACAACGAATTTTAAGTTTATTTCACATTCCATCGTATTAGGACAGTGCCATGTAACGATAATTCCATAAAAAATACCTAACTTTACTCAGATGAGAAAAGACGCAATCTATTCAAAACTCACGATCATATATTCAAGAGTTCAACGACCTCGCGTGGTGAAAAAAAATTTTTTTTTTCATTCCAATCGATTTTTTTTAGCCTATCATTACAAGTAGGACTAGTAGGGTTGCCTGTCTTTGTTTTCGGGAGCGGTCCCCTTCCTCCCTGTATAGACACTATTTACTTTTATTGATATATTAACCATCTAGTGTTTTTCTAAAGTATGACTTCGTCCATCATCATCATTCTCTTCCAATTACTTGTGGTCGACACAATATGTACTCCTCTTCCAAACATACATATCGCAAAAGTCAATAGTTTTACGACGGACCGCCTGCCTGGCACCAACCCTTCTTGGAAATAAAGTATGACTTCGTCCAAAAATAGAATGGAAAAATTGATTCCTTTCTTTTTGTTTTAGAATTGTAGCTGTTAATGGACACTTAGTTGTTCTATTAGGCAATAAAATTGTCAATATCGACCTATACAGGGTGGAAGTGGACCGCTCCCGAAACCAAAGACAGGTGACCCTACTAGTCCTACTTTTAATGATGACTAATAAAAAAATCGATTTGGGTGAAAAAAAAATTACCACGAATTTTAAGTTTTTTTTCCACATTCCATCGTATTAGGACAGTGCCATGTAACGATAATTCCATAAAAAATACGTAACTTTACTCAGATGAGAAAAGACGCAATCTATTCAAAACTCACGATCATATATTCAAGAGTTCAACGACTTTGCGTGGCGAAAAAAAATTTTTTTTTTCATTCCAATCGATTTTTTTTTAGCCTATCATTACAAGTAGGACTAGTATAGGTTTGCCTGTCTTTGTTTTCGGGAGCGGTCCCCTTCCATCCTGTATAATGTGTAAGACATATTCATAATTGTTAATATATTATTGAAATTGTTTTGCTGATCCATGTTCTCGTTTCACATTCTATGTTATTATTTAATTTATACCAAAATATATTTTAGTTTTTTAAATACTACATAAAATGTTGAATGATTAGTTTTTAATATTAATTATAATAGAATTAAGATGATTTAATTGTATTAAATAAAAATATATATATTTTGACAATAATTATTTTTGTTAGCTCAAGCTTAGCATGTTCTTTTAAATTTATTTTTAAAGCCACATCTGCTATATTAATGGCAAGATAATGAATAGGGACTACCAACATTAATATTGACAGATGTTGGCTAATGTTGACTACTTTCAAAACTAATAAATAATTAATATTTATTATATATATTATTGATTTAATTAATATATATTATTGATTTAACAATAATAGTTTCAAGTATAATGAATATTTTAGTGATATATATGTCAAATATATTGGTCTCAGTATTTTTTTCCTACTAAATTCTCTCATTAAATATTAACATTCGTATTTTTTTTTTAATTATTATTTAAATTATAAGAGGTCGCCGATTGCTAAATTAAAAATATAACTTAAATATAAAATAAACGATGGGAGACTGAGAAATGGTCATATCCGATGAGACTGTGTGAAGTTTTTAGTCTCTCGATTGGTTAAAGTTGAAAAGACTGTGTAGATTTGGTCAAAATTTAACGTTATTGAATTTACACTTATAATATTGTAAACAGTGACTTGCACATCATTTTGTGGTGCAGTTAACTAGTACTAGAACGACTAATTTAAGGTGCTTTTCTCAGTTTTCATATCTTCTAGTGCCAAGTAGTAATAAAATATTGTACAGCACCCGGCAATAAATATTGCACATCGCAATTTGGAATGAGACAATCGGTTAATATCGGCTTCGTAGAGCGTTGTCTCTGTTACACACTACCTTTGTGACGTTTGTCAGTCGAGTTAAGAGTGTGCAGTATCGTTCCGTCAAAAATATATATAGAGTTGATATAACTGCAACAATTTGGAAAAGTGTTTGTGGAATAGTTGTATTTTATTTTATAATAAAAAATCAATTGTTTTAATAGCTCCTAATAGATACGAGTCTGTTAGTGCTTCTAGTGACGTCACACAGCTAGCGACTAGGACTATACGAAGCTGAAATTAGTTTGTTGTCTCTTTCCAAGGTTCGTGCGCATTATTAATCGACGAGTTCTGTAAATAATATATGCTCTCTATGCTATGCCTTTATGTGCGAAGTTAACAATAAGTCTGATTGTTACGCACACATTGTTAATCGCGTTATTCCTATTTAGTAGTTTCCTGTTTATGTATGGTATATGATAGCAGTTATATTAATATTTAATAAAATTAATAGGACGAATTTAAATATTTGTATAATCAAAATTATTGTAAGTTTGGTATATCTAAAATTGATTTTAATGTCATTTTATCACCTTAAAGGTTAAAAATAAATAAACATTTACAAATCAGCTGGTTATTTTTTTTTAATTCAACATAATTTGCTTATAAAAGTTGTGGAGTTGGTGGACCTGGAAATGATTTTAATCTTCTAAGAAAATATACCGTTTGATGACAGAATAAGAATACAATTAATCACCGCCTTTCTTGCCCGTAGATATCGTAAAAGACAACTAAGAGATATGTATAATATGCACATATAACATATATGCAAAAGAAGAAAAACTCAAATAAAACTTTATACCAACCCGTCTGACCGTCATGGTATAGTAGGTCAATTGCCCTACAAGTGAGGGGGAGGCTCGTGCCCAGCTGCGGAAGGTATACGAGCTGAGACGATAATGATAAAGATTATATTAAATTATGCTGAATATTAGTAGACTATAGCGAGGTTAGGGGGAGGTCTACCTTCATTGGTGGACGGCGAAAAGCTTAATGATTAATGAAAGTGATTAATATACGAACAATTTATTGCTATGATGCGAGATTAGGTACCTGTGGGTATATCGTCGGCGATTAGGAAACTTACGAAATATGGATGTTTTATACATGTTTTTATGGAATGGAATTGCAGTCCGTACCAATACTGTCCACGCAATATAACTTCTGCGACCTTAGCTTTGACCATTCACAAAAGATTCGGTGAGGTTATCGGTAAACAGATATCGATCTACTTTCTATCGATGTGACTTATTAGGAAAACTACTACTGTGCCATAATATCCATGCTTATCCGTTTGAGCAGCGTGGTATAAGGAGAGGAGACTCATGTTTAATGGCGTCACTTATATAGTAGGTACCAAATTAGAAAAAAAAATACACAATTCAGCAAGCTCCTACAGATTTTTATTGACAGCAAGAAGGGCCTTGGCTTCATCTAAAAGTTCTTTCGATATTGTTTCTGAGGTATTTCTCAAAATTGATATATATGGATCAGAAGTGTACAATAAGGTATGGAACACGTCTTCATTGGTAACCGCTCTTGAACACTTTCTAGAATGATGCAGGCTAAACTTTTTGTAATCCTTATTTCGGAATATACTAGCGAGAAGGACTTTGATAAGTTGAGGTAAGTATAACGAATCTCTCACGTGTTCTGCGCGCGCCTATCCTGGGTGAGGACAATGACCTTCAAAAGTGCAAACCGGCATATAAGAATAGTGGTACAGAATGGTTTACACCGGGAGTCCTATATAAATTCTCGCCAGCCTGATGGGGGGGTTAACCATAATGTGTTTACTTGGATAAGTAAAAGATAAGAATATCGAGTCAATTTCACATTGTATATTTACTAAAACTGGTACAGCAAGTGAAATTAAAAATAATATAAATAGGTAGGTATAAATATAATTGAGATTATTACACTACAGAACAATGAAATTATTAACCTAAATTTATTAATTATAACAATATCTATGTACAAAAGCTTAATCTAAAAGTCTTAATTAAGTAGGCATGTTATAAATAGTTATGGCTCATTTACGCTAGGTGGCCAACGACTTTGGAGTGCCAAATGCGCCTTAATTAGAGCGTTATTTATACCGTTTTTATCAAAGACAATTAGACTCAAAGATGTCATGAATCATATTGTAATGGAATAGTAAGAATTTTAGTAATAAAGTGCGATAAAATTTTTCTTAGGGTTACCTACCTTCACCGAAGTCAAAAATCGAGTACCGGTGGTCCGCTCGCACGGCGAAGAGAGAGGAGTTTTACGGTAGGTCTATGGGGTCACGCGCCGCCTTTCCGTCACCCCGGACCGATTCGGCGGGGCGAGACGCATCCATAGTCCACCAAAAAAAAAAAAAGGATTACCTACCCTAAGGAAAATTTTGCTTGCAGGTCTTGACGGGGCATGGTTGCTTCGGCAAGTACCTGCACACGGTCGTGAGGAGGGAGAGGACACCGTCCTGCCAGCACTGCGATTGCGACGAGGACACGGCGCAGCACACGCTCGAGGTCTGTGTGGCCTGGGCAGAGCAGCGCCGTGAACTCGCCGCCTTCTACGAGACTTCTACGAGACAGTTGACTCGCGGAAGGAGGCGGCGGGGCGGCTTCGAGAGGCAATCCTCTTCGGTGACACGCTTCGCCGCCGGCGCCTAGGGCAGCGTAGGCGCGAATATCTGCGCCTGATGCCGCCCTAGCCGAGGCCGCGGGTAACTGGCCCGGGGAATAGTCCGTCACCCGCAGAGAGGCTGACCGCGTGAGGCCGACGCCCCGGCAGTTAGCTAGGGCGTCGACGGGGGATGGTACCCAAAAGGGTAACCCGCCGGGTTGGCCACGGATGGCAAGGAAGCGGTTCCAGTGGCCGGCCCAATGGCGATGGAGAGGGAATACGGTGGGTGATGGGGCCACGCGCTGCCCTTCCGTCGCCCCGGACGGAGCGGGCGACGTGTGTCCGGGCCAGAGCCTACCAACAAAAAAAAAGAAAAAGAAAGCTTGGATTATAGGCTGTCGAAGCATTCCTTTGAACCTAGCGTAAATGAATTATTACTATGTATTTATAGACATTAGATAGCATTTTGTTCATATCGTTATTTTAACAGAATTACGGCAATTACAGTTTTTTTTTTATTATCTTTATAGTTACTTCAAAATAATAAAATTCAAAATTTGCGAATAGATCTTATATAAAAATAAATGTTTAAATATAAAACAAAAAACTAACCATAAAAAATTGAGTTCATTTTTTTCTTTCAATTAACTCATTTTATGTCAATTAATGTAATATTTTAAATACATATTTTCTTCATATAATTATTGAAGTTTAGTTAATCTCAATTATCTAATTTATATTTAATCAATTAATTCAGTTTGAAACATTCAACTAATTTGCGTGATATAGCATAGTAACTTGCAATTTATTTTCGTTATCTGATGTCCTCCTATTCGATCACTTAAAATAAATATATAACAGAGGGGAACTTGGTTTATTTCTAGTCCACACTTCGATCTACTTATTATGCTAAAGAAATAGTCACTGATATCGCTTTAATAGTACTTGTCAAATTTGTTTTCAATTTGTACACGCACTCATTAGGTGCCTACCTAGGCACATGAAACAGTCCGTTGCATTCTTCGATATTTAAAAAAAAAACTAAGTCTCATCTCGGTGGGCTTCTAATTGAAGTCAGTTGCTCAAAATCATTAAAATATTAATATTCACGCACAACACAAAAAGTATTCATCAGGACATCGCGGCACAGTTATTTGTAGTTTTGCACAATTCCATATCTTTTCACATCTACACCTGGATCTGAACCTCCTTTTTCCCGAATTCTTTATTAGGTTTTGGGAAAATGATTGTGGTTGAATTTTCTTGTAATGACTCAATTTTGGCTGAAATTTGGGGATTTTTGTAGTTTCCTCGACTACTTCCGCTATTACTGTCTGCTCATCTTCGATTTTTTCAGACGCTAAGTTATCTTTTTCCGTAATATCAGTTTCATATTTAACTGTAGAGATATCATTATTTGTCAGAACATTTCGAACATTCACGCTTTCCAGTGGCAATATATCTGAAATAGTATCATTAGTTGTAACATCGACTAATTTTTCGCGTTCAAGTGGTGTAGTTCTTGCAGTGATTATTTCCGTGTTTCTTTCCTTGTTTCTTTCAGTGGTTCTTTCAGTTGGTCTCGCAGTAGTTCTTTCAGTGGTTCGTTCAGTACTTCTCTCGATGCTTCTTGCAGTACTTCTTTCAGTGTTATTATTTTTTTTAGGTTTGCTTTTGATAGAATAAATTCTATCTGAGTAATTGAAAAATGGCTCATCATTCTTTGGCTTTTCTGTTTGTTTGGTTTCTAATTTTGCCGTCTCATTTAAATCCTTTACAGGTTCACTTAAATTGAAGTTGCCGGGTATGGTCAACGGCAGGATCTCTATTCTCGATTCTCGAAAAGAATGCTTCTCTGGCTGAGAATCAATGGGATCTAGCTGTTTTTTTATGTATGTGATATTACTATTCTGTTGAGGAGCTGCCATTATTAAGCTAAAGCTCAGCAATAACGTCAGCAGTTCCCTGGAAAAAAAGATGATATTATTAGAATGGGATCATCAATATTATTATCTGTATGGTAGCGGCTACGAATCCTACCAACCCTTACTTTGCTCGTGGATGTCGTAAAAGACAACTAAGAGCCTTAAAATGACCTGCGCCAACGCCATCTGATGTCGTTTGGCCAACAATTACATTCCCAAGGGGGGTTGACGTCTGGCAGGCGACCGGTCGTAAAACTATTGCCAATAACTTGTGCAACAGGTACTATGAAAAAAGAGTAGGTACATATTGCATCGACTCCAAGTGTTTGGGATAAGAGTAGGAAAATGATGATTAGATGTAGAGTAACGTCTTCCATCTTTATATCCTTAATGGCAGCGTCTTAAATAAATCCAAAAGGAATATCAGAGTCTATAATTTTTATGTTATTTTTTTTTTTGTGTCTTAGTTGTTAGCCTCAGATGGCTATGACAACTTTACCCGGACTGTGGTTGAGCGCTGAGGACTCTCAACCCGTTATGTTATAATTTTAGTTCGCCTCTTATATTGGCAACCTCATTCTTTCTGCCATAACATAAAGGCACTACACAGCTAAGGCTGGCCAACTCATTACGTAAGAACATCCTCGGATTTTTTTTTTTTAATTAAAGTCCTTATCGACAAAGCGATAACAGTTTTTAATATTTGTAGTTACCATTAATTTATTTGATAGTATAATCAATAATTATATTATTATACATGTGATAATGTGAGCATAAACTACGCTTAGAGCTTCAAGAAAATCATAGAATAATGATTTCTGATGTTTACGCGAGTGTACATTTGAAATAAAACTACTTTTACGGTTTCTATCGCGTTTGTATTTAATTTTTAATTTCCCGACGTTTCGAACACTTTACAGTGATCATGGTCACGGGAGAACTGAGGTGTTTTACGTCCAATATGTCATTGTTATTACAATAGCAATGACATAATGGAGGTAAGACACCTTGTCGTAAGACACCTTGTGTGTCATGAAATACAAACAAATTGGACTTAAGACACCTTGTGTGTCATGAAATACAAACGCGATAGAATCTGTAAAAGTAGTTTGATTTCAAATCATAGAATATTTTGGTTGAAAAATATTATATTTTTGTTATTGTGTAAGTTCAAGACATTATCATTCTCTTGCTCCTATCCTAATTGAGATCGACGCAATATTTCTCTTCCATCATACATATTGCAAAAGTTATAGACAGTAATTATAAAATAGCCAGATTATGACATTATACCAGGTTAGATAGTCCAGCAGGAGGCCTAAATTGATGGATGGTTTCTATGCATATGGAAACCATAACAAGATTGAAATTTTTATATAACGGATTTTAAATAACGAAGACGCAAATTAATATTTGATTCGGTAGTAAATACTTAATTGGTTACAGTTTTATTCTATATTATTTATTCTATATGCTAATTATTATAGCTACAGGAAAGATAAAAATAATAGTGAATATTTTTATTTTTCCTGTAGCTATTATAATTTAAGTAATTGTATGTAATGTAGGTTTTTCTTAAGGATTAGTAGGTGAGGTAATGCGTTATTCGTGGTTCCGCATAGGTAACGTCAGACAGGGAAACGATATTTTATAGAAGAGTCTCGCTATTATGTATAATGTTAATCATACCGTTTATTCTACGACGAGTGTAGTAGCTATGAAAATTAGTTTACTGCTGCAATAATTAAATTCAAATCCCAAATTTTTAAATTGTTCGTACTATTTCAATAGTGGTTGGACCACGCTGTGGACAGTTCTCTGTCTACAGCCGCGGGCCGGTCCGTCCGGGGTAGTACCACACTCTCGCAGAAGATCGACGTCTGAGTAATGGCCATGTGCTATTGCGTTTCGTTCGGTGAGCGAGAGAGCTGGAAGCCCAACTGAGGTGGGTTTGGAGTTTGTATTGGTAGGCAGCGGCCTAGCTATATCTTTAGTATTGCAAAGGTCCATGGGCGGCAGTGACACTTACCATCAGGTGTGCTGCCTACTCGTTTGCCACCATAAAAAATAAAAAAAAACTACTTCTATGGGTTTTCTTATTTGAAGAGGTTTACAACGTAGACTTACGTGTATTTACAAGTCGGCAGGTTGGCATGTCTTCACGCTGCTTGCGCGCAATATTCTTACAAACGACGTGGAGTTTTTGCATTACGTATTAATATTTATGATTAAATACAAATGGTGCTTAATTTAGTAATTTACATAGTTCATTCATATTTTAAATCTAACAATCTCGTGATGTTTATTTATGCTGATTGTTGAACCTTTTTTTTTTGCGGTGGGCTATGTAGTGGCTACGCTCCGCCTAATCGGTCGGGGGCGACGGAAGAGGCGGAGCTCGACAAAGTAAGGGTTGGTAGTATTATATCGTAGCCGCTGCCACACAGCTTTATCCATCCATTCCAACGGTTATAATAATGGAAAATCACAATAGAATTGTGATTATTTCATTTTGCCTTATGGAAAAAATATTAAATTTAATACCGGTCTATTGGGACCGTATATATTTTTTTTCAATTGCTTATGGTGGCAAACGAGCAAGCAGCACACCTGATGGTAAGCGTCACTGCCGTCCATGGATCTTTGCAATACCAAGGGTATAACTTAGGCCGCTACCTACCAATAAAATCCCCAAACCCACCCAGTTACGCTTCCGGCTCTCTCGCTCACCGAACGAAGCGCAATAGCACATTGCCATTACCCAGACCTTATGGAAAAATATTAAATTTAATACCGGTCTATTGGGACCGTATATATTTTTTTTCAATTGCTTATGGTGGCAAACGAGCAAGCAGCACACCTGATGGTAAGCGTCACTGCCGTCCATGGACCTTTGCAATACCAAGGGCATAGCTTAGGCCGCTACCTACCAATCAAATCCCCAAACCCACCCAGTTACGCTTCCGGCTCTCTCGCTCACCGAACGAAGCGCAATAGCACATTGCCATTAACCAGACGCGATTTTCTGCGAGAGTGTGATACTACCCCGGACGGACCGGCTCGCGGCTGTAGATAGAAAATTGTCAACAGCGTGGTCCTACCACTATTAAAAATTGGCACCACTATTAATATTTTTATATATATTTTTCTGGTTCTATATATAGTTATTATATATATTCTATATATATATTATATAGTTCTATATATAGGATATATATATATATAGTTCTCTGGCACTCTGTTCTCTCTGCCTACCCTGCAAGGGATATGGCGTGATGATATGTATGTATGTATGTATGTATATTGCTTGTTCTCAAGCTAGGTCAAGGTTATCCAAGTCCGGGTAGAACAGTCTTCTGCATGTTATAACGTATAATATAATGCGACACAACTTACATACATTTAATTTGATAGTATATGTTAATATTTAAGACCTTTTTTAAAACCTTCACTCGTGGCCATGAAAGTGTCACCAACCTCATTTGCAACTATTATAGGATCAATATTAGCTACATAGGTAGGTATGTGCGAAATTATATATCGATTTTGTAAAATTTTTATTATCACATAACGACGTTATCAAATAATTATTTAAGTTATATCATATTTATATGTCATAGTAAATTTTATCTACAATACAATATTTTGATATTAATACCCGTAGAATCTTGGCATTCAGAGAATTCACCACAAAAGTTATCACACTGAAATGCTTGCAATAGAAAGACATTTTCCGCGTGGTGACGGTGTAAGAATACTATTGACCACCACATATCTTACCCGTGGGTGATCGTCCGAGACGAGTAAGGGATATAAAACGCATATAACATCCATGCGAGAGAAGAAAAACTTGAAACAAAACCCTATACCAACACGTCTGACCGACGCGGTATAGTACCTAGGTTAATTTCCATCTCATTACGGAGGAGGCCCGAGCCCAAGAGTGGGACATTTATGGGCTATGATGAGGATGATAAGAGAGGCATTAGACAAATTTACAACCGTTGTGGTAAAAAATTAGCTGTCATTACATGGATTGACCAAGTAAAAAACATAGGGAGCGATTAGATGCCAACCACGCAAGATTGTTGGTAGCGTCTTGGATGGTCTCAATTCGGTTAGCAGATAATTAACGTTGATTTTGAAATAAAACTATTTTTAGGGATTCTATCGCGTTTATTTTTAATTTTTAATTATCGTAACATTCATTTATTTCAAATGTGTAATACTCGCGTAAATTACAGAAATAATAACGTTAATTTTGGTACAATTCCAGAGGCAGATAGATATCTTGGATTAAAATACAGATTAGGTACTTGTCCCCTAAAAATTAGTATTTCCGGGGGTCGATAATCAATTATCACTATAGTAGTCAAATTATTTACAATTAGTTTGAATTGCCATGCAAAACGGTTTAGTGGACATTTTAATACATTCTTCCGTATACGCGTTGAAGCTTCAAATTGTTACTATACAAAATACTAACAGAATTAACACTCTTTAAATGCAGTCATTAACTACATGTAAGAATAAATAAACATTATTTGGAAAGCTAATGTATACGTATAGCTTACACAATTTAAGTGAAAATCTCAAATGAAAAATTGAATTTAGAACGTACTTTTTTAAATACCACAGCATTTTTAAAACCGGCCAGTAACGTGTACAAACGATTGAAACCTTTTTGGTATTGTATCTTTTTAAATATGAATGAAAATCAAAACCGCCCGTTTTTTTTGCAAATGAGTTTACTTTACATAGCACCTTGTCTAATTTATTTTTACATATTATTCAATTAACAAAGTTGTACAATGATCAAGTATTATATGCTATTACTGACTACTGCCCACACATTACTACTGCTCAAGCATTGTATATTTGACAACTGTATTTTCGGCAATACTCAGTGCGCAGCGGCATCTCGCCCTGATGATGAGCATCGGATATGCTGCTGAAACCCGGGTTGACATAATCGACTCTAACGCGTGAGTATTGACGAAAATACAATTGTCTAATATGTGTCAAACTCACGATAATTTCAACACTAAAACATTGTATATTTCGATGTTTTAATAACCAAAAGATTGCCTTGATACCGTTATAGTAAAAGAAATAATAAAACGTTTTATAATCAGCTCAAGTTGGTTGGATACAATTATCAATATTAAGATTGATGAATGATCAACTAGGGAATGATATTTTCACGGGACGGGCCATCGATGACAAACAAGGCAGAGAGGTACGTGTGCGACAGTTTGCAGGGTTGCTCGCTGTCCTCTCTGTCACCCTGCACGGATCGGGAGGAATGTGACCATACTATAGCCTATCCCAAAAAAAAACAGGTATTGATTTTATATTTTAATATCATACTTGCATTAATTTTTCTACACAACTCTTCATATTATGTTGATGAAATAAAAATACAATTCACCGTCTCTTTTTCTGTGGGTGTATGAAATATGACTTTTAAAATTACTAAAATTTTGCATTTAACATGCTTGATTATTTATAAAAACTTGATTACGAGCGAGAAATGATTGTCACACATGGGATACGAACTCACACCTATTGGTAATCCGTTCCGATTATGCTACCACTTACACCAGCGTGAGCTGCTGTATGACATTCAATCTTATTCCATGTGTGACAATCATTTTTCGATCGTAATCATGATTTTATGACTTTATAAAATATAAAAAGAAATCATCTCGCGCTGATAGTGAGTAAATCTATGTATCACAGTAGACTAATATATAATAACGACAATTAACGGACATAAATAACATCCAGATTCAAAACAATCATTAGTGCATCGCACATAAAAATCTAGCACGGGGACCAAACCCACTACGCTCGGCATGAAAGGTCGCTATGCGACTCATCCTGCTACTTACGCCATCCACACTGGAGGATGTTAGCAGATAACAATAATGACAGGAGAAGGGAATCTGGAAATACATGCATAGAGTTTAAATTTAAAATCAAAGAGCGTCTTTATGGTAGGTCAATTGCCCTCCCGTTATGGAGGCCGTTTCTGACCAATAATGACACAAATCACAATTGAGGTGAAGAAAAAAAACTCTGATATTTTTCATGGCTATACATCGAGACAGCTAGATTTTTGTTTTACGAATATCAATATTAACGAATTTTTGAACGCAATTAATGGATTTGAGTGTTGTTGTTTACTTATACGTTTACTTATACTTTGACTTTTGACAAAATGAATAGAAAATTTTAAGGCGTACTGATCATCATATCAAGTAGGGTCCTTTTGTGCCGTGTGTATATGAGTTCGATTCCACGTAGGACAAATCTTTATACGATCTACAAATAATTGTTCAGAGCCTATGTGTAATATATATTTATTACTAGCTTTTGCCCGCGACTTCGTCCACGCAGAAGTCATCTCTGACAGAGTTAAATAGAAAAAGCAATGCAAGGTGTTGAAGGTTTGTCGCTAGGACGATAATCGACAGCGTCAGAAAATGGGATGCGGTCGCCGCCTTCTGCGAGTTAGTTGTCTAACGAAATTAGGCAATAGGGTGGGTCTGAGAGAAAATACTCTAGGTTGACACGCTCTACCGTCCGGCTTCGACCCGAGATGATACCTGGTTGCGGTGGCCCGCCCGCACATCGTAGATGTACGTGTACGGCGCGCGTGTGTCTATATACCATAGCCCGTCACTAAAGAAAAAGGTGGTTCAAAGTTCTATTCACTCTACAAATTATATTGCCATTAATATACCTACTATTTACGGTATGACCATGGGATAAAAATATAATTATCGCCACCCTTTATTTGACTGTTTTGTTTCACCAGCAGAGTTGCGACCTCGTTAGATATGATTTATTATTTGAGTTATAAAATGATCATTTTTGAAGCTAAACTTAACCTGTATCTTAAACCATTAGGCAAGAATCTATTGCCGTCTATTATGTGTATCGTGTGAGCTCTTACGCCGGCACTGGTCGCCACAACGGCACTGGTGCGGGGTTGATGGAGAGGGAGAGAGAAACACATGTTTATTTATTTTTACCGAAGAATATTTGTACATAATTTGAAAAGAATCGATAAAGAAATTTTCTCCCCATACACACTTTGGCGCTTTGTTACATCCCCTTAGGGGCGGAATTCATAAAAGCCTTTCATATTGAATCTCTAAGTCATAAATAGAAACGTACTTCAAAATTTAATGTTTCTAGCTTTAATAGTTTTGGCTTGGCGGTAATGATTCCTTCAACCCGCTTCACAGGCCTAATTTACACAACCAGAGGATGAAAATTGACAAATGCCGGATATTACCATAGAATATTTGATTCGACTCCTAATTTGAAAAGAATCAATAAAGATTTTTTTTTCTCCGCATAGAAACTTTGCCACTCTGTTCCACCCTCTTAGGGTTATAATTTCGTAAAATCCTTTCTTAGTAAATCTCTACGTCATAGAAAGAAACCACTGTCTACATTCAAGTTGCCAGCTTCAATAATATCGGCTTGGCGCTAATGACTTAATGAGTCGTCCAACCCGCTTTGCAGGCCTAATTTACATCGACAGAGGGTGAAAATCAACAAATGCTGAAACACGTGTTTATTTACTTTCACTGAAGATAATTTGTACGTAATTTGAAAAGAATCGATAAAGATTTCTTTCTCCGAACATTTTTTAAATTGACATTACTTTTTTATTTATAAACTAATTGACATAAAATAAAGCCTATATATTAAGTGAAGCTTACCACAATATATTAGTGAAAACCGCGTCTAAATCGGATAAGCCGTTTCTGAGATTAGCGTGCACAAACACACAGACAAACAGATAAACAGAAAAACAGATAAACAGACAAAAATTTTAAAAAGCATTGTTTTGGGTTCTATTCGTGTTGATAAAGGTCCCAGTAATATTTTTTCTCATATATCTTCCATGTACAGACAGCGATCCGTTACATTTTTATTATATGTATAGATTTATATGTACATATATGTATGTATGTATTTGCAATTTTTCATATGCGATATAGAAATTTATAGACAAAAAAAACACCTATTATCGTGATTGGAATTGTTTTGCATTGAAAGCAATGAAAATAATAATAAAATAAGCATATAGAAAATTTGAAGGCGTACTGATCAAGTAGGGTACTCTCGTGTCGTGTGTATATGAGTTCTTCCACGTAGGACAAATCTTTGCGCGATCTACAGTAATAGTTCAGATGATGCAATATAAGTTTATTATTTATATGTATGTATACAAATGTGTAAAGTGCGATATAGGAGTTTATTTAACGTGATATAGGAATTTATTTCTTAGTGCAAGGTGAATAATAAAAGGTCTATAATGGTGAAGTGGCAATGGGCAGGCCAACTAGGCAAAAGCAATAAAAAAAAGTAGAAAAAAAACACGGATGCCTTTATCGTAATTGGATTTTTTTTTGTATAGAGAGCAGTGAAAATAATAATTTTAGTGAAAACAATTTTCGTCTTGTTTTGTGGTATTTTCGGAGAATGAGATATTAAATTATCAAAGAGTTTACAGTGAGTTTACTTTTTTAGTTAGCGATAAGAAATTTAAGATATTTTACTTTTAACGTAACAATGAACTCTTATTTGCTATATTATTAAATTATAATTTTAAAATTATGCATAATTCTAATAATAATAATGACAATAAAATGAATATTAATAATTGTAACATTACCCGGGTAACTAAGACGTATATACATGCATACCTTGCATTTCTATATAAAACAATAGGTAACAAAATAATAATTTCCGTATGATACCATAATAGATACAATTCAAACCCCACCACTCGTGGATGTCGTGAAAGACGATTAAGGGATATAATGTGCATATAGCTTCTGTGGAATAGAGGGAAAACTCAAAATAAAACCTTATATCCAACCCTTTTGATCAGCATAGCGTGGTATAATAGATCAATTTGCCTCTAGTGGATGAGGCTTTGCAAGTAGATGAGTCTCATCCACTGTGGGGAGGCTCGCCTAGCATTGGGGCGTATATGAGCTGAGATGATGATGATAGTATCAATATTCAGTTTGGGGATAGGTTGAGAATACAATATCATCTCAGTTTATATATGTCCCACTGTTGGGCTCGAGCCTTCTCCATAATGGGAGTGTAATTGACCTACTATACCCGTGCTGGTTAGACGTGTCGGTATAGGGTTTTGTTTCGAGTATCCCTTCTCTTGCATAGATGTTATATGCATTTTATATCCCTTACTCATCTCTTACAATCACCCACGGGAGAGATAACGGGGTGTTGAAATGTATTCTTACTCCGTCACCACACGGAAAATACAATATATCACCACCCCTTCTTTTCTCTTGCAGTCGTAAACACCGACTGAAAGATCACCAAGAGAATAACCAGTAGCACTGTACTAGGAAACTTATAACGCCAATTGCGATCGCGAAACCCCCCGGGCTGACAGATGTATTACAATAGCATTTAGTGTTGATTTGTGGTAAAAATGGTATGTGAATCTTAAGTTTGTAGTTTGAATGAATTCATCCCTTTCCTCGCGGGTATCTTCTCGGGTACCTATAGTACCCGAGAAGATACCCGCGAGGGTACGCCGGATGAGTCAGGAAAAGAACGCGTCTCAGTACCCGTACGGCGTCGAGAGTTATGTTGTAGAGCTGGTCTACGGGGTCTTGCGCCGCTTTTCTTGTCGCCCCGGACGGATTAGCGGGGTTTGACGTACCGTAGCCTGCCGCAAAAAAAAAAGTTACCTTACGTAAAAGACGAATAAGGGATCTGAGTAAGCAACAGCATTGAAAAAAAAAGGAAGACTCACTGACCAGCATAAATATTTCTTCCTATATTGAGGAGACTTATACCTAACAATGGGATATACCTATACATTTGTGAAGAAGATAACGTAGTACATGGGCTTAATTTACGTATGCGAGGCTACTTGGCGGTAGTGTATACCAAAGTAATTAATTCTAAAATCAGTTAACTAATCACAAGTATGTAATTAATCGCTACATAATGGCATTCACCGAGTATTGTATGGACAACAATGAATAGTTTTTTTTTTAATGTTGATAACAACCGTGTTTTATCTCAACAAACCTGTGAATTATTATTTTAATTGTGTACGTTGAATTCAATGTAAAAGATATTTATAGGCAAGTTACGCTCAATAATCAAGAAACGATGGTGTTAAGCAATCTTTAATTAACACCTGCAATTACTGTTTTCAAAACCAGTGTCAAAAATAATCACAAAATACTTTTATTTTCTTCTTTAAGATTTTTTTTTGTATAAGCTTAAAAATCCTTTTATTGTACATGTGGTTTCTATTTTTATTTGATGCAAGACTGCTGTTCATAATGATTTATTGGTAAGATTTTTGTGTAAACAACTGTTTGGTGAACCAAATAAATAAATTTCTGGTATATTCTTGTCTATAACTGACTTTTTTTTTATATATACTTAATAAAACAGGAGAGACAAAATGTATGTATTGAAATTAAACGTACTATCAATTAATAGTAATATTTTGGCGGTGTTACAAATAATGATAAAGTATGTTCCGATGATTTTTGAATTTATGGTCTGTTGATTTTGGCGCGAATCACGCAAAAACTACTGGTCAGAAAAATCCTTGAATATTTGATATAACAATTCTGATATATAGGATTATTTCTATCATGAACTATATATTGCACTAAAAAGTGAAGATAGAGATCTCGTAGAACTAGTTATTATTAATATAATACTGAATAAGTTTTGAATGCGCTACTCCATAAAATAATAGGTCATTTTGAACAATATTTTTACAGTTATCGAGAAAAATGTCAAGTGAAAATATTTTTGTTTATTATAATTCAATAGTATACTTAAACTTTTGTAAATTTGATTGCCTAGAAAACATATGTAGAAGGAGCAATAAACTCTATAATTAATTAAAAAATATTCCATACACAAATTTTCGTAAATAATCATGGTTTATATTATTTAACACTTTAACACATCAGCCTAAAACACATTTTCTAACCAAAAATTTGCAATTGATTCGCGGCAATAAGTTTTCAAACTTTTTTAAGGGCACGCACACATAGATATAGTATTGATAATGATTGACCACTAAATAGTTCAGCTTTAACGAACGTAATTATTGATTTATAAAATGTGAACTAACCGGTACATTTTGTCGGACAGTGATGTTCTCGTGCGATTCTTAGTAAATAACGCGAAGAGATGCGGCAACCACACTATAAAACAGTCTATATATACGAGACGACACTGTGAAATTATTTATAGTGTGCGGTGCGTATGTTTTTTTGGCGCCAAACGGTAAACGACTGAAGAGCAAAGACAGTCCGCCGTACAGACTCTTGGTGTAGAATGGTAGGGCGTGAGATATGATTGTCTATGATAATATTGTTTAGCAAATTAATAACTTTTAGAGTTTCATCTGAATTAAAATATGAAATCCACAAAGAACTATGTGACGCTAACAAGGATAATATTTTAATTATCTTTTTTTTCATAACTCAATTTTTGTAGACAAAAGAAGCGTCAAATCTATTTTGTATGTTAATTTTGTTAGGTTTGTTATTCTAAAATGGAGGTTAGGGTTGAAAAACGACGAAAATCATCGACACTAATTTTATGAGTCATCTTATCATCATGTCAGCTCATATATGTCCCACTGCTGGGCTCGAGCCTACTCCATAATGAGAGGGCAACTGAACCACTACACCACGCTGATCAGACGCGTTGGTATAATGTTTTGTTTCGAATTTTCCTTCTGTTGCATAGATGTTAAATGCGTTTTATATCCCTTAGTCGTCTCGTACCATCACCCACGGCTATGATACGGGGTGGTGAATTGTATTCTTACTCCGTCACCACACGGAAAGTGTTATGAGTATCTGAAAATAAATTGAAGTTGTAATATTCTTCTGACATTGATTCGTTTGTTGATCGTCGTTAATGGAGGCCTCATTTATTATTCTCCTTCGAACTTTTTTTTGTACAACTCTTAGTTGTGGGGTTTTTCATGACGTTCCCTCACCGTTATAAGCATTATTTTTACGATTTAATATAAACATACAGGAGACCATTCTATTGTGGTAGGACCACGCTGTGGACAGTTCTCTGTCTACAGCCGCGGGCCGGTCCGTCCGGGGTAGTACCACACTCTCGCAGAAGATCGACGTCTGAGTAATAGCAATGTGCTATTGCGCTTCGTTCGGTGAGCGAGAGAGCCGGAAGCCTAACTGGGGTGGGTTCAGGGTTGTATTGGTAGGCAGCGGCCTAGCTATACCATTGGCAAAGGTCTATGGGCGGCAGTGACACTTACCATCAGGTGTGCTGTCTGCTCGTTTGCCGCCATAAGCAATAAAAAAAAAAAAAAAAAAAAAAGACCACTGATTAGAAGATCTTCCACTCGGAAATCCTATAAGAGATCTGTAAAACTGTTTGTTTATCTGAGTTTTATTTAGCTGTGTGTAGTAATTTTTAATGAAAACCGATGATCGTAATATTCGAAGGCTCCTAGTTGAAAACCAATTGCAATAAATATTGCATAATTTTATTACGAAGAAAATTAGAAAAACCAAAGAAATTTTATAATTTTAAAGATATATAATCAAAATATAAATAATGTAATTAAATAAAAATATATGTTACCATTCCCGACTAGAAAAAAAGTATGGTTCAACCAGATCATGTATCTGGACCCGATCAGGATAGAATCAGGCATGCCGGATCCGGCAAACCCGATCAGGACCAGGTCTGGTCCTGATCAGGATAGCCTGATGTGAAATAACATCAAGTATGGTAAGGCATACCGGATCAGGACCAGATCAGGACCAAATAAGGATAGCCTGATGTGAAATATCATTAAGTATGGTAAGGCATATCGGATCAGGACCAGGTCAGGACCAAATAAGGATAGCCTGATGTGTAATATCATCAAGTATGGTAAGGCATACCGGATCAGGACCCGATCAGGACAGAATGAGGCATGCCGGATCCAACAAACCCTATCAGGACCCGGTCTGGTTCTGATCAGGATAGCCTGATGTGAAATAACATCAAGTATGGTAAGGCATACCGGATCAGGACCAGATCAGGACCAAATAAGGATAGCCTGATGTGAAATATCATCAAGTATATAGTAAGGCTTGTAGTATATCAGAACCAGAAACAGTTTTCGTAACACAAAAAAAATATCAATCAAAATTCAAAAAAGTGACATGATTGTCATATTTATGCCACGGCGAAATTGTATTTGCATCAGAGGAGATTAATCTGAAATCTTTAATTAATCATATGTATTTAATAATAATAATAATGTTTAATTAATAATATAAAAATAATTTATATTTAAAGTAAAAAACAAAAAGAAATAATATATATATATATAAATGTACCTAACATTTGAAAACATAGATAGATAGAAATATTATATTGTAACAACCATTCTAACATTTAATGTTTTGGGTCATAATAAATAGATGGCGTTAGTAAAATGACGTCATTATTTGAATCGCGGTGTTAAGATTCTCCGAAGCGTAATGAGATGGCAAATATTAAATTACTTGTTATCGAATCAGATTAAAACAGATCGATCAGGTCATGAATGAGAAATTCAGGCGACAGTTGCAGTCGTTAGCATCTGGTGGTTGCGCCATAATCGGCACGGCTCACTGGGACTCTCTATGATAAGAATATAGCACTGCATTCGGTGCCTACGTCATATATTTATTTATATTTTTACCTATTAAACATGTTCTTTAAACTTTAAGATATTCATGTTTTTTAAAAGGACCGGACTGGGCATACTCGTTTTGGATCAGGCAAGATATATAACGCAGATGATTGATTTGGTTCCGATCAGTAAAATTTCATCCGGACCCGATCAGGAACGCCTGATCTGGACCCGATCAGGAACGCCTGATCTGGACCCGATCAGGAACGCCTGATCGGGACCCGATCAGGAACGCCTGATCTGGACCCGATCAGGAATGCCTGATCTGGACCCGATAAGGTTTTCCTGATCGGGTCCAGATATATCTTCTGCGTTACATACCTTATCTGGTCCAGATCGGGCATGCCCGGTCCGGTCCTGCTAAGGAAGACGAAAAAATTTCTAGTCGGGTTATTGCTTGCCACACGGTGTCATATGTGGTGTTTAAGATACACAAGTAGATAGAAATTTCTTTAAGAAACAAACACCGTTGCAGGAGAAGGAAACGAAATTAAACTTTATACCAACTTGTCTGACCAGGGTGGTATATTAGGTCAATTTTCTTTGCACTGTGAGGGTGGCTTGAGTTCTGCAATGGGACATATATGAGCTGAGATGATCTCTCTAGACAAATCTAGACAGAAGAGGACCATCAGAATTAACTATTAGAGTTTAGAATTAAACTTCTAATAGTTAATTCTGATGGTCCTCTTTAGGTAGTAGATTTATGTTCCTTTACTATTTTTATGGTCTAGTCCCACCGCACATTCCCACCATTGTAACTCTTCCTGTAAGCGAGGATCCACAATGATCTGGTAGTCCCGGGAGATGATTTTAATTGACTTGGCACCCGCAACAAATTTAATTACAAAAGGTTAAAGAGGAGGAGTTGGAAAAGATGATTCCACTTCCCTCCTAAGCAAAGCGGCAGACAGGAAAACAAAATTGACTAGTCAGCCAAGTCACTTACCCTTATCTGAATTAATTTATACAGGTAACTATTTTGTGATTTAGACTGATGATTAATAAATAATTAGTAAAAAAACTTGCGGAACCCAACATTCAGTAGTTATTAAAAGATTTTATTTCATTAAAGTTAATTACATGAACTTGAATTCAGCTTCCCATCGAGTGGGAATGTTTTGGAGGCGACATGAATGGTTTAAAACCGGACATTATATCACTGTATTTATATTTGTTATGCATAATGTTGACCGTGACTTCGTTTGAGTGAACCTTTTAAACAAATATGTTTTTGTTGTTTATATTATAATTATTCCGTAAATAATAAACTAGCTATGTGGTAGCGGCTACGAATACTACCAAACGTTACTTAGCTCGTGAATGTCGTAAAAGACGACTTATAATGACCTAGGCTAACTCCACCTGATGCCGTTTGGTCAGCAATTACATTCCCGAGGAGGGTTGACGTCAGGCAGGCGGCCGGTCATAAAACTATTGCCAATAACTTCTACAATATGTACTGTAAAATAAGAGTACATATTGTATCGACTCCAAGTAATTGGGATAAGAGTAGGAGAATGATGATTATAATTATTCCGTATAACTAAATATTATTTATTAAACTAACGTTTTAACAAGCAATAGGATGGAAGCTATTTCTTTAGGTATAAAGTTTCCTCTTGATACGGCTAATTGGCTTAATTTTCATCTTTATACACCTACTTCCTACTATTAAGTAAGGGTTATCCATAATAAAAGAAATGACTTAATAAGTACTACTTAATAGGTACTAACTATGATTAGTTAGATAGATAGTTTTCTTTTTATTGCTTATGATGGCAAAAGAGCAAGCAGCACATAAGTAATAAGTGTATTCATAGACCTTTACAATATCAAGAGCGCAACTAGCCCGCTGCCTACCAACCGTAACCCAGAAAGTGATTTGTCAACTTTTTTGCTTATCGAACGAAGGGCAACAACATATTGCCATTGTGACATCAATTTTCGGCGAAAGTATAGAAGGTACAACCCCGGACGGACGAAAGATGACGAAGACGACAGAAAACTGTCAACGGTGTGGCCCTAACACTACAATATCCATATCTCGTCGAAAAAACTGATGATGAATAAAAAAAAAATACATTATGCGGTAAAATAGTTTCCTCAAGGTTTTACCTGCAAGCACAATTGAATCACTCCATGGTTGGATGGGTTTGCGTTTGAAAACATTCAGTTATCGGTGTCCATGTCATATATACTTACAATATTTAGAAGAAATTCTCACTAGAATATTTATATGTCAAGGGCGGTAACAGTCTCCACCGATGACAAAGATCGGGTACCGGTGGCCCGCTCGCACGGCGAAAGGAGGTGTTTGCAGGGTGGGTCTATGGGGTTGCGCGCCGCCTCTTCCATCACCCCGGACCGATTTGGCGGGGCGCGACCACGTCAATAGTGCACCGCAAAAAAAAAAGAAAAGGGCGGTAACAGTCTGCGTTTCAACAAGGTCACATATATCCAGCCTGTTAATAATGGATAAGGCAAGAGCAGCTTAAATAGACAATTAGCAATATTAATATCATCATGATCATTCTCCTGCTCTTGTCCCAATTACTTGGGGTCGATGCAATATGTACGAGTACCTACATATTACAAAAGTTATTGGCAATAGTTTTATGACCGGCCGCCTACCTGACGTCAACTCTTCTTGGGAATGTAATTGTTGACCAAACGGCATCAGGTGGAGTTGGTCCAGGTCTATAAAAAACTCTTAGTTGACTTTTACGACATTTACGAGCAAAGTAAGAGTTGGTAGTATTCGTAGCCGCTACCACACAGCAATTGGCAATATTAACATAAGAAATTAAAATGTGAATTTCTTGTTATTGAGTTATAGAAATTTATCTAGTTTATTGAACAAATATTTGTTGGAAGTGATCCAGAGGTATATAGCAAAGACAGTTTCTGGCACTATGATGTAACGGTGGCACAAATTCGCTAGGCCAAACGTGACTGAATAAATTTGCAATGTTTTTGTTTAATCCAATTCTAAGTACATATTTTGATTACAGTTATAATAGGACGTATTTATACTGAGTCGCCTGTTCAGGGAGAGGTTTAAAAATAATAGGGGATTTTAAAACTATTATGGTGAATAAAATTTTTGACTGCACAGATGGCGTTAGTGGTTAAGATAACCGGCCTACCGTGCCAATTCCGTGGGTTCGATGCCCATGCAGGACAATACTTTGTGCGATCTATAAAGTGTTGTTCTGCGTCTGAGTGTAATTTGTCTGCGTTGATTGCATGTTTGTAAAGTCCCCCGCTATACAAGGATTATTTCCAGAGGGCAGGGTGGTGTCATTAAAAAAAAATTGATCTAGTCACATACTACGTCATCGATTGGTTAAAAATTATATAAATTGGGTCACTTTGTATGGGTACATAACCTTAACTACTATATAATAACTTATTCTATAAGAAAACCCGTATAGTGGTGTTCATTTTCGTCGATCTAATGGCGATGGGATAGCCTGCCAAAAAAAAATTGTGTCATCACTTTCGTCATTATTATTCATAATCATTTTTGTCTCCTTTTGTCACCTTTGATCCCTCAGCCAATTTTTGCAACTGTCATGGGAAGGTTTGACTGACAAAAGGGGGAGTGATTACATTATCACTACACCGTGCCAGTTATGGTTTCGATGCCCGCGCAGAACAATACTTTGTGTGATTCACCAATTGTTGTCTAGATGTAATTTGTTCTCGTTAATTATATGTTACAAAGGAGAAACAATAAACACGGATTAATTCTTTAGTATAGAGCGTTGACTTTAACAGTCAGGGAGGGTGAGACCCTTCTCTTGCCCCGGACGGATTGGACGGGGTATGACTATACTATATCCTATCCCAAAAAAGGAGGAGGTGAGACAACTTAACCCATCATGACAGGGAGAATCATTATTCACTTGGCTGCGTCCATAAGATCACTAAAGCATGATTTCTTATTTGCAAATGTAACAAAACATACTTGGATTAAGTTGGGCTGATATTAATCCCTTTGTAAACCAGGATGCTTACTCAGAGAGAAATAGGTGAATATGATTGAGATCGGTGACTATATATGTAACTGTCTTGGAAATATGAAGAACACTGTCTTTGATCGTTAAGTATTTATGAACCTTTTATAATATTATCTCTATATTGTAAAACAACAAAAACAACCAAACCATTTAAAACACCTAAAAACATTTCAAATTACATATTTTCAGATTAAAAAGGTTTTAATTGAGTATACACATACATACATATCATCACGCCATATCCCTTGCAGGGTAGGCAGAGAGAACAGAGTGCTAGAGAACTCTATCCTTGCATACTTCACTCGCTTCCTCAACATTCATAATTCTCTTCATACACGCTCGCCGGTTTCGGAGACTCTTGCACCTTCCTTCAGTACGTGATCAATCTGGTCTAGGTAGGTTAGTCTCGGTCTCCCCCGGTACCTACATCCTTCCACTTTCACATTGTATATCTTCTTAACCAGATAATTGAGTATATGAGTTATAAAATGACGACGCTGTTGCAAATAAGACTTGTTATAAGTTTTCATATTTTGTTTATTCAATTGTTGCTGAATTGATCAACAGGGGGCGATATAATCGCGTAGGTGTTGTAAGTTTAATCCATAAGCAAATTGATAGCTTGCTCTAATGGCTTGCTCTAGCGTTATCAATAAAATTATTCATTTTAGACAAAATATATCATTAATAGTGGAAGTATTATTATGTATTGATAATCTACAATTGTACATCATTAAAAATGATAACTTTCTCCCTTAAATCATTGTCGTAAGCGGTATTTAGTTTATGTTTAATAATATATTCGTGTAATTGCACGGTAACGTCTTGAAGTTTATATTCATTGTGCTGTGGGCTCGCCCATAACATTATTTATCCTATGGCCAAGGCTACTGCAGTCATCTTGGAACGATAGGTTATTGCCCATATTAAACAACTTGACCGTTATTAGAAGCTTATTATATTGAGATAGGCACTTCCGTTTTCCGTTGTATTTTATCTCTCTTTCTTCCATATACGTCTGTCCCTTTCGCACATCCCCACTTTCGCCAGGTAGCAGGGGGCGCTGTTGAGCTGCGAGCTCAAGGCGCCATGTTTTATCATTGGCTTGAAGTTTTTCGTTGAAACAACTTGTGCTCCTTGGAGTATTAGCACGTAAGTTGCATAAATAATATATTGTTCTTTCTTCTTCCTTTGTGTATTAACGGTTTTACCGTTCCATGTTTAAAATTTTATTCTATATAATTAGTTTATTAGAAATTTCGTATTAAGAAATACGTTGAAAATAACTTCATTTTATAATATTGTTGTATACCGTACCCTTAAAATGGATACGGAAGTTGGGAACACTTTTAATGTTCCTATTGCCGGTACTTCAGGGCTTAATCGGCAAGACCGAAATGTGTATAGTAGCAGCGAGTCGAATTCGTCTACGTCATCCAGTTATTCGGAATCTTCGCAAGATTCCAATAAAATAAAACAAAGACGTCGTCGTCGCCGTCGCAATAAGAAACAAAAGAACGAACGTAGTCGGTTAGAAGAATTAGCGAAAGATGTTGCCGATTTAAAAAGGAATATTATAAATGTCGAAAATCGCAAGTACACTCAATACGACGATTCCTATTTGTCTGACATTAGTCGTGACCTTAACGAAGGTTGTTACAACAATGTAAATGTACCGTCACCTAGTGATGTAGATAACGATCTATTTTCAAAATTTACATATGAAACTAAACTCAAAGATCCTGTTGTACCTTCTACACCTCGGGAGTATTTAAAAATTTTGAATGAAATACAACGTTTTGATAGTAGTTCTTGGTCTGACGTCCGTTATGCCGATACTCAAAAACATTATAACCATACGCCTGGATTTGTAGAGTTGGAAGTAAACGAGGAGGTAAAAGCATACGACAATACACGCCATTTGATTTATTCGGATAAATCGTATGCTGCTATAACATACGGTATTTTAAAACAAAAAGAAGTTTTTCGTAATAGTTTACGTAATTTATTAAACTGGTCAAAATCGGCAAATGCGTCACTCACTGACCTAAATGAAAAGATAGATGAAATATTTGTTAAGGGCGATTTTCATAAGGTATCGACGGATTTACTCCAAATGGCCTGCGGTCACAGAGCCGAAGTAATAGAAATGAGGAGGCACACTATACTCAAATCCGTTCGAGATCCACTCGTAAAAAGTGCACTACACAAAATTCCACCTTCTAATAGTCATCTTTTTAACGAGAGTGCCTTGGCTACTACCTTGGAAAAATTTGGCGGAGTAAGGAAGTCCTTTTGGCCATCCAAGCCGCCTGGTGGTAATGCTTCACGAGCAAAACATAATACGATACGGCGTCCCTCGCAGGGGTACGCCTGTCGTAACGTACCATCGCATGGTACCTATTCTGGCTGTGAATCTGTATTTAGAAATCACACGCAAGATCATCGAAAGCCCTCGCAGGGCGTACATTATTCATACCAATACCCTGCGCAGGGGCCTGGTACTGAACACCGCAATTATCATAACCGAGGTAATTCCTTTCGATCCCGTGGATCTAATACAAAATACTTTAATCAAAGAGGCCAGAAACGTGGGCATTCACCCGTTCAAAATACGGGCAATAAAAGACACAGGCAATGACTCGCAGTTTCAAGCAGGGCGATTAGCACAATTTGCCAATCGCTGGAGGAGACTGGGAGCTCCAGATATTGTTTTAAAAATAATAACAGGGTATCGCATACCCTTCAGTCAAAAGCCACCGCTAAAATTTCCAAATTACAATACGGATTACCATCGTACTGTGGAATCAATAGAAATGTCAAAAATTATTTGTCAAATGAGGGAACAAGGAGTATTAGAGAGAGTAGACCTATCTCGGAGCTTCATCTCGCCTCTCTTCCTAGTTCCGAAAAACGATACGACATATCGTCCCATATTCAACCTGAAATCTCTGAATCGATTCATAATCACAGATCGTTTTCGTTTAATCAATATGCATCGCATACCAGATTTCCTTCAACCTCGAGATTGGATGTGCAAAGCAGATCTGTCACAGGCTTACTTCAATGTTCCGATCCATCAATCACACAGACGATTCCTCCGTCTTATTTACAAGGAAGAACTACTGCAAATGACATGCCTTCCTTTCGGACTAAGCACGGCTCCCAAAACATTTTCATACCTTACGAATTGGGTGGCCCAAGTCCTGCGCGAAAGAGGTCTGAGAATCATCGTTTACCTAGACGATTTTCTCATTGTAAACCAAGATCAGAGCGCATTAATCAAGGAAGTGGATTTGCTGGTGTGCATTCTCGAATACCTGGGTTTTCAAATGAATTACGACAAATCCATCCTTACCCCACAGAAGCATATAACCTTCTTGGGAGTAAACTGGAACCCATGGTTGAATCAAAAATGCCTACCGGTGGAAAAAACTATTTCTGTCGCAAAAAAGGTATCACAAGTGCTACGATCAGGCAAAGTCACAGTAAAAGAATTACAGAGTCTCGTGGGCCTGTTAACATTCGCCAGTTTTGTCGTACCGAGAGGCAGATTGAATCATCGAGCATCTCTCCGTCTATTGACTTATCTGCCCAAACATTTACTCTCGGCCAAATACACCTTACCCACCAAAGTTCTAGCGGAAATGAGATGGTGGCTTCAGAATTGTCACCTGCCAACCATAATTCATGCACCATCGGCCACATTCTTTTTGACAACCGATGCCTCCGACATAGGTTGGGGCGCGCAGCTGAACAACCAGATGATAGCTGGAAGTTGGAGTCCAGACGAGCGAGCCCTTCACTGCAATATAAAAGAGTTACTGGCCATCCTAAAAGTTCTAGAAGAACACGCCTTGAAAATGGCACGAAGTGCAATCCTAATACAGACCGACAACCGTTCTGTGGTAGCTCATCTTCGAAAAGAGGGAGGGACGAAATCGCAGGTGCTCTTAAATCTGACTCATCAAATTTTATACCTAATGGATCAACATCATATTCAATTCAAGATTTATCACATTCCGGGACGATTCAACAACCACGCGGACTCTCTATCCAGGCACCGCCAACTTCCCGAATGGCATCTTCTCCAGAGTGCCACGGACCCAATCTTCATGAAGATGGGAATACCGGTGATAGACCTATTTGCGTCCAACACTGCTCGAGTAGTAGCGAATTATGCGAGTCTCGACTTAACCGACCACGAGGCGATGTTTCACGATGCCTTCAGCAGACAATGGAACTTCCCTCTCGCATGGGTGTTCCCTACACCTTCACTCATTCCTCGGGTGTTAACGCACATGAATCAAGCAACAGGGATTTACTTAATCGTAGTTCCTCGTTGGGAGAAAGTTTTCTGGAGAGCAGACCTGAAAGCTCGCGCTATCGCAGCCCCACTCACGATATCGAATCTGAAACACTCGCTGATCGACACAACCACGGGATTACCACCACCCAAAATCCAAGAGATGGTTCTGGAGGTTTGGAAATGTGGGGGTGGTCCGAGAAAACCAAATACTGGAACAAAAACCAAATATCTTTACTCAAATCTTCCTGGCGACCTTCCACTTGGAAGACATATAAGGTAGCCTGGACACGTTGGCTTTCATGGAGTAAGCAGCATAAGGTTAACCCAATATCGCCTGAAGGGTCCGATTTAGCCAAATTTTTAGCCGATTTACATTTGGTTTTTAAATTATCTTACAATACTATATTACTCTATAAATCAGTTGTATCTACACTATGCAATGTAGATTTGTCGGGCAAACTAAGTGGAGATGTCTTAGTTAAGCACATACTAAAAGCTATATCACTGAAGAGTCCTAAAATTCCAAAACCACCAGTTTGGGATATTAATGTGTTAACTAGTTTTTTGTGCAATTATCCAGTAGACAGTACAAATATTTTTCAAACAGTTCGACATACGGCTACACTATTAACCTTATGTTCAGGTCGCAGAATTCATGACCTCACCCTGTTAAAAGTAAACAGTGATCATTGCATAATAAATGATGACTTTATTATTTTATGGCCACATTTTGGTTCAAAAACTGACTGTCGAGAGTATAGACAATCTGGATGGAAATTGTTGTCAAACTCGGAAAATCAACACCTGAATCCCGTCTACTGGATTCAACAGACTATAAGAGTTTTAGAGGAAAGGCGTAAGAAATCTGGTTCTTCGAATCTATTCATTAACCTGAGAGGAAAGCCATCCCCAGCTTCCCGCGCTGTTATCGCGGGTTGGATAAAATCTCTTATGAAAGCTGCCGATATTTCGGCAACACCTGGCAGTGTGAGGTCTGCTGTAGCTTCTAGAAGTTGGCTAGATAATTCTGCTCTCGAAGACATTCTAGCTAGAGGCAATTGGAAATCAGCTAAAACGTTTCAAAAGTACTATTGTCGTGAAGTAATGGCGTCTGAGGCTAATACATCAATTCTTAAAATGTTTAACCCTGTTGTCTGATTATGATCCTTATTACTTTAATGACTACAAAATCACTATTTAGTTGTCACTATTTTGTCTGTCTTAACAAATAAATCTCCCAATCGCACCTGTGCATTCTTATTATATTCCTTCATTGTCACATTGGCATACCTATTCACTTTCACCAGGAGATAACAAACACGTCTCAATATAATAAGCTTCTAATAACGGTCAAGTTGTTTAATAGACGCGTTTTACCTGAAATAAAACGCATATTAAACTACTTACCTTATTAGAAGCTTAGTTTTCACGTCTACCTGGTGAATATTTCGACGCAATGATAAAACATGGCGCCTTGAGCTCGCAGCTCAACAGCGCCCCCTGCTACCTGGCGAAAGTGGGGATGTGCGAAAGGGACAGACGTATATGGAAGAAAGAGAGATAAAATACAACGGAAAACGGAAGTGCCTATCTCAATATAATAAGCTTCTAATAAGGTAAGTAGTTTAATATGCGTTTTATTTCAGGTAAAACGCGTCTATTAAATGGACAATAACTTATCGTTAAATGAAATTCAAGTTATTTTATTGTAGAAAAATATCAAACAATCTCACCTTGTAAGCTAGACATTGTAACCAACTTTTTTATGGCTTACGGCGATAATTTAGCCACACCCCATCTAGCCTTTCGGGCTGATAGAAGTACGGTGTAGGTATATATTTCGTCGTGCATCCTTTTTCTGCCCTTTCGGCGGGTTACCGGCAAGTCTACCTGGGCTTCGGCTTTTCTAACACCGGGCTACCCTTTTGGTGACGCACTCCTCTAAGAGACGACTCCGTCGCACCAACGCGGTTGGACTCACTGTAGAGCAGTGGACTATCCCCCATTCGTATAAATATATGAAAAATACCGTATATATCTACATAATAATTTGGAGCGAACGTGCGTTCAACTCTATGGAAAGTCTTAATCTAGTTGTGAAATTTTATTGCGTACCGCAATGCGGGTTAGGGCGTCCCCCGGAGGCGACGCGTACCGACCCGCCCCCGTCGGTACGAACATCGGCAGTTGCGGCGATGGGGGCCGCCACCCATCACGCCTTGCCCAGTTAGGCGAGTCGAGGAGAACGGAGTGCCGGGTGGGCACGTGGAATGTAAGAGGTTGTGTGGAAGGTAAGTTGCACGAGCTGATATCCGTCATGGCGGACAAACAGCTAGACGTGCTCTGTGTAACAGAGACCAAGCGAAGGGGCAGCGACGCCTGCGATCTTCCTGGTGGCGGGATGGCTCTGTGGTCTGGTGTACCACAGAGCGATCGAGCCAGCATGGGGGTAGGAGTGCTGTTGTCCTCTCGCTTGGCCTCAGGTGTGAAGGATTACGGAATGTATGATCCCAGACTTCTCTGGGTCCGTATAAAACTAGGTGTCACCAAGGTATTCATGGTTGTAGCATATGCTCCCGTAGGATCCTCGGTGGCATCAGACCTAGAGAAGTTTTGGGATAATGTTAGGGAAGTTCTGGATATGGCAGAAACCAGTGAACGCGTGATTGTATGCGGAGATTTGAACGGATGGGTGGGGACCAAGCGTCCCGACTATGAGGACGTACTTGGTCCATTTGGTGATAAGAGAGTGAACGACGCAGGTAGGCTCATAGCGGATGTATGCATGGAGAGAAACCTAATTGTGTCAAACACATTTTTCCAACATAAGGACATCCATATGTATACATGGAGAAGGAATGAACAGAAAAGCATAATAGATTTAATTTTGGTAGACAGTCGCCTCCGAAGCAAAATATTGGACGCAAGAGCCTACAGGGGCCCCACAGTCGACACGGACCACTATCTCGTTATTGCGAGATTTAGTGGTCTGTTCAGAAAGTGGAGGCACTGGCGAGAGCGTGTCCACTTCGGAGGGCTTGAAAGAATAAAGGTTGAAAGGTTGCAAGAAGAGTGTGTAAGAGAAAAGTATGCAGAGGGTGTCCGAGAACGGCTGACGATGGCAAGCCAGCCGCAATCGGACATTGAAGAATGCTGGAGAGTATTGAAAGAGAGTATGGTAGATACAGCGAAAGAAGTATGTGGAAGTTCAAAGAAGCATAGAAAAACAAATGGTGATGCATGGTGGGATGCGGAAGTGGCAGCTTCCGTAGAGCAAAAGAAGAAAGCGTGGCTGGACTATGTCTCTTCTTTGAATCTGAATGACAGTATGACTGAACAGAAGAAAGAAATATATCGGCAATGTAAGAATGACACCAAGGCCTTAGTGAAAGAGAAACGTGATAGAGCAAGTATGAGTGCAGAAGATAGGCTGACTAAAAACTTCGAGGGTAACACCAAACTCTTTTGGAGGGAGGTGAAGAAGTCTCGGGGTGGTTGGTCAGCCTTCAGAATGAATAAAATAAGGTCTAAAGGTGGAGACATTCTTACACAAACACAAGACGTGTTAAGCCGATGGAGTGAATATTTTGGCGATATGTATGCGGATGCTACGGTTGGCGCCGGTGTTGGATGTGGTTTAGTAGATCAACATTCGACAACGGCGTCCTCCGATGGCATCAGTATGGATGAAGTTGAATGGGCGATAAGAAGTTTGAAAAATGGTAAGGCAGCGGGCATTGATATGGTGTCTGCCGAGATGATCAAGCTCGGTGGCTCTTGTGTCTGGGAGGCGTTCCTGTTGCTCCTCAATTTATGTTGGAGCTCGGGAATGGTTCCCAGGGACTGGAATAGCGCAGTCATCGTGCCTTTGTTTAAAAACAAGGGTTCACGTTATGACTGCGCAAATTACAGAGCCATAAGCTTGACCAGTTTGGCAGCAAAAGTGTATGGAAAAGTTATTGAAAGGAGAATGAGGATGGTGTCCGATGGTTTACTGTGTGAGACACAAGGAGGTTTCAGGAGTGGAAGGGGATGCATGGATCAAGTGTTCTCTCTGCGCAACATTGTGGAGAAGCATCTGGCTCTAGGTCAGAGGGTTTTCTGCAGTTTTGTGGATCTGGAGAGAGCATTTGACACGGTTGTACGAAAGGAACTTTGGGACATTTTACCGGAGTATGGTATTAACGGTAAACTGCTACAGGCTGTGCAGTCCAGTTACATGGGCTGTAAAGCCTGTGTGCGGCTGGATGATGGAATGTCGCCTTGGTTTGACGTCAATATCGGCGTTAAGCAGGGGTGCGTTCTGTCAGCCAGGCTGTTTATCATATATCTGGATAAATGTCTCCAAAGGTTGAACGATATGAATGTGGGAGTCCAGATAGGCGACTCAGTGGTCACTGCTCTGCTTTATGCAGATGATGCAGTCCTGCTGGCACAGTCAGCGACTGACCTGCAGACCCTAGTCGACACAATGACAGAAGATTGTAAGAAAAGGGGTCTACGCGTGAATGTGAGCAAAACCAAAATAATGGTCTTTGAAAGAGATATAACCAGAACAGATGTAAGAGTAACAATAGGTAATGATGTACTAGAGCAAGTGGATGAATTTGTATATCTTGGATGTGGATTTAGCCGAGATGGAAGGTACACCACTGATATAGAGCGAAGAGTGAATGCGGGAAATAGAGTGAACGGAGCGTTGGGGCAACTTTTCGGCAGCCACCACCTCAGCCAGAAGGCACGTGTAGCAATACATAACGCAGTGCTTGTCCCAACATTGCTGTATGGAAGCGAGAGTTGGGTATGCAGAAAAGAGTATGATAGTAAAATTAATGCGGTCGAAATGCGATCTCTGCGGAAAATCTGTGGAGTTAGGCTGACCGACCGCATTCGTAACGACGACGTAAGAGAGCGAGTAGGTATGAAAGAGAGTATTGGTGTAAAGATGCGAAAGGGAATGCTCCGATGGTTCGGACATGTGGAAAGAATGCCGAACGAACGCCTGGTTAAGAAGATATACAATGCGAAAGTGGAAGGATGTAGGTACCGAGGGAGACCGAGACTAACCTACCTAGACCAGATCGGTCATGTACTGAAGGAAGGTGGAGTCAAGAGTCTCCGAAACCGGCGAGCGTGTATGAAGAGAATTATGAATGTTGAGGAAGCGAGTGAAGTATGCAGAGATAGAGTTCTCTGGCACTCTGTTCTCTCTGCCTACCCTGCAAGGGATATGGCGTGATGATATGTATGTATGTATGTAAATTTTATGTTTTTTTATTATTTTCTTAGAAATTTGGACAATCGAATTCTGAGTATGAATTCAAAGTAAGTAAGCTTGTTATTGTAGATACATTATAATAGGTACATATACTTAATATTAGAACATTTTGTATTTATTTGTCTTCAGGGACGGATCCTTACGTGAGGACGGCACCTCGAGGACGAGACTTAGGTCGAGTTGCTGGATGTCGTAGGTACTCGTGAGGGTAATCCGCCGGGCAGAAAACCGAAGACAAGGACTAGGTACCGGTGCCCCGCTCATACGGCGTTGATAGGTACTTGTAGGGCCGCTCAATGGGCTCGCGCAGCGTTCCCTCTGTCGTCCTGGGCCGATCGAATGGGGTATGACCAGATCGTAGGCCACCGCCAAAAAAGTGGCTAATCCTAAATAATGTATTTATACGGTATGTATTTATTCCTTCTGTGATACAGTCTGATTAGTTATAAAAGTTATTAGGTTATAATCTCAAAGATAAATTAAAGAAATCATGAGTAAAATTACAAATACTATTACAATGCAAGTATCATCATCATTTCAGCTCATATATGTCCCATTGTTGGGTTCGAGCCTCCTCCATAATGGGAGGGAAATAGATTTACTATACCACGCTGGTCAGGCGTGTTGGTATAGGGCTTTGTTCTGAGTTTTCCTTCTCTTACGTAGATGTTATATGCGTTTTATATCACTTAGTCGTCTCGTACGAGCACCCACGGGTAAGATGGTGGTGAATTGTATTCTTACTCCGTCACCACACGGAAAATGCAAGTATAGAGTACCCATATATATAATGATAAAAAACTTTAATTTTGAAACTCTATGCTGTACAAATTGCTTTTCTGTAACAGTAAATTGTCAAAATGTATTTTTAATATAAATTATTAACAAAATAAATAAGTATATTATGTAAACATTTAAAAAATAATTGAAAATATGGTATATATTTCGTTATTAGTTAATCAAAATGTTCAAATAAACAATATTAAATATACTTACGTAAAGTAATGGCAAAATCTTTATCATGTATAGACGGGTGTTGTGCGTCACTAAAGTCACCTTTAGGGGCGAAGGGACAAAAGATAATCAATATACTTTTCTATGGAGTTATATCGGCATTAGTTATATTAGCCGTATATATTTATATCGACCGGATGAATCGGTGCCCAACATGTCATAGAAGAGACTGTCTTCGAAGTTCGAACACCCAATCCACAAGGAATCAGTGAATCTTGAAAACTGTATGCATCACAAATAATGATCAAATTACATAATTGTAAATATTTTTATCCATGAAAAACAATTATTTATAACCATGTAAAATTGTAACAGCGTGTTTATTATTATTAATAGTGGCAGGACCACGCTGTTGACAGTTTTCTGTCTACAGCCGCGGGCCGGTCCGTCCAGGGTAGTACCACATTCTCGCAAAAGATCGACGTCTGAGTAATAGCAATGTGCTATTGCGCTTCATTCGGTGAAGGAGAGAGCCGGAAACCCAACTGGGTGGGTTTGGGGATTTCATTGGTAGGCAGCATCCTAAGTATCCCTTGGTATTGCAAAGGTCCATGGGCGGCAGTGACACTTACCATTGGGTGTGCTGCTTGCTCGGTTGTCACCACAAGCAATAAAAAAAAAATATCCCGTTTCAAAAACATTTTATTTACCAAACATGGGTTTTAAATTGAGTCGCTTTCATTCTCAGCATACGATATATCTAGAAATATAATAATTAAATTTTCATTTATTTCGAAATACGATGGAAAAACCAATGTAAGTACTAAAATAGATCTTATACCTTTCTGTTTATTTAATGTGATAATTAAAGTAATTATTTATTTAATATGGCAATTAATGCGCTATTGTTTACCATGATAATTGGGGTTTTATCCCTAAATATATAAAAACTGTAGTCTAAGTTAAAATAAATATATCATGTACTGCGCTGTATTTATTTGACATCTTTTTTTCTTACTGTTAAATCAGGATCCACTAATGAAATATTCTGGTTTTAAGATTAAATTTCCCCACTTTAGTTTTCAACAATAGATAGAGCAATTACAGAGGAAGATTATATGCACAATACATGCATATTGTATTGCTGTGTGGTAGCGGCTACGAATACTATCAACCCTTAGTTTTCTCGTGGATGTCGTAAAAGACGACTACGAGCTATATAAAAATACAGCTGTACTTAACTGAAATTGAGGAACATTTTATCGGTTACTTAACCGTCGAAAAAACCACGAAGGCTAAGATGAAGCTCATGAATTGAATGCGGAGAAGATTTTCAAAATAACATACATACATACATACATAGCCTCACGCCTGTTTCCCAGAGGGGTAGGCAGAGACTACGGATTGCCACAAACCACGATCCTGGCATACTTCCATCGCTTCATTCACACTCATAATAGTCTTCATGCATGCTCTACGATTACGCATACTCTTAATAAGATTATTTTCAAGATAAACTATTTTTATGTCATTGTCGACAATTTGCGCACAAGCTGCCATCCTAGGTTTGAGGCAGTTAAACAGCATATTTGGTTTCATGTATAATATAACAACTTTGTGAACTTCTAAAGCAATGCAGCGATTTACATATATCTATGACAGTAGGAAAATCACTTATGTGTGATGTCAATCGTGCCGTGTTGTGACGGAGTAAGAATACAATTCACCACCCCATATCCCGTGACCATACCCGTGGGTGATCGTACGAGACGACTAAGGGATATAAAATGCATACAATATCTATGCGAGAGAAGGAAAACTCGAAACAAAACCCTATACCAACACGTCTGACCAGATAAAAAATACTGAAGTTCACTCTCTATTCAAATAGTCCTGAGAATTATTTTCACCAGTCACCACACCTGTTACAGTTGCGTCTGCTGAAAGGAGTTTTTCGAGGCTTAAAATTATTAAAACATATTTGTGGAATTCGATGATACAACGAATGTTTGGTTAAGAAGATATAAAAATTGGAAGGATGTAGGTACCGGGGGAGATCGAGACTAACCTATCTAGACCAGATCGGTCATGTACTGAAGGAAGGTGGAGTCAAGAGTCGCCGAAACCGGCGAGCGTGTATGAAGAGAATTATGAATGTTGAGGAAGCGAGTGAAGTATGCAAGGATAGAGTTCTCTGGCACTCTGTTCTCTCTGCCTACCCTGCAAAGGACATGGCGTGATGATATGTATGTATGTATGTATGATGATACAAGATCGGCTCTCAGCTCTTGCTATTCCTTCAATCGAACATGATGTAGCTCATTCGTTAGATTATTGTGCTTTAATTAAAGATTTTAATCTTAGGAATAGCCACAAATATCAATTTATCATCTCTATAGTTGCTAATTTTGTAAATTTTGCAATGTAAAATATTTTAAAGCTCAAACTTTATTTGTATAAATTTAGAATTTTTCGTCAAACATGACAAATAGGTAGGTACCTAAATCAAACAACTAGACCCACTTGTGCATCACATAATTTTCACGAAAGACAAAGAACCTCGCAAAGACCTGCTGCCCGTAGTCTCGCAATGTGTAAGGCCGCCACTTCGCACCCATACTCAGAACAAACACTTGTAGATCAAACAATAAATTATTCTACGTGGGAATCGAACCTATAAAACTCTGCAAGAGAGGTTGGTGCTTAGACCACTCCACCATTTATGCAGTCAGAGGCTAGATATATGCTGATATAAAAATATTTTCTATCTCTTATACCACTCTAGGCTGACCTGATTGGTAGGTATAAAAATTTCATTGGGATCCTATAAGAGGCCGTGGGTAATTCGTCCGGGAATTTGTCTGTCACCCATTTACGCCCACATAAATGTTGACCTCGTGCGACCGACACCTCGACAAGTCTGTCGTTTATTGTCAGGATATCCTTAGGGGATGGTAATCGCAATAGACACGCCATGGGACCACCAAGGTAATGGAATCGGTAGTGGTGGTGAACTCAATTGTAATGGGAAGACAATGTGAAAGGAAAAGAGCATGCCACAAAAAATGGTTTACATTTCGTGTATCCTATCCTATCCTATCCTTGCAGCGATGTTAACTCGCCTTACATTATTTAGTTGTCTCTCAACATAGCCAACAGAAAGAAATAGTGAAGAGTTATATTCTTAATTAAGCAGCGGCCTTCTTATGCCCCTAGTATTGCAAAAGAGCGGCAGTATCTATCAGATTTGCTGCTCACTCGTTTGCCACTATAAGCTATAAAAAAAGTAACAACACTAATAAATAAAAATCTTAAATATATTTATAAAGAACGCCCGTGGGAAATTATAAGTTTATTAACTTATAGTATAAACTCTCAACCACTTGGTGAGCAACGACGCACGCAGAATGTTGGCCTTGCACCTAGCCATTGAACTTGAGTAATGGCAGACGCATCAAGACGGGTTTCTTAATATGAATTCGTTTATTTTCGATTATAATTGCGACGTTCCTCGATTAGTTCAGTTTTCGAATGCCATAACATATGCATAAAATTGTATAGTATTTCTTAATAAAAAAAATGATTAAAAAATCAAAAAACCCAACTGCGTAAAAAGTGAACCAAATTACGTACACAATAAAAAAAACTGAAAAGAAAAAAACAAGCACTTAGATGTCCGGTGGTCTAGAATTCTATAATATATTATTGAATGAATACTATTGCAGAAAATAATATATATTTTAATAATGGAAGACAACAACTGAACAGTCGGGATCCATTATTCGACAGCAAATCTAATTTTCAATGGATCCCGACTGTTCAGTTGTTATGTTCCATTATTAAAATATATATTATTTTCTGCAATAGTATTCATTCAATAATATATTATAGAATTCTAGACCACCGGACATCTAAGTGCTTGTTTTTTCTTTTCAGTTTTTTTTATTGTGTACGTAATTTGGTTCACTTTTTACGCAGTTGGGTTTTTTGATTTTGTTTAATTATTTTTTTTATTTCATACTTTTTAGTTATGAATACTTAGGTGGCTATAGTTATTTTATTTATTAATAAGTAGGTATCTATCAATATATAGTTTTTCGACTGAAGTTGAGTACTAAATCGTTAGAAGTTGAAGATGGGCGACCGCGTCAGACATTAGATACTTTAGGCAGTCCAATATACCTACTAGATACTTTAGTACATTTCCTTCCACATTCACACGCACAGTCATACGATTGTTTTGTCTTTTGATCGTAAATTTCTACTGTCTAAAGACCTGTATGTGAAAAAGGTTGTTACGAAACTTTAAATCAATGAAAAAAAAAATCCTAAACGGTCAGTCGAATCGAAAAATGTTGAGAGAAAACTAAAAATGATTTTTAAATACCTATTCAACGATACCCCACTTGATATAGTTTGTTGACTTTAATTTTTTTCATTTTCACAATATGGCGTCCAGTAGTCGCCATTTTGAATTTTCACTAACGTCATGTCTTTAGTGACACTCGCCGGATTAAGAGGAATGGATTGACGTGTGAATCATACAAATCGGCCCAGGCGTTCGGTCTATATAGTGCTTTAAAGGAACATACAAATATACATACATACATAGACTGTTAAACACGATACCACTCCTTTGCGTTGCGCAGTCGGGTAAAAATGGACCTAATTTCGCCATAGATCCCCATTATTGTTGTACTAAATATAATAAATAAAAACATATTCAAATTTAAACCATAAATAATCCGAGAAGCGCCTCTAACCGACTCGAAATTCATGAATCTAAACAAGTACCAAAGAGGATATTTCTTTTGTGGTTTTTTTAGTACATAATGAACCACTGCAGTGTATAATCCAATTTTACAATAGGGATGATTTTGTTTCATCCTATATACCAATCTAAGGTGAACTTATGATTAACTTATGGTTAGCCATAAGTTCGCGCTTTTATCTTCCGGGGAGAGAAATTGACCGTATATAAGCACAGTGGTCTGATGGTTTTGGTGCAGGTCTTTATATCGACTTTTCCTTCTCTTTTATCGATATTTACTACACAACGTATTTCTTAGAAGTTGTCTTTATGACACCTATGGAAAAGATAGAAGGTGGTGAATTGTATACTTACTCGATCAGGATAGGAAATGAGATGCATATATTCACCTAATCTATGTTCCACGGTAGTCGAAGGGGTTGACATAGGATTTTATTCAATTTTCATTATTTTGCAGCAGCGCATTTAGGTCTCTCAAGCATCTTCAACGATAGCCGCTAGAAAGGAAGCACTGACAAGAAATTTCTTATTACATCTCTAATTATTTATAGAAAGAATTAATTAAAAACTAATATATCTTTATAATTCTTCTGTGCCTGTGTGATCAATCCTCCTAAAGGGTTGGACCGATTTTGATGAAATTTGTGTCTGATTAGGTAGATTCAAGAACTGGACCTACACATCAACAACAACACCTACTGGAAGTGGCCTTCCGATCGATTTAAAGTACTTTTTTATTTTAACTTTTTTATTTTAATTGATTGATTTTAACTGACTAAATATAGACTACGACTCATTATATTCTTAGCCTGCTATTTAGTATTAGCCTTTATTTACTACAAATGATATATGGTCAAATGTTTGTTTATAACGGAAAAAAACTTAATAGATACGTGATAAATTGCGTACAAAATGAACTCTGCCACTTAATTTATACAATCTTTCATTTCTGTCGTTTAATCTGTCTATTTTAATTTATAACATTTTCAAATTATAGCGATTTGCTATTTATATACCATATAATAAAATTAAATATGAAAGTTCAAAAACCTTACATCGAATTAAAAATATTGGAATCAAATGTAATATTTTCAATATTATACAATAAACCTGTTTCTTCTTAGCAATTTGTGTAGTTAAATGGATGAATATTTTATGATGGTATGGTAATTGTATGTCGTATTTCGCGGGTCATTCACACAGTATCACTAGTTTTTTAATATATTTATTTTATTATTTTATTTCTTCCTTGTCGGAACGTAAACATTGATTTTTGGCCTCAATTTGTTGTAAATTTATACATGAAATAAATTTACAACAAATTGATGTCCTGCTAATATAGTCTTGCAGTCATTAACAACTATTTGACCGATAATACATTACATATAATGATTTCTGATGTTTACCCGAGCATTCTTCATTTCAGTCTATCGCCATCTACGCCTGAACGTAGGCCTCCCTCATGTTACGTCACAGAGTGACCGCACTCTGTGCCACTTGCACCCAACGACGGCCAGCAATCTTCACCAGGTCGTCTATCCTTCTAGTTGGGCGTCCGGTACGTGGTCGCCACTCTAGAACCTTACCTCCCCAGCGGTTGTCGGTTCTTCGAGCGATGTAGCCTGCCCATTGGCACTTTAGCGTGCTTACGCGACTATTGCACATTTGAAAACTATTTTTACGGATTCTATCGTGGATTTGATTTTAACTTCCAGACGTTACAAATTTTATTTACAGCGATGAACGCTGTAAATACGTCAGGTCACGGGAGGACTCAATTTTTTTTTAAATTTTTAATGCCTTACGTGTAATTAGCGTAAATATATTCTATTCACAATTTATTTTTTATCCAGTGGGTATTTTAAGATTCGTATCCTGCAATAATACGAAATTAAGATAAGATTACTTCAGATTCCTATACCACTTTTGATCATGATATATGTATATATTTTAAATCTGTGCTGTGGCTGAAAAATTGTTATTGTCGTTTGTCATTTTTGACTCATTCATGACAGCAACCCATATTGGGGACCAAATTTTTTATAGCGAGGGATTTTGCTAACATACAAATTATAGGATTTCAATTACATCCGAATTAATCAATTGTTTGTGGATCGCACAAATAATTATCTTGTTTAGGAATCGAGCCCTGAGCTCAATAGGTACTTCCGTCAACAGTCCAGTCGCGTTTTGGTTGCAAGTCTTTAACATTAGACCAAATCAAATAAAGAATATTTCAGGCAATATATGAATACGAAAAAAGCGAGAAGGCAGTAAAAATCAGGATGAATTTTTAGAACTTGCTCTAGCTGACTTACCAATACTGAACTTTGCATTCGACAAGAAAATGTTTTGATCGCAGTTTTATTTGATCGTGTTGATGGTGTGGTACCTACTGCTGCGCTTATTGTAGATGTACATTCTCTTATTTATTGATCAAACCAATCAATTTTACTTTCTATTTTCCACTTTACGCAGGAGGGAGAAATGAAATCCTTGTATTTACTTTTATTTACCCTTTCTAATTAAATTTGTAGCGATTCTCAGGACAATAAGGGCGTTTTTCTAAACTTGCTGAGGTTTCTCTCTTTTTTACTGCAGTGATCAATACCCATGTGTCATTATCTTTACTTACAACATTTAAATTCTTGGTGTAATGAGGAATAGAATTAGTTTCACTAATAGTACATACATACATATCATCACGCCATATCCCTTGCAGGGTAGGCAGAGAGAACAGAGTGCCAGAGAACTCTATCTCTGCATACTTCACTCGCTTCCTCAACATTCATAATTCTCTTCATACACGCTCGCCGGTTTCGGAGACTCTTGACTCCACCTTCCTTCAGTACATGTACTGTTCACTAATAGTAATTTAAGTAAGTAAAAGAAATTTGGCAATTTCAGAAAGTCCTGGCGTTTGTAAATGGCGGTCACCAGCTTATTTTTCATTAGCAATTAACCTACTATATACAGTGGGTCAGATGGGTTGACATATGTTTGTGTCATCTTCCTTCTCTTGCATCGATGCTATCTGCATATCACTTAGCCGTCTCTTACATCCACCATGGGAAAGAAAGGTGGTGAGTTATATTCTTACTCCGACACCACATGGATAACTAACTAGATTTGACAGAAATAGTACATTACTGCAGCGGCCAGTAAAACAGGGATTGTTGGACGAACGTGTAAATGTGGGCCGAGGCGTAGCCGAGGCATATATACGTAAGTCCATCAATTCCTAGTTGTGGCCAAGGCTTGTATAGTGCTTTTCTCAAATAATGCGTGGAAATTAAAACTAATTAGTACTAAGTAGAAATGTATACATGACGAACAACGAACAACATTTTTCACGTGCTAAAGGGTTGATTTGATTTTTTTTCATTATCAAACAGCTTTCTTTTTCAAGCCAGTTCGAAATTTAAATAAAACTCTGATAAGTTGCCTAATGGTTGCAATATAACAAATCGTTTCATTTTTAAAATACACGAAAGATATGAATTTACATATATATATTTATTTGGCCACTAAAACACGACAGATATGGATTTTCATACATTTTTTGCCGGCCGCTCCTCGCATGTATTTGGTCAGTCCAGCAATTTCGATTTATCTCGAAGAAGGCTGTCAAAATAATGCTCCAATTTCCAAGCATGTTTGAGAAAATAATTATTTTACAAAACGAAGGCCATCTGTAACTAAAGGCGTAACATATGTAATAGATAATATATACAAGTACCTATATATAGGTACTAGTATTAGATCAGAGGTATTATTATTTTGAGGTTACTGACTCCACATACTGACAGCCATAGATGGTAATGCGATTAGAAATCAATTTTTATATAGTTTGAAGGTAATTTTTATCTATTTTTACTTATTTTTATTATTTACTAGCTTCTTTCTGCACGAGACCTCGCCCGCGTAAAAGTATTTTTTTTTAATTGTCTGAAAGAAATATATTACCGGGATAGACAGTACGCTGTGTTAATCGGATGGTCTATTTGTGTGCCAATTTTCATTTAAATCTGTTCAACAGTTTACTGGTGATTAAGTAACATACATTCAAATATCCAAACATCTTCATAAACTTTCATATTCATAATATTAGTAGAATTAACCGACTTCAAAAATAGACGTTCTCAGTTCGACTATATCTTTTTATGTGTGCTACCTGAGCTACCTCAGAACTTTTTTCTCAGTGAACCGATTTTTATGATTTTTTTTTATATTTGAATGCAGTCGCTTACTATGTGAGTCCATTGAAATTTGACCAAGGTCTGACAAGTAGATCAGTTATCTTCAAAAATACGTATTTGGTTGAAGTGGACTTCGACTGCACTGTTTTAAGTCGCTTTTCGAAGTTTATCGAAGTTGTTGTTTTTGAAGTCATTCCTTCTTATGGGAGGGTAAACCTCTTCGTTACGTAATGCGTTACGGCGCCAGTTTGACCGCTTTATAGGATTAAATATTGATACGATCGCATTCGTAACGACAACATAAAAGAGCGAGTAGGTATGAAAGATAGTACTGGTGTAAAGATGCGAAAGGGAATGCTCCGATGGTTCGGACATGTGGAAAGAATGCCGAACGAACGTCTGGTTAAGAAGATATACAATGCGAAAGTGGAAGGATGTAGGTACCGGGGGAAATCGAGACTAACCTACCTAGACCAGATTGGTCACGTACTGAAGGAAGGTGGAGTCAAGAGTCTCCGAAACCGGCAAGCGTGTATGAAGAGAATTATGAATGTTGAGGAAGCGAGTGAAGTATGCAAGGATAGAGTTTTCTGGCACTCTGTTTTCTCTGCCTACCCTGCAAGGGATATGGCGTGATGATATGTATGTATGTAAATATTGATACTAATAATGTACATACACAAAATTCTAATGTACATATTCAAGAATTGTAACTAAGAATAAAATATAATGTACAATCAATAAATAACCTTTCCTTACATTATCATTTTAATATACATAAAATTTAAGCAATAACCTAAGCTTTTCTCAAGTTAAACAATTTCAATATTAAATAGTTCAACTTAGATTAGTTTAAGTTATCACTTCTGTCGAGTGTCTTGAGACACACATGTTTTTTTTTTATATTGAAGTCGGTGGTATTTGTTCTTCAATAACAATTTGAGATTAAAAATAATTTTATATTTTCCATAGAAGAATTTTTTTATTAAAGTTTATAAAAAGGGAAATAAGGGATTAAATAGTATTTTAATTAGTAATTTCCATTAATGTTTCATAATTATTGTGTTCTTACTCGGCGATCAGATGGTTCATTTATTATTAGGTAGGTATAGGTATATTTGTCCTGAAAGTATTAAAAGAATATCTATTCCGTTAATGGCGAATAAAAAAATTAGACAGCTCACTTATTAGCTTATATTTCACTGACTAGCGTGATGTATTATAATCTGTGTTTTGCATTTACACCCACGTACGTTGTGAGTTGATAATAGCTTACGAAACTATTAGTAATGTGCAAAATTTTATAGGTACCTATTAACAAACTTTATTTTTAAACGTACCTATTAACAATCTTTAAAAATAATTATGTACGCTTATAATATTTGAAATAAAACTACTTTTACGTATTCTATCGCGTTTGTATTTGATTTTTAATTTCCCGACGTTTCGAACACTTTACACTGATCATGGTCAATAGTTATGGTCAAAACAACAACAACATTGTACAAACGCAATAGAATCCGTAAAAGTATATAGTTTTATTTCAAATGTGTAATACTCGCGTAAATATTAGATATCATTATGCTTATAATATGTTTGTTTTGGATATAATCTAGACGACTAAGCTGAGCGCGACTTTTTTTGGGATCATATTTATTAAGTTTAAAAGTAAAATGTTTCCTAAATTTATACTAAGTAGAAGATGTGTGAATATTTTGCACGTTTTTCTTCATTTTACGATTAGGAGGCTGATTTTTTTTTTTAGAATATAAAATAAATCTTGTGTTACTAATTAGGGCGATGAGCGATTAGCAACGGCATATTTTTACAATTATTTAAACTCTTAAATACTATTATGGATTCACATATTATTTCAAGAAACTATCCGTTTCGTTTTGTTATTTTAATTTTTATATACACGAAAATATCAAATTGCCATATAAATACAACACTTAAACTAATAGGACTTTGTAAAACAATGTCTTATTTTTATATAAATTTATAACAACAATTAAATTAAGGCTATTTATTATACATTTAATATCAATATATACAATTAAATTTACATGCACGTATGTCTAAGGTTTGATATCTTCACAATTTTCATCTTCTTATCAATTAAGTTGTCGAACAACTCTGTCATTTGTTGCCCTTCGTTAGGCAGCTAGCAATATTACACAGCAAACTGTCATACGATGAGCCACAACCGACAAAAGTTACGGAGCCTTTAACTTCCTTAACATGTAATTACTTTTAGTCTCTCCCTTCTCTCCAATGTGGTTGAGGGGAGTGACCGAGTGATGGCTGCTCTATTAGTTAACTTGTGATCGGTTGCTGCTTGTGGGATCTTGTCCAGCTATAATATTTTACATTGTATTTAAATTTTATTATTTTTTACTATTTTTCTAAAAAATGTCAGTAAAGAAATAATAATTATAAACAAACCCGCTGAGTTTCTTATCGAATCTTCGGTTGCGCTTCAATCCGGTGGACTATCATACTAGTTACTATAAACTATTATTCGATTAATTTAAAATGTTAAAACTGAGAATATATAAGTGCCCTCGCAGGGTCTATACATAATAAATGAATGTTAATTTGAATTTCACACGATTATATAATATACGCACATGCGTACGAAATAAAACTATTTATATTAGTTATTATTGTACGTTTATCTCTACGTTTTTGATTGTTATAATTTAAAAAAGTGGGATGAGAGAACCTTCTATAAAGACCGATGATAGAACCTTTTTTTATTATAAGGAAACATTTAAATCATTCATTCCGAAAAAAAAATAGTATAAGTGAAATGCGTTTCTCATTTATTTTTGACATTAAGCTATGAAAACGTATGTCTCTCGCTCTTCTACCAGTACACTACTCTTCTACCAGTGTTTACCCATAACACTTTACCTTACACAAAAACTTTGCTTATCAAAATTTCAAATACCTCTAATTTTTTTTTTTTAAATACAACGTACTACTAAGAAAATAATCCTTGTATTGCGGAAGACTTTACAAACATATAATTAACAATGAATGGAACGTACTAGGACGGTACATCGGTCACCGAAGACAAAGATCGGGTACCGGTGGCCCGCTCGCACGGCTAAGAGAGGAGTTTACATGAGGTCACGCGCCGCGTCCTCGGTCACCCCGGACCGATTTGGCGGGGCGAGATGCATCCATAGCCCACCGCAAAAGAAAAAGAAAATAAAATAAAGGACGGTAGATCGGTATCTTAATCAATATGTCAACTGTGCAATCAATCAATATATGATTAAGTCTATAGACAAAGCAATATACATATTTAAACTCTATGATTGTTTAAAAGTGTGGCGAATTCGTGTAAGCGATATAACGTCGCTTAAGCTCTTTTTCATGCACACTTTTCACCACACAAATAAATTGTCATCAAAATTTCAAAGTCTTCCCATGAAATATCTATCTTTAAACATATATTTATTTGTTCATTCCGAAAACTTAATATTTCGCTACCAAAGATGCATAAATCCTCGTAAAGTAACACCAATATATTATCATTTGTCGAGGCAAGAGTTCGACTTATAAAGAATGATTAGATTAAATGAAATGTCCCAATTTTGAGAGAAAGTATAAATCGCCTATTTGCTTCAAAAAATCTATCTTAAAAAAAAATTTTTGAGTAGTATTTTTCAAGTTTCAAAAAAATTATTGATATATAAATCTATGATTTTTAACTACATATTTAATTACTCTATAATTAAATCATCTATGATTTAAATCAAATTTACTGTAAAAATATTCGTTACGACACAATTATATAAAACCTACGAGGGCACTTATATATTGTTAGTTTTAAAATTTTAAATTAATCCAATAAAATACCACCGGTTCGAAACGAGACCTCTACTTTATCTAGTTACGCTACGGTTAGATTTTACCATCAAATCCAAGATATATTAGGTGAATAACTTAGTTATAAATCAATAAATATCTTCTAAATAGAACAACATTTTACGGCTAGACACTTTTAATTCGTTTAGTGTAACTAAATGAGCTAACAATATTCATAACAATATTTCATATGTACGTATATAGAAATTTTTGAGTTCTTATTTATCTATATAGATTGTTACCTTTACCTAGAGAGTTAAGCAGAGTTAGCTAACTGTCAATTGTCTTGATTCTGACATATATCTTTCGTCACGGTTCATAATTTAGCTTTTTATCAACGTGTCACTAATTTGATCCGATGGCGTTGTGCATACTTGTCTCATTTCTCTATCCATTTTTGTCATTTGTTGAAATCACTTCAATAAACTTTGTTTTTAATATGAGTCATTACTAAACCTCAGCGTTGTTTTATGCTTACGTTATAAATATGATTGATTAATATAATGCGTATTGATTTTTATTGTTGGATATTTTTTTTTAAGACAACATCCTACACTAAAGAATAAATAAGCCTTTGCGACGGAGACAAATAATAGCGAGACCAGTAGCGCCGTTAGGAGCTAAATATGTATGGGTTTGAATTTCAGTTAGAGGTACCGTAGAAATCTTGATCAGGGTGCTAGTAGCCACTGTCGAAAAATACCGGGTACCAGTGGCCCTCCCGCACAGCTTAGAGAGAGAGTACGTGTAAGGCAGATTATGGGTCGCTCGCCGCACCCTCCTTCGCCCGGAATGGATCGGGCGGGGTGTGACTATACCATAGCCTGGCCACACAATAAAATAGAGATGCTAATGCTAAAATCGCCACTAATCCCAGACTCAGACAATGATTTGCGGATCATACAAAGAATTCTCCTTCGTGAGGATCGAACCAACCTCGTTCGGAGCGAGAGGTCGTTATTTGGACCAACTGCCATCAGTGCAGTCATTAACGCCACGTTTTGATCTGCTAGTGTTATATAAAATATAAAATAGACCGTTCGCAGTAGCTTAACCATAAATAGGTATATACATAATCATTCTTATCCACAAGTAGCCCTTACAATAATTGAAATATTTTTTCAGGACCGTTATAAATATTGATAAAATAAATGGTAGAGATTCTTGGAAACCTAATGATTACGACGCTGATGCTATTTTAGAGTGAATTACACTTTAGATATTGGTGAAAGAAACGTGGCACCAAAAACTTATAAACAACATTAAAAATTAATATTTACATATAAGCACAGTGTATGAGTATGACGATATTACAGTATGACCGATAATATCTCTGATATATGTGCCTACACGTAGGTACGTTTTGTAATGTTTCATGTTCGTAGCCGTCGAATTGTAGAACAACTCTGTCATTTGTTGCCCTTCGCTAGGCAGCTGGCAATAATACACAGCAAACTGCCATACGATGAGCCGCAACGGACAAGAGTTACGGAGCCAATCTTCTATTTCTTCAGTCTATAACTGCATCTTCTTACTTCTTTATGTATTACATTTACAAGTATAAATTTTTAGTGTTAATTTTTTACATCATTTACCATTATTACAATGGCTAGTGAGAAATATCGATCAAAGGACTTAATTCAATTTTTTATGATTAATTTTTAATGATTAATTGCTTATAATGTTTCAGTAAAATACATAAAAGTAATGGCTTACTTTAATTTTATGTTATAAATTGAAATATTTTTTTTTAATTACATTTCACTGATTGTCAAGTACGTAGGGTAGCATAAAATATTTTATGTAGGATTTTTATGTAGGATATATCAATAATTTTGTTATTTATATGTCAAATTAAAAGGTCTATATACCTATTTTTTTATAGTTATAAAGAAAATATTCAAGACGTTTATAACGCTATTTATATTCATTTTGAAATCTATTTACGAATCTATTTTTGCTAATTGTCGCCCTTTACGAGATCACGAGAATATAGAAAATAATGAAAATGATAGCTATACCAATAAAAATACATGATGAGCCAAATTTTCTTTCTATATTCTAAAATAGCAAACCTAATAATTAACAATTTTAAGAAGCTTAACATAGAATACACAAGCAGTCGTTTATCTTACAATTAAAACTCAGTTACAGTATTTTTATTATACCGACGAGGAGTTATATTAATTAAACTGTATTATATCCTAGTATGCTTTTAATATAGTTATTTTATTAAAGCTAATATAGTAAAAGAACATTATAAAGTGAAAAATGTGTAGAATTAGTTTAATATGGCGCACACAAACAAGTTTCCATAAGTCGTACAAACATAAGAAGTTATTGCCAAAATAACATATGTAAAAGAAATTGTCCTCCTCAGTCGCAACGGTAGGTCCCTTTTTTTATCAGACTATTTTCCCGTCATACCCCTCCCAAGCTGTCCGTGGCAACAGATCGAGGGACATACGATCCCGTAACCTATCGTATTATCCGCGCTAATTAAGCGGACGACCGGACCAGATTCTCTGACTTCGTTAAATTAACTTATCCTACCACGCTAATCAGACTATTTCGATTTATATTTGTCTGCTTACATACTTTGCGGACATCACGGCAAAAGAAGCATCAAAAGAAGCTATATTGAATTATATTCTTGCCCCATCATTATTTTTTTTTAATTAGTTTAATAATGCAGTGATCACATACCTTTATTCTGGAGTATATCCACAGTTTAGCACTCAAGCACTAATAATAAATAATCCCAATGTCCGTGGTTAATAAATACATTTTTTATCTATAAGGAAAGCCGCATACATATTGTACGCTACTAATTAGTACGCAACCATATTGTTGGACAGCGTATGGTTTTACAAAATGCTAATAGGTTTGTTCGTCGTTCCGCAAAATCCCGTAATTCCGGGTTACGATAGATCTGATTGGATCCAATTTTCTGTCAAAATAAAAGTAGCCTAAATTATTAATTACAACAGTAACTATTAGATTGTGAAACTTATATCAAAATCGGTTCAGCGGCTTTAGAGATTTACTGAAACCTTTGTCTCTTTAGATGGACTGGATCATTCATCATTCTCCTACTCTTATCTCAATTACTTTGGGTCGATATAGTAATATGTAGTATGTACTCTTTTATCATTGTACATATTATAAAAGTTATTGGCAATAGTTTTATGACCGGCCGCCTGCCAGACGGCAATCTCTCTCTCTCTCCTTGGGAATGTAATTGATGACCAAACGGCATCAGATAGTTGGCCCAAGTCGTTATAAGGCTCTTAGTCGTCTTTTACGACATCCACGAGCAAAGTAAGGGTTGGTAGTATTTGTAGCCGCTACCACACAGCATCATTCTTCGTTATCATCATCATTCTTTTGCTATTATCCTAATTCACAAGGATTGAATATTGCGTCGTCTCCAAGTCGACGCAATATGTACTCCTTTTCCATCGTACATATTGCAAAAGTTATTGGCAATTGATTTATTACCGCCCGCTTGCCTTTTTTTTTTTGGTGGACTATAGATGCCTCTTGCTCCGCCAAATCGGTCCGTAGTGACGGAAAGGCGGCGCGTGACCCCATAGACCCACCGTAAAACTCCTCTCTCTTCGGCGTGCGAGCGGACCACCGGTACCCGATGTTTGTCTTCGGTGGCCCGCCCGGCGGTTTACCCTCGCGGGTTCCTCTCGTCGACGCCCCGAAGATTGTCAGGGCGTCGCCCTCACGCGGTGGCCTCACGTCGGGTGACCGGACAATTCCCCGGTCCGATCACCCGAAGCCTCGGTTAGGGCGGCATCGCCTGCGCCGCCCCGGCCGTTGACGGCGGCCCGGGTCACGGGAATCCTCCCGGAGTCGTTCCACCGCCTCCGTGCACGTATGTTGCGCCGTGTCCTCATCACTGCTGCAATGGTGGCAGGCCGGAGTCCATTCCCTATACGCAACCGTGTGCAGGTACAAACCGAAGCACCCGTGCCCCGACAATACCTGCACCAGCCGAAAGGAGAGGACTCCGTGCCGCCGCTTCATCCACTCCATCAGTACGGGCCGGAGGGCCTCAACGGTAACAACACCGTGTCTAGGCCTCTCCAGCCGCGTAGCCCAACGGGCGATGACTTCTCGGCGGGCGTCCTCGCGCCAGGTGGCTATCTCGTTGAACGATGAGGAGCCACCCTCGTCGCGCATTGTGGTAACCCGCCGGTAGAGGTCGGAGAGCATCTCCGCCTCTAGGTCCTACGGGGGTGTCCCGGCCAATAGGCATGCCGCCTCGGTAGATACCGTGCGGTACCTTGGAATGGCTCTGACCGCCATGGCTCGCTGTGGCTTCCACAGTACAGCCCTGAGCTGGGCGTTCAGAGCCCTCGCCCACACGGGTGCGCCGTACATGGCCATTGAGCGGATCACCCCCGCATACAGCCGTCGGCCCTCGAAACTGGGTCCGCCCACGTTCGGTACGAGCCGAGAAAGGGCGGACGCCGCGCCGACCAGCCGGGGAGCAATTTGACGGAAATGCTCCCGGAACCACCATCGCCGAACACCAGACCCAAGTACCTCATATGGGCCCGGATACTGATGTGGATGGAGTTGACGACTAACGAGGCGCCGATGGGCAACCTCACACGGGGCCCATGAAATAAAAGGGCCTCCGTCTTGTTTAGGGCCACCCTGAGCCCCAGCGCCTCAATTCACCTGACCATCTCATCGGTGCCAAGAGTGGCCCGGCACACCGCCCGCTTGCCTGACGTTAACCCTCCCAGGGAATATAATTGTTGACCACACGGCATCAGGTGTAGTTAGCCCAGGTCGATATAAAACTCTTAGTCGTGTTTTACGACATCCATGAGCAAAGTAAGGGTTGGTTATTTGTAAACGCAATAAATACAGCAAAAATATTTTTATATGACAATTTCAGTACGTTATATATTGTGCATTCTGTAAAAACACGTTATTTTGACATTACAAAAAGAAAAAATGATAATATTTATCTTAACTCTTAAAAGTTGCCGCCGCTGGCGACTGGGGCGGCGCAGGCGCGATTACCTGCGCCTGATGCCGCCCCCGCCGAGGACCGCGTGAGGTAAGACCGACATCCTACCCCTTGACGACGTCGGTCGAGGAGGGGGTAATCCTGAGGGGTATTCCGTCGGGCCGACCACTGATGTCAAGTCACTCTGCTCCGGTGGTCGGCCCAACGACGAAGGCGACGTCACAGGTGGGTTACGGGTGTGCGTACTTACGCCCCTCTGTCACCCCGGATGGAGTGGTGCGAGGAGTGGAGTGGTGGTGGTGAGAGGAGGCACTGTAAAGTGTTCGAAACGTCGGGAAATTATAAATCAAATACAAACGCGATAGAATCCGTAAAAGTAGTTTTATTTCAAATGTGTAATACTCGCGTAAACATTAGAAGTCATTAAATTAAAAACTATTTATGTTTCAAGGACTAGAGGAGTTTATTTGTCTAGATAAATAAAATGGCACGATTGATTAATTATTATCCGTGGAACTGTAGCCATAGTTTTAGTATTACAACAGTGTGTACTATTTTATGAATTACAAATACATATTAGATTACATGTATTACATGCAGGGTGGAAGGGGACCGCTCCAGAAAACAAAGACAGGTAACCCTACTAGTCCTACTTGTAATGATAGGCTAGAAAAAAAATCGATTCAGATGAAAAAAAAATTTTTTTTTCACCACGCGAGGTCGTTGAACTCTTGAACATCGTGAGTTTTGAATAGATTGCGTCTTTTCTCATCTGAGTAAAGTTACGTAATTTTTATGTTATTATCGTTACATGGCACTGTCCTAATACGATGGAATGTGAAAAAACTTAAAATTTGTTGTGAAAAAAAAATAGTTTTTCTTCCGAATCAATTTTTTTGCTAGCCTATCATTACAAGTAGGACTAGTAAGGTAGCGGTCCACTTCCAGCCTGTATATGTAATGGCGAGTGAGTATACTGATAGTTTTCTTTATAATGGGAACCAATTTTTGTCTTGATAAACCCTTATGTAAAGCAGCAATTACTTTTTGTCAGATACGAGTAGGTTGCTCGATTGTGTTTTGTAAATTTTGAAATTATTTTCCTAACTTAAGAAATTCTGTTTAAATAAATTAACATTTTATTCCCGATTTAATGTTAAAATAAAGCCCGTTATTGTCCAATAAATATAAATCCCGTTACTGCCCAACACTATGAAACAACAGTCTGGGATTGTTATCGGGCGTACAGGAAATGTGACAGGAAGATCGTACCGCGGTTACAGATATGTTACCCTGTAACAAATGCCAAATATTACAATTTTGTAGCTATAACGATTAAAATAATGTGTAATGTATTATTCACATATGGAGCAATCGCTCCATACAATCGTACAAAAACACCGACCTATTCTAGGCTTGTATATTTAAGGGGATATTTGAATAGTTTAAAGATTGCCATCTATAGACATAATAAAAGTAAACAGCACAGATAGCGTAGCGATCTTATTACGGACCTCCTGTGTTCACTTGCTTAAGGTGTCTTACAAGTCTTCAATTACCACGCATGTGGACTTTCAGTTGGTGAATTGTATATTTGTAAAGTACCAAATTTATTCCTTCTAAGATAAAAATGTATGCCTGTCCGTTCCGTTTGTTTGAAGCAAAAAGAAAACGAATTTGTCGCAATGCTGGTGGCGAACTAAGACTCTTTGGAGACCCAGCCGGCATTGCTAAATGGGAGTTCTCCCGTACTGTTGAACCATGGATACAATGTAGGGAAAGAGGGGTTATGAATAACATAATGACGCTGGTATGGTTTTGATATCGTCAGGACAGCAACTCGTGTTAACGTAATTATATAACTAACCTACCGTGAAGGACCATAGAACTTTAAAGTACTTCTGAATAGCCCTTTGAATATATTTTCATTGCGGTCGGCCATAGTTTATGGACGGTTTGGTTCTTAAAGCTTTCCGAACCCCAACATACCATCTCGTGATTTGGGTCATCCCTAGGTCGGTGTTCTGCAGTCCCCCGCAATACAAGGATTATTTCCAGAGGACAGGGTGGTGTCATTAGGCCATCGAAGACAAAGATCGGGTACCGGTGGCCCGCTCGCACGGCGAAGAAGAGGTGCTTGCAGGGTGGGTCAATGGGGTTGCGCGCCGCCTCTTCCGTCACCCCGGACCGATTTGGCGGGGTGCGACGTCTATAGCCCATCGCAAAAAAAAAAAAAAAAAAAAAAAAAAGGTCGGTGTTCTGCGGCGTGTCGCAGTAGGTACTGCTACGGTTGGTGTTCTAAGTTTCACAAGAGGTCGCTGTTACCCATTCCCGTGATGTTAATTGATGTTATTTTAACTGGTTTGGATTTAGATATCACGAAACAAATATCAAATTAGTAGGCATTTGAAAATAATTTTAAGAGGCCTATGCCCTGCAAGTATTCGCACCTGATGCCGTTTTAGTCGAGGCAGCGGGCGACTGGACGAAGGATAAGTCCGTTAACCAAAAAGAGAGCGACCGAGAGCGACACGAGGTAGCTCCCTAAATGGTAACCTGCTGGACGGACCACAGATAGCGAGGATCGGGTACCGGCGAGCATGGCCCTAGAGAGATATGTGCATTGTGCACGGATGTGACCATACCATTTCTTGTCGTAAAAAAGAGGCTTGTGCCCTGTAAGATGTTGGTAACCATCTAAAATTCTAAACGTAATATCTTGTAATAGTAGAGCCATATGCTGCTGACAATTTCATGTCTGCAGCTATAAATGGCCAGCTCGTCTGGTGTAATACGTATTCTCACAGAAAATCACGTAGGTACATAATTACTTCAGACGTTTAAGTACTTAGTAGGACTTTTCTGTTGAAGTTCGTTCGGTGAGCGAAAGAGACGGAAGCTTAAACCATTACGTCAGATAGCAACCTTGCTATAGTCTTAATATTGCAAAGTCAATGAGTGGCAGTTACCACTGACCATCAATGATGCCTGCTCGTTTGCCACAATAGGGAATAAAACAAAATAATAAATTGAGCACAATGATAATATTCCTATACCATAAAACCAACAATAATAGCTTAATACGACAATACTTGTTCTTAATAAGGATGTGATTTATTCAATAATAAGGCAGGAAAACCACACAAATTTAAATGAGCATACGATCATACCTAATACTGAGATTATTGTTTTTGCCAGCTCTCCAGCGGCCATCATGATAAATTATAAATTTAACTCCCTCGTATTGATCATCATCATCTCAGCTCATATATGTCCCACTGTTGCGCTCGAGCCTCCTCCATAATAGTAGGCATATTGACCTACTATACCACATTGGTCAGACGTGTTGATATAGGGTTTATAGGGTTTTGTTTCGAGTTTTCCATCTCGTCGTCTCTTACGAACACCACATGTATTAATATCCTCGTATTGATATCCTAACGAAATAGTATGAATCTAATGGGGTGATTTATTTATGGTAGCGGCATAAAAATACAATTCACCACACTCTGTCTAAACTATAGGTGTTTTAAAAGACGACTGAGCGACGACATACACTTAACATCTGTGCAAGAAAAGTTAAATTCGAAATTAAACCTCATACGAGTAGCAACTCATTTTATCAGGTATAGTAGGTCAATTTCTCTTCTTTGTAGAGAAGGTTCGAATCCAACTCTGGAATATATATAAGCAGAAAAATTAATGTGTTGCAGTTATTCGTTTTATTTGTGGTGATGGAGTAAAAATTAAGTGTGTTGGTGACTCCTTTATCCGCAAGTCATGAGCTGTCTAAGTAATCTAATATCAGACGAATTTTATCAGCACAGGCAATTGCTGGGTGGTTAGCGGTTACACCAATCCTTAGTTTACTCGTGGATGTCGTAAAAGACGACTAAGAGCTCTATCTTGGTGTGAGCCAATTCAATTTGATATCGTTTGATCAATAATTACAATTCCAAGAAGAGTTGACGTTATGCGGGCGGACGGTCATAAAACTAATACCAAAAGCTCTTGCAATATGTACGATAATGGAAGAGGAGTAGGTACGTATTGCGTCGACCCCAAGTAATTGGGATAAGAGCAGGATGGTAATGATTATTAGTATAGGAAAGAGATCTGTAAGAACATTTTAAATAAAACCCTTTTAGAACTTGCTTAAGATTTGCTTGCTTAGGTTAACACCTACACTGATACGTGGCTCGTGGGTGATCGTAAAAGACGACTAAAGGACTCAAGCAGATATCATTGGAAGGGACGGTAAACGCGAAAAACCCATAGCAGTAGTAGCTCAATATCTCTTACACTGGTGAGGAGGCCTGAACCCACTATTGGGATATAATGAGCTGATATGATATCGTTATAGTTTTATGTCAATGCCACCATCCATCTTTGTTGAATTAGAGCCACTATCGCACACCGATAAAGAGCAAATGGAAGTAGTAAAGCAATATCACCTCGCGTGGATCTCGACTGCTATACAGCAGATACTTGGATGAAAAATATTGACATGCATCCACTCTTCTTTACTTATTAGTGGCCATAGTTAACTTTAAGTATATCAGCATATGAATCTTTAATATGAGAAACGAATTATTAACCTTTGTGGATTTTGCATGCCCAAAGTATCAGAATATCAGATTCGGGCAACTCAAGTCATGGACTTTTAACTCTTAAACTTAAGTCGTGGAATTCAAATGACGTTTATAGGGTTACGATATTAAAACCAGAATCAAATCAAAGTCAAATATAATGTAATTTAATCGAAAAACTCCATTGACATGTATATGGTGCACTATTGACAAGCATTAGTCTTTTATAATATTTAAACACTGACACACAATCATTTCGTTAAGAATCAAACTATTATGATTACATTGTTCTACTTACCCATTTAAAAATATAGTGCAAGGTCTTCTTCTTCTTCTTATGTATTGGCAATCAGCTACATATACGAGCTATTGGTGCCAGTGTCAAGTTTAAATATTTTCACGTTTTTAGTCTTTCAAGTCAGTCGTTGTCTAAGTCAAATTGTCACCATTAACAGTGCAATGGCCTCACTGTTAATGGTATCTTGTGGGAATTTTGATGGAAAACGAAAATGTTGTAAAGCACTTTTATATGATATTCACTACATCCCAGTATTTCCGCACATCACATTACATAAAATGCCATCAAAATTATCTAATATAACACATTAAAACACTAAGATATCGAATATAATACAAGATAGTGCAAGGTCAAGGTACGATCCCACTGACATAATTTTGACAACACCACAGAATAATATTAAAAAGTTTGGCGAAAATTTTGACGTTTACATTAGTCTGTAAAAATAACCGCATATGATTGTTTTGACAGGAATTTTTATTAAAAAAGCTGGAGTACGAAGATGGAATTCGTCGAGGTCACTCGATGGATGTTGATGTTAAGTTCTAGGTGAAGGTCATCAACCTGACTTGCGCACGAGGCCCTCAGGAATGTTGCCAATACTTAATGTCATCAAGTTCGGAATAATTTATTTAGTTACCTGAATAAGATTTACCTAAAATTATCTACAAACCATTGTTTGATTACGTACATGTAATTTATCAAGACTTAATTATTTATAAACCATTTTTTGATCATGTGCATGTAATTTATGAATAGAATTTATCTGTGTGGTGACGGAGTAAGAATACAATTCACCACCGCCTATCTTACCCGTGGGTGATCATTAGAGACGACTAAGGGATATAAAACGCATATGATAACGCATATAGATGTTCTATGCAAGAGAAGACAAACTTGAAACAAAACCCTATACCAACACGTCTGACCTGCGTGGTATAGTAGGTCAACTTCCCTCTTATTACGCAGGAGGCTCGAGCCCAACAGTGGGACGTGCATGACAACATGAACTGAGATGATAATGATTTATCAAGTGAATGCTATAAGCAAATAAATAGCTAATATGTCAATTTTTAACGTGTTCCTATGAAATATTATCTATAAGAGATGGTGACTTGTATTTTTACATGCCAATAACTACTACTGGATCAGAAAGCGACCGCTACTGAGACTTCGTGGGTTTGCTCGTTCTTTTTATTTAACATTTAATCACAAGTTAATACACATACATACATATAATCACGCCATATCCCTTGAAGGATAGGCAGAGAGAACTCTAGTTCTCTGGCACTCTGTTCTCGAAGCGAGTGAAGTACCTATGCAAGGATAGACCTTGCATAGGTACTTCACTCGCTTCCTCAACATTCATAATTCTCTTCATACACGCTCGTCGGTTTCGGAGACTCTTGAGTCTTGACTCCACCTTCCTTCAGTACGTGACCAATCTGGTCTAGGTAGGTTAGTCTCGGTCTCCCCCGGTACCTATATCCTTACACTTTCGCATTGTATATCTTCTTAACCAGACGTTCGTTCGGCATTCTTTCCACATGTGCGAATCATCGGAGCATTCCCTTTCGCATCTTTACATCTTACTCATCTTCTTCTAATATCTTTAGTAGTTTAATTTAAAAAAAGTTTTGTAAAACCTTGTCTTGTCTTTGAATTACAATAATTTCGACACGAACATAATTTATTCAAGAGGTACCATGTATCGTTCAACGCAATGTGGAATGTCCCGCCAGCAAGTGGACCGACGCATTAATAAAAACCTCGGAGAATTAACCACATCACTCTGAGAACTAGGCATGTTACCTCACACTATAAACTGAAAAATCTAGAAATTCAACATCATCCATCATTCTAAATTACTGAAATTTAGCATTTAATATGCTTAGTTATTTATAAAAACCCGATTACGAAGCGAAAAATGATGTCAAAAGCGGGATTCGAACCCGCGCCTATTGGGATTCCGGCCCAATCGTAATCGGGTTTTTATAAATAATTAAGCATATTAAATGCTAAATTTCAGTAATTTGAATAATAAAGTTGTGTCATCGTTTAATACAATTCTAACTGCAAAGTTTGAAGTATTAAGCCTATAACAATGTGTAAACATTGTCGGGTAGATGGCATACGTCACCTTAAGATGTAAATATGATACGAAGCGAGATTTGCATGTCCTACAATAGCTCACGGTGGTGTAGTGGCAGCACGATTGGGCCGAAATCCCAATAGGCGCGGGTTTGAATCCCGCTTGTGACATCATTTTTCGCTTCGTAATCGGGTTTTTGTAAATCATCACATTTCATTGAAACACATTCTTAATTCACCACTGAACGTATTTCTTTGTTTTTAGTCCCAGGACGTCTATAGTTGAGAATATTGCCATCTATCGGGGATAGTTCCATACTTCATATTAGTACCTACAAGATTAGTAGACTAATACTTTGATTTTAAATAATAACACAGTTAACTATAGGCTATTGAAATAAAACACATTTCATAAATATATAATGTATAATGCTATAATAATCTAAGTAAAAATAACGTAGTAATAAAATTGAATAGCACATAAAAAGGTCACAAAAAACAAAACAAAATCAAATTAGTATTATTATAAGGTTGGTTACACCATAATAGTTAATAACTGCAAAAATAGTTACGTTAACTGAATCCAAATCAGCTTATATCAACAGATATAACTTACTACCAATCTGTCAACAGAAATAGTTAATTATCTACCCATTAGCGTAGCCATTACTACAGCTTATTAAGAGGAAAAAATAAAAATATATATATACACTATGTAACGCTAATAAAATTGTTATCTGACCCTTTTTTAGTAAGCTATGGTGTGGACCCACCCTATCCAATCCGTCCGGCGACGAATGGACGGTGTGCGTCAACTTAATCCACCGTTTGTCCGCCCCGATGACATTGATCTGATCACTGATACCGATTCCTTGACCTCGGTTTACATCCGGGCTTGCTATCTGAACTTAACGAATTTCTATTAATCATTACTAACTGACACAAGACGCTGCTCTGTAAAATTTTAAAAAGAAATGTAATCGATCGCAGCGCCACCCAGTACAAATGCATTGTTTTAGTGTTCTAAAATCAATTTCGCTGTCTGTTGGTTGGTTTGGTTTTAAAGTTTGGTTGGTTTCAATAGTTTCAAAGTCTATTACGGACATAGAAACATTTTTCATATATTATTTACTATTAAGACCCTGATTTAAAATTGTGATTATACTATCATGGCGGCACTAACCTTAGCTACAGCGTTTAGCTGCCTTTAAACTAAACTATACGGACAAACGTAAAATAAGACATACATTATGTCCGTAACACATATTATTACTTAAATCATTAGGCCATATATTATAACAAAATTAAATATGGCGTGTTGTTTAGCCAACTACAAGTAACTATGTGGAAGTAAACGCGATTAGTCCAATGTAAGTATATAAAATAAATTTTAAACTTAAATCTGCTTCGGATTATATTGACAGTGCATTGACGAGGGCAACTTTGGCTCCGAGGGTACGGCTATATTGGTAATAATTAATAAAATGGCTTTTAATTTTAGAATAAATTGAGAATCCACAACGCTTGGCACGTGAATAGAAGCGAAGCAACCACATAGTATAATATTAGATCACGCACTTGAATTATATTAAAACAAAAACTTAATTTTAAAAATATTTTTAACGGTTACGGTATGCACACACAATATCCTTAAAAAACAGAATCTAAAATATTAACGTGAATATTGTATTATGTATGTGGGAATAAAAGTTTCCATGTACATATCTCAAACTAAAAAAAAAATGAGTTCTTTCAAATTTAATTAGTTTTAACTAGGTATATTAATGTAAACATAACTAGTTGTTTTGAAGGAAACATAGTGCTATAGTACATATTTATTTAGGTACTTAATTATAATAAAAATGCAATTGACAACGTTTCGTTATTTTAACTGAAAATTAATCAAGATCGAAAATAAAGCCTTTTATTTCATATTTTTTTAATTCGATATTTTTTAAAACGTGCAACGGTAACTAAATGAATCGTATACACATTTTTTATTAATTCATATTAAGCTATATATTTTTTTTATTCATATATTTCGACTCAGGAAACAAAATAAATTATAACGATATATTTATTTTAATTATATTTTTTTTTAAATTGAAAAAATAAAATATTTGAAATGTTGTCAATAGTTTCACATATTACCTTCTGTCAATGTGAACTTATAAACTAGAACTATGGCAAAGTTTATCCCAATAAAAATAGCGCTAATTTAAGAAAAGCGTTATAATAACAATATATATACTTGGGAACCAAAACCATATAAATTAATTAATATCTACATTAGAGTACACACAATAAATAAATATATACATGAGATAAATTTTTGTATGTCATTTCATGTTCAAATTCATTTCGTCCATTCTTGTATATAGATTCATATAATGTATATAGAATTCGTACATATTGTGTCTAGTCATAATGAACCTAAGAACTAGATTATATGGCCATGAACCAAAGCCACACGAGTTAATGATAAACGCATAAATTGTATAATAAACATGATATTATTTATATATGTATTTTTAGACAAATGCTAACAGTGAAAAATATTAATGGGTAAGATCACGTCAATTGAACCACACTCATTCCACTTGGACGTGGAATTGAAAGTGATATATTTTAATATAAAAAATGTTAAAATGAAAATTACTTTATATTAAAAATATATCACTTTGAATTCTTCGACCAAGTGGGTAAAGGGGGTTCATTTGACATGATGTTACCGTAATGCAAAAACTATTTCTTCTTGATATCTTAACATGTTTGGTTAAGTGTCAGATATGCGTAAATCACTAGAAGACCAAAAAATTACATAAGACATTTTCTGCAATAACTAAGATTGATCATATTTGCGTCATACAAAATAAAGACATATTAATATTTCGAAGAATGTTTTCTGGTGGCAGTGATCACATAGATTATCATCAAACACATCATCATTCGTAACAGGAAAATTGTCTCAATTAATGACCGCCGCATCTGTTTTATACTTTAGTTTAATAAGCATATTGTTTCGAATATTCCATCTTAAAAAAGATATTCTATTTGCATATACAATGTTGCCCTCATAAGCTTAAAGTTGCTCAGCGCGCTATGTAAAGGCAAGTACTCTCCAGTCGCAGTTTCTTTACGATATAAAATTCAGAAGATTCGGCTGTGATTGAGGTAGATCATAGAATTAGAATGCTGGACAGGTCATATCGCTCGTAGAACAAACAATTCTCGGGGTGTAAGTTTATTTAGTGATGACCACGAATCGGATGACGCAGTGCATCGTGCACTTCCTTCCCACCAGATAGAATGACGACATAATAAAATCGCAGGGAACTGGCTGCAGATGGAATAGGACCGTTCCGAGTAGGATTCTCGCGGGAAAGCGTATATCTAATAGTGCACGTCGAGAGGCTGATGGATGGATGAATTGGTGGATCTGAATACGCAAGTCTTTAGAATGGTTTCATTTAGATTTTTCACTAGTAAATTAGTTAAAATGGCAGAGTTTAAGTACAATCATGTTTCAGTTCTGGCGTACTCAATGTTTTTTATATAATACATCATATACAACAATCATAACAATTGAACCATCAATATTTCCTTTGAGTATTAACGGCGAATGAAACTATCTATCTCACCAAATCCTAATCCTTATCTCTGTATTACAAATGAGAAAGAGGTAAAAGAGAACTAGGTAGGTATTCGTTTAACAAACAAAACAGTCCTCGCGTAACCATGAACGCTGTAAAGTGTTCGAAACGTTGAGAAATTTAAAAATCAAATATCAATCGCGACAGTTTTTTCCTTTTTTTTTTGTGACTTTGTTGTTAGCCTCAGAGCCTCAGATGGCTATGACAACTTTACACTTACTGTGGGTGAGCGCTGAGGGCTCTCAACCTGAGTATCGCGATATAATTCGTAAAATTAGTTTTATTTCAAACAAGACAATCTTAATATCCCATAATTAATATAGACACTATAGCAAATAGGTTAAAAGATATAACGGCGAACACATAAGCAAAAACCTTAGCAGTTTATAATACATTAATTTCTATCCCCAAATATCTAACAGTATAATATATGTATATTCATATAACTTGATATTATAAGCTATTCCGTGTGTGACGGAGTAAGAATACAATTCACCACCCCCCTATTTTACCCGTGGGTGATCATAAGAGACGACCAAGGGACATAAAACGCATATAACATCTATGCAAGAGAATAAAAACTCGAAACAAAACCCTATACCAACACGTCTGACCAGCTTGGTATAGTAGGCCAATCTACCATCCATTATCGAGCCCAACAGTGGGACATATATGACCTGAGATGAATTGTTATAATATATTACATACATACACACATCCGTATTTCAATAATACATACATTCGTATTCAGCGTGGTGAGTGAGAAATACACTTTCTTGTTCATGTGTGTCGTAAAAGCCAACTTCGAGATATGAAGACTACGTGTGTAACATCATTGCAAAAGGAGGAAAACTTAAAATAATATCTTAAACCGATAGTCTGTCCAGTTTAGTAAATCAATTTCCTTCCTATTGTAAAGGAAATTCTAGACGAAAGCCTAGGAGTAGGGGAGAATTATTTTATCAGACCCTGGATATACTCGTATACATTATCTGTATATTTGTGAGGTCGCTTCGTCTCCGTCATGTGGTGACGAAATAATAAAAAAGAATAGTTACCAGCAAACGGTTCCCCGTGAGAAATCTAATACCCGATTAAGGGCTGTATGCGATGATGCGTATACCAATCCAGCATACTTAATATGTACGGCATATAATTGAAAAAAAGAGAGAATACAATGCATTTTGTTAATGATGATATTATTCATCATCATCTTGCTCTTATCCCAATTACTTGGGGTCGACCGGTCGACGTAATATGTCATCTTCCTCCGTGCAGTCCTATCAGACGTCATCTCTGCAGTCACTCACTGTCTATCCATATCATGCCTCACGCAGTCCGTCCATCTTTTCTTTGGTCTTCCTTTACCCTTAAAGCCTTCAACATTCATTTTTAAAACTTTCCTCACAACATTACTTTCATCCTGTCTCGTCACATGTCTATACCATGTCAACCTTTCACTCCTTAACTGTTCCATCACTGGCGCAACTTTCAAACTTCATCTTATATGTTCATTCCTTATGTTATCCATTCTCGTCACACCACACATCCTTCTCAACATTCGCATCTCTGCTAGATGCAGTCGTCTAGTCGTCATTTCTATATATTACTAGCGGACCCGGCCATGCGTTGCTGTGGCTAAGGTGGGCTCAGTAACACGTGGTGGTTATGCCAATAAATTGTAACTTATATGAAACGTTTGTACGTTTAAAATATCCATCTATTAAATACTTCCTCAATCCAGTCAACAGATACCGCCATCTGTTAGAATCGTTTGGAGTTAACAGATAATTGTGACTGTCAAATAATAGACAAATTTGCAATAAAATAATATTGCGACTATAAATTGAGATGGAAGCTATCCTATCTTTTAAGTTGGATCAAACTACACATGCTGTTCAAATTTGATTAAAATCGGTTAAGTACTTTAGGAGTCCATCGCGGACAAACAACGTGACGCGTAATTTATATATATTAAAATTATACAGGTGTACATTTTTGCTAAACAATATCAATAAGTAGGCGCTTTTGATTTGTAATTAAATAATATCCACAGTAAAGAAACAAAAAAGAAATGACTTCAAAACCATGTTGTCGAGCTCAAACAAATACGTATTATTGAGGATAATTCAAAAACTACCAGGTCACATCTTGATCACATAGGAAGCAACAGCTTTCAAATAAAAAAAGAGTGATCAAAATTTGTTTACCTAGATGTAAAAGTTCTGAGCTAACACATGTAAAAAAATACAGACATATTAAGAGCCTGCTACTTTTTTGAAGTTAACTAAATAATACAACAACAAATTGATATTGTCGATAAAATTTCAGTTCCTTTTCTTGAAATAGATCATAAACAATTTATTTGCATAAAACTTGAAAACATTTGGTAGCTGTAGTACATTTGGCGGAGACCTCAAATGGGGATTGATTTTATAATTTTGACAGCTAGCAATCCATATTTGTGACCACTTTTAGATTGCCACATTCTATCATATAGAAAAAAAAATGTGTATATATATTCTATACATTTTTTTTTTTCTAAATTATCAATTCATTTTATTTTAATTAGAAATTATAGCGGCTACTTTTTGATAATCCTACCAGTAAATATCTAGGCTTACAGTAGTTCAAGCTTCTTGCTTACAGATGTCTATAAAAACATGCGCAAATATGTATGCAATATTTAAGAATGAGTCCAAAATAGGAAACAAAATTAAATACATTTATCTGTCACCTCTATAGGTAACCTCTACAGGCAAGTAGCAATCTGAATTATAAAGAAACGTCTTTTATTTATAGGTTGACATTTCCCATCTATTAAGGTTTTAGGGTGGTAAAGTGATGGCGACTAGCGACCCCCCCTCGATTCGTTTCGTTTACGTCAGTTCAGTGGTGTAGTTTACTTTCGCGATATTGTATTCCCTCAGAGGAATTTCTTAAAATTCTACTTCATCTGAGCTTTACAGAGCAGAAAAAAGTCCACACCAAATTCTAAGTCTGAAGGGGCAGTATTTGAAAATGTGGATATGCCTGCCGAAATTGAAGTCTGTAAGAGCTATATTTAAAAAACGAGATTTTTACACCCCAGCAACTCCCGCAACCACAATATATAATATATATATATACATACATATCATCACGCCATATCACTTGCAGGGTAGGCAGAGAGAACAGAGTGCCAGAGAACTCTATCCTTGCATACTTCACTCGCTTCCTCAACATTCATAATTCTCTTCATACACGCTCGCCGGTTTCGGAGACACTTGACTCCACCTTCCTTCAGTACATGACCGATCTGGTCTAGGAAGGTTAGTCTCGGTCTCCCCCGGTACCTACATCCTTCCACTTTCGCATTGTATATCTTCTTAACCAGACGTTCGTTCGGCATTCTTTTCACATGTCCAAACCATCGGAGCATTCCCTTTCGCATCTTTACACCGATACTCTCTTTCATACAAATTCAATCTATATATATATATATATAGATTAAATTTTAATTAAATATACATGAACATCAGCCGAATCTCGTACTAATAGGTGCAATTATTCTTTTGAAGACCAATAATCGTATCAACGTAGTAAACCTAACTATGATATGAAATGAGTCTATGACCAATCTCTGTCCAGTATCGTAAATTTGGTCCGTTTCCCTTCTACTCCTTCATTGTGACAAATACGGTCTGAAGAAGAAAACTCTAAAATTGTACGCAAACTTGATGGCGATTAACATATTTTTGGTAATTCACGCAGTCGCAAATTTCAGTCTATATAAATTTTGTGACTTATCCTGTAGTAAAAATGTATATTGAAATTGATATTTTAAGTTATCTTGTTTCTTTTTTATCTGATTACAGCGAAACGATTAAAATTTTTGGATGCTTTTATTAATTATAAGTATTCAGCAATTTTGTAAATTTCCTATAATGATTAGCGTGCTGGTTGAATTTGGGACATATCACAGACGACAAACAAAAAAATAAATCTGCATGTTCAAGACTATATGAGCAAAAGGCTTAGTTAATTCAGTGAGATTAACAATAGTGAACGTGAGAATTACAATCTATATGATCAGAAACGGAATCGAGACATCGCATCACATAATTGTTAATAAAGTTTGCCGCCAACAAATCTCAATAGCAATCACGAAATCTGAAATAATTCCTGTGGGTGTCGTACAATACGGAAATTGTGCGGATAACATCTCTGCCAAAATAGGAAATCTCGGCAAATAGTCCTATAAAACCCGATTACGAAATGAAAAATGATGTCACAAGCGGGATTCGAACCCGCGCCTATTGGGATTCCAGCCCAATCGTGCTGCTTGCTAAATTTTAGTAATTTAAATAACAAGGTTGTGTCATCGTTTAATACAATTCTAACTGTAAAGTTTTAAGTATTAAGCCTATAACAATGTGTAAACATTGTCGGGTAGATAGCATACCGTCACCTTAAGACGTAAATATGATACGAAGTACAGCACGATTGGGCCGGAATCCCAATAGGCGCGGGTTCGAATCCCGCTGGTGACATCATTTTTCATTTCGTAATCGGGTTTTATAAATAATTAAGCATATTAAATGCTATATTTCAGTAATTTAAATAGTCCTATACCCATCCCAGATAATGGGTATTGTAATATGATAATTGCCCTGCCATTGTAGAATAAGCTCATGCTGTATGGGACGTAATATGGTCTGAAAACAAGAATATAATTATTTATTAAGGCTTAAGACCCGACTAATATTGAGAGTCCTCTGCGTGAATAGTATAATGTATAACAAGCCTGTGCATCGTCTGTGACAATTCTATTTAATAATTCAGGACATTTAGCTAATTTTTATAAAGCCCTGCATTTCCTATAACTATACTTCCTCCATAGCCCTCGTACAAAACACACAGGTCATCTGTCCGATTTGCCAGCGTTATGTAAATGATTTGGCGCATCGGCGAAAGCGAATTTCAACCTATACGCCTCAGCTACCAATATGCTTATATTAGAATCCGTCCAATTCTGTGTCGGCACGTTTTGTAAAAGTATCATAAGACCTTGAAAGTCTCTCTCCAACATTAGTCTCTCACGCCAATGTAGTAAGAACGCTGCGCAAACGTAAAGTTGAAAGGTAGCAAACCCATCCGATTCAGCAAGGTATGTGTCCCAAAGGCGTATGGTACAAGGTAGCGGTATTTCTCTAGTTAACAGATTATTCATCCATCTGAATGAGAATTGCAGGTAGTCCACGCCGTGTGTTTGTAGATGCTCGTGAAGTGGTAAATCAATCCGGCGTATCAGTTCCTTTAGTTGATTTACCTGCAAAATGAAAAAAAGGACACCTTATTATTGAGGTTCATATACGACGGGGATTAAAAAAACTATCAACTATTACTTGCCTGCGAGAAACGTAAGAGACGATTAAAGTCATCCCTTAGTTGTGGCATGATAATATTGTTGTAAGCGTATGTAACATTTCGAATATCACTGTAAAATGTTCGAAACGTCGGGAAATTAAAAATCAAATACAAACGCGATAGAATCTGTAAAATTAGTTTTATTTCAAATGTGTAATACTCGCGCAAACATTAGAAATCATTATAATAATTTCATTGAAAATTTGGCTATAAATCCAGTAAAAACCCGCCAGAAATTTGACACTAAGTGAAAGCGGCTGGCTGTAAGACTCGTTAGCATAAAGCTAGATTGTTTAAGACAAATAGTTTAAGATAAAACATTGCTATTTGATACTTTATAGCGATACGTCTCATTGGCGATGACATTCATTATTAATCATTATTGAGTCTGTTGTCGTCGGTTGCTGGACATATAGGCCACCCAATAGCGTTCCCATTCATTAGAGAGGTTATTGCCTTAATCGCCACGCTTAGCAAGCGAGTTGACAATCGCAATGACGTGTTATACCCAAGAGAGCACTGCTGCTCAAGCTCCTGGTGATCCCTCAGTCGGATTTAACGACTCCCATAGTTAATTAAACTTTGTAGCTGTGTTCGTTGCGTTGGCCTACTATAGGTCAATTTTTCACCCATTGTAGAGTGTAGTTGTGGTGGAAAGCTGTGTGGCTTCGAAAACTACCAATCCTTGCTTTGCTCGTAGATATCGTAAGAGTCTTATAACGACCTGGGCCAACTTAATCTGATGCCGTTTGGTCAACAATTACATTTCCAAGAAGGTTTGACATCTGGCAGGCGGCCAGTCATAAAACTATTGCTAGTAACTTCTACAATATTTACTATGAAAGATGAGTACATATTGTACCGACCGCAAGTAATTGGGGTAAGAGTAGGAGAATGATGATGATGATGATCTAGAGTGGAGTCGTGGCCATGAGACGTTAATAGGCTGAAGAGAAAGATTTCTATTCAAGATGTCAGGTTAGCTTCCGTGGAAGGTGAAAGAGCGATAATTAAGTAGAGTGTGACGATATCCTAAATCTTCCATAGCTACAAAGTACGAGCTACTTATTTCGCTAATTATGCTGCTCTAACTCAAGTTCATAATTAAGAGAACACAAACAAAATTATTTAAATTATGCATATATGTATAGTTAATTACATTTTTAATGATCACGACATCATTACCGTGATAAGATCATTGTTATCTGAATATTTCTTAACAGTAGTATAATTATAATGAATTTTGCAAAATCAGAGAATCTACTTTAAAAGTAAATACGTTTTAGATTATGATCGAAAATTCTTTTATGTAGAAGACCAGCCGTTTATTGCGAGTTTGATTCTTGATTTAAGACCAATATTTAAGCAATTCATAGCTAGTTGTTCTGAGTAGGTGGGTATGTTTAGAATAGATTTTTGTTTAACAATCCTTGTGGCACATTTTTTACATAATCATACCCTTTTATTACATGATTAAAAGTGGTAGGACCAAACAGATTTCTGTCTACAGCCGAGGGCCGGTCTGTCCGGCATAGTATCACATTCTCGCAGAATAAGATCAACGTTTGAGTAATGGCAATTGTGCGCTTCGTTCGGTGAGCGAGAGAGCCGAAAGCCCAACTGGGTGGTCTTAGGGTTTGTATTGGTAGTTAGCGACCTAACTTTACCCTTGGTATTGCAAAGGTAAATGGGCGGCAGTAACATTTATCAGGAGGTGTGCTGCTTGCGCGTTTGCCACCATAAGCAATAAAAAAAAAGATTAAGTATGGATTTTTTATTATAAACACAGTGCAACTGTATAACTATGTAACAGTAGGCGACCTTACAATATAAATTAACATATAAATGATAATCACTTGGACTGCTTTTTATTATGCGATGCGATAATGGATATACGTAAACGATTTAATTTCTCACGTCTACTAACGCATTCTTTTTTTGAAGTAAAACTTTTTATCGACGTATGGGACAAATTTTAAATTATTGTAACGGTTTTCTGTTACGCGCCGTCTTTATTTCTACACACATACATACATACCATCACGCCATGTCCTTTGCAGCAGGGTAGGCAGAGAGAACAGAGTGCCAGAGAACTCTATCCTTGCATACTTCACTCGCTTCCTCAACATTCATAATTCTTTTCATACACGCTCGCCGGTTTCGGAGAGTCTTGACTCCACCTTCCTTCAGTACATGACCGATCTGGTCTAGGTAGGTTAGTCTCGGTCTCCCCCGGTACCTACATCCTTTCACTTTCGCATTGTATATCTTCTTTTCTTTTTATTTCTAAATCACATTTTTCCGTTACTCGCCATATTTATTTTTATTAACATTTTTAGCGTTGAGGATTGATCTCCCAACTGTCAAAGGTGAGAACAGTGTAGCGTGATAACACATCATGCGCCTTTTGTGTCTTTTAAGTGGAGCACTGCTACCATAGGTATTCTACGGCTTATCACAAATACACAGTAAGTTTTATTCTGATTAGCGGACTATTACCAGCATATATCTGCCGTGCTAAAGATAAGAGCGACAAGTGCATGACAGCAAGTTCCTCGAAAATGACTCCTAAGTTTTAAAAATTATTTCTTCGAATACGGATATAAAAATAATGTTTTTTTTAAAGGTTGTATTGTGTATACAAGTGTACATCTCTCATCTTTTCACTACGGTAAAAATACATCAAATTTAAAAAAAAAAAACATTATTTTTATGTCTGTATTCGAAGAAATAATTTTTAAAACTTTAGGAGCCATTTTCGAGGAACTTGTGGTCATGCACTTGTCGCTCTTATCTTACGCACGGCAGCTATATCGAAGACCTTTACTCATGCTAATATTATATATACAATTTAAATATAAACAACATGAAAATAAAAAGTATAGAGCCCAGATGTGTCAGTTTCGTATTTGGTCACCCCAAACCCCGTTTGAACCCTTCCGAGTTATTCGACTAAACAAACATTTAATTAAAACAATATTATTATTGGAACGAAGTTCCTTATCGCGCGTTGTGAAAGGGGGCTAGACGGAAAAAATTCTTACGAAAAATTGTCACGACACTTTTTGCTATAGTAAGCTATTGTAAGCTGTGCGGCGTCGCTCGTCGGCTCTCTTATAGAAAGCAAGCCAGATATTTTCATTTCTATTTCGCATTGAACAGTGTGGTGTCGCGACGATTTTTTTTATAGATAGAGTGATTCAAGAGGAAGGTTTATATGTATAATATATGCATAATGTACTAGAGAAACACTGATAATTTTAGAGGTTTCTAATGTGATGTCGTAAATAAACACATTATTTTGCGCTTACATTGCAAACGCTGGCTGAACCCTACGAAATAGATCAAAATAAAGTACTACAGTATTATACAGCTTAAAAAGGCCTACAAAAAAGTCCGCGATGGTATATATCTATCTCTTAAGGATAACATACTATATCCATTTTAATACTTTAAAAAATGTTCTATTATAAAACGGTAATTGAAAAGCTATTTACACAAATACTGTATTAATCCTTATCATTTTAAATACATTAGTTGGCTTGAGCATTTCATGAAGATATTTTTTTTCCTTCAGACCATGCAAATTAAATCAATACCTTAAGAGATATAGCAAAATCAAAATAATGCGCAACGAAATTATTTTCGCCCGTGACCGGGCCGCGTGGCCGGCTCGCGTTCGAGCTCGGGGCCGAAAAGTTTTGGTAGTCTAGTGGAATTGTATATCCTATTATTAATATTATAAACGTGAAAGTTTGTAATAATGTATGGATGTGAACATGTTTGTTGCTCTTTCACGTAAAAACTACTGAATGGATTTTGATGTTTATAGTAATATAGCTTGCACATCAGAATAACACATAGGCTATAATTTATAAAGATATTTTGCAAATTGGCTAAAATATAACGATAAAAATCGCTTAAGGCAGAAAAAAATTATATAATTAAAATAGAACTTCGTTCCATCCGGGTGTCACTTGACACCTCCGGTTTTTTTTTAACATATCCTTGTCCTATTTATGGTTACCTTGCTTACTTGGTACCTATAAATCGGTCGTTTAACCAATTTCGTAGGTATGCTAACATACAATGTTCATATGACCACTATAGGAAGGTCAACGTTTCGTCTTTCAGGAGATTAAGCACGTCTGACACGTCTGGGCTCTTAGTCTATAAATAGTAAATATTTTGTAACATTCATTTTTACGGTCGTATTCTTGCCAAATCCAGAATATTTTATCCGACGTCTTCGAATATTTTTTTTAATCAACTATTTTCTTACTTTAAACAAAATAATTGCTTTTTAAAAATATCAAATACGTTTAAACGAATGTTTTTTCTTGACATATGTATTATAATATTATCCTATAAGTGCATTGTGAGAAAAATACAATCATTTTTAGGTTTGATCAATCGAGAGTAGAGCAAGACCTCAACGCTTCGCTTATGAGGCGTGCAATAACTGACACGTATAAAGCGTAAAAAAAATGCCTTTACACAGGTTCCGTATTAAGTGGATTCTGGACTAGAACTTCTGGTCTATTAAATGCTTAATATGTAGTATGTTTAATATTTTAACAAGTCTAGGACGAGATATATTGTACATAAAATGTAATTGTATGTAATAAATTTATTTTAATATTTTTTTTATTCAACCGCTTGGAACGACGGCACGATGGCTTGGTGCCCATAACTTTGCCGTATTTTCCCCCCTTACCTGTTGAGTAGGATAAAAGCAAGAAGCTTTTCTTGCTCTTATCCCAATTACTTGGAGTCGACGTAATATATGCTCTTCTCATATTGTAAGAGTTTTGATACTAATTTTATGACCAGTCTTCGGCCTGACGTCAAACCTCCTTGGGAATGTAATTTTGACCAGACGGCATTAGATAGAGTTGGTTAAGGTTAATGTTTCTTAGAGGCCTTTTACGACACCCACGTGCAATGTAAGGGTCGGTAGTATATGGCTTTAGCCTATTATCCGCACAGCAATTTATACATACATACATATCATCACGCCATATCCTTTGCAGGGTAGGCAGAGAGAACAGAGTGCCAGAGAACTCTATCTTTGCATACTTCACTCGCTGCCTCAACATTCATAATTCTCTTCATACAGCAATTTATAACCTTATAATAATTATAATATAATGATTTCTGATGTTTACACGAGTATTACACATATGTAATAAAACTATTTTACGCATTCTATAGCGTTTGTATTTGATTTTTGGATGCGGATAGTCCTCCCACAGCCACGAACACAATCATAAAAATAGTTTCATTTCCAAACATATATTAAGACGCATAAATAAGGTACGTGTATAATTATATATTTGATAGCTATACCTATGTTTATTATTTGAAGCGTGACGCATACCATAATATTTCACAACAACAATAGTTACATACCATATGGTATACTTTTGTGGTTTATGATACCAACTAATTAGTTATAAATGAAGAGGATAAAATTTTTGTCACGGCAGTTTCCCTGAGGATAAACTAATGTATGTATTGTGATAATAATAAATAACACGCAGTATCATAACTTTAATATATTTTATAACTAGGCTAGAATCTTCTACGTATATGTATGTCATATATATTATCACGCCATATCCGTTGCAGGATAGGCAAAGAGAACGTAGTGCCAGAGAACTCTATCCTTGCATACTTCACTCGCTTCCTCAACATTCATAATTCTCTTCATACACGCTCGCCGGTTTCAGAGATTCTTGACTCTATTTATTTATTAATACCGTGGTGACGAAGTAAAAAGACGATTCATCCCCTCTTTCTTTCTCGCGACTGTTGTAATATACTACTTAAAATTATAACGGTCACATTGCAAGAGAAGGCAACAAGCCTACCTTGCTTAACTACTACCTGCTAACCCGTCTGAGCAGCGTGGTAAGACAATTTACATTGCCAAAATAGCCAGAGTTCTTTTTTTTAATTTTCTCAGCCTCATACTATAGACGTCATATTCTTGTAGATTACTCTCCTTCAAAATAGGAGGGAATTTGATCTATTATATTCTCTCGTCAGAAGGGTTGGCATACACCTATTTTGAAATTTTCCTCTCCAGCAATATATAAGCGGGCAAGAAACGGCAGGTGACACATTATTCTTAATACGGACTGGTGACAGCTATGTGACACACGTATACGTGGACGTCTAGATTTTAATTGCTTTTAATTTTAAACCTTTGATTCATAATGACTCAAATCATAATTATTTTTAGCTACAATTAAAAATGTGCGAAATTATAATAGAACAAAAATTTATTAAGTCTTTATTCCGACGAAGGTTAAAATGGTACCTAAAATACGAATGAAGAGTCATTCGTATTTCATTTCGATTTTGTAATCCAAATGTTTCCCAAGCGGGATGGGTCCGTTCTCCATAAGTTTTCGAGAATGGGCCAAATTCGAATTCGATTTTTATCTCGAGTTGATGATCTATACGTATGACAAAAATTGACCCTAAATAGAAATCTAACATCTCTCATATTTCACTGAATTTTAACACCTTATATTTCACTGAAATTTTTTTTATATAAGGAACTTAATCAGACATTATTTTAACGGATTCTATCGCATTTTATTTGCCATCCGGCATTTTTTTTTGTTCATGAGAGGATAAAGGTAATTGAAATCCTATAAGTCATCTATATTACAGATATTTTTTACATACTCACTACGATATTAGTTATTAATTTGGACCTAATTTTTTGATACAATATTCTTATTTCTCGGTGGTAAAAAAAAATCTTATATTATAAAAATATATTGCTCCATGTGGTGAGTGGAGTAAGAAAACATTTTACGACCCTCTATCTTGCCCGTGGGTATCGTAAAAGACGACTAAGGGGAATACTTTTCATATAACATCTGTGCCAGTGAAAGAAAACTGAAATGAAACTCTGTGCCAACCCGTATGACCGGCGTGGTATAATAGGTTAATTTACTCCTATTGCGGAGGAGGCTCTAATCCAGCAATGGGACGTATATGAGCAGAAAATAGAGGCGCTTCTAAACTGGTCATCCGATGACAAATCGAAGATTCTAATATAGTTTGAACATTAATAATATATATAATGTCACCGAAATCCTTTGCGCGTAATGTAAAACTCGACTAAGTGGTTTAACCTTAAACCTTGATACAGAAACCTACGCTACAGCGCCTGGTCAGGGTATTATTATATATACCTCCGATTGTAGAATAGACTAATGTCCGTCAGGACTTACATGCATTGTAAGATGTCTACATTGAATTGTTTCTGTTATCTATCAAAATTGATCAAACATTAGTTGAAGTATAGAATCTTTGGTAGTGTTTAAAACTGTAGCGTGACAATTGTCGATCTTCTTTTTTTTATTTATAGCTTATGGTGGCAAACGAGCAAGCAGCACACCTTATGGTAAGTGTTACTGCCGCCCATGGACCTTTGCAAGGCAATAGCTAGACCGCTGCCTACCAATACAAACCCCAAACTCATCCAGTTGGGATTCCGGCTCTCTGGCTCACCGATCGAAGCGCAATAGCACATTGCTATTACTCAGACGACGATCTTCTGCAAGAGTGTGGTACTACCCCGGACGGACCAGCCGGCGACTGTAGACAGGGAACTGTCAACAGTATGTTCCTACCACTAACGACTAAGCAAGAAGTACAATTTGGCATGGCTGCCTAGACATAACTCGTAATTCGATTTTGATTTTATATTGTACCATTAAAAAAAAATAGATTAATCGCAAAAAAAAAAAAAAAAAAAATATACACGACAGTAATTCTACAATGCTTCAATACATTTCGCATTTTGATATTATATAAGATTAATATATTATATTTTTTTTTGAAGTTTGGTATTAAAACAAATACGCTAAATATGTTTCAAGTATATCACCTGAACATTCTAGTAAAAAATAATGCGATGCAATTATTAAGATGATCCTATTTATAACTTCTGTATTAAAATACTAGCGTCGCTTCGCCGGTTCTGGACGGTATGAAGCTTTTATAACGATATAGCACATCTTTTTCCTTATGTGAATTTTCGAATAATATCTGTCACCTTCGTTTGCGTCATTTCAATCTTTCATCAGTTCAATTTAGAAGCTGATTCGCTAATGATAATTTATAACACAGGTACTATGTTGACTTCAATTAACGTGCCACTTGGTTTAGTCATAGACTAAAATATTTATTTTCAATTGTTTATGGTGGCAAACGAACAAGCAGTACACCTGATAGTAAGTGTTACTGCCCTTCGTGGACTTTTGCAATATCAGGGGTACAGCTGGACCTGCCAGCTAAAACCCATTCAGAAAGATGGACTTTCGGCTCTCTAGCTCACCGATCGTAACGCAACAGCACATCGATCGATTTTCTGCGAGAGTCCAATACTACTCCGGACGGACTGGTCCGCGCCTGCAGATAGAAAACTGTCAACAGTGTCGCCCGAACACTACCGAACGATTCGAACAATGGAGAGTAGACATATATAAAAACAATAAAGATACGAAATACATACATATATATCATCACGCCATATCCCTTGCAGGGTAGGCAGATAGAACAGAGTGCCAGAGAACTCTATCCTTGCATAATTCACTCGCTTCCTCAACATTCATAATTCTCTTCATACACGCTCGCCGGTTTCGGAGACTCTTGACTCCACCTTCCTTCAGTACATGACCGATCTGGTCTAGGTAGGTTAGTCTCGGTCTCCCACGGTACCTACATCCTTCCACTTTCGCATTGTATATCTTCTTAACCAGACGTTCGTTCGGCATTCTTTCCACATGTCCGAACCATCGGAGCATTCCCTTTCGCATCTTTACACCGATACTCTCTTTCATACCTACTCGCTCTCTTACGTCGTCGTTACGAATTTGATCGATCAGCCTAACTCCACAGATTTTCCGTAGAGATCGCATTTCGACCGCATTAATTTTACTTTCATACTCTTTTCTGTATACCCAACTCTCGCTTCCATGCAGTAATGTTGGGAAAAGCACTGCGTTATGTATTGCTACACGTGCCTTCTGGCTGAGGATACGAAATACACTCTTTTTTTTCAAATAATCATAAACTATTTTAGCTTCATGTCTATTATTAATACATTTTGTAAAAAGAGCATCTTCAAGTGCATATAGTGAGAGGGCCTGCTTTGAAAGCTTGCCATTTTAAATTAAAATCCTTACAATCCATCGATCTCTTAGCCGATCAACGTCGAATGTATGATATAAGACTTATTTTTTCCTAAGGACAGAATAATGCATGTAATGCATAATCCTAACACTTGGCAGTCGGTTGATGGTCGCAGTTGATGTCATAACTTTTCCAGGAGAGTAATGCTTGGCAATACGCCCGGTGATCCCACAATAAGTTTTTCGGACACCAGGAAATAATCCTTGTATTGCGGGGGACTTTACAAACATGCAATTAACGCAGACAAGTCTCACCCAAACTCAGAACAACACTTTGTGGATCGTACAAAGTATTGTCCAGCGTGGTTTAGAACCCACGGCACTGGCACGGAAGGTCGGTATCTTAATCACTACGCCATCTGTGCAGTCTAAATATATAAATATTACATTTAACTTTAATTAAAAATCAAGTTGATTGTCTTTGGCATAGAAGGTCTATGTCTCGCCAGCGTAAGGATCCCCGTGTCTGGTAGAATGATGCATTGATGTATTGAACAAAATTCAGTAGTAATATGGTTTAATGTTTGCGTGTGGTGACAGCAGGCGCGGCTCAAGCACATGTAGCGCCCGGGTGCAATCAATAACCTGGCGCCCTCTTGTACCAAAGTGCGTGAACAAAATGGAATAGGTTGACGGTTACAAGCGGCTCTCGGCGCCCCCTAACACCTGGCGCCCGGGTGCACCGCACCCTATGCACTATAGTGCAGGGCCGGCTTTACCTATAGGTAAAGCCGGCCCTGGGTGACAGAGTAAGAATACAATTCACCACCCCCTATCTTACCCGTGGGTGATCGTAAGAGACAACTAAGGGATATAAAACGCATATAGCATCTATGCAAGAGAAGGAAAACTCGAAACAAAAACCTATAGCAACACGTCTGACCAGCAAGGTATAGTATTATTAGTAGTATGGTCAATTTCCCTTCCATTATGAAGGCGGCTCGAGCCCAACAGTGGGTCATATACGAGCTGAAATGATGATGATGATGGTTTAATGCCAAGTGAAATTTCTCCCTTGTCAACCGTTTTAACGAGCTATCAAGTATTTGTGTTTCAGTCTACAGAAGATATCTGAGTATATTCCACTACTGTGCTGAATAGTTTTTTTCTAAATTGTTGCTTATGCATGCACCTGCTCCAGGTTTTATATACCCATTGCTTTCAACTAAAATATCAGGAACAACTTACTAGTTAACACACCTTACCATTAGGCAGACACTATTATTCCTCCCCTAATTAGGGACGTCCACTAATCACGTAATCTTTTTTTAGCATTTTTTAACCCTCTCCTCCCCCTTGGTGATACGTGGTGAGGTTTAAGACTATGACAACCAACATCATGTGAATTTTTAGTACCTACAAAGAAGTAGCCCACAGCTCATTATATTGTCGGATTTTTATTTTTTATACTCTGCAAAAAGGTCTTTATACAGATCTTCGTCCGTTGCCTGGCAACGGCAAGTCAAAGTTACACTACAGGCCACTTTACAGTTTGAAAATCGCAGCGTTTGACGAAAAAATAAATACACGGGATAGCTTACTACATCCTCCTCCCCCTTGTGATAATTCTTGATTTTTGTAAACCCCCCCCCCCTCTTTCAAACCTCACGTGATTAATGGACGGCCTCTTACAATAAATAAAATATTGAACCACTGACCTTATATTGAATACCAAGTTGAGCAAATATATAATTATCTTGAATGCTGTCAAGGAACTTGGATAAGCACCAGAACGAATCTGCCTCAATGATATCTCTCTGTTCTGCACTAAGCTTGTCGAGAGGGAAGTTATCCAACTCTTGGCCCGGTGCTGCCTCTTGTAGGAATACCATGAAGAACGGTGTTACCAGATCGTTGATACCTTGGACATAGCCAGAAGCTGGATGTCTAATAGCCCATATGTAAAGGATTCGTTCAAACATAACCTGTAATAAAATCATTTGATAAATTTCGATTCTAGTGGCAGGACCACGCTGTTAACACTTCTCTGTCTACAGCCGCAAGCCGGTCCGTCCGGGGTAGTACCATACTCTCGCAGAAGATCTACATCTGAGTAATGGCAATGTTTTAATGCTTCGTTCGGTGAGCGAAATAGCTGGATGCCCAACTAGGTGGGTTTGCTTTGGATTGGTATTGGTAGGCATTGGTACATACATACATATCATCACGCCATATCCCTTGCAGGGTAAGCATAGAGAACAGAGTGCCAGAGAACTCTATCTCTGCATACTTCACTCGCTTCCTCAACATTCATAATTCTCTTCATACACGCTCGCCGGTTTCGGAGACTCTTGACTCCACCTTCCTTCAGTACATGACCGATCTGGTCTAGGTAGGTTAGTCTCGGTCTCCCTCGGTACCTAAATCCTTCCACTTTCGCATTGTATATCTTCTTAACCAGACGTTCGTTCGGCATTCTTTCCACATGTCCGAACCATCGGAGCATGCCCTTTCGCATCTTTACACCGATACTCTCTTTCATACCTACTCGGTACAATACCAATAATATATTATTACGTGAAATAACTAAATCAATCAAATCTTCCTGTAGCAACAAAATAAGAATACAGTTCACCAACCCCTTTCTAGCTCTTAGGTGTTGTAAAGGACAACTATGGGATATAATATGCAGATAAGTATATATTCAAGTATATTTAAAACTATATAATAATATGCTGTGTGGTAGCGGCTACGAATACTACCAACCCTTACTTTGCTCATGGATGTCGTAAAAGACGACTAAAAGCCTTATAACGACCTGGGGCAACTCCATCTGATGCCGTTTGGCCAATAATTACATTCCCAAGGATTGACGTCTAGCAGTATAACTTCTACAATATGCACTATGAAAGACTCCAAGTAGTTGGGTAAGAGTAGGAGAATGATGATGATTTAACTGTATAATAATAAATATATATGAAAGAGAGCTGAAAGCCAAACTTTCTGGGTGGGTTTTAGTTAGTAGGAAATGCTGTACTCCTGGTATTGCAAAGATCCACGAGGTGCAGTAACCAATACCAACAAGTCTGGCCAGCGTGGTATAGTAGAACAATTTCTGTCCCATTATGTAGGAGGCTTGAGTCCAACACTAGGACATCGAGCTGAGATGAGAGCTAAATCAATGTATCTACCTGAACAGTTATTTGTTGGAACAACGCTACAAGCGGGCTCATTCTTGGTATATCTATATGAATTTGACGATATGTATCATCATCTCTTTCTGCATCATAATACTGGCGGACAAGATGTTTGTAATCTGCCCGTTTTCTTTCTAAAGTTTCTACACGACGCTCTGCATTTGGTGGCAGGTAGCCTGCTAGAAGACGCCATGTTATCGCTCTTGCCTGTGGATTAACAACAATAAGTGTTAAATTTATTTGTTCATGTAAAGTAGATGCACTAATATTACTTTACTTCATGGGTTGTTAGCATAGGATAATAATGAGATATAGACACATGTACTACCCAATCTACATATGCATTATAAAATATTGAGGATAGTAAATTGTTGGACAGTTAAAGCACAATAAGTTTTCTTTTGGTGATGGATTTAAAATGGATATATGATGAATCATAACTCCTTTATTTCTAGTGGTTATCATAAAAATCAGTTGAAGAATAACGTTCTTCCCTATATAATCCCTCTGCAAAATAAAGAAGGACGGGAAGGAGATTAATTTGCCCCATCTAGATAAGGTCTGTGTTGAACACTACAATAGTAGTATATATATGGATTGAGAAGTTTACTGTTATAATTCATATAGTTATGACAAGATTGCATCATCATCTAAGTTCACATGAGACCGACTACTGAGCTCAAGTCTACTTCACAAAAGCAGGGAGTTTGAAGTGCCATGCTATAGCCATAGCCAGATTGCTATATCGTTATATTTCGTGTTTCCATTTTCTTATGACATTGTGTCTTACATGACATTCACAGCTAAGATAGGAGGCAGCAAATTGTTTACTTACTTCCTCATCATACGGGGCAGAATACATATTCCTAAATAATTTTAATACAAGTGTCAGGCACACAGGTGGCAATAAAATTTTGGGACAAAAAAGGTAATAAGTTTTGTACAGGCCGTTAAGTTTGTTTACTATTACAGTAAGTATTCTAAATGTATTCATTGACAATTATGTAAGAATGTTTACTATTAAAGCATGAATATTAATATTATATACATTTAGAGTACATGTGAAAACAATATTATGGTTATTGTGCCATATAAAAAAGAATGAAGATTGATGGTATTCTATAGGACCACTGCCAATAGTGTGTCCATATATATATATATATATATATATATAATATTGTATCTGCGAAGTAACAAAAACTGTGATACACCAGTAGCAATATATGACTCACTTTAACAGGGATGCCAGACCAACTAAGTTGTTTTAACTCATCTAAGTCTATCACGACGTTATCGTGAAGCTGCTGGAATCTCTCAAGCTTAGATTCACTACTCTCCTCTCGGGAAGTTAAAGCCGAAATTCTCACGGGTCTCGGTCTACCAGGGTAGTGGCGCAGCGGCCCTGAACTTCCTGCACCACCAACCTTCCGAATTTCATTTTTCTTCAACTGTACTGCCTCGACTTTAGGTTTCATAGAATCATTATCAACTTTTACGTCATTTTTGTTTACATTTTTACTTCTATGCGAATTTATCACATTCAATGCGGCGGTTTGTGATATGGCCTTGGATATTTTGGTTTCAGAGATTCCAGATATGACATCGTCGTCACCGAGGTCCCAGGCGTCGTTTACTGACGCTTGAAACTGTTGATACGATGACCCAGACATAACCTCGGTAGGCTTAACTGTTTGACAAGGCCTGCCCGGCACTGCGCGTTGAGGTGTTTTCCAAAACGTGTCAGACAATAACCCGCTCTTGTCATATTCGGGTTCATAGCTTTCCATAATAATTTATATGCGTGAACATTCTAAATAACTTTGTTGAACAACAAAAATCCTACTATAGGCTTTTTGATATGACATATCACTGGACTAACCATAGAGCCCTATAGATACATAATAGACTAATTAACATTCCGATCTACTCAATAATTGGTAATGCTTTAGTGTGACGTGACAGAATCCTTCTTCTTTGTCGTTATAAAATGATTAGAAAGTGATGGCAGTATACTTACATTTTGTTACAAGCATTACAGGTATAAAAAAAATGTGTTAAACAATAAATTAAATGAAACAGTCAAAGAGTAAAGTTATTAAATTGAAAAAGAGTGGCAACTCGATGATAAAATATGCATGTATGGAAAGTGCTGCCACCCAGAGTTTAGGCGGTGAACTAAAGTTGAAGTAATATATATACATATCTACATGTGTATGTATAATTACATAGAATTTTCTTTTACTATGAAAGCTACCCTGAAATATAAAAAAAAACATATCAGCTGATAATTAAACAATAATAATACCAGCCTAACATTGAAACTTGAGATAATTTTCAGAAAAATATCAATAACCGAAAATAGATCGATGACAATAAGTACCTACACTAGGAACAAAAAATAACAATTCTCAGTTGTCAAACGTTTGACATACAGGACAAAATGGCAGCAGTTAAGTTTGTACAACCAATCTGTAGGCGGCGCGACGGTCAGTAAAAATAAGTAATGTTTTAAGTGTTCCCCCCCAGGAAACAGTAAAGGAGAGTCAAAAAACCTAGTTTAAAAAATGACATTAGATAAATAAGTTCTTTCTTTACTCAATAGAGTAAGATAGCGAAAACAATTTTCTCTAGTTTCAGTTTTCATTCACTTCACATAGTAAGTAAATGTCATAAAATATATCTAAAAAGTTCATAACCACTACGACGTTATCTTCATTATAAACACACTATAATAAAAACCAGATACGTCATTTTAGCATTACAATACATTATGCTAATATCTTTTTATTCTGTAACTATTATAGAAACATTTTTCAATCTATTCACGGTTTATTCAAATTACGGGGAGACATGGCAGTATACAATAGATAAAAATACGGTTTCGTTTAAAGGATATTGATTTTCGAGCAGTCTTACCGTTTCCAGGAAACCTATTAAATCAATATATACTTACCTAATCAGAAAAAAATTCGTATGGTGTAGAATACTCTGGTAAAAATGAGCATTCCGAATTCGGATTCAGATTTGACTTCTATGTTTATGCAAAAAGGTGATGGCACCCACAGCAAAAGTCCTGTTCGATCTGAACCTTCGTCAAGGAGAAACTCTACTATAAAAGGAACTGTACCAGCCGAAACGATTACTGTAAAAGATTTTTTTGATTTCATGAAAACTGCGTACCAGGTCTACGAGCATTTAGAAGGAGATGAAGACAGTGGGTCAAAAATCGACTGGGAAGAATTAACGAAATTAACAGTAATAAACCATGTTATCGAACAGGAGGAGAGAGACCTCCTTTACCAAACTGCGTGCGCCGAACCAAAGCCAGTTACAAGCAAAAGTGATACTATAATCGAGAAGAAAAATACAGAAGATAGTATTGACAAAAGATTTAGCTGTAGTGAACTTGAAGGTATCATAGTATTAAACTTTCTATTCATCCCACGAAGAGAATATAATTCCAATCCAGGGTTGGCGATTGTAGTCGGTTATGAATATTTTGTAAGAGCGTTGATATCTAATTTGGTGTTTGAACACACTGTAGTCGATCTATCAGTCCGAATCAAAATATATTCGCCTTAAATAGCCTGTTTATCGGGGAAAAATGACTTAAAATATAACTCTAAAATGAGCTGAAGACAGTTATGACTGTGAACATGATGCACGGAAAAAAAATAGTGACGGAATAGTAGACACGATTAGAGCTACTTAACGTTGTACTTACTCTCGATTTTCGCTTGCTCTCGGTAGTAGGTATACAACATACCATCGAAATTAAAATACATGCTACTATATTAATAGCACCAACAGTGAGGCTTGGCTAAGGTCGATTTTTTTATAACTGATGGTGGCAAACGAACAAGTAACACACCTGATGGTAAGTGTTACTGCCGCCCATAGACCTTTGCAATACCAGGGTTACAGCTAGACGGCTGCCTACCAATCAACCTTAAACCCATCCCGAAAGTTAGGCTGTCGGCCTTCTCGCTCGCCGAACGAAGCGCAACCACGTATTGCCACTGATCAAACGTCTACAAATTGATAACCTCTCGCGCTTTTCACGTTTAGGAGTGTGATCAAGACTTGTTATTTTGTGTACCTATTCGTTTTCACGAGCCTGCTGTACTTTTGCATTGTACTAGTTCTGCAGACAGATCAAGGAGACTTCAACCAAAGTAAAGTTACGCCGCCACCAAGCACATATTAAATTTGGATTCTTTACTTTCTATGCTATCGCCTTCTGTCGTCACTTTTAATAATAAACTGCATTTAAATGTGTATTTCAGGAAGAGTACGTCGGAGATCTATTCCACCAGAAGCAAGAGTAGAAATGCTTGGTGTGTGGACTGAAGCAAATCTCAACTGTAAATTAAATGATGTTAGTAAAAAAAATATACAATTTTCTCTATTTCATATGTTTTGAGTTATGATAAGACTTAATGTTCGTAAATATTTTAGGTAGTAAATGAAGGCATTTTAGATTCTATTTTGCCATACTTAGTTGGATATAAGAAATCTTCTAAAACGATGAGTGTCTACGTTCCTATCATCAAGAAAGTATCATCTAGCACAGCGGTCGACGTAAAAAAACCTGCAAGTTTTGGGGGTAAGTTTAATTAAAGCAGTTTCTTCAAAAATTAGACTAAGTCGTATGCTTAGTCTAATTTTTGAAGAAACTGTGTTCATAATAATTTTGATAGCTTTTTTTTGTCTAATCCCATATACGTACATACGACTCTTCGTCGAAAACTCTATAACGCTGATAGAGAAATTGATAAATGTACTATGCGAGTTTGGGATTTTCTATCTGCTACAACGATGTTTGCTTACGTCCAGTAATCACTTTAAACTACATCCACGGGAAAGGAAGTGACATTTTCTAATACACTGCCACCATATGTATTATATTGATTCAATTAAAGTACACAAATATACATGAACCTCTGAGACCATGCAGAGATCTTTAGGTACCTACCTACACGAGCATTTGGAAACCAGAGACAAAAATAAACTGTGCTATATTTATTATTGTTCATTGGTACAGGTCTAAAACATTTTGTTAATAAGTGTCCTGTTTAATAAATGTAATGTGTTGGTTTGAGTTCATCGTCTTTATAATTTCAAATTATACCTATAGGTACGTCTCAGCCTCTGCTGTCACAGTAATGTGTGGCAAAGTATCACTGCATTCATTGCAATTGATTGCAGTGATACTGTCAGGGGCGGCTTGACCTATAGTGCTGAGGGTGGGGTGCACCCGGGCGCCGGGTGTTAGAGGGCACTGAGAGCTACTCGGGACGCATAGAGCCTCCACTGTGACGTTCCGTACGGAGCGCGCGCACCGCACACAGCGAGTGCCTTAATCATTTATAAACGTAGTTGGTGCGTTATTTAACAGGTTTGAGTAGGTTGCTTTGTCACCATGCTCAACGCATTCCAGCGAGATTTGGAGTTTAGTCGAACTTGTTGTAACTATCAACCTGTTCCATTTTGTTTACGCATTTTGATACAAGAGGGCGCCAGGTTATTGATTGCACCCGGGCGCTACATGTGCTAGAACCGCCCCTGGATACTGTGGTTTATTTCGAGTTTTCCTTCTCTTGTATAGATGTTATAGGCATATCCTTTAGTCATCTTTTATAGCAACGAGGGGTAAGATAGGCGGTGGTAAACTATTGCTAATCTGTCACCATACAGAAATAGAAGTGGTTTGAATTAGATACGATTAATTATCGACACATTACATCGATAACATTACATCGATAACATTACAAATAGTGAATAAATAATTAGTGTCAGCGAATTTATCGGCGTTTTGAAACCCTTGTCAGAGTGGAGCTCTAGGCACAGGTTCTGTGTGACCTTATGGTAAATATCTTAATGCACGTGTACATATACCCACTTGTGATTGACATAATTACAAATTTCATATTCGCTACTGTCAAAAGGCAAAAAAAACGTAATAACATTTTTTACTTGAATCAAGATTGTACATACATACATACATACATATCATCACGCAGTCCATGTCCTTTGCAGGGTAGGCAGAGAGAACAGAGTGCCAGAGAACTCTATCCTTGCATACTTCACTCGCTTCCTCAACATTCATAATTCTCTTCATACACGCTCGACGGTTTCGGAGACTCTTGACTCCACCTTCCTTCAGTACATGACCGATCTGGTCTAGATAGGTTAGTCTCGGTCTCCCCCGGTACCTACGTCCTTCCACTTTCGCATTGTATATCTTCTTAACCAGACGTTCGTTCGGCATTCTTTCCACGTGTCCGAACCATCGGAGCATTCCCTTTCGCATCTTTACACCAATAGTCTCTTTCATACCTACTCGCTCTCTTACGTCGTCGTTACGAATGCGATCGATCAGCAATCATCAAGATTGTCTATTATATTTTTTTAAAACAGCGTCTGGTTAATGAAATAATCCGTGTATTGTGGGTTTTACAAACATTCAATTGAACGGACACAAATTGTTATTGGGGTAACTCTTTAACACCCACCAACTCGCAGAGTTACTCTTAGATTAAGAGTCAGGTTTATATGTGAATAAAATAAAAGTTTGATGAAACTTCCTCAGATAATTTTATTCATGTACTGACACACATCACACGTTTTTCCAAACAAGAAAACAATAGAGCATTCCAAAATCAAAATACAATATTCAAAGTAGAAAAATAAAACTTGTAAGAAAAAAGATCTTATATAAAAATAAACACTCTTTTATTCTAACACAAATTACACCCAGACTTTGAACAAAAAATTATGGATCGCACAAATTATATTCTTACGTAGAAATCGAATCGAACCCACGACATTCTGATCTGATTCTATATTTTATTTCCATTTACCACTACTGGCTATCCTAGCAGACTATAAGAAAGAATACAATCGGTTTTAAGTCATACCGGAGCTGAGCACATAAGAATTTGGGGCACCAGAAGAAAATTATGAAAAAGAAAATTTATAAAAACATGTCGATTAGTATAAAATAAAAACACATTGATTACATATGCTTTCAATTGGGTACAAATTAAATCTTATTATCTACATATCTAAAATAGAAATAGTATTGTGTTTATAGTGAAAACTATTATCATGGCCTTTGCGGCTCTCGCCTGAGTGGAGAGTCTGAGCGCGGGTCCTGCGTCTTGTGTTAAAGATGTTATTGAGATTGACGAAATACATGCTTTTGCAATTCCACACAGATATCTGAACAGAGATATTGACACCATTTCGGAAATACGATCGTTAGAACATAATTCCTGCATAGATGGTGTTAGGAACTTAGGATACCGACCTTTCGTGCCAGTGCCGTGGGTTCGATACTTTGTGCGATTCAAAAAGTATTGTTCTGAGTCTGGTGTTTGGGTGTTTGATATTTGTCTTTTAAAAAAAAATCTACGAGAACTAATCGCAATGAGAGTGAATATTGACCTACTATGCCTACTAGCCGCATGGCATATTATAAAACATTATTTCTCCTTCTAGTAATTTTTTAGAACACCTATAAGAAAATAGCGCAAGTCATACCTTGTATTCTTAACTAGCTACAAAAATGATGATCAATTAATTGATAAACAAGTATACAAGGAGCGTATAGTTAATAAATTCTTTCTTGTAGGTTTTGTTGATGAGAAAGAATCAAAAGATCGTCTGGGCAGGCGTAAGTCTTCTGTTGCAGCTGCTCAAGAGCGTATTAATCAGAAACAAGAGTAAGTCGTAAGACATAAACATGAACATAATTAATAATCTTACGCCTCCTTATCATTTAGGGTTAAACCTACGCACCTGCAACAATAAATAAATCACTGTTAGATTAATTAGTCTAAATATCCAGAAAGTATTAATGCTGGCAATTAATATTTTTGTGCTGAACGTCATTATCCCTCTCATCTTCGTCATTATTATCTCAGGACAAACCACATCCCTCCAGTGACCGATAACCGATGGAGAAGAAAGGTTCTCGAGTGGCGACCGCGTATCGGACGACGTAATGTAAGACGATCCCCTACTGGGTGGACTGATGGCTTGGTGAAATTAGCTGGGAGTCGTTGGATACGCACTTTATGGTGGATGATAACAGAGGGCTATATCCAGCCGTGGACGGCAAAAGGCTGAATGATAGAGTGAATTGTACCTTTCTTACTTTGATTGTTACGCGAATATTACATATATGTATATATATGTGTAATAAAATGGAAGTACTCTTATGACAGTATTGAAAAGAGTTCATTTGTATTCGAAAAAATTTATCATTTATAAAACTAATTTCACTTTATTTTTAGAGGTGACGTTGAGATTCACGTGTGCGATGAAGTGAAAGGTCTCAAAAAGGATTTTAGATGTCCACAGAGGTTGTTAGTATCAAAAATGGGTTATTTTGCCGACGTAACCGCTGGTCAAAGATTAGAAGATATGGATATATCTGTTCATTGTGATATACAGGTAAGGAACGTCATAAAGTTACTTTAAATAATACAAAAATTTAGTAAGCACTATACGAAGTAACGCTTTTTATATAGGTGCAACGTCCCGAATAAAAACAAAAACGAACCCCCGGTCGCTTTATGGGACTTCTATCGCCTTGTTAGCATCTCTGAAAGCCTTGGCTTCATACCGAATAGAATCAGTCGGTAAAAAAATTGGGACCAAATAAATTACGTAAATGTCGCCACACCGTAAAAACAAGTATGATCATAATATATATATATATATATATATATATATATATATATATATATATATATATATATATATATATATATATTGTATATATATATAAATATCATCATAACATGATGGCGTAGCGGTTAAAATACCGACGTACCGTGCCAGTGTTATAGATTCGATTCCTAGGCAGTAAAATACTTGCCCGCGAAGACAAAGATCGGGTACCGGTGGCCCGCTCGCACGGCGAAGAGAAGTGCTTGCAGGGTGGGTCTATGAGGTCGCGCGCCGCCTCTTCCGTCACCCCCGGACAGATTTGGCCACTCCATAGTCCACCGCAAAAAAAAGGCAGTAAAATACTTTACGTGATACACAAATTGTTGTGGTGAGTTCAGGTGTAGGTACTTTGTCTGTGTTAAGTGTTCATGATATGTTTGTAAAGTCCCTCGCATTATTTCCTTAGTGCCAGGTGTAGTCTATAATAAAATAATTCTACATTAGTTTGATAATTTCTAAATTTTCCAAAAAAAAAATTTTTTCTTTTTAAATTTATATAAGTAGATATCTACTTAAAATATGTAGAGAACTTTTTGGGTGTGAACTGTCAAAACGGGCCTTTTATTTTGTGATAAGTGTGGTTTAAATAAATTATTTTAACAGTAGTATTTGTACAGTTTTGTTCTTATTTGCTTGATTTCAGATTTTCGATTGGTTAATGCGGTGGGTGAAGAGGGATACGATATTAGTAGCAGATTGGCCTCTTTTGGATCCTCATAATGTTGTACCTATATTAGTCTCAGCGTCTTTCCTACAGGTAAATATGTCACATTAAATATTCAGTAAATTAATGCGGTCGAAATGCGATCTCTACAGAAAATCTGTAGAGTTAGGCTGACCGACCGCATTCGCAACGACGACGTAAGAGAGCGAGTAGGTATGAAAGAGAGTATTGGTGTAAAGATGCGAAAGGGAATGCTCCGATGGTTCGGACATGTGGAAAGAATGCCGAACGAACATCTGGTTAAGAAGATATACAATGCGAAAGTGGAAGGATGTAGGTACCGGAGGAGACCGTTCACCTACCTAGACCAGATTGGTCACGTACTGAAAGAAGGTGGAGTCAAGAGTCTCCTAAACCGGCGAGCGTGTATGAAGAAAATTATGAATGTTGAGGAAGCGAGTGAAGTATGCAAGGATAGAGTTATCTGGCACTGTTCTCTCTGCCTACCCTGCAAGGGATATGCCGTGATGATATGTATGTATGTACAAAAATTGATTTTTGTTCTATCTACATAAGTCTGTAGCTAAGTAAGTAGGTATCTGTAATTAAACGTTCCATCGGTCACGCATGCCAATGAATTATGCAAGAGCCTGCACGATATAGCGCAATTCTTTTATAGTTATGACTGATGCATAATCGTATTTGCACAACTTAAAACATGTATTATTTACGCGTGTTTTTTTTTGTGCTATTAGCCGTAAATGGTTTTTACAACTTGGCCCAGGCTATAGCCCTATCAGCGCTGATAGGGGGCGGGAGGTGCCGAAAGCTGACCAGGGAGCGGGAGGTGCCGAAATGCACTTCTCCTCCCTCCGCCCTAAATGATGATAGGACATGGCTACGCGTTAGGTGTCGGGGAATTAAATCATCAGACGATTTCTTCGGCACCCCGTAAAAGTGCGGAAGGGGCCGGTGTGGTTTTAGTGGTTATTCTAGTCCCGTAGTGACCGGCGAATCTCACATAAATCTCGTCCGACTATACTCACCGGTGTAGGATATTGCGTAAATGCAAAAGCATTTATGCAATTTTCACAGCGTGAACAAAAAAATCTATACCCCTGGTATTGCAAAGATTCATGAGCGGCAGTAACACTTATCATCAGGTATACTGCTTGCTCGATTGTCACCATAAGCAATAAAATAAAGAAGAGACTCCTTCCCCGATTAAGAGTTTTAATGGTGTTGCTATTAACGACTAAAGACAAAAATTTTTTTTTATTTTTTTTTTAAAAGACCACTCTGCACTAAGGATCTGTATCGCGGGGGACTTTACAAACATGCAATTAACGCAGACAAATTACACCCTACCACGTGTGGATTAAGAATACAACTCCTTATTTTCGATGGGAATTATTAAAGCTGTTTAAGTAAGCACCAGAATAGTGGGCTGAAACACTCTTCTGAGCAATTTATAACACCAACTTTAATCAAAACCGCTTACCTTGTTCACAGATGGAGCCTTTGTTGCACGATTGTTTGATTTATTGTCATGCACACATGAACGATATAGTGAAGACATCAACCAACTTGGCTTGTCTTAGCGATGCACTCCTCACTAGGTAATCTACAAAAAGTTATTTATTGTTAAATAAAATACGTCGTTGTGGTACTTTATACCTAATCTTATAAATGTGATCTTTATAATGTGAAAGTTTGGTTGAATGGATGTTTGTTGGTCAATAATTACTGAATGGCTCAAAAGATCTGGATGATATTTGGCACATATATATACAGGCGCGTACGCACGAATTTAAGCTACGGGTTGAGAGCCCTCAGCGCTCACCCACAGTCCAGCTAAAGTTGTCGTAGCCATCTGAGGCTAACAACTAAGACACACAAAAAAAAAAAACCAATTTAAGCTACTTGCATTTAGGCAGTAACTTGAGGCAAAGGTCAATTTGCGAGGGCTCAAATACGTCTTCCTCAGCTTATATGTATATTGGGAATTTCAGGAACAGGCAAACTTCACCATATGAGGGAAACTGACGTCATATACCCAACTGGTTAGAGGGTGATTATTGTTTTCCTTCTCGGCCACCACACGTAAAGTGGCCTAAGTATTTAAGAGCCGCCGCAGCTAAGCGCTATTTCAAATTAAGACGCAGTATCGTCGATACTGTGGCATACTGTGCTCGTCGTCTACTGAACTCTGATCAGGCGCAATGGCATAATATATGAATTTCACTCCTTATCATTATAGTGTCTTTCTTTCTTTTTTGGCGCCTGGCTACGGTACGTCACGCCCTGCTAATCCGTCCGGGGCGACAGTAGAAGCGGCGCACGACCCCGTAGACCCGCCCCACAACATAACTCTCGACGCTGTACGGGTGGGTCACTGGATCATTATAGTGTGTTCCAATCCTTGTTTATAACAATCTTATGGATAGAATGAAGTGATAAGGAACAACACAAAATGAAGACTACTAACTCCACGACTGACTTAGAATCCTAAATTCACTTACTTCGATACTTACCTTAATACGTGGTCTATTGCGTCTAGAATATACCTGCTCACCTACTGCGATGAGGCGTGAAATTGTTAATAGTAATTTTGATGTAGATTGGCTGCGATGTACACGAACGTTGAGTTAGAAGCAGTAAAAGATCGTAAGGATAAAATACAATCTAGACTTTACTGCAAGATGATTTTATCCTTGGCTGAACCCATGCCCGAGACCATCAGAGGGCATTTCTCGACGCTGGCCACTCTATTTAAGTGTAACAAGTGAGTCCGTTTTTAATTTAACCTACAATTACAATAGGATAAATTATTGATTATTTTTTGATTTAGCATTTAACATGATGTGTGTATATAAGTTGAAAAACCTAAAACTTACGTAAACCATTAAGGAAGTTGTCCCCAGTCAAAACAAATCTTGTGAAATAGAAAATTTAATTGCTTGAAAACTGGGCACTGTATTTTATTTAAAACTTGTATGCTTCGTCGACAAATACATAATTTATAACAAAAAGAAATACATTTCAGACTGCAATCTAGTAAATAAATTATATAATTAATAATATTACCTACTACATTCTTCACATTTCCTTGCTTTTTTTTTTATAAATGTTAATATAAGTTCTATTTCTACTTATTTCTGTCAACGTCTCGTTCTGACATAAAAATAACGGTGACTTATATGGTTAAGTTGTGAACAAATGGTGTGTTTTCCATTCTATACACTTTAAATGACACAATACCTATATAACGATTCTTTTTTTATTTTTTTCTTTTTGTAGCAATAGAATATAGATTATATTCATTAATGGATACTTTTCCGTGTGGTGACGGAGTAAGAATACTATTTACCACCCCATATCTTACCCGTGGTTGATCGTACGAGACGACTAAGGGATATAAAACGCATATAACATCTATGCGAGAGAAGGAAAACGCGAAACAAAACCCTATACAAACACGTCTGACCAGCGCGATATTGTAAGTTAATTTCCTCCCATAACGGAGGAGGCCCGAGCCCAACAGTGGGACATTTATGGGCTGTGATGATGATGATGAATGGGTACTTATTGGCAGTACATGATGTCTACGTTTAATAAACGTTTTAGTTCGTTTATTCGTTATGATTAAATCAATAACTACCTTTACACTGTAAATTGTCATTGCATTTGAAATTTGAAAATGATATAGCTTACGGGTACCTACCCTTAGTACAATAGTGCAAGTAATAGGTAAGTAACACCCTTAAATACAATAGTCTAAATTAGTACTACTTGTATTTGGTAAAAGCTGTACCTTAATGCGGTAAAAGCTGTATCTTAATAAAAGCTAAAAGCTGGTGGTTCTTGTAGGATAACGTAAGGTATGGTGGATAGTCGTCAGAAGATAAGTAGTTTTACCACACGTACAAATCTGTAGATACAAATAGTTTTATTATAGCAAATAAAAATAATATTAGATATTTTGAACATGCTCTAGGTGCAACAAGTTACTAGGGCGCCATATTGCAGAACAAGTGCCATGTCAGCCAGCCAGCATGCGGGTAGACCGACGTGGAAACGTAATCTCAACGCATACTAAGTAAGCTGTAACATAATGATGTACAACTAATGGATATGCTAAACAGCGTCAGACTGGCCTTATTGCCAGCCAGCCTGTGTCTTATTGCAAACTAGGAAGACAGTAGGTAAGATAGGGAGACCGCAAGTCCCAACTTTTGCGACTTAAATGTAAACCAGACCAGATAGTTCAGTCATACTATTATAGAAAAACGAAATAGAAAGATTCTGTCCCCTGAAACTAGTTTTGAAATTTTCTGAACAGGGATTAAGTACGCACTATACCCCGTCGGTGACAGACAGGGGGAGTGTGGGACTCACCGGCTAGCTGAAGCCCGACCGGAATACCAACTAAAACCACAGGGGCCCCCTTCCGTGCTTTTACGGGGCGCCGCAGAGATCGTCTACTGACATTCGATCCCCGGCACCCCAAATTTATTACCAAACCTATGGTAACCCATATTTTGATATTTTTTTACAGTCTCATTAGTAATTTATTACCGAATGGGAAGACGTATATTTATAACGACCTGGGTCAGCTCCATCCGATGCCGTTTGGTCAACAATTACATTCCCAAAGAGGGTTGACGTCTGGCAGGCGGTCGGTCATAAAACTATTGCCAATAACTTTTACAATATATACTATGTAAGAAGAGTATATATTGTATCGACCCCAAGTAATTGGGATAAAAGTAGGAGAATGATGATGGGAAGACATATATGAATTTTCTCATAGTGATGCTTTCAACTTGAGCATGTCGAAACTGTGCCGAAAGAAACAAAGTATATTTTTTCTGTTTCATTACAAAAAATATGTTTATTTTAGCTATATATTGCACTTCTATATAAACATTTTTAAATAAGTTAATAGTTATGCACAGTTATTTACGCGGATCGATTAGCATAAGGCATTTTGCAATAGAACCGTCCAACCTTGAGTGATGTAGCGAAGTCAATTGAGTGTGTGCATTCCAATAAATAATGAATATATTACAGGATTAGTGCTAGAACAATCTTAATGCATTTTATTTCAATAACAAATAATCGTACACACACAAAGACAGATAACTTATCTATCAGATATCAGGGGACATTAACCAGATAATAATAATATTTTATTTCACAAAAAGTAATACACAGGGCATATACATAAATTTTAACATAATAGATTATTCATGCATCAGTAAAAGATTATTTATTTGGATACCGATACCGAAGCGAAGGTAAGATTTAACTTGTGGTATGGGTACTAAATTGTTAGTAATCCGTGTGGTGACGGACTTTATTTTTCGGGCTATGGAGTGGTCACATCCCGCTAAATCCGTCCGGGGCGACAGAGAACAGGAACTCGGTCTTTGTCTTCGGTGGCGTGGTGACGGACTAAGAATACAATTCACTACCCCCTATCTTACCCGTGGGTGATCGTAAGAGACAACTAAGGGATATAAAACGCATATAACATCTATGCGAGAGAAGGCAAACTCGAAACAAAAATTCCTATATTAGAGTAAGTCCTAAATAGCGTAAATCCCGAATATTAAGTTTTTTTTTTCTAAATGACAACACTGCACCAAGGAAATGTTCCTTGTGTTGCGGGAGACTTTATAAACATACAATTAACGGACACAAATAATAGCCTGAGTCACGACAACAATTTGTGGATTGAGCAAAGTATTGTCTGATTTGTGATTCGAATCCGTGACACTCGGTATCTTAATCAATATGCCATTTATGCAGTCAAATAGTCTAGTAAGTGTCTTTATATCAAGCCATATTTGTTCTACATCAGAGACCTCAACTGGAGTCTGAACGAATACATAACATGGTTGTACGGCGAATTGCGTTCTTGGCGCCGTGTCTACTGGCGACTGTGGGCTGACTGTCATTTTCTAAGATGTCAGCTTTGTGACAGCTATTTTCCCGCCTATCAGGTACGTGAAAGTGTCGTTGTTATAGATCGTGTTTTTCTCCTTAGCATTTTCTTCATAGATTTTATGGTCTCGTTGTCATTTTTTTTTTGGTCCCGCTGTCATATTTTTTTCGGTCTGGTAAAAAATTTATATTGCAAACTATTCTTTACATTAGGAAGTGAAACGTAGTGACGTAATTTTAGTACTATTAACCATCATATACTTGCTTAGGGTTATCCAAAGAGTAAAGTTATTAAACTGAAAAAGAGTGGCAACTCCATGATAAAATATGCATGTATGGAAGGTGCTGCTACCCAGAGTTTACGCGGTGAACTAAAGTTGAAGTGATATATATACATATCTACATGTGTATGTGTAATTATATAGAATTTTCTTTTACTATGAAAGCTACCCTGAAATATAAAAAAAACATATCAGCTGATAACGAAGCAATAATAATATCAGCTTAACAATGAAAATTGAGATAATTTTCAAAAAGTACATCAATAACCGTAAATAGATTGATGACAATAAGTACCTACGCTAGGAACAAAAAATAACAATTCTCAGTTGTCAAACGTTTGACATACAGGACAAAATGGCAGCAGTTAAGTTTGTACAAACAATCTGTAGGCGGCGCGACGGTCAGTAAAAATAAGTAATGTTTTAAGTGTGCCCCCCCAGGGGTTATCGTAAGAATAACAGAGGTATGTTGAGTTTTTCCTTACTAGAGTGATGTACACTCTACTAGTAAGGAAGAATTCCCTATAACAAACCTGTGTAACTAGCATGGTAGACCTACGTAGTATGCCGATTTTTTCTTCTATATATATTGGTAAACCTATAGACCTAACCTATATTTATATCGACCTGGGCAACTCCACCTGATGTCGCCTAGTCAATAATTATATTGCCAAGGAATGTTGACGTCAGGCAGGCGGCCGGTCATAAAACTATAGCCAATAACTTTTGCAATATGTACGATGGAAGAAGCGTACATATTGTTTCAATCCCAAGTAATTAGGAGAAGAGCCGAATAATGATGTTGATGATGACATATTGGGGACCCGTCTCTAATAGTAACGTCTATTAAAACGTAATATAGGGGACGTCCATTGATCACATGATCTTAGCCCACAGCTCATTATATTCTCGGCCCACACTACCTCACAGCTCATTATATTCTCGGTTTTTTGCTTTTTTATACTTCGCAAAACTCTTTATACAGATCACCTACTTTAAACTTCGTTCGTTGCCTAGCAACAGCAAGTCAAAGTCACGCTACACGCCGCTTTTCAGTTTAGAAATCGCAGCGATTGACGAAAAAATGAATACAGGTGATATCATACTACGCCCTGAGGCGTACTAGGGGGCGGCCCCTTGTGATATTTTGTGATTTGTCAACCATCACATTTCAAACCTCACGTGATTAATGAACGGCCCCATATTCATTTTAAAGTATTAGTAAATGAAAATTATTATACGCCTGGCTCTAGATCTAAATTTACACTGCTATTATTAACAGAAAATGTCAAAATGTGATTCAGTGTGATATTTGCATTTAATTTACGTAATAATTTACCTAATCTATAGATGGAATGGTGTTCTCATCATGAGCAGTCTCCACATATGTTTACCGTAGATGACCGGCCTTCATTGCCTGCTGGCAGATACCCTTGCTGCGGCGAGAGAGCATACCGCTTCGAAACGATTACCAGAAATACCGTAAGTTGTGTTCATCTCACGCATACGTTTCAAAAAACGCTCAAACCTCCTCCCCGGTGGAAGGGAAATTGACATGCTCTACTATTTAGTCAAATGGGTTGGAATAGGGTTTTAATTCCAGTTTTCATTTTTTATAGCTATTGTCTACTTATATTCCTTACTCGACTTTTATCTACGATCACCTACGGGAAAGGAAGGTGTGGTGATCATTGTGTTATTTTATGAAGTACAAGAAGAAAAAAGAAATAAATTTTTATTATAGCATATTCAGTGCCGACTAAAGTCCCGTTCATTTTGTACTAGGATCCGAACACTCGGATTCTAGTACAAAATGCTGGGACATTGTAGGATTATCAGAAGTGCGAAGAGAGGGCGAAGGCACGATAATCCTCCGGTCTGGAAACTTGCTCTTCTACTGGGAGGGAGATCACCCGTCCCAAGGCGGTATAGGGTTTATCGTTCGCAGGTCTCTCGTAGGCAACGTGGAGAGGATCGAGAGTGTGTCGACAAGGGTAGCATACCTTATACTCAGAATTACCAAACGGTATTCGTTGAAGGTCATACAGGTATACGCACTAACCTTGGCATACTCCGACGACGAGATGGAGGGCTTTTACGAGGATATCTCGAAAGCCATACACGCGTCCAAAACCCACTTCAGGGTGGTTATGGGAGATTTTAACGCGCAACTAGGCAAAGGAAGTGATGATGAGTTGAGAGTGGGGAAACATGGATATGGACAGAGAAACCAGAGGGGCCAGAAACTGGCTGAATTTCTGGAGAAGGAAAGCCTCTTTATGATGAATTCCTTCTTCAGAAAGCAGCCACAAAGGAAATGGACCTGGATTAGCCCCAATGGTTCAACAAAAAACGAGATAGACTTCATCTTGTCGGATAAACGACATATATTTAATGATGTCTCAGTGATCAGCAGGATTAAAACTGGGAGCGATCACCGAATAGTACGAGGCACATTAAATATCCACACCAAAAGTCGAACGGTCACGCTTGATGAAGTCTACCCTCCGACCTACACCTGTCCAATACCAGAACCTCGAAAACTTTCAACACGAACTACACGATCGCTTCCAATGTCTAGACGAGTGCGAATCTCCGAACGATATGAACAACAGGTTCGTGGAAACTGTCCACGCGGTTGGGTCGAAGTTATTCAAGGCTCACCGCGCTAATAGACCTAAAAAGCTTTCTAACCAGACTCTCAGGCTCATGGAGCGGAGAAAAGAAATGACAGTACAGTCTTCAGCCGATTGGTCCGAATACAGGCAGCTAAATAGGCAGATCTCCAGGTCTGTGCGTCACGATATTCGCCAATTTAATACGCTCCGTGTTAAAGAAGCGATAGAGCGGAAACGAGGCTCAAAAGTGTTCGCACAAGATCTGTCTATTGGGCAAAGCCAAATGACTAAGCTGAAGACCGATGACTGTACTATCATTTCATCCCAAAGTGAGATCTTGGGAGAGGTCGAAAGGTTCTATGGACAGTTATATAAATCATCCCGAAATCCTGTTGTCGGCTTGGTCCAAGATCCCAGATCCAAGCTAACTCGGCACTATACCGAAGAAATCCCGGACATTAGGTTGTGCGAGATCAGAATGGCTCTCGAACAACTAAGAAACGGTAAGGCACCGGAAGATGACGGAATTACGGCAGAGCTCCTGAAGGCAGGCGGCAAGCCGGTCTTAAAAGCCCTTCAGAAGCTATTTAATTCCGTTATCCTCGGGGGCGACGTTCCAGGGTCGTGGACAAGAAGTGTGGTGGTGCTGTTCTTCAAGAAGGGTGACAAAGCTCTTTTAAAGAACTACAGACCCATCTCACTCTTGAGCCACGTCTACAAGTTGTTTTCGAGGTTCATTACCAATCGACTCACGTGCAAGGTCGATGACTTCCAGCCGCCCGAACAAGCTGGCTTCCGAAAAGGCTATAGCACCATAGACCATATCCTCACGCTTCGGCAGATTATCCAGAAGACCGAGGACACACATACATAATACAATCGGCCTCTGTGTATAGCGTTTGTGGACTATGAGAAAGCCTTTGATTCAGTCGAAACTTGGGCGGTGCTGCAGTCCCTTCAGCGGTGCCAAATCGACCATCGTTATATCGAAGTGCTGAAGTGTTTGTACAGGAACGCCACAATGTCAGTCCGTATCTGAGATAAGAGTACGAAAACGATCCAGTTGCAGAAAGGCGTGAGACAGGGAGATGTCATCTCTCCAAAACTGTTCACCACTGCACTGGAAGATGTCTTCAAGCTCTTAGACTGGACCGGACTCGGTATTAACATTAACGGCGAATACATTACTCACCTTCGATTTGCAGACGATATCGTCGTTATGGCAGAATCCATGGAGGACCTTGGCACTATGCTCAACGATCTCAGCAGGGTATCCCAACTGGTGGGGTTACGAATGAACATGGACAAGACGAAAGTCATGTCAAATGCCCATGTCATTCCTGTACCGGTCCTAGTTGGCAATGTGATTCTTGAAATTGTCGATCATTATGTTTACCGGACAAACAGTTCAGTTAGGTAGATCCAATTTCGAGAAAGAGGTCAGCCACGAATCCAACTCGGCTGGGCAGCGTTCGGGAAACTTAGGAGGATCTTCTCGTCCAACATACCTCAGTGTCTGAAAACACAGGTCTACGACCAGTGTGTGTTACCAATGATGACTTACAGCACGGAAACGTGGTCCCTAAATGTAGGCCTCATAACGAAGCTCAAAGTCGCTCAGCGTGCTATGGAGCGAGCTATGCTCAGGATTTCTCTGCGTGATAGAATCCGTAATACGGAAATCCGCAGAAGAACGGGTGTAACCGATATAGCACGAAGAATTAGCACGCCGAAGTGGCAATGGTCAGGCCACATCACTCGAAGAACCGACAACCGCTGGGTAAAAAAGGTTCTAGAGTGGCGACCACGTACCGGACGACGCAGTGTAGGACGCCCCACCCCACTAGGTGGACAGACGACCTGGTGAAAGTTGCTGAGCATCGATGGATGTAGACCGCACAGGACCGCACTCTGTAGCGTACCATTAAGGAGGCCTACGTCCAGCAGTGGACGGCGATGGGCTGAAATGATGAATCGATGCTTTACGTAATCAGAAGGTTGGCCTACAGTTTGTGCAAAAGATAAGCATTGCTATCAACAAAGTTGACAGCCATCTGGGCACATTACCGGTAGACAGTAATCTGAATTACTGTTATGAATGCATGGCATGTTTTGATGCCTGCTAGGTCCGTTCGTTCTTATTTTCTATCTTTTAAATATATTAATATAGTTAAATTATTTAGTGTATAAACGAGTATTATATTTACCCATATTTATACACCGGACATTATTTATTCTTCAAGTCATCACACAGTAAGAGCTACGGGTTATTTAACTATGAAATTGAGGCTGCATTGCTACGTACTATGGAATGTTCTGATCACCAATTTAGTTAGATTAAAAAATACAAAATCAGTAAATTGCTTTTGAGTTCCCATCCCACGTTGCTGAAAATATAAAATGTATTATTTAATTATCGCTTTTCTATCAGGGTTGTCAGTTTAGGGAACACGTTCCGGACGAGCGAATAGCAATGGACGCATCTGTAATGGAAATATATAACAAATACCGTGACATTATAGCAATGAAACCACCTCAACTGATGTTCCCTGAACGTCTCACAAGACTTGTTGGCAGAGGTGAGATCTCTTATAATCTATCCCGGTTTAGATATATACCTATCTATCTACAAAAGCATACATATAATCGTCGCCATCCAAAAAGATAATAATTTTATATTTAGGCTATGACAAGAAGTGAAGTACAAATTCACTAGTGGTCGAGCCACGTTGCTGCGGCTTGGCTATATCCTAAAGGTTCTTTCTATACAAAGAAGGATCTTTTAGTCCAAATGTGTCTCACTCATCAATAAAAATCCCTTTACTATTATAAAAAAAACCCTTTACCCTTTACTATGCGACCCGGTGGGTCTGCTTATTTTTGATTTTTACTTCTCTTGTAACGATATGGCTGTGTGGTAGCGGCTACGAATGCTACTAATCCTTATTTTGCTCGTGGATGTCATAAGAGACGACTAGGAGCCCTGTGGCGATGTGTCCTACTTCATCTGTTGCCGTTTGCCGTCGTCTGCAATTGCATTCCCAAGGAGGTTTGACGTCCGGCAGGCTGCCGGTCATAAAAGTATTGTCAATAACTTTTACAATATGTACTATGAAAGAAGAGTACATATTGTATCGACCAAGAGAGAGAGAGAGAGACGAAGAGTAGGAGAGTGATGACTTCTTTTGTAACGATAGCCTATTTAGGTTCCGTAGTCATTCTTAACTGCGAGTGGATAAACGAGTGTTTTTTTAGTTCGTCATTATGAAAGTACTTTGTAGCATTTATATGCATATTTCTGTAAATCATTATTAGTAGTGTTTATAAGATCAGCTATTAAGTTTTATCCTAGAACCAGGTGACGACGGCAACGGTCGCCTGCAGTGCAAGGAGGTGTTCTGGTGGGAAGGTATCCAGCTCATCCCACCGCGACCCCCATTCGGTCTCCTCGGCAAGCTGTACTCAAGCAACACTAAATTCAATCGTGAGACTCAGACTTTCTCAGTTTATGTAGAAAGTTATTATAACGGTGGTATAGTGACTTGGAGAATTATTGCAATGTAGGTACGTACATATTATTGTATAAGAAGTATTTGGGTCATGTCGGTGATCGGATCGGTCTACCAAGTAGATTATGCACTTAAAAACTTAAGTGCTGATCTTTTTCTCAGCCTTTATAGATTCCGTTAGTACCTACAATATGTAGCTACAATACAATATGTACATTTAGTAGATAAAAATACTATTTAATCAACTACTACTATCTGCAACACGGATATATTAAGACCTATAAAAAATTGATTAATATTTCTGTGATTTGCAACTCAGAGAACTAATTATATTATTTAATTGAGGCTAGTAACTCTCCAAATCTATTGCTAAAAGTTTTTATGACAGCCGATACCGATGTCACAAACTTGCATTTTAAGCCAGAGCGCTCTTACAACTCCGAGAACTACCTAACTAACGTTTTCAAATTCTTTACCCAATATATTTATTATACATATAAGTCTTTTGAAGCAAAAAAAGCTGCTGTTGAGTAGGTACCCCTACCTCGCTTTATAAGGAGAGTTATATAACTACAATTAATATACGTTCTCGTCACCATACCACTAAAAGAAAAGCTGTAAATATGCTGATTAACAAGACGAAAATATTTACTTAGCGGACATGAGAACACGTGTAGCTTGCAAATACAATCTCTTAGGGTGCAATTGGCAATAAATTGTTAAACTTCGCTGCTAAATACACAATTTTGTTCTTTGGCTCAAATAGATACAATTAATAAGTTTCTTTCAAATTCGATATTTTAATTCTTTTCTGTATTTTTTTATTTACCTACCTAAAAGAGAATCTTTTAACAAATTATTTTCTATTTATCGTTTACTTTTTTTTGATAATAATGTTTCTGCATTTAAAAATAATTTGAAAATCCAAAAGTGCACGCTTCATAATTTTTATGTTATTTATCATTTACTATTAGTCAATGCCATAAATAAAAAGGAAAGAAAAAAAACTTGAATTTTCGTGGCATCCTCGACGTAGTGCTAAACATAGCTGTTTCCTGAACTCATGGCTGTATGGGATTTGTTTACTTTGCCTGTCCGAAAGGACGAACAAAAAAATGTAAACGAACCCATTTTTCATAAGGTATACATATACTAATGACTAAGCAGCTTAGTTTTTTTATTAATTGCAATTAAACGACAAAGAATTACCAAACCATTTTTAAAAAGAAACAGCGCATTGCGTTTATGAAGCTTTTATAAAAAAAAATATTTTGATATATTCATTTTTACGGTCATAATCGTGCCAGATCCAGAATCCGGACGTCCTCGAATATTTTTTTAATCCACTATTTTCTTACTTTAAACAAAATAATTGCTTTTTAAAAACATGAAATACGTTTAAACCAATATTTTTTCTTGACATGAATGATAATATTATCCTATAAGTGCAATGTGAGAAAAATACAATCATTTTTAGGTTTGAAAAGTCCTTGATTTTCATATATCGAGAGTAGAGGAAGACCTCAATGCTTCGCTTATGAGGCGTGCAATAGGGAATATGAAAATATCGTTTCTAAATTACCTCTATCATAAATAAGTTTCTATATATTTTCGTTTCTAACTATTAACTCATCCGCGTCCACTGTGACGTATAAGTTCTTTTCAAGTGGTTTAATATTATAATCGCCATACTTGACACGCGAACTGGCGATCGCAGTTGGAGTTACAAATTGGCCATTAGGGAGCTGCTGTACCCATTTTACTGGTGATACTCCAACCGGTTGGGGGCCGTCCATTAATCACGTGAGTTTGACAGGGGGGTTGACAAAAATCACCTAATATCACAAGGGGCTATAGTAAGATATCACGTGTATTTATTTTTTCGTCAAACACTGAGATTTCTAAACTGAAAGTGGCATGTAGTGTGACTTTGACTTGCAGTTGTCACAGGTGGCAACGGCAAGTGTGAGCTGTGTGAGTGTATAAAGACCTTTTTGCAAAGTATAAATAAGCAAAAACCAAGAATATTATGAGCTGTGAGCTACTTCTTTGTAGGTAGGTACTAAAAATTCACGTGTTGGTTGGTTATTAAAAAATCACTCAATGTTTGTGGGGGAGGGGAGTCATAGACTTAAACCTCACCACGTATCACAAAGGGGGAGCTCCCTCCCCCTTTGTGATACGTGGTTAAAATGTGCTAAAAAAAGATCACGTGATTAATGGACGTCATTGTATTGCATTCTAACACCGTTACTCTGCAAATGACATACCTATAGTTTCATCGCAAGATACTTTACTCATTAAAGATAACCCGGTCTATAATTTAAAATGAAAACAATGTAAATGGTATGATTTTACTTTATTTTATTTTATTTATATAAATTTATAATCATATGGGTGACTATATGATAACTAAGCCTATTGGAGCCAAAAGATATAAGTTGTTTGTATAACATCACGGCACCAAAAATGTTAATAAACACTAAACAACGCCGTAGGTATTTTAATATGTAGCGCAAATCCTGGGCATTACCAAGTTTAGGATAGATCTGAAATTTAGGTCAATCATTAATACATTTGCAAATCATGGCAACAAAATAAAAAATAGAACGTTTCAACACTACGTGTGCACAGCGACCGCGCGACCAGGCTCACCCGCTTTGGGCACAGCTCAGACCTCAGCTCAGTCCCTTGCTGGGAACTGCTCCAGCGGCTCTGCTGTCACCCTTGAAAAGGAGAAAGAGCCTAAATCTCCTCCTGTCAAAGAAGAAATTGAGGAACTCCCAAAAACCAAGGTAAGTCTCGAAAGATTAAAACCAATTTAACCGGTTCAGACCAGAGGCTATTAGGATTTTAATACTTTGATATTAATAGTCTATGCTTACGTATTATAGAGCCATTAATCTATACCATTAAACAACTTTTGATATTATATGCTCATGATTACAATAAAACCACCAAATCGGTCATTGAATATGAACTTCTTTAAGTATCTTGCCAATGGACCGCTGAAGAAACGGCAAGCGTACACGCTGCGGGTTTTGCATCTACACGCTACCCTGCTATTACCTTAACAGATATTACCGGGCAGAAGAAAATTGCCAAAATAATAACAGTGTATTGATCGTTATCAATAAGTACTTTTAGCATCGACGATTATTCGCCATCAGATTTTGGTAATGCTGTGTACTATGGTATGTACGTGTTGGGTATCCAAGTCTGTATATTTTCCTATTGAAACATTGGCGCCATCGAGTTTTCTAAAAACGAATTTTCTTCGATCGCTGATCCTAATTATACGTTTAATTCCTACACGCTGTGGCAATAAATAACTAATTAAAGCATGAATTCAATTATATAGAATAGTAAGAGGCTTTCTAGATAGTTTGTTATAAAATGTATATAGATCTAGCAATCATTAAGATTCGTATTTTTATTTTTTGCTTGTGTACAGATTGCATGCTAACTATATTAGATATTTCTAAATTAAACTATAATAAATTTCCCTTCTCTATTCTTAAAGTGTAGTGTAGTGTATACTTTAATTAAGTTTCTCCGTGAGAAGGAAATTAACCTATTACACCACGATGCTCAGATAAGAAGTTCGCATCTTAGGGTTTATTTCCATACTTTTTGCTTTTCAAAAGCTTTTTAAGTAATTAACATCATCTTATTTCCTGATAACCCCTTTTTTGAACGAACACTCGATTGTTTGATTTCGGCGGCGTCTCACATCACTTAATCGATTTTTGCGATAATAAGAGAAAGAAAGAATGGTAATTATTGTATTTTTCTTCTTTATCATTATCTATATCTAGTTACTTGGAATATTTAGGTATTTTTTACCACAAATATAGTAAGTAAGTAGATATTAAAACTTACTTATAAGTAGAGACTTTTTATTCATTATTTTATTCAACCTTTATTACGTACTAAATTCATCTAAGTACGTTTAATTTTATTTTCTTGTATATATTATACTTTTATCACGACATTTTGAAAATAAATCGATAATTTTTTATGACATAAAAACAGAGTGAACACATATGTACCAATATTATTACATGGTATTAAAATAAACCTATAAATATTAAATAAGACTGCCGCTTTGGTTCAATAGGGTTCAAATAGGGTTTCAATAGGTAGGTTCTTAGGAATTGAATGCCAATAGTAAGAGTCCAAATTAGAGTTATTTTTCATAAATCGGGGGCACACCACAAGATCGGAACATGGCCGACACTGAGCAGGTTCGGTAAGAAGTTCTACGGGCTTTAACTTTTTTTGTGTGGCTTTTTTTATATATATTTATATACAACATGTTTAGTCCAGTTTAGGGTTTGAATCTCGGGTCAGACAAATTATTTTTCTGCAGGTTTACTTTAGAAGTTTGTCGTAGCAGGCGAGAAGGCTAAGATGGTGAGCAGTAGGCAGTAAATATGTTGGCCTCTATTACGTGGGACTAAAAATTAAATAGCGAAGTACGAGGTATTACATCTCTGCTTACAGCGTAAGAGCCAAGACCTTTACAGAATAAGAAAGAAGTAAATATGTCATCTACCTAGGTTAGTTTAGAAATTGCAAAAAATCTAAGATTGCCAGAGTAAATGAGTAATCGAAATCCTAGGTTTTTTAACCGACTTCAAAAAGGAGGAGGTTCTATGTTTCATTGCATGTATTTTTTTTATGTATATTCAACGATATTTTTGTCAATTTTGGGCCGATTTTCAAAATTATTTTTTCTTTCTAAAGGGTATACTCCAGAGGTGGTCCCCTTATCACCAAGTCATAATCTGATGATGGGCAGTCATGGGAATCGAGGGCAACCCTCAAATTTTATAGCCACATATTACGTGCCTCATATATTTTCAAAAGCTCTTCAAATATTTGTATCTGGCAGTGATAAACTCATTTCGGCGAGCTGATGATGGAAGGTACATCTCCTTAACAGTTAGGAGTTGGAGGATAATTCTTTCAATATCATACGCACGCATAGACCTTTAGCTGTATTCCTTCAAGTTAACTCCCGAGGTAGTCTAATTGTCACCAAATCATGATCTGATGATGGGAATTCTTGGAAATCGAGGGCCACCCTTAAATTTAATAGGCACATATTACGTGTCTCATATATTTTCCAAAGCTATTCAAATATTTGCATCTGGCAGTGATAATCTCATTTAGATGAGCTGGTGATGGAAGGTACATCTCCTTAGCGGTTAGGAGTTGGAGGACAATTCTTTCAATATTATATGCACGCATAGACCTTTAACTGTATTCTCTCAAGTTAATCACGTAACCTGATAATGTAAGGTACTACTCCATAACGATTAGAAGTTAGGTAATTCTTTATGTTGCCGATATATGATCTTTGTTACGTAGGTAGAAAATAACATACCAAGCTGGAAGGATGGACCTTTTTTAATTCACCTATCTCAAAGTCGAACTGTTGTAAATATGTATCATCATCTGGACTTAAGCTTCTGTCATATTTCGCCACAAATTGCCAAACTTGTATTCTCCAGTAATTATCAGTTTGTTGAGTGATGTGGCCTGCCCATTGCCTCTTAATGTGCTAATTCTTCGTGATATTTTTTTTTTTTTTTTTTTTTTTTTTTTTTTTTTTGGGACTAATCCCACCACACATTCCCACCACTGTAACTCCTGCCAGGATAAGCCAGGATCCACAATGGTCTCCATAAAAGACACTGAGGTTTGACCCTCAGGAAGTCCCGGGAAACGCTTTTAATTGTCTTGGGACCCGCAACAAATTTAATTAGAAAAGAAAAACAGGAGGAGTTGAAGAATTTCCACTTCCCTCCTATGCAAAGCGGGAGACATGAAGCAAAATTGGCTAATAGGCCAATAGATAGAAGGATGTACTGACACGTGAAGCGTAGCAGTACAGCACCACGGATATGACAGAGCTTAAGGGGCCTATATGTGAGCCTTAAATTTGATTACAATAGTAGGTATGGCAGAAGCGCCTGAACGCACGGAAATTTTCTCGAGTTGCTACAAGGTCCGTATAATATATAACCCCCGACACGACTTGCAGACTGTCTAACATAAGATCGCGCTCGTTTTGCCAGAGACTGCACTCCCAGAGGATGTGATGGGCTGTTTGTTCAAAAGTGCAATTTGGTGTGGAACATCGACAAAATGGTGAATCTACTAGTTTAAAAAAGAATAATTTACTTTTAAAATTACCATGGCCTGTGAGGAATTGTGCTACATAGTGGTCAATTTCTAGCCAAACCTTCTCTAAACGCTCTCGAATAGATGGAAAGAATAGATATAGATGACGGAAGAATAGATATGATGAGCGAGCATATCCCGTTTCATAGTACGCTGAGCGGCTTTAAGTTTTGTTACGAGACCCACATTTAGGGACCACATTTTCATGTCATAAATCATCACTGTTCATAGACTTGTGCCTTCAGACACTGAGATATATTAGGTGAGATGATCCTCTTAAGTTTCTTAAACTCTGTCCAGCCGTATTGGATAATTATATCAAAATTTTCTAATTTAAATAAGTACCTATTTAGAACCGTCTTATTCTTTGGCTTACGCTTTCTACTGGTATAGTCTTTTGATTTGAGTAGTTTATTAGACCCTAAGTCGCAAAAAGCTGTTCCCCTAGAGTCTTTACACAACTCAGTGCAATATAAAACTGATCATTGGCAATTTATTTTTGCCTAAATCAATGACAGCTTTGTTTAAGGCTTTGTAAAGTACCCTGGAGTTTATATACCGCAACCGCCCAACAGAGGATTAGCGGAAGCATTTTCCGTTCAATATCCCATAACTTTTCGTTGCCTGATATATGGTTGACACAGGCGCTATGGCAACTAACCCGTCACTGTCTTTCACTTTTGTGCCAATAGTGTCGTCATTAAATTTTATAAAAACCAAATCAGGTAACTAGCCTGTTTCAATTTGGTCACAACGAAGGGGAAGCCTACATGTTTGGATATTATCCCTATTGCCCGTTTACTAAGCTCTTAATGAAAGAGATATTGCATCTTACCATGACTCTGGAGCCTATCTCTAGTTTTAACAATTGCATCAAACCTTCACAATTATTTACATCACTTGGATGTTGGTAGCATCTCATACCTAAGTTGCTGCCTCACGTGACGCATCGATAGCACATATGGTATATACGCGATTTGATTGATACAGTGAAATTTAAACCATTGGTAACGAGATACAGCATATCGTTACCATTTTTTCAAAATACGTTCTTTATTTTTTTATTTTGATTCCCTACTTTTATTCTTCCTCATGCCATGTGCATTTTTAGTCGATCTACTCATAGTGCTATATTTAATATATAATTTAATTTATATGAACTAGTTAAAATTATTACTCAACTACGATTATTTACACTAAAAATTCAAAAATAATTAAACTTTAAAAAAAAATGTAAACCAACTTCAAAATAAGATCAGCCAAAAACCATACTTATTGAAAACACTAAAAACCGAAAAATAAGATGAAAATAAAATATAATTACAATGTATGCCAGAAATCCACTAACACGATTTGAAGTCGGTGCCAAGCTTAAATTAACAAAAAACAATAAGCTTAATTATATACTTACACACAGGGTGAAAATTTATAAAATCAAATTATTAAAGGAAATAAGAATTAAAAGATGTATTCAGAACACTATAACGCCACAAATTTAATACATTTGACACAACCGTGAACGACGTCTGCCCATATAGATTAAATCGCTTAACCGCTTGCGCGTTTAGATCGCTTCAGTCACAAGCGCGGCATGGTTTGAATGCGATATAGTATACCTATTTGGCTTGGCACCGACTTCAAATCGTGTTAGTGGATTTCTAGCATACATTGTAATTATATTTTATAAAAAATAATACTTAATTAGAATTAGACAAGAATTAAATAGTTCATCTTATTTTTCGGTTTTTAGTGTTTTAAATAAGTATGGTTTTTGGCTGATCTTATTGTGAAGTCGGTTCACATTTTTTTTTAAAGTTTAATTTTACCATACCGTAACATGTAAAACGCGAGATAATGTCATTCGTAAGTTTTATGTTTAGTACCACATATCGTGTGTGACTGCACAGCTGGCGTAGTGGTTAAGATACCTTCCGTGCCAGAGTAGGTTCGATTCCCAATCAGGACAATACTTTGTGCGATCCATAAATTGTTGTTCTGAATCTGGATGTAATTCGTCTGCGTTAATTATATGTTTGTAAAGTCCCCGCAATACAAGGATAGTTTTTTAGTGCAGGATGGTGTTTAAAAAAAAGACATTGAGAAAGAACAGATATAACGGAATACAAGTCGCTCTTTTTTGGCGTGCTTGTTAAAGTATCTTGTACTTTGAGACTAATATTTAAAATGTTAAAAGCACTTATTTCCATTGGATTGGATACATGATTAGCTACGCGTTCTTGGTTATGTGGTTGCACCTGTACTTTTATCCTCGTCAAAGCAAGTAGTTGAAATAACAGATATCGTGGTATACAAAGAAAGGTGCCCCCGGCGGTGGTGACTCGACCGGTGAGTCTGGCGGCGAACAGTCCAGCTCCTCCGACGAAAGTGAGCAGAGTTCGGCTAGCGGCAGGAGTGATGAAGAGTCAACTTCAAGAAGGCCACCAAATAGAGTACCCAGGAGACATGTGCATTCACATTCTCATCCAGCAACTAAGTGAGTTGTTGAGGCAATTTAATTATTTTTATATTTTACATGACCGTACTTCGTATTTCGAGTAGTTAGACCATTAGCGTCATACTCCATTCGAGCCCGCCCAACTCTTCAATCTAATATACCATATATCTACTATGTATACTTTAAGCGACGTCCCCACTCATAGAGCGTGGTAGCTTGTCCCCAGATAATTTAGCCGCAGTCTGGACTAAGACGACATTAGACCGTATTCGCGTCTATGTTGTCCCAGGCGCCTTATGCGGTTTAAATCAGCTTAGAGGGTATCCTATCACAAATAATAATATTGAGCCTATTTTCACTAACGACATTTAAATTTTAACATAATAAAAAATATCTATCAATCATTAATGTTCTGTGTCATATATTTCAATTTAATAACTTTACTCTTTGGCCATATACCTATGAATATTGCTTTAAATATTAACAAAAAAGGTTGTTGGTAAAAATATACATTAGTCTTTTAGATGGAATCTATGTAAGAAATGAACGCATTAGTAAAATACGGTGCGGTAGGCAGCGGCCTAGCTAGGCCCCGGTATTGCAAAGGTCCATGAGCGGCAGTGTCACTTACCATCAGGTTTGCTGCTGGCTCGTTTGCCAACACCGGCAATAAAAAAAAAATTAAAAAAAAATAGACAGAGAAAACGTGTTAACGTTAGAACTTGATAATTTTAGAGGAAGGATTTTGCAGAGCAAAAGAGATCACGTAAACAAACAAATCTTTTAAAATATTTTAGCGGCATGTCTATTGAAAGTATCTATAATCAAAATCACTACGTTTAAAATTTTGGAGTATGAAATATATCATCATTATCCTCGCAACTACTTGGGGTCGACGCTATTTTTTCTTTTTCATTAATATTGTAAAAGTTTTAGCAGTAGTTTTCTGACCGGCCGACTGCCTGTTAGCAACTCCCTTTGAGAATATAATTCTTGACCAAACGGGATCAGGTGGCCCGGGTCGGTGTAAAGCTCTTGATCGCCTTATAACGACACCCACGGCATTGTAAGGGTTTATAATATTCGTAGCCACTACCACATAACATATAAACCACACATTTATTTTCTAGCTACGTCACCATATTAATACACACCTATCTTGGATATATTTTTAGACGTACCCGTGTGGTTGGTCGACAATGGATTACATGCCTATCGGCGCGCAGTAACCAGGACGGGCAGCGTCGATTTGAGGAGCGTGCAGCACGTCAGATGCGTGCAGCACTCGCCCGTAACATACAAATACAACAGCAAACCAAGTCGAAAACGCCTCCAGGTTATAAACATTTTTGATATCTGCTCTACGAAAGATAGTATGGTTCTTTTAATAATTATGGTGATGAATTATCAAATATGTATCATGACAAAGTGTAGTGTTGTATTATTCGGTTAGCATCATGAGATTGATGCCCATTCTCATCAACATGATTTAATTTTTATGTAATACCTAGGTCAATGAATGCACAGGCAGCGTAGTGGATTCTATTCAATTAACCGATTCGATCAAAAATTTAATTTGTGTGACTCGCAAATTGTCGTTCTGAATTTGGGTGTTCCCAGCATTACAATGATTATTTCCTTAATGCTTCCTGCATTGTTGATGCCTGCATTTTTGATTGGTTGATTAAAAAAAAATAACATGATAAATTTACACTTTGAGTGAAATACTATTAATACATACATACATATCATCACGCCATATCCCTTGCAGGGTAGGCAGAGAGAACAGAGTGCCAGAGAACTCTATCCTTGCATACTTCACTCGCTTCCTCAACATTCATAATTCTCTTCATACACGCTCGCCGGTTTCGGAGACGCTTGACTCCACCTTCCTTCAGTACATGACCGATCTGGTCTAGGTAGGTTAGTCTCGGTCTCCCCCGGTACCTACATCCTTCCACTTTCGCATTGTATATCTTCTTAACCAGACGTTCGTTCGGCATTCTTTCCACGAAATGCATGTCCGAACCATCGGAGCATTCCCTTTCGCATCTTTACACCGATACTCTCATACCTATGTACTCGCTCTCTTACGTCGTCGTTACGATACTATTAATCGACAACTTTGTTATTTGTCACATAGATTGCTTTATAGGTGCTATTTAAAATTTAGATAGAGAAGAAAATATTTTTGATATTGTTAAACTTTTATTTATTTATCCACTAAGCTTCTAATTCTTATGTGCCAACATTATGGATTTGTGTATCTGTTTTTTAATGACACATACCTAAATGTTTCATTACAGTTTAAGATTATAATTTTTTTTAATTATTTCCTACTAAAACTGATGCACAAAATTTTACAATACAGATTGCAATTGATTCGCACTGTTGATCTCGATATTGGAAAATGAAGTGTATGATTGTGGTTGATGTTGTTCCTATTGATGCAGGGGGTGTATATGCGCGTTTAGAGGCGGAATGGCGTGAGCGTCATTGTCAGCGTACACGGACTTCACAGTCAGCACGTCGTGGCACCAACCAGCCTGCCAATAAATACAAGTGACCGTAATAAACTTATGCACGTGGAAATCAGTCTTATTATTTCTACTTCATTTTATACTATAGAGCCAGCAAGAATTAACTCAGTCGCACAAGTATTTCAAGAGGCGTTGATAACAACGCCTAGCGCCTGTTGAAATTAAGCGATGGCTATTTGACGACTAATTAGTTATGATGTTAAGGAACGTACCCATAGTCCCATACTAAAAAACCCATTTTTATCCTCCGCTGACTTATTCTCTCACAAAAAAAATTGTCCTGCCTAGGGATGGAAGCCGTGATAATTGGCAGTACTTGCACGGTGCACGCCGTGCACGGTGCCAAGTGCACTGCACGGTGGGTCGCTATCTTAATCGCTACGCCATCTGTGCAGTCAAACTTTATTCCAGTGTGATATTTTTGAAAACCCGCTACTTCACCCCACCTTGAACAGGTCACGTAGTGTTTTAAAATGAGCGAATTTTTAGTTTGCATTACTTTTCTTGTCATTTATTATAGGTGCCTTTTATTATTCTTCTTATTTTGCCTCCTTAAAAAAGAAATCCTTTTTTTTGCGGCGGATAATGGTGTTGGTCACGCTCCGCCAAGTCGGTCCGGGGCGACGGAAGAGGCGGCGCGCGACCCTAAAAAAGCAAAAAAAGCAAAGCGCCGCTCTTCGCCATGCAAGCGAGCCACCGGTACCCGATCTTCGTCTTCGGTGGCCCGCCCCGCGGTTTACCCTCACGGGTTCCTCTCGAGTCGATGCTCAGACAGCTTTCGCCGTTGATAAAGTCCTACGGTAAAGTTAAATCACATAAGAGTAAGTTACCTTGTATCCTATTTCAACTTGACACTGGCCTGTGTTCCTTTCTTTTTTGATCAGTGCGATATGTTGATTAACAGTTGGAAAGTGGTAGGTCTCCCTATCCTTCACTTCAAATAATAGACTTTCTTTTCTCCGCGGCTGTCGTCATATACAGATAATACCACTACAAAAAAAGGATGAAAATTCGAAATAAAGGCTTGTAGGACAACTTAGTCTATTAAAATCGTATTGTAGACGAAGCTCTAACTACAGAACTGCAGTGAAATGTGTTGCGGTTGATGAAACGCCAATGGCCAGCTATTAAAAAAGCATGATGTTCTAGTTGGATTTATAAACTAAGACGAATATGGTATATCAATCATTTATAAACAAAAATGAGCTGGGCATTAGGACTTTGGCCATCTATATAGGTCTACCTTTGGACGTCTCTCCAAATTGTCCCATTTAGCAGACGGCTTGGAGATCACAGTTGGGTATTGTTGCCCATTCTCCTAATGATTCCTCAACCAACTTATGTCTCCCACAGTAAAGTATAGGATGGTTACACATTGTATTCTACTGCATTTTAGCGGGAAAGGAAAAGTGTCTTGTGGTGCTCTTGTACATATTATATTCGATATCTTAGTGTTTTAACGTGTTATATTAGGTATTATTCGATATTTTATGTAATCTGATGCGCAGGAAGTACCGAAGTGTAGTGAATATGATATAAGTGTCCTACATAAATTTTTTGTTTTTCACTAAAATTCTCAAAAGATACCTTGAGCAGTGTGGCCATAGCACTGTTGAAGGCGACAATTTGACTTACTGCGGACTTTAAATAAAGTTAATTTATAAACAAGATTTGGCTTAAAGGTCTTAGTTAGGGATGTTAAAAAATAATCGATTTTTATTTTAATCGATTATTTTTTGCGAATAATCGATTTTTTATAATCGATTTTAATAGTAATATTAATCGATTTTTAAAAAATCGATTATATAAATTACGCGTTTTAATCGATTTTTATGAAAAGCGCCATCTATGGAACGGATGAATAAAACTCGACGTAAATTCATTATTATTTACAAGTTAAGAGTGCCATAATATGTTATATATAGTTATTGGTAAACAATAAAAATATCTTCCAATAGTAAAACATCTAAACGCGGTTGGCGAAAATATTTTACGATTAAGAAACATACAGCAATATATAATACTACAAATTTAAAACAGCATACATACATACCATCACGCTATGTCCCTTGCAGGGTAGGCAGAGATAACAGAGTGCCAGAAACTCTATCCTTGCATACTTCACTCGCTTCCTCAACATTCATAATTCTCTTCGTACACGCTCGCCGGTTTCGGAGACTCTTGACACCACCTTCCTTCAGTACTTGACCGATCTGGTCTAGGTAGGTTAGTCTCGGTCTCCCCGGTACCTACATCCTTCCACTTTTGCATTGTATATCTTCTTAACCAGACGTTCGTTTGGCATTCTTTCCACATGCCCAAACCATCGGAGCATTCACTTTCGCATCTTTACACCAATACTCTCTTTCATACCTACTCGCTCTCGTCGTTACGAATGCGATCGATTAATTTTACTTTCATACCTTATTTCTGTATACCCAACTCTCGCTTCCATTTAGTAATGTTGGGACAAGCAAGTTATGTATTGCTACACGTGCCTTCTGGCTGAGGTGGTGGCTACCGAGAAGTTGTCCCAACGCTCCGTTCACTCTCTTTCCCGCATTTACTCTTCGCTCTATATCAGTGGTGTACCTTCCATCTCGGCTAAATTCACATCCAAGATATACAAATTCATCAACTTTTTCTAGTACATACCATACCTATTGTTACTCTTACCTCTGTTCTGCCTTCATCTCTTTCAAAGACTATTATTTTGGTTTTACTCACATTCATGTGTAGACCCCTTTTCTTGCAATTTTCTGTCATTGTGTCGACTAGGCTCTGCAGGTCAATCGCCGACTATGCCAGCAGGACTGCATCATCTGCATAGAGCAGAGCACTGACCACTGAGTCGCCCATCTGGACTCCCACATTCATATCGTTTAACATTTGGAGACATTTATCCAGATATATAATAAACAGCCTGGCTGATAGAACGCACCCCTGCTTAACGCCGATATTGACGTCAAATCAAGGCGACATTCCATCATCCAGCCGCACACAAGCTCTACAGCCCATGTAACGACTGCACAGCCTGTAGCAGTTTACCGTTAATACCATACTCCGGTAAAATGTCCCAAAGTTCCTTTCGTGCAACCGTGTCAAATGTTCTCTCCAGATCCACAAAACTGCAGAAAACCCTCTGACCTAGAGTCAGATGCTTCTCCACAATGTTGCGCAGAGAGAACACTTGATCCATGCATCCTCTTCCACTCCTAAAACCTCCTTGTGCCTTACATAGTAAACCATCGGACTCCATCCTCATTCTCCTTTCAATAATTTTAGCATACACTTTTGCTGCCAAACTGGTCAAGTTTATGGCCCTGTAATTTGAGCAGTCATAACGTGAACCCTTGTTTTTAAATAAAGGCATGATGATTGCGCTATTCTAGTCCCTGGGAACCATTCCCGAGTTCCGACATAAATTGAGGAACAACAGGAACGCCTCCCAGACACAGGAGCCGCCAAGCTTGATCATCTCGGCAGACACCATATCAATGCCCGCTGCCTTACCAGTTGATCTACTAGACCACATGCAACACCTGCGCCAACCCGAGTATCCGCATACATATCGCCAAAATATTCATTCCATCGGCTTCACACGTCTTGTATTTGTGTAAAAATGTCTCCACCTGTAGACCTTATTTTATTCATTCTGAAGGCTGACCAACCAAACAACCCCGAGACCTCTTCACCTCTCTCCAAAAGAGTTTGGTGTTACCCTCGAAGTTTTCAGCCAGCCTATCTTCTGCACTCATATTTGTTCTATCACGTTTCTCTTTCACTAAGGCCTCGTGGCCAGGTGTCATTCTTACATTGCCGATATATTTCTTTCTTATGTTCAGTCATACTGTCATTCAGATTCAAAGAAGAGACATAGTCCAGCCACGCTTTCTTCTTTTGCTCTACGGAAGCTGCCACTTCCGCATCCCACCAAGCATAACCATTTGTTTTTCTATGCTTCTTTGAGCTTCCACATACTTCTTTCGCTGTATCTACCATACTCTCTTTCAATATTCTCCAGCATTCTTCAATGTCCGATTGCGGCTGGCTTGCCATCGTCAGCCGTTCTCGGACACCCTCTGCATAATTTTCTCTAACACACTCTTGCAAACTTTCAATCTTTATTCTTTCAAGCCCTCCGAAGTGGACACGCTCTCGCCAGTGCCCCCACTTTCTGAACAAACCACTAAATCTTGCAGTAACGAGCTAGTGGTCCGTATCGATTGTGGGGCCCCTGTATGCTCTTGTGTCCAATATTTTGCTTCGGAGGCGACTGTCTACCAAAATTAAATCTATTATACTTTTCTGTTCTTCTCCATGTATACATATGAATGTGCTTATGTTGGAAAAATGTGTTTGACATAATAAGGTTTCTCTCCATGCATACATCCGCAATGAGCCTACCTGCGTATTTCACTCTCTTATTACCAAATGGACCAAGTACGTCCTCATAGTCGAGACGCTTGGTCCCCACCCATCCGTTCAAATCTCCGCATACAATCACGCGTTCACTGGTTTCTGCCATATCCAGAACTGCCCTAACCTTATCCCAAAACTTCTCCAGGTCTGATGCCACCGAGGATCCTACGGGAGCATATGCTATAATCGTGAAAGGTGACACCTAGTTTTATACGGACCCAAAGAAGTCTGGGATCATAAATTCCATAATCCTTCACACCTGAGGTCAAGCGAGAAGACAAAAGCACTCCTACCCCCATGCTGGCTCGATCGCTCTGTGGTACACCAGACCACAGGGCCATCCCACCACCAGGAAGATCCCAGGCGTCGCTGCCCCTTCGCTTGGTCTCTGTTACACAGAGCACGTCTAGCTGTTTGTCCGCCATGACGGTTATCAGCTCGTGCAACTTACCTTCCACACAACCTCTTACATTCCACGTACCCACCCGGCACTCTGCTCTCCTCGACTCGCCTGACTGGGCAAGGTGTGATGGGTGGTGGCCCCCATCACCGCATCTGCCGATTTTCATACCGACGGGGGCGGTTCGGTACGCGTCGCCTCCGGGGGACACCCTAACCCACACTGCGTTACGCATATGAGCCGGATTGAAGTCTGACTAGACTGGCAGGGGACGCAACGTGCACGCTCCGGACTATGCCCCCCTACACGCTCCGTACTATGCCTCCCAAAAAAAAAATCATCATCAAGTCAGGCTATTGCCGTCCACTGCTAGACGTAGGCGTAAATGTAAAATAGTACTGGACATTTATGGCATTTTTTTGTTGTGATTTATATTTTAGTTTTTGAGACAATAAGGTTGTTATTTTGTTAGGAAGCTCATCATTTCATTTTTTGATAATAAAAAAAATGTGTCAATAATTACATTTGGTTTCCCTATTCCTTAGGGCCGTCCATTAATCACGTGAGATTTGAAAAGTGGGGGAGGGGTTTGACAATAATCACGAAGGCCTAAACCTTCATAGTCTTAAACCTCACCAAGTATCACCAAGGGGGAGGGGAGTTTAAAATGCTAAAAAAAGATCACGTGATTAATGGACGTCCCCTTACCTTGAAAATTTAAAGGAATATTCGCTTTGATGAATTTTTAGATTTGAATTGGTTGATTTTTTATTCATATAATTTTATTTGATTTTAATCTGATAAATTGTTAATATGAATATCTTAGGTTTATTATTGGAATATGAAAAGTATATACATTTTTAAATAATAGAAAAAAATCGATTTTTCTTAAAAATCGATTATTTATTTTGATTATAATCGATTTTTGGCAAATCGATTAATATTAAATAAAAAAAATCGATTTTTATTTAATCGATTTTTTTCCAGGAACCTCACATCCCTAGTCTTAGTAACCAAGTAAATTAATATACTGAGATTTTGGCGGCGGAAAATGTCATGTGGGAGGGCTAAATTGAATTCAATGCTTTGTTATATTGAGTAATTTTGCTCATATTTTTTGTAATGTAATAAATTCATAAAAACTGCTCAAGTGTAATGTGATGTATGAATATAATAGCGGTTTACGTGTATTTCCATGTTCTGGCAGAATTTCCAGAGAATAGTTTGGTTATCAGTACTGAATTAACGCTAACGACTTAAGTTACTGACTTTCATAAATGTGCTACTCAATATGAAAAACTAGCATATTATCCTAAAAATTTGATGACTGTTATTCTTAGATTAAGCTAAGAATTTATACAATTGATGCGACTTTGTATCCATGATCATGAATAAATATAAAAAAAAAATCTATTGAGCAACTGCAATTATAATACAATTAAAAATAAAACACGATGGTTTAGTCACAGATGTTTATTGTGTCTTATATCTAGAAACGCATTCTATGCGGGTACTGGCTAGAGCGTAGACCGAAGGACGACTTGAGGTATCCGCGCAGGATCTTTTTGTCGGCACGCTTGCCGATTGCCTTTACCACCGCTTCGTCTACTAACTTTTGATCAGCCTTGCGCTGTTCTGATGGAACGTATTTCTGTAGGCAAAAGAATATTGTTAATATTAATATGATAATAAAATATAATATTATTATAGTAATAGTATTTCACCTGATAATTTCACCGTCTATTGGAACAGAGATTAATTTGACAATAAGCATCATGTTACTTATGATCTAAATAGCAAATCCATCCCACCTCCCCCCAGAAAATAATAACATAACCGTCATGCTTCACAAAAGGGTTGGTGCTAAGTGTCAAGAGATTTCATTGTAACAGAATAAGATTACAATTCACAACTCACTAACTTGCTTCCATCCATCCATCCATCAGCCCGTAAACGTCCACTGTTGGACATAGGCCTCCCCACGAGAATGCCATCTATAACGGTCCTGTGCCACCTGCATCCAGCGGTTTCCTGCGACCTTGATGAGGTCATCAGTCCACCGAGTGGGGGGTCGTCCTACGCTGCGTCGTCCGATTCGTGGTCGCCACTCGAGAACCTTTTTTCCCCAACGGTTGTCGGTTCGTCGAGCGATGTGGCCTGCCCATTGCCACTTCAACGTGCTAATCCTTAGGGCTATGTCGGTTACACCCGTTCTTCTACGGATTTCCGTATTTCGGATTTTATCACGTAGAGAAATACCGAGCATAGCCCTCTCCATAGCACGCTGAGCGACTTTGAGCCTTGTTATGAGGCCGACATTTAGAGACCACGTTTCAGTGCCGTAAGTCATCGCTGGTAACACACACTGGTTATAAACCTTTGTTTTCAGACACTGCGGAATATTAGACGAGAAGATCCTCCTAAGTTTCCCGAACGCTGCCCAGCCGAGTTGGATTCGTCGGCTGACCTCTTTCTCGAAATTGGATCTACCTAATTGAACTGTTTGTCCTAGGTAAACATAGTGATCGACAACTTCGAGAATCGCATTCCCAACCAGGACCGGTACAGAAATGACATGGGCATTAGACATGATTTTCGTCTTGTCCATGTTCATTTGCAGCCCTACTAGTTGGGAGACCTTGCTGAGGTCATTGAGCATGGTGCTAAGGTCCTCCAGGGATTCTGCCATGACTACGATATCATCTGCGAATCGAAGGTGAGTGATGTATTCGCCATTGATGTTGATGCCGAGTCCGGTCCAGTCTAAGAGCTTGAAGACATCTTCCAGCGCAGTGGTGAACAGTTTCGGAGAGATAACGTCTCCCTGTCTCACGCCTTTCTGCAGCTGGATCGGTTTCGTACTCTTATCCTGGATGCGGACTGACATAGTAGCGTCTTTATACAAACACTTCAGCACTTCGATATATCGATAGTCAATTTGGCACCTCTGAAGGGACTGCAGCACTGCCCAAGTTTCGACAGAATCAAAGGCTTTCTCATAGTCCACAAACGCTAGACACAGAGGCCGATTATACTCCTCGGTCTTCTGTATAATCTGGCGTAGCGTGTGGATGTGGTCTATGGTACTATAACCTTGTTGTGGTCTATGGTAACTAACTTGCTTGTGGGTGTTGAAAAGATGACTAAAGGATACGCGATAAGCAGATAACATTATTTGCAAGGGCAAACTTGACATAAAACCCTATGACAACCCGTCTTGACCAACATAATGAATGTCAATTTCACTAAAGAATTTTTATATTTTTTGTCATGCGCTATTAAATAAATTATTATGAAGTATTAATTTTAAATATATAAGAGGTATACATATTGTACCTCTTTTTTGGAGACGAAAATGTCCTCGCCCTGCTTACGCTTGACGCTGCGTTTAGCACTCTTCTTGTTCTTCTTAAAATACTCATCATTTAAATTCTCAGGGAGTTTGAAGTCGCCAAGATCCAACTTGGTGGATGTGCCAATCACATAGCTTTGGGGAATACGTCTGAGTGGGCACGAGTTGAACTGTAAGTAATAACAAGTTATTAATTAATAAATTGAACTATTTATGGGTTGAACTATAAGCATCAACAGTGATAGGGCCCACACTGTTGACAGTTTTCTGTCTAAGCCCTGGGCCTGTGGATCTAGGATAGTACCATGCACTTGCAGAAAATCAATGTCTGAGCAGTAGCAATGCACTGTTTTGATTTGTTCAGTGAGTGAGAGAACCAGAAGCCCTACATTATGGAGAGTCTTGGTTGGTAGGCAGCGATCTAGCTGTACCTCTAGTATTACAAAGGTCCATGAGCAACAGCAACACAAACTGTCAGGTTTACCACTTGTGGGTATGCCAGCATAAACAATAAAAAAATTCTAACTAAAAAAACTAGCAATCTCTTCACATCAGTTTTACAAGCTTCAAGACTAGATTATTTTGATAACTTGCACGCATAATGAGGGCTGATGATAATACCACACACTTTTATAACTTTGCCTTGTCCTAACCATAAAAATTAATATAAGAAATGCCTTTTCATTAGAATAGCTATTAAAGTTTTTGTTTTTATAAGGATAAGAGCAGGGTAATGATGATGAATGATTATAAATATTAGGCTGTAGCTGGCATAGTAATTTCATACAATGTTTTGCTCATTCGCTTTTATTTAAAATAATACTGGTAGTAGCGAAAAAAAATTTAAAGTCATCTTAGAAGTATGTGATGTTAGATTAATGTCAATGGTTGCCTATCTCTATTTTTTATATGGTTAAATGTTTAAGAATTAGAAAATTTAAATAAGTTTATTGAAAATTACTTAATAAAAATAGTTAGCATTAGTGCATTGCATAGGCATTGTAATAATGCATTCTCTCAATCTATAAACTCGAAATATGTTTATTACAAGTATACAGTTTTATTGCGTGGTGCAACTATCTGCACATTTATTATTTTCCCATAAAAGCATATATTCTAGGATAAAAACTGGCCTATAATATAAAGCTAGACTACATTTGTTGTTTATGCACCTGCCAACATATAGATATAAAAATTGTACAAAATGGTTGATGTAGTATGGATATATTCCTATATACATGAAGAGCAAAATATACTATTTATAAATCATAAATAATACTATTGAATAAATCGTATACTAACGGAGAAAGGTCCAGTAACAAGCAACAGACCACTTGGTAGCACGCCAAGAAGCACAACGCGTTTGCCTGAATGACGACCGGCAAGCAGGATACACAATGTGCCAGGAGTGAGGTTAGGCCTTGTACTGCGCACATGCTTGCTGAAGGTCTTGTGGTGTGGGCGAGTACGAATCCTGCAAGAAAAGAAATGATTTCCAAATTATTTTCTATAAAAACTTGATTAAGAGCGAAAAATGATTGTCACAATTGGAATTCGAACCCACACCTATTGGAAATCCGTTCCAATCGTGCTATCACTTACACCAATGTGTATGTCACCAACTGTTGTATGGCATTTAATCTTCGCTTCGTATTATGTTTTTGTCTTTAAAGGAGATGTGTGCCATCTACCTGACGTGGTTTACACCTTGTACAGATTTAATACTCTAATTTTGAAGTTAGAATTGTTTTAAACAATGACACGACCCTGTTATCAATTCTATTGGAACTTATTTGCAATAGGTGTAGGTTCGAATTCCATATGTGATAATCATTTTTCGCTCATAATCTAGTTTTTATAAATAATCAAGCATATTAAATTTCAGTAAAATTATTTTCTATCCATTCATCCATTAGAATATCAATGTCTATTCTGTCTGTCTGTTGGATATGTCATACAAGGAAAGATATCAGAACCTGGTGATCCCTCAACTGGTTTTTAGACCTTATATTGTATTTTTAACCCATCAATACATAACCAATATAATTACTTATAAGCAGGTATAATAACACATGTAAGCAGATATATATATTATCTACCTGATTGAATATGGTGAGGAACTTCACATTCCTATCTGGCATAAAAGGTTAGAATAAACAGTGTCGCCATCCCTTACTTTCATGCGGGAGTCATACTAATCTACTAAGAGCTCACCCAGAGAATGGACAGCACTGGTAACTTATATCACAAACTGCTATATCCACCCCAGTTGCCAAGCACGGCAGTTAAAGCAATAAGCCCACATAGGACAGGCCTGTGTCCAACATTGGCCTTCAATAGGCTCATGATAATTATTATGAGTCTATACATTTTTTCTATTTTACTTGGTAGTATAATAAACAAAATATTTATTATGCATCATTAATGCAATAAATATCTGGAATCTTACATATGTGAACAATAATTTAAAACTACAAATATTTAAAAGATATAATATTTCAAAACATACTTGTCTTGAGTGGGGTAGAAGGATTTCCGGCGTCCCAGCAACACAGTACGGGTACCTCCATTCTTCTCACCACCAATCTGCTTTACAACCACAGAGGGTTTCTTGGGCTTTTCAGGCTTAGGATTCTTTTTACCTACAAACCTATACTTAGCCTGAAATAAAACAAAATTACAATGGTTTATTTCCTTCCATTTATAAAATATAATCATAATCTGAATGTCCTTTTTATATGACAATTAATTAATTTAGGTAATGGTAAATGGCTCTACTAGTATAATTCTAAATAGAGTAGATGTAATATGTTTTAGCATAAAGTGACTCCATGGAATCTATGATCAGCGATATCATCCGGTTGAGTGCCCTCAGCACTCACCCACCAGTTTGGGTAATGTTGTCATATCCATCTGCAGCTGATAACTACGTTACACTAAAAAAGAATGGCAAATATCTGTTAAAATTATACAATCGACAATGTGACTCTTAGATATTCTAAAGAACATTTTATCTCAGCGACTTGGGATGGCATTTTTAACAGCTTCAAACAAATGTTACATGAAGTAGTCTTTCAGTCACTAGTTTTTACATGTAAAGATTTCATTATAGTTCATAAATAATAGTTTATAAGTTTTAGTTTATAACTTTATATCACAGCTTACCTTCTTGTGGAACATCTTTGATTTGGAGAAGCGAACTACTCCGTTTCCTAGGTCGTAGTTCCTAGGTTTGCCAAGTTTGGCCTTGGTCACACCGCCCGCGGGCGCTGCGGCGGGCTTGGCCACCGCCTTGGGTTGTGGTGGAGCCATTTATGATCTGCACAAACAGAAACACAACCCTCAATAACAAACTCACCACCTGACAACTTTGAGGTTAAGTATGTTTGTTCACCAGTCGTTGTAAACAAGTGATATACCCAAAATTTCGGCGCATACAATTTTTGCCTCTTTACAATTATATGAGAAAGTATAATTCACTTATTGTAAATACACTAACTATCACTTGGTGGACGTCAATTTTGACACCTTTATGTAAAGATTTTTACTTATGGGCGAACAAAAATATAACACACAATCACTTATTTGAAGGCTGTACTTTTTTATTTGTACGTACAATGTAGAAAAATTAATGAATACAGATCTATTCGTTTGGATTTATTTTCAACAGAAACTACATCAACTCACATTCCAACCGGGATCAAAAGAAAGAATTTTTTATAGAGAGTTTACTCTATGGATGATTTGATATTACCATAGAGAAAATTAAGTAATTAAATATTTACCTATGTCAAAAGCAGGAACTAAATGCCTTTTAGGTCTTGTTTTGTTAGATCTATGTATCAAGTTAAAGAAAAGCTTTTACTTGGATATTGGCAAAATTGTTCTACAGTGCAACAGAAGTCAAAAACAGAGAAAATAAAAGAAGAGCATTGTAATGATATACAATAAACCGATAATATCGATTATATTATCATCGAAATATAATTCTCATTCCTTTACTGATGTTATATTATCGAAGAAAATTGTGAAATGAAGAATCATTTTTAAAAAATGTTTCTTACATTTGGTCCCGTGTTATATTTTATTTTATTTCAAACGGTACATTTATAAAATTATAAGAATAAAATAGCCATCAGTGAATCAGGCTACCGACATAAGTTAAAACTTAAAACTATGAATGAATGATAATATCCTTTAAGTGTTTTCAAATTAATTTTGGTCTTTTGAAGTACTCTCACACTTTAAACTTAAATTTGTATTTGTGATATGATTCATAATCATCATTAGTTCACATAAATTCCACCCTCGCCTTGAGCCTCCCCACAATGGAAAAGAAATTGACTTACTTGACATTGGTAAGACGGGTAACCCATCAAAATGGTTTTGTTTTGAGTTTTCTTTCTCTTGCATAGATATTATCTGCGTATCATTAATTACACCATTATTGTAGGAGTTTTGGCGCGAATATGGAAATGTCATGTCACGCTCTTGTATTATATTCATTTCTTTAGTGTTTTGTAGTGTTATATTGAATAAATTTGCTGGTATTTTATGGAATATGATACAGTTAAAGTGCTGAAGTGTAATGAATATGGTATAATAGTGGTTTTCGTGTTCACCCAAAATGCCCAACGAAACTATGAATTTGGTTTTCAGCGCCAAATTGATAGTAACGACTTGACTTACTGACGGACAGTGACTATCAAGGACTAATTACAATTTGAAGAAGTGGTAAACAATAATACGGAAGACAAGGCACGAAGTGTCTAAATTATGAAGACTTGGCTTAAAGGTCTAAGTAACCAAGCCATAAACTCCAAAAAAAAAAAAAAAAAAAAAAAACCATTATTGTAATATTTTTTGCGGAAAGCGTTATTGTTAATTTATTTGTCTTTTAAATTATTATAACTTTAAAATACTAAAGTCCAAAATTTAATATATTATTGATACCAATCCAATAATTGAATGAAATTTATTTTATTATACCTTGAATAGGCATATTTTGTAGTGTTTTCGTAAGTAAAATTATTATTATTATTTTTTTTTTTATGTAAATGGCGTTCACAAGATTTCGCCAATAAAGTCAAATTATCTATAATTCAGATTCTTCTTCTTCTTCTTATATTATATTGGCAATCAGCTACATATACGGGCTATTGGTGCCAGTGTCAAGTTATAAATATTTTCACGTTTTTAGTCTTTCAAGTTAGTCATTGTCTAAGTCAAATTGTCGCCATTAACAGTGCAATGGCCACACTGTTAATGGTATCTTGTGGGAATTTTGACGGAAAACGAAAACGTTGTAAAGCACTTTTATATGATATTCACTTTTATATTTTATTCTTTTATATTATTTATTTTTAATTCAGTTTCATTATAAATAATTATGAACGCTTCTTCTTCTTCTTCTTAATGAATGGCCTTTGTTAGTGATTAACCACAACTTCGCCAATGTCAAGTAAAATAAGTTTAAAAAATTATAATAGATTTATATTTTAGTCGTTAGTCATGTCGGTTCATTGTCTTCTTCTTCTTCTTCTTATATATTGGCAATCAGCTACATATACGAGCTATTGGTGCCAGTGTCAAGTTATAAATATTTTCACGTTTTTAGTCTTTCAAGTTAGTCATTGTCTAAGTCAAATTGTTGCCATTAACAGTGCAATGGCCACACTGTTAATGGTATCTTGTGGGAATTTTGATGGAAAACGAAAACGTTGTAAAGCACTTTTATATGATATTCACTATATCCCAGTAGTTCCGCCACTTCATATTACATAAAATGCCATCAAAATTATCTAATATAAGACGTTAAAACACTAAGATATCGAATATAATACAAGAGCACCACATGACGTTTTCAAATTCCTGTCAAAAGTCGGGTTCATTCCAATTATGAACGCATCTCATTTTAAAATCAGCCTTCAATGTCAGTTTTGATAGTAAATGTCAAAATTGTCAAATAAAAATCAGTATTAAAAAATGGGTTCTATGAGGAGCCCGTCTTCGCCGTCCGATGGTTATAAAAGATTCAGTGATGATTTCGCAAACTCCAGTGTCAACAATTACGGGTCAAACGTTACAAGTAATCGTGAAGCTATGATAATTATATGCACTCTAGCCGCAAGAATATATGTCCGCTTTTGTTATATTAACAATACATTTCGTAATCCATTTAACATTTTGTTTCAATTTATTTCACCTTGTTCGAGGTATTAATCATTAGTACCTATCCATCAATGGTTCAGGAAGATCGATTAACTTTCATTCATTTTCTATAACAGATTTATGACGCAGTAGTGACTCATAGGCTACAAAAACTAATATGCATAAAATGAACTGTAAACGAGGAGCTTGCCCTAGATCCTCATAGAAATGAGAGCTTCAATCATCTTTTACTATGCTTTACTCTTAATGTGCGTCTAGTAGTCGCTTGCATGCATGCAGAAAATGTATAATGGTATCCACTTTTTATTTTACATGTTTAATATTACCCATGTTATGCACTTTAAAAATTCAATATTTATTTAATTATATCTTCTGGTAAACGTGTTTGTATTTAGATTGTTTACACAGTTTATCTATTCATTATTGTGACTATTACAACTTAAATAATTCTCATTGTTAGGTGGGTAAACAAAACACTCAGTTGAGTGCTCATTACTATTGTTTAATGGTCTGTGGACTTCTATTTTATTTATTTAACATCTCACCATGAAAACACACATAGAATATAATCTTAGTGTATTTTAAACACCTATTTTTTAATATTTTAATAAATTTCAATACTAGATATTTTTTTACATGAAAGTAAGTATATTTACTTTAAAATATAGCAGTATTATTAAAATTTATATTTATGTTTTGTGTTGTATACTTTTTGTATTCTTCTCAAATCAGCATGTACAGGCATCAAAAGGTTAAATGACACAATAACAAAATCATTTAAAATGCTCCCAACTTTTAATATTTTTTTCTTATAATAGATTGTGGGAATTCATATCATATCATATGTATTTATTATGTTTAGTTTTTTTTTATAATGAAATTGCATATTCTTTAGGTTTTTAATTTTATTTATCTTTCAAACTATATTTTTAATAAAGCTAATTTTTGACAATATTTATGGAATATGAAGATTTGTAAATAAATCTAAAATAAAAATAAACAAAAAATAAAAATAGATTGATATAATAATAGAATGTTAGATTTTTTGTGACATTTGTTAGCTGCACAGATAGCATTCGAGGCATAGTATATACCTAGTTATAAAACAGTTAGCCCAGTGATGAAACTAAGTATTGCCAAGACTGTGACATTGAATTCAATTTAGTAATTGAATTGCTGTACAACAATTTACTGCTCAGATGACATAGTGGTTTACGTCGCGACATCTTTTGCTTAGTGTCACAAGCACGATTGTCACAAAAATATGCTTTACGTGATTCATAGTTGGTTGTTCTGAGTTTAGATATATTTTTTGTTAATTAATTTATACGCACGTTATCCTCGCAGAGTTCGCACTTGTCGGATATCTTGTTATAAAATAATTAAAATACATTATGTATATTTATCAGACGAAAAGGGACATTTTTCAATCTGTAATTAGTTTAAATCGTTAAAATATTAGCGGGATCTTCATTGTTTAGGTTTACCTATTATAAAAAAAATAATAGGTACCTACGAACCGAAATATTTTACAGAAAACTATATAAAAAACACGAAAAGCGGTCTGCTAAATATAGAGTACAGAGACAAATAAAATATCACCCTAAATTATATAATTTATATAGGTACGAGTATATATATATATGTATATACATACATATATATCTCCTGATATACATATGTCAGCGAACCCTGCTTCCGAGTGAGCGCAACATCAGTTATGCATGGGTGTAGAATTCTATGCATTTTAATACATACGTAAATATTTAATTAAAATTTAGAGATTTCGTAATAAATATAATACTTATATTTTACGTTCCGTCTATAGGATTACACGGTTGCATCCTCCCCAAGGTAGATAGTGCCATGGAGGAGGTGGGACCCGATCTGTCGGACGCTCAATTCGGTTTTAGAAGGGGGCGTTCGACCATCGGGGCCCTGCTACGACTGAGGCAGACGGCCGCGGAGGCTGTCACCGGCGGGGGAGTGCTGTTGGCGGTGTCGCTGGACATCGCCAACGCATTCAATAGTCTGCCATTCAGCTGCATCAGGGAGGCGCTCCGATTTCATGGGGTGCCCTTGTACCTGAGGCGGCTGGTGGCGGACTATTTGGAGGGGCGCAGTGTCCTCTGCGCGAGTCCCGCAGGGGACATTGTGCGGACGTCCATGTCGTGCGGCGTTCCACAGGGGTCGGTTCTGGGGCCGACTCTGTGGGACATCGGGTACGACTGGGCGTTGAGAGGGAGTCTCCCCCCCGGGCTGAGCGTGATATGCTACGCTGACGATACGCTCGTCACAGCCCGGGGCAGGACACTCGAAGAGGCGGCGAGCCTGGCCACTCTCGGCACCGAGGAGATGGTCGGGCGAATCGAGGCGCTGGGGCTCAGGGTGGCCCTAAATAAGACGGAGGCCCTATTGTTCCATGGACCACGCGTAAGGCCGCCAATCGGCGTCTCGCTAGTCGTCAACTCCGTCCACATCAGCATCCAGGCCCATATGAAGTACTTGGGTCTGGTGCTCGACGGGCGATGGTGGTTCCGGGAGCATTTTCGCCGAATTGCTCCCCGGCTGGTCGGCGCGGCGTCCGCCCTTTCGCGGCTCATGCCGAACGTGGGCGGACCCAGCTTCGAGGGCCGACGGCTGTATGCGGGGGTGATCCGTTCTATGGCCATGTACGGCGCACCCGTGTGGGCGAGGGCTCTGAACGTCCAGCTCAGGGCTGTTCTGTGGAGACCCCAGAGAGTCCTGGCGGTCAGAGCCATTCGCGGGTACCGCACGGTATCGACCGAGGCGGCATGCCTACTGGCCGGGACACCCCCGTGGGACCTAGAGGCGGAGATGCTCTCCGACCTCTACCGGCGGGTGACCTCACTGCGCGACGAAGGTGGCTCCCCATCGCTGAGCGAGATAGCCACCTGGCGCGAGGACGCCCGCCGAGACGTCATCGCCCGTTGGGCTACGCGGCTGGAGAGGCCTAGACACGGTGTCGTCACCGTCGAGGCTCTCCGGCCCGTATTGATGGAGTGGATGGAGCGGCGGCACGGAGTCCTCTCCTTTCGACTGGTGCAGGTGTTGTCGGGGCACGGATGCTTCGGCTTTTACCTGCACACGGTCGCGTGTAGGGAGTGGACTTCGTTCTGCCACCATTGCAGCAGTGACGAGGACACGGCGCAACACACGCTGGAGGCGTGTCCGGGCTTTGACCGGCAGCGCCGTGACCTCGTCGCTGTTATCGGTGCCGACCTGACGCTGCCGGCTGTCGCGAGAGCGATGGTCGACAGCGTCAGGAACTGGGACGCGGTCGCCGCCTTCTGCGAGGCTGTCATCTCGCAGAAGGAGGCGGCGGAACGAGTCCGGGAGGAATCCCGCGACCCGGGCCGCCGTCAGCGGCCGGGGCGGCGCAGGCGCGAATACCTGCGCCTGATGCCGCCCTAACCGAGGCCTCGGGTGATCGGACCGGGGAATTGTCCGGTCACCCGACGTGAGGCCACCGCGTGAGGGCGACGCCCCGACGGCGAAATCTGTCGGGGCGTCGACGAGAGGAACCCGCGAGGATAAACCGCCGGGCGGGCCACCGAAGTTAAAATCGAGTACCGGTGTTCCGCTCGCACGGCGAAGAGAGAAGGTTTTACGGTGGGTCTATGGGGTCACGCGCCGCCTTTCCGTCACCCCGGACCGATTCAGCGGGGCGAGACGCACCCATAGCCCACTAATAAAAAAAAAAAAAAAAAAACAAAGGTAGATAGTGCCATAAACGCCATGCTTAACGATCACGGTTGGTAAGTTTCCTAAGAATCCAACAGTTTATTCATTCAAGATTATCCCTTAACCAAGTTTTACGAATCTCGCTGGAAAGTAAGGAATGTACGTTTTAATGTTTGAATATCAATCATATACCTACCTCTTTAATTTTAAATATAAATGACTAGACAGTGTCAACTATCTTTAGTTGTAAATCAACATTGTGGTGTGCGTGTCATCAGATTTTAGTGTCTACTTGTTACCATACTTGCCATGTTTGGTACACCTACGTATTTGCTAGCTGTAACGTGATATGACGTCAGTGCGCTATTGTCTTGTAATCGCATCAGCATTATTAAAATTAACTACGGCTTCACATCACATCTAAAGCGCTAGGTTTAATTAGATTCAATTGACAGAAAATAATACCAATGAAAACACTACTGTAGGATAATATTAATTTGCAGTAGTGGAAATGGCCATGTCTGTAAAGTAGCAAATATTTCGAGCTAAGCTATAAACTAATGCTAACTTAAAACTTCACGTAGGTTGTATAACTGTGCCACCGAAGACAAAGATCGGGTACCGGTGGTCCGCTCGCACGGCGAAGAGAGGTGTTAGCAGGGTCCATGGGGTTGCGCGCCGCCTCTTCCGTCGCCCCGGGCCGATTTGACGGGGCGCGACCACATCCATGGTCCCACCTTGCGAAAAAAAAAAAGGTATAACTGTATTTTTCGTAATTTTCACTGCGGTGGTGTACGCAAAATAGAAACGCAAGAAAAACATACAAGATGATATCTCAATTACTTTGTACTCTGCTTAGGAGTAGCAATTAACAAATATGCTAAATCGGGCGATTTAAAAAAGTAATAAAACACGTCAATACTTCGTTAGTAGGTACAATGGCATAAGATAGCTGATCGTGAAATTTTGGGTCGGGTAAAAATCTTGTGATTGCTTGAAAATTTCCTAGCATTTAGAGAATTTTCTCACATAATTTTATACAATTAAGCTTACCTTTCACATGGTTCCAAAACAATGTGGCGAAATGTGAGTGGCGGCTTTCTGAAGCTTAAAACTTAGTGCCAGCCATTTTGGTATAGATTACTCACAATACTCGGAATATGTGATAAAATTAATTTCGTAATAAAAAAAGTTGATATTAAAGTTAAAAAGAATGACAATTACATATGTTTTATCTGTGAAAAAAATAGTAATGGAACTGTTAGTGATGAATAAAATTGTTACATCATATTTTTATGAAAACTTATTTTTTTTTAAATTAACAATGACAGATTATTGCTTAAAATCCTTTTAATCTAATAGGACCTCTATTTCCACCAAAGGAAAAATAAAAAAGCTCGGATATAACTCTCTCTTAACTATCTATCTACCCATGAGCGACTAGATTCGACGGTGCCAATTGAACGCTTTTCCATCGTAAACATGTTTAGAGGTAGGTATACATAATTATCTCAGCGATGTTTATGAGGCTTGAAATTGTTCGATTTTCTACGTTTAGGATATTTAACCTAGACTTGGGATTTATTTTAGGTATACAAATCATAGTTTTTTCAACTTTTAAAACATCCGTTCTAATAAAAAATTAATAGACGAATACGTTGTCAGTTTGTTGTATTGTCAGTTTCATTTTAAGTGTCTAGACTATGAAGGGTTTTTTTTTTGCGGTCGGCTATGGAGTGGTTACGCCCCGCTAAATCCGTCCGGGGCCACAGAAGAAGCGGCGCACCACCCCATAGACCCGCCCTACAAGTACATCTCCACGCCGAGCGAGCGGGCCACCGGAACGCGGTCTTTGTCTTCGGTGGCCCGCCCGGCGATTTACCCTCGCGGATATCCTCTCGAGTCGACGCCCCGGCAGCTTTCGCCGTCGGGGCGTGGCCTCGCTTCAGGGCGACCAGACTAATCCCCGGTCCGGTCATCCGCAGACTATGTAGGCTAGTAGGTAGTATCCGTATATACATTGCAGTGGAGCTATACCCCACCGAAATATATTTTGTTTTCAGATTGAATACAGATGTAGCCTAAGGGTATTTTCTAATGCCATTTTATTTATCTAAGTCTTTAAACATTCCATTGAAACGGGTCAACTTCACAATTTTTGTATAGATAAGATTGTAGTATGTTATTGTGAACTGCAATAACGAGTATTGCAGGTTTGACTTTCTGTTGTTCTTCTATGAGTGTGCTGAGTCTGTTCCGAGTCTGTGTTATTTAATTGCTTGTTTGTAAAGTCTTCACTAAATTCTTACTACCTTATGCAGCTCTATTTATACATATGCATTGCATAAATAGTGTTGTAAGTAGCGACCTCTCATACCGATTGCCGGAAGATCCCTATGCATGAGCGTTCTTTACGTTCAAATTACTGAAATTTAGCATTTAACATGCTAGATTATTTATAAAGTTCTATGTCTTATATTTTTAAGTCTAGGTGTTATGTCCGAGGCCACCGATGACAAAGATCGGGTACCGGTGGCCCGCTCGCACGGCGAAGAGAGGTGTTTGCAGGGTGGGTCTATGGGGTTGCGCGCCGCCTCTTCCGTCGCCCCGGACTGATTTGGCGGGGCGCGAATAGGTCCATAGACCACCGCAAAAACAAAGATAGGTGTTATGTCCGTTATTTGTATTATGGTTTTTAGAGGCCACACACACACGAGGGCACAGATTTATCCCTTAGGATAGGGTGTCGTCTAACAATAAAATACTGTACCTAGTGGGTGATTTCAACTGCGTATTCGTACTATACTTGTTTTGAGCGATATGGTTTGATGATAAAAGGGCGACGCGGGCTCTATAACGCATCGTGATCCCCACTCCATCGCCATTAAACCGACCACTGGTACCATTTACTTAACATACGCGGCTAGTTCTAATTTCCCTTACTAATTAAACCTGGATTTTTTCGATTGTTTCGTACTCCCTGTGTTTTTCTTTTTTTGCGGCGGGCTATGGAGTGGTCACACCCCGCTAAATCTGCCCGAGGCGATAGAAGAAAGGGCGCGCGATCTCATAGACCCGCCCTATATGTACCTCTCTTTTACCGTGCGAGTGGGCCTCCGGTACCCGGTCCTCTTCAGTGGTGTCGTACTACCCTGGAGATCCATATATAATACAAAATACAATAACTACTTAGGTAGGGATAGCCTCGATATGATAGCCGGGCAAAGATCTATAATCTTTACACATATGTATATCTATAGTTCTATCGATAACGCAGCTTGGTATAATTTTTTGAGATCATAACGTGTGAATTCGGCGTGTAGCGTTTAAATTTATCATTTTTATCACACATTGACAGTTCAGTTATCGCGTAGAGATAGATACTCAACATTTTTAATGCTTTAAAAATAAAAATATGCAAACTTATTGAAATAATAATAAGTAAAAAAAAAAATTAACGGTTTTATTGAAAACAAAGAAAATACTGATCACTGATGTAGATATTGTACTAACAGCTGTTCTACTAATCAAGCCCTTTCATTTGATACATATATCATGTTGAGGGGGTTTTGAATAATTATACACCTAATCTGCCATTTTGGAGCATTGTCATCAGAACTAAACTCGTTGTGTACCAAATTTCAGATTAATCTGTCAATAGGAAGGGGGTAAAATTTTACAAAATTTGACCCAAATAACAATAACAAACAAGTTAAGCTAAATAAAACAGTCTTATAAACAAAAATTTACTCATATATATTAAAATCGTATGATCTAGTTTATCCTCCTCTTCTCATCCCGAATATGTCCCACTGTTGAGCACAGGCCTGTTCCAGTGTAAAGAAATAAGCATATATACGTACAACAACTAAGTTGACCAAACAGATTGCCACAGTAGCAATGATTGATTATCCATTACCATGGACCATGTATGGAGATTTATATAAAAAAGAATCCATATAAATGTCCACATAGTTCTCAGCAGAGTTGCGTAACATGTCCGTATTATTAGATAGGTACGAGAGATTTATCTTTTATCCACGCCCGTGTAGTATAATTAACGAATGTGCCGATTATCTTAAGTTAGATTTTTGGCGGGAAGAATATTGTGTCATCCATTTTTTTTTATTTAAACAATTAGCATCCGTCAGATGCATCTTAGTATTATAAAGAATCCGTTAGCTTTATTTATAATTTATTTTAAGAGGCTTTGACACTTAATGGTATTACTGCATTATAGTTACAGAATTTAATAACTCAGTTATCTTATTTTATTTATTTATTAAAAAAATGCTCCAACTGAAGATGACCTAGTCAAGAAGCTATATAATAAATATGCCAACATAAAAAGGTTTTCTTAACCAAAAATGAATTTATTAGACTAAAATACCGCGTTGAAGCCATAAGAACGTGTCCTACCTTCACTAACACGTGGTATAATTGGGATAAGGACAATTTTTAGTATATCTGAACTTATTAGATAGAATATGGTCAAAAATTAGTCTAAGAACAATAGTCCAAAATGGCTTAGTTTTTATTTTATCTATCCAAGAATAATAAAATACACGAAGCTGGATAGTACGATATCATATGCCTTGAATTGCATGAAAGTGGTCCTGTTCATTTAAAATGGATACATATTATTATATAGTCTGTTATTTGATATTTTATCTTTTCCAAACCAAAGAAGTTGTAGATGATTACAGTAATTGGATGGATAATGGATGGATGGATGGATGCATATCAAAAGATATATTATGCAGTTTAAAAAAATGTTTGTAATCTCTGTCCTGATTTCTCGTCTTGCTGTCTTTAATCATTTCATGAGTCAGTGATACGCTGTAAATATGCTCTGACGTCTTAATTTTCACGTGGTTTTAATGTAAAATCTAGATTTTGTATAAATTATTCATCTTTGTTTAAAACAATGACTAAAGTTGTTACTAGTGTGAGTGAGAAAGTATATGATAGTGTTAGAGATTACTGGTACAGATTAAAATCATGTAAGTTTAGAAAATATAACCCACTATTTATTTTTTATTGCTTATAGTGACATGGACCTTTGTAATACCAGGGGTACAGATAAGCCGCTGCCAGAAGGGGTGAATTAAAATTCCAAACCCACCCAGAAAGTTGGGCTGCCGTCTCTCTTGCTTAACGAACGAAGCTCTAGCACATTGCCATTGCGCAGACGTTGATTTTCTGCCGAAAGTGTTGGACTGGTCCGGACGGTCCGGTCCGCGGCTGTAGACAGAAAACTGTCAACAGTGTGGCCTTCATCATCATTATCATCATCATCATCTCAGTCCACATATGTCCCAATATTAGGCTCGAGCCTCCACAGTGGGAAGGTAATTGACCTACTATACCATGCTGGTCAGACGTGTTGGTACAGGGTTTTGTTTCGAGTTTTCCTTCTCTTGCATAGATGTTATATGCGTTTTATATCCCTTAGTCGTCTCGTACGATCACCCACGGGTTAGGTATAGGGTGGTTAATTGTATTCTTATTCCGTCACCACACGGAATTGTGACCTTACCTCTCTATAATATTAGTAGAACCCACAGTTTTACGTGCCTGATTCTTGTTTTATTCTCTTTTTTTTCTATATTTATTGCCAAATAAGGACATTGCTGCGCTCCTAGCTCTTACTAATTAAAACTTTCTTAAACACACTTATCTAATAATCGCAACAATTTACCAAGGCAACTATCAAATGAAACAAAATTTATTCAAGTCATGATAAATGGGTACAATAGTACATACGACTAGTGCGTCTCAACTAAATAAATTTCTTTTATAATAGTAACTAAGCTGTTATATTTACGTAGATATTGGATTTGTAGTTTTTAGATTTTTCTGATAGCTACTTGACAGCGATTATAATAAAATAATTATTTTAAAACACAAATCAGTTTAGATTCTTGTCATCTCAGCACATACGAGTATACCTATACTCCAATGTCGGGGTTCGAACCTTCTCTAAAATGGTAGAGAAAATTATCTATACCATGCTGGTCTTCTTCTTCTTATGTATTGGCAATCAGCTACTTATACCAGCTATTGGTGCCAGTGTCGAGTTATAATTATCTTCACGTCTTTAGTCTTTTCATGTTAGTGATTGTGTGAGTCAAATCGTCGCCATCAACAGCGCTATGGCCACACTGTTAATGGTATCTTGTGAGAATTTTGATGAAAAACGAAAACGTTGTAAAGTACTTTTATATGATATTCATTACATCCCAGTAGTACCGCCGCATCACATTACATAAAATGCCATCAAAATTATCTAATATAACACGTTAAAACACTAAGATATCGAATATAATACAAGGGAAAAACCCTCATGCTGGTCAAATGACTCTATTGCTTTCTTGTTGTTGCATGATAGATGATTATTTAGTGTTGCGATACGCACGGAAAAGAAGGGCAGTGGTAGATTATATTTTTACATCGTCACCACACGTCATCCGTTTAGATTATTTAATATTAATTTATGGTAATTATTTATATAATATGATAATTTATTAAAATTATGAAAAACATAACCTTGTCTTTATTCTACCACCGTAACGGAACGCAGCGCGCGTCGGGATGATAAAAAGCAAAATTAGAGGTGGTAAAATTGTAATCATAAACAATTTTATCGGTCTGACACTGTTTGAGATTTACGAGTTTACATAAATAAATTCTTCAGCTTTATAATAGGATCTAGCATAGCTGCCAAGCGATAGCTCCTTGTCAAGTAGGTATGTCTAGAAACTAGTAACGTTTGGGTCACTTCTAAAGTTTTCAGGTTTTTCTAAAATATATAATATATTTATTAGCTAGGTTTGTAGAGAGATTTATTACATAACTTTTTTATATCATCATCATCCTGTTTTCATTCCTATCACTGCGGGTTGACGCAATAAGTAGGTACTTCTCTTCCATCGTACATTATTATAAAAGTTATTGACAACATTTTTATGATTAGTCGCCCCTCTGACGTAATTGTTGACCAGACGGCATCAGATACAGTTGGCGCAAGTCGATGTAAAGCTCTTAGTCGTCTTTTACGACACCTACGGGTACGGGTTGGTAATATATTATTTAGCTGCAACCACGTAAAAACTTTTCTATATAATAATTTTATTTATTTCTTCAGGAACAAAATAAAAATACAGCAAAATGTGACAAATGTAATTTAAAAGCGAAGATAAGTTCATGATCAAATTTTGTCGTCTCGATATAAACATGTATAAAGTTATATCTTTACTTTTATAAGAATAAATATTTGTATGGCCAAAATCAAAGATAGTAAATCGAAAAGTTTATAACAATTGGATCGCCATGCAAATTTTGTTATAACATTGTGACCCTTTTTTGCAGAACTTGTGGCCTTTTTTGCAGAGCTTATGTGGTATGAATTGATTTGAGTTACTCGCTCCATTGCTTATATTTATAAGCTTATTCCCTAAATGTATGTACATTTAGATACATACATACATATCATCACGCCATATCCCTTGCAGGGTAGGCAGAGAGAACAGAGTGCCAGAGAACTCTATCTCTGCATACTTCACTCGCTTCCTCAACATTCATAATTCTCTTCATACACGCTCGCCGGTTTCGGAGACTCTTGACTCCACCTTCCTTCAGTACATGACCGATCTAGTCTAGGTAGGTTAGTCTCGGTCTCCCTCGGTACCTACATCCTTCCACTTTCGCATTGTATATCTTCTTAACCAGGCGTTCGTTCGGCATTCTTTCCACATGTCCGAACCATCGGAGCATTCCCTTTCGCATCTTTACACCAATACTTGTATACCAATAATTGAATGTTTTTTTACATTTAGGTAATATGTATTTATCAATGTCTTGGTGTAATGCGTCGCGAAGGTCTCGTCGCGGGTGGCGAACAATCTCCAGTTCATACATTTATAGTCTCGAATAAAACGATTAGTAATTTAAAGCGCAATTATTCGCGCCCGAGTCACCTTCCATGTTTTTTACGAAAGGAGTCAGCATAAGGTTATCCTACTAATTCTTCGTTACCTTCTTTTACAAAATCACGGCTTCCGCAGCGAGAGTGGGCCAACTGTTATTGCTTCTGCCTGCCGAAAATAACATAATTGCATTTATAGGTACAATTTTGTTTGGAGGAAAGACTACAACTCAGTACTAAGTCATTACATATTAACTACTCTTGTTTATGCAATAAATACATTTCTATGGCGGATAATATTAGAAAAATAATGTGCACAAACTACTTCTAGACTAAGAACAACTTTTTAAAGATTATAAAATTATTTATGATGGGCTCGAAACTTAAATAATAACTATATAGGTAATCCATTGTTTATGCATTCAAAAGATGAAGTGATTACATATCTGCTTACCTTTTCGGATGTTAAAACATAAGACTAAAAGCAAAATTTGTGAACTCGTATAATTTGCAAATATAAAACAATCGGCCAGTCATCGCGAGCTTACACGTTACGAGGTATAAAATTCGACCTCCAGGTTGAATAGTCTATGACCTCGGTCTCACTCCACAGCAAACAATGGTTTACTAACTTTAATACAATCAAGCCACGGTTAGATTAAACCAGCTAAGTATTATAGCGCAATTAATTGAATTTAACTTGAATAAAACGAGAATGACAGTCATTTTAGAGATAAATTACCTATTCAATTATAAATGTAACTCGGAAGGATAGATTAGATTGGTTCAAGTTTCGTATTCGAAATACATTTTAATATTTTTATTAGTATCGTACTCTACACGAAACCAAGGCTTTTGCCACAATTTTGTTAAGTCCACTTGTTCATCTACGTGGCACACATTTCTTAACCCAGTCAGAATAAACGAATAGCTTTACTAATTGTGGTAAATCAAGATTCATAATTGTTTAAATGTGTTTAGAAGAGGTTCTTAGCCATTTTCGAGTTTGGAATGGGCATCCGAATGTTGGTCCAATTTCGCTAAAATGCACTAACTATTTTTAAGCGCTCAATATACGGACTGCAAAAATATGATAAAATGTATGTATTTAGGACATTTTAATACCTATATATCTACCCTGCTATAAATTTACGTTACCTACTCGTAAATATATATTAGACAGTCTTTTTAAAAGGTTTGCAGCAAAAATTACACAATTCGAATGTCGTAAGTAAAAGTGCGGTTCATATGTAGCTGGATATTAAAATCCGAAATTTATTTTAGTTTTATTAGAAATGTAATAACTTTTGTTATAATATAATATAGGTATCCAATTATAAAACGTAGCACGCCACGTAGTATAAAATATGTAATTAATAAAATGCAAGTGCTATTTTACATTTATTTGTCAGTAATAAAAACATTGCTAATTACTGTTATTTTATAGTTTTAAATCATTACTGTAACAAAAGTATTAAAAAAGATATGACAGAAAGCAATCTTAAAGTAATATATGAATGGTTCTTGAATTGAAAGATATTAATAAAAATTCAATTTTTTTTTATTGGCAAAATATGGAAGTGCTTAGGCTATTAGCTTGTTATATGTCAGGCACGTATTAATTATTTTCAAAGCCTAGATTTAATTGATCAATATTTTGAAATAAAACTATTTTTAAGAATTCTATCGCGTTTGTATTTGATTTTTAATTACCTGACGTTTTCAATTTCAGCATTCATAGTCACGGGAGGTCCTACCATGTAATACTCGCGTACACATCAGAAACCATTTATTAATATTTTTTTTTTTACTCTGTCGATGAAATCTTTTAGAAGTTATCTCGATGAGAATGAGAATTCAGTCAGTTTAAAATTATAGACAAATGATAAATCTCACATATCATCGTAAAATATAAATAAAGGTAAAATAACTTATTAGTTTAAAATTTAGAGCTACATATGTTGATATTTAAAAATATCTATGTCAAAATCCTTCCGTGTGGTGAAGGAGCAAGATTACAATTCACCATTTCCTATCGTAAGAGACGATTAAGGGATATAAAACGCATATAACACCTATGCAAGAGAAGGAAAAGTTAAAACAAAAACCCTTTACCAACACGTCTGACCAGCATGATATAATATGTCAATTTCCCTCCCATTATGAAGGAGGCTCGAGTCCAATAGTATAGTGGGACATATATAAGCTAAGATGATGTCAATATCAAGATAAATTTGAATATCTGATTATAAACTGATTCTAATACAATTATATATGGGTATTCCATTACCGTCGTTACTGCAAATTATTATTTTATCACGTTACCACAACCTTATCTGTTAACAATGTAGGTTTTAAATCTGATAACAATGTAAGTTTTAAAAAGTAAACACAACTACTGAATATCGCAAGGGGTTTTGGAGGTACGGATAGCCAAAATGTTGAAACTTTACTGATAATACCTACTTATTTTAATTTTTAGAATTTAATTACCTATCATTTATTTTTTTACCCGTTATTTATTGCGCATCCACTTATTATTACGCATCTAAGTACGCATTTAAGTTATTTTTTCTTTTCCTCGCACATTTGAAGCTGTGTGGCAGTGGCTACGAATACTACCAACCCTTACTTCGCTCGTGGATGTCGTAAAAGACGACTAAGAGGCTTATAGCGACCTGGGCGAACTCCATCTGATGTCGTTTGGTTAACAATTACATTCCTAAGGAGGGTTGACGTCTGGCAGGCGGCCGGTCATAAAACTATTGCCAATAACTTTTACAATATGTACTATGAAACAAGAGTACATATTGTATCGACCCCAAGTAATTGGGATATGAGTAGGAGAATGATGATTTGAATGTGTTTGGATAAACAATGGTGTAGTAATACGGCTACTGGTATATAATAGCAATTGAATTAAGCTAGGCCAAATAGAATATCTGAATGTGTTCATTATTAAGAAAAGTTTGGCTATTTCGCAGACAAGGGTATTCATAGCTGGCGCAGCTATATTATTTCCTTCCCCACTGCCGAGGTCAGTGACCTTTCTAGTTAAATGATAAACATCAATTTATTGCAAACGTTATCTATTCTCTTGTTAATATTTGCGCATATCATGCTTCATAGAACCAGTCTTCATTTGATCTTAGCTTTACAATCTTCTGCATTCATATCTAATATTCTTCTAGTACCTATACATATATGACATATTTACCGTCATAATTCTGTTATTATCTCAATTAAAAAAAAATTGAAAGAGATGAAACCAGAACAGATGTAAGAGTAACAATAGGTAATGATGTACTACAGCAAGTGGATGAATTTGTATATCTTGGATGTGGATTTAGCCGAGATGGACGATACACCACTGATATAGAGCGAAGAGTGAATGCGGGAAATAGAGTGAACGGAGCGTTGGGGCAACTTCTCGGCAGCCACCACCTCAGCCAGAAGGCACGTGTAGCAATACATAAAGCAGTGCTTGTCACAACATTACTGTATGGAAGCGAGAGTTGGGTATGCAGAAAAGAGTATGAAAGTAGAATTAATGCGGTCGAAATGCGATCTCTTCGGAAAATCTGTGGAGTTAGGCTGACCGACCGCATTCGTAACGACGACGTAAGAGAGCGAGTAGGTATGAAAGAGAGTATTGGTGTAAAGATGCGAAAGGGAATGCTCCGATGGTTCGGACATGTGGAAAGAATGCCGAACGAACGTCTGGTTAAGAAGATATACAATGCGAAAGTGGAAGGATGTAGGTACCTAGGGAGACCGAGACTAAGCTACCTAGACCAGATCGGTCAGGTACTGAAGGAAGGTGGAGTCAAGAGTCTCCGAAACCGGCGAGCGTGTATGAAGAGAATTATGAATGTTGAGGAAGCGAGTGAAGTATGCAAAGATAGAGTTCTCTGGCACTCTGTTCTCTCTGTACCCTGCAAGGGATATGGCGTGATGATATGTATGTATGTATGTATCTCAATTAATTTAGGTCAACATAAGATTACCTTTTTTTTTCATACATACCTATCAGATGTAATTTATCTTCTTGTTTTAACCCCAAAACCTTCAATATTCACGCTTAAAACTTTTTTACAACATTACTTTATTCCATCACATCACATGTTTATACTATGTCAAGCGTTCACTCCCTAACTTTACCGTCGCTTTTCTAACCCAACTTGCTAATCCATATATCTAGTATAGCAGACTTTACTAAGGACTTGTAAATTTAGTATGTAATTTATTATCTTTCTCTTTTTTCGTCATATGTACATGAAATACCTTTAAATTCCATTAAGGTTACCATTTTCAGATATCTAATAATATCCATACATATACAGCTTAATATGGCTTATATATACACAATACATTTTGTTCTTTCACATTGAGGAATTTTTATAGTAGGTCACTCGGCACATCAGTTTAGTTCTGCGGTCTCAGATTTAATTCTAAAAGTCTACACCTTAAAGCTTTGTACTATGGCGTAATCTAATGACATCAACCGAGAGATAGAAATCGATATTATTATTCCTTTCAAATGATTTATACCTTTTTACTTTACTAAGTTTTACCTGTCTACCATTTGACTTATATCTTTATCCATATTCTTTACCCATATAACGCAACATAGTGTGATCCTTTTCTTTTTTTGCGGTGGACTATGGACGTGGTCGCGCCCCGCCTAATCGGTCCGGGGCGACGGAAGAGGCGGCGCGCAACCCCATTAACCCACCCTGCAAACACTTCTTTTCGCCGTGCGAGCGGGCCATCGGTACCCGATCTTTGTCATCGGTGGCCCGCTCGGCGGTAACATGGTGTGAACCTCGTCATATTTTATGATATCCAAAAGAAATGGGTAATTGTATTCTTATTTCGTCACCATATGGAAATATTAAAATTTATCATCATTATTTCAGCTCTTATATGTCCCACTGTTGCGCTAAAGCCTCCTCCATACTGAGAGGGAAATTGACCTACTATACCAAGCTGGTCAGACGTGTTGGTATAGGGTTTAGTTTAAAATTTTCCTTATCTTGCATAAATCACCCACGGGTAAGATAGGGGGTGGTGAATTGTATTTTTACTCTGTCACAATACGGAAAGATTGTATTTTCGTATTCGGTTAGATATTCTTTAGTCTGATAAATTGACAGATACATAAATTTTGTCCTTCTCCCAGGCTCATTATAACATTGAGCATTGGTTGATATTGATTTTCTTACTCAGTTATTTAATAAATCTCCCTAAATGTCCGTCATCTTTTAAATCAACCATGACACACGTTTTACAGATAACCAATTCTGTGCCCGATTTTATTTTGAGAGTAACACCTAGTAAGTAATAAAGCGTGGAGTCTGCATACTTCGTAGAAATCATTTTTAATCAGGTCGTGAATTATACGTATTTCGAAAAAAAAAACCAGTCCGTTCCTATTTCTACATCTTCAATTAACTTAACCTGCTATAAGATAAAATATTTTGCTAATGGTACATAAGAACCTACTTTTTATTCTTATCTAGTAACATCTTGGTAATTGTCGTCTATGAGAGTTACTCAGTTCAGTAGATATGTGCATTCATAAGACTTTTTGTAATTAATAAATAAATAAAAATCTTTAACATGTCTTTTGAAAAGTTTGTAAGACGAGTTGGCAATATTTCACGAAGTATTTATTGGACTGTGCATAGTTTTATCGGTGAGTTTAATAGATAGTTAACATATAATACAATTCTTATACCGTTTTCAAATGCATTTTTGAAGTGAAAACTTCTCTTGGCGCACCGCTCACAGATGTTTTCGTAGACTGTAAGTGAGGCTGATCCGTCACGCTCTGAGGTGAAAGGCTCGATCGGGTAAACTCCTGATGGCCGAGTGTACCCGAACAAAAAAGATACAGTCAGCTGCTCTTCACTGCTGTGTCGCTGTGTTTATTAATATTCAATTTATATGTAATAATTGTTATTACTAATTATTATCAATTATTCAATAGTTTGTAATAGTTATTTATTGACGACTGGCTATGGTATGGTCATACACATACATACTCCCTTATTATTTTCCTCCCTTTTTTGGTCTAGGGATGCGTCTCGCCCCGCCAAATTGGTCCGGGGTGAGGGAGGAGGTGGCGCGTGACCCCATAGACCCACTATGCAAACTCCTCCAATCGTGCTACCACTTACATCAACGTGAACTGTTGTATGACATTTAATCTTCGCCTCGTATTATATTTTTGTCTTTAAAGGAGACGTGTGCCATCTACCCGACATTGTTTACACATTTCCAATAGGCGTGGGTTCGAATCCCATATATGACAATAATTTTTCGATCGTAATCAAGCTTTTATAAATAATACTAGCAGACCTGGCCACGCGTTGCCGTGGCTAGGGTAGCCTCAGTAACACATGGTGGTTATGCTAATAAATTGTAGCTTATATGAAACGTGTGTACGTTTAACATAGCGCCATTTATTAAATACTTACTCAATCCAGTCAACAGATACTGCCATCTGTTAGAATCGTTGGGAGATAACAGATAATTGTGACTGTCAAATAATAGACAAATAATTTGCAATAAAATAATATTGCGATTATAAATTGAGATGGAAGCTATCCTATCTTTTAAGTTGGATCAAACTACACCTGCTGTGCAAATTTGATTAAAATCGGTTAAGTACTTTAGGAGTCCATCGCGGACAAACAACGTGACGCGTAATTTTTATACAGGATGGAAGTGGACCGCTACCGAAAACAAAGACAGGTGACTCTACTGATCCTACTTGTAATGATGGCTAGAAAAAAATCGATTCGGAAGAAAAAAAAATTTTTTCACAACAAATAAGTGTTTTTCACATTCCATCGTATTAGGACAGTGCCACGTAATGATAATAACATAAAAAATACGTAACTTTACTCAATTGAGAAAAGACGGAATCTATTCAAAACTCACGATCATATGTTCAAGAGTTCAACGACCTCGTGCGGTGAAAAAAAAAATATTTTTTTCCATCCGAATCGAATTTTTTTCTAGCCTATCATTACAAGTAGGACTAGTAGGGTTACCTGGCTTTGTTTTCGTGAGCGGTCCCCTTCCACCCTGTATATTAAGATAAAGAGTTGGTGTATGATTTAAATAGAAAGTTAAGTGTAGAAAATTAGAAATATGTCTACAACTATCCTTGTACTATCAATACTTAATTAAATAGCATTTCTATTTATACTGTTCAATGAAACTTATTATCATACAAACCCACCTTATAATATCATCGTACAAATAAATATATATAGTAGCAGTAGATGGATGATGAGTAGATGGATGATGATGGATAGAACTAAATATATAAGGACGAATATGATTGTTATGAGAGATGATCAAGCTTGGTGGCTCCTGTGTCCGGGAGGCGTTCCTGTTGCTCCTCAATTTATGTTGGAGCTCGGGAATGGTTCCCGGGGACTGGAATAGCGCAGTCATCGTGCGTTTGTTTAAAAACAAGGGTTCACGTTATGACTGCGCAAATTACAGAGCCATAAGCTTGACCAGTTTGGCAGCAAAAGTGTATGGTAAAATTATTGAAAGGAGAATGAGGATGGTGTCCGATGGTTTACTGTGTGAGACACAAGGAGGTTTCAGGAGTGGAAGGGGATGCATGGATCAAGTGTTCTCTCTGCGCAACATTGTGGAGAAGCATCTGGCCCTAGGTCAGAGGGTTTTCTGCAGTTTTGTGGATCTGGAGAGAGCATTTGACACGGTTGTACGAAAGGAACTTTGGGACATTTTACCGGAGTATGGTATTAACGGTAAACTGCTGCAGGCTGTGCAATCCAGTTACATGGGCTGTAGAGCCTGTGTGCGGCTGGATGATGAAATGTCGCCTTGGTTTGACGTCAATATCGGCGTTAAGCAGGGCTGCGTTCTATCAGCCAGGCTGTTTATCGTATATCTGGATAAATGTCTCCAAAGGTTGAACGATATGAATGTGGGAGTCCAGATGGGTGACTCAGTGGTCACTGCTCTGCTTTATGCAGATGATGCAGTCCTGCTGGCACAGTCAGCGACTGACCTGCAGACCCTAGTCGACACAATGACAGAAGATTGTAAGAAAAGGGGTCTACGCGTGAATGTGAGCAAAACCAAAATAATGGTCTTTGAAAGAGATGAAGCCAGAACAGATGTAAGAGTAACAATAGGTAATGATGTACTACAGCAAGTGGATGAATTTGTATATCTTGGATGTGGATTTAGCCGAGATGGAAGGTACACCACTGATATAGAGCGAAGAGTGAATGCGAGAAATAGAGTGAACGGAGCGTTGGGGCAACTTCTCGGCAGCCACCACCTCAGCCAGAAGGCACGTGTAGCAATACATAACGCAGTGCTTGTCCCAACATTACTGTATGGAAGCGAGAGTTGGGTATGCAGAAAAGAGTATGAAAGTAAAATTAATGCGGTCGAAATGCGATCTCTTCGGAAAATCTGTGGAGATAGGCTGACCGACCGCATTCGCAACGACGACGTAAGAGAGCGAGTAGGTATGAAAGAGAGTATTGGTGTAAAGATGCGAAAGAGAATGCTCCGATGGTTCGGACATGTGGAAAGAATGCCGAACGAACGTCTGGTTAAGAAGATATACAATGCGAAAGTGGAAGGATGTAGGTACCGAGGGAGACCGAGACTAACCTACCTAGACCAGATCGGTCATGTACTGAAGGAAGGTGGAGTCAAGAGTCTTCGAAACCGGCGAGCGTGTATGAAGAGAATTATGAATGTTGAGGAAGCGAGTGAAGTATGCAGAGATAGAGTTCTCTGGCACTCTGTTCTCTCTGCCTACCCTGCAAGGGATATGGCGTGATGATATGAATGTATGTGTAATATGATTGTTTCTTATTGCTATTATATTATAGCAATTCTGGTAAGGTTTGTTGCAACGGACTAAAACAGTAATGTCGTCACCTTACTCTGGCCTTCAAGATGACTTGGGAATAACACTAATTGAACTCTAATATTCTAGTTAGTTCATAGTTGGTTGAAGAGAGTATTGGTGTAAAGATGCGAAAGGGAATGCTCCCATGGTTCGGACATGTGGAAAGAATGCCGAACGAACGTCTGGTTAAGAAGATATACAATGCGAAAGTGGAAGGATGTAGGTACCGAGGGAGACCGAGACTAACCTACCTAGACCAGATCGGTCAGGTACTGAAGGAAGGTGGAGTCAAGAGTCTCCGAAACCGGCGAGCGTGTATGAAGAGAATTATGAATGTTGAGGAAGCGAGTGAAGTATGCAGAGATAGAGTTCTCTGGCACTCTGTTCTCTCTGCCTACCCTGCAAAGGATATGGCGTGATGATATGTATGTATGTATGTCGTAGTTGATCCTGTTTAGGAGCTATATTAATTAATCTTAGTATTGCAGGGGATTTTACGAACATATAATTAACGGATAGACATTACTCCCAGACTCAGAAAAATAATTTGTAGATCATACAAATTATTATCCCGTGTGGGAATTGAACTCATGACATTGGCACGGTGGTTTGGTATCTTAACCAATACACCATCGGTTCAGATAGTTCAATTTCATTCACATCAAGTTCTTCTTATATATTATAGTATTTATACGATAAATTATAAAAGTTTTTGTTTCAATGTTTAAGAAGTAATCGAAATAATAATTTTGTTTTCAAACGCCTTGGCACAAACAGCGTATATATTAATAAAATTCAACAATGTATATGAATAGTGCATTTTTTTTATTATTTCCTTTTTTTTATAATATTCTCACTGACATAAGGCCAATGTAACTTTAAATTGGATTTTACGATAGGGTTGGCACATAAAAGATGTTTTTTTCTCTTCTATGAGTATAATAATGATTTTTTTAAATTTCTATATTTTTTGTATTTTTTTTTCTAAGTGTAAATTTTCTCTTGTTCATTATATGCTAACTACCTTTTGCATGTCTTCCGCCAAATAAATGCATTTTCATTCTATTAAATTGCTAAATACAAATAGCAATAAATTAATCATCAAATGTTTAAAACAACGTGTCTTCTGTTTTATCACAAGCTGTATGTGATTACCGATACACTTATGTTCTGCAATAAAAATATATAAGAATATTAGGGGAATATTAAAGGGGAAGCCTGGAAGTGGCACCAGTGATAGAGAATATTAGGAGCGCGAGATTGTGTTGGTATCAACATGAGGAGTGATGAAAGATACATGACAAGAAGGTTTAACAATGTGATTATGCAAGGATGTAGGAATCGAAGGTAGATCAAAAAAGAGATGGATTGTGTGAATGAAGATATGGGCATGAAAACAGTCTCTGGAAGGTTCTTTTCTTACCTTCATGTGCCACATGTACCAAAACCTATATAGTGTGAGATAAGGGCAGGTGTATGATGATGATAATAAATACACAGTTTTGTACAAATTACGTCAATATACTAGAAGGTAATTCTACTTGTCTAGCTTGTATTGGTATGAAATGAAACTATTTTTACGGATTCAATCGCGTTTGTATATGATTTTTAAATTGCCGACGTTTCGAACACTTTACAGCGTTTAGGGTCACTGGAGGACGGAGGTCAGTCCTCTCGTAGACAACTCCCGTTTGCAGTGCTCATGATCATGGAAGAGTTCGTCTATATTATTAGATACATTAGAGAATCAAATATAAACGCGATAGAATGCGTAAAAATAGTTTTATTCCAAATATATAGTACTCGCGTAAACATCAGAAATAATTATATAGGTATGTTTGACATCTATTTGCCTTTCTATAAAACTTATAATTTCTTCTAATTCAATAGTGATTTTAGGAGAATATGACACCAAAATACATAAGCTGTAGATATGCTTAAATATCATTGAATAGTTTATTTCTTTAATATGTCGTCGTCCCAGCTCATAAATGTCCCACTGTTGAGCTCGAGCCTCCTCCTTACTAGGAGGGAAATTGATCTACTATACCGCGCTGGTCAGACGTGTTGGTGTAGGGTTTTGTGTCGAGTTTTCCTTCTCTTACATTGATGTAATATATATTTTATATCCCTTAGTCATCTCTTACTATCACTAATGGGTAAGATAAAGGGTGGTGATTTGTATTCTTACTCCGCCACCACATGGATAATATGTACCAATCCTTATAATAAAATGCTAGAGATTTGCAAGGAGCTGTGTTTAAAAAACGTATCTATACAACGTCCTCCATTTTTATTTATTTATTTACTCCCTCTACTCGCTCTCTCTTCCCATTGACCTTCCGTAGCATACCCACGCCCTGCCCGTTCTAGTTTTCGTGTAGTAAGTCATTATTATCATTTTAATTTTTTTTTTTGCAAATAGGAAGTTAGTTTCGATCAGTTTCTACCTAGGTCATTTTGTTTTCTTCTTTTTAAAGCAACGTTTAGCTATTAAGCTGGAGAAGTTTATTATACTATGTATTTGTTCACGCAGACATAATTTCGCGTGCACGTGGGCGAGGCATTAATTCTGAACTGGCTCGTAAAATTCGCCGATCAGTTTTGTATACTTATACGTATGTCTGTTACAAACTTCCTACGAATGATTGACGCCTGTGAAAAATGATGCCTTTATCAATTCTTATTATATTCTTTCGAATCTATGTATTTAATTAAATTCTATTAAAGTTATGATAAATTTAATTATTTTGTTACAATTGTGCTGTGTGGTAGCGGCTACGAATACTACCAACCCTTACATTGCTCGTGGATGTCGTAAAAGACGACTAAGAGTTTTATATCGACCTGGGCCAATTTTACTTGATACCGTTAGGTCAAAAATTCCATTCCCAAGGAGGGTTGACGTTAGGCAGGCGGCCGGTCATTAAACTATTACCTTTTCAATGTGTACGAAAGAGTACATATTACGTCGAGCCTGAGTAATTGGGATAACAGTAGGAAAATGATGAATTTGTCAAAGCATCCGAGTAAATGTGCAAACAAATTTTATAGAATAACATACGTACCTATAGTATATTTAGTAGGATAGCTTAAAATATTGTTAATAGAATATTATAGGCGCGCAGGAGAAGGAAAACCCCAAATGAAATCTTTTACCAACCCGGTTGCCAAACGTGGTATAGTGGGTCTATTTCCCTTCCACTACGGAGGAGGCTCGAGTCCAGCAGTGGATATATAACCTGGAGCTAATGGTGATAAAAGTATCATTCATGATCGTTGGCGTTTAGCACGTAATCATCACACAAAGCTTGTTAGGTTTATGCTTTATTAGATACTAGCTTCTGTACACAGCTTCTACTCGTCTAAAAGGTGATATAAAATTTTATCACTAAATTATCTCAAGTGAACACATTACCAGGATAGAAGTATCCTAGGTGTTAATCCGGGCAATGGCCTTTGTTTATGCCAATTTCCATCCAAATCTGTTTTGTTCTGGTTTACGCGTGATTCAGTTGATTGTAACAAATATCCAAACAACTTCACAAAATTTCAGGTATATATTATTATTATTATTATTTTATTGCTTATGGCGGCAAACGAGCAGACAGCACACCTGATGGTAAGTGTCACTGCCGCCCATGGACCTTTGCCAATGGTATAGCTAGGCCGCTGCGTACCAATACAACCCTGAACCAATACTACCAATACCACCCCAGTTACGCTTCCAGCTCTCTCGCTCACCGAACGAAACGCAATAGCACATGGCCATTACTCAGACGTCGATCTTCTGCGAGAGTGTGGTACTACCCCAGACGGACCGGCCCGCGGCTGTAGACAGAGAGCTGTCCACTGCGTGGTCCTACCACAATAAATATATAGTATTTTAAGAGATGTCTCTTGCCTAACTCATGTGTGGATGCGCTATGCAAGTTGCAATAGCGAGTTACGAGTCGAGCGAGAGGGTAAACTATTAAAAACAATAAGTAGCTAATATTCAATGAAATGTAGGTCACAGCAGATTAACCTCCTGCTTATAATTTGACCACATTCATTAATAATTTCTATTGAATTTATTTATTACTTTAACGTGTATTAGTTAATCTATCTATCTAATATCTTTAAACGAGCAATTCTTGTATATATATATATATATATATATATATTATATATATATATATAGGTACATACATACATATCATCACGCCATATCCCTTGCAGGGTAGGCAGAGAGAACAGAGTGCCAGAGAACTCTATCTCTGCATACTTCACTCGCTTCCTCAACATTCATAATTCTCTTCATACACGCTCGCCGGTTTCGGAGACTCTTAACTCCACCTTATATATAGGTATATACCGTATATATACATTTTCTGAATCTCGGAAACGGCACTAATTTTCTTGAAATTTAGCATGCAGGGGGTTCCGGGGACGACTCGATATAATTTTACGTTGGCTGATAATTATTAAAATATGAAGACAAATTTTGACGCTGTCATTAAGACACCTTAATTGGATAATCGAGCACTCTAATCGAAGCCCGTTCGGATCCTGTTTCTCTTTTTTATTACTTTTGACTTTTAATTTTTTTAATTAAATTATATTTAAATATTTTTAATTTATTATATTTAAATATATCTTCAAAATACACTAAAAAGAAAATACCGAGTGAAAGCTCGGTCATCCGGATATTTAAATATTAAATGAAATACGCGGTACTATAAGATATATTTCATTTCTTCGAGTTCCCGAATTAGACTAATCGAAAGCTTCTGAATTAGACAAATCGAAAGTTCAACGCTCGTCCTATTTTTAAGCTTTTTAATTGATTTTAAGCGCAAGTTATTATACCGCTTTTTGAAAATTATCTCAATATTTCAACGAAGGTTCTTCTTGTACATATTTTTATGTACATTATGTTGTTCTTAGGCTTGTTTTATTCTCAGATAACTTCACAGCGTATATTACCTGTAGCAAATTCAACACGCCTCATATTGAATTACGTATTTAACTATATAAATTGGGTTATTTTTTTATTAAATAAACACCATTTGATTTTATTCAGATAAATATAGTTTTACCGTTATAAAGATATTTATATTATTTAAACATAAGTGCATTTGGTTGTGACGACCCTAATATTAAGTCGGTTAGTAGGCCCAGTGGAGCGATGCATTCAGTTTTCTACACCGCAGCAGTGTAGTGTGGGTCCGTGTGTGTTAATGTATATTATAGTGAAATGGATATGATGGAAAAAGATATTTTATGTTTGGAAGGTAGGTACATGTTATATAGATCATAAACAAAAATAGATACCTACATAAGCATCTAGTATAATGAATATTTCATATTGTTTAAGTGACATACTTTATTACTTCTATGAACATTTTAAATATTTGTTTTATATATAAACTGTTTCTCAATATCTCTGTGTAAGTGTATTTGTTAAAGACATTTGAAAATGTTTTCATAGCAATTATTGGTGGTGCAGTATGTATTATTACATCACGTGGCAAATAAATACATACTTTATTTTAATATACAATAAAATTAAAATTAAATTTAAAACGCTGTGAATAGCAAAGGGGAAAAAACGAATACTTCTCGAATTTTAAATATATACCCGCCCAAAGAAATAGGTATCTAATTACTATTACATTTAAGATCTATATTCACAAGTAGTTAATTGTAGAAAATTATGTTTTTTTTTTATTATTATTGGGATAGAGTAACTATTAGCCAATCATTACACTTCATTAATTCAACAATTCAAACAATTATGCATGTATAATAATAGTATCTAATACTTAAATATATTTAAAATGTGCAACAAATAACGATTTAGAAATCAAATCTTTTTGTATTCTTGGTTTTATTAAAGTGTTTACAATGAATCACAAACTTGTTTGAAATGTAATGACCTAAACAACTGCTTAAAAAGGTTGCTTATACTGTTTCGTTGACTCATTCATTCTATGTAATTGATAGTGCTGTATTAAATTGTTTGAAGTGTCTTTATATAATCAGCAATTATAAGAATTTGTCGTGGAGCTTACTAATGGGAATATATATTTTTGTTTGTGATATAGACAGTAGTAATTGCGTATCACGGCCAGAATAATGGGGTGTCTACAATGACTGATGTAAAGGCGTGTTTGACGATCTTAGAATACAAAACGTTATTCACGGATGATGTAAGAAACTAGAGAACCAACACTGCAAGTCAAATCAAATCAAATAACTTATTATGCCACATAAGGGCACTTAGATATTATCAATTTTCATCATCATCATCATCTCAGCTCATATATGTCCCACTGTTGGACTCGAGCCTCCTCCGCAATGGGAGGGAAATTGACCTACTATACCTCGCTGGTCAGGCGTATTGGTATAGGGTTTTGTTTCGAATTTTCCTTCTCTTGCATAGCTGTTATATGCGATTTATATCCCTTAGTCGTCTCGTACGATCACCCACGGGTGGTGAATTATATTCTTACTCCGTCACCACACGGAAAATTGAATTGTCAATTTTACATCCTTTTAATAAATTAAGCTACCACCGGATCGACAAGCGGCCATAAATTGTAAAGATCCGGCAAGAAACTCAGTGGGCTCGTTATTTTTTAAATTACATATTTCAATCAAAATCATTGGATACATGTTTAATAAGTATTAGCTCCAGTGAGATGCCCTTCCAGTACGGTTATTCACGAGTTCATTACTAGAGCAGCCATTACGGCGCTCAACCATATTCGAGGGAAGGGAGAGACCCACTCCACGTAGTTACCGCAAGCAGAGACCTTTTCAATGAGCATGATCACTTCTTGATCTAAATAACAAACAGCTTAGATAAATAAATACATAACTCGTTAGGCAAAACACACTCTGCTGTGCAATTATTTAAATAGGAATACAGAGTTCAGATGACAGTGAGGGATCAGCGTCAAAACACTGTAAGAGTTACAATTACATAAAGCAATTGCTGGAAGATAAGAAAAAAATACCCAATCATTTCTTCTGCATTGCGAAGAAAGTATGTATTCGTCAATGGGTTATTTATGGATTGAGTAAACAAATGTAAGTTCATCGTTCTCATTCTTTTGTAAGCAACCAAATGTAATCTTTCAGGCGGTGTAATACCTGGTGTTTATATTCATACCTATATTATTCCATAGGGAAACGTTGCCTTATATCAGTTTTGAAACTAGTGTATCGATGACATTAAACGTAAAAACGAACGACGTCAGAAAATTCAATATTTACTATTATAAAATAGAGGAGAGGAAGGCAGACCCACATCAGGCATCCTCAGGACGGTTCGGCTTCAAATGTGCATTTGAGGATGCCTCGTTTAGAGGCGAAACACGTGTCGAATCTTTATTTGTAGTTCTGCGGAAAATTGCAAGTTGAAGGTCTGCAGAGTGGTGCTCACCACAGAAGTAAGATTTCCTTATATCCTGGAATAGGAATTCTACCTTGATCCTATTCCGTATTCCTTCCTTTCTTGAGGTGTACGGTCTATTGATTAACCGTGGGAAAGTGGTGAGTCTTCCTTCCTCTCCTCTATTTTATAATAACAACGGATTTTCACCATTTATCGCCTAATTCAATCAATTATATCAATATTTACTGTCATTATTTAGTGATATTTCGAAAATAATCAGGAAATTACATTGCTTAACAAAGGGAAATTAAGTTAAAGTGTTTTAAATTAACTTTAGCTTATATTTAATATATTACTTATTTTTTATTTGTTTAAATATGATTTTGGTCAATGCTATTGTGAAAGTAATCTCCTTTACAAGCCTTAGGGAACATATTCAATCAACGTGACCTGTTCGAGAGCGAGGCAGTTGACCAAAATAGTGCCCTTGGTCACTCACATTACGTAGTTGAGCTAAATTCATTTGCAATACAATTTGCGCAGCGATAGCTTTAAAAAACAAAACCTTACCTTTTTAAAAACAAATTTGACAAAAAATACTATTTTTAACTTCATGTTTGCCAAAAAAATTGTTTAAAACTAATTTATGATTTACTACATAAAAACTATTTCTTGGTATATCCTCGTTCCCTCCTCTCGATAACCACCAGTAGTAGAATCACCGAGGGGACGGAGGGGATAAAAATGGGTCACGTAATATTCATTACCTTAGGTAGATATATAATATGTATTTCATATAGGTAAGTATATAATAACCCCGAACTGAACCTATTTTTGCAGAGTTTATCGCGTTTTATTTTTGTTTTTATTAGCTATACTTACTTTTAGAATACTTTTCAGCATTCATGGTCTAGGCGGGTTGGAAACAATAGAAATAAAATTAAAATTCAATAAAATCCCCAAAAACACCCTCGCAAATCGTTGTACACATTAAACGTTTTACACGAGCGCCTAATGCTTACCACTTACCCAACCCAAAAAGTATATCAGATTTTACAACAAAAAAACCTATCTTATCTCACTTGAAATTTGGCATATAGAGGGTTTCGGGGGCGATTAATCGATCTAGCTAGGTTTCATTTCTAGAAAATATTGTTTTGTCTGTATTTTCAAGCAATAAAAAATATAATTTTTCATTGGCTGAGAACTAATAACATATGAAGGCACATTTTGACGCTGTCATTAAGAACAGGCATAGCTCAGTTGGAACATAGAGTAATCTAATCCCAACAAACCGGAGCACGGTTCGGATCCTTAAGCTGATATCAGACGGTTCATTTTTTGTTCATTTTTGTCTTTCATTTTGCATCTTTCACTCGAAGTGACGCATCTGAACACAAAATGAAACATTAGTGCCGAATGAATTCATTAGTGAAACGATCCAACAGTGTTGGATATTGGCATTCGGCATCTTTCACTCGCACTCCGAGTGAACAAGAAATGAACAGTCTGAACACTGAGAGAACTTTCATTCGGGTCCGGTCATTTTGTTTCAAGTTCTGTAGCCGAAGGACGTCCCGTGTTGATAATTTTCTGCGCTGCTTTGCACTGGTCGCACGCGGCAAATGTGTGTGTATGTGTGTGTGTTGATCGATCGAGTGGATCGATCAAAATACATTACATTTTTTGGAGAACTTTAAAAAGATTATTACAATATGAATCAGGATCTTCAACTGCTAGTTCTCTCAACAATGTATTTGATGCTGCTAATATTTTTTTCTTTCAATCCATGGTAGCACCCATCACCGTCGACGTTTTCTTTACTTTTTTTTTGTCAACTCTTTGATTTTTTTTTGTGCTCTGGTGGCAAACGAGTAAGCAGCACACCTGTTGTTAAGTGTTACAGCCGTCCATGGATCTTTACCACACTAGAGGTATAACTAGGCCGCTGCCTGCCAATAATCCCAAACCCACCCAGAAAGATGGGCTGCCGGCTCTCTCGCTCACGGAACGAAGCACAGCAGCATATTGCCACTGCTCAAGCGACGATTTTCTGCGAGAGTGTGGTAATACCCCGGATGAACCGGCCCACGGCTTTAGACATAAAACTGTCAACAGCGTGGTCCTACCACTAAAAAAAATATCAGTAAAAATTGATTAAATGATCATAAATTAAAGTAATTCCAAGACGCACGACTTCATTCGATGATATATTGAAAGAAATAAATAGTGAATTTTTTTAATTTTAAATCATTCCCTCTTAGCCGTGTGAACATAAAATGAAAGAAAAATGAACCATCACTCGAGTGAACAATCACTCGAGTGAACCGTCTGATATCAGCTTTAGCTTCCTTTTTATCATTTTTTGCCTTTTTCATTATTTTATTAATTACTAAAGCTGATATCAGACGGTTCACTCGAGTGATTGTTCACTCGAGTGATGGTTCATTTTTCTTTCATTTTATGTTCACACGGCTAAGAGGGAATGATTTAAAAATGAACATTCACTATTTATTTCTTTCAATATATCATCTAATGAAGTCGTGCATCTTGGAATTACTTTAATTTATGATCATTTAATAAATTTTTACTGATATTTTTTGTAGTGGTAGGAACACGCTGTTGACAGTTTTATGTCTAAAGCCGTGGGCCGGTTCATCCGGGGTATTACCACACTCTCGCAGAAAATCGTCGCTTGAGCAGTGGCAATATGCTGCTGTGCTTCGTCCCGTGAGCGAGAGAGCCGGAAGCCCATCTTTCTGGGTGGGTTTGGGATTATTTGCAGGCAGCGGCCTAGTTATACCTCTAGTGTGGTAAAGATCCATGGACGGCAGTAACTTAAAAACAGGTGTGCTGCTTACTCGTTTGCCACCAGAGCACTAAAAAAAATCAAAGAGTTGACAAAAAAGAAGTAAAGAAAATGTCGACGGTGATGGGTGATACCATGGATTGAAAGAAAAAAATATTAGCAGCATCAAATACATTGTTGAGAGAACTAGCAGTTGAAGATCCTGATTCATATTGTAATAATCTTTTTAAAGTTCTCCAAAAAATGTAATGTATTTTGATCGATCCACTCGATCGATCAACACACACACATACACACACATTTGCCGCGTGCGACCAGTGCAAAGCAGCGCAGAAAATTATCAACACGGGACGTCCTTCGGCTACAGAACTTGAAACAAAATGACCGGACCCGAATGAAAGTTCTCTCAGTGTTCAGACTGTTCATTTCTTGTTCACTCGGAGTGCGAGTGAAAGATGCCGAATGCCAATATCCAACACTGTTGGATCGTTTCACTAATGAATTCATTCGGCACTAATGTTTCATTTTGTGTTCAGATGCGTCACTTCGAGTGAAAGATGCAAAATGAAAGACAAAAATGAACAAAAAATGAACCGTCTGATATCAGCTTAACATTTGCCCACGTTTTCGGCCGCGTAGAAGTCAAAAATGGTTCTAATAGATTTTTTTGGTTTTTTACGTTATTAAGTTTATTATTTTTTATAAATTATTGTGTTTACATGTTTGTATACTTATAAAATATTTTGTTATATATTATGGACACGAGGCTTTTTTCTTAGGAGGCTACGTTTTAAACAGCTGCGCCCATTGACCGAGGTGACGGAAGGGCAGTGTTCGGCCCCATAACCCACCGCGTTTAGCATCGAAATTAGGCTGACCTCTGGTACCGCTTCCTTGACATCCATGGCCGACCCGACGGGTTATCCTTTCGGGTATCATCATTATAAACGCCCCGGCAACAAACAAATGTGATGCCGAGGCGTCGCCTTCATGAGGCTGAGCTTTCTGCGGGTGACGGACTAAACCCGGTCCATGCACCTGCGATACTACACCAACTGCAGTATTTCTTTGTAAACAATATCTTTTGTTTTCCTTTCGGATTGAAATGAGAATTACCAGGCTTCTCTGTGAGCTTACTCTGAAGCATGTCACATACAATTGCCCACGGCAAGAGCAGCTCTCTTTCAAGTCTACTCCCGCTACCTTAAGAATTTGACCTCGAGCTTTGTTTATGGTCATTGCAAAGTAGACTTTGATGGCAAACTGCACTCACTGAAATTTTAAGAGATAATTTGATGGCATTTGGAGAATCTTAGAATGTTTTTTCTTGCAAACTTGCAAACATTGTACAATTTCGGCGCGCCAGCTCTCAATTTTAAGATGTGAGCTGGGATACCGGGAGGCTTCGGTGTATTCAGGAACTCGACCGGTTGTTTGAAGCGGGGTTAATCAGTTATTCAAAGGATTTATTTTGATATATACCCCTTCGAATGTTTTCAAATATTTGCAAGTAAATGGTTTAAAGAAATTGAAACGATTGTAGTAGCGCACATAGGTAAATCATGGCGTCTTGCGACCCATCTGATCAATATGCTGTCTCCGTATCGTATCTTATTGATTGTTCCTAATATAACCTTTTCGTCTCAATTTTTGAAAATATTGTTGATTAAAAGCTGACTAAACAGCGAACAAAAATATAGCAAATGACTATCTTCTCCTTTCCTAATCATTATACGGTAAAAATACCCTCGCCAGAGTCAAATAAAAAAAATGTTTAATGCATCTTATGAGCGATGGATTTCAGTTAGTTCGATGCAATGTGTTATCATGGCTCTCAACTACAATATTCGGCTTAGAAAATTGCTGTCCAACAATTTTAAATTTCAAACTCCACGTTCCTATGACGCCTTGTCCTAAAAGTGTATGACCTCTGTAAAGCTTAGAATCCTTCAAATGCCGTATTAATACAGTATTGTGACTTTCGAGCCATTCCAATTTTAAAGAGTATTTCCATTGTACTAAGCTTTTATGGGAGTTCAACCTTTTCAGGGTTCTGTACCCAAAGCTTAAAACAAAACCCTATAACTAAAACTTCGCTGTCCGTCCATCCGTCTCTCTGTCACCAGTCTGTAACTCATGAACCATGGTAATTAGACAGTTGCAGTTTTCCCAAATGACGTATTTCTGTTGCCGCTATAATGACAAGTACTAAAAAACAAAATAAAATAAATACTTAAGGGGGCTCCCATACAACAACCGTCATTTTTGCTCCTTTTTGCTCGACTTTTTTTAGTTACTATTTTTATTTTTTGCCTTTTTGATTTGTTTTGTCATTATTTTTATTATATTTAAATATATCTTCCAAAACACATTAAAAAGAAACTACCGAGAAAGGCTCGGTCATCCAGATATTAGATATCTATGCCTGATTTTTTTTTAAATTAAATTACGTTTACGCCTGAAGAATTTGTTGCTTTTATTATTTACTCGTAGATTTCAATAAAGTACAAGGTAAAAATGGTATAATCCATTTACTTTATTAATCTCTTTACTTTTTAGTAATACCTTCTGCATATGTAAACGGATTGATCATGAAAAGTATAAGCTGTAGATAGGTATAGCTTTATGCTACGTACACATGTTTTAAAGTATATATCCATATAAATACAGAGTGATATGACAGGCAAGTTTTACCACATTATAAATTATGAGAGATGTGATATTATGGACTAATAAATATGTTAGAACATATATCTACATATCACTATTTGGAGCAGACCTTCTTTTTGCGTGTTTATCAATTAGCCGCAAGTAGCTTTAACACCCCGGTCTATAAGTAAACGCTGAACTCATATAAGTCCCGTTGCTCAATTCGAGCCTCAAACACAAAGGTAGGGCAATTGCTCTATTATATCACGCTGGTCAGATGAGTTGGTATTGGATTTTATTTCGAATTTTCTCTCTCTTGAGAAGAGAGACAGAAAGAGATAGTAGCAATTGCTTTTAACTCCATCACCACACGAAAAAACCTGCATCATGATTGGTTAAAATTTGACCTAATATATCACGCTGGCCTGAAGAACAGGTATTAGGACTATACCACGCTACCGCACTGCTGTGACGGAGGCATTAGGATTTATTTAGATTTTTATCTCCCTTACAGTATCTAATCACATCTACTTACTTCCTTTCACCATCCTTTCACCTTTCAATCCATCAACATTAAGGAAAGAAAACATTTAGAATAATTGAATATATAACTTTACTTGTATTTACCTCGATTAATTCAACCGTCAGATAAATAACATTCATAGCGTGGCAGTAGAATACACTTTGACTAATTTGTCTCTCAATCGTTCATCCGCTATGAACCTTTAAGAATGAGGTCATATTATCGATTATATTCGAACTACATATTAATATGTATTCTACGCAAAATAATTGTGTGGGGAATGTGTCGAATCGATTGAACCTTCGAACAAAATATTTACGTTATTTGCATGTTAACTTTGGTAGGTAGATTTTAACTATTTCTTTGCCTTGGATAAATAATAACTTAAATAAAATGTACATGAGAACAAACGCCTCTTTAAAAATAAATATTTTTGAAGTGAAAACTTCTTTTGCAGCGTTGTGCACTTTTTTGGCATGGGTAAAAATGTTAAACTCGCGTCAGGACACGTGACCTGATCGAAAATTCGTAAGACGATTTTGATGTTGGCGAGTCGTAAGAATTTTTAAATAACGAATTTGATTTAACGATGTCAAATGATCGCAATATTAGCACAACGAAATACAAAACTACTATTAATGCGGTCTTTATTAGACAAATAGATTCTAATTAAAATTGTTCGTTGCCCACTTCAGCTTTCATAAACCTACTGTATCAGTTTTAGAGATTGGCGATGATGATACTGGTAATGATGGTGGTGAAAGAGTCATTGAAATTATGGATGAAAGTTGATTTTTACAAACCACACCATCAACCTGATTTTATCTCAATTACTTGTGCTATTTTTCTTCGATCGTACATATTGCAAAAAAAAATACAATAGTTTTATAATTGGCTGCCTGTCTGATGTCACTCCTCCGTGGGCATGTAACTGTTGATCAGACAGTATCAGATGGAGTTGCACCAGGTCGATGTAAAACTCTTAATCGATTTATTTTACGACACCCACGAGCAATATAAGGGTTCACAGTATTCGTAGTCGCAATAATAGAGCTTGTAATTTACAAACCTAATGGAATATAACATTTTTTTTAATCGTATAATACTCTAATGTATATGCATTATGAGTCGTGCAATATATTCACGACTGATTCCGGTTTTCGTCCACAGACATATATTTTTTAACTAACACGTAAAGCAATTTAAACATTAATCTGTGTAACATGTTAAATGCCAGATAACATTAGTCAATCATTAATGTTGTGTCATATAGATTGCTTTAGATATCACCTAAATTTTAAGTGTCGTTGATGAAAATTGTCATCATCATCTTAGCACATATATGTCCCACTGTTGGGTTGAAGCCTCCGCCATACAGGGAGGGCAGTTGACCTAATATACCATGCTGGTCAGCCGTGTTGGGATAAGGTTTTATTTCTAGTTTTCATTCTCTTGCAATCTATGGTGTTGATTGTATCCCTAAGTCATCGTACATTTACCTACGAGTAAGAAAAACGTGGAATTGTATTCTTACTTCGTCACTACACTGAAAATGGGCATTCCTAATCATAAATTGATATAAATACCACACAAAAAAGAATCACTAGTAAAAACAAACAATTTTTTTGTTTAAATGATTAGATATACAGCAAATGCCTTTACTTTCCACAGATACACGAACTGGGACAGATGGCGCTGGTGACTCGGGTACATTGGACATGGGCAGCCGCTCATCCCTTCACACGGGCCTGCACATGTCCGAAGACGAGCATTGGGAGATGAACTATCATGAAGCCGCTATATACTTGGAGGTAAGCCGTAGAAAAGTATCAGTTAAGACCAAATATAATATTTATAATCAGTAGTGATTCAGTGAAATATATAGATGTATTTTCATCTTAATTTATCTTTTTACGTCCCACTGTTGTATACAGGCTTACTCTTAGAAAAAGGAAATTCGTCTAATAGGTATTTCATTGTATTTTGAGATTGTCTTATCTTCCAGTGATTTTATTTTGATGTGTCTTGTAATCATGTACGCTGTGAATTGTCCGAATTGTCGGGTAATTAAAAATCAAATACAAACGCTATAAAATACGTATAAATGGTTTTATTTCAAATGTGACATTTTCTTAGACGCCAAATTTTATCTTATCCACGAGAAAAGAACGAGGAAGGGTTGATTAACTCTATTTATGTTCCGTTCCCAAAGGGATAGTATGTATTATATACGTAATTACTTTTATTCGCAATAACTTTGCTATGTAACATTATTAAGAATTGTTATTAAGCTTATTTACTAAGCGGATTTTTAATACACAAATAATAGGTTCATATTTTACAAAAAAAAGTACAATGTTTGAGAATAAGAACATAAGATATAGTACAAAGTTAACATTTATAAGGAACCTTATTATTTTTATGTATTGAACAATCAATACATAAAAATAAGGCTCGCAATTGAATAAGAAATAATACTAAATTAGAAAGATCTGAAAACTAAGGACAGTTGGCGTGGTGGAGTATATTAGAAGCGGGTCTGTTTTATTTTATAGATTAGGCGTTATTTGGCACTTCTTTCTGCGAGTTTGCCGTAAAAGTACGAAATGTTAAACTGTGCTTTATTATTTGGCACTTAAAACATTTATATGTTAAAAATTAGGAGTATGTAATAACATAACATTTTTGCCTATTTAATCATTAAGGCGTAAATGTTATAAGAAATACCTAATTATAATTTGAATTACTGAGATGATGATGAAGAAAATGATTGCAACAGGTTTCCAGTAGATGTGAATTCATATCATACGTGTGGCAAACATTTTTCTCTAGTATAGCCAGATTTTATAATTATTATTTTTCTTTTTTTAAAATACACCACCCTGCACTAAGGAAATAATCCTTGTATTGCGGGCGACTTTACAAACATAAAACGAATGCAGACAAATTACACCCAGACTCAGAACAACAATTTGTTGGATCGCGCAGTGTTGTCCTGCGTAGAAATCGAACCCACGGCACTGGTACAAAAGGTCGGTACCTTTACCACTACGCCATCTGTGAAGTCAATTATAATTTTTAACTTTATCCGATCAATAAATGAAATGACTATTTAATTATTTTTTTTCAAGAAGCCAACCACCTTTTTTTTTTTTTTTTTTTTTTTTTTTGCGGTGGGCCATGGACGTCGCACCCCGCCAAATC